>OY039066.1:20950490-23450490 GCA_955850985.1 Elophila nymphaeata | reverse complement strand
TAACGTAAGAGAAGCTTTCGTGTTATGTCCCTCAACGCGCAGCAACAGAAGGAATATTTTAAGCCGTAAAATTATAATGCTACAAAGTAACACTGAAATCGGTAACGCAGAAACATACCTATATTAAATACTAGCTTCTGCCCGCGACTTCGTCTGTGCAGTATCAGTATAATTATAGCCTATACGTTACTCTGATGTATGAGCTATATTACTGTAAATTTTCATTAAAATCCATTCAGTAGTTTTTGCTTGAAAGAGTAACAAACACACATTCACCCATACATCCATATAAACTTGTAGAAACGCGTTGATAATATTAGTATTAGATGATTTTGAGCGTGAGAAAGTTACGTTAGGCAGTAGATCTTTTATAAGGGCCTAAATAATAACCTGGCCCTCGCGCGGCCATGGCCGAAGCGCGCGATAATAAGGAGAAGGATTTGAGAAGACGATGAGCGTCGCTTGGTGCCTCCTAAAATAATTCGTCCGTCTCTGAAGACTTAACACAACTGACGAGTAATGCACCAGATCCATCGTAGGGTTCAGTTCTGTCCGTAACACGATTTTTACTGTCCATTATTGATCTGATGCCCGATATTTAAACTGATATCAGCACTTTCATGGATAGACACATGACTAGTGCAAGCCGGCACAGAAGAACTTAAGTTTTATCGAGATTTTAGATTGTTGTTTGGATAACTCATTGCAATCTGACTTTGACTGAACGTTTAGGCGCTCTGTGACAACTTCTAGAAATGTCCTCTTCTGGATATGACTTATTCGGTTTTTGACCACTTCTTGTTACGCCCAGTTCTAGTAATGCCCGCTTCTGGTTTTTGACCATTTCGTGTCATGACTATAAGTACAGTTTGAACAAAAAATAACAAGAAATATCAGACTAATTTTTATAGGTTAAATTGCAGCTAAAGCACATACGTGTCAATTTTCTGCAAACTGAGTCCAATCCAACTATAATCCAACTTAGTCCGATTTTTTAGTTTTCTACCGAATAGGAACCAACTCCAGCTTAATTTGAGAATAAAATCCAAAATAAATTTTGGTGGTGTTATTGAATCGAATGTTAAGCGGAACTTTACTGCAACACAGCTGCTATTATCATTATAAGGCTAAGTCCGACCACGTTTCGCTCACTGCGTATCTCTCTTCACGGATGGTTCTGCAAAGTATCAGCTCTGGAATCTATCGATAAACGTCCTAGGTGACTCGTATGCGGACACTAAACCTTTGCAAACTGTATATACATCACCGTAAAGTTGCCTGCTTTTATATAGAATTAGGGCTTCTTTTATTGAAATATAGCTTAAAGCCTTCCTCGATAAAGGCACTATCCAACACAATAATATTTTTAAATTGAATCAGTAGTTCTTGAAATTAGCGCGTTCAACCAAACAAACAAACTCTTCCGCACACTTCGGAGAGTATGCGAAGGAATTTTCGATCGAATTCCGCCAGCCATTTTTCGTTATGTATGAACATACGACTATTATTTATTAGGCGTATTTTATAATTATATCACTATGTAAATTGTTGACATTACACTCATCAGCAAAAAAAACAAATAGAATGGAACATGTAAACATACACTGCAAAAACAAAACATTTCTCAAAGACGATTAAAACAAAGGCAATATCACGTGGGCTAGATGCCAGAAGAACTCGTTCATTATTGGCGCCCAAACTGGGACAAAATATGTCTGGGGGATTACTGAACTAAAGAATGGATTTCAATAGTTACAGTCTCATGAATTTCAAACAGGATATTAAAGGATTAAGGTTTATCTCATTTATAATACTAAATTCGGATTAGATATAGGAAAGTTTAATTAAAAGGGGTTCATACCAATCGTGGCGTAGGATGTTGTATAATCTCGTGTAATTAAGTATCTTTATACTGCTTTAGACATCTCAGAGTTTGCGGCAGTTATTACGTGTTATTTAAGTAGAAAGAGAACACCATTGTTGTAATAAAATACCCAGTGAGTTATTATTATACAAGAAATTGAGAAATAGATTCACGTCAAGACGTAATGGAAGAGTGTCAATATTTTTTTATATGGACAACAAATGGTCTATATTGTGAACAATAGGAAGAAAGTAAATTTATGAATGTTCGTTACGAAAATTCGACTTGTTAACCTGTGATTCTTTGAACTTCAGCAATAGGATAGGATGTTAAGAAAACCTTTGTGGCATATGATACTAATCTTATGAACTGATGTAGAATGAAAACCGTTTATATTCATGACGACAAGCGTATTTTGTTTCCTGTAATATGTGCCACCATTCTGTTTAGGCCCACTAGAATTTCAAGCCCTCGAAATAGATCCAGCAAGTCCTTTGCAAAAGATATCAGATATACACAAACATTTTCCGGTAATAACGACTTCATCCAAATACCATTCTTTGGTTAATTCCTTGTAACATTTATATTGTATCGTGTGTGGAACAATAAATTGGGCTAAACAATAGGTGCTTGAGCTTGTGTTCTAACGCTATTGTGCAATGTTTGTACTAACACAAAGGCTGTGAAGGGGTGTAGAGAGCAGTGTTTACCGGGAGCTGAGCTTAAGGGATGAATTGGAGACTTAATTTTAAGTGACGCTTTTGTAATACTAGCAAATTATTCAGCTTTTGCTATGGATTATGGATATAATAATGCGGCTTGGTCAACAAGGAGAAGTGTTAGTCAATTGTATGTACGTAATCGATTCAATGGTCACTTACACACAGCTTTGTGGGAGAATAAAGAATAGCTGTATTAAACAATGAAATTTTTATGAACGGATTTTATGGACGCGAAAAAGGTAGACTTAAAATTATTATTATTTGGCTGGGGTTGAAGGTAATTCGAAGAATCTTTTATATTAGGTCCTTACCTATGAAATTGGCGTTTTATTATCTTGTACCTAAAATGAAAATTTCTTAAATTCAATAGTTGTTTTAGGTTCTTATTATTATTATTATTTGAAACTACACTCTACAAGATTTTTGTCTGTTATTAAATTATATTTCAATTGTTAAAATCTGAAAAAAATGTGAAAATGACTCTTTAATCTCTTCATCAGAAATGACGATTTGATGCCTACAAACTCATGGACAGACTGGATTTTTTCATAATTTATTAATGCTAGACTTAGCCGAGGGTTGTTCGCTTATTTCCTCCAAATTTTGTAACATTAGGATTTATAGTTAAAAAAAAATAGAGTTTGTATGGTACAACGCCAATTTTTATAAAGATTTTCAAAAAATTATGTATTTTCCATACTTACGTTATTTAAAATTTCTAAAAAACTCCGTTGCCAAATCTTTTGAAAATTGGAGTGTATAATTGGACAAGACTTAGTTAAAGATTGCATCAATAATTTAGGCAAAAAATAAGCTTGCCCATAAGTTACAACGATTCCAAGAGTTGATTCTGCTGACCATATAAAACAGCCACTTTATTTTATTTTTTGAATTAAACATTTAAATAATTATAATTTCACTACATGCAAATTCAACAGTATAGTCTTTATTCATAATAAAAATATAAAACTGAAACAGATACTAAATCAAAGTAGTAGTACACAGCTAATAGTGTGTAAGAAAAAGAAACGCCAATTACATAGGTAAGGAACTAATATAAACGGGCTCTCCCATACTGATACAATATGTACTCCACTATATACGTTTTTAGCCCCCGAAGTAAATAGTTGGCTTTTATAAATTTGACGTGTGTTTCTGTATCTGTCTGTGGCATCGAAATGGATGATGAGATTTCAATTTAGTTTTTTTTAGTTTGAAAGGTAACCTAAAGGTAAAATTCTTAGCTATGATTCAAAAAAATATGTTACGTCGTTTGAAGATCATCAGTGCTTTTATAGTTAATGACAGGATCTGAATAACTTCCACAGGTCTGCTTGGTTCAAAATTTGGCATATTGTAACTTTAAGGACATTTCTGATGATGCAGCATTATATGAAATCTGCATTACATATCCAAATATAGAGAATACATTAATGAGAGATTCTAAGTATATGGGGTTTTATAATTTAACACTTGTTATAGATGTATAAAGATAATGAACGACAATCACTAATACTTAACACTTTAATTAACAAAAAAGTAAAAACATCCGGAGACAGAGAAACATGTGCATTTTTTTTGTATTTCTGGAGCCGGCTATTCAACGTAACGATTTCCCGAAGGATACGCTCTCCGCATATGTAGCAGCAACCTTGTAACTCTTACCATTAAGCCCATACTCGTATGCACGTTGCCTTCAACACATCGTATCTATACGTCAACGATTTTGGACCTTATTTTAACGGCAGTAACATTTGTCGTTTTGCCTTTTTTCCTACAGTACAAATCGCATGACAATTGGCAGTGTATTATAGTACTTCATACTTGGAATTATGGTTCATTCTTGCGTAAGTTTTTGCGCTAAGGGCAGCCGGGCGCGGACGATAAAACGCCGCGATTTGTTGCGGTTTCCTGTTACGGACGACGGCACATTATGACGGTGCACGCATATTTGGGGATGATACGAACGTTTACACTTACGTTTTCGTAAACATTAGGGAAAATAGCTTTTGGGAAACAAAGGCTGTATTACCATGTGACCGAACTGTTTGTAAACTGTCACCGTTCTGTGAGTAACTGAAAGTACCCCATGGAAGTATCTCATGGAATATGTTTGTTTTAGCGGATTAGACTGATAATACTCCTCCGGGTTACATGATGTAGAAAGCGTTGATGATGGGATGGCATATAGAGAAAAATTGCCAAAGCATTCTGAACCTAATGACGTCTTACCATGGGCAGATTTTTTTGATTAGAATAATTCCAGTCCTACAAAAAAATCTCCGATATTAATATATCGGAGATTCGGAAGTTAAAGTATCAAGTATAAGCGCATAAGTGCGTGTCACGTCTTTTAAAATTGTACTGCTAAAGTACAACTAAATAAGTACTGGTATTGGCGGCTAGGTCCTACAAATAATTACATTTCAGTAGCTTATAACCCAACGTGTTTGTAAGATTTAACAGAATATCCCAACCAAAGTTTTTATAAAATCTATGTATAAGTGAAAATACGTTATTGAAATAAGCACGATATAAATTGCTAATAATTATTTGTGGTATAACAATAACTTCGCATGTTTATCAATAGGTTTACTATACTCTAACATCATATTTCTTCATCAAGTCTATTGTCAAGAACACAACGGTTAGTATATTTGATTTATATCCAATGGTCAGCAAGATTGAGCTCCGCCAATTAGTGCTGGAACATTTTGGGGGACTGGTAGAGTAATTAAATCCGTTCACCTGTCGACCTCGTTCAGATAAATCCCTTAATTGAGGAAATTTGTTGAAGTGTTAGATGACTATGTTCACAAAATAACTGCCGTCAAATATGGGTTTGACGCATTTTAACAGCCTGTGGTTGATTGTAGTTTGTCAACCGGAATTAGACAATGAACAAATTTGTGCTCGGGTTGGTTGGTGGTAATTAAGTCCGCCTGGTTAGCTCATCATCATTAAGCCGTGAGATGCGCACCACCTCCCCCAAGGAGCTCTAATTCGATCGGTCCTAACGGCTACCAACGGCTTCCCGTAACCTTTTAGGGGGCGAACGGGTCCGAGACCAAATTGTCAGGCCCCCCACGCCTGCCAACGCCACGTTTGTCAGCACGAGATGTTTCCGCCTCAATGGCCGTCTGTCCTCTACGCACTGCGCTGCCTACTTCCACTTAAGGTTCACAATCGAGGACTCGTCCTGCAAATGCCTAGAGGAATAAGAAAGTGCGAAGAGGCGAGGTAACACAACACAATCGGGTGTACACCACACCACTACGGATGCCGGTAAATCGTCTAGCCTACTCTACTTATGAATGTCTAGACCTAGCAACAGTACCCGGACCATCTGCTGTGTCACGGTAATATTATCTATCAGTATTCTATCTTCATACAAACGGTCGGAAAGCGCGTCATGCTACGCGCCTCGAGTTCGCGGGGCACCCGGTGGGCATCCAGTCGCGAATGCGCCGCAGCGACTACCGAACGGTGTGAATTGTTTTTTAAGCGGTTAGCCGTGCATAAACGTGCGATTTGTATTGTGAATATTTGATTGAATTAAGTAGATACCTATATAATTCAAAATGGCAAAGAGCAATATTTTTTATGTACCTATCTACTAGTACGTAATTTGTTTTTAATATTTAGGTATTTCAATTTTTCCATCGGGCAAAATCTGGAATAATATATAAATAACTGGATAGGGTGAAAAAAGACACAAACAAGTAACCTACCTACGCTCGCGTTAAAAACAAAACTACATAATACGTAGGTAGGTAGTTTCCTAGACTAGGCTATCTATTTACTTATGTACCAACATATAACTTAACTACATATATTATTAAATATGATGAAATATCATTATGAAATAATTTACGAGAGAAATAAATGGTAGGTATTGTAGTGATCGGATTTTTTTGGTGTATACTGGCAGGTTGTTAGGTAATTTGGAGAAGAGACTGATTGTTGACAGGAATTGATAGATGGAAAATTATAAAATAGGGATATTTGTGCTATTTTATAAAACAATATTTTGTTTGTTGATAATAATATGTAATTTCTTGAAAATAAAAGTGTTTCAGTGACAATATAGTACCTACGTCTCAGTCAAGGCGTAAATATTTTTGTCTCAAATCTATAAATTTTTTTTATTAAATATTACCTAAAAAAACATGTATTTTATTGAACACTTCCTATTTCATTCACAACATATTTTTTTTACATATAAGTAAAATAAAATATTTACAATCATAGAACAAGAAATGTAGAAATTAAATATAAAGTAAATAGTAGGTATATAATGTGTGTATGTTAGTTTTTGTTAACGTTTCTTTTCTTTATGTATGTGTTGTTATAGTTTATTAATAATTAGGTAATATCGTGCTCTGTGAAGGCCAATAAATTTATTTTCTCTCTTTCAAATTAAAATACTGTAGGCGGGCAGCCCTTCCGCGTGTTTACGCCCCGCTCGGCCGTAGCCAGTTATTTCAAGGACAGGGCCGAGTCAAAATACTGCATAGATAATATTACCGTGGCTGTGTTACCTAAATTTTCGGTAGAGTGTAAACTTTCCTCCATCGTCAGAGCCAAGTTAGAAACCAAGAAGGATTCAAAAAGATCGGCTTCCTATTTAGAATTATGAGCCAAATTGAACTCTAATTGCTTGAATTATAAGGGACGTTAGTCTCTATGCCAAACGAGAGAATGTCTTTTTCTTAGCATCTGACAAATTACGTCTCAAAGCGTACCTGATTTTATATGGCTGATAGAAGTAAACCCGCCATTACCTGTTAAAATAAAAAAGAATATTAATGCTGAGTACGTCATGCAAGATCCATTTTCTAAACCACCTACTTTTGCTCGCGGCGTTATGCTCGTCTTTCCGATTCTAACAATCAATTCTGGTCCGTCTCTCTCCTCCCTCAACTTTTATTTTCGCTAGAGAAGGTAGTGTAGTGCATATACGCATCGCAAACATATCCCTGTATCTAAATTGGTTAAGCGGTTCGGTCTTGAAAATGTAACCAACAAGCACACTTGCTTTTGCATTTATAATGGGTTATAGTTATTTACATAAAACAAAAAGTAATGAAATCTGTAAAAAAACATGCAACGTACAATAAACCCGGTTTAAAAGCATAAAGTCTAAAGTGCCGAACTGTAAATAATTTTATCTGTGGCTAGGACTTGGCGTAACGCCAGTCAGTCTGCAAGGAGGCGTCGACGCGAGTGGACGTCTCATTCGTATTATGCATCACGCGCGCTTTGAATATAAAATGGCGACTGTGGGGTGACTACACTCGATAACTCAACATAAATATATTTTTTTAAGATCCGACTACATTGTAGTTTTTTTTTATTTGAAAGATATTTTGATCAAGTATTCTTAGGTACAATTCAAGAATATCTGTTCAGTAGTTTGAAGATCAGCAGATCTTTTATAGTTTATAATGGGATTTGAGTAATCTACAATTGACAACATTTCAATAAAACAAGTTATGATAACTACGAAACCATTTGGAGCGTTGGTCATCTAGAACACTATATATTTTTTTTCAGAATTTATTACTTGGTAAAATATGAAATAATAATAAAAAATTGCACCCAAAAATGGACTACGTAGGATTACGAGCAGAAAATGTCTTTGCCATTCATCTTTTTTTTTTTTTTTTTTGGTTAAATTTTCCCTGTTACGGGACGGCAAAGGGATCTAGCCCATACAGCCAAGTCTTTAGTTTCATCTTCTTTCTTGATTTTTGCATTAAAATGTGGGTGCCACACTTTTTAATGCATCTAGGGAGTGCTTGGCGAGAAATGCATGGTACAGACCTCATGATGGTGACTGATGAGAATTGTATAGTGGGATTTCCAACCACTATACAATTCTCAACGCCACATACACAAAACCTTTATTTCAATGATTCCTCATAACTGTTCGTCAACACGGATGCTTATGCAACAAAACGACACCACTTTCACTGCACAAAATCCACTCCGAAGCAATAATGAATTATTGAAATAAAGATCGACATCCAGACGCCATGATTTCCCGCCAAACATCTCATCTTTTTTTTAATTTATGGCCTAAACAAGAAGCTTATATTTTACCTATCAAAGATTTGACAGGAGTTTCTCCCGAGTTCTTGTTGTAAAAACACGTGTTGAGAGACTCCATTTTTAACCTCAATCAACCGTACAATTTTTGTTACTTTAGTTACGTACATTTTCACTTGTCATTGGCAAAATGCGTACGCTTAATGCGACGCGACGCCATTAATTAAGAATAGAATAGAACATTTGACAGTTGTGACATCTTTTTTTTTACTTTTGTAGAAGAGTTTCTCCCAAGTTCTTGTAAAAACACGTGTTGAGAGACTCCATTTTTAACCTCAATCAACCGTACAATTTTTATTACTTTAGTTACATTTTCACTTGACATTGGCAAAATGCGTACGCTTAATGAGACGCGACGCCACTAATTAAGAATAGTATAGTAGAGTATTACTTTTGTAGAGCCCATGACATTAACCCACAAAAATCCTAGTTGCATCTACGTCGTTATAGAATGAGTAAGTTTAGAAATTTTAAGTTAAAATACTTAGAAACAAAATTAGAGAAAATTAAAAAATGAGTGTTGAGTCTTTTATATCTATTTTACATACATATAATAGATGATTAAACGAACTTCTATGTGAAGTTCGATCACTATTATATGAGTTCGCTTCATTCGAAGATATAATATCACAATGTAGTTTCTTTTCATTTTACTGGCAACTCGCACTTTTAGAGGGTAACCCTAATATATTTTTTTTGTCTATCTATATTCGGCTGCGCCCGCCATTCCTCATTCTTTAGAGTAAATTAACAAAATTTTAATTTTTTGTATGGGTTTTGGGCAGGGCGGGTTCTTATATCTTCGAATGAAGCGAACTCATATAATAGTGATCGAACTTCACATAGAAGTTCGTTTGATCATCTATTATATTTCCTTCGCTTCATTCTTCAGATATAATATCACAATGTAGATATTTAGAGTTAAAAATTTTGTTAATAATTTGATGAAAAATAAGGTAGGTATGTAAAATAAATTAAACAAAGAAACCGTTTGTTTAATTTTATCTTTATTTGTTTGAATAACAAGCACTCTAAATAATCAAGTTAAATTAAAGTATTTATCTTTCTCATTATAATTATGATACAGTCAAACAATCAGTACCAGTAAGTTATTTAGGTAGGTAATCAATGTTTAGAAACTGGAATACATACAGCGGTGGCAAAGTTGTTTTCATTAATCATAGGCCGATTATAAAATTTAGCAAAGGTCTCTGAATTTCGTGTCCAGCCTGCTGTCTTACGAATGACGTCCAGCGACACGCCGGCGGAGTTCGCCGCAGACGTGGCGGCGTGTCGCGTGCTGTGTGCGCTGAACTTTGTCACGTCTATGCCGCTCTCCGCCAAAACCTGTTTTATCCACCGGCTAATAGTTTGAGCGCTTGCTGCCCGGTACGGTTGCTTAGTTGTGATAATTAAATTTTTGATTGTCTGGGGCCTAATAGATTTTGTAAAGGTCATATAAGCTCTTATGGTAGTAGCTGGACAAATTGTTTTATTTTGGTTAAAATAAGGTAGTGACAATACAGGCTGGTCTCGATTAATCGAAGAGGTTTTAATTAAATCTCTAATCATTATTTAATACAATTCCCATTACTGTTTAATTTAATATCATCTATTTTTATCAAGGATAATGTCTGAGCTCTATGTGCGGTACACAAAGCGAGAAGTATAACCATTTTCTTAGTGATTTTATCAAGAGTTAAACTTTCATTGGGATACCATTCTGAAACAAAGTTCAACACAACTTGTGGATCCCAAGTGGTGACATATTTAGGTAGCGATGGTCTTAACCTAAATACACCTTTTAATAATCTTTATATTTGCTCCTCGGAGCCAATGTTATTGCCTAAGAGGATAGACAGTGCAGCACGGTGACTATTCAGGCTTCCGTAAGCGATACCGCGGTTAAATTGTTCAGTTAAGAATGACATTACATTGGGCACAGAATGTAGGTATGGATCAATATAATTATTGTTGCAGTACGTCCACCAGAGCTTATAAGTTACGTTATATTGGGTCAAAGTATTTTTTGCTAGTGAGGCTAGCATTATGTCTAATGATGTAGCAGGGACGTTGCGTCTGCTGTCAATGCATTTGGGTCTGGCTTCCATGATATATATTTTTTGCATTTGGCATTGGTACGAGATGCGAATAAGTCTATGTCGGGCATTCCAAATAAATGTACAATATTTTGAAAGGCATTACTGCTTAAAGACCATTCTATGTCGGGATTATTTTTTCTTGATTCCTCGTCGGCATCTTTATTATCTTTCGTATTAATGTATGAACCAATAAGCCATATATTGCGCGTTTCGCACCATTGCCAAATTTCGCGTGCTAGACCGTTTAAGTGTGGGTACTGAATACCTCCCATTCGGTTTATGTAGCTTAACGCTGTTGTATTATCAATCCTTAATAATATACTCATGTTATTATGATAGCGAGCAAAGCATTTAAGTCCGAAGAATACGGCTAGGAGTTCTAGGTAATTAATATGTTGGAGCACTTCACTATCGTTCCATTTCCCGTTTGCACGTTTACCGTTGCAGACTGCACCCCAGCCAGACTTCGACGCATCGGTGAATATTTCTAATTTAATGTTTTCTGAATTGAGGGGCATAACTGCTTTACGAATATTTTTGATCCACCAGGTCAAATCAGGTAAAATTTTATTCGATGGAATAAATTTAACGTCATAACTACGAAACTTTCTCAACGCTAGATACTTTTCCCGTTCAAATATTTTGGTATATAACCACCCGTATCGTACAGCAGGACAAGCTGCTGTTAGTACTCCTAAGAAATGAGAAAAATCACGAATTGTTGTCGATGGAAGGTTGTAGTACTTCTTAGCTAAGGATTCTATGTATATACTTTTTTCTGAAGGCAAAGTTATCGTCATGTTGATAGAATCAAAGACAAAACCAAGATATGAAATTTTTTGAACTGGTTTTAATGAACTTTTTTCAAAATTCACTACGAACCCCAAACATTTCAATAACTTTAAGGTCTCATTGACGTTTCGAGAACACTCCTGATAAGAAGATCCTAGACATAAAATATCGTCTAAATATATGACAGACAAAAACCCTTTACCTCGAAGATGTGTCATCACCTCTTTCATTATTTTTGTGAATGTTCTAGGCGCAGAAGAAAGGCCGTAAGGGATGGCGTTGAACTCGTATGTTTTTTCTTTAAATTTGAACCTTAAAAACTTTTTTGACTGTTCTTAATTGGTACCAATAGATATGATTCTTTTAAATCTATAGATGCCATATACGTATGTGATTGAATAATTTTTGAGACGGTTCTGTAATCTTCCATTTTAAAATGTTCGTGAGTGACAAACTTATTAAATGGTTTTAAATTTAAGATAAACCTATTAGTTCCATTAGATTTCCTTGTCAAAAATATTTTCGATATAAATTGGTCTGGTCGGGGTTGGCACTCTGAAATCGCGCCTAAGTGTAACAATTTTTCAATTTCATTTGACATGTCATTTAATTCCTTCGGGGAGAATAAAGAATTAGATGGTACAGTATGTTGAATGATGCCATTACATAATGAAATACTATATCCATAACGAACCCAATCTAAAACAACTTTATTAGTTGTGATTGCGGTCCAACACTTATAAAAATATTTCAATCTCCCTGCATGTACCTGTATTACTGTCGCGGGGCACGTCTCGGCGGGTAGGACGTCGACGGTCGTGTCGCCGTCGCCGGCGCGGTCGGCGCCGCGCTGGCGGCCGTCCGCCGGTACTGCGTGTGCGCAACCCGGCGCAGCCCCCCTCGCCCCCCCCTGCTCGACTGAGGGTAACGAGGAGGGCCCTGCCAGTTTTCCGGGTGCCGGGTTTTTATCGTAGATGAAGTTGATGCCTGTGTAGGTGTCTTATTAGACCAAGCAGATTTCTTTATTTGATGGCCCTGTCGTTCTATTGTCTGAGAAGATTTAATCTTTTCAGATAAATTTGTGCCAAAAAGGGTTTCATCCCTATCTTGTTTTTCGATTATCGATATAAAAGATTTTTGAAGGCAAGGTGTTAGAAGTTTAGTTCTAAGTTCAGTTTCGGTGTAATGCAAATCGGTTAATATCCTACAACCGTCGGAAAGAATTTTAATGGCGTTTATTTTATCGTCACTTTGCAGTAATAAGGTTATAGCTTTGCTAATCGCCGTGATACCATGACCCAACTGATCCTGTTTCGTTTGTATGCTTTTATCCCGATTTCGTACTACCTCGGCCACCGCCGCAGATATTTCAAAGTTCAAAGTGGGTGCTTTGAGTAATTTACAGTTTTCTGGTATTGGATAATCGTTTAAAAGTTTGGTTTTACTTTCTTTTAATAAGCCTTTTTTTAAAATAGGAAGCCACCGTTGTGTAAGAGAAATATGAATGTTTTCACCAAAATTTGGCGTATCTTCCGTGGTGTCTCCCAATGCCGATAAGAGTTCAGGGTCGAGGTCCTGGCCCTCTGGTGGCGGCTGTGTAGGCGTTTGTTCTGGTATAAGACCCTGTTCCACGGAGGAGCCTGGCGCCGCAATAATCGGTTCATCGGCTTCAGTATAGGTAGTTATCTCGTGGTGAGGCGCCACCGAAGCGATGCATTCTTCGTTTATTTCGACATCTATGTAAACAAAACACTTACATGAAGTATCTTTTTATTCTAAGTGAACCAACGGTCACTAGATAAAATAATTTTATATGCCCACCTGAATGACTTTTGTCAAACTTACGGGTTATTTTTTAACATCATGCTACCCCCATAATTATGGGATATTTTGAAGGGATAATCTCCGATGTGATAAGTAGCTTAGAGATGCTTTTAATTTTTATTATATTTAGGCGTATTGCACGAATTGTAATAGCGGATTATAATTACCTTCATTTAATTCGTCCTCTGAACAAGAAGAATGAACAACGCGACGGCGCCGTTTTTTCGGTTTTTCTTTTAACTTCTTTATTTTCTCCTCATAATACTCGATGGTTTTGCGTTTAGGCATAGTTACACCAAAAAAAAAATCTACTTTATTTATTTGTGGAACAAGCGTGCGTTCGTTGCCGCGCAAAGAAAAAGAATGAGGAATGGCGGGCGCAGCCGAATATAGATAGACAAAAAAAATATATTAGGGTTACCCTCTAAAAGTGCGAGTTGCCAGTAAAATGAAAAGAAACTACATTGTGATATTATATCTGAAGAATGAAGCGAAGGAAATATAATAAAAATGTAATGTCAATTCCAGGAAAGGTACCCATCGTGATTAGGCTTGCCCAAGTTGGTTTAATGTATGGTTTATAAATAGATAGTGAGGTCTTTTCGTAGATCCTTAAGAAACTACTTACTTATATAAAATATCTGTGATGGTTGGATGGGTTTCATGCTATTTATGTCATGGTCCTTTATAAGAGAAGCAGTTTTAGTTTTTTTTAAGCCACTCTTACTTCACCTTAAATCGACAATGGGTTTTTTAGGTTTGTTAGATAAACCACTAACAACGATGCCCAATTGATATTATATTGGAGTCACTTTGTTGCTTAGTCTCCAGAATGCTTCAACTGGATACCTGTGTTTCTATTTTATTACATACTAGCTGACCTTCGTACCGCCTAACAGTCGATTTTTTTTGTGATAGGTACTTATACTGCTATTCTAGACCCGGTGTCCCGAATAGCAGAAAACAATTATATTGTGTAATTAGATATATATTGTTTTAAGTTTTTCTCTCCGTAAGAACCATTCTCGTATTTCAAGGAATATTATATAAAAAAAAGAATTAGCGAAATCGGTTCAGCTGCTCTCGAGATTTGCGCTTAGCAACACATTCAGCGATTAATTTTTATATTATAGATTAGATAAATTTCTAGATTATTCAGATCAGTTCCGCTCAAAAGGAAAATAAACTCGTAAGAATTAAAGAACCAAACTCCCATACCAAGGTATCCCTATTCAGTATATTTCACTGTAATCCTTAATTTTCTCTTTCTCACACCACCAGCTTTTAGCACTGGTTTCTTTATTAAAATTGTAATATTGTTTCATTGCATTTGAAGTTTGTGACACAGTTCGATTAACAAGATGAGGACTGAACTTATAGCAATGGTAAAAGTAATCTTCTGGTACTGGATAGGAAAAAAATGGGTTACACCCTCGAATACCAATTTTCATATACTAAGTTAGTAATTCGCAAACAAACGTAGCTTTAAGTCTGACTGCAAAAGATCACTATCCTAAAAACGCTTGCAGCACAAGATTTTTTCTCTCAAATCTATACATTACCTTTTAAGTTCTAGAAATCTGACTCAACTCGAAATTACACGCAAAATTACCCAAAAAGTCAAAGTATAGCATAGAAAGGAACAAAGAACTCTTCGTGCTTGGCTGCATCACCCATTTATTGTGTCCAGATTCGTAAAAACTTATAAGCCCGCATCGTTAAAATTCTGTAAAATGTTTTGGTTGGACACAAATATAGTAAGAAGAATAGAATAGAATATTGCTATAATATAAAAAAATACTCTTTAAACTAATTTTACAA
The DNA here is from genome assembly GCA_955850985.1 of Elophila nymphaeata. Classification (NCBI taxonomy): domain Eukaryota; kingdom Metazoa; phylum Arthropoda; class Insecta; order Lepidoptera; family Crambidae; genus Elophila; species Elophila nymphaeata. The sequence goes on along the minus strand of OY039066.1, from coordinate 23,435,254 downwards.
AGGGTAACCTTATCGCTAAAAACGATCTCTTCCAGGTAACGTTAGGATGGACAGGAATATAACAGGCTTTAGGGAAGATGGCGATGATACATAACAATATATACCTACATACTTACATAATACATACAATTACATATATATTATGTATGCATAATATAAGGTAGTTTTGTTGAAAAAAACCTTGGCAAAAAGGAGGCTTACGCTGAGTGTAAGTACAGACTTCAGATCTTCCTACAAGTATCACGCTGATACCTGTAGGAAGATGATGGATGATAGGAGGATGATGACTACCGCGAAAGTTACTTTGTATAATTCCTTAATGTTCCTATATTCGCATTATTTCTCATGACCCATTGCATTAAGCGTGGGAGGACCTGAGTGAAAGCTGATACAATGCCGAGCGGCACTTGCTATTTCTAACTTAAAACTTATAGTCATTTAAATATATCGTTTCCAATGGAATTTATAGTTTCCTAATAATAAGACCATTGAAGAAAGGCTATCCGTATTGCCTTGTAGCGTCCAATGTATATAGATAACAGACTGGCTCTTACCGTAATCCTACTAATAAACACGAAAGTTTGTATGTTTGGATGTTGTTACCCATCCACGCAAAAACTACTGAACGGATGTTAATGAACCTTTACAATAATATAGGTCATACATCAGAATAACATATAGGCTACCATTTAACGCGAAAAAGGGGTTGAAATAAGGGATGAAAGTTACAAGTCCTGTGCTGCCCGCATCCAAAAACTTCCTGCAACTTTCACCAGATCGTCGGTCCAACTTATGGGGGTCCTACCAACGCTGCGTCTCCCGGTACGCAATCGCCACTCGAGGACCTTTCCGCCCCAACGGCCGTCAGGCCTCCTCGCAATGTGCCTTGCCCACTGCCGCTTAAGGTTGGCAATTCTTTGGGTTAGAAAAAAGGGGAGATTGGGCTGGATCCTTGGGGGAGGCCTATGTTCAACAGTGGGCGTCTCTCGGCCGAAATAATGATGATGATGACTTTACAAGTATTAAATTTGTAATTAGAAAAAGCCAAATCCATCTACTTAAATAACAAGTAAGAATCATTTATAAAATTTATCGTCAATACTCTTTCTGCTCCATTACGAGGCTCTGATCACTGTCTGTCTATAAACAACTTATGAAGACCAATTCAGTGAACCGAAAGATTGCAGATTCCTGCTGACGCTGCAGCATTAACACTATCATAAAGTTACAGCATACCAAAGGAATGGATGATGGTGAAACTTACTCAGATATTTTCATCAACTATAAAAAAGCTAAATGATCTTCGAACAGTTTTACAGATATTCTTGATAGCTAAGCACACTCCCGATCAAGTTACTAACAAAAACATCTAAATCGGATCATCCTTGAGAATGATGTCTGTTGTGGCCAGGTCAAAATCGGTGTCAATCAGATTAAAATCGGTGCAGATGGTAAAACAAATCGGGACTTAGGGTTTTAGATCGAGACAAATAATAAATCTACTTTTTTCAAATAAATGCTTAATTTATTGCTTTTCGCAACTAATATTACTTACAGGGAAATCTTATTTAAATCGTACAATAATATTTAAACTAGCTGGATTAGTATATAGTATATAAATCACAAAATATTGACAATAATAAAATGAATGGAATCGGAACATTTAGGGTCCGGATCGGGTGCAAATCGGGAGTGTCCCCAGACCCATGAAAATCGAGACGTCCTGCTCAAATCCGGACGCTTTGCAACACTAGCACAGATAAAAACACAAGTTGAACTTCTAACACTCCTTTTTCGCATCACCAGTTAATAATCGTACTACCCTAGTCAGTCATAACAACTTTCTATGATACGGGCAACAACAATATCGAGGCGTGATTACAAATCATCTCAAGAGCTTAGCACATCGAAACCTAATCTATCACACAAGTATCTAGCAGACAAGCAACTATTATAATGTAAGTCGAGCAAAAGATGTCACTGGTGATATTGATAAATGGCTATCAGCAACAATAACGCACCGAACAATGCCCGTTGTTGAACACCTGGCTTGCACGTGGCGCAGCTATAACACTGATGGACATACGAGTATATAAACTCACGCTTTACGAAATACAAATTATTGGGTGACCTTTTTGACAGAGATAATTACTGATAACTCAATTTATTTTTATATGTGGCGAACAGAAATATTATGGTTTCCTTATGGTCAGCAATCACAGTAGCCAATAAACATTTCATAATTATCATATCAGTCAAGACGCCCACTTGCGTGAATAAAGGTGCTAAGAATCTTTATTATTACTTACTGAAATGATTATAAATTAGATTATGTAACCATACAAACATCAAGTAACACATTTCTCACATACATTTCGATTTGGTCGATAAAAGTTCGGCTGGGGTGGTTTCCCCCATCCCAAATCTCCACTCACACTTCTGATTCATGTATTCTTCAATCTCCTGTCACTAATTATTTCTAAATGACCTAACCAGTGGACCATGATCATGAAACCAAATAAAATTAAACGCAAGTCCACAGTCTTCTTTTCTTTTTAAATAGTTCTATGTTTCTTCTCTCTTTCGACTCTTTACGCATAATTTTATTACACGTCTTTACACGTATACAACAATTTTTACTTTATTACTTAAGGTTGATTATTTTCTTTTCGACAGTGTAAAGACAAGCGTCAGCATGTAATGAGAAAAAACATTACTCGAAAGAAATTTAATTGCATTGAAGTAGTCGAGGTCTATATCCCAAATTGGGTCAACTTACGTCCCACAGTTGAAAATAAACATTTTTGGTGTATAATTTTCTGACACGACCTTTAACTAACCGTAGGTCCCCATAGCTTGGCTGTTTCACGGTCCCAAACTTTAGATTGCTGTTTACTCAGTAATGTTAGTTGCTCTGGCATAAGCGCTGACCGCTAGAAACTTAATTAAGAAACTCGGCAAAAAGTGGCCGACCTTTGAATTAATACTCGTAATTGAGGGTCTGAGCAGGCACTGTGAGCGATGCTCGATTGACCTCAGATCCTTTTATCAACTATAAAAAAGCTGATGATCTTCAAACGGGTCAGCATATTTTTGAATCGTTGCTAAGAACACTCCCGATTAAGTAACCTTTCAAACCAAACAAACATAAAAAACTATATCATAATCATGTCATCCGTTCTGAAGAGGTTCGGAAGATACGACCACATACAAACACACAGATACAGACGTTAAACTTATAACAATGTTAGGACTAGCAAGTGTTTTACGGCCTTTAATTGGAGGAAAGAAGCTGTGTGGCTTGTCATTATTTGATGTATACACCAATAATATTAGCATCCATCTCTGTCAGTCCTCTGACAAATATCTAGCTATGAATAAGTTACGTGTTATCAAATGACATAGAAACATTTCTCTCAAGAGAAATTAGTTCGGACGTATACGGAAAATTTTCCATTTAGATTATAATACGAATAACTTTGCTAAACTGAAATACTGCTAACTTTAAATAATATTCATGCGATTTTCACTTTGCAAATGGTTTGGTTTATTAGCCACCAGAATATTCTTTATTGCACATCAGTAAATAGAGGTTAGGAGAGAATACTTGATTTCTTCCTCCATGCTGCACATTTATTTGGGGTCGGTGCAGACGTCTTTTCCTTTTATTCTTGTCTATCAGCTTAGCATCTATCCCTTTTCTCTTATATCATTTCTGACACAATCCATTCATGTTTTTCGCGGTCTGTCCCTTCTACACTACATAGCCCATCACTCTATTAGTAATACGGGTTTCATACTTTTTCATAACGTCATCATACTAATCTTAGCGATTCCCTTTTTTTCCTGTCATTGGAGCTGCTAATAATTGCTTATTTCATTCATTTTTATCACTCTACGTATCCATCTCAACATTCCTAGCTCCGCTGCATATAATCTCTTCTCATTCGTCTATTCTATTCTATTCTTAATTGATGGCATTCGCAAATCTTAAAGATTATGCATTTTGCCAATGTCAAGTGAAAACTTAATTAATGTTATTAAAAATTGTAGATTTTGGTTAAAAATGGAGTCTCTCAACACGTGTTTTTACAACAAGAACTCGGGAGAAACTCCCTCATTCATCTTTTTCTTCACTAGTAAGGCAACATAGTTGTCATCGTAGACCGAATTGTCAAGTGCAGTGTACTGGCAAAATATGCAGCAAAACTGTTGGATTTGTTTTCAGTTGCCGGTGCTGCAAATTCAAAGGTTAAGGTGGCGTGAATTGGGATAGCACTTTGTCCAGCATTGATTGAATCAATTTCATCATCTTAAGTACAATTATAGGCACTGTACTCTCAGAAAATTACCTATCATTATGTGTTAATCTGAGGCGCGTTCATCATCATCAAAACAGCCTTAATAATTCGACCCACTGCTGGGACACAAGGCGTCTCTTTGTGATGGAAGAAGGTTTAGGTAGTAGTCCACCACGCTTGCCCAATGCAGATTGGTGGCCGGGATGTAAAGTGATCAATAACCCCTTTGCTGATCCATTAGTCGCCTTCTACGATATCCATTGAAGGATATAAGGTGATGCTATTCTACTCTGCCGGCATGACATAACTTAGACCACATGTGAGGTGCGATCACATATTGCTAATTTAAAAACCGTTCAATGGTTTATATAATAAGTAAAAAGAAAAATCAGAGGCGTAAAAGTTTAATAACGTAAGTTGATAATAACTTTCCAGAAGCTTCAATAAAATGTGATTCTCATACTATGTCATGCATAAGAAATGACTAACAGTTATTATTATTATTTATTATTATGCAGAAGGATTAGCCCTTGCCTGAAGCCCAGCCCAAATGATTTTATTAATGGTAATTTACAAAGGGAGGTAATTGTTAAAAAAATGCTACAACGCTATGTCGTCTAGGGTTGAGCCAGGAAAACCGCATTCCAACAACATTTCACAGTATGTTTGTTTATAAAGCTCGAGGGTATTACATCTTCCTCCTCCAGATCGGCTCCGCGCGTTTTCTTTTGGTAGATAAGGACATTGTACAGATTCTATACTGAGGATCACTTTGAGCATGCTATTCTTAATACCTCTACCATACCAGTAGGCCTATTCGCTAACTTTTTTTGACAGATGAAAGTGATGATCACTGAGTGATTTACATATCCATTGCCGTTTTGCACGACACGCTATTATAGCACTTATCATGTGAAAACAGCAATGTATGTCTAATTCACTCAGTGATCATCAGTTTCAACTGTCAAAAAAAGTTAGCGAATAGCCCCCCAGGTTGACCTATGAAGACAAATAGTGCAACGTCAGGTCAAATTTTTTTCTGTCACCTTTTACGACACCACAATTGTGTAAATAGTACCTAGTACCCCGCGGAGCTCTGGCGACCCTTACTCACCAATAGAAACACAATACCACAAAAAATTATTGTTTTTTGACTCTGGTCTTCTGCAAAGTGGGGGTACTACTCCAGTTCGGGCTACTCCAAATATGAGCGGCTAATTTGCTGTGCCCTAACTCGACAAAAGGAGGTACATTAAAAAACTAATATTTTTTCCTGACAATCGTCATTGCATGATAAATAAATTAATGTTCACGGTTCACAGCCCTGCGTTACTACCGTCTCAATTAGTGATGTGGCATTTATTGTTGATGTGTCGCGTTCAATTAAGTAACATCATGACATGGCGTTAAAATGGTTTAAAAGGCACGAAATTACTTAATTATTGTGACTTAAATTTCAAAACCCTCAGATCATTGTAATTAAAATTAATTAAATGAGGCAGTAATCACACACTATGTAATAAATACAGAAAAAAACAGCTGAACCAATTTTCCCGCCAAATTAGAAAGAAAAAGATTATACTGCCATCATTGCGGTATAAAAATCCGTATAATTCCTCAATTTGCCTATGCAGCAGTTGTATCCAAAGTTGAAATACGAAAAAATATTTCACCAAATTCAGAAAAAAAAGTGAAAACTTCTATTACGAATTGAAATTGGTAACGGGAGGGATATATCATCGGCATAATGGCCGCAGTACAGTCGCGGCAGTAAATAAGGTTAACGTAGGCGGCGGAGGCACGCGAACTCTGCCGAACAGTTCTCTTAGGGCGCCCACGCAAAACCGACTTTTCTTTGAAGTCAGGCGCCTTCCTCGCCGGCTCGGTGCGTTTTCGTTTCGGTACCGTAATTGCATGCACTCGGTAAATGATTTGTAGGGAATCTGTATAGATTCGGTACCGAAACGAGCCGGTGAGGAAGGCGCCTCAAAGTGTGAAATCTACATACGGCTATCACCGATTGCCTACATCAGTCAGTTTATCCTTAGTCCACTACAGTACTGGCCCTTTTACATGAGGTCAATGGCAGAAATAATCGGAGGTCGATTGCGTCGCGGTGGTACTCGGGTGGGTGATCAAAAATTCAAATCATGATTAAAAAATTTAACTCTATTTTCCTTCGTGCTTCGGAAGGCACGTTAAGCGACGCTGCTGTGGAAAGATAGCAGTCGTTCCCAAGGGAGGTTGGTGTCAGGCAGGTGGCCGGCCATAAAAATCAAATGCTAAAACCTATTATAGGAGTATGTAGTTAGCCAGACATACTACATCGACCCCAAATAAATTTGGAGCAGTGAAGAAGAAAGTTAAGCGTCGGTGGCATAGTGCGCAAGGGCGTTGTCTCCCACCCGAGAGGCACTAGTTCGAACCCCGCCACGTACAAATATGTTTTCGAATTTTTAATTCATACGTACGTTTAATCGACGCTTTTACGGTGTAGGAAAACATCGTGAGGAAACCTGCACACACCTATGAAGAAATTCTTAGGTTGTTGTGTGAAGTTGACCAACCCGCACTTGGCCAGCGTGGTTGACTAAGGCCTAAGCGCCCCTGATGTGGGGTAGGCTCGAGCCCCACGGTGGGGACATCATATGACCTGTTGATGATGACGATGAGGGAGAAAGAAGAAGAGCAGTGACAATTAATTAAGCCACTCCAATATTGGCATCGTCGAAGTAGAGACAATCAATCAACATCATCCTTTTAGCCGAGACACGCCCACTGTTAGACATACTCCAATGAAGAAAGAAGAAAGAAAGAAAGAAATATTTATTGAGACAATACAACAAAGAATGAAATAAAATTATTTCAAATTCTGGAGAATAAGCGGCGACAGCTTGTAAGAACCCTATCTAAGAGAACGATTCAAAGCTACGCGCCAGTAATGTACTACGACGTAGTCACGTAGCGTGCTACGGCGCTACGGTTTATAAAAATCTTTTTATTAAGGTTAGAATCGAAGTGACACGGTTGTCGAGTAAGCGGGCTTGTTATGGTTTTCTTTTAGATGGGTGACCACTGTTAATACTTATCGTAGAGTAAAGTCTAAAAAGTTACAAACTAATACAAACTCTACTTTTAACGCAATTTTCACCCGAACTGCTAAGATGATTAAAGTTTAGAGTGTAACATCTGTCTTGGTTTTTTTAGCTTTGGTTTGTTGGTTCACTTTTATTACTTTTGAAATTGTATGAAAATAACCTTATGTAGACAGACAGGTTGTCAACCTGAGTCTATTTTGAGGCGCTTCATGGCCCATAAAAATGGATCATCCTTCCATTTGTGGCATTAGGCTCTGCGAACCTCTTTGGGGATTATCAGCGGGCTTTTTTGAAAGTATTTGCAACTCAATCTACCATACATTTTATTTACACTAGTGGTGGTCCGCGGCTTCGCTCGGGTTAATGTCGGTTATTATTAGCCTATTATTAGCTTAGCCTTCCTTGATAAATTGACTATACAACACAAAGAATTTTTTAATTTGAATCTTCTTTCAGCTTTCTAATATTAGTATAGATTTAAATACTACTTTCACTTGACATTGGTTAAATGTGTAACTACCCCGAATCCAGTGACTAAGAGACGAAAAAGAAGCATTTCTCGTTACAAATAATTGATTAATGACAAAATAGTCAGTACCTTGGTGATTTTTTTAGGATGTTTTGTTTTTTATGTTTTTTTTTGTATAGACTATTTACATAGATTGCCTAATGTTTGCGGCCTGCATGCGTCTTAGGGCTAAGGACTACACCGTACGACTATATGCAGACCACATGCTTAGTGTTGTAGTTAATATTAAACTTATGTTAAATTGGAGCAGTTCCTCAGGCTGCATAGGTGTGTGTTGTATTTTTGGTATAGTGTTGATTTTTGGTATAGTTGAGATAAAGGTGTTACATAGGGCTTATAGTTAAGTTTATTATAATTCAATTTTGTTGTGTGCTTGTGCTGTTTCTAAATGTGTTTTGTGTTGCATTGTGGGTGTTGTTTTGTTATATTGAGGGTTTCTATTTTCTAAGCTTCTAGGTTAACTTGTTTTATCACATGCTTATTTGTTGTTACTTTCTAGTTTACATTGGTGAGTACCTTGGTGATTACGGTTCCAAATTAATCTGTATTTTCTGATTTATCATCACTTACTATCCAGCGCATAAGGACAAGAGCTTTCCCGAACAATTTAAAACATATATCATCATAACAGTATTTATAATTCGACCCACTGCTGGGACACAAAGCCTCTCCTTGTCACCGAAGGAGGTTTAGGCAGTAGTTCACCACGCTTGCCCAATGAGCATTGGTAGACATAGTATAAGGTGATCAATACCCCTTTGCTGATCTAGATGCCTTCTACGACACCCATTAGAAGATATGGGGTGATGCTATTCTACTCTGGGAGGCATAACATGACTAAAATTCACGTATTAAAAATATATATATATGATCCTTGGGAGCTGTGCAAAACTTACCGGCACAAGATACAATAACTCACGTTTTTCTCTTATCGCGGTAGGCAGAGGTCACTTACATATGCGCTGATTTCCATATGTACTTTTGAACTGGCCGTTCTTTTTGATGGTGATCGACAACCTACGCCTAGGTCTTGCCCGTCTCGTCTCCACTTACTACCGTTATACCTACCCTATTTATCAGTCTACTTTCACTCATCCTTTCTATAATGTCAAACTATTTGAACTTCTCTTCTCTTTCTATTTTACACATACTTCTTAAAAATGAGCACTAAAATCCGAACTACCAATCCCATTAAAATATCCTAAACAGGATTTATACCACGTACTTCAGTTTTGTTGCTTTATTAGTTCGTCCGTGACCGTGTCGGATGCAACTGCGTCTAAATATCGGAATAATAACAAAACCGAGGTACGTGGTTTAAATCCTCTTTAAAACAATAGATCCGTATGTTTACAACAATACATAACTAATCCCATATTTGTCTCTTAAAAACCTACGTATATACATATAAGGATGCATGTATGTTGACTCAATAAAGCGTATTTCTATACCCCACTCACAAATGGAATGCAAGCCCGGAATATTGTTAAAAGCTTATGTACCTACCCGCAATAAGAAAATACCGACCGCTAGTACATCACTATAGATACATATAGGTACGTGTCAATTTGCGCGAGTGTGCGTTAGAGTAGGGAATCCACAAACTATGCAATAGATGGGATGGGTCTTGTTTGGGCTTATTGGATTGGTGCTACTGAATGGATTATAGACATCAGCATCCCCCGTAATGGAGAAAGAGAGAACTGAGAATTTGGTGCGAGATTGAAATAGTCGTGTTTTGTTTTTTAATTTTTAACTGAGTACTTGTTTTCTTTTCTGTCATCATCTTCATATCGCGTGGTATACAGTATAATTACAGGTTCGCCTAGTGTCGGGAACACCACTTAATGTGCCATTCGAAGAACGGAGGAAAATCGACTTGAAACATTTGGTCACCCATGCCAAATGCAAGACTTATAGCTTAATAGAAGATTTCTGGCATAGGATATTGAGAGTATGTATAAGTACCAGAGACTTTAGCTCTGCTGTAAGCATGTCCCTAACACTACGTGCGCACTAAATTCTAATTGAAATTTTTACCCGAGTGCCCTGCCGTTCAAAACTATTTTATTCTTACACTCACTACTGTACAATTGTATATAAAACGAAATATTAATTAACAATTTAGAAGTAGCCCATTGGACTAAGTTGTAAAGTGTCGATAAGACGATGCTCGTCCTTAATGGACACTCTCACGCGATACCGCACTTTGTAAGGCAGCGGTTCGAGAACAAGCGGCAAAGAACTATTTTTCCCTTTCTTATCCACCAATGCAAAAAGAGGATATTATAAGTTCAACGTTTGTAACTTTGTGTATGTCTGTGGCGTCCAAGCTTCCAAACGATACGATACGATTTTGATGTAGTATTTTTTTTTGTTTGAAATGTAACTTGATCGAGAATGTAATATAAGTAAACTCTTTTTAAGATTGTTTATCTTGATTAGAATAAATACACTGACATCAGAATACCCCCGCGTATCCGAATACGCCCCCGGTAGTGCATCTTCGCCTATTGTTCACCACACTTTGGGACGCGGTCAGGACACAAATTTATTTTATTACATGCGTTAAAAGTCCACCCAACTGAGCTAATAGGCCCGGGTGTCGATGTGGAGAGGTGCTTCGAACCCGCCACCAATCCAAGATACTGTACAAAGGCTCTGCTCAACCCCTCTTGGGATTACGAGCATGATGGTATGTGTGTAAGTATATTTTTCCAGTAATGCGAGACTAGCTGCCGTATTAAAAATGCTTGCTTACTAACCGCAGCTCTAGGTACAAAATGTGAAATGAAATAATGTTACGTGAAAAAATGTTACGTAGACCAATCTAGTTGTCCAAATATAACAAATAGCGAAAGGTCCGAGCACGCTACGCGAAGTGTTGACTATTACACAGAAATGTGTCGCAGGAAATTGTATTTATGTTAGTTGAGTGTCGAAGTTGACATAAACTTGAAATTAAACTATTGCACGAGGAATAAGAAGTGTAGTAACCGGCCTTGGGGAGTTTTGTCGTGGAATTTCTGGTTCTTATAACTCGATCCAGAATTAATTTTCGCCGTAAAGTCGGTAGTCGTTTTTACAAATACCCGTTACAAAAACTCGCTTCCATTTGGTCATAAAAAAAACCTTAACCTACTAATAATTAGTTATCACTAAGGGTTTTTCAGGAGACCGTAATCCTGGATCGAGAATACTCTTTGAGTTTCTACAACACAATGGACTCTGCACTCTTATGGTAAATCTATAGAATGCTAATTCGTCTGTCGATAATAGGGCACGGATTAAATGTCTTCTTTTATTCTTGACAAGGAAACTATTGGCTTTCATCTCACCTATTGGTAGGTGCTGAAATGGCTGAAGGTGGAAGAGAGTTTCACCTGGAAGGGTAACCGACCAGTACAAAAACATCCACATAGGAACTGGGCCGCATCTAACATCATTTATGTCGACAGATTTCGATAAGATGGTGGAAGATTTCGTAATATAGATAAGTGGCTTCAAGCTTCAAGCTTGTTTACAAGCCCTACCCCTACTACCATCGAACCCAAGATGAATCACGAGATCAGAGAGACTTCAAATTCTTGCATTTCTTGCAAGCGTTACGTTCTATGTGCGACTCTGTACCTACTTATCAAATTTTTATCGCCTATAAAACACTTTTATGCCAAAATAAACTCTAACATTACCGTCGTAAAATATAATTTATTATTTACAGAAGCAATTAGTGAGGGTAATTTAGTTTTTAAACGTGGGGGTGAGTGTTGACAGACTACTTTGTACCCTATTGCTGAGAAATATAGGTTATTTCTCAGCAATAGGGTACAAAGTCGTAACTACACACTAAATACACTTTTTATGAATCTTGAGAGATATCGTTGACCCCGTCCCGAATAACAGAGGTCCTGAGTGCGAGTCCATTTTACCACAAAATAACCATAGGATAGAAGTCACGGTAAAAACCCAGATGATAAGATCTGCACCGATCCCAAATACATTGGGAATAGCTTAGGAGAAAGAAGGAATACTTATAGATATCATCACTTCAAGCAAGAGACGCGTCCGCTGTTGGTAGACATCAAAAGGGTTTATTACTCCATAATGATGTTTTCAAATCATTACAAAATTGTAAGCTGCGGAGTTTCTTTCGCCATTTCTTCTCCATCTCAGCATAATAATAATGATTTAAGTGAAATAATTATTTCATCTCGAAATTTTGGTAGGGCTTAATGATTTAAAAGTACTTAGCAAAGTCTATTTAAATAAAGAGCTTTTTTTTCATTTCATTTGATACCCCAAAGGATCTCCAAATCTATCAATACTGCCCTGCCCACGTCCAGCGGCTTCCTGCGACCTTTACCAGATCGTCGGTCCACTTTGTGGGAGCCTACCAACGCTGCGTCTAGAGGACCTTTCCGCCCGAACGGCCGTCAGTCCTCCTTGCAATGTGCCCTTTCCACTTCCACTAAAATTCGTAATTCTTTGGGATATGTAGGTGACCTTAGTTCTCGAGCATAGCGTTCTCCATTGCCTGTTGAGTAGCCTTGAGCCTTCTATGAGGCCCATTGCAAAAGCGCAAACTTATTATGCCTGAGGCTAAACCTGAGTTGTGCGTGTGGTAGGGTTAAGCAGCTAGGAAACAGCTAGTGGCCGTTCCGAGGTTGGCCGGTCGTGTCTAGATGGTTTCTATGTTCGAGTAACTTCCGATTGAGTACCTTCATAGGCTATTATTGTATTTACCGAAAAAATGAAGCACATGTAAGGTACCAAAAGGGCCCATATTGGCGCCCAAACTGACGCCAAAAATCTTACGACAGCATGTCTCAAGATTAGCGTACCGCAATCCCAGACCGTTTGATGGGTGTACGTTAATCTAGGTACCTTTTACAATGCTAGGAAATTAAAGTGTCGGATATACAAAATCTTACCTTTTGTACAGTTATAATTTTGTGTTTTAGGGTCAGAGTATTTATTTTAAATAATTTTATTACACTCAGATTGGTAATATAGTTTTCATTTAATTTAAGAGGCACGGTACAGTGGTGTTGTAAATTAATTACACGGCCGCTCGATAGTAAGCGGACATCCTACACGCTTTTACAACTGTCACACGAGCCCTATCATCATCTCTACACCTCTCTCCATGAAGCCCTGAAAATCTTGCTCAACTCTACTTAACTATCACGCACAAAATAAGCCAGGTTAACAACCCAATAAGAAAAGGAGTAACATTAGTACTTAGCAAAGTTCTCTTAAATAAAAAAGATTTATCTATGACGACCCTTATAAAAAGCATATCTATATAGTAGCGTCTACAGGCTAACATGCCCGCTTACCACCGGCCATTACTTTACGGCACTCATTAAATAAAAAAGCTAAGTAAAGTCTTCGCCCCGCCATGTTTTCACGAGGTTTAAGCCCACTCGAGACATCAAAGCGTATTAAAGGCCTCCCTCACAACGCGGATTAGGGACCCGTAGTGGAATGAAAGATAAAATAATTACCCAAAAATATAAAAACACTTGTGTATGGTAATATTTTTAAATAACAGGATATTTATTGCCGGTGTCATATGGTACTGACCGAAAATAGTACTAACCCATCTTCTTACTATTATGACTGTGTTAATTCGGAGTCATTTGCATCACTGCGACCTATGAAGATTTATTGTGACCAGCCTCCCAGTTACTCCTGGGAGGCCTCCTAAGTGTACTCCTTTAGCTGGACGGACACTGTGTTAAAATAATAATATATTCCCAGCTTTGATTATTTTGATGTCGGTTTCTTTTGTGAATGAGAGGTTCACAATAGCACAAGAGGTGCATGTGAAACACCAATTGGTGTTTCACTCTACTGTCCGCAGAATCTGCAAGCATAAGTCTAATTACTCTTATCTTGTAAAGAAGTCTGTTGTAAAGAAGCTTGCAGTGACCAGTTACAGCCCTAACATCATGATAAGGTCGTTTTGTTCAGCTTCAGTAGCTCTTCAGTGCACTTACGAGAGTATGGTTTGATTTTTTACTTTTGAGCTGTTGGAAGAGGTAGGTTTTTAGGAATCGCATAGCCTTGTTCTGTAAGATATCACAGAATAGCTCTAGGCTAAATTCTAATCCTTGTCTTGAGCCCCAATCTATGCTAGCTCATCCACCTTTTCGTTACCGATGGTTCCAGAATGACCTGGTACCCATTTGTGGGTGACCTCATTTTGAAGCCTTAAGTCATTTATATGTAAAGTTTCTTAATACAGTCTTGAATTTAAAAAGTCGCCATTACCAAGTTACCAAATTTACTGCTAGTAGCGCTGCCTGCTTATCTGAGTAAATTAATATTTGTTGATTTACGTAGTTTGACTGGCAGTTGGCTTGCACACATTCAATTATAGCCCAAAACGGCTGGAAAATAGTAGCATAGCCAAGGTTTGTTTTTGCTGGCATTGGGTTTGACAGCATGAATCCTACATTAGTGCCCATTTTGGAACATCAGTGAACCACACTAAGCTTCCAACGTCCAAAAGTTCACCATTACGGCGTTGTGCCCAGCTGTCCCTCCCAATTACATATTTCCACGGCGAAGTTCTTGCGGAAGTGAAACTTTGACAGAAAGCTATTAGATGTCATTGCGAGTGGTGGACATGGACATGTTTTATAGTAGCATTAGTCCAATAAATGTGTGCATTTAAAGCTATAGGTGGTGTTGATTGTATGGCAACCTTTGCTATGAGACAAGCATTGCGCTGAACCCTATACCCTGCAGGCGTATCTAAGTTACCTAGGCCTGACAATGGTGGCGTAGAGCCATAGGGCGATTTTTGGGTTTACCCCCCATCTCGTCCCATTTAAACGATGGCATATTGCTAAGGCAGTTTAATAGTGGTTTTGTTGTTTAGGTCAAGCATCATTATAGCCAAAGCACTATGTAGTCATCCAGGAAACCGATGACATAAGGTCATTTGCCATTGCATTATACAAACCAATTATGCTTTTCTTCCACTTCCGCCATTTACCTAAAACAAAAAGAAATAAATAAAATAAATACATCATTACATCATGTTACCTTAAATTTTAGCTCAGCCTGAAGAGCGTTAAATTGGTTAGTTTTGTTTTCTTTCCGGACTGCGGAAGAAAGGAAGAGCAGAATTCTCATTTTATATCTGTACGAGCCTAGCCGTACCTTTACAATAACTAATGCGCAACTTCCTCCTCATCCTTCGCTCAACACTACAACACATTTACGCCAGTCACAACACACCACAACGAAGACCCAGTTCACATAGGTCCGGCTATACCCAGTACAGACATGTCCCGGATGCTTCCTGTCTATCCCTCACAATCTGAGCCCAGGTTCAAGCCCTTAAAGGCACTCTCAGTAGCACCTCTTTATTGAGACTCGAACGTCCGACAAATTATTATCCGTAGAAAGACTCTCCCTAAAGAGTTCCTATCACCACCATGTTGCCTGCTAGGGCATATGTGAACAGCAAGTATATGGTGAGAAATACTGCCCCATGCTATCTCACCATACACTTGCTGTCCACATTTAAATACACCCAAGCATAGCATCTTTTCCATGTACTGTGAAGTGGAGCCTTACAACCGCTGCGACCTGCTCGTACAGCCTAATGAGGTATGCCTCTCTTAAACGTACAATAATTTCGATCGTTAAATCCGGTAAACGAGATCATAATATGATCTCGTTTACCGGATTTTACCATATTATGGTATCCTTATCGTACCTACGGAATATATTCTATTCTAGGAGATTTCCAAAATAGACCAAAGCCATAAATAGCACCGTCGTTAATAAGACTTATTTGCCTGTCGGAAAGTTTGTCAGCGAACATTTATCATGCGAGATAATATTACTTAAAATATGCGTTTATTGTTAAGAACCATATGGGTAGGGTGACACTAGAAGATGAGAGAGACGTATTTATAGCACTTGTGAAGTTGGTAGCTCCGATTCTTATAAAATGTAGGGTAGCGGCGCGTTTTCAGGTTGGTACGGAATCTGTTGATTATTTACCGAGAAGCACTTCATGTCTGGATCGGTTTCGGTGCGGTATCACATAATCTGTACCGAATTGATGCAGTCAGAAAGCTATCACTTAATGACATGCATTACATCTTTTTTATAAAAAAAAAGAAGTAGAACACGATGAATCGATCAGGAAGAGGCCTAACAGTCAACATCTGAAGTATATATAATAAAAAAACTGACTACTTTAAATTTCTCACAAATGTATCCACAATAGTCACTCTTGCTCCACCTATTGACACTAATGTAATAAGACCAAAAAAGATAACTCTCCTGTAATTTCGTGACGAATTATATACTGCATTTTCCAGATGATGTTGCAATATCGTTAAATATATAGATATGCCAAATTTAAAAGACCAGACCAGATCAGACTAGAAGAAAAGTTACTAAGATTCCTTCTTCGCAAAAAGAGCATAGCTTTGTAACAACAAAAAGTGAAACCAAAATCGGATCACTCGTTTGTGAGTTGACATGCCACAGATAGACACACAGATGCACATGTTAAACTTACCACATCCCTCTTTTTGCGTCGGGGGTTAAGCATACCAAAATACAACATCCCATACGAATAATTGCGGCCACTAAAAACATGACATTAAGTAGACAATGAGTCAAGATTAACGCGTTTGCCGTTGTACAGTTATTACCCTGTGAAACTGTTGTTCCCAGACATATACCTTCCATTCTATTTTACAAATTGTTACCGAGAAGCTAAGCAGTTACGAATGGACGAGCCGCGGCTGGCATCATCTCTGTATATGACCCCCATTTGTCATGATCATAACGAACGCTGTGGGGACTCACAGAGAGCGACAAGCGGATCGCGGTTTACTTATCTTGAGAGAAATTAATTCTCTAAAACTTTAAATTGGATGTGTTGTCAAAAGCTTTATCTGTGTATAATCCTTTATTGTTAAATTAAATACGTAATATCGCTGAATAAAATATTTCAATAAAACCGGTGCAGTTCACATTCACGAATCGGACTAGACCTCTTTTCATCCCGTGGGTATTGTAAAAGCCGACTGTTTAGTACAACTTTTTTGTAGTGCGGCAACACTTTTCGGTCGCTCTCTTCGGCGCCATCATAAAGATGTTGCTCCCAATCAAATAAATTAAAATTAAATTATATCAGTGACTTTCAGTAATATCCGCTACCCAGCAACCTAAATAAGTGGTCCTTCGTGGAAAATTAAAGTAATCAGTGCCTAAACTATAGTGAACTCGCGTAATCGAACAATTGCAAACATCAGCAACAGCGGACCTCGATTCACTTAGATCCGAGATTACGGCACCATTTCGTCTGCATCAACTGTATATTATAGCAAGTATTTGTGGATTTCAGTATTTTCAGTGCCAGTCTGGGAATATTTGTGATATGTAGTGTATATTGTCACATTGATAAAAAGTAAAATTGGAAGCCCTTGCTTTAGATAACCTCACTATCTGAATCTTCCTTCGTAATGATTGGGGAAGACATGACAAAGAACGGCAAGAAAATTCTAAAAAAACAAGACGCCTGAAAACTGCTGCCGGCCAGTGCAAGAATGCATTTACGCGTTTTGAAACTTATTTTGAAAAGAATAAAAATGAAAAACGCTTTAGAGATTCCGAACCCTGTGCTAAGCATCGTATTAAAGGGCTACTCGCGCGGTGGCGAATAAACCACCCCCAGCAGTCCCAAGGGCGGTAGATATCAGGCGTCCGGCCAGAACCAATAGCACTGTGGTGATATATTGCACCGAATAAAAAAAAAATGGAACCGGAGTAGGAAGGAGGTTCTAGTGAGCCTCTCCTTGAAGCTTTCTGGGAACACAAATCTGGTATGTCACGTGATGAACCTGATGCACGCACAAAAAAACCATGCACTACTAAGTAGTTTAAGAGTTTCGACGAGTAGCATTTACGATCTCCCAAAAACTTTTCGTTACTACACTCCTCCGTAATGACAGGCACGATAAGCTGATAGTTCCGGAAGATAGCAGTCATAAAAGACGCCTAATCATAAACGTGAATAGTGCGAGTTATAAAGCTGACACTAGATTTAGGCACTTGATGAGAAATAGACTTTATTTTCTTCCTATATATAAACATTTGGACGAAATTAAACTATAAGTACCAGAAAGGCCAGCGAAACGACACAACTAACGTAAACAATACGAAGCAACCCGTACCTACCAAATTACTATATGAGATCGAGCTGAGCGATACGTATCGCTGTCTCTTTTTGACGCAATAAATATGAGAGAGTCATAGTCACTATGTCAAGCCGTTATTGGAGGCGTTGGCGTTGGAAGTATTTGTGGATTTCAGTATTTTCAGTGCCAGTCTGGGAATATTTGTGATATGTAGTGTATATTGTCACATTGATAAAAAGTAAAATTGGAAGCCCTTGCTTTAGATAACCTCACTATCTGAATCTTCCTTCGTAATGATTGGGGAAGACATGACAAAGAACGGCAAGAAAATTCTAAAGAAACAAGACGCCTGAAAACTGCTGCCGGCCAGTGGAAGAGTGCATTTACGCGATTTGAAACTTATTTTGAAAATAATTAAAATGAAAATCGCTTTAGAGATTCCGAACCCTGTGCTAAGCATCGTATTAAAGGGCTACTCGCGCGGTGGCGAGTAAACCACCCCCAGCAGTCCCAAGGGCGGTAGATATCAGGCGTCCGGCCAGAACCAATAGCACTGTGGTGATATATTGCCCCGAATAAAAAAAAAATGGAACCGGAGTAGGAAGGAGGTTCTAGTGAGCCTCTCCTTGAAGCTTTCTGGGAACACAAATCTGGTATGTCACGTGATGAACCTGATGCACGCACAAAAAAACCATGCACTACTAAGTAGTTTAAGAGTTTCGACGAGTAGCATTTACGATCTCCTAAAAACTTTTCGTTACTACACTCCTCCGTAATGACAGGCACGATAAGCTGATAGTTCCGCAAGATAGTAGTCATAAAAGACGCCTCATCATAAACGTGAATAGTGCGAGTTATAAAGCTGACACTAGATTTAGGCTCTTGATGAGAAATCGACTTTATTTTCTTCCTATACAACATGTAAACTAAATAACCAACACCTTGAATACAGGTGGTTTGGGATCGGCTTCCGAGTTGATTTCAATAATTATGCTTTGAAAAAAACGTTTTTTTTTTTTTAAAAAAAAAAAACAAAAAAAAATTACCCAGAAAATATTGTACATACATTTTCTGGGTACTTTTTTTTTTTTTTTTGTTCAAAAAAAAATTATTGAAATCCACTCTGAAGCCGATCCCAAACCACCGGTATTCAGGGTGTTGGTTATTTAGTTTACATGTTGTATATAAACATTTGGACGAAATCAAACTATAAGTACCAGAAAGGCCAGCGAAACGACACAAATAACGTAAACAATACGAAGCAACCCGTACCTACCAGATTACTATATGAGATCGAGCTGAGCGATACGTATCGCTGTCTATTTTTGACGCAATAAATATGAGAGAGTATAGTCACTATGTCAAGCCGTTATTGGAGGCGTTCTAAATATTTCAACTGGTACCTACATGACAAATGCATTAAAAATTTGACAGCATTAATGAGTTCGGAAACCTATTATTTTGATATTAGATATGAGATGTTTCAATATTGAGATTGGATTTAGTAAGCGGTTTAAGTTTTATTAGAGGGGTTGGGACTTAAATAATGATTACACCAGGGTCAGAATTGACAAGACTGACCGAACCTAATAAAACACAAATGGGGGAACCGCTTATCGTCTTAATGACGAAATACTGATAAATGATAGATGATTTAAAACACCCTATTATAAACCTCAATAAATAAATCTCCTCTAATTCCGCGTCATATTTTATTCTGACTTCCAACTTATACTTATATTGTTGAAATTCCAGCACCAGTAGCGAGGCACTAAACCACAAGACATGTCTACCAAATTCACAAGACCTACAAAAAGCGCCAACGAGCATCGTTTATGCGCAGCTTACAAACGGCTTATCATCAGGTTATGTAGCTCTCATGACGCGGGAGCGACGAGCGGGGTCGGGTGTAACTGGGAGCGAGTAGCGTGCCATAATTATTTTCCATCATATACACCAACTGTCTAGCCTTTAATGAATTATTTTTTTTATAGAGGCGATCGACATTAATTCATAACGATCGCAAATATTAAGGAAGTAACTGCGCGGCTGGTACTCGGATGGGTAACCAAAATTTCTTCAACACTCGATTTTTATTCGCTCTTCACTCGACTCGTTAAGCTGGTAAGAAAATCTTCCAAATCTCCGTAATGCTTTTTATACAGTAAACGCATATAAAACATGAAGTATTTCTGAAGCTATAAAATGGTCTCTCCCACGAAAAGTCTGGGACCGTGGGCGGAAAGTGGGCGCTTCAAATGTACGCCAAAACTAGGTTTAAATTGGTTGTTGCCACGTAACTCTGTGTCACTGTCGTCGAACATTAATCTTATTTCTAAAATGGCTTAACGATTGAAGAAGTGTCTATTATAGACCTAAGATTTTCATATTTAAAGTCGTTTTCACATGGAGATTATATCGTGTATTGTTTTTTATCTGCTATGTATGTATTTCACATTTGTGTGACATTTGGCGTCGATTTCTAGTATGCAATGGCTGCTTCCATGTTATAAATGTGTTCACTGTTTTTATAACACTTTATATACATAGAAAGCGTTATAAAAGTATTTTTTTCAGATTAATGTTTGAGCTAATTTCTATAGCGAGTATATATTGCTCTATGGACAGTGTCTGTGCTCCAGGAGAGGAAAGTCAGGTCAGTTACTAGTTGGCCAAGTATCGACACGACAAACTTTTAAAAACGCTAATCGATACAAGTGACACCCCACCGCACGTTAGCGCCGCCGCTCCATATGCGTTAGTAATCTCATACTAAACATGTCCGTCTGTTTATACGTGTATATTTATATTTCACGGCGCGTCTTTATTGAATCACCACGCACGGATATAGTCTGTCAAAGAGTTTAATTTGTAATGAATTTAACATCAGAGGGCATGTTTGCGCTGGTAATTATATTACTTTAGTTGCAGAGCGAATTATTTTCAGACGGATAGGCAGTGAACGGATATAAATTCACTGCGGATAGGGGATTGCGACAATTGCGACGTCTGCGACGCGTGTAGGTGCAACAAAAGTGTAAATATCATTTCTACAATAAAGAACAAAAGTTTACAACACTTTAATCCGACTACAGGAAAGAAAATCACTTTAACCTGAAGCTACGAAAAAAAGAAAGCAATGAATCGATTTTACCATGTAAACCTCGATTGTATAACCGATACAATCAGGGCTTACAAGGTAAAATCGATCCCACCTATTATTAAAGTCGGTTAAAATGTAGCCTATGATCGATTGACGCCTTATTCATCAAAATCCGATGAATGCTTTTATCTATGTTCTGTGCTTTAGACGCTACGAACGGAGGAACAGACTTAAATACAAAATACATACATACACTGCTAAAATCATGACCCTTTGTATTGGCTTCGCTTAGATAGTTGGGTAATAACATTCACAAATCCTCAAAACTCTCTCCTGCACCATTATGTGGCTCTGATCACTATCTATAAATAAACCATTCATTGAGATCAATCCAATGATCCTAAACACGACCTCTCCTGTAATTTCGTAAAGAGTTGTGTATACTTACTACATTTCCAGGTGATGCTGCTGAGTCAGCTAAATCATTAAAGTTACAACTTACTGAATTTTGAATCGATTACATCCGTGCAAGTTAATCAGATCAGATCCCTTCATCAACTATAAAAGATCTGATGGTCTTCACACGGCTTAACAGATATTCTTGAATCATAATAACACTCTCGAGCAAGTTACCTTTCAAACAAAATAACTAAATCAAAATCGTATCACCCGTACGTATATGACCTACGATGCTACAGACAGACACAGATACTTGAAACTCAAATCTATGTCGCAAAATCAAGAAAGGTAATTCGTTGCCAGCACACGTTTGAGCCTTCTTACAATCCTGCGTTATTCAAGGAACAAGGCATGAAGAAGCACCTTTGTAGGTGCAATGCGAAAGTGTCTAGTGCGTCCAAATGCGAAGATAGCTAGTGCTTATCTCTCGCACTCGCACTTTTTCTTACAATCAGGTGGAATTGAGTCATTTGTTAGTTCTTTTTATATAAAAAAAAATACTTGAGTCGATGGTAAACGGCTTACAACATGGATTAGATAATGTGGCGTGTAAAGGAAAATATTTAAACGCACATAGGTCAAAAGCAAGTAAGCAAGCTTTTTCTCCCGGAAACCCGTTGCCACAAACAAAAGACTCGTAATAATAACGTTTGAAACAAATTGATCTATTTGTGCATCAAAGTCATTCCTATAAATACGATGTCCCGCCACGACTTGAACCCGGGACCGACTCAGATAACATCTAATGTGTGTTGCGACGATGACACAGGAATTTGGCTTTTATTGTAAGACAATAAGGCCAATATAAGCTTAAACCTAAACCCAAATGCGGAGAAACCAAATATCGTTGGCTTAATGTTGTGGTACAAAGCGTAAGATTATAGCGGTTGTGGTATTGTGTGCTTAATTAATCAGATACTTATTGTGTAGTTTAAAAATGTACCACTTTTCATCTTTTTCATACCCTGCTCCCAATTTTATTTGGAGTCGGTGCAGTATATCTTGAAACCGACAGTACGACACTACTGCTATAGGTTTTGGCAAGAATTTTATACTTTTCCCATGTAAATTGAGCTCTAAAATAACTGCAATAGTTGCGTTTTTCACGTAATCTTAGGAGATGAATTTTCTTACAATTTATTTATTTCTACCTCTTACAACTTAAACCACAAAATGATGAACCGAGATGTGTGCACGATATAGCACCAAACAACAGCCACGTTACGATTTTGAACCCTACCTCTAAGAACATAAAAGACGGGCAAATGTTAGTTGGCCCACCTATCTCGTTAACATCAGACCACCAAGTCGTATTAATATATTGATCGGACAATGTCACGTTGTTTTATAAAAGTTGTATATTTATTTTTAAAAAGCGTGCTACCACACCACTAACGTACATAGATAACTTTCATACATAGGTACAGTAACAAGTTTCATCACCATCATAACAGCCTTTATAATTTGACCCACTGCTGTGACACAAGGCCTCTCCTTGTCATCGGAGGTTTAGGCAGTAGTCCACCACGCTTGCCCAATGCGGATTCGTGGACGGAGTAATAGGTGATCAATACCCCTTTGCTGATCCATTAGTCGCCTTCTACGACACCCAATGGAGGAAATTCGGTGAAGCTATTCCACTCATCCGGCATCACACTGTAGGTAAACTGTAGGTAACCAGTTTATATAAAGAAGTTGTCACTACAAAAATAGTATAACAGCATATTTGTGTTCCAACAGTTAATGTTATGACGATTTCCAGTATCCCGAACAAGCCGATTCTGAAAACGCTTTAGTAACATAGACCACATACATGCGCGGGGGCAGGTTATACAGAAGACCGAAGAGTATAATCTGCCATTATGCATTATTACTCCAGTGGTGCGAAATAAACTATCGATACAGCCAAGTGTTGCGGTTACTGTACGAAAACGCCACTATGTGAGTCCGCCTTCAGGACCAGGACTCTAAACCCATAGAGCTCCAACGTGGTGTGAGACCAGGGTGACGTTATATCGCCGAAACTGTTCACAGCTGCGTTGGAGGTTTGCGACAATTTATCACCAAGACAACCCCTCCGCCTTAATATAATTAATGTTCAAGTCGATAAAAATGCAATACTAAGGCCCTTATCAGTTCGCACACTAACTTAATAAGTTAGATTGTTGATCAAAATTAAGCTTTATGTTAAATAGCACACGAGTGGTTGTTTTGAACGCCACAAAATTGCGTATCAGTCGTTGTGATTGAATGAAAAATAAACTTTGTATGTCAAGCGTACCTACATCAATGTAGTTCCCAGTCTTGAATTTTCAACCCGTTGGTGTCGTTAAAGGCGACTAACGGCTCACGTACACCAAATCCGTTATCGACCGAACTATGCTCGGCCGATGAATCAAACGTATATAAAAGTATGAGAGCGCATACACTACTACAACCGCCACCGGCTGAAGTCACCCGACAACAGCCAACCGAATGCCGAATCGGAACTTGTTCAGATTTCTCGCCAATGCGCCGCGCCGCCTACCACAGCCTGTCGCCTACACAAAAGCGGCACTAAACCCAAAAATTAACCATCCTTCGGTAAACAAACCAACTAAAACCAACGACTAGGACAGTTGTTGCACTCAAAATCATCTCAGCAGTCCGGGTATTAATCATGGACTTAGAAAAAATAATTAGTTGTACTCTCATTTAATCTGCACATTCAACTAACGACCGGCAACGTTCAATATCGGCAGTGCCAGCAACTGTGGGAACTGCTGATTTATCAATTTTATATTTTCATTTTAAGTGGAATAATAATTGTATGTTTTCCGAAGAAAAAATAGTTATAATGAAAATAAATAAACTTTTAGACAGGATACTTACAGAACTGACACACTGACTTGCATGAAAAAAGAATAACAGGAGATGCTACAGCTCTGTCGCAACTCTGTGGCGTTCCGGAAAGCTGACTGAACACAAACTGAGAAACTTGAGATTTTAAATAATTGAAACGCTGCTCTCTAACAATTAATTCGTGCACCCTATTTAATTACCATCCGATTAGTGATGTGCCGGTGTCCGGATATTTAGGTATTTATTTTATTTGAATATTAATGGCTAATTTTTTTCGAGGCGACTAACTATTTTGTTAGTAAAAAATAACTTGGCAGCGATTACATTTTTTTTTATGTTACGAGATGGCAAACAAGCTTGTGGCCCACCTGATGTTAAGTGGTCACCGCCGCCTATAGACACTTGCAATATTAAGTGTACGTAAATCACTTAACACCGCAAGTGCGTTTGCCATCCTGGGGACTAAGATGATATGCCCTCCATGCCCAGTAATTACACTGGCTACCTTTCCTTTCAATCCGAAACACAGCGAACTGCTTCACGGCAGAAATAAGAAAGGCGGTGGTACCTACCCAGACGACCCTACATATGGGTCTACCACCTAGTAAAAAATTTAGTTAAATATTTTAGCAATCATTATATTAGATGAGTTTGAAAATGCTAAGATTTATAAAAACTAAATAATGGCCGCTACTTTAAGGTAACAAACATATTAAACAGGGCCAATGAATCATAGGCGAAGTACTTTAAATAAACTGTTATGATGAACAAAAGTTGTATTATTGGCAACTATAGACTTCCATACGAGTAAAGTAATGGATTAGGTTAGGTTTTTATGACCAAGCGGAATGCACTGTATTTGGAAATCAATGCTAGTTTAAATTAAAACAAAGCTTACAACTGATTATTAAGCTGCTATTTTCTACTTCAAACTATTCTTCACTTATACTGAAAAACCGAAATAATAGGTTTTTCAGCTACCGGCTTTATTCAGATTAATTAGTCGCCGCGTTAAATACATGCCAAATTGCCAATATTAATCACATACGCAGGTTTTAAGATCTTTGTAGAAAAAAGTGTTTGTCAGCAGAAGATAGGTCAAGGCAGATTATTCGCTTACTAGCTCTTCTTCTTCCTACCCACGTTCCAATTTATTTTGGGTCTGTGCAATATGTCACCATACTGCTATAGGCTTTGTCATAGTTGTATGTCCAGCCACCTGTCTGAAAATGAATCTCGGGAAATTTGTTATGGGTGGTTAATCGACACCGCGCAAGTGACCCCTTACTGTGATGGTCTGAACGGGGTTCAGAATTTCAATCAGTCGGCTTTTAGTCGTATACCTACAGCCGGATGTGACTTTATAGTCGTATGTACCCAAAATATGTAACTAAAGACTACATTATCCAAAAGTGTCTCAGCTGATATGATGATTAAGGTGGACGCACATTTATTTAGCCGAGCCGAAGACGGCGAACGCGCAGAAGAAATCGATGCACTGTAATTATATGTGAATAGAATTTAGAATGAAAACGTCACTGAATCTGTTGACGGCATCCGAACTTCAGGGGTTCTTCCAGATTTGGACGATTCGACACGTTTCGTTCGGCGCGTTCAACTCGGCTAAATGTGCGTCCACCTTTATCATTAACTAGGCTCAGCTCAACCCCTTTTGGGTTTATGAGCGCATTTGTATGTAAATGAGAGTTAGCACGCGAATTTTTCCTATTCGGGAAACTGCTCTTTTAACTTGACCGTGAGAAGTCAACCAATTTGTTCTAGTATTCTTTCATACTGTCAGATGTTGCTTTATGTGTGTTGCCGTAGCAACAGTCCTCGACCGTACGGCGAGGATGGCGAGGACCTAAGAACCCCGATCCGTTCGAGTAACTCTCAGTTAAACACTACACACTCAAGCACTAGACACACTTTTGTTATACACCGCACTCGTCGAACAAGGGTGCGAAGACCCAGTCTACATACGACGCGCTATACCCGGTACAGACATGTACCGGGGCGCTTTTCCCCGCCTCCACCACGACACGATGTGCCCGAGCCGAGGTCCGAGCCTTTAGGGCTCGGGCATGTCGCTCCCTACCGACACGGACGCCCTAGGGACGCTAGGCGGTCGAGAGACTCCCCACGGGGGAGATGCTCGGTCGCCCAGTAATCCCCTAGGAACGTTCGACCTACAGGCTTGAGGACCCCCCAAGGTCTTCGCCTTCTTAAAAACCCGGTGACGCAGAAAATGTCATCAGAGACAATCTGCAATAAAATTCAAAAAAAAAAAAAACCTCAGAACCATTTTTGCCTAACCTACACAGGCGGCTAATCGCACAACGGCGTGCATCGAGTGGGGGATCTGGATCAGCTACACTCGACTCGACACACTACCACGGCTACAAACTTTAAACTAATTGAATTAATTATTTGTGATTAATATAAGTAAATTGAGTTGATTTACGACTTTCATTCTCTTGTTAATCTATCCCTGAACAATGTGTGACCAACTGTTACGTAAAACTCTGCTCAACCCCTTTTGGGATTATGACCGTGATTATATTTTTATGTAGGTCTAACGATGATGAGTTGACGCATGCTTATATAGGAATGTCTAAGATACTCTACATTCGATAACATATTTTTTTCTCATCACCAATCTCATCTCATAACAATCATTTGAGGAGCATTTGTCTCTTTGTATTTTATATATTTTACATAACATATATAAATCGTTCGTAGTTAGACAAGTTATTAAAAAGCTACGTACTCGTAGTCAACATATTTCGTGACAGGGCCTGACATTTTCAAAGTAACTTTTTGTTTTATAATTAAGCTTGATAATTACTACAACTAATGATGATTGGCAGTTGACAACGTTGCAAACGTTGTTTCCACAAAACACAATACTAATTGTTGATAAGTTTTCAGTAAACAATGTAGATTTCAACGTGAGCTTATTCCAAGACATTTTCGATTTAATAGTACATTTTTTGGATACGTAAATTGGAGCAGGGCAGACGAATTAATGAATATAAATGGAGTATTGTAGCTTCCATTAAAAACTATTATTTAGACGATATCAATTAGAGCAGCCATTGCTTCAAAAAGTTTGTATGATGTTCCAAACTTTTCATAAAGTAAGATATTATTTTGTACAACTATATTTAGAAAATTAATTTCTAAAAACCCATGCCTGTTTTATTGCTCTTACTAAATCAATTCACAGATCAGAGATTCCAGAAATCCCAAATGAGAAAGAACATCTACATAGCTCACACTAAAAGTTTCCGGAACTGGCCACTTACATTACATAAACAATATTTAAACAGTAATTACAACATTTGAAAATGGAACTCTTTGGCTGTAGAATGCAGTTTGTTTCATCTGACTGTCAATTGTTTTTACATTGTTGCGCCATTTAAATCTGCGTGTCTACATTAACATGGATTTAACTCGGGAAAATTTTCGTAGTATGATTTTCTACGATTTTAAGTGTAATTTGACAAGCTCAACAGAGCATCGTTCGGCTTCAATCTGCTTTTGACGATGAAGCACCATGCAAGAAGACTATTTATAGCTAGTTTGCAGAATTCAAGCGCGGTCGTGTCAATCTCAGTGACGAATCTCGCGATGGTCGACCGTTTACCGCTGTGAACAATAAAAACATCGATGCTGTGCGCCGTAGGATTGAAACAGACAGGCATGTAACCCACCATGAGATTCGCGCATCCTTAGGCATAGGCATGAGTCAAATACAATCAATCCTTCACAATTATTTGGGTGTGAGAAAGCTGTGCTCGCGGTGGTTTCCACACAATTTGACCGAGGCTCAAAAAACGGAATGCGTCACTTGGTGCAGTCCCATGTTTACCCTGTTCAACGAAGGTGCGTCAAATTTGGTGTGGGATATGGTAATAGGTGACAAAACATGGATTTATTACTACGATCCCAAAACAAAGCAGCAACCGAGCGTATGGGTCTTTCAAGATGAGCCGAAACTGAATGAAACCGAAGTATAAGCTGAGGTATCCGCGGATATTCATTAAATATCCACGTATAACGCATACATCACTAGCTTCAATTGCTTAATTGTATTCCAGTTAAGAATATCAAATATTAAATAAATTGGGGCGCGTACTCGGAATCCATTTATGAACGAAATGGAAGTTGTTTTTTTTTTCGACATATTTTTATTTCAAATTGAAGTGTCAGAAACACAGGCTTTGATGAAGTTTTCCGTTTTGTATTTATACGTGGAAACCATTTGGCATGTTAATAATTAAAGAGGCGGCTTTAAAAGGTATTTTTATAAGTAGACGCGGGGTCCGAAAGATGAACTTCCCCAGCCTACATCTCACCTTCCTTTCTCGTTGAAAAACCCTGTATGCGTACCAAAGACTACCTGTAGTGCCGAGAGGTAGTAACTTGCAATTATTACCGATTTTCGTTTTTTTTTTAATTTACACGTATTTTTTCAAAATTTATGCTCTCATTTGCGAAAACAGAATACTCACACAAAAATCCAGTATGAAAATATTTCAAAACTATTACATTGTATTGTATCAAAAAACATCTCGAAAATAGTTCTTACCATAAATAAAAATAAAATCCCTCAAACTGCTGGAGCTATTTTTATGAAATGTTATTCTTAAGTGTCTTGTATATACTTAATTCGATATGAGAACGAGAATCAATAGTTTTCTTGTTTTCTGTGTATTCGGCGCAGACCATTTATTAGTCTGAGTTTTTCAGGATTTGCTCACTAGAGCAAGGTGGCCAACACTTATTCGTGAAGATAATCAGCTCTTTTATAGTTGATGAAGTAATCTAAACAACTTCCTCAGGTCTGATTGATTCGTTTGATATGATGTAACTTTAATGATGCTGCAGCATCATCTGGAAACTGCAGTTTACCCAATTCCCTACGAAATTACAGGCCGTGTGTATGGTTGTAAATAGATATTGATCAGATCCCCTTAATGGAGTAGGTGAGAGAAGAGATTGAAATTAGTCGGTGGTTTTATTACTGACTACGACGAAGCCAAAAGGAAGGGATATGATTTTAGCAGTCTATGTATGGATGTTTGTATTTACGTATATTCCTACGTAGCGTCTAAGCTATACATCCGATTTTGATGAATAACGTTGCAAGTTGCAATCGATTCGTTATTATGGTCCGGGTAACATAGGCTATATTTAAGCCGACTTTAACAATAGGAAAAGTCGATTTCTCCTTGTAATCATCGATTTATACCGATTTATTTATTTTTATTTCTACCGTAGTTACGTTACAGTTTTTTTAACTTTTTGCTTGTTTAATGCGCGTGTTATCAGTATATGAATTCGCACAAAGAACTTCCATGACATTAGTACTAAAGCTTCTCACATTTTCGCCACCCAGAGGCGCAGTATGGCGTTGGCGACGTGGGCCACCACCCACGTCCTCGCGCCTCAAACTTATTTCTGCTGAGGGACGCCCATGCACGACTTGAGGCCTTTTTTGTCTGAAAGATTGTACATATGTATATGTATATCTATCTTGTGTTGCACCACAACAGACAGTATTCCGCGAGTTTCCGTTAATTTGTTCAGTATGGGAACCTTAATTTCTTCACGATACTATACTTTAATTTAAATGGTAAGTGGGTCGACCAATGTGGCGCACTAGGAAAGGGCTATGTACAGTCGAACCAACTGAATCATGACCCACTTGGCCGATCATTCCTTTAGAATCATAAATTTAGTTAGGTTTTCTTCGGTATCATGCGTGTTGTACTTAGTATGTTTTAAATATGAATAAAAATGTGTCATTACGGGTCAGAGATCTATGCAATTTTAATCTTTGTTATCACTGCACTAAAGTCTCAATTGCAATTTTAAATAAGATGTCGTTCACAAACTAAACTCTTTTCACTACTGCATGAGAAAAACTATAATATTTTTAAAAATAAAATGACGTTATGTGTCACTTGTCAAGTAGTAGTGAGAAAAAAATTTAAAAATCCATAAAACAACATTGAATTGAATAAAATAAAAATCTTAAACAATATTATAAACAAATCGTATAATGGCCAATTTGGCAGAACAAAGAGCTCGAATTGTAGTGCTCAATTGGTACAAACTTTTTCGTGCTATACTCAAATACTCCGATCTATTTATCATAGCGATCATAGCCTTGTCAGTGACTGTCAGTGTCTAATAAATTGATAACAGGTTCGTTACTTAAGATATGTATGTTCAAGCGAATTTCAACCTTCTTTGTATAGAATAACTGTAGGAAAATGATCTTAAGGTGGGTCATAATTCAATTTGGTCGACTGTACCTTGAGGTCCGACTCCGCCACTATCGCCACCTTTCATAATAATTTTCAGAAAATTTATTACACATTGCCAAAGCCAAAAAACTCTTAAGAGATTATTTCTTTGAATATTCTAGGCGACGGATGGGCCATTACTGCTTTTTGTACGTGACCTGAATATCGATGAGGCTAGGCTTGTTCAAAAGGTTATGTAGAATCAGTTTTTTATTTAATTCCTCCTCAATTGTCAGTGATCATGGTAGAATATTATCAAGTACTTGTGTTAACCCCCGACGAAAAATAGGGGTGTTATAACTTTGACGTGTGTATCTGTGTCATGGTTGCACCCAAACGGGTGATGGATTGGTCATAGAAACGTTAAACTGGCAGTCCTGGCCGCTGTCAAAAGATAGACGTCATTCCCAATCTCAATCCTCTATTTTCATCTGAGGTCAAAAATACAGCTACCTACCTGATGATAATTGATACCCTGATCAGTAACAGTTTAGGAAGTATTTCATTGCTAATTACCGAAAGTAAGTATGACTCAAAAGAATGACCCAGGATTGTAAAATTGCGGGAAGACGTGTGCTGGCAGTGTATTCAGGCATTATATCTAGTGTAGTCTTGATAGTGGGCCATAGAAATGAGTTGCCAAAGTTCTTAATTCGCGTTAGAATAGTAGCTAATTTTTGTCTGTGGCCCCGTAAGCCAGTACGCGTAGTACTTAAAAGGAAGGGAGATAGTGGGATTAGGGAAACAAGCTCCTTGAGCACTCGCCGTGGTATAGACGGTAGAACACGTTACACAGTTATGGTGTTTTTGTTGGTAAGTAAGGTTGCCGTAGCTCTACGCGGTGGGGACTGGGGTTGTAGGCGGCTATAGTCGACGGTGACTGCTTACTACCAGGCATGCTTGTCTGCCAACCAAATAACATAAAAAAGTTTGGTTCCGTCTTCTAGCTTTCCTGACAGGATACCTTTGTTGCATATCGCTGTGTAACTCCAGCCATAGGTGGCTTGGTGGCGAGCAAACCCTAATACAGACGTGTATTGAATACGACCATTTTGACGCGTTTACTCATACATCGATTCTACACAAAACTTCACACACAGATACATTTCTTTTCAAGTCCCCGATCTCCCGAGCTCATGTCACCGGGGCCGGGGCGTCACGTGCGATCCCGGCCCGTTAGTCCTGTGGGACTTACTACGTGACCGGGACGGGTAGGCTGACACTTTTCAATTAAATTTATATTTACTTAGATACCTCTTGACTTTTGCAACGGTATTAGGAGATACTGTTACCATGAACAATAATCGCAGTGTGACTGTATGTCTGTTTTTAGCATCATAGCTTCCAATACGATGATCCGATTTGGATTTTTTTTCCAATGCGGATCGGTGGACGGAGTATAAGGCTATAAAGACCCTTTCTACGCCTTCTACGACACCCATTGGAGGATATAAGACGATGCTATTCTACTCTGCCAACGACACAAATCACTTGAGAGCATGACAGGCAAATAATTACGACACAAACCCGAGACGTGAGACCTGAACCCCCAAGCAAAAACTAATTTAACGAACATACTTAGGCTCAGATGCTTAATGACACGTAGTTAATTATATTCCAAGACCCGAAGTCTATCATCGGTACACCTGTTCCTGTTAATTAGCTCGCTCAGAATGTGGCAGCGAAAAAACTAGCAACTCATCTGGTTTGCGGATGTCCCGCCTAGACTAACTAGTGTCGCAAGCGTGTTGAAAGACGTACCGCTTTTTCTGATGCATTCTGCATTACTATACACGTTTAAATGACTTATGCAGACATTATTTAGCTGCAAAAAGTTTAAATGTGATAAAATGGTAAAGATCTCTTTAAATACAGTCCAATTGAAATTGTTTGAAAGGCGTTTCATTGCTCCATTTATTTTGAAATGGGTTAACTTTGGCAACAACGAGTCATTCAATAAATAATAGACGTGTTCTATGATCTATTCACATACGTCCTTACAATGAATTAAATTCTGCAATCGTTATTAAATGTAGAACTCAGGATAGCGGCGCCATCGTCTCTTCAGTTTGCTTATGTATTAGGTACCAAAGTTCTGTACCCTTAGTATGAGTTTTTGCAACACCAAACGAGTGATCGTCATCGTCAAGACTATGAAACTATAGGTTTACTTAATACGTCGTAGTATAAGATTTAAATTTGGCACATAGTCTTCACGATATCGCCTACTCGATCACTCGATTATACGAACTTCACACTGTTTAGTTTTGTCTCTTTCATTTCTTATTAACAAGAAAGAGACAACATGTTCATTCGTTCCATTCACTCCCATTCATAGTATCTCTAACTAGTCTGTGCTCGATGAAAACAAACAAAATGTCTGCGTCACAGTGAGAGTCGTATTGATATTATTTATAAATTATTACTAAAACAGATAAGAAGTAATAGGTTTTGATACATAAACTATACCCAATTGTACTAAGGTGTTTAAACGGAAAAATAAAATGCAAATGTGCAAAACAAGTGCGTCGCAGTTTGAACAAATAGTGAATTTCATTGAGTGGTGTATTTAAAAGGATATTATACAGAAAAATACTAATGTGCAATGCTTTTGGGAAAAATAATGATCTCGTGTCTGACGGCAAACGAGATTTAGAGCTGCAACAAAGGGAAATTGAACTCAAGCGAGCTTGCCTAGTGACAAACTCTATTCGCCATATTTATTTAGAAAATAAAATAATTTAATGTTATGTATTAATTTAACAATGTGTTTTATTCCCTTATTATACTACACTGTGATAGTGTCCTATTGTTTAAATTCTAGCTAAGACGACTAAAGCGTAGATAATTATTAAAGCGTCGGTCGTCTCAGTGACGAGTGAATATCCACACGGTAATGTTATCGCCCGTCACGACAATACCTACGCCGCGTGGAGACACACATAATTCGCTTATAGGTAGGTAAATATACACAGACATTATTGCTTGAGACTTATAAAGTAGAAGCTATATGCTTATAATTTATCAATGCGCCACTGCTGCATAACCTCCCGACGTTCCTGTGTACGTTGGTGGGCTTCATTAACCTCTTCAGCGACCATAATAAATGAAAATTATGGCGATAACATTGTAATAATTGTTAAAAATTTCGTTCGTTTACCTACTCACGGAATTTCTTTCATCGAGTGACGACACGATCAAACGTAATAGTATACTTACGACGACTTGTCAAAGTAACGACTCGTACTGCCAAAATTGCATTCGTGAGGCGAAAACTATCAAAGTTTTCGTGTTACGTTAACTCGATTTAACTTATACTGCCGATTTTTGTTTTTGATAGTTTACGCTAGAGGCGCTAGTGGGCAATGTATGAAAAGAGACGATACGTTTGATCGAGCTCGAAAACTATCAAAACTCATACTAAGGGTACTGATATCCAACATAAAATAAGAAAGGCAATATTAATTAATACTCCAACAAGCAGAGCACGCCCCAATGATCATAATCTAAGAACTTTCTGATAACGCTCCGGAGTGGGTGTTATATGGAGAACCTAATAACTGGGAATTGCTTACGACTATAGGCAATCGTTTTGATTTAGCAACGAAGCGCCAAATTGCCTGATATAGAACTAAGAATTGCGAAATTGAAGTATCAGTTCTACATTGCCGGATCATGTACGATTCCGCGTAATAAATCTATGTAATGTAATGAGGGTACTGTATCAAAATCTAATTTCAGGTCATCGGGAAAATTCACCTAGCGTTCTAGCGTCGCGTCAGAGTATTGCAATACTGCTAGAGCGTCAACGCCCAGTGACGGTCTGTTTGACAGTATGATACCACAGTCTAAACATAAGTTCTTAGATTACAGTCAGCCAACGAGCAAGTCAAGACAGGGCAATTGGGCAATCGTGGGGGTCGCGGGATGAGAGGGGCGCGGTGGCGCTACCAACCTGCCATACACTCGTTCGGTAGACGTTGGTCTACTGTTTGTCTACTGCACGCTGTATAGACAAAAACGACATTTTCTTCAACTTCAAAGTCGTCGAACCACGGTATGTTTTACGCTGTTATAACCGTCAAGCTAGCGCTATAGCGTGCCCTACGTTCGCGTTCTCTTTGGCGAAGCCTTTATCATTGCGACTCTACTCGTTCTCTAGATATTCTAGTAATCTAGTTAGAGAATTCAAAATTACCTTTTTTCGTTACTACTTTAACAAGAATTGCAAATTTTTGAAAAAAAAAAGATTGATATTATAAGTTTGACAGACGTTATAATGTATCCGAATTTTTACAGGGGTCCTCTCTGTCTGGTCTGTGGCATCGTAACACCCAAACGGATGATCCCATTTTGATTCAGTTTTTTCTTCTAACTTGATCAGGAGTGTTCATGGCTATGATTCAAGAATATCCGTTTGATGGCAGTCGTTCCCAAGGAGGGTTAGTCTCAGGCACACGACCGTAAAAAAACCAATGCCAAATATTTAAGAACTATTGTCGATATCAAGACATACTGCACCGACCTCGAATAAATTGGGAGCAGGGTAGGAAAATGAATGATGATTTACAATAAGCTTATTTTATCTATGCTCATCCCAACTTAACTCCTTCAGCAAATAATATCATTGCTAAGGGTAAAAAATGTCCAGAAATATTTGTCTGGAAAGGATCCCCAGCAGTTATTATTAGAAATACCGCACGCGAGGAAGTGCACGTGATCGGAAATTTAACATCGGAACAAGATGGTGGATGTGTCATTTTTTATATCTACCGCCAAAATAACATGTTATTTTATACGGAATGTCGTTTCTTACGATCTTATTTGAAAAGAACAACAGCAAATATGTATCTAAAAATACTTTCAAAAATAAAAAAGCCGCCTTTAAAACTAAAAACGGAGAAATAAAAATACTGTTTATATAAATCTTTTTTTGAGGTCGGTCTCAAATACAAGTGACGACGTTTATTCCAAATATTTAGGTTGGCAAAAAAAATGATGTTTTAAACAGAATTTATATTCGTCTGTTTTTAGTTTAGAAGGCGTTTTTTTTATTTAAAAATAATTTATTTTTAGCCTTTTAGTGTTTTAAGCACATAAGTTTTCAGGAAACTATCTCGAGATCTTTTAGACACACAAGTGATAAGATTACGATATTATCGATGTCAATTAAATAGGCAATATTAGGGAAAACTCAAAAACTACTCGTCAGATGTCGATTAAATTTAAATGGGACCAAATGACAAGCACCAGCTTCCAAAGGTCGAAAGAATCTCTAAAAAAAAACAAACAATGTTTTCTTCTTTTTTTCGGTATTCCTCTCCCTCAATATCCATTCACATTGATTCTCATTACTTTCTTTATTACATTCTCATCATCACTTCTCATTATATGCCCATACCATGCCAATCTGTTACCTCTCAGTCTTAGTGCCACTGGTGCTGCTTTCAAACTTCCTCAAATGTACTCATTCCTCACTATATCCATTCTTATTACACCACACATCCATCACAGCATTCTCATCTCAGCCACGTGTTGTAACAGCCCATCATTTCTCCTGATTATACTATGTCCGTACAGAACTAGTCTGTGTTTCAACCTTTATTATTAATAATGTATTTCTAACATGTATAAAGGCGTCAGTAGTCAGTTGACAAAGATGAGATTCAGAATTTTCATTATTTTTGAACCAAATTAATTTTCCTTTAGCGTATCTTATAGACCAACCCATCTCAATTTAGGATGTATAAATTAAAAAACACCATTCCCAAAACAACTCTAAATATTTACGAAGCCCATTTCGTAAAATAAATTTACGACAAAACGCGAAGACTCCCAACGTGGCCGTATAACTTTAATTCCTTTGCCATAACAAAGATGGCGATGAATCTAGCTATGGCGGCGTTAACGCGGGAACCGATTTCGGCGGGAACTTTTATGGCGCACTTTTATGTTTTACTGAGGCATTAAAATTCACTAGCGGAAGTCAAACGAAACGCTTCTTTTATTTTTAAATAGGCTGTCTAGTACTTGTATTATGAAATAATAAAAAAAAACATCGATTTCTTATACCTCTCACATTTTGAACCGCAATACTGTCTCCCCTGTATAAACCATTATTCTTATGAGACCAATCCCATAAGCCTAAACACAATTATCCTCTCCTGTAATTTCGCAAGGAGTTAGGTATATTCCTAATTCGTTGGTTCAACATTCATTCATTCAACAGACTCAGATCCCCTGAACAATCAAGGTTTCTGAGTATCTTCCACTTGCATGTGCAATTAAATAAAAGCTGATGATATTCGCACTGAATATACCTTGAATCGAAACTAAGAACACTATCGATAGAGTTAACCTTGAAGAAAAAATACTAGATCAAAATCTGTTAATATATTTCGGAGATGCACGACTCAGACAGACACACAGACCCACACTCCAAACTTACACCCCCTCTTTTTCATTGGAGTAAAAAAAGGTGTGTTTACCAATTCCTTATCAGCCATGTTATTCTATAAATAACTCTCTCACTTTATAGAATACTAACGGTCGCCCGCGGCTTCACTCGCGTTAATGTCGGTTATTATATAGCCTAAGCCTCCCTCTATAAATGGACTATACAAAAAAAAATTCAATTTGAATCAGTAGTTCCTGAGATTCAACCAAACAAATAAACCTTTCAGCTTCATAATATACCTCTAGTATAGATCACAGCTAACTTCGTTGCAGGTTCATCCGGTATTTTCCCTGAATCTGACGAAGTGAGCGATGCATCTTTACTTAATAGCATGGTCTACAGCTACAATATTTTACAGTATCCTACTGAATTTACAAAACCACCGCATACTCCCATCTCCCAATAAAATGCCTCTAAAGTGCGATGGTCAATAGTGATTGATTGGCACCTTAACTGTGATCAGGCGGGACGAGGGTCGCTATCAATCAGGGCTATTGTGGTCTGTGGAAGCGGCGTCCATTATTACGGGTGAATACACTTCCAGGTTTCATTGTAGTGACAGTAAACTTTAATAAATATGTTTAGAAACAATCAATTTCAATCACTTATTTGGACTATATGAATCGGACGTGACGTGAACGGAGTTAGACGGGGAAGACCTAGGCGAAGGGTTTTTCTATTAAATCAAAAAATCTTGAAAACGCCGGTCTATTTGCTAACTTTTTTTTTAAACACATGAAAGTGATAATCACTGAGCTATTTACTGATCCACTACAACTTTCCTATAACGCAATGTGCTTGCTTGCATGCTTGTCCACTAAAACAGTAATGTATAAGCAGAGTTGTGACTTATTTGAAATACTTGTATTTAAAATACAAATACCAAATACAAAATACGTATTTTGTATTTTGTACTAAAATACTTTTTTTTTAAAGTATTTTGTATTTTATTTGAAATACTATACGAGATGCATTTTGTATTTGTAAAATACAAAATACTTTTTTACTTAAAGTAGGTACTGCAGCAAACTTACCAGTTAAGCACGGGAAGCGATCACGGAATGGTAAGAGGCACTTTGAATCTCAAGGTCAAATCCGAAAGGTCCCAAACCCCGAACACTTTCAACTCGAACTACAAAATTGTTTCGAATGCCTGGAGGACTGAATAGATGTGGACACATGCAATGACAGGTTCGTAGAAGCTATGTCCTTACGGTGGGTTCAAAGATCTTTAATCCCCGCTGTGCCAAAAAGACAAATAATCTCAGAGCTTACGTTAAGGCTGTTGGAGGAAAGACGTGAAATGGTTCTGCAGTGTTCTGAAAACGCTCGTCGGCGCCGGCAGCTCACTAAATAGATCTTCAAGTTGCTAACTCTCGACATACGCCAATTTAATACGGAACGTATTAAAGAGGTCTTCGAGCAGAACAAAGGCTCCAAAGTGTTAATTAGAGATCTGGTGCGTGGAGAGAGCTTGCTGACGAAGCTGAAGACAGAGGACGGCAGAATCGTTTTATCGCGACCTAAGCTTTTGGCCGCAATTGAAAACGTTTATGGACAGCTTTACGTGACATCAACCACACCTGTTCCTTGTTTTTTCAAGAGCCAAATTAAACAGAAGACCGAAGAGTATAATCTGCCATTTATGCTTAGCGTTTGTGGACTATGAGAAAGCCTTCGATTCTGTCGAGACCTGGGCCAGATAGAGGTCAATCGATGAAACCATCTCGGCTGGGCAGCGTTCGGGAAGCTACGTGGCATATTCTCGACCCATCTACCGCAGTGTCTCAAGACGAAAGTCTTTATTTCGTGTGTGTTGCCAGTGATGACTTATGGAACCGAAACGTGGCCGCTTACAATAAGCCTCGTAAAAAGGCTCAAGGTCACCCAAAGGGCAGTGGAGAGAGCTATGCTCGGAGTTTCTCTGCGTGATCATATCAGAAATGTTGGGATTCGCAGGAGAACCAAGATCACCGACATAGCCTAAAGAATTGCGAACCTTAAGTGGTAGTGGGCAGGGCATGTTGCGAGGAGTACTGACGGCCGTTGAGGCGGAAAGATCCTCGAGTGCCGGGAAACGTACCGGGAAACGCAGCGTTGATAGGCTCCCCACTAGGTGGACTGACGATATGGTAAAGGTCGCGGGAAGCCGCTGGATGCGGTCAGCGCAGGACCGACCGATTTGGAGATCCTTGGGGGAGGCCTATGTCCAACAGTGAAATTATTATTATTATCATTCCATATGAAAGTATTTTATTTGAATAAAGCATTTTGAAAATACCTATTTTGTATTTAGTATTTAAATACAAAAAGTAAAAGTATTTTGTATTTTGCATTTGAAATACTAAATTAGAAAAGTATTTGCATTTTGTATTTAAATACATTTTTAAAAGTATTTTGTACATCTCTGTGTATAAGTATATAATTTCCTCTGTTCTAATGCATAATGACCTCGAAGGCAGCTCCTGCAGCCCGTCGACTTCGTTTTCGTGGCCTGGTAGTATTTTTATGTCACGAACGCGACTGAGACAGGACTGTTTGTGTAGATACATGAACATTGTCTTGTGTGCGTCAGCTCAGTGTCGCAGTACTCATGTCTTAAACACCAGTCATAATAACTCACCCGTGTACCTACTTAGCTGAAATTAAAATACTGTGTCAATTCTTTTGTCGGCTAGTGGACAACCACGCACTTTTCTAATATTGAACTTTGCTGCCTTTATCACAATTATGTTTTAATAGGAACTTACGTTCATCTATTTAACGAAATAAAATTGTATTACGATTACATTTTTATGACCCATGTCGGACCAAAAAAGGCCAAAGAAGCATTTTATCGTAATCTAATAGAAGACGTCGAATCCCACGTCTCTTTATAGGTGATGTATATTATTATTTATTAATACTTTATCCCAGGCAATCTCGAGCCAAAGCAGTCATTTTCCATTCGTGCCGCGTGCTCGCCACATAACTCTCGTAACAAGGTGTATCGATACCGCCAAAATCCTGTTTGTACTTGACACATCTGATTTATGGCGGAACGGCGGCCATTTGTAAAAATGGGGATGTTTTCCAAATCGAAATGCAAAGGGAAATGGAATCGTTCTGGTTTTTTGTTTGTTAAGCTATCAACTGAATGGACTACATGCATGAAAATAGTACTACAATTTTGAAGAACAGTATAATACTTCCTTCTTTTATACTTCCGACCGTGAAGGCCTGGGACCGGGACACGGGAAACGGACCTTATAACGGTACGCAAGCACCAAACCGAAACATCTGAATGAGCAAAATTCGACCGATGACGGCCTAGCAAACTTCGGCCGACAATAGATTAGGTGTACGTAAGGGCTAGCGTAGCACAGTGGCGGTCACGTTGGTGGTTGGTTTCCAAGGCTGGCGGTGCCTTGTCCGGTATTTAATATTGAACGGGTTCGAAAGGGCGCAGACGGCCTCCCGATAAGGTATAATTTCGTAGCCGACTGCACGCACGCAGCAGAAGCAGACGACATGTCGTCGCGACACTACTGGTTTCTATGAAACACCATCGTTAGTTCATGAAGCTGGCGACTCGGACTCTGTCGCTCGACCGCCGATCAGTAGTGTCGTCGACGCCGGAGAGACACGTCGCCGTTGTTTCTCTTTATAATTAGTTTCAAATGCTTATTGATCAGTATTGAATGATTTCCCTCACCTGCTCTGCACTTCTGCATAGGACATGTGGCTTTTCGTCTTTTTTATATAAAATAAAAAAGTCATCATCGTCTTCTTCCTCTTCTAACAAAAGATACAAAAGTAAATATCGATCGCTATTCACAAAATTTGTCTCTCGGAGCACTTGGAACCAACTGGATACGGCGCAGTCGTCTGCAGTTGTCGCGAGCAGTCGGGTTCGAAATCATGACTACAGCGACATGAAGCCACAACGTGTCGCCGGACACGACGCGGCGACACGTCGTCTGCTGCTGCTGAGAAATCATACCTTAAAATATTCTTAATCCCTGGAGCTGCCCTATTGTGTGTCAGTCGGCAGGATACCATTTATTGTATAGTAGGGGAATGTCTTTACCTCTGCAGTTGGTATCGTACTGCACGATGATACATATAAGTGCTTTTTACTTCTGTTTCAAAAAGGGTGGCAATCTTGGTCGACACGATGAGTTTTTTAAAAACATCATGAAGGGAAAGGTGGAAGGAGATGGAGAGGAAGGCCACGGCTAAGGTTGGTGTAGCTAACACCAAACAAATTAAGAAGAAGGTTGGCATCGAGTCTTACAGGGAGTTTAAAGAGATGTCAACGGACGGGGAGGAGTGGAGGAATGCTCATGCTCATAGGCTGCACCGACAAGAGCACTGCTCTTAAATGGAGAGAGAGATAGACAAAAAGGGTACAATGATCACTTACACGAACGTACGTTCACTTGCCGGATTATCATTAAAAATAACATTTTTGTTGGATAGGCGTTAGAGTCCCTTCCCGTGTTACAGTACGTGCTAATTTAGTACGGCATCAATGACCGTTGATTTACTGTTGGTGCGTGTCTCCAACAATGGGGCGATGGATTTTCACGTCTTTGTCCGCGATATTGAAGTTGTTAGGAATGTTTTATTGTGTATTTGGGGTCCGGGCCCGCGGGTAACGCGGTCAAAGCCACCGCTGTCGTCATAATAATACCTGTTTGGAAGAAATTTCAAAGGGAGTAGGTATGAATCTGTTAAATTATGAATGTTTCGTCTAAAAATGTTGTAGAGAAAGAGCCCAAAATCAAGATCATCGGAAATACAGTGACTTAAACGTTATTGTGTTAACTAACGGGACTTTTGCTGTCGTTGACATGGAAGCTCTTTTGTCGCTTTCATCTCACGTAATGTTATGCAATGATAAAGCCAGTGGCGTAACTATAGGGTGGCATGACTGGGAAGATGCCACGCGCTCAGGGAGCATGGAGCTACGGTCGTGCCACTGATCTTCTTAAATATCTGGAACGAAAAAATATTTAACTAAAATTTATCTCCGTTTGGGGTGTGAATTTGCTACGGGCCCCACATGGTATAGTTACGCCACTGAATAAAGCTATAGATGAAAGCGACCTTCACACGGAATCCTCAACTGGGGGACTGGCTAGCCCGGGGAAGTTTCTCTCGAAACGCCCCCACAAAGGGCAGGAGGGTACCGTACCGGTGTTTTAGTGGGTAGAACCAGCGTCGATGTCAAGGCGTCGGGGAGTCCTACACACGCCACATCGTCTAGCCAACGATACACAATCTTAATCACAGACAAGAACACATGACTACGAAATACGACTTTCTTATTTCTGCCGTGAAGCAGTTCGCTACGTTTCGGATTGAATGGTTACCACTGGGCATAGAAGGCATATCATCCTATTCCCAGGATGGCAAGTTGGCAACGCACTTGTAGTGTTAAGTGATTTACCCTTAATATTGAAGGCATGGAAGGCACATCATCCTAGTCCCCAGGATGGCAAGTTAGCAACGCACTTGCAGTGTTAAGTGATTTACCCTTAATATTGAAAGTGTCTATAGTCGACGGTAACCCCTTAGCACCAGGTGGGCAGCAAGCTTGTTTGCAATCTCGTAATATAAAAAAAAAAATAGTAGTTTTATTTGACTGGGCAGTTCTTCTGTAAGGCGGAATTACCTTACCACAAAGTTCGACGCTCCAATTTTAAATCTAATCGGCTATAGCGTACATCTTGCACAACTAGACTAATGGAGTGGCTATGCTCGGAGTTTCATTCAGATATAGAACTACAAATAAGGAGATCAGAAGAACCAAAATGCCCAGCAGCAGCAGAGAAGAAATAGCTGGTGGGACAGAGCTTCTAGTTGACTGTGATGAAATATTTAATCACATATCTTAGACTATACCCGTGTGAAATTACTTTTGTATTTAAAAAAAAATAAAGTTATCTATGGTCACGGTCTTGTTTCTGCCAAGTCTTTGTACACCGGTGTTTCACTTTCGTTTCCTTAGCCAAATTATTAAACTATTAGTTCACTGATTTTAGTTAAAATAGTAGTACACAACAACAGACTGACAGAGGCATTGGGTTGGGGGGGAGTCTTGTTGTCTCAAAAAACTAAAAAGATCTAATAAGATCTGTACCTCTTGAAACCCTAGCAGACTTGCAGCTAACAGAAATATAGTAATCTCAAAGACTTTCATTTGAAGTGCTAACTCGATATGCTCTACTTCTCCCAAAGGCTTGCACTTACTTACATTTACACAAATTTTCTAAACATAGTATAAAACATAGTTGCTATTTCTGTATGTAGTCTTATAACTTTAAAACTATGCAACAGATTTCAATACGGTGTTCATCAATAGATAGAGTGATTCTTGAATCACTCACAGGAAGGTTTAGTAGTGTCACAATGTTCATCCTTGCCAATCTCCAAAACCACTGTGTTTTGCATGCTTAAACATAAGACTATGATTTTAGGAGTTCTTATCTCCATTATTAATTTAATTTCTGTATTGCTTATTAATTTAAGCAATTAATACATACAATAAA
Source organism: Elophila nymphaeata (assembly GCA_955850985.1). NCBI lineage: Eukaryota > Metazoa > Arthropoda > Insecta > Lepidoptera > Crambidae > Elophila > Elophila nymphaeata. The sequence continues at coordinate 23,391,435 of OY039066.1, read as the reverse complement.
TAAGCAGAGGTATAATAAAAAATAAAATTTGTCCAAATATTTAAAATTCACTCAAGGGAGGCGTAGTAACATCAAGTTTGGAAACCAATGAATTAAACCATTGCTATTTAGTTTCAATATTTGCATGGAAATGAATCTTGAAATTTATTATGCATAATCCTTCGAAACCAAAATGTAAACTAAGTTAAATTAAAACTAATCGAAAATAGAATAAAAAACTTTTCAATTATTGTATTAGATCATTGGTCCCATGTCTGTGCTTCATTGTAAGGTTTAAATTTTTATCAAATACTAGCATTCTGCCTGCGACTTCGTCCACATGGAGTTTTTTTTAAACAAATATAGCTTTTAGACTTCTTCGAAAAATATACTATCCAAGAAAAAAAATTCAATTTGAAACAGCAGTTCCTGAGATTAGCGCATTCAACCAAACAAACACTCTTCACCTTTTATTATAAGTATATTTGATCGGTAAGTTTTTAAAATAATTCAAGAATACAATAATAAGTATTTATGTCATGAATTTATTTCTAATGGTCTATAGTTTGAATAGAAATTATTAAAACAAACATGAACTAAACAAAACTTCAGTAGGTAAACAGATTTTGACTACAAAGAAACATCAGGTACACATTATAGCGGAATATATACGACTTAATTAACTGAGCGCGCTCAATAACAGTACATTAAGGGTCGGCGTCATTACGAAGGAGAGCCATCAACGAAGCCCTAAATACTAAAAAGTATGTGACCGCCGACACCGTATTTCAAGTCGACGTTAACGCTGTCCCGTAATCAACTACACCAATAAACCATTACCGAAACATAAATAAACTCTAAACGCACCCGACAGACGTAAATAACAATCAGACGGAACGATCAAATAAGAAAAAAAGACAATAATCCTTGAAAGGCGAAAGTTGCATGGAATGCAATTAAAAACAACATAATTTGCATAAATATACAACGTAAACATGATTAATGTACGTCTAATAATCGTTTATATGGTAATACGACAGTTTTACACAAGCGATCGATAACAAAAAGGCAATTTTCGGAAGAAACTCACCTTTAGCGTATGTAAACAAATGTAGACAGGCAACCAAGAAAATCCAGTTAGCTATCCCGTATCGACAAATCCCTGTCCGACACATGGTGCAAAACACTAAAACAACACTACACCAGAGATTTTAATTCATCGGTATCACATTTTCACATAAAATTCACGAGTAAATAACATAATCATTTTACACGGCAAATAGTCGGTGCAACATTAAACAATCCGCCATTTTCACAAGGACCGCCTCCGTTCGGAAACACAATTCAATAATGAAAGGGCAATGCCCGGGATAACCTATGGACGTGAAGTTGGCTGCACTTGCAGAAAAGACAGACAGGTCTGTGAAGTTAGGCATAAGACTAGTGGTGTGATAAAGCCGATTGTATTTTTCATAAATAAAATCGATTTTTCTGTAGTTTCTTTTTCAGACCAATCGTTTCTTTCCTTTCTTCCACCTCCCACAAATATATCTAAATAATGTATTCTATTCTTAGTTAATGGTTTCCCGAATTAGTTATTACGCATTAAGCCCAGTAGGCCTATTCCCTAACTTTTTTTGACAGTTGAAAGTGATGATCACCGAGTGAATTACACATTCATTGCTGTTTTACACGACAATTGCCATTATATCTAATGCAATAGTAACATACCTACATTGTACGGTAGATTGAGTTTCTCTTGAGAGTCTCACAACACGCGTTATTATGAACAAAAAACTGGAGTGAAAGTTCATCTAAGGCTCCGCCGAAATAGGCTACCGGTGGCGACCACTTGAACGGGATTGTATTGCCCACCGTTCTACGTAATGATAGACACGAATACTTTAGTTATAAGTATAATATCAAATATCAAAAACGCAATAACACAATATTTATAAAAACACAAATTTCCATATTTTATGCACTTGACACCGAAGACAGAAGACAATCTCAATTGTTTTCTGACACCTATTTACTTTTTAGTAGAAAGAGATTACATGACAAACAATAGGGAAACTCTTTGCTTGTTTGCTTTAACACTCCTCCTTAATCTCATATCTACTATCACTCAATTACTCTCAGCTCTCAAGATAAACCCATATTTCTCACACACCACTCATACTTCCCTTTTAACAGCGTCTTGGTCAAAGCATCCGCTACCATCCGTGCTGTCTCCTTGTATCTCAAAGAAATATCACCATTCTCAATTGCCTCTCGCACAAAGTGATACCGCACATCCACGTGCTTGGTACGTTGGTGATGTACAGGGTTCTTTGCTATCGCTATAGCCGACTGACTGTCACTGAAGATAGGTATGCATGGTGACATGCCCGACTCTTGCCTCACCTCAGCTACAAATCTGCGGAGGAATACCGCTTCCTTCGCAGCCTCTGAAAGCGAGACGTACTCTGCCTCAGCAGTCGATAACGCGATTGTACGTTGTTTCTTACTTTCCCAAGAAATTGCTCCTCCTTGAGATAAAAACAACCACCCAGAGTTAGACTTGCGATCCAAATCTCCTGCATGATCTGCATCTGCATAGCCAACAATTAAATCTCGTTGCATCTCTTTTGTATACCTCAAGCAAAAACTCTTTGTTCCTTTTAAATAGCGAAGCACTCTTTTTGCTGCTATCCAGTGCTCATCTCCATAACAACTATTGAACTGGCTTAATTGGTTTACCGTATGTGCAATGTCCGGTCTCGTGCACACGGCTAAATACATCAGTGAACCAATTAGTGATCGATAAGGCACACTTTCATCCAGTTCGTTTTCAGGTTGCGGCCTCTCTAGCCGTTGTCCTGCTACTGCTGGTGTGGTGACTGGTTTGCAGTCCTCCATCCCAAAAGTGCGAAGGATCTTCTCTATGTACCGCTCTTGGTCCAACTTGATACCTTCATTCTGAGTTATATGCACGCCCAACATTAACTCAGCTCTGCCAAGGTCCTTCATTTCAAATTTATTCGTAAGCTCTGCTTTAACCTTGTGCAACTCTTCGGCATCATTCCAAAAAATCAGAATGTCATCAACATACACTGCGATTATGATGATCTTTCCGTCCTTTGATCTTGTGTAAACACAGGGCTCGTTATCTGATCTCTTGAACCGAAGCCCTATAAGCTCGGTATGAAGCTTCTTATTCCACGCTCTTGGGGCTTGCTTAAGTCCGTACAGTGATCTTCGTAACAGGCACACATGGTTCTCTTTGCCTTTCTCTTCAAAGAACTCCGGCTGCTTCATATAGACTACCTCGTCTAGATTTCCGTTGAGGAATGCTGTCTTCACGTCCATCTGATCTATACTTAGATTCATTTGAACCGCAAGCGCCATCAATGTCCTTAGTGAACTGTGCCTAACGACGGGAGAGAAGGTTTCGAAGTAATCGATACCTCGCCTTTGGCTGAAACCTCTTGCAACCAAGCGCGCCTTGTAGCGTTCCTTTCCCCCCGCCTCTTCTTTTATTCTAAATACCCATTTAGAATCAACAAGGTTGCAAGAACGTGGTGGCTCCACCAATGTCCAAGTCTTGTTCTTCTTTAGCGCTGCCAGCTCCTCCTCAATTGCGATTCTCCACAATTTATTGTCGCTTCTAGACAATGCTTCTTCTACACTCTGTGGATCATCTTCTATTGTTGCTTTATAGGTGACAAAATCAGGAAAGTTTCTCTTCTTCCTTTCTCTCAAAGGATACCTTCTTTCCGCGAGATGGTCTTCTTCCACTTCTCTCTCCTCAAAAGTCATCCAGTCTTCATAACTATCAACAGCTCTCTCTTCCGCTCTAGTGCACTCTTGCATAAGCGATTGCTCAGTCTCGTCTTGAGCCTCTAAACTTTCTTGAGAATCAGCTTGAGCTAAAGGTAGATTTTCCGTCTCATTCTCAGTATTGTTGCCTTCTAAATTCACAACTACACGCTCTTCAACCTTATTCTCTGTTGGTTGTACTCCATCGTTGAATTTAAAGTTTTCAAAAAATACAACGTCTCTCGCTTTGCTTAGTTGTCCGGTTACAGGATCAATCAAGCGGTAAGCCTTCGACTCATCGCAGACTCCGACGTGGATAAGCTCTTTTGACTTCGGATCCCATTTTCTTCTTTTGGCATTCGGGATGTGTGCAAATGCCTTACATCCAAAAACTCTGATCGAACTCAAGTCTTGCTTTTTCCCCGTCCACGCTTCCTCTGGCGTCTTTCCCTTTATTGCGATCGTCGGTGATCTATTTTTCAAATAGACAGCAAAATTTACGGCCTCTGCCCAAAATTTTGTCTCTAATCCTGCCTCTTGAAGCATACTCCTAGCTTTCTCTACAATAGTACGGTTTGCACGCTCCGCAACCCCGTTTTGCTCTGGCGTATACTCTACTGTCAGTTGATGCTGGATTCCGCAGTCCTTCATCAACTTACCCATTTGTCGGTTGACATACTCTTTGCCATTGTCCGAACGCAGGATTTTAAGTTTCTTACCCGTTTGTTTTTCGGTAAGGGCTTTAAACTCTACAAACTTCTCATATACTTCATGTTTACCTTTAAGAAAATATACAAAAGTTTTTCTTGTAAAATCATCTATAAACGTAAGAAAGTATTTATAACCACTAAGTGACTCTTCACCCATCGGTCCACAAACATCAGAGTGAACTAAGCCAAGTATCTCTTTAGACCTAGTCGCACATCCTTTCTTGAATGGCTGTTTAGTTTGCTTTCCTTTTAAGCATGCTACACATTCTAAGTTAACAGAAGTGTTAGGAAAACTTACCCCAATCGCCAACTTATCTCGAAGTAATGTAAGGTTACGCACGCCGAGGTGTCCCATACGCCTATGCCACAACTCCATATCTCCACTGACAGTCGAGGCTAGTGCAACCTTCTGTGAACAGAATTTAAGTTTATAAACACCATTCTCCTCAACACCTGAATGTGCGATATCACCCGATACCTTACATCCATCAGCTCGCAGTAACTGATATCCTTTCTTTGAGAACACTACCACAAAGCCTCTCTTTACAATAGTGCTTACACTCAGCAGGTTAGTTGCCAAGTCAGGTACATACATCACATCACTCACGCTTGCATTTTGCTTTTCACATTTCACAGATCCTATTCCTATACCATACACCTTACCTCCATTTGCACATCCTATCTCTACTTTCCTGTCACACGCTTTGTAGTCCATCAACCATTCCCTATTGTTAGTCATGTGACCCGTGGCTCCAGAATCGAGGATCCATTCTTCTGAAGTTCCTGAGGTCGCAAGTCCTAAGGCTATAGAAGCTTTCTTCTTATTTTTAGGGTTCTCAGGACAAACTCTAGCTCTATGTGGTCCGTCACAAATAAAACATTTGATCGCGTTTGATTTCCTCTGTAGAGATCTCTTTGCTTTGCTATGTTTATCTGTTAGCAGTGCAGAATTATTACTGGTACTGGTACTTGGTCCTGAGCTATACGAATCCTCCATCTGTAATAGCTTGGTCTTCACGTAATCTGTCGTTAACTCTACTCCTGAGTTTTCTATGGCTAGTCTCATAGGGTGAAAAGTTTCTGTTAACCCTTGCAACATCAGGGCAGCAAGCAACTCGTCGTCTACTTCTTTGCCGATGTCTCTCAGATGCTGTGCTACTGACATCATCTCTGTGACGTAATTTCTTAGTGATGTAAACTGCTCTAGTTTCAGGCTTACTAGCTTTGATAATAGTCTGCATCGATTATTCAAACCCTTATCTTCAAAAGCTGACCTTAAAGCGTCCCAAGCCTCTTTCGCCGTTCTCGCGTGACGAACATGGACCAGGCAATGTGGCTTCACCATCAAACATATCCTGGCTCTCGCCTTTTGATCTCTCTTCAAGCCTGCTACATCAGTACTAACCGGTGTCATCTGTGTGTACTCCCACAGGTCGTCGTGGATGAGATACAGTTCCACCATGAACTTCCAAGTGCTATAGTTCGAGTTTCCATCGAGTTTCTCAATCGACGTTAAGCTCATACTCGTATCGTGTCCGGGCTCTGATCTCTCTGATCGTTCGCCTCTCGATGTTGTGTTAACAATATTACCTTGCGTCGCCATAATATTTGAAGCTGGTTTATCACTACGTTGTCGCCGCAATAACCGTTACTGTTCCCATAACCTGAACGGGATTGTATTGCCCACCGTTCTACGTAATGATAGACACGAATACTTTAGTTATAAGTATAATATCAAATATCAAAAACGCAATAACACAATATTTATAAAAACACAAATTTCCATATTTTATGCACTTGACACCGAAGACAGAAGACAATCTCAATTGTTTTCTGACACCTATTTACTTTTTAGTAGAAAGAGATTACATGACAAACAATAGGGAAACTCTTTGCTTGTTTGCTTTAACACCACTCACCACGTACTTTAGTACCTGAGTTTAGGTACCTACCACGCAAACGAAGGTGGTCGGTGGCCGCCACCGGCCACACGTGTGCATGCCGTCTATACAAATCTTAGATTAATACAAATGTATGAAAAAACAGTGGCGGCCACCAATGACACATTTGCGTGGAGCCGAAATTTATGAGGTTTAAAATGTATTTTTTTATGATTTTGGCTACTAGTACTGGACAAATGGTAATCTTCCTTAATTTCATTAGCATGCTAATTTTCACGACTTAACATGCTACGTGCTATTGCTATGCTGTTTGCTAAAGTTAATTTTTATGATGTGAATAGTTATGATCCGTGAATTTCTTATCTTTTTAATTTCACTTGTATTCATAATTTCTAATGTTTAATATTATTATTTATAAATAACACATTTTTTTTCAAATAAATTTTTATGGAATCTTTGCAATATGTCACTATTACGAAACGAAATAGCATTTCATTTATTTTAGCATTAGCAGCTATTCCTTCGTAAACCATCGTGTACTGTCGGGCTGAGCCATGAATTCATTCGTTCACATCGCACGGAACGAAACGAAAAATAGCATTTCATTAGCATTAGCAATCAGTTATCTTATCACTGTGGCGCGATCCATTGTGCTTGGGCTATTTCGTATGACAGACAGCAGTGGGACGCGAATGTAGACGATCGATGCGAATTAGCATTCATTTAATTTAGCAACTAAATTTAATTTATTATTTGTTAATAGTCCCATAGCAATTAAATATTGTTGTTAATGCTTATCATATGCATCACTAGAATGAAATAAAATTAAAAACCAATTGTGTGTTTGGCGGGAAACCATGGCGTCTGGATGTCGATCTTTATTTCGATGATTCAAAATTACTTCGAAGTGGATTTTGTACAGTGAAAGTGGTGTAGTTTCATTGCATAAGCATCCGTGTTGACGAACAGTTATGAGGAATAGTTGAAATAAAGGTTTTGTGTATATGACGTTGAGAATTGTATAGTGGGTGGAAATCCCACTATAGTACAATTCTCATCAGTCATCATCATGAAGTTTGTTGCCATGTATTTCTTTCCAAGCACTTCCTAGATGCATTAAAATGTGTGACGCCCATATTTTAAAGCAAACATTAAGAAATTAGACAATAACAAATGTAGATATTGCTCAAAATTTATAGATATCAAGCCAAAAACCCTAACAAAAAAAACAATTATCAAAGCTGACAGCCGGCTGACAGTCATGTCCACTGTCATCCTGACAGTCCAGCCGACCAATGAATTTTCTTTCTGCTCAGTGTAGCTGTGGTGTAGCTCAGCAAAACTTATTTTAATATTTTGCTTCTACTAAAATAATCTAATATGTTTTGATTCTATTTACATACTACTTTAATTCATTTGATGAAATAAATTGTGTTGTGACTAACTTCTTTATTCTTTCAAAATGGAGTTATTATATTCAATGAGGAGAAAGCCTCTAAAATGCAAGCCGCCCCACTTCGAAAAGTAAACAATCTATTATTTGTACCGCAAAATAGACAATTTGTTTCACTAGTACTAGAAAAGTTGTTGAAATCATGATCTTTTTCAGTGCCCTAGACACGGAAGTAGTGCGACCAATTTGTACAATTTCAACATGCAACATTATCGCCTTTTCCTCACCAACGGAGTTATCTGATGCCGATGGAGATTCCTGGGGTGGTCATGTGTATGTGTGTGACCTGGACACCCCTTGGGATAGCCATAAAGTGACCAGTACTGTTTACCCAGTAAGATACATTATATTTTTTGGTAAAGTAATTTTACAGGTGATCCAAGACTAGATATACATACACGTTGTCTATGTAGACACAATGTGCATTTATGGCTTATCTGCGTTTGTGAAATAAAAATACTATCAACACAGGTAGGGTACCATGTATTGCTTGTATTCAGACCACCTCTTTGGAGAAAGTGCCTCTATCTTACAGAAAACCCACTTACATCAACAATTTTTTGGACTATTCATAAGCTGAAATGATAACTAGTGTTTACACAAAATCCCAGCACTTGTATTCTTTTTTTAAATAATCCTCAAAATTAGAAGTATAAAATTAACAATAAACAAATACAAATAATCAATATAACCTTTGAAGGCATTTACATATGCTTATGATTAAAAATTTGCTAAATTGATTATGAAAAAAGCTAAAGCATGGTGGCGGAGCAGAGTTAATTTCGTACAATGACCTTTTAGCCTACTGGCAGCTGTAAAATAAAATTTATTAGGAAAATTTGACAATTTGTGGTATCCTGATGTGCTGTTTACTGTACATTCACATTTTATTATTTTGAGTTCCTCATCATTTCAGCTGAGAGATGCCCACTATTAGACATAGTCAGTCCTCCATGCAATGGGCCCTACCACTACCACTTAAGGTTCACAACTCTTTGGGCTTTCGGTGACTTCAGTTCTCCTGCTGATGCTTTTTTTATACTATGAGATGGCAAACAAAAACACCTGGTGTTAAGTGATTAACGTCTCTATAGACACTTGCAATATTAACCCACCGACATGGGGGTTGGGTCTGTGAGACCCAGCATATTCTTATTCTTATTCTTATTCTTATGTGAGGGGCTGAGGCTGTCTCAGAGCACTTCGACCCTATGGGATCTTTTGTGCTTCCCCTTTCCTTATCACCCATCCCCGCCAACATCAAAAACACCTTGTATGAGTTTTACGATGTTGGCGGGAATAAGGTCTATAATGTCCTCTGGTTTAGGGTAACCTAGACCCAGGATCCTTAGTCGCCTATTGGCTAGTGCATGACAGTCACATAGTATGTGCTCCATGCTTTCTTCCTCCTCGCCACACATTCTACAAATGGGGTCTTCAGTTTTGCCTATTGTGCACAGGTGTCTTCTAGTGGCAAAGTGGCCAGTGAGAGCACCTGTGAGGCAGCGGATTTGGGTCCTGCTGATTCCTCCTATTTTTTTAAGGTAGCCCGTGTGTGAGGATCCTAAAAATTTCTTTGAGTGTGTCAGTCGGGGAGTAGACAACCATTCCCTGAGGTGCCTCTTTTGACAATACTCCTTCAGTGCCATTTTTATGGTACTCCTAGATAATCCTACAAAAGGCTCGGGCCCATTGAGGTCTTGAGCCGATCCTTTCCTTGCTAGTCTGTCAGCATTTTCATTACCTTCAATCCCTACATGTCCCGGTACCCACACTAGTCTGACCAGGTTGTGCTTGCCTAATCTGTTTAGTGTGTGTATCGCATTCAAAACTAGTTTTGAGTTGATTTTGTGGGTAGTTAAGGCTTTAAGTGCAGCTTGGCTGTCACTAAGAATGTAAATGGTCATTCCTTTGGTGCCCATTTCTATGTTCTTTTGAGCACAGGCAATTATTGCATATGTCTCAGCTTGAAAGACTGTTGCATATTTGCCCATGCTTTGATGGTACTCGTACCCGTTGCCGTAAATGCCTGCCCCTGTACCTGACTCCATTTTTGATCCGTCAGTGTACCATATAAGACTGTTTTCTTTAGGGGTTTTGAGTCCTCGCTTCCATTCCTCCCGCGTGGGTACATGGATGCTGAATGATCTCCTAGATACAAACGATGGTTGGTTTACATCACTTGTCATTGCTGTGACGATATCTAGGTTTAGATCCTTTTCAAATTTGGTGTGTCGTGTCCTCAGCTGCGAGTCCTTCCATGTTCCACATACCTGTAGCCTATGGAGAGTGTCTCTTGCTTGGGATTCGATGACTATGTGCAGCGGTGTTAATCCAAGGATATTTTCTATGGCTGCCGTTGGTGTGGTCCGGAATGCTCCAGTGATGGCCAAGCACGCCATTCTTTGAAGTTTTGCCAAGTCACTTCGACAGGTTGATAACTTGGTTCTGGGCCACCATGCTATGCTACCATATGTAACTATCGGTCTTATTAACATAGTGTATAGCCAGTGCATTACTTTGGGCTTTAGCCCCCATGTTTTGCCGTACGTAGTCCGACACAATCCGAATACCCTTTGGCATTTCTTTATTGTGTTGTCTACATGAGTTTTCCACTTTAGTTCCTTATCCAGTGTTATTCCTAGATACTTTACTTCTGTGGACCATGGCAGTTGCGTTCCATAGAGTGTAAGTGACTTGGTCAGTTTTACTTTCCTCTTCCTGGTGAATGGTATTACTACTGCCTTTTTTGGGTTGATAGAGAGGTGGTGGTTATTGCACCATTGTTCCACCCTTTTAAGGGCCTGTTGCATAAGCGCAGTTACTGTGCTCATGAATTTCCCTCTTATCATAACCACTATGTCATCTGCATAGCCAACTGTATATAGTGGTCCATTGTTTAAATCATTCAATAGAGAATCAATGACAAGGCACCACAGTAGTGGGGACAGTACACCACCTTGGGGACAACCCATTGCGGTTTTGATGCACGCACTGTCTCCCATCAGTGACGATGTTATTATTCTCCCTTTCAGCATGTTATTGATCCACTTACAAAGTGTTGGATCAATATCATGACATATTGCAGCCTTGTGAATAGACTCATGCATGGTCTTATCAAAGGCTCCCTCTACATCTAGAAATGCTGCCATGCAGATTTCTTGTGCCTCTAAGCTCCCTTCTATTTTATCTACCACCAGGTGCAAGGCCGTTTCAGTCGACTTGCCTGGTTGATATGCACATTGAAGCCCGTGAAGAGGTTTCCTTTTCAGTGGCTCTTCCCTAATATGTCGGTCAATTGAGACCCAGCATATTATATTCTATGTAATAATTTGCGGAAGATGCTGGGTTCGATTCCCGTGTACGTAGTATAGAGGAAGTCTTGTAATCGTCAAAAAATTCGACCTCGAGATTTTGACGGATTTACACGTTTTGGACCTCCCTGAGTCCATAAAAAACGTTCTTGGAATTATGTCTGTGTGTGTGTCTGTGCTTAGCACGATAACTCGAGTATGCTTTAACTTATTGCAACTAAATTTATTTAAGATTACATGCGTGTATGAAATCAAAATATAAGATTTCTATCAATTTTTGAGTGGTCGATCACGAAAGTTAAGCAACCAAGTGCGCGGTCGGTACTCAGATGGGTGACCAACTTTTGAGTCGTTTCCGGTGTACGAGAAAGTTAAGGGGAGACCACTCCCGATTATTTCTAGTATATTTTATTTGAGTACGAGTAAGAGTACGTTTATCTTGGCCAAATTATTACCTTAGATAAATCTGGTTAGGCAAGGGAAATAGAACGCCGTATCCAGTTGGGCTGGGGCGACTTTAGCAATATGACCGAAGTGCTTAAGAGCAAAATGCCGATAGCCCTGAAACGCCGGGCATATGATCAGTGTGTGGTCCCGGTCATGACATATGAGTCGGAGACATTGGAAACTTACCTGCCAACATGTTCAGAAACTTCAAATTGCGCAACGCAAAATGGAGCGTAGTATGCTCAGTATCACGCTGAAAGACCGTATACCAAACACTGTGATACGAAGAAGGACCGGTGTGACCGAAGTAGCGCGGTCCGTGGCCCAGCGCAAATGGCGGTGGGCGGGACGCATATGCCGTCAAAACGACGAAAGTTGGAGCCACAAAATTTTATCATGCCGGCTGAGAACATTCAAAAGAAGTGTCGGACGTCCGCCAGCAAGGTGGACTGACGACATCACAAATACGGTGGGTCGGCAGTGGATAAGAGTGGCACAAGACCGGGCACTCTGGAAGAACCATGAGGAGTCCTATACCCAGCACTGGGTCAAACAGGGTTGAAGAAGAAGAAGAAGATATTTTATTTTGTTTGAATTTTGGTTACTGTGCATGCCATGTTGTTGATATTCTCAGTAGCTGGAGCTGTTGAGTCGTTTTAAGCATTGCAGGTAACAGATTATACGAGTAGTAACTGCATTGAAAGTTACACGAGCACAAAGTTGAAACGGGTCTGTGAGACCCATCCCCGCATTTAGTGTAATGATTTCGCGCCATTTTGAATACATATGATGTTAATTCTTTACAATGTATTCATGCTTTTATATTTAGTTTTTTTATTACTTTTTATGATTTTAGGGTCTAATATAATTTTATATATTTATGGGGCTTATAGTCGCCATAGAACACCCATAACTTGGTCAAAGGGTCTCACACGTACTACGCAAGTTGTGTAAAAAGATTGGACTATACTGGGTGTAAAAGACATGAGCAGTCAAACGAAAACCACGTATTCTATACATCAAAATAAGACATATTTCAAAAAAAAATATTGCTGGGAAATGATTTTTATTTTTTGGTGTTACAAAAAATTGCAAATTGTACCGCGCAATGTAAAGGGCTCAACTCGCACGCAACTCGCAAAACCGCGATATTTTTGCTTGACGGCGGCCCCGTTCGTTAGTGTCCGTGCGCATCGAGTGAGCTACATTGAACGCTAACGTTTTGAAACCATTTTTTGTTATGAAATACTAAAAAAAAACGATAATGTTTCTTTGGACAATAGTTAAGAAATAACGTATAGAATACGTTTTCATAAAAAAATGAAAAAAAAAATTATGACTTTGACCTTCAATAAAATCGTAACTATCAATTTCCCAGGTATAGTCTAAAGGAAGAAAAATGTTATGACGGTGAGCAGAATACATGGTTCTCGTTTGACTGCTCATGTCTTTTACACCCTGTATATTTGGCGAGTCTTTAGAGAAAACTCAGGCAATGAAATCTCTGATATGATCATATTGACAAACTCCGAGCATAGCCCTCTCCATTGCCCTTTGTGTGACCTTGAGCCTTCTTATGAGGCCCATTGGCAACAAATTTTGAATTACCACAGATAAAGTTATTATCCGAAAAGTCTTGAATTAGAGCTATGTTGGCAGATTTAGCTGGGTGATTAAAACTTATACTTATTTTATTTTCCAGGTATCATCTTTGGAATGGGACAATGAAGGCAAACAGCTCCTGGTGGCTACCACAGTGGGGGATGTTTCCGTGTTTGGTCAAAAGGACCACCTTCTCAATGATTGGACATGCCTCTACACTGCTTCTTTACCAGGTGGCATACATATCTATTGTTTACCCTCTGTGCATAAAGAGAGGTGTTATAAGCTTAACACGTGTATCTATAAGTCTATCTGTGGCATTGTGTGTGACACCAGGTGTTATATTACGAGACGGCAAACAAGCTGGCCGCAAACTTGTTTGCTATCTCCTAATATAACACCTAGTGTTAAGTAGTTACCGTCGCCTATAGACACTTGCAATATTAAGGATAAATCACACTGGCTACCTTTCCCTTCAATTCGAAACACAGCGAACTGCTTCACGGCAGAAATAAGAAAGGCGGTGGTACCTACCTACCCAGACGACCCTACATATGGGTCTACTACCTAACCTAGTAAAAGTTTAGTTTTTTTTTTGTTCAAAAGCTATTTTCTTCAGGATTGTTTTTAGCTATAACTCAAGAATTAATCTGTGTGAAAACCATCATGATGGTAACTGAGTCAAATGCACAAGTCTGAATGATTCAAAATTTGATATGCATGTCGGGGATTTGTCAGAATTTTTGCCTGAAATCGGAATCGAACAAAATAGGGGAACCAGAGGGAGTGTCTGGGATTTGTGTGCCAGTGTGTACGTTTACCAGGTCCATTTCTGTTGCAACAACGCTCAACTCCATTACCCCAGCCTCTCTCTCTAATCACTATCAGACTAACACACACAGCTATTGGATACAGCTTCAGTAGAGATGTTCACGCGGCAACGAGTTGAACAAGAAAGACTGAACTCCGTAAAGCGTGCGGGTCCCACGCACCCACGCACTTAAAGTAAGCGCAACTTTAAACATATTACTACGGTGATTGTGACCACGCTCCGACATGCATATTATAAATTTTATTTAGTGATCTGTCTGATGCTGCAGCATTAGCAGAGATCGGCATTATATCCAAATGTTCACTAAATCATAGGAGAGGTAATGTGTTTGGGCTTATTTGGATCGGTCTCCATGAGGGCTTAGATATACAAGATGTAAGTGAAGATGCACCACAAAGTCAAATGATAATGATTCATAACACTAATTTAAAAAATGCAAATAATAATTATAATTTCAGTACATATTTTATTTATAACTAGCTGTACCCTGCCACGCTTCGCAGTGGCTCATTGTGATTGAATGGTTGAGAAAAGAGAACAAAACAAAGAATACATTTCATATAAGTTTAATTTTGCAATACTTGTGGATATACTTAAAAAAACTGTTCTCTCGCGGTCGCAGATATGTGACTGATGCAAAATAGATAAAAACAATTCTTGATGCGGATTTTACATGTTGGCGACTGGCCACATAGATGAAGGATAGTGATCAGAGCCTCGTGGACCAGGAGAGAGCATTGAATTAGGACTCATTAGCCAGAGGTTTTTTTTTTAATTTAACAACTTATTCTCAATCTATCTTCAGGAGAGCACATAATAAAAGCTATTTTCTATCACAACGGACGGAGAGTGGTTGCTGTTGACAAAAAATCGGATCTTATATCTGAAAAGTTTCAAATGTTGAGAAGTACTCCAACACTGAAGGGTTTTGGGTGAGTTAGATGCTAATATTATTTATTTATTTAACCGGCTTAATACTACCATTACAGATAATTCTAAGGCGATAGTACTAAAACAAATCATGATAACTTATCTACTAACTTAACTTATACACACAACAAGTCAGACAAATAACCACTAACTCGTAAACAAGCGTTCGTATTCATCACCCCAACACCTGACACCATTAGGACTCGAGCCCGAACCGCTTCAAGTGCAGTCGGCCTCACTGATCCCTCCCCCCTAACAGCGTCAAGTATTATAGCCATAGCAAATCAAATAAAGTGTAACTCTTGCGAATTCACTTTTAGTGAACATAAACAAATCTATGTCTTGGTGGATATCATTCAGTTTGTCATTATGTAAATACCCTTTTATAAAGCGTCGGTGGCGTAGTGCGTAAGAGCGTCGTCTCCCACCCGGGAGGCTCTGATTCGATCCCCGCCACGTACCAATGTGTTTTCAAATTTTGAATTCATATGTACGTTTAATCGACGCTTTTACGGTGAAGGAAAACATCGTGAGGACACACCTATGAAGAAATTCTTAGGTTGTGTGTGAAGTCGACCAACCCGCACTTGGCCAGCGTGGTTGACTAAGGCCTAATCGCCCCTAATGTGGGGTAGGCTCGAGCCCCTCGGTGGGGACATTATATGAGCTGTTGTTGATGATGATGATGATGAAATACCCTTCAAAAACCGGACTCGCGTACACGTGATTATTCCGGCGAGTTCGCTCGAACCGGTAGTGATGAGTCAGTATCAATATTGATTATACGAGCTTTTATGCGAATCAACGCTAGTAAGAGTTACGCGTGTGTCCCATGACGCGCCTACACGCGCTTTCAAAAAAGAGCAAAAATTTCAAGTATATTACTTCCAGCGGCGTCTGGAGTCCTGGAGCGCTAGTGGTGACTGGCAGTGGACTTGTGGCGTTCATAACTCCCCCCGCTGAGGGGACAAAGGCCACTGTTACTATGGAATCTCTGAGGCCTGCCAGATTAAGGATTACTTCCGCTTCAGCCGCGCATAAGAGTAAGTAAGGTTTTGGAATAACTTTTGCGTTTACAAACGCATAGTTTTTTTTTAAACTAGAAAAAATTTACTCTATTTTTTTAACTATATACTTATAACCTCATTATACACAATTTATATGATCATAAAAGCTTGTCGTATACTAATCAGGATAATGGGAAATTCTTATCGAATTATTGTAATGTCATCGGTCTTTGATAAATCTATAAAGTTTGAATAAAATCTGACCCTTTATAGTGGGTCAAAATCGCGTACAAATATACAAGCAAGCAAACATACAGGTGAAGCTTTATAATATAATAATAATAATAAAAAGAATGTAGTACTTCTGGACACGGCTCGTATAGTGAGGAGGTTCCTGTCTCTGGATCCTTAACCAACGGTAGCCGGGACCCTGATCTTGCTACCGATGGGGAACTGCATTTTTGTATTTTTAAATGTTATATTTTTTAGTGTTTATACATTGTAAAAAAATAATATTTAGAAATATAATTTTGTATGTATTTTATATGAAATAAAGGAAATAATAATAATATAATATCTTTCCACGCTCACACCAATTATCTAGCCCAAATTAAGTATCATTAAGAACTTGTGCTATAGATACTAGATAACGGACAAATATACATAATAATCTAGATATTTAATAATATAATATCTTTCCACACTCACACCAATTATCTAGCCCAAATTAAGTATCATTAAGGACTTGTGCTATGGATACTAGATAACGGAGAAATATACATAATAATCTAGATATTTAATAATATAATATCTTTCCACGCTCACACCAATTATCTAGCCCAAATTAAGTATCATTAAGAACTTGTGCTATGGATACTAGATAACGGAGAATTATCCTTTATAATCTAGATATTTAATGTATAAGCTATGACTCGTGAACACATGTCCGTGTTCATCACACAAACATTTGCCACTACCAGGATTCGAACCTGGAACGCCCGATGTGTAGGCAGCGCTACTGACCACTCCACCACGACGGCGTCGTAACGTGTTAAAAAGCATAATTCCGCCTTAACCGCGTGTCTCCGCAGACGGCAGTATCTACGTGGCATACGTGTGTGCTCAGCCGGGGCGGGGCACGGTGCGGGCGGCGGCTTGCTCCCCGCGCCCGCCCACCGTAGTGACCTTGCCTGCCATACCCTTGAGCGACTCGGGGCCAGGTAACTTGCATTTGGGGAGTTTCTCCCGAGTTCTTGTCGTAAAAACACGTGTTGAGAGACTCCATTTTTAACCTCAATCAACCGAACAATTATTTTTGTTACTTTAGTTACATTTTCACTTGACATTGGCAAAATGCGTACGCTTAATGCGACGCGAGGCCATTAATTAAGAATAGAATAGAACTTGCATTTGGACACTCTTACATTTCTACTTTCTCGCATACGTAGTGTAGAGGAAGTCTTGTAATTGTCATAAATTCGACCTCGAGATGTTGACGGATTTACACGTATTGGACCTCCCTTAGTCCAAAAATATAGTTTTTGGAATTATGTCTGTGTGTGTGTTTGTGCGTGAGCACGATAACTCGAGTATACTTTAACTTATTGCAACCAAATTTAACATGCATGTATGACATCAAAATATAAAGTTTCTATCAACTTTTGAGCCGTCGATCACGAAAGTTAAGCAACCAAGTGCGCGGTCGGTACTCGGATGGCTGACCAAAAATTTAACATGCATGTATGACATCAAAATATAAGGTTTCTATCAACTTTTGAGTCGTTTGCGGTTTTGTGGTATACGAGAAAGTCAAGGGGAGACCACTCCCGATTTTTCATAAATTTACCAGACAGTGGCGATTCCTCTAATTCCTCTAATTCTCCTGGCGCCGCCCAAGAAATCTATAATTAAAACTGGAAGCCACACTACAAATAAAAAAGTGAAAACAACTTTTTTGAACCCAAGTATCCTTTGAATGTTTCAGTTTCCTACCTGTCTCTTACTAACTCTCCCCACAAGTAATATGATGATCTACGTACGTATGACGTATTAGACGGTCACGTGATACGTGCTCTAGTGGTTAGAAAGAGACAAATGGATAATAAAAAGTTTCAAGGTCAAACTTTTTGCCTTCACATTTTGTTAGAGTTCTGGCTTCCAGTTTTTATCTATAAACAAAATAATGATATAACTTTACCAATACCACCTTTTGTATACCATATGACATGCTAATAAATAAATTTAACACGCTACTAAACAAACATAGGTACCAAATAGTAATAAATTATTTTATTTCGATAAACTTATTTGAATCGCGACTACGTTTAGCGACTTCATTGGCGCCAATTACCATCATACAAGCGCACGTCCGCGCGACATCTCCCTGCGCTTGGGATATTACGCGGCTAGTTGGCGCTTTTCATAGGCGTCAGGAAGAAATTTGTTCTCGTGGAAATTTTGGTTGTATTACGTTTTATGGTTGACTAAATGTATAAATAATATAACAATAATACAAATTGTATAATGCATTTGTTGATTCGTATTTCGGTTTAATATGTAAGTACATAATTCATAAAAATTAATTTGTTTTTCATTGAGAAAAAAGTAGTTACTTAACTTTAGCATGGAGCCAACTCAAGACTACACGCCAGGAATCGCCACTGACATTCGCGTAATAGAACATAATATTAGTAGTCTATGTAACTGTCACATAATTTGGCTTATACTGGGAGTTTAAATAATGAGCTTTAACGGGTTTTTAATATTGTCCACGAATGTTTTAATACCAATACTTTGTCTACACTCATACATAAATTCAAATAAAACAAAAAGGTTAATATTACGTTTTCCAAAACAAGACCTTTTTTCTCAATTTTCGATTTGAATATACTTGTTCGCGCCGTATTGCAAACACAGATCCGTGCATTTTTACCAATCACTTAGCGCTCCCTCAGAGCTGTCCAATCGGAAGCGACCCGCCGTGACACAAGAAAGAAGAAAAGAGGGCGCCGAATTTCTTAAAGCGGCCATTCGAGCCAATAGAATAATTAAACACTAAAAATAATAGAATGAGATTGCAGGTGCTTTGTCATCCTGAGGCCTAAAATGAAATGCCTTTCATGCCCAGT
This sequence comes from Elophila nymphaeata, assembly GCA_955850985.1. Classification (NCBI taxonomy): domain Eukaryota; kingdom Metazoa; phylum Arthropoda; class Insecta; order Lepidoptera; family Crambidae; genus Elophila; species Elophila nymphaeata. The sequence goes on along the minus strand of OY039066.1, from coordinate 23,372,331 downwards.
AATTACACTGATATTACATTATAGCAAATTCGTCAACTTTAGAAGTGTTTAAGTAACTTCTCTCTATAGTGACTTACATACAATACATAAAGTCACGCCTTTCTCCCATTCCAATTTCTTATTGCAGTGAGTATAAGCTGGTGTCACCGCGAAGATGCTGAGAGCCTGCTGGTAGCAGGCGCTACTATAACCACCTGGCATTTGACAGAGAGATCGCATCCTATACACAAATTGCTATCGAAAGGTAGGAACAAATTAATTTGTAATGTCATTGAATATCCCTCTCGCATAGCCACAATTTCGAATCATGTAATTCTCATTTTAAAATATTGTGTCCAATAGTAGCCAAAGGAAAAAATAGTTCTCATATTATAGCCATAATTTGGTGAGAATGCTAGGCGAAGATTCGCCCAAAATACTCACATCTCTATTTATCCTGAACACTCCTCTAAATAAACAAAGCCCAAACACAATCATATAATTTCGCAAGGCGTATATTGGGTATATTGCAAATTCCATGTGATGCTACAGTGTAAAGCAATATCATTAAAGTAACACAAAATTGAATAACTATGAATAAGGGATAACAGTCAGCCATTTGCTTGTCTTCCTCCCAATTTTATCTGGCAAAATATTACTAAACAATATTTAATTGAAAGTTTTAAGAGATGCCGCCTACTTCTTCCATGGGCATTCTATTGTTGGTGGATATCCTCCACCATACGGCGTGACCACAGATATATCAATCTAAGAGATCGGTCGAATCGCCGAGTTCATATGAAAACCGAGTGTCGCGATCACCGGCCGTACTACATAACATGGTTCTAGTTGAGCATGTCGTAACATACACTATTTATTTCGCGTGTCATAAGGACTGCGAAGCAATGAAAGTTAAACACAGCCGCAAAGGAGATCGGTCAAATCGCTGAGTTCATAGGAAGTCCGAGTGACGCGGACGGCGAACTGACGGCAATGTATGCCCACTGGGCATACACTTTGTCACAAGTTAAACGCCAGCTTGGCCTATCACCTTGTATTATTAAATCTGTGGTGGTATCCTCCACCATACGGCGTGACCTATGACGAGCTAATACCATTGCCTGTTGAGAGTGATCGGATCGTCTCTTGTTTAAAACTTTGATTATCTTACAGGTCCACTACAAGGTAGCACAACTCCAGGGTCAGTGACGAAACCCTCTTCAGACTGTTTCAATGCTGCGGTAAGTGCAAGATATTTAAAAAAATATCCGCGAATAAGAATATAAATTCTTAAACATAACCCCTATTGTGTCGCCGCCATTTTGTAAAATTTCGCGCATGTGTCAGCTACTTCCGGACTTTCCGTCGCGAATTTTCCGGGTGTTAAAAAATAATAATAACGTTTTTGTAATAAAACTATAAATATGAGGTTTTGTCACTAAAATCGTTATAAAATAAGCTAACAGAATATAATATAATTAGTACAGTTATATTTTCAAATAATAATAATAATATCATCATTTTCACCATCGGAAAACTGTGGAGGGCGGGGATCGACCTCCAGGAGGTCGGCCGACACACAGGCATTTTTGACAACGACCTCCAGGAGGCCGCGCGACACACAAGGGGTTAATAATGACAAATATCCGCCAATAAGTAATAGATACAGAAACATATACAGATCTATTGTTACTCTCGGATAGAGTAAACGGATATCCGCGGATACGTAAACGGATATCCGGCACATTAACTCTCCATGACACCGTCTTAATAATCATTCGCGCTTTCTGCTCTTCCTCTTCTTCTTTCCATTTCTTTCTTGTCTCAAGCTAGTAAAATCAAGAAATGTTTATTATTATGACATACGGTAGTGACAATTTAATCCCCACTCAATTATGAAGCCAAAAGGAAGTATAATGATTTTAGAAGTCTATGTATATATTTACGTAACTATTCATATGATGTTGATGAATGTGGTGTCAATCAGTTCGTTATTATGATTCGGTTAACAGTTGATTTTACCCTGTAAACCCCGATTTTTACCAATTTCATACCATTATTTTTTCCGTAGTCGGGTTAGTATACACTTTTTGCTTGTTATTATTTATATTTGACGATGAGATGGAAGCGAGTTTTACCAGGAACTTTAGTTAAAAATTACTCAAAACTGGCCTATCCTACTCCTAGGTGTGGCAACAGGTAGCTGAGTGGCCTCTAGAGGAAAGCGAGCGAGCTGTACAAGTAGCTAGCAATAGGGCTCCGCTGACGGCCCCAATAGTGCTCCTGGCCACGCCCAGCGACCTTCGTCTGATGACCGGCGACTCTCATCAATGGGTAAGTGTACTTGTGTTCATTGACGATATAATCGTGATCTTTGCTCACAATATAAGTGGTTAAATATAGATTTTTTTGTATGGTAAACTTTCTAACTAATGTTATGAATGCGAAACTGTAAAATAGGAAACTGTAAATGGACAATGTGAAAGAGAAAGAGCATATTAACACGTATATTAGAGCGAGATAGATAGACGAGACCATTTCACCTGACCATTTGTCAGTCACCTAGAAAAGACAGTAAATGTCAGACTGCAGTACTATTTTTCACGCACACGTGCGCATTACTCACACATTGGTGCATTTTTTCGGTCTCGCCCCAGTCGACTCATTGCAAATCTATAAACGTAGTAATTATAAATCTATGGTTGGTAGTGTTTGCTTAAACTCCGCTTAACTAACTCCCACTCACATCGATGACCAACATTTTATCTAGGTCTGTATTAATAACAAGTGTTGGCACTTAGCAGGTTTTTTCTGGTCCGACGTTATAGGCCAAGAACTTATCCGAGTAATATAAAGAATGTCAGGGAATCAACGGATCACTTGCGTTACTGCGATTTTTCGAACTAATTAACGTACATACATACGATCACGCTCGTAAGATTTCCAGGTCTCCATATTCCCATAATAGGTGGAGCAGAGCCTTAGGCTACATTTTGTTACATATAATGCCACATCTGGCATCAAATTCAAAAGCCAACACCCAGGACAGATGCTACATTCAAAATCATCTCAGCAGTCCGGGTTTATATTATTTATTTCTAAAACCTACCTCTTTGTTTAGCTATGTGTTCAGCCGGTAGTAACGAGTGGTACAGGACAAGCGGAAGTAGCTGCCGGTGCCGGAACACCGCCTAAGAAGCCCAAGTATGGCGCTGGGGTACTTCCGGTAAGTACGAAATTCAGTTCTGTATCTGTTTTGCTGTATGACTGCGATTGTATATCCAGAAATAGAATTTTATATTAAAACGCCAATATTCTTTGGTTCATGGTGATGCTGTTCTACTCTGCCGGCATCACACGGCTGGGCCTTTGGGCTCATTGTATTGGCCTTAATGAAGTGTTTATAGATAAATACAAAGTGATCAGAGTTATGGACCAGGAGAGAATATTGAGATTGATTTGTGAGAGATTCTAAGTAAATGTTAAATTTAATACTTTATTTTCTTGTACCTACAGTCCGGGGCGCCGACGGCTATAGTCAGTTCCGTGGATATATCTACGCTGAGCGGAGTGGTCGTGTGCGTAGATAGTCACTCACAACTACATGTTTTTAGGATACTTCACCCGCGAATCGACTTACACCGTCAGTATGCTGTGTTTTTATTTGCTATTTAAATGTACAAGGGACCTTACCCATGTTGACATCCTTACCTATCAGGACCTAAACAGTATTTATAAGACTATAAGCTGTTTCGGTCCTTCTGATGGGTGATGTCAAAAATTCAAAATTGTAATATTAATTATGAAATTTCCCATGCATTATAGTATACTATTACTATGGAAAATTTGGAAAATATTGGCACTATTTTCAGTTTTTAATAACTCGATAGTAGTTATATGACTATGCTAGCATGGGTAGGCAGGAGGCCAATGTACTAAACACTCTTTATATAATATAACGAGTGTAAAAAGACCTATGACAAAGTCGAGAACTACGTATTCCGTTCATCATTAGGACCATTTTTTTCTTCTAGATTATACCTGGGAAATTAGTTATGAAGTTATTGAAAGTCAAAGTTAGAATTTTCTTTCAAGATTTTTATGAAAAAACCTGCCTCAGGCGGGAATTGAACCCAGCATCTTCCGCAATCCGGGCGGCTGCGTTAACCACTACGGCAAGGCACTGCTTTCGCTGTTCGATTCCCGCCTGAGGCAGGTCGATATTTTTTTTTAGTGTATTTTTTCTAGTATTAAAAATATTTACGCGTTTGTAAACGCAAAAATGATTCCATAATGCAAATATTATTTCTTAATTTTTGTCTAAAGAAACATTATAAAAAATTTAAGTATTTCATACCAAAAAATTTCTTTAAAACGTCAGCGCTCAATGTAACTCGATACCGGGGCCATTCAACTCAACCGACCAAACGCTGCACGTCTCCAAACTGCTAAGCGTCGCGCGACTTGCCGCTTTAAATTGGGCGGTACTTTCTTTAGAGTTCTTTTTTAACAGCAAAAAATATGAATAGTTTCCCAGCAATATTTTTTTTATATGTTTCTTGTTTTGATGTATAGAATGCGTAGACGTCGGCTTTGCCTTAGGTCTTTTTACACCCTGTATATTATTAACATCAAGCGACGGTGGCGTAGTGCGTAAGAGCGTCGTCTCCCACTCGGGAGGCACTGGTTCGATCCCCGCCCCGTACCAATGTGTTTTCAAATTTTGAATTCATATGTACGTATAATCGACGCTTTTACGGTGAAGGAAAACATCGTGAGGAAACCTGCACACACCTATGAAGAAATTCTTAGGTTGTGTGTGAAGTCGACCAACCCGCAGTTGGCCAGCGTGGTTGACTAAGGCCTAATCGCCCCTAATGTGGGGTAGGCTCGAGCCCCTCGGTGGGGACATTATATGAGCTGTTGATGATGATGATGATATTATTAACATATACGTAGGGCGTTCAATATAAACTGAGAATGAGGCACAAACTCTTAGTCGAGAAAAAAATTCATAGGTACCTACTGGTTATCAAAACTGGAATACTAATTACATTAAAAAAATGCACATCTTTTGTTTTTTTAAAAGGGAAGTCTTTTGTTTGCAGTCTGTCTTATCTATTGACGAAAATGAAAAAACAATTGAATGCTCGTGATTATTAAATATCTATGCTTAGAAAATTTCATTACGGAACGAGATAATACTTGCAGGATACTTTAGGACCAAAGCTCTACCGTATTTCCATAGTTGTACGTTGGTGCGTCTAATTTAAACGTGGTAGAACATCCATCAAAAATGACCGTCGCTCGGGCCATTCCACAACACTCATGAGGGAATATCTCGATCATGGAGCTACCATTACAGGCTCTTTGTATGCAGAACAAATAAAAAATTGCGTGACTAAATGCACAACAAAAAGTACTTTGTTCCAGCAATATAATGCCCCAGCTCACAGGTCCGCCGTTGCTATGACTGCAATTCGAAATGCTGGCTTTGGAATACTTGTCCATATTCACCCGACCTTGCCCCTAGTGATTCCTGTCTATTTCCAAGGTTGATAAAGTCCTTTAGAGGACAAAGATTCGAAAATGATGAAGCAGTAGTCGCTGCAGTACAGGAATTTTAGGGGCTCGGGCTGAATAGTTTTTAAGACTGAAATTTTCAACTTACAAAAAAGATAGTCCAAGTGTATTATGCTAAAAGGCGACTTTATCTAAAAATAAAATAACATTTAATAAAAGTTACCGTCAACTTACTCATTCTCACTTTTTATTTAACGCCCCTCGTATTATATTAATTTTCGAACAGAAGCCAAAATTGAAAAATAAAATCTAGTATTCATTTTGTTTATTGAATCTACAGCCGTTAGACGAAAATAAAATTAATATTTTTGCAATTTTCCCCCTTTCAGCGAGTCCCCTCTCGATTCAACGCATATGCACGCTTCTAGAATATTCCATGGTTTCGGGATACGACTGTTTGGATGTACTTCTGACTTTGAAGAGTAACGTCATTGAACTGGTGTATGAAAGGTAATTCATCACCGACGCTTTAGAAAAAGTTATAGTAATTTTAAAGGTTTTATTTAACAAGCAATATTTGTTTAGGTTCGGGTCAAAAGGACCCAAAATCAAGCATGTATGAAGCGAAAGATATAATGTCAGGATCTATGAGAGAAAGGCGTGACTTTATGTATGCCTATGTATGTATGTTGGGGTCAAATCTTGCAACTGCTGTTAAAGCAGTTATCATCGACAGTTTGAGATGAAATTTTACATACACGCCTTGTTTGGATGACAATGCATGTTTAGGAAAGCGACGTCATTTAAAATCCAATATGGTGGACTAGTTATTTATCACACGAATTAGAGTGAGCCATGTCTTTACTAAAGCTTCTTAAAATCGTTTAGATGTGTGATACGTGTGTATAAAAATATTATTTTTTTCAGGTTCACAGAATCATTCCAGCGTCAACCGCAGCCGTACCAACAATATTATTATCAGACTTGGCTCAAGTTAAGGATAGCATTGTGCAGGTAAAATCTTATGTTCTCTAATGTGTTTTGCTTGGTCCAACTTAATAGCCCCCCATCCATTGGCGTTTATTCCGTATGACTTGTCCTTATGGGTAAACTGTAGAGAATCATCGTAGAGATAAATAAAAGCGTTGAGCCATTAACTAAAGTCATTTTTACATGCTTTCCTGTGACTTTCTAGGTAACTAAGTCAAGGTTGTAAAAACACGTGTTGAGAGACTCCATTCTTATCCCAAATCAACCGTAAAATTTTTGTTACTTTAGTTACATTTTCACTTGACATTGGTTAAATGCGTACGTTTAATTCGACGCGACGCCATTAATTAAGAATAGGAATAGTTCCAATCCTATTGAGTTGTCGTCCTATCGAAATGTAGCCGAGTAATACGTGAATACCAAACTTGTATAGGACTACGATCGAAAGATTTCTAAGCTGCAACGATTTTTAGATGGAATGTATTTACGTGAATTGGGTGAGTGGTCAGGGGTACGTTCAGTTTCAACGCCGTGTGATCTCACGACGACACACTTGCCGTTCAATAAGTTCGAGTGACACACACGGCGAGCGCAATGCACTCGTTCAATAAGCTCGTAATTATCGTCGGGCGAACGCACTAATCACACCGTAAAATAGGAGGGTGAAAGTCGCACTTTGACAAGTTTGACAGCTACCGAGTAGTAACATAACAATACAATTTTTTATCTGCAAATTTTGCGACGGAAACAACGATATAACAACGTTAGGCGATATGGTGGTACGCGGGTTAGCAGAGCCCGCGAGTGTGCGCTCATAATAGGGATTACAATTTTTGCAACAGTGTGCTCGAGTGAGTAAATGTGTGCTATGCGTGTTTGCCTCACCCCCCGCGAAAAACGGCAGAATGTTTTCAGTAGTAAATCTACGCTATGCCACGTCCCGTGTAGAAAAGGTCTAAGCCGGCGATAATGAGAGCCAAAGTGAACGTAACCCAGGTTGTCGTCGGGGCTGTCTGCCAGCTCGTCGTGGCTGTCGCTGTGGCAGGCGGTGGGCGCGGCGTGGGCGGCCGGCCTGCTCGCGCTGCGGCCCGACGACCGCGCCGACGCCGCCCTGCTAGAAGACCACGACTCCGACAAGGTAATACATTCACTCAAAAAAACATCAGCGATGGATGATTTGTTTATGGTTCCAAATTATTTTTACTTTCTCGTACGTAGTATAGAGGAAGCGTCGGTGGCGTAGTGCGTAAGAGCGTCGTCTCCCACCCGGGAGGCACTAGTTCGATCCCCGCCGTACCAATGTGTTTTCAAATTTTAAATTCATATGTACGTTTAATCGACGCGGGTCCATATTGGCTCACAGAATATTCCAAATCCTATTCTTTGTCTTACTACCGATTGGTGTTCATAATAATCACTCTTCATAATTTTATTTTTCATACTTTTTTTCATACATTTTTATTACTACCAACGGAGCTCATAACAGTTAGTGATCATATTTTTTTTATTAATACTGTTACTACCTTGTTGCTTACAAAAACAGTGCACTCCGTCCGGTCATAAAAAAAATAACCCTAACCTACCCATCACCCAGCCATGTAGGTTCATAAAACACTAGACTCTCCCAAAAATGTATGTTTAATGATATTATGAATTTCAATGATTATGTTTTATGAAGTTATGAAGAATAATTTGTTATGAACAATGATCATTATGATTTTAAATGGTATGAGAAATATTTTCTGGAGGTCAGAAATTAGGTTATAGAATAGGAATTGAAAAGTTATGTAAGAAAATGCGCACCCAATCGACGCTTTTACGGTGAAGGAAAAACATCGTGAGGAAACCTGCACATACCTATGAAGAAATTCTTAGGTTTGTGTGAAGTCGACCAACCCGCACTTGGCCAGCGTAGTTGACTAAGGCCTAATCGCCTCTAATGTGGAGTAGGCTCGAGCCCCTCGGTGGGGACATTATATGAGCTGTTGATGATGATGACGTAGTAAAGAGGAAGTCTTGTAATCGTCAAAAAATTCGATCTCGAGATTTTGAAGGATTTACACGTTTTGGACCTCCCTGAGTCCAAAAATACCGTTTTTGGAATTATGTCCGTGTTTGTGTCTGTGCGTTAGCACGATAACTCGAGTATGCTTTAACTTATTGCAACCAAATTTAACATGCATGTACAACATCAAAATATAAGGTTTCTATCAAATTTTGAGTCGTCGATCACGACAGTTAAGCAACCAAGTGCATGGTCGGTATTCGGATGGATGACCAGAATTTAACATGCATGTATGACATCAAAATATAAGGTTTCTATGAACTTCTGAGTCGTTTCCGGTATACGAGAAAGTCAAGGGGAGACCACTCCCGATTTTTTTTATAATTGTATTAGTTTTTGACCATATTTTAGCAGACTTCGTTAGGGAGTTATGATTCTATACCATTCATAATTCGTTGGAAATAGCATTAACTTAATTTAGCAACTAAAATTAATTTAATTATTGCTAATAATCCTATAGCAATTATATTATTGCTATTATTTTTTTATTTGTTAAAACACATAACAGGTTACAGTTCTAAAATAAGTTAAAAATACATCCATGATGCTGGTCAAATATCAAATTATATTACCAAAACTCAGCAACCTTTTTTTTATATAAACACAAGTATTAATTTAATTCTACTAACTTTTCTGACTTATTAAATTATAATAATTAAAATAAGCTTATAGAACAATGATATGCATCCATAACCACAAACCGTCAAATGTAAATACCCATCACTGCCCTTCACTCACTCTTCATTATTTCAGCCCCAGACGCCCACTTTTAGACATATAGGCCTCCCTCAAGGATCTCCAACCCGGTCGGTCCTGCGCTGCCCGCATCCAGCGGCTTCCCGCGACCTTGACCAGATCGTCAGTCCACCTCACAGAACAGATAAAAGAGGTTAGAGGTTGTATCAAGCGATGTTAAAACCAGAGCCAGTGTCGCCACACACGACATAATATTTTTCAATTTAACAGTATACTGGGTGTAAAAGACATGAACAGTCAAACGAAAACCACGTATTCTATACATCAAAATAAGACATATTTCAAAAAAAATATTGCTGGGAAATGATTTTTATTTTTTGGTGTTCCAAAAAATTGCAAATTGTAACGCGCAATGTAAAGGGCTCAACTCGCACGCAACTCACAAAACCGCGATAATTTTGCTTTACGGCGGCCCCGTTCGTTAGTGTGCGTGCGCATCGAGTGAGGTACATTGAACGCTAACGTTTTGAAGCCATGTTTTGTTACGAAATACTAAAAAAAATGATAATGTTTCTTTGGACAATAATTAAGAAATAACGTATAGAATACGTTTTCATAAAAAAATGAAAAAAAAAATTATGACTTTGACCTTCAATAAAATCGAAACTATCAATTTCCCAGGTATAGTCTAAAGGAAGAAAAATGTTATGACGGTGAGCAGAATACATGGTTTTCGTTTGACTGCTCATGTCTTTTACACCCTGTATTTGTAGCAGACAACAGCACGTTGGGTTACCACAAACTGTCAAAATTTTCCAATCGATTATGCACTTTATACTGAATAGCCTTAGGTTGAAAATCGTTTGGAGAAATTTGTCAGTTTTGTATAGCCCGACGTGCTGTTGACTGTACTTACCGGTGAAAAGTGTTTGCTCATAACCAGCAACGCGCGCGCCCCGCCTACTTACGACTTCTAACCTCTTTTATTTGTTCTGTGGTCCACCTTGTGGAAGGCCTACCAAGGATTCTTTGGCGGGAATTTGAAAGAAGAGGAGGGAAATTTTTCGCTCTTGAAAATTTTTAAAATTTTAAGCCAAAAAAAATATTTTTTTGAGTTTCTAATAATAAATTAAGATAGATTTGAAAAATTAAATATGTTTTCCGAAGAGGCCGGGGGTGTAACTCCCCCGGCCACCCATAAAATCCAGGGTGCTGGCTCGAGCAAACGACCTAGGCCTTTGGATGATGAACATTGCCAGGATGGAGGCGGCGGCGGCGGTGAGGAAAGTTTCTATTTACCATATTTTAAGCCGAACTATAAAAGACTTTATCCGGAAAATTCTTTTAGTGTGGATTTTAAAGTGTATGTTGAAAGTACGGGAAAGGAGAGACTGGGCAATAAGAGCCCTATTTATTTAAATCATATTTTTTCATCGGCTATAAAGGGTGTTGTGGCAATTAATAGAGTTAATGCTAATAAAATTGCTGTGGCATTCAAACAATATAACACGGCCAATAATTTTATTACAAACACTACCTTTTTGGAGAAATACAATATGAAAGCGTACATACCGGCTGCTCACATTGAAAAAACGGGTGTAATTCGTTACGTACCCACAAATATCTCAAACAAAGACCTGTACTCCAAACTTTCTTCACAATATGAGATTATTACAATAAGAAGATTTATGAAGAAAGTTTCCAATGAAATTGTTCCGCTACAAACAGTTAGCATCACTTTCTTATCGAATGTATTGCCAGACAGTGTACAGTATGATCTTTTCTCGTACAGAGTATTTGAATATATCCCTCCTCTGCAGCAATGCTATAGGTGTCTAAAATTTAACCACTCTGCTAAAGTATGTAATGGAAAACAGAGATGCAGCCTTTGTGCAGGAGACCATAGTTTTAAAGAATGTGATAAGCCAAATGAGCTCTGCTGTGCTAATTGCAGTGGCCCTCACTTAGCAATATCCAAATCCTGTCCATTTAAATTAAAGAAAATTAATGAAAAGAAAGAAAGAGTCACTTACGCAACTGCTGCAAACTCTAAAATCAAACAAAACTACTCAGTTGACTTCCCAGCTCTTGTAAATAAAAATTCTAATGATAATGTAAATAAAAGCACTCCCACAACATTTGTAAATAAAACTGTCACTAAAAAATCTCTCTCCACTGTAGAAATCAAAAACATATTAGCTGCAGATGATAATTTAACAGCAGCCATAGTTCGTACATTAATAAATTTAGCTAATGATAAGGGTAATGAAACACCAGTTACTACAGCGACAATAAAAGATTTACTTTTTAAAAATTTGTCTAAATAATGGATAGTAATGCAACCAATAATATTGAAAACTTGAGAATTGCTCAATTTAATATTCAAAGTATTTACAATAAAAAACCATTACTTATTCAATTTCTGCAAAATAACAATATTGATATCTGTTTGATCAATGAAACTTGGTTAAAAGATAATAAACCATTTAATATCCCCAACTATAACATTTACTATAAAAACGCAAAGAATGAACATGGAGGCGTTGCCATTCTTATTAGGCCATATTTAAAGTATAAAATTCTTTCTTTGACTTTTTATGAAGACATACAGTCAATAGGTATAAGTATATCCACCTCAGCAGGTGACTTATCTATTTTATGTGTATATTGCCCGCCCTCTGGTGGGCGTTTTAGGATTAGTAAGCTGCGTAATTTAATTAATAATATTCCAAAACCTATTTTCATATCTGGTGATTTTAATGCACACCATGTAGCGTTTGGGTGCTTATCATCCAAAAGTCGAGGACATCTGGTGTTTGATCTATTAGATGAGTTAGATTTATGTATTTTAAATGAAGGCAACTTCACTACCTTGAAATATCCAAATCGTCAGGCTTCTGCTATTGACGTAAGTTTTGTTAGTCCAACAATTGCACCTTTTTGTACTTGGACAGTTCACGACGATAACATGGGCAGTTATCATTTCCCAACAATTACTGACATTACGCTTTCAGTATGTCGTTATCAAATTAATACTGCGGTAGACAAATTTTTATACAGTAGAGCAGATTGGAATAGATATAATGAGCTATCTCAATCGTGTTTTAATGACATTAATCTTAATCCTGTTAACACTATAGAGTCCTATAACAAATTTTGCGAAATTCTTGTTTCCCTGAAATTAGAGTGTATACCAAAATTTATTAGATCTTCGGTTTATAAAACCAGGCCACCTGCACCGTGGTGGAATGACAAATGTCGTGATTGTGTAATTAAGTCATATGAAGCATTGAAATTGTACCGTCGTGATGCTACTATTGAAAATTTTATTGCATATAAAAGATTAGATGCTATCAAGAAGAAAACTATAGCTACAGAAAAGAGAAATGGTTGGAAAAAAATGTGTGACAGTTTTAATAGAACAACTCCAATCTCAGTGATTTGGAACAATATTAAAAAATTCAGAGCAATTAAAAATAATACAAAATCTTATTCTGATGAGTTTATTCAACCATTCCTGAACAAATTAACAACAAATGAGCATCATAATAACTTAGATTTAAGCAGCTGCTTTGAACTCAATAATAATAATAATGATACAAAATTTTTATTGGAACCATTTACTTGGTCAGAGTTCTCAATAAGTATTCAATCTCGTAAAGACACTTCACCCGGTTTAGATGACTTTCCGTACATTTTGATCAAAAAATTAAATACAAATGCTCAAAAAATATTTTTAAATATACTTAATAATCTCTGGCTAAAGCAAGTAATTCCTGCATCATGGAAAACCCAGTGCGTAATCCCTATTCTTAAGCCTAATAAACCACCTAATAGTGCAGATTCCTATAGACCTATTTCATTATCATCATGTCTTGGAAAAATTTTTGAGAATATGATTAAACTTCGTCTTGATTACTATGTGGAGTCAAACAATATTATTCCAAATATCCAATATGGCTTCAGGCGAGGTCGGAGTTGTGCTGATAGTTTTTCATCACTTATACAGGATCTGAAAAATGCAAAATGCAATAGTCAAAGTTCTGTATGTGTATTTTTAGATATTCAAGGGGCATTTGATAATGTGCAACCTCATATACTAATACAAGTCTTATCTAAATTATGTATTCCAGGTTTGCTCTGTAAATGGATTTATAATTTTCTAACAGATAGAACTTTATATGTTAAATTCAATAACATATTGCATGGGCCTAGAATTGTTACAAAAGGCACAATGCAAGGATCCATTCTGTCCCCATTGTTATATAATATATATACCAGTGAAATTTGTAAATATGTGAATAGTAATGATGTAAATATACTACAATTTGCTGATGATCTAGTACTGTACAGTATACATTATAATTTAGATTGTGCTTTACAAAATGTCAATTTATCGTTGGAAGCTTTACAAATGTATTATAAAAATAAATTAAAATTAAAAGTTAACTCCGCAAAAAGCAATGTTTTAATTCTTTCAAAAGATACTTCATCATGTAATGTTAAATACAACAATGAAGTAATACCTACTGTAAATCAACATAAATTTCTAGGTATTGTTATTGACAATAAATTGACATTTGAGGAACACATTAAATATTTAATTAGAAATTCTGCTAAAGGGTTGAATGTTATTAAATGCCTAGCTGGAGTGTCATGGGGTGCTGATCCTCTTACTTTATCTATTTTATACAAGGCTATAGTAAGGAGTCATTTTGATTATAGCTCAATAGCATATTTAGATAGTAAGCATGTACGTAAGTTAGATTTAATTCAGAATAAAGCTTTGAGAATAATATCCGGAGCATTTTGCTCTACTCCTATAAGAGCGATGGAGGTAGAAACAGTTATTATGCCTCTTATACTTAGAAGGCTAATACTTGCAGAAAGATTTTGTGTTAAATTACTTGCTTCTAATAATAAACAGGTAATTAAAAAAATTATTCCTTACCCTATGTTAGCCAAAACTCCATTTATAACAGCCGATGATTTGCTACATAATAAATCCCCTTCACTTCCTCATGTATTTCTGGAAATGCAAAATAAATTTACTATGATACATGAAAATAATAATTGGCCAATGTACCAGAAGTCTTATAATAGTTTGCTATTCAATACAAACATCATAAATTATAAAGTATGTAATAATGAAGATCTGATGGCATTTTTGGATAGTAATAATAACTATTATAGATTTTATACTGATGGGAGTAAAGGAGATAGCTATGTAAGAAGTGCCGTATATGACCCTCAAATAAAGTTTTCTCAAAGTTTTGTTCTTCATAATAATTGTAGCATTTTTTCTGCCGAGGCTTATGCAGTCTTTGAAGCAATTAAAAGAATTAGTACTCTAAGTAGATATAGTAATTTTTTGATTTTAACCGATTCATTAAGTTTGATTAAAAGTTTAGAGGGTAATAAGGTACATTTTAAAACTAATTATATTGTACACAATATTAAAGAGTTGCTATTTCATTATTCACAAAAAGGAATTGGTATTTATTTCATGTGGATTCCTTCTCACAAAGGAATAACTGGAAACGAGATAGCTGATAAGACTGCATTTGAAGGGATTAATCAATTAGATGTTAGAGATGTAACTGGCATACAATTCACAGACTGTTACTCAGTTATCGATAAAGATGTTCAGAGCTTATGGTTGGAATTTTGGAAGAAGGATCAAGAAATAAAAGGAAAGTGGTATGGTAGTATACAGGTTAGGATACCTAACAAACCATGGTATCACAAGTTGGAGACAGCAAGCCGGGAGTTTATATCTGTTATTAATAGACTGAGATTTGGCCACTCGAAAACACCTGCTCATTTAGCGAGATTAAACATTAATCAAACTGCCCAGTGTTTACATTGTGATCATGAGTTCTGCGATGTCAGCCATTTGATTTTTGACTGTCCGATTTATGCAGTGGATCGTTTAATTTTAGCAAGTGAAATTAGTGATATTAGTGCATTCAGTGAAAATAGTTCCTCCCGCCGCTTGTCCGACTTATTAAAAGCTCAAGAAACTTATCGGCCGCTATATAAATACATTAAAATGACTTTTGGGAGTTTATAATTACAAGCACCCTGGGAAAGAAGAAATGGCTCAAAGGCCTAGAAGCCAAGCCAAATACATTAAAAAAAAAAAAAAAAAAAGGCCTACCAATACTGCATACAAGGAGCTTATATTTTACCTATAGAATGGAGTCATTACACAAATCAACAAAGTGAGGGCAAAAGTTTTGACAACACTTGACATTTCTTGACAATTCTAGAGAGGCTCTGTCTCTTTCTAGTAGGGTGCCTGTAGCACAAATCAATCACGGACAGTCTTGTGCCACGGGTAAGGTCTCACGTGCTCCCACGGTCCTAAGATATAGGGAGTTAAATGAGACACGAGAGAACAGTGCAGAACAATTTATTAAATGGTGGAAGTGGGTACAACGAACGGTTCTATAATGCCCAATAGCGTGTACTCCCCTGGTGGTAGCCGGAAATGGTCTCGGTGAGGGTCGCTCGGTGGGACGAGTTAGGGCGGCTTGTACTGCTGCTCACTGTAAGTCCAGCCCTGGGCGGAAGTGAAGCAGCGGAGGCGACAGCAGCTACCTTAGCCTAATCTTGGACCCCAATTAGGGGTTAAACACATTAAATAAATAACTATTATTGCACACGATTATCAAATTAGTTAATTAGTATTAGGACCGTCTTGTCGGTGCTCAATTTACTTCGCGAACCACGCAAGCGCAAGACCGAATGCGATTCCTGACAAGATCGAGACTGCCCGGCGACGCAGGCGCAATCTATCGGAGATTGCCCGCAACAGTCGTACGGTCACTAAAATGTAGCTTATTAACGTTGATATGGAGCGCTAAAACCTGTTGATAAATTTAGGAAGCGAACTCTAAAGAAATATTTCAATTAGATGAGCTTCCTTTATATCTTAATTTATGTAATATTTATAAATAGTGTAATCTGATTTATTTATAAAAAAAAATTATGTATGTGGGTCGGTAAAATATGTATGTGTAACGTTACACTTGAACTTCGTTACGTTAAGAAAACCACAAGTTGAAAATAATTTGAGTTTTGAGTTTTCCATGACAAAGAATTAAAATTCATAATAATTACTTTAAACTTTTTTTCCTGAATGCCTTTTAGCACGGTAATGTTATCTATTTTCGGCTCCCAGGAAAAAAATCAACAACCGAAATACTAGGATTTATCGCTTCTGTGACTCTTGATTTTAAGAGGCACGTTACAGTTTATTATATAGCTTATCTCATGTCACGTCAACTCATAGACTTTTTTTAGGTGCTAAGCATACATTTAAGGTTTTCCGGTTAGCGGTGCTATAAAAATACATTGTGTGGTATACCGATCTAGCCGTTCTTGAGTAATGATAATAGGGCCATAATGATGCGCAACTTACCAACTTACTACCAGACTTTCTTTATATTGATAGATATTACGGCTGAAAGCCGAAGTGCGGATTTTTATACAACAGAAGAAATTGTTAGCTCTAGTAACTTTCCGTGAATTAGTTACATTAGTAACAGCTACTGGCTACAACTTTTTGACGCCGTCATGGTGGAGTGGTCGGTATAGCTACCTACACATGAAGCCGTTCGGGTTTGAATCCTGGTGCCGGCAAATATTTGTGCGACAAACACGAATATTTGTTTGCGAGTCACGGTTATTACATATTTATTTAAGTTTATTTATAAAAATATCTAAAGCTATTAATTTATATTGATGAAAATGACCGTTATCTACACTTACGTGCAATAAAATCGACCCAACTCGTCGGTTTCGATTCGACATTTATCGGTATATAAAAAGAAGATTAGGCAAACAAAACTTGTAAATATAATTCAAATCAAATCAAATAATTTATTGCATTCATGAATGTAAATAACAGATGTTCACAAACAACACCAGCACATCATGTTGCCCATTTGGGCATAGCATAATCAAGATAAAAGTGTAACGGACTAGATTAGAAATTATTCATACTATATTAACTTAATTCGAATGTATATTTCTTACGCTTTATTTAACCTAATCTAAACATCGATTAATGAAGTGTTGGTGACAATAGACTAATTACTTCGGAAATCCTGGTTTCTCATTTTTGCGTCATACGCCATTTTTGTGACTATGCAGAATGTTAAAATTCCATTGAGTCATTGTATATTCAATAATTGATGATGCCTGATGCACTTAAAATTATTTCCCCAAACATTTTAGCTCTCTGTATTAACTGTATAATATTATCAAGAAAAATTTTACTAACCAATTCAAGGGTTGCCTTTGAAAAGTGATTGAGTAGTGGTTTTATTGAAAAAAGGGCTTGAAGTTTGACATAAGCAGTTGCCTTGAAAGTGTCGGTGTCTTGAAAGTGGAAGCTACATATTTTCGAACTTTCATAGAATTTTGTTTTTAAAGGCACAATAGACAACCATATGGTCCGTCGCTTCGGAAATCTAAAAAGAAAAGAAAATTTTATGTAAACAAGTTAAAAGTGTATATAAATATTTATGTACACTTTTAATTTGTAATCAAATATCATATTAAAAACTATCATTTGATAGATTTTAATATGCTATTTGATTACAAGTGCAGAAGAGCGCAGCCACAATTTTATTAATACTGTCTGTCTGTGTGCAATGTATTGTATCTGCGTTGCATGTTAGTACATGCAAATGTGAATGATAAACATTATTCACATTTGCATTTCATTACAATCCAATCAATACTCTCATTATCTTTTTCTCAAATAAAATAATTTACTAGAAAAATGCACTGAAAAAAATCGACTTGCCTCAGGCGGGACTCGAACCCGCACCTTCCACAATCCGGGTGGACGCGTTGACCAATTTCGCCACCGAGGCACTGCTTTTCGCTGTCGAAATTTGTCAGTGCTTGGTGCTTATGTTTTTATGGTAAACATCGTTTCATCAAATCTTTGAAATTTGCACTTCCAAGACCCGAACGAAATATTTTTGCAAATATTTGACGCCCAGCTAAGATGAAACTACCTTACATTATGGAATAATTTTATTTTTGCGTTTACAAACGCGTAAATATAATACTAGAAAAATGCACTGAAAAAAATCGACTTGCCTCAGGCGGGACTCGAACCCGCACCTTCCACAATCCGGGTGCGGGTTCGAGTCCCGCCTGAGGCAAGTCGATTTTTTTCAGTGCATTTTTCTAGTATTATATTTACGCGTTTGTAAACGCAAAAATAAAATTATTCCATAAAATAATTTACATTACACAAATTACATATTTTATTTGTAAATAAACATTTCCAACTAAAAATGGGTAAAACTATTTATGTATTTTATCTATGTAACAGTTATTTCAAAGAATTAAATAAAATAATCTATCAATTTTGATTGCCATTTATAAAAGGAATGGATAGAAAGGGATATTATTCCTTATAATTCCGGAAATCCTAGTCACCCTAGTCATTTGTTTACAAATATTTGAATAAGTAAATTATGTACAAAAATTCATTTAATTCTAAGATAGGATTAAATGCGAGTATCAGAAATTTCTCCCTCTTATGGAGTTTTGCAAAATAACGCTAATAATCTGGAATTACATGTGAAAAACCAAATTTACTTACGTGAACAATAATATGCAATTATAACACTTACAAGTGAAATTTCACACTGCATCCTGGATACCACTCACATCTGCAACCACGAACTATACAGCGATGCACCATTTTGCACTATTTATAGTTATTAAAATGTAAAAAGCCGTACCAAAATCGCGAGTCGATATTTATGAATACGTCAATTAGGACAATTTATGTCATGTTGAGATTTCGGGACATTGACACATGAAAAGAGTGCTGCCATTACATAAATCCTTTCATTTCCCATAAGTTATAGAAAGAATCACAATGATGAGTTTCAAAATAAAATACAAACCTAAACATTAAAAGTAAATATTTTATATTTATTTCTTTCATTGATAATAAATACTGATAATTGAATACAATATGTTAAGTTTTTAGCTACTTTTCTACTTTTGTTTTAGAAAGATGGCGAAATACTGGGGAAATCTTGTTTCTATGTAGTCGTGTTTAGAAAGAGATGACGACAATTTCTAGAAAGAGAAATGTGAAATTTGAAATGTCAAGTATTGTCAAAATTTTTGCCCTCACTTTGTTAATTTGACTAATGACTCCATTCTTAGTATAAGCTCCTTGACTGCATATCTCGGTACTACGTCTCCACTAGAGGACCTTTCCGCCCCAACGGTCGTCCTGCTCTCACTAATACATATGAGTTAAAGCAGCTATGACATGTGACTGACCAAAAAAAAATACGAGTATATTTATAGACTTTTGGAGACCGTTGTAAGTATAGAAGAATAATTAGTCTATGTCATGTCTTATTGGTCTTGTATGTAAATATATAAACGTACTTACATATTCATAGTTGCATTTACTTATTTTCTCTTAAAGGGTGATAAAAAGTTGTTTACGCCACAACACTATTTTAAAGCTCGAGTGAAAAAACACTCTCGCCTTTAAAATTGTTTTTTGCTCTCTCAGTACACAATCTACTATTTTGTAGAAACTAGTTTTTTTTAAAGAAAAACGAGTACCGCAAAATTTCTCTGCATTGCTATAGGTCTACGTAATCAACATAACGATGGGTCCTATGTATATGGGCCAAAATGCAAAATTACAATTTTACAGGAGAGGCTTCCAAAGTTTAAATTTACTATAACTTCAGATTGATAAAACCGAAGTTTTCGATTTTTTGCTTGTTTGCTAAGACAATTACCCTCCTCATTTATACTATAGTATTTTATACATATATATACCGGGGTTTTTTTTTCGTCATATTGGCCCTTCTACGTTAGTTTTTGTTAAAATAATTTTTCTTTAAAAACAGCCTAAAAGGGCCAATGTGCCATATTTGCCATTATACGCGTATTACGCTAATTAGCAAAAAGTATATATTTTTTACCCATAAAACAAGTAACAATTGCAATAGTTGATAATTCATTGATTAGAATATTATAAGCCATTTAGATGTTTAATTTTAGTTATTTATGTCACATTGGCACTTATACCTTTTACAATCTGCTAACCAACGGACTGAGTTGTCAGTTAGATCATTTGAATAATAAAAAAAACTCGCAATAGTTTTATTCATTTATTGAAATAAAAATTGAATTAGCCTTAAAACTACACTTATGGACCCGTATTTCGTCTTTTTGGTATTTTCATGGTAAAAAATAACAAAAAAAGTAAGATGGAAACTGTTACTGGAGATCTTAGTTTGATTAACAAAATAAATTAACTAATAATGTACTTTACATTATTATTGTTT
The DNA here is from genome assembly GCA_955850985.1 of Elophila nymphaeata. Lineage (NCBI taxonomy): Eukaryota > Metazoa > Arthropoda > Insecta > Lepidoptera > Crambidae > Elophila > Elophila nymphaeata. The sequence continues at coordinate 23,351,721 of OY039066.1, read as the reverse complement.
TAATAAAATTACAAAAAATAACAAAATTGAAAACCTATCTGGTGTAAGCAAAATAAAAAAAATCTCTGTAGTTTAACAAGTAATAAAATTACCAAAATCAATATTACTAGTAATTCTTAATAAGTCTTCATTAATAAGATGCTAGTAAATTTTCATAATAACTGTGGTATGCAGGTGGGATAATATTTTTTCGACATTACATCAAGCAAGTTTTTCTTCTTGGAAGATTGTGTTGATAACAGGTGATTGTAACATAGTTGCAGATGAATATCTGTAGGCCTATCGGCAATTTGCCTTCTTGTTCGTACTGGCTGATTAAAGATTTTTTCATATTCGGATAAAACTTAAAGAACCATCTAAATAAAGCTTATTAGGAACTGTTTTTGCGACAATAATGTGAATCAACCGGTTCAAAAGTCTTGACGTGGTCCAGTCCAGCACATTTTTGATCATTTCTGCGTCAATAGATGTTTTATGGTGATCATGTCGACATCTGTTATTAAGAGCCATTTCACGTTTTTGCACGAATTTCGGAGATTTTGGAGTCCTATATCACAATCTTAAGGAATACCCAGATATTATTTAATAATTGATAAAAATAGGCCAATCTATGTTGTTGACGTTTAATGAAACAAAATTACTAAAACTTATTTGATTAATTTGTAATGTTCGATCTCCCACAACCGTTTTGCTGAAAAACATTCGCAGACTCAATTTCAAAGTCCTTATTCTATTAATAATGTTAAAATGATAAACGTAAAAAAATATAGGAATCATCGGACATATGTTCCAGTCGGTACTTAATGAAATAGATTCTTGAATTTCATTACCATTTATGAGTAAAAAAATCAATCATTTGGCAAATTTCTAACATTAACATAATAATTTCATCGCCAATTTTGGTTAAAATACATCGTAATAACTAAAATAAAATTATCCCAAAATAAACAATATTCCTTCGACTTTTGATTTCTAAAGTTATTTGGTCAATATCAACAATAAATTTGTCAATATATTTATATGAAATGTGAAATAAATTAGTATAAATCACGATGCACAAGCGTGCTCCGATTAGTCTGACGCGAGCGTCCGTCCAGGTAGGACCTGTGCTATTTTTTCCCGCGTCCCGATATTCGTTCGCTCCAAGGAGCTTATACTAAGAATGGAGTCATTAGTCAAAATAACAAAGTGAGGGCAAAAATTTTGACAATACTTGACATTTCAAATTACACATTTCTCTTTCTAGAAATTGTCGTCATCTCTTTCTAAACACGACTACATAGAAACAAGATTTCCCCAGTATTTCGCCATCTTTCTAAAACAAAAGTAGAAAAGTAGCTAAAAACTTAACATATTGTATTCAATTATCAGTATTTATTATCAATGAAAGAAATAAATATAATATATTTACTTTTAATGTTTAGGTTTGTATTTTATTTTGAAAATCATCACTGTGATTCTTTCTATAACTTATGGGAAATGAGAGGATTTATGTAATGGCAGCACTTTCTTCATGTGTCAATGTCCCGAAATCTCAACATGACATAAATTGTCGTAATTGACGTATTCATAAATATCGACTCGCGATTTTGGTACGGCTTTTTAGTTTAAAATAAGGATAAATAGTGCAAAATTATACATATATAGTTATTTCGTGCTGGTAGAAGTGAGTAGTATTGAGGATGCAGTGTGAATTTCACTTGTAAGTGTCATAATTGCATATAATATTGTTCAATCTATAAATTTCATTTTTCACCCGTAATTCCAGATTATTAGCGTTATTTTGCAAAACTCCATAAAAGGGAGAAATTTCTGATACTCGTATTTAATCCTATCATAGAATTTAATGAATTTTTGTACATAATTTACTTATTCAAATATTTGTAAACAAATGACTAGGGTGACTAGGATTTCCGGAATTATAAGGAAATAATATCCCTTTCTATCCATTCCTTTTATGAATGGCAATCAAAATTGATAGATTATTTTATTTAATTCTTTGAAATAACTATTACATAGATAAAATACATAAATAGTTTTACCCATTTTTAGTTCGAAATGTTTATTTACAAATAAAATATGTAATTTGTGTAATGTAAATTATTTTATTTGAGAAAAAGATAATGAGAGTATTGATTGGATTGTACTAGTGTAATAATGTTTATCATTCACATTTGCATGTACTAACATGCAACGCAGATACATTGCACACAGACAGACAGTATTAATAAAATTGTGGCTGCGCTCTTCTGCACTTGTAATCAAATAGCATATTAAAATCTATCAAATGATAGTTTTTAATATGCTATTTGATTACAAGTTAAAAGTGTACATAAATATTTATATACACTTTTAACTTGTATACATAAAATTTTCTTTTCTTTTTAGATTTCCGAAGCGACGGACCATATGGTTGTCTATTGTGTCTTTAAAAACAAAATTTTAATGAATTTGAAAATATGTAGCTTCCACTTTCAAGACACCGACACTTTCAAGGCAACTGCTTATGTCAAACTTCAAGCCCTTTTTTCAATAAAACCACTACTCAATCACTTTTCAAAGGCAACCCTTGAATTGGTTAGTAAAAATTTTCTTGATAATATAGGTACAGTTAATACAGAGAGCTAAAATGTTTGGGGAAATAATTTTAAGGGCATCAGGCATCATCAATTATTGAATATACAATGACTCAATTGAATTTTAACATTCTGTATAGTCACCAAAATGCCGTATGACGCAAAAATGAGAAACCAGGATTTCCGAAGTAATTAGTCTATTGTCACCAACACTTCATTTATCGATGTTTAGAGTAGGTTAAATAAAGCGTAAGAAATATACATTCGAATTAAGTTAATATAGTATGAATAATTTCTAATCTAGTCCGTTACACTTTTATCTTGATTATGCTATGCCCAAATGGGCACCATGATGTGCTGGTGTTGTTTGTGAACATCTGTTATTTACATTCATGAATGCAATAAATTATTTGATTTGATTTGAATTATATTTACAAGTTTTGTTTGCCTAATCTTCTTTTTATCTACCGATAAATGTCGAATCGAAACCGACGAGTTGGGTCGATTTTATTGCACGTAAGTGTAGATAACGGTCATTTTTTCAATATAAATTAATAGCTTTAGATATTTTTATAAATAAACTTAAATAAATATGTAATAACCGTGACTCGCAAACAAATATTCGTGTTCGTCGCACAAATATTTGCCGGCACCAGGATTCAAACCCGAAAGGCTTCATGTGTAGGTAGCTATACTGACCACTCCACCATGACGGCGTCAAAAAGTTGGTTATATTGATGGCCTAAAACACCCCAAATATTACATATAATGCAGGCTGTAACATGTAGGGTACCATGTTTAAGTACCCTTCATGTTACAGCCTGTATTATACTAAAAACCAAGTGCTACTAAACTTACTTTTTTGTAGCCAGTAGCTGTTACTTATGTAACTAATTCACGGAAAGTTACTAGAGCTAACAATTTCTTCTGTTGTATAAAAAACCGCACTTCGGCTTTCAGCCGTAATATCTATCAATATAAAGAAAGTCTGGTAGTAAGTTGGTAAGTTGCGCATCATTACGGCCCTATTATCATTACTCAAGAACGGCTAGATCGGTATACCACACAATGTATTTTTATAGCATTGCTAACCGGAAAACCTTAAATGTATGCTTAGCACCTAAAAAACAAGAATAATTTAATGTCTATGAATTGACGTGACATGAGATAAGCTATATAATAAACTGTAACGTGCCTCTTAAAATCAAGAGTCACAGAAGCGATAAATCCTCGTATTTCGGTTGCTGATTTTTTTCCTGGGAGCCGAAAATAGATAACATTACCGTGCTAAAAGGCACTCAGGAAAAAAAGTTTAAAGTAATTATTATGAATTTTGATTCTTTGTCATGGAAAACTCAAAACTCAAATTATTTTCAACTTGTGGTTTTATTAACGTAACGAAGTTCAAGTGTAACGTTACACATACATATTTTACCGACCTACATACATAATTTTTTTTTAATTAAATCAGATTACACTATTTATAAATATGTATTACATAAATTAAGATATAAAGGAAGCTCATCTAATTGAAATATTTCTTCGCGTTCGCCTCCTAAATTTATCAATAGGTTTTAGCGCTCCATATTAACGTTGATAAGCTACATTTTAGTGACCGTACGACTGTTGCGGGCAATCTCTGATAGATTGCGCCTGCGTCGCCGGGCAGTCTCGATCGAGTCAGGAATCGCAAACAAAGGCTTGGTGATTCGGTTTTGCGCTTGCGTGGTTCGCTAAGTAAATTGAGCACCGACAAGACCTACCTAATACTAACTAACTAATTTGATAATCGTGTGCAATAATAGTTATTTATTTAATGTGTTTAACCCCTAATTGGGGTCCAAGATTAGGCTAAGGTAGCCGCTGTCGCCTCAGCTATTTCACTTCCGCCCAGGGCTGGACTTACAGTGAGCAGCAGTACAAGCCGCCCTAACTCGTCCCACCGAGCGACCCTCACCGAGACCATCTCCGGCTACCACCAGGGGAGTTGGGCATTATACCACCATTTAATAAATTGTTCTGCACGGATCTCTCGTGTCTCATTTAACTCCCTATATCTTAGGACCGTGGGAGCACGTGAGACCTTACCCGTGGCACAAGACTGTCCGTGATTAATTTATGCTACAGGCACCCTACTAGAAAGAGACAGGGCCTCTCTAGCAATGTCAAGAAATGTCATGAAATGTCAAGGGTTGTCAAAATTTTTGCCCTCACTTTTTTCATTTGACTAATGACTCCATTCTTAATTCTATCTTCATGGTTCGCTCGTATCGAGTAGTCATAATCATACTGCGACAAATAGTTTTGATCTATTTTGAGTTTTGTTTTTGGATTTAAGTTTTGTTACTTATTAAATATGTTGGTATGAATTATAGTAGTAGTTTGTATAATAATAACATTCTTTTTATTTATTTATTTTTAGCTATGGGTCGCAAGGATAGTTATTACCGTTGCGTTAAAAAAAGGAAACGCGATAATTCTGCAGCCTTAAAAAAAGCAAATATTTTATTTTTCAACTTGGCCGAAATAACGATATACTTGAGCAATATTATGATGTCCTGAAGCTGATTTGATGACGGAGCTGGAAGCTGGTTATAAACATACACATAAACATATCATCACGCTTTTATCCCCGAAGGTATAGGCAGAGGTGTTAACACCCACATTTCGCCAGATATGATTAGGTCCCCATGTACGGGCACAATGCAAGGCAAGCAATATTCACAATCCTTACTTCCTTATCCTTATAATATTATAAATGCGAAAGTAACTCTGTCTGTCTGTCTGTTAAGCTTTCACGTCTAAACCACTGAACCGTTTTTGATGAAATTTAGTCCAAATATAGATTTGATCTCGGGAAAGGACATAGGCTACTTTTTATCTCGAAAAAAAGGTTGAATGGGTTGAAATAGGGGATGAAAGTATGTAGAAATAGCTAAGTGGTTTTCTTGTTACAATCGAAATCAAAAATATTGAACGAAGAAAAAGCGAAGCTATATGACACTGTGATTTTATATTATTATTTTATTTTACTGGTATTTGTTATAGAATAGAATAGAATAGAATAGAAATACATTTATTGCCATAAAACAGACGACGCGGTTACACAACAAAATATACTTACAAACAAATTAAAACAAAGAATAGAATAGAATAGAATAGAAATACATTTATTGCCATAAAACAGACGACGCGGTTACACAACAAAATATACTTACAAACAAATTAAAACAAAGAAAGAACTAAAACTAAAAGTAAAAAAAATTGGTTGTCTGTAAAGTCGGTTTACTGACGATAGTTGAACGTGACAACGTCTTAAGAAAATACTGATGGAATGGTAGCATTTTTCAAAAGAAAAATTTAATTTCATTTGTTTAATAGATTTCGCATTATAGCATGAATAAACTTGTAATAAAATCTCTTTGGCTATACTATTTGTATCTGGCTGGTTTTGGTATCATTGAAAGTTTAAATTTTAAAAAACATAATTCCAAATTCAAATTAGAGAATTAGATTCAGAGCGAGGTAACGCCGCATGACGTCATGTTTTTTCGTGCATGCAGCCGGCTCTATCGAATTATAAGACGTTGTCACGTCAAAAATTAAAGTAAATAAGTAAACGCCTATGGCAAAATTGTTGCGATCGCACGTCGTAGGTCATGGCAACGAGGTCCATACTCAGCTTATTGCTATGCTACGGCCAGGCGCAGCACAGCGCTGGTTTTCAGTACGGACCCCAAGTGACGTGCGGACGTGAGGGCACACTGCGCTGGTGTGAGTGATTTTAGTATATACCAATGTACTCTGTGGTGAGTGATCGGCACCGACAGTCGACACAACAGTCTCCCTCCCTCCCGCGAGCATACGCTGCTTACGACGGGACGCCTGTGCGTATCACTACGTAAATGAACCCGAGCGAGCGACAGTGATAATTATGAATATTTAAATTATGGATAGCCAAATGCAAACAAATTAAACATCACATCAACAAATACGTAAGTAATTTACATTACATTGCCTTGCATATCTCTTGCTTTTGTATTTTTACTATCACATATACTTAGGTACACATTATTTTTGTTTCAGACCAAATAGCTAGGTATGTATTAATAAATAAGGGACCAAACTTCAGCCGTACCTAACCCTGTGACTCGATGCCTTTCCCTGTATATGGCACGCGCATTATTAGGTAAGGATTGAATCTTGGATATTAAGATAAAATAGAAAATAACAGTACATTGATAATTTAAAATTATGGTAAAACTATTTTGTAAATTGTTAATTAAATAAATAATAACTAAATATTAGAACTTATAAAATACACAGAAAGAACTAAAACTAAAAGTAAAAAAATTGGTTGTCTGTAAAGTCGGTTTACTGACGATAGTTGAACGTGACAACGTCTTAAGAAAATACTGATGGAATGGTAGCATTTTTCAAAAGAAAAATTTAATTTCATTTGTTTAATAGATTTCGCATTATAGTATGAATAAACTTGTAATAAAATCTCTTTGGCTATACTATTTGTATCTGGCTGGTTTTGGTATCATTGAAAGTTTAAATTTTAAAGAACATATTTCCAAATTCAAATTAGAGAATTAGAATCAGAGCGAGGTAACGCCGCATGACGTCATGTTTTTTCGTGCATGCAGCCGGCTCTATCGAATTATAAGACGTTGTCACGTCAAAAATTAAAGTAAATAAGTAAACGCCTATTGTAAAATTGTTGCGATCGCACGTCGTAGGTCATGGCAACGAGGTCCATACTCAGCTTATTGCTATGCTACGGCCAGGCGCAGCACAGCGCTGGTTTTCAGTACGGACCCCGGTTATGTTTGCACTAAAACTAATAAATGAACGTAACTCAAAAATATATATAATCCCGAAATCCTTGGCAATTTGTCTATTAAATTAAATCGTAAAACCACTAAAATATCACGGGATCGCAATGATATGCGTGGATGTATTATGGATAACGAAATTTAGTGAAAATTCCCTTGATACAAAACGCGACAACAAACTGATTTGAATATTAAATCACTGATATTTGCTTTATTTGTTGCACATATAATACACAAATATATACTATCCCGAAATCCACGATAATTCGTCATTAAAATGAACTCTTAAAATCACTAAAATATCACATGATTGCATGGATATACGTGGATGTATTGTGAAGTAGTTTGACGTGATAACGTCTTATAAATCAACGAAAGCCGACTGCACAAAAAGACATGATTCTTTGTCACTTTCCGCCTGAGGAGAGTATGCAATCGAGAGCGCGGAATAGGCGATAGAAAAGCACGATCGGTATTTACGTTAACACGTAAACTTATCGTCCGTAAACAGACTTGACAGACAACCATTTTTTTCAAAAATATTCACCATATCAAAGCCTTTCGTAATATCTGTTTAAGATTAAATCTTTAGAAATCAAAAATATCTACAGATCAAGTAGATATCCGTGGATGTAGGTACGTGAAATCACAAACATCATTTAATACTAAAGGGTAACGGCTTTTTTTTTAAGCAAGTGGTTATTTTAAAAATACATATCATCTCACTTTTTTTTGTAATATAGCTTTATGAATAGAGCGATAAGTCATTGAAATATCTTGGGATCACCCCGATATCCATGGATGTAATATGGAATCTAAAAATTCACATTATAGTAGGAGAGCTGGCACGAATTTTTGGGTAGGTATTTGAGGCAAGCTGAAAACTTGTCCTATACCTCTCCTATTATACCCCAACAGGGAACTGCAGACCTGGCTGGTGAGTAGCGGGGCTAAATTAACCCCTAAATTTTTAAAAATATTATTTTTTTATTTTGAAAAATATATTTGAGGCAATATGCAATTTTTATATGTTGTAGTTTAATGTATAAAGAATAAAAAAAAAATAAGCCAGACGATTTGGTCGGGATTTTATACTTGCCAGACGCGTGCAAAAATATTTTGCAAAAAAATATAAAAAATATATTTGAGGCAACTTGAAATTTTAATAGGACATTATTTATAACTAAAAAATAAGATCCTCAAAAAGACAGGTCATTTCTGTGGGACTTTCTACCTGCCAGGTGATCCAACAAGTTATGTATAGGTACAGGTGCGTAGCGCTATAGACAAGCTGTAGAGTGAGAGAGAGAGTTTATCGGCAGCTGTCTGCGTTCTTGCTTGCCGCGTTATTATTGGCTCTGGCGAGGTCACGTGACTTACAATAGCCATGAGGTTTTCAGTCGGAATTTCGGAGTCGTTATTCTCAGTCGTAGAATTTTAATATTGGTGTTACACGTTTTATAAGGTAAATAATTTTAAAATGTCTGGTAAATAATTAGTTTGTGTCATTTGCAAAAAAAGTGATGATAAAGTGATTGCGTTTGTAGAGAAAACTCTCAAAAAAGTCATGAAATACATGAAAAAACCATTACATTTAGATTTATATTTAAATTGACTAGATAACAAATTTTATATGATAAAAAAATGGAATAATTTTATTTTTGCGTTTACAAACGCGTAAATATAATACTAGAAATATGCACTGAAAAAAATCGACTTGCCTCAGGCGGGACTCGAACCCGCACCTTCCACAATCCGGGTGGACGCGTTGACCAATTTCGCCACCGAGGCACTGCTTTTCGCTGTCGAAATTTGTCAGTGCTGGGTGCTTATGTTTTTATGGTAAACATCGTTTCATCAAATCTTTGAAATTTGCACTTCCAAGACCCGAGCGAAATATTTTTGCAAATATTTGACGCCCAGCTAAGATGAAACTACCTTACATTATGGAATAATTTTATTTTTGCGTTTACAAACGCGTAAATATAATACTAGAAAAATGCACTGAAAAAAATCGACTTGCCTCAGGCGGGACTCGAACCCGCAGTTCAGTGCATTTTTCTAGTATGATAAAAAAATATAACAAAATAAATATATCCATTTAACACGCACAAATCAACACAATCATTTTTATATGAACCGTTTTTAGTAGAAATTCACAATTTTTTTTATTTTTTACTCCGAAATTTTGAATTGGAACCTCGTGGCTATTGTAAGTCACGTGACCTCACCAGAGCCAATAATAACGCGGCAAGCAAGAACGCAGACAGCTGCCGATAAACTCTCTCTCTCACTCTACAGCTTGTCTATAGCGCTACGCACTCGTACCTATAGATAACTTGTTGGATCATCTGGCAGGTAGAAAGTCCCACAGAAATGACCTGTCTTTTTGAGGATCTTATTTTTTAGTTATAAATAATGTCCTATTAAAATTTCAAGTTGCCTCAAATATATTTTTTATATTTTTTTGCAAAATATTTTTGCACGCGTCTGGCAATTATAAAATCCCGACCAAATCGTCTGGCTTATTTTTTCTTTTATTCTTTATACATTAAACTACAACATATAAAAAATGCATATTGCCTCAAATATATTTTTCAAAATAAAAAAATAATATTTTTAAAAATTTAGGGGTTAATTTAGCCCCGCTACTCACCAGCCAGGTCTGCAGTTCCCTGTTGGGGTATAATAGGAGAGTTATAGGACAAGTTTTCAGCTTGCCTCAAATACCTACCCAAAAATTCGTGCCAGCTCTCGGACTATTAGTTACCATAGCCATTTAACCAATAAAAAAAAAAGTATCGGAGGAATATATGAAAAAATATGGTTAGTTATACTGACCGCTCCACCAACGGCATCTTCGATGTGTGTCAATGTGTGTGACGCTGTATGAATTTTTTTTATTCTTATTTTATTCAGAGTTCCCTACCCATAGGGAACTCTGAATAAAACAGGGTGCCAACGGGACCCGATTAATATGCCTCCGCTATGTGTCTGTCTCTCTGTCATATGGCTATATCTCTTACCATAATAGAACTTGAAATATTCACAGAATACCGTTTTTTACGCTATTATGCTTTTGTGGCCGCCATAACAATACCACCTTCACCCATCTCTCATTGATCAATAACTATTGTGCTGTAATACGTTCTTTATTATGAATATCATGAAACACGGACAGTAGATAGGTATCTATAAAAAATATCTTTAAAACACATTAAATATGTACTAACCAATACAAAAAAATACATTAAGGATCAAGATTATTTCGCAGAATATAGTTCTACTCACGCTGCCAAGTACGCGCACACAAGCGTACAGCGCGTAAAAAACCTAAAGTCGAGCGCTTACGATCGGTGAAATGGCTCTTAACTAAAGTAAGCCTAATTGTATCAGAAAATTTACTCATTGCAGTTTTTATAATCTTTGGCCCACAACGAATGGTGTTTAAAAACATCGTCTTGCATACCACTAGTTTCGTCTTTGTTCGTCTGTGTGTCAAGACCATTTATCTCGGGAACGAGTGGAGGTATCGAGTTGAAATTAAAACCATATATTCAGGTCTACGGTCCCTTGAAGCTATGAAAAAATCAAACTTTTTAGTTGACGCAAAAATAATACAGCCGTTTATGCCGCAAAAAACGCATATTTTGCTCAAGGGAATTAAAATTCATAGGGTAATTCCCGTTGACCTAGAACTTCTGGCAAGTAATATCGTCTTATACCACAGGTAAAACTGAAAACTATTTATTTGTATTTGAATCATAAAAAATATAGTCTTTATTTAAAGTACGTAATCAATCATTGATGTTTGCCTTTATCTCGGGAATACGTAGAGGTATCGTGTTCAAATTAAAACAATATACTCAAGTCTACAGTCCCTTGAAGCTATGAAAAAATCAAACTTCCAAGTTAACGCAAAAAAAGATCCGGCCGTTTCTGCCGCAAAAAAAAATACTAATTTGTACGGAACCCTCGGTGGGCGAGTCCGACTCGCACTTGTCCGATTTTTTTATTTATTCTTACTACTTACTAGTTACTGATTTGTCCAAACTATAAACTTTAGAGACTTTTACGCGGCGTTTAATCACGCAAAAGCGTGGGAACTCCCCGCGTAAAAGTCTCTAACTACTCTTAGGACCTTGTACGTTTAAATTCATGTTACATAGGCCATTATACTGTAATAAAAAATCGTGTTTCTATGCAGAAATCTTTCTTTTTTAATAGCTCACATAATTAATTATATCGATATGATGCGTTTACCATAAAAAAGTAAAAATGGCCAAATTGCTAGTTTGGCCCATATACATAGGACCCATCGATAAAGTACGTTTCACACAAACGCCTCAATAGACCGGCTTGTATGATAAATGTGCCATGAACAAATATTTTAAGATTACAAGAATTATAGAATAATTATTTGATTCATAAGTTCTAGTGCATAAAATATTAATACTGAATCCAATATTGTTTTGAACTAATGCGTTGGCCCCGCTCCTAACAGAACCCATCTCAATCTGTCAATATCGGAAATATGCGAGAGATATACTCAGTACTTGTTTGTTAAATTTTAATTTTATGCACTATTCTTCTCTATAGGAAATTAAATTATGCCAAATCTCATACACCTCTGTGTGCGCGACGTGCTTTAAAAAGGGTACTTAAAAAGTTTTTAACTCATGTATTAAGGTAGGATTTCGTAGCAAACTGTACGCTGCACTTAGAGCTCACGCAGACCATACAATTTAGTTGGCCAACTATCGTACAACTAAATTGCGTGCTTCCACAATTTAATCGTCCTTACATAGAAACCCATTCTTTATGCTATCGGCCGATAGTTGGATGCGATCGTTTAGTTGTGCGATTCAGTTGGATAGATGTGTGGCCTTCTATGTGTACTGCAATAGTCGGCCAACTCAATTGTATGGTCTGCAGGGTCCAAACCACACAATTTAGTTGGCCGACTATCGTACAACTATCGTCCTTACATAGAAGCCCGTACTTTATGCTATCGGCCGATAGTTCGATGCGATTGTTTAGTTGTGCGATTTAGTTGGATAGATGTGCGGCCTTATATGTCTACTGCAATTTAGTCGTCCAACTAAATTGTATAATCTGCTGTGAACCTTAATATCTAGATATAGAGATTAGAAAAGTTAATTTATTTGTCTTTGTCTTTCCTATACTAGGCATTGCTGGCACTGGAAGCTAAGCCGGAATCATTCGGCGACGTATCAGCGCTGCAAGCGCTAAGGAGGCCTCTCCAGCGGGCGCTGGACGTAGCGCTGACAGCGCTTACGAGCCAACAACATCAACACCATGGGTAAAGTGATTTTACGAGCCTATTCTATATATACTGATATGATACCAGTGGTCGCCCGTGGTTTCGCTCTTTTCGTTAAAAGATCTAGACATAGTTTCCTGAAAATTTACATACTTAAAACACTAAAGAGCAAAAAATTAAATTATTTTTAATTAAAAAAACGGCCTTCAAAACTAAAAACGGAGAAATAAAAAATGTAATGTTTAAAAAAAATCTCAATGTTTTTTTAGTCGGTTTGTACCTCAATATTTGGAATAAACGTTGCACTTGTATTTCGGACCGACCACAAAAAACACTTAGATTTTTTAAAATATTTTTTTAGGTCTTAAGCACCATGAATAATAATAATAATAATAATTTTTATAATAATTAAACAAAAAATAATGAATAATCTTATTTTTAAAGAATGCATACTATGCCTTCCCAGTCGCCCTGTAGATGTATGAGACAAGTTAAAAGGCAGTTCTTGTCTCTTCCAGTTACGAGATTAGCACAGACCCTACAGCGATCAATGTGCTGCGTAAGCTGGTAGTGTTGGCTAGAGCTAGCGGCCTCGGAGGCGAAGCCCTAAGTCGGCCTCTAGCTAGACTGCAGGCGTCGGGACCGAAGCACGACTTGCAAGGTATGCTTTGTTCTGAATGACTGACTGACGGATAAACGCACAGCCTAAATCGCTGATCGTAGAGACCTGAAACTTGACGGGTGTGTTTTTTGTATGACGTAGGCATCCGAAATTCTACCCCCAGGGGGGTGAAAAAGGGGGGAAAGTTTGTATGGGACAACGTAATTCCTTGTTGAATGGGCAAAACCGCGTCCATTTTTTGTGTTTTTTGTCTTAGTTTAAGTTCTGGTGTTGACAGTGGCATGTGGTGGGTCTATTTAACAAAATTCTCCGCATTTAATTGAAATAATAAGTAAAATAGGTATTATTATGTCTACGTCTGGGCGTGACTTTGTATTAGAAGTTATTGAAAAATACAAATCGTATCTATGTTTATGGCAAGTTCAACATTCTGATTATCATGACAAGGAAAAGAAAAATACAGCAATGCAGGCTTTGTTTAAAACAAAGTACGTGTAAATGTACTTCTTTTTTCCAGCCACCCAAAAATGAATGAAAATTTTCTCTTACGTTTTTTCTGTCTTTTTATCGAATTACACACTGCTGTTACCACGTGTTAGGTATAATCTCTTTGACGGCGCTTACGTCCAAACGGAAGCATATGCAAAGGTGTCGTAATCTGAGGTAACTAGGTACACCCATTTGGAAGCATACTAAATGGACGCACCGTCAACGGCCACCTTTAGGGTATTTTTTCGTCACTATCGAAGGTAAAATCGCGAAACTTTTAATTTAGTCACTATTGTAGCATTTTTAAAATTTCGACACACGTGGGGATGAGTTAGGGGATGGAAGTTTGTATGGAAATCCGTCATTTTTAAAGTAAAACATTAAAATTGGTATATAAACTTTTAGTTGAAAATAATGAAAGATATTTAAAAAAAAAAATCTAAATCCTACCCTTAGGGTTTAAAAAAAGGGAATGGAAGTCCGTACCCTTAGTATGACTTTTGATAGTTTTCGAGCTCGATCAAACGTATCGTCTCTTTTCATACATTGACCACTGTTTCTGATAGTTTACATTAGAGCAATGTATGAAAGATACGATACGTTTGATCGAGCTCGAAAACTAACAAACTCATACTAAGGGTACTGAACAAATCTATCTAGGTTTACTATCGTATATTTGAAATATGGGTATGATTAGTAAAAAATAAATATACCAAAAATTAAAATGCTGCTCAAAGTAACTATTCTAAATAGAAGAAGTCGCGAGCAAACGCTAGTCTATATACAATATGAATTGGAAATCATTGGCATCCATTCAGATTATTGTACGTTCATTAAGGACTGAGGTCGATGGCCCCGTGGTCGTGCGTTCTTAGTAACGATCATGAAAGTTAAGCAACCAAATGCGCGGTCGGATGGGTGACCAAAAATTTTTTTTCTGTACATCTATGGCACGTTAAGCTGGTGGTGCCGAGTGCTGTCGAAAGATAGCAGTCGTTCCCAAGGAGGGTTGGCGTCAGGCAGACACAGTCATAGCCGTAAATATCTAATGCCAAATCACAATAAATTACCGGACTCCGTGAAGCAGCTTCCCATGCGGTTATTTAAGGCGTTTAGCATACAGAACCAGAATCGATCCGCGGGCGGCGACTAGTTGCGGCGCGAGGGTATAATACAGACGGACGGCGCGAGTAGCAGCGTGCGCCGCGCCTTCGTCGTCATTTTGCTGCGAACTGTTGGCGCATTCACTTTGATAGCATCAATTAGTGATTTAGTGACCATTCCTAAAGAATCGTCAAATCTTGAATCAGATTTTGTGAAAGTCAAATAGGTAAGCGAGTTATGGACAGTAAAGTTGGGCACTTCATTGATTTTTTTGAGATAGACCGCAAAAAAAGTTAAATAATTACCTTAGCGTAATGAGTAGTCTTTCTTCTGGGCATACTGATTTTGTTCTTCATTTCCAGTAGCAAATCAAATCTCCCTTATGACATTCCGTAATATTTACGGAACTTGTAGATTTAAGTCACGCATTGCTCTGAATGCACCTCTTTTGGAACAATTAATTATGCGACGAGTACGGGTGAACCCAGTATTTCCTTTTTCTATTTAAATTAATGATTTGAACAAGATCGAACACGTCCTCGTCCTCTCACTACGACAGTTTGATTGCGTGTAAACAGACAGCACCAGCGTCTAATGACTTTTGCTACGCAACGCAGCCTCGACTCTGGCAGTGTGCTATACGCCAAAGAAAAACCTTCCACGTTTGTTTTAGTAGACAATGGTGCCAATTCTGTTGTGCCACTCTCTAAACTAAACTAACCTAAAAATTTTCTAATTTTAATTTAGTTTTAATCATTTGCTATTCTGTTGTCACGTCTAACTTAATTTAATCTTTCTTTTTTGACAGGACCAGCGCGTCTTAGTTGAATTGAACAGTGTTACCCTTTTAGTAGATTGATAAAAATAAAGAACGAATGGAGAATGAATGAAAGGGGTATTTTTAAGAAAATTTATAATAATAAACTTTTTAAAATTAATTTGAAAGTAGTTAAAGGTATTAACCAACGTATGTGAGTTTAACGTAAGCATAAAAACTATTATTTTAATTTTTATCTAATATATTTGAATTAAAATTTTTTGAAGTGTTTACCGGAAAAAACTGACATCAAAATATAGATTTTTGTGCACGTGATTTAATAGAAAGGGGACACACTTGACATCAAAAGCTACACAGCCGCCGAGAAAGTTTCCCCATCACGTTACCAGGGTCCGCCACGAGGAGGCTTCCGGACGGTCCAGAGGCTTTAGACAACATGCATTTCGACAATCGCTCTCGCTATCGCTAAGTAAAAAAATGTATGGGATTGACATAAGCAATCGATCACTTTTCGATTGCTTATGTCAATCCCATACATTTTTTTACTTAGCGATAGCGAGAGCGATTGCTGAAATGCATGTTGTCTAAAGCCTCTGAGGGCCTAGACAACATGCATTTCCACATTCGCTCTTGCTAAATAAAAAATGGATGGGATTGACATAGGAAATCGAAGTGACTTTTCGATCGCTCATGTCAATCCCATTCATTTTTTGATTTAGCGATAGCGAGAGCGAGTGTCGAAATGCATATTGTTAAGGCCCTCAGTAATGCTTTGCATCGTGTTATAAAATGTTTCTTTCGCGCTTGAAGATATGGCTGTATGGGCTATATCCCTTTTCCATCCCGTGATAGGGAAAACAAAAAAAAAGTGGATAGCTTTTCTACTTATAAAAAAGACTACCTACATCTTGGATTATATAATCTAAGACCTACATATACCTCTCTGCGGAACTTATCAAATCTGCTGATACAAAATTCTCCATCTTTCATACGGCTACCCTACTACTTATTTTCGAAATCTAATTAATCCCACTAAAGCTGATTCTCTGATTATGCGTGATGAACACAGATCACTTAGTTAATAATAATATATTTCCACGCTCACATCAATTATCTAGCCCAAATTAAGTATCTTTAAGAATTTGTGTTATGGATACCTACTAGATAACGGACAAATATACCCTACTTAATAATCTAGATATTTTTATAAATAAACTTAAATAAATATATAAACAACCATGACTCATGAACAAATGCTCGTGTTCATCACACTAACATTTGCCTCTACAAGGACTCGAACCCGGACTGCCCGATGTGTAGGCAGCGTTACTGACCACTCCACCACGGCGGCGTCAAAGTTGGTGATGAACTATTCATGTGTTCTCAAAAACTAATTTTAATCGACATCAATTTACACGTAGTCTAAATTTAGCTTGACATTTCTAAATTTAGAGATATTTTGACATAAAATTTAGACAACAGAATAGCGAATAGCTAAATTGAGTAACTAAATCAACTTTAATCCTGTCAGATTAAAATTTAGTTTATTTCTGTCATTTTAGCCCGTTACGGAATAGGAATCGCAATCTGACAGCACTAAACCTAATTTTAGTTAAGTTTAGTCTAGTTTGTGCCAACGGAATCGGCACCAATGTCTATTACTTGGTTAAGGAATACACTCTAATCTTTAAAGATTAAGTCCTAAGAAGGGTTAGTCCCATATAAATTATTAGACTTTTATTCATTTATAATTATAATACTGACAATTTCTTATCATTTGTAACGAAAACTTATTAACTTATTTTAATCCCTACCTTATTCCAGAGGAGTGCGCCCAGCTTTTATCACAGTCTTCAAACAGGGCGTGGGATCTGCCTCCTCGCTGTGGGATCTCCGCACCACACGGGAAACCTTACCCTCTATACGTAAGTCTTTTGTCATTAAACGTTAGTCGAGGTAGGGCACTTTGTTACTGAACGTTTGTGAAGATAGGGCACTTTGCCACCGACCGTTTATCGAGATATGGCACTTTGTCACCGTACGTTCGTCGAGGTAGGGTACTTTGTCATTGAACAGTCGTCGAGGTAGGAAACTTTGTCATCGAACATTCGAAGAGGTAGGATAAAAGGCACTTTGTTGTTGAACGTTCTTCGATTTAGGGCACCCGAACTGGGATAGTACCTCCACCTTACAGAAGACCACAGTGAAATAACACCACATTTTTGTGGTGCAGCGGTTCTGTTGGTGAGTAAGGTCGCCAGAGCTAAACGGGTAGGGAAGGGGACTAGGGTTGTTAGTGTAGCGAGCATCTATAGGCTACGGTGACTGCTTAAGCAGGCCGATGCTTGTCAAACAACCAAATAACATAAAATAGGGGTGTCGCACAGTTTTATGCATCTAAGAAGTGCTTGGCGAGAAATGTATGGCAACAGACCTCATTCTGGCGACTGATGAGGTGGAAATCCCACTGTAAAATTCTCATGTCACATAAATTATAAAACTATGATTCCTCATAACTGCTTGTCAATACACTCATGTTGCTTGCTATGCAGGATGCTTGTGCATCCGAAACATTTGCATTAACGAAATAAAAATATTTTCCGATGCGATGCCATTCTTTCCCGCCAGAACACTCATATTCTCTTTACTTAACACTTTTTAATTTATTAATGGCTTGGTAAACAAAGCTTTTAGCCATGTTTGTTTGTCACTTCAATAATGATGGGCGGTTTGTTTGAAAAAGTAATATGAAATTTCTATTATGAATTAACCAAATTGCAAGTTCAGTACGCGTAGTGTATTGGCCTGGTAGCCTATTCGCTTTATTATGAAAGTGATAATCAGTCAGTGAATTACATATCCATTGCTGTTTTTACAGGACAAGTGCCATAATAGCGTGTCGTGTAATATAGCAATGGATAAGTAATTCACTCGGTGATTATCACTTTCATATGTCATAAAAGCTAGCTTATAGGCCGGCTGGACCCATCACCACGGCGCGGCACCGCTTCCGTGAAACGGAACGACGTCGTACCATAGAGGGTGTCAAAAATCCGAAAAAAATACCTAAAAAAAAGGGTTGGAAAAAGTTGGACGTCTGTTTTTGTGCAAAGGGACGAATCGATTTAGATTTGAAACTTTGGGCAACCATAATCAGCAGTTTCAGTATCAATAGGAACTTAGGTTTTAAATCTTATGATATTTACAGTAACATATTTTTGTTTGTTCATAAATGCAGTTAGAATACGGTGTCGAGCCAGAATCTCTCCGGTATGCACCAGAACCCCCAGCGCACTTACAATGTGACACTGCACCTACTATGGCAATGGATTCTATAAGGTAAGGTCCTTTTATGACTATTCTTGTATTCATTTTGTGATTACAATGCGAGCGAGCGAGTACGACTGGTGATTATTAGTGTCACCCACCAGTGCCAATCTTCCTTATCAGTTTTTGTTTTGCAGCGACAGAAGCTGTCAGAGGGACCTTTCACACTATACGGGTATAAAACGACCTAAGATAAAGTCGAAGTCTACGCTATCTACGCATTGTATACATCAAAACTTGAAACATAATTATGAAAAGTTATTGCGGGGAAACGATTTTTATTTTTAGGTGTTAAAAAAAGCTTTACAAAATATCGCGTAATGTATATAGCGCGCAAGACGCGCGGCTAGGTAACTTAGTGACGTGCGCGACATTCGGTCGGCTAATTTGAATGGCCCCGATATCGAGAGGTTACATTGAGCGTTGACGTTTTAAAGCCATTTTTTGGTATAAAATACTTAAAATTCTGATATTGTTTCCTTGTACAAAAATTAAGAAATAATATACTTAATTTCATAAAAATCTTGAAAAAGAAATTCTAACTTTGACCTTCAATAACTTCATGACTGTTAATTTCCCGAATTTGAAATTGGCGCGAAGCTTGTGGACTTGAGTATGTATTGAGCCCCAGTACCTCGCCAACGCGCGTTGTGTGTTCGCGTGTTGAGATTCGCGGCGATTTCGCTCTTTTGGACAAGGTCTTAGCTATATTTTCACTTGACACTGGCGAAATGCGTAATCTTTAAGTGTCGCGAATGCCATTAATTAACAATTGACAACATTACATTTTTTTATTATATAGATGGAAAATAGACAATAAAATACTTACTTTTTATTTTCTTTAATATTGATTATAAGTTTTTTAATTTAAAAATTCAAAAGTTATTTATTCTATATTTATTCTAAAACGACGTAAGTGCAACTGTAGGATTTTGTGAGCTCTACAAAATTTAAAAAAAGATGACATCTTTCAGATCTTTGACACCCGTATTCACAAACATTACTATGAGATCACTCGACACTTGGATAAGAATCCAACCAATCACAGAGCTCTATTCAAGGACATAGCGTTGAATAGAGCACTATGATTGGTTCGTTTCTTATCCAAGTGTCGAGTGATCTCATAGTAATGTTTGTGAATACGGGTGTGAGATTGTTTGGTTATGTAGGCCATAAATTAAAAAAAAAGATGCATAGCAAAGACATTTTCTGTTAGTTATTGCACGCTGTTAATTTTTGGTCCGTTGGTTTTTTTTATTATCTCATAATTCAGCAAGTAATAAATTCTGCAAAAATTTATGTTCTAGCTAGATGATCAAAGCTCCAAATGGTTTCATAACTATCATAACTTGTTTTTTTTTAAATGTTGTCAATTGATGTGTTTAAAACGAGGTGACTGGTGATACTAAAGAGTGTAAGACTTGGATCACACGGCATTGTCCCGCACGATTTTTTTCCAGTATAAGTCTAAATAGCACATACATTGTAAATTAACCCATACACACTTCGTTTGTACTGCAATAAATCGTTCCGTGCATACGACGTATGGATGGTTAACGCGTATACTGCAAAAAATCGTGCAGTACAACGCCGCGTACCAATCAAGCCTTAAGTGAGGTATTGTCCCGGTTAGGTACATGTACCTGGGCGGAGGCAAGGGCGCAGCTCGCTGGCGCGCGTGCGTGCGCTGCGGAGCGCGCGCGCTGGCCGCCGCCGCCCGCCACGCCTGGCAGAGGGCGCACGACGACCGCTTCCTACACCAGTGCAGGTCACTACTATACATCGACCACATACCCAATACAGTGTAATACGCTGCGGGGCCGCCGCCGCCCGCCACGCCTGGCAGAGGGCGCACGACGACCGCTTCCTACACCAGTGCAGGTCACTACTATACATCGACCACATACCCAATACAGTGTAATACGCTGCGGGGCCGCCGCCGCCCGCCACGCCTGGCAGAGGGCGCACGACGACCGCTTCCTACACCAGTGCAGGTCACTACTATACATCGACCACATACCCAATACAGTGTAATACGCTGCGGGGCCGCCGCCGCCCGCCACGCCTGGCAGAGGGCGCACGACGACCGCTTCCTACACCAGTGCAGGTCACTACTATACATCGACCACATACCCAATACAGTGTAATACGCTGCGGGGCCGCCGCCGCCCGCCACGCCTGGCAGAGGGCGCACGACGACCGCTTCCTACACCAGTGCAGGTCACTACTATACATCGACCACATACCCAATACAGTGTAATACGCTGCGGGGCCGCCGCCGCCCGCCACGCCTGGCAGAGGGCGCACGACGACCGCTTCCTACACCAGTGCAGGTCACTACTATACATCGACCACATACCCAATACAGTGTAATACGCTGCGGGGCCGCCGCCGCCCGCCACGCCTGGCAGAGGGCGCACGACGACCGCTTCCTACACCAGTGCAGGTCACTACTATACATCGACCACATACCCAATACAGTGTAATACGCTGCGGGGCCGCCGCCGCCCGCCACGCCTGGCAGAGGGCGCACGACGACCGCTTCCTACACCAGTGCAGGTCACGACTATACATCGACCACCAACAGTGTCAGTGTATTGGGTATATGGTCGATGTATAGTATTAATGAATATATGTAGGAAGCGTCAGCGTCAGCTTGATGACGTAATCAGAAACGAACGACATGGCTAAATTCGTCATGATTAACAGTCCTGTAGGCCTATTCGCTAACTTCTATTGACATACTATAGATGAAAGTGACATATCCATTGCCGTTTTTACACGACAAGTGCCATGTGAAATTTTCACGGTGATTTATCACTTTCATCTGTCAAAAGAAGTTAGCGAATAGGCCTTCTGTGTAGCTCAGTTAGAAGACCAGTCACCCCGATATCACAAGGTCGCGGGTTCAAGTCCCCTCTCAGCACATCCATGATGACGCGATTTTTTTCCGTGTTTTTCGTTTTCTATTTAATTTGGTATTGATTTCAATCGTATCGTCAAACTTACTAAATCGATGACTCGACTTTATTTTCCAAGTTGCGTTGTTTTAAATTTAATGAAACACATTCGGTTTATTTTCATTACAGGTGTGGCGGGAAATGGACGCTGGTGACAAATGTGTAATCATAGCAGTTAATTATTAGGAATTCTATACAAGATTTATAATAAAAAATATTGAAAAAAGAACTGTGATTTTTTATTTTTATGCTGTATTGAACTACATATCAGAATTCCAATGGATGACTTTACAAATCCTTATCGCCACATAAAAAAAACAAGAGTGTTTGGCGGGAAACCATGGCGTCTGGATGTCTCTTTATTTCGATAATTCAAAATTGCTTTGGAGTGGATTTTGTGCAGTGAAAGTGGTGTCGTTTCGTTGCATAAGCATCCAGTGTTAACGAACAGTTATGAGGAATCATTGAAATAAAGGTTTTGTGTATATGACGTTGAGAATTGTATAGTGGTTGGAAATCGCAGGTCTGGAGGCAGGATGAGGTCTGTACCATGAAGCACTCCCTAGATGCATTAAAATGTGTGACATCCACATTTTATTGCAAAAATCAAGAAAGAAGATATGAAACTGAAGACTTGGCTGTATGGGCTAGATCCCTTTGCCGTCCCGTAACAGGGAAAATTTAAGGAAAAAAAAACAATCAATGCATTGATTGGATATTGGATCTACCTAAAGCCGTGTCCCCACTAGAGCCGCGCGGCCCGGCCTCGCGAGGCTTATTTGTCATATTGTTTTAGGCCTCGCTCACGTACACATTCATGAGGCTTGGCCGCGCGGCTTGGCCTCATGGAGCCGCACGGCCCTAGTGGGGACGCGGCTTAAGGGATCTACTCACGAAGATAGAGGTAAAATATAAGCTTCTTGGATCTACTCTTAGGATTGGATCAAGGAGCTTATATTTTTTAGTATAAGCTCCTTGGATTGGATACACTCGCAAAACCAAACCAACAGTCAAAGATCAATGTAAACCTGAAATACAAAGAGAAACTTTCTCTCATTTGTGCTCGGAGGCTTTAGACAGCATACATTTCGACAATCGCTCTCGCTATCGCTAAGTAAAAAAATGTATGGGATTGACATAAGCAATCGATCACTTTTCGATTGCTTATGTCAATCCCATACATTTTTTTACTTAGCGATAGCGAGAGCGATTGTCGAAATGCATGTTGTCTAAAGCCTCTGAGACGACAATGGAGCTGGGATTATTGAACTACAGAGAAATGAGCTAACCACTAAGCTATCACATGCTCAGCAGGATATAAGGTGTATTTCAAACAAGATATCATCTAGAACTTGCTTGGAATACATTATAATAGTGTGTCGTCGGTAGTGTCGTGCGAGCGTGCGAGTCAATAGAACACAAGATACCACAGCTTAAAAACATACAGTAGTTCAACCATAATATAGAAACTATGGACCGACAACGAGAAAGTCATTGTTTAACTTACACGCAGGCGGCCTAACCTGTAGTCACTCATGTAGTCACGTTAAAAAGACAGCAACTGTCAGGCTGTGCATAGTGCAGGTCCAGAAATTTACAAATCTGGAAGACACCAATAAAAAAAAGAACACATTTTTTTTTGACCCCAAGTAACTTTTGAATGTTACTGTATCCTACTTGTCTCTTTCCAACTCTGAGATGACGTACACACGTATGACATATTAGACGGTCACTTGACACGTGCTCTAGTGGTTAGAAAGAGACAAATGGATAATAAGAAGTTTGAAGGTAAAAAAAAGTCTTCACTTTTTGCTTAGACAAACTTTTTGGGAGAAACTGAAAAAAAGAGAATAATTTAATATTTATGAGTTGACATGACATGAGATAAGCTATAGTTTATTAAACTGTAATAATGCCTCTTAAAACCTAGAGTCACAGAAGCGATAAATCCTCGAATTTCTGCTGCTGATTTTTTTCCTGGGAGCCTAAAATAGATAACATTACCGTGCTAAAAGGCACTCAGGAAAAAAAGTTTAAAGTAATAAATTAAAGTAAAACAAAACTATTTGAAACTTTGAGTACCTACTAAACTAATGGTTTTATTAACTTAACGAATTTCAAGACTGTCCGTGATTAACTTGTGCTACAGGCACCCTACTAGAAAGAGATCGAAAAGTGATCGATTGCTTATGTCAATCCCATACATTTTTTTACTTAGCGATAGCGAGAGCGATTGTCGAAATGCATGTTGTCTAAAGCCTCAGGCTGGTCAATTGCACCGCGAACAATAACTAAAAGGGAATCATATACTACCAATGCATATAGAGGGCAAAAAGACTGCACCGCAGGTGCCCAGCGGGCACTGGCATCGCGGCATATCTGTGGCTACCTGCCATGTATCACACATACCAGTTTGTATGCAGTTACGCAGACGGCGGCGCGGGGCGGCTAGCTCAGTCCGTACCGCTCTTCTTTATAACGAACGTCGTGAACTAACTGCCTCCGTCCCTCGTGTGCTTTGTGTTCGCGGTGAGGGCAGCCGCGGGCATCGACGGGCAGACGCGGTCTTTATTACTTTGCGGTGAAAAAACTGCCCCACCCTGCCGTTTCCAAAGCGCTTAGCATAATAAATGATTAGTCGGTCATTGAGTATTTTTAGTAGCTCATTCTGGATTTTTTATTTGCTCAGTTTATTATTTCCCTGTATTAAATAACTTTATATTAAGTATTGCAATAAATAAAATAATATTTGAAAAAAATAACCGATTACCTACGTTCATTCTGTTGAATTTTCAATTTAATAACTCGTATGTAATGGTTCTCGGCTGAGGTTCTCGGACTAAGTAAAGTCAGTGTGTTGACAACACTAGTTTCGTTCGTTCGAATCGAGTTGAATGAATCGAAATATCGAAATCATTGAAGAAGCGTTGTTACTGCGACTGCGTTGCAATTTACCAAAGTGAATTCCTTGATAAATCACAGCGAGAAAATTAGTGCAAACGTTTTTACAGTTGAATTAATATTGTAGTAATATAAAATGGCAGATAAAAAAGGTATTTATGCAATTCTTTCATTATTTTCTTTGTCCTTTTTACAACATACTATTTTGACATATTGTAATGTCACTGAGCATTACAAATCCATGTTTTTCGAAAATAACTTGCAAATTTACTCTAATTGTTGTTAATTTTATCATTAATTCTATCAACGCTTTTGATTTCGTGGAGAAATTCGTGAAAACTTATTTCAGATTGAGATCAATAATTCTTGTCGAATCCAAGATGGATGACAAGAGTCCTTGTTCGCAAGAGGAATTTAATTCTAGTTTTAGTTCCTTTTGTTCTTTTAGGTGATTGGTTTGAATGCCATTTCATATTTCACACATATTAGATATTACTTTGCAAGTTTTTACCAATTTATATCCCTTGAAGAGAATAAAAAAATCCCTAATAAAATGCAAGGCCCTAAGTAATGCGTAGTCGATTTAATAAAATGATACTACTAAACCATTATTTCTTTCACACAGAGTCCTGTCCTAAATATATCTACAGTTATTTCATAGCAATTTCTAGTGTTTAATTTATTTTATATGGATGTTGAATCTAGGTCACAGTCTACCCACCAATCATTAATATTTTTATACATTAATCTCTCAGGTAGGTATTCAAATTTTGCATTAATTGAGTCAATATTATTGAATAACAGTTCATTTCTGTGATTGGTGTCTTTTTTTTATGAAATCTTACACTTATTTGTGTAGTACTGGTACCTAAGCATATTATGGAAAATTATGCTTCTCTTCTTTGAATTTATTATTAGTAGTCTCCATTTTGATATGATGTCACCAAATTATGCTCTCAAACTGTAATTTAACTGCAAATTTGGGAAATTAACAAATCTATTGTTCTTGTTGGATAAACTTAAAAATTAATATAATGAATATTTCTGTGAAGTAAGAACAAGACTACTCTCAATACCAATAAAATAGATACAGCATTTTTGCTTCCAGAAATGCTTTGGAGCATTTGTCACTGTCTAAGCCAAGGAATATAAACAACTACTCTTATACAAAATACTCTTACATGTAAAATAAATTGTTATTCAAATAAAATTATATTCCACAGTTCCTTCCAATTTCCAATCTGAATAAGTTATTTCATTTCCTTACATGACACAGTATTATATTTGTATTTCATGACCTCAGTGACATTTCAAATGTATCTAAAATTGCTTGATAGAAATAACTGACATGATGTAAATTCCTTTTTTTTAACTTTACATTATGGCGGAATTTAGACTTTAAGATAAACAAAATAAATACTTACACTACCTTTGATTCCAAATGAAATAGGGTCTACCTCATGACTTAATAATTCCCTTACAATATTTTGTATTCAGATAAAACAAACCATTTAAAATCATTATGCATAGACTATGCTACAATCTATACTCAACTAAAACAAACTTGAGCTGCAATGCAATACTTTTCTATAGCTTTGCAGCTCTGCTTGCACTTATTTGTGCGAAGCTATGCCTAGTTGTAGTGTGGCCTATGTTTCATTCTGTCCTGACATAATGGCAACGGCAAGGCAATTTTTACACAAAAAATTGCAGCAAAATAGGTACTTACGTATTAAAATTTTCAAAAGGTAGCCTCAAATTTGGGTAGTGGTTGAGTACTAGGGGGTTATTATTTTATTTAATTTAAACAAAAATCACTTTGGGAAATATCTTTTTCTGGTGCAGTACGATATCCAGCTTCTATAAAATATACAATTGTAGCTAGTCAAATTGTCAACTTTTCATACCACATTTGGAAAGGTTTCTTTTTGGACGACAAAAACGGTAGCTCTATATTTGTAATAAATAAAAATATCTTACTACCACCTGTAAAGACTAAAAGCGATTGAATTTGCGAGCTATAAAAATTCGGGCAACATGTAACTTTCTTTGCTCTCCAAAAGTAAATTTTATTTACAGTAGGTAACTGTCTGGACTTGAAAATTGTATAGTCATCTTTAGTGTTATAACTGCACAGATTATTAAAATTGATTTAAATCTTATATTAAAATGACTTCAAGAATACATCATACAAAAATTGGAGCAACAAAATATTTAAAAAATGAAGTAATTTTTTAAATTCAAACAGCAGACTAGATAGGCACACAATTTTAAAATTCTATAACTGCAAGTCACAATTATATTAAATAGTAACAAACTAAACAATTTTAAACTTAAATCGATTGATAAAAGTGTACAATCCTGTTTAGATTGTGTCATAACAGGGTACGTGATCTCATTGCAAAATTTTATAAAATATATTTCAAACTAAAACACTGATGAAAATCACCTAGATACTTTTGAATCGGTGATTTTGTTCACCGTCCTGTGTAGGTGATCTGATCCCCATTCTGATTCCGGTTGTTAATAAACATTCCAACGCCTCGATAGCGTCGCAGGAGCAGCGGGCCTGCCACCGAAGCTGGCGGAGCCGTCGTCTAGTCACTATCATGTAATGACATCATATAGAATTTTTCTTTCTTTTTTTTTCTTTTTGAAACATAGTTAAAGAGAGACAATTATGATATGTGCGTATCGGCGTGTGGACGATCGTATGTGTTATTATCAAATGTAACCACTGCGGTTGTGTGATTGCTATTAAAAATTTGTTTTATTACTATATTTTTAGGAGTTGCTTTGATTTTGCTATCCAACTTTTTACAAAAGACTATTTATAATAGTGTCTTTTTCTTAAAAACAAAATATTTAAATTCCTGAAATTCTTATTTCAATTCTAAAAACGGAATGAATAAAAAACAAAATTCTCTATAGGAGATTTTTTCCATGTTTAGAATTAAAATAACTAATATTTTCTTAAGCAAATCATGGTATAATTTATCAAGTTAAGTTTGTTTTATAAGCTTTATAGCAAACACACGGTCCAGAGTAATTTTCTTAAACAACTTACGCTTGCGTGTGTTTAACCGTAGTTTTTACAACTTGTTCAAACTGTACCAATTTTTACAACAGTTTCAAAATATTTTTTTGTAATGGCAACACCCTCAAGACGATAGTGTTACAGAGCTAAATGGATGGCTGTACAGTAGATGTTTTTGGCTTGATTTGTATAGTGATTGGAATCGTTGTGGGGTTGTTACATTAAAAATTTCAATCATATTTAAACACACACATCCGCCAGTGTCTTAGCTAACACTAAAAAAATAAGTTGTTCTAAGTTCTGATGGTGCTGTTTATTTTTTTAATTAAAAATAAACAGTGCTTATAATTTACCAATTAATTATAATCAATGTTTTTGATGCTACTATTTTCTTTTATTTATTTTCCAATGTTTAGTTCACAGCTTATTTTTTTTCGATAATTGTTTTAACACCTAATTTTTAAACAATATAATAATGACCCGGTTCTCCTATCTCACTTATTAAATTATCAAATTTTGTTTTTCGTTTTTTTAATCACTGCAAGGTCATTGTTATAAATTTTGCTAGCCATTACATTGCACTTATAGCGATGTTACAAACTATTTATTACAACAATTTTTAAACATATCCAAAAATAATTTGTCAGTTTGTTTCATCAATTAAGTCTTTTTTTTTTCAAGAAAAAAGGCTTTTTTATTTGAGTTTGTTGTTTTGTTTTACATTAGTATAAGCTAACTCTTAGACTAATAATGCCTTTAGGAAAATAAAAAGATGTTACTTTAATTACAAACTTCTTAAATCAGATTTAAACTTTTGGAACACAAATAAATTGGTCCTAAAATATATACATTTCATTCTCTATCAAATGTAAAACCATAATTGAAATTTTAAATGTTATGTAACATTTTTTTCTTTTTAAATTTTAAACTTTTCATAAAAAATATTTTTATGAGAGGTTTGATATCGAATTACATGTTAAAAGCACAAAATTGTGATAGTTGTTCTATATTTTGTGCAAAACTCAACTTTTCTAGAATAATCTTTTTTATGTAGTCTAGTAATATTATTACTTATCTCAAAAAGAAAAGTTGGGTTCTTAATTAATATAATAAGCTGTGTGTGTTTATACTAACATGAAAAAGAAAGCAAAACAGTTATAAATAATCGTGAAATGTTCTTTATTTAAAAAAAAATTCTTCATATACCGTTTTGTTTTCTTAATTGTTCACGAAAAATATACTCTTTATTATTTTTCTGAACATAAGAGGTGATGGTTGAGTTGGCAAATTGGTTTACTATTTGACAAACTGTAATTTTGACGCCAATTTGCAAATGTGTATGTTTGGTTACATTGTTATATTGTAAGATTAATATTATCTTTTGTGTATTATCATTTTAGGTAATTGATAATATGCAAACTAATTGTCCATCTTATTTCTGAATCCATTATTAAGTGTTTTAATTAAAATTGGTTACTTAAAAAGTGGTTTGTTTTTTTGGTTTGAAAAAAGATGGGCATATTTGGGTTTGAATCCGTGTTAACAGGAATGATACAGTGTTTAGCGCGTTTGTGATAGTGTAAGGAGAAATAAAGGATTTATCACATATACTGTTCCAAATATTAACTTTAGGTTTTGTACAAGAACAATTCATGTGATAATTCTTTTGTTTAATCTATAGCAATGAGACAATTGCCATAGACAATGCATGCAAATTAAGCTTAAATTGAAGGACAGGGAAGTATGTCAGTGGAAACGTTACAATTCTATAGTTTATGTTAAAACCACAAACACCTCCCAACACCTTACTTAGGATCCAGTTACCACACTAAACCTCATTTTAATTTAAAGTCTTTTCTAATCTTTTTTGGTATTTATAACCCTAGGCTAATGTACACAGGTTCTATATTAGGTTTAACATTGTTGTTTCTTTTCGATCGCTGGATTTGTTTTTGTATATCACACAGATTATATGACAACAAATCCTTGCTTTTGCGATTAAAGTTTAAGCTTCCCATTTGACAGTTCATGTCGGCCATTTTGTGGACCGGGACAAGATGGCGTCATCCTTGGTAGCTTAAGTACTAGTCGATGTTTCTTAAAGGGTCAAAAACTACCAGGATTTTTGCATTTATGTGGTGTCTAACAGGAGTCGTTCATATGAAATTTTGCTGGTGGTTTAGCTGCTGTTTTTTGGCGAGCATGTTGATTTTTGTTTTTTAAAGTTTACGTTGACAGTTACGTAGTGTAGTGACGTAGTTATGTTTCAGTTGTGGCATGCGTTTTATCGATTGTGTTTCGATTGCATGATTCTGTGTCCTTCAACGCACCCATCATAGTTTTTGTTTTTCTTTTCGCTTTTATGCATAAGCGCTTGTTAGTTTCAGCAAAATAATATGAAAATGACAGTGTTTTAAAGTATTTTATATAAATCGTTATCGAAAATCTTGGTATTTGCAGAATAGTTAGTTAATTAATAATAGACTTATATAATGTTTTCTTTTAAAGGAATGTTCACATGATGTATACACGTTTTTGGCGCCTCTCGGGGTGCAACTTATGATTTTGAACTTGAGAAAGTGCTAAAACAAGGACAGTAAAAAACTTTAGTCTGTCAAAATAAATGTTTCTGAAGTTCACGGTCAAATTATAAATAAATTAATCAATGTCTTTTTTTCAAGGTCCTTCGTGTGATGTTTTGTTAATTAAGATTTTTTTGAAAATAATCTAAAAGTGGCAAACAAAATGATCACGCTTGCTCTTAGACACTGCACAGATTACTAAAAAAAGACTGGCTCTATGAAAATTTTTTTGTTTTTCAAAAAAATGTTTTTCATTGGCTTTTTTCATATGGCCAGTTTTGAGTGAGAGTGATCATTCAGGAATGCATTGTAAATAACTTTTGGTAGGACACACTTGTGTTATACCGATAACCTACCAAATCATTGTACTGTCGGCTGCTGGGAAAAAAAAACTTG
Organism: Elophila nymphaeata; assembly: GCA_955850985.1. Lineage (NCBI taxonomy): Eukaryota > Metazoa > Arthropoda > Insecta > Lepidoptera > Crambidae > Elophila > Elophila nymphaeata. The sequence goes on along the minus strand of OY039066.1, from coordinate 23,320,824 downwards.
GTACGGTACATGAGATGTAGCTCGGAGCATTTTTATACGTCAATGCATTATCGACTTTGTAGCATTGAAATAACTTCGTAAATCAATTAAGGAGACTATAAAGACGTTCGCTCTCGTCAGACTTTTTGTAGCACCGACAATCGGGCCGATGTTTTCGTAACTTGAAATTTAATTAAATTTTCTGACCGACTTTTTGTAGATCGTGTGCGTTTCACTATTGCAAGCAATTCCATTTTGCTTATACAAAAAATCGGTTACAGATTATCAGAAGAGGCCGGCAGGGATAGTTGTGTGATTTTCGATCTTATTTTATCGCGCTCAAAGTCGATAATAGCTTGCCAGTAAAAATGCACTGCGTCGCATGTCCAAAGAAGTGCGCTGTCCATTCAATCTTCTTTGCAAAGTTTTTTTTTCTCACTACCGAAGCCAGTCACATCACTTTGAGGTTTTTTCAAAATAGTTTTTACACTCTTTACACTTGGCAAAACCTCAAGCTAGTGGCGACTATGTAACGCGTTCGCATCGCTTGTCGTTAACATTGACGTGGGTAAACAGCATGGACGAGATTCCGAGATTTTGTACCGTATTTCGATCATGCTACGGTCGTGTTGGCTCGTGTTTTAAAACCTATATTCTAAGACTCGATTTCCTGTCTTTAGCACGCGATATTAATATCGTAGAGCCACAAGTCTTAGCAGTAAAGGTCCTAAAGTTTGTTTTAAAGTTTTTTTTCTTTGACGAGTTACCACGGCCTCACCGCTACGTCAAGCGTGAATGCTCGGGCTTGGGTTGCGGATAACCGCGGCCGACTACGTTGCTGCGCTGACACTCGAAAGTAGATAATTTTGTAAACAAAAGTGCTGTCTCGAGATCTGAAACGGCGTGGACTTATTAGTAGAAATAAATATTTTAAAAATTAAAAACATTGTTAACCCTCGACCGCGCGAATTGATATCACAATCAGTGTTATATTCCTAGCTAAACCGCTCGATGGAGGGTCAACACGCGTTCCAAAACACGTCCGCTCCGGCCGAGAGCCGGCTTGCGAGTGCCAGCGCGGCGAGTGGGTCGCGGGGAAATGAGGGTAGGACTATAACTTGACGAAGAGGGTTGTTTCAGTGACACCGCCGCTTGGCGCTTATCCCCAACCTCAGCCGCCGCAGGGTCCGTTCCTGCCTGCGCCGCCGCATCAGGCAGCACCGCAATATGGAGGTAATATTGGCAGTTTATGGTTTATAAGTATTTTGCACAGATACATGAATGTATGCTCCGTATCCTTTGGACGGCATTTCGGACTACTTCTCGCGGCTGTCATCATTAGTGTCTACGCAAAATCCTAGTATATTTTTTCGGTCGCACTGCAAGAAAAGACGGTGACCCCAATGCGTTAGTCCGACCAGGTCCGCACCGATCTTGACTTCACAGTTCACAACGCCCTCTACACCGCCGGAGACAGAAACAGATGGAGATAGACCATACGTGAAAAAGTGATGCAGAAGGTCACGACCCTCAACATTGAGGACGAAGGAGGAGGACATGAATGTACCTCAAGTAGAGTTGAAAATGAAGATGGACAACACTAAAGTCATGTCGTACCTAGAACAGACAACATTAGAAATAGGTAGTTAAAAACATAACTCTCTTTATTAAATCTAAAAAAAAGGACAGTTTAATTTTTAAAATTCTCATTCACCTACCTGTCGTCCAAAACTTTTTTGGTTAATTTAGATTTGATTATGATTATCACTCTATATCTACTGTTGATAGTACTTACTCCCGTGGTAATTGAATACATAGGTTGGTGCAACTTCGAGAAATAGGCACAAGAAATATAGATAAAAAATATTAAGAAGTAGTCACAGTATACAAGGAAGTATTGTATTGGAATAGGCGAACTGTCTCCTACATTGTCAGTATAATGCCTCGTCTCTACTTTCACAGGGTTGAAGTGTTAAATTTTTAAGCGCTTATAGGCTTACCAAGAGGACACATACACCCTCGGCCTTATCATAACTTCGCAAGGGTTACCCCGTAAAATATTTTTCATTTCCAATAAATGTCCTGCCTTATTTCACGCAGACTGTAACATTAAAAATCTTTTGCTTGTTTAAATCAAGGTGTAAAAACCGGTCCTGCAAGGTTATTTCTGGTGAAAATATGCGATCTTTTGATATTTAAATGAACATGTAAACAATGATTCGAAGAGATTTCAACATATCTACAGGCGGGAATCGAATCTACAACAGAACTTCCAATGCCTATTTAAAATGACAATAATTTAACTCTATTGCTGTGATAATTTAGAGTCTGCCTGTCCTGCTTGTTATTTTTTTTTTATTAGTTTATTGAGTTTTGTTACTTTATTAACTTGCTAGTGGCCGCCGGCAGCCTCGCCCGTGTCAATGTCGGTAATGGTGCTAAAAAGTATCATATTATTATGTCTATCTATTAGATTAACTTTCGCATTTATAATATGTAGATAAATTGAACCTAAATAAATTGGTAGCAGGGTAGGCCCATGTCCAATAGTGGGCGTCTCTCGGCTGAAATGATGACGGTAAGACGGAGGTATTACGTCCCGCATCTATTCACTGATTCATATTCTTTTCGACAATAGCCTGGACTAGAGTGGACGGCCCACTAGCGTATATTCCTGCCGGAATGTCCAATCCACCAGGAATGAATTCTAGTGGATGGGCAAAGCGCGAAAGAATGACGGTATTAAAATCTTTTTGTTCCTTTCGTCGCACCTGCACGACGCGATAACCTTGACTTGAAGTAGCAGGAAAGCATGTAGAGATGACATTAATTAGTGGCCTCAACGGTTTTATTTAACCCTATGACTCACTCTCTCACTCAACTCACTCTTTCAATACAAACCATATTGTAAATTGCCGTAGTGGCGGGTGGGTCTCCGTACGGGGTGACATTCGGCGGGGCGGGCGCTGGCGCCGGGGGGGTGTACGCGCCTCCGCCGTATGACCAGCTGCAACACCACCAGGCCATCCCGGCACTGAGCCAGCAGTTGCCAGTGAGTACACACCACATATTTTATTGTACAATCCATCGGCACACACCAAGCAACCCTTTTTTTTATTAATACGCATCATCTCTGCAGCTACGATGAACCTCTTTTTGAATGAGCCAGGATTGTTACAAAGAAGAAACACATGTGCTGGCAGTGAATTTCATTTCTTTTTCGTGCGTCATAGAAATGAGTTGCTAAATTTCTTAGTTCGCGTTGTAATTGTAGCCACAGTTGTGGACAATGTAAGTCAGCACGCGTAGTCCTAAAAAGGACGGCAGAAGGTAGGATTAGGGGAAAAGGATCTTTAGAATCAGAATACACTTGATTTCTGAATTCTACTGTTTCTTGTTTAGTTTGGTTTCAAAATTCATAGTAGATTTAAATGCAGTTTTTATTCAACTGAAACAGAATGCGTTTTCCCAACAGATGTATAGCCCGGCGGCGGCCATGTACGCGGCGGCGGCGGGCTACCCGGGGTATATCGGTTACCCGGTGCAGTATTACCCGTACTATCCCGCCGCCGTCCAGCCCTCTATACAACCGCTGAGGCCCACCATTATGATACCGGTAAGTCATAGTCTGGCTTGTTTTCACTAGCTCGATCGAGTTTCTCTAGTTCGTTCGTCGAATTTCACTAGTTGGATCGTCGAATTTCACAAGCAGGATCGTCGAATTTCACTAGTTAGATCGTCGAATTTCTCTACTTAGAGAATTAAGTTTCACTAGTTAGAGAATTAAGTTTCACTAGTTCTACTGCTTTGAAATGAAACCTTTTTAATGAAAAAAAATACTATGGGTAATTTGTCTAAGTATTTCTATGACTGATAGGTTCGGAGTTTTTTTTTAGACCTAGTGCGACGACGAAAAAATTCACACTAGTTCGACGGTCGAACTAATGAGAACAAAGGTCTACTTTTGTTCTCATTAGTTCAACCGTCGAACTAGACGTAGAATTATGTTAATTTTTTAGTCTGATTGACTGAAAATCAGAACTGGTACCTACCCAGACGACCCTACATATGGGTCTACCACCTAGTAAGAGTCGTAAATAAATTATAACAAAATATCCAAGTTGTAAGTTTTACAATTTTATGAAAAGTAATGTAATTGTCAACTCAATTCATAGAAATGAATTGTTCCTTTTTTTCATAATGTGTATTGTCATGCACAGAATGGGTTCGAAGCGGGCGGTAGGTTCGAGGGACTGGCGCAGACTCTGCTGCCCCCCGCGCCGCCCACCGTGCCCCCCTCCCCCGCGCATCTCTTACAGCATCAAGTGCTGTGAGTATACACACACACACACACACACTACTGCCACATTAGGGCTCCGCTGTCACACATCTCATATAATGTATTACAAAAAGTCCAAAATATTTTGTCCCTTGTAAAGAGTTATCTGTGATTGACTCCTTTGAAACCTCTTTTATTTTCGGAATAAAATAGTTATTTTCAACTCTTCAGCACCAAAAGAGTTTTTTTGCTTTGTAAAATCTTCAAAAACTGTTTTTGCTGTGAGCTCCGAAAAATACTGTAATTTTTAATCTACACAAGAAGAGTTATTAATACTAATTTCTAGCGTGATAAACATGTATTTATTTATTTTTTCACACCTATAACAATTTTCTCGTTGGAGAGGTGAAAAGGTTAAAAGTCACTCGCTATGCCAGTGATTTAATTCTAGATTACTGCGCTGTTTCGTGATTTAAAGTTGGCACTAAAGAACTGCTCACAAATTTGTTGAACAAATAACTATTGTTTGACAAGTAAGCAAAATTATTTTTGACTTCAAATCACAAAGCTGCGAAAACTCGTTATTTTTATATAGGCCACTGAGCGCTGTGAATGATAAAATTATTAAAAAAAAAAAAAAAAATATCACGCCCTTTCACGTCGTCATCTAGTTATTAACGGAGTTTTTATTGACAAATCCTAATTACTAAACAATGAACAAATACCTAGTTGACCTATTTCAAAAGATAATTTTTAAAAGCCAGTCAATGAAAATATGACAATTTTAACCTTATATTATTTTGTATTCATTAATTAAAAATCGAAACATTTTTGACGTGACAACGTCTTATAATTCGATAGAGCCGGCTGCACGCACGAAAAAACATGACGTCATGCGGCGTTACCTCGCTCTGAATCTAATTCTCTAATTTGAATTTGGAATTATGTTCTTTAAAATTTAAACTTTCAATGATACCAAAACCAGCCAGATACAAATAGTATAGCCAAAGAGATTTTATTACAAGTTTATTCATACTATAATGCGAAATCTATTAAACAAATGAAATTAAATTTTTCTTTTGAAAAATGCTACCATTCCATCAGTATTTTCTTAAGACGTTGTCACGTTCAACTATCGTCAGTAGACCGACTTTACAGACAACCAATTTTATTTTTAAAAATCTGGTAGATGATATTACAGATAATACATTATACAATCTTTTTAATTCTGTTGCAGGTGGCGTTAAAAAAAATCTCTAAAATAGGGCGAACATTCTTCTATTAGCACCGACGGCAGCGGTGACATACGGATCGACAAACAACCGACATACGTACGTACACGGAGTACATATTAGACATCAATCGGATCATGCGACATAACTATTAAATGTAACTTAGGTGCAAGGACATTAGAAAACGTCCTAAATAGTTGTAAAGTTAAACGAAACGTGCGTATATTGTAAGTTTTTAACGTATTTAATTTTGTCGATATCAACATTTTATAAAACTATTCATATCACATGAAGGAAATTAAATTTAAATGTATATCTGTTTACATATGAAGTGATCTACAAAAATATGAAGTTGAAACAATGTTTGTTTAATGAGATCATTAATTAATATTATATAAAATGCTATGTCCGTCGGTGTGCAGCCCGTTATCTGACTGTGATGTCTCTATCTAGGACCACAAATATTGATATATTATGAAAAATATTTTTTAAATATTTTTTGTTTTATAAGGGTGATTTTTCAATACTCATGAGTTTTTTCTATAAAATACGATACAGCCCAATGAAATTAAAAAATATAAATGTCGTCTTGTATTTTATCAAATACTTAATTGAATTCAGCCCTAAATATATGTTGCTTTAATTTTTACAACTGTTATTTTTTTCATTATTTTATTAATGAATAAAATGGTAAAAATATATTAGTTGATAAATCTTTATCTGTCGTCTATTTACACTTTTGGTTTTTTATAACACCAGAAGTATGAGATATAATCAGACTTGAAGAAAAACTTATTCGATGCGTATTTTATAACAACGTTTTAACATGCAAACGAGATATGTTAATACATTTAGTTTCCAATATTTTTACTGTTAAAAACGTGTATGAAAATTAAAAAAAAATGTATACAGCAAAATTTATACATATATTAATATTTGTGGCCGCCGAATAGTCTCGCCCTTTGGGCGGTTTTCTCAATATTATAGTATTATTCGAATGCCGGTGGTACGATTTAGATATACGCGAATGATTTACTGTCTGTTTGTTATATATATATAAAATATATATTTTCATGTCCTGCCGTCTGGTGAGAGAGAACTACTTTATTTGTCTATTTTACAAATAAAAGTGTTAAAAATTGTGATTATTCAAAAACATTTCCTTTGTTTTCAATGATTTTCTTTATCTAATGTTTACAATTTAGTTTGTCTCTTTTAATTTCTCTAATGATTAATCTTGCTTCCTCAGACAGACAGTATATCATAAAATTAGTTATATATAAAAAAATATGATATATATGTAACGATTCGGTTGTGCGTGACTGAATGAAGTGTGCGAGGGATCTTTTTAGATATATATTGTGTTTATATATGTAATTAATATGTTCTATGTTGTGATAAAATTAACTTTATTAAAATGACGCTACATTACAACATAAACGGTTGAAATATAATTATTTTTCAAATCATAGTAAAATAATAGATGATTCTATCAATCATTCTATACAACTTATAGCATTATTTTAATATTGTTAAAGTTATTTGCAGTGAAAATAGGCGTTTTTTTAATTTTGCAAATATGAAAATATATGTGAATGCTTTGTGACACACATGAACTTATGCGTTTGACAGTTTTACAGAAATCGCGGGCAATGGTAATTAATTTATACCGTAAAAATATCCAATGGATGAAGTGCTATTAAAAAATTGAAGTGATTTATAAAATGAACTGTAGCTTGTTATTATATTTTATGCAATCATTACAATGAATTAAGAAATAATATTTACTTCGCCAAAAATTTTGCTCTTTTTATATGATCAGACAGTTTTTTTAAAGCATTTTCAACAGTCCCATAGCAGAATACAGAAAAAAATATTTAGAATATAAAACAGATAAATGTTCATGTGTGTATTGTATGTATTTGTATGAAAATTGATTCGTGTTGAAGAGTTAGATGTTTCACAGACTATTTTCACGATTTGAGTAAGGTCGAGACACCATAATAATGTTGTAATTGTAAAACAAATTAAGAATCTTAAAGGTTTACTATCACCATAAACGGAATGAATCTCCAGTGAATCTTTAGTAAAAGTAATACGAAACTAAACTCGACTAACGAATAATTTTTATTGTCTGTGAAATATCGAGTGAGAGTTTTTCGGGAAGAGATGGGTATAACAGAATCTCAAAGGTAGGAGATATGAAACTGCCTTTTAAAGTGACGCTTTGAATTATGATCGATAAGATTTACGAATTGAGAAAATAAAAGTTACGCGTTGTTTTTTTCTATTAAGAAAAAAGGAAAATTTCAATTAAAATGTCGGTATACATTTTATGTATTCGTGCCCTAGTCGCTGGTAAATACATAAATTAAACAATCATTAGATGGCGGAAAATTTAGTACACACTAAGTAAAAGAAAATATTTTTCTTTTTTATTCTTAAAACATTCGATCATAATTCTTTGTTGGTTATTTTTAGTAGTTACGGAGTCTGTTTTTGATTATTGTCCGCCTTGGCGAGATAGGGAACTTTTCTCTATGTATACACTGGGTTTGACCGTCAAATTATTGCTTCAGCTCTCTTAATATTTCTGTGGAGAAATTAAAATGAGCTGTAAATTTATAAAACAAAAAAATATATACATTAATTTTTAGATACAAACTGACGGTATATTTATAAAAACTTGTATGCAGCATATAAATGTATACTTGAGTATTCTAAATTTGTTTTTACAGAATGTTTACGTTCTAGCTTTAATTACATTAATTTTTAAACTTGTATACATTTTTTAAGTATACATTATAATTTGACGGTCGACAAACAAACGTGTTTTTACTAGGTTATATTTGAGAGATTTTTTTTTATTGTATTGCATTTTTGTAGTTGTACGAATCATGTTGTGACATAGTCGCGTTGACGTCAACTTGTCGGTTGAATCTATTTGTGCTGACTTTAGGTTGATCCAGTATTGGGCTTGCCAGTGGTAAATAACAATACGATTCGAAAATTACATAAACTTTAGTATGTATACACTTTTAAATGGAATAATACTTTAAATATATTTGAAATTGGTACAATTATAAAAATTTAAAGTCATAATATTACTTAACCTAGTACTGAAAAAATCGCGCCTTCAGGCGATTTTAATCTCCTAATACAATTGGAGACATAAATTATCTGTTTGTATCTCATGATATAAACAAATGAGACTTATTAAAGATTCAATATATATTGCTGTGTTCTATTCCTCCATTACGAGAGAAACACTTATGCTATTTTAAAATCTTTCTCCTACCCTGCTCCTAATTTATTTGGGGTCGGTGCAGCATGTCTTGATAACGACAATATTGCCTTAGGATTTGGCATTAGATTTTTACGGGCCGCCGCCTACTTGACACCTGCCACCAACCCTTTTTTTCATAATTTCAATAATTACATATTTTGTTTCAAATCAAACTTCTGGTATAGCCCAACGCTCTCTTGCCTATAGGTGTAACTGGTACCTCGGTCGGTATATTAACTCGTAGGAGCCCGTATGGTGTGGGGACCATAGTTTCATTGTATGTGTCCAAAACCCAGTGGTGAGTTCAAGAGAAATGGAATTCAGAACAATTGACGATTCTATTAAACTGTACCTCAAATATTAAACTAGACTGTCTTATTCCATGTAATTTAAACTGCCGCCAGATTTCTTACATTTTGAGATTTTCCGATTTACATAAAAGTGGTTCTCAAAATTTTCAAAAAGAAACCCCAAAAAGTTTGCCCATTTTTAAGATTTAAGATTATAGATAACCTTGATTGGCGTTAAAAAGTTTGGTCATCTCATTCAAATTTGAACGGAAAGCATCGTCAATTGTTCTAATTACTTCAGAAACTTTGGATTATATCATATTCCAGTGATGGAGGTACAAATATCCTGTGCAAACAATGACAGAGCAGCTTCAGAGAAACCTATGCATTTGACTTATGAATCATTTTGCAACGGCAATGTATAATTAATTCTTACGTTAATTTTTATATTATTTACTTACCGCTAAAGATTATTTCTGATATAATTTTAGAGACGCATTATGATGAGTCAGTCGTAGTTTGAACAACACTTTTTTAATAAAAGATATATCTGTCATGTATATGGTTCACATCAACTTTATTTAGAATAGTACGCGTGCATTACAATTTCTGCAGGCAGAATTAAGTCTTCATTTATTCATTGACAAGTCGCGTGCTTCACTAAAATAATTACTAATGTTTCACTCAGTTATGCAATATATAATAATTATTACATGAAGATGCAAGTAGCAAGGGCCGTGTAATTATGAGTCTAACAATGACTATGAATGAATCTTAAAAAATTCAGCCAGTTATGAAAACTCATTTCCGCACAGGTGCGTTAGAGCGATCATTCTACTTTTGAGTTTTTGTTCGTATTAATTTGTCACGAAAATATTGATGTCGATTCCGAGATAAGTAATACGTTGACGACGCTATATTTTGTTAATATAACATACATATTTAGAAGTTTATCTCCGAGTTGAATTGAATATTTTCTGTTTGTTTTACGAATGTCGCTGCACTGCTACAGTGTTGGAAGATATTGTCCACTTACTTGTCATCATCATCATCATCAACAGCTCATATAATGTCCCCACCTAGGGGCTCGAACCTTTATAGGATCTGCAAAATCGTTGGTAGTATTTTAAAATTGTCAATCCTAAGTCGTCGACTCTAAGGTACATAACATATTCTACAAATTTGATTTCGGAATTCAGTTACGGCCGGTATATTGTATATTATTATTTTAACCAACCCAATTGTAATTTGAGTTCAAACTATGATTTTATTTGACGTAGTAATTTCATTAATTACCAGGCTCAATAGTGCGTATGGAAGGAATATGACAGTGGTTGTCATACTTTTTCCTAAGACCCCTGAATAATAAATTGGGGGCATTAGATAAAATTAAGAATAGTTTGGGCAGGGGTTAACCAACTTTTGCTCAACTTATTGTATAAAATAAGTCTTAATTTCCTAGTAAAAGACTAATTTTGAATATAATCTCTAAAGTTTATCTGTACATTGTTTGCCTTGAAATGGATAGGAGGCATCGCTCCGTCACAACAGAATAGTCATTCAATTGTGAGTCTTCGTATTCTGTAAATATATTTTACAATGGCAAGATAAAGTATACTAAGCTCTCAGCTTTGCCAAAGTAAAGTGTGTCCACAGCGTACGATAAAAGAACTAATTTTAAACATTTAAGTTTTTTGTCAGCGAAACGCACGCCATCCTGTAAACGAATTGAGTGAAAACCAGTAATCTGTACTCTGGATAAGTGAAAGTGGGTTTTGCTCAAATGCGATTAATATTAGCGAGTCACGTGCAATATATAGCGTAATTATTATTTTGTTTCCAATAAAATTATTAAAATCATTTTGTTTTTTTTTTTTATTATGTTAAGTACCTATACCACTTACTACATTTTTCAAACTCAACGGGGCAGTTCTTGGACTATTAGGGAGTATTCACACATTTCACAACCACACAAACACCACATCGTGTCATCATTCAGCTGCCCTGCTAGCCTGCTACCAATTTTTCTTGGGGTCGGTGTAATGATTTTCTCTTCCATACATCTCTTTTCTTGGCCATTAATATCTCCACATAATCTATCCATCTTATCTTGGGTCTTCTTCTCCCTCTAAGTATATCCGTCCACATTCATGTTCATCTCCTATTTTAGGGGATCTTGCTAAACCGACCAGTCTCCGGACAATACACTCCCTTGTCTGCGTACACCTCTTAAACCGCCCAGTGGACGAGGATCACCTAGGGTCCTAGGCAATCAATTAGCCAGAGTAGCGTAATAAAACGAAAACTAAGAACTATAAGAAATTGAAGTCAGCCAGTACACTTGTTCCTCACGCGGTGTCCTACATTACCGTGAAACTACTCAAAGCAATGAAAACTGCATGCAACCTACGCGTCTAGCTAACGTAGGACACCAGTTAAAACTCTGGGTCATTTCAAGAGTGAAGCAGCACAATGAAGAATATGAATGAATATTGTCTTAAACGTCAAAAGGAGTAGGAAGCTGTATAAAGGCTTACTGACGAAACGATGTCATGAAATGAATAGGTACTATAAACAGCTTAGGTCCAGATTTAATTATATCATTTAGTCGAGGTAGTAGTAGGGCACGGGGACTAATCCTCTCATTTGGATCAGCCCGAACTGGGGTAATAGGTACCTACACTTGACTAAAGACCAACAACACTACAGTGTTGCGAGCGTCTATATCAGAGATTATCAAACTTATTTCTTTTACCGCCTCCTTATAAAAATCAATTCTTTTTCAGCGCCCCCAATTTTTTATACACTCCTAAAACTTAGAGCCATTTCACGTTTTTGCACGAATTTCGGAGATTTTGGAGTCCTATATCACAATCTTAAGGAATAACCAGATATTCTTTAATAATTGAGAAAAATAGGCCAATCTATGTTGTTGACGTTTAATGAAACCAAAATTACTAAAACTTATTTGATTAATTTGTAATATTCGATCTCCCACAACCGTTTTGCTGAAAAAAATTCGCAGACTCAATTTCAAAGTCCTTATTCTATTAATAATGTTAAAATGATAAACGTAAAAAAATATAGGAATCATCGGACATATGTTCCAGTCGGTACTTAATGAAATAGATTCTTGAATTTCATTACCATTTATGAGTGAAAAAATAAATCATTTGGCAAATTTCTAACATTAACATAATAATTTCATTGCCAATTTTGGTTAAAATACATCGTAATAACTAAAATAAAATTATCCCAAAATAAACAATATTCCTTCGACTTTTGATTTCTAGAGTTATTTGGTCAATATCAACAATAAATTTGTCAATATATTTATATGAAATGGGAAATAAATTAGTATAAATCACGATGCACAAGCGTGCTCCGATTAGTCTGACGCGAGCGTCCGTCCAGGTAGAACCTGTGCTATTTTTTCCTGCGTCCCGATATTCGTTCGCTCGTATCGAGTAGTCATAATCATACTGCGACAAATAGTTTTGATCTATTTTGAGTTTTGTTTTTGGATTTAAGTTTTGTTACTTATTAAATATGTTGGTATGAATTATACTAGTAGTTTGTATAATAATAACATTCTTTTTATTTATTTATTTTTAGCTATGGGTCGCAAGGATAGTTATTACCGTTGCGTTAAAAAAAGGAAACGCGATAATTCTGTAGCCTTAAAAAAAGCAAATAATTTATTTTTCAACTTGGCCGAAATAACGATATACTTGAGCAATATTATGATGTCCTGAAGCTGATCTGATGACGGAGCTGGAAGCTGGTTATAAACATACACATAAACATATCATCACGCTGTTATGATATGTTATGATATGCCAAAGGCATAGGCAGAGGTGTTAACACCCACATTTCGCCAGATATGTTTAGGTCCCCATGTAATAGGTGGCGAGCTTGTTGCCATGCACCGGGCACAATGTAAGGCAAGCAATATTCACAATCCTTACTTCCTTATAATATTATAAATGAGAAAGTAACTCTGTCTGTCTGTTAAGCTTTCACGTCTAAACCACTGAACCGTTTTTGATGAAATTTGGTCCAAATATAGATTTGATCTCGGGGAAGGACATAGGCTACTTTTTATCTCGAAAAAAAGGTTGAATGGGTTGAAATAGGGGATGAAAGTATGTAGAAATAGCTAAGTGGTTTTCTTGTTACAATCGAAATCAAAAATATTGAACGAAGAAAAAGCGAAGCTATATCACATTGTGATTTTATATTATTATTTTATTTTACTGGTATTTGTTATGTTTGCACTAAAACTAATAAATGAACGTAACTCAAAAATATATATAATCCCGAAATCCTTGGCAATATGTCTATTAAATTAAATCGTAAAACCACTAAAATATCACGGGATCGCATTGATATACGTGGATGTATGATTATGGATAACGAAATTTAGTGAAAATTCCCTTGATACAAAACGCGACAACAAACTGATTTGAATATTAAATCACTGATATTTGCTTTATTTGTTGCACATATAAAACGTACGTAAACGTAAAATAGAGCGATAAGTCATTGAAATATCTTGGGATCACCCCGATACCCATGGATGTAATATGGAATCAAAAAATTCACATTAGTACCATAGCCATTTAACCAATAAAAAAAAAGTATCGGAGGAATATATAAAAAAATATGATACTAGAAAAATGCACTGAAAAAAAAAATCGACTTGCCTCAGGCGGGACTCGAACCCGCACCTTCCACAATCCGGGTGGACGCGTTAACCAATTTCGCCACCGAGGCACTGCTTTTCGCTGTCGAAATTTGTCAGTGCTTGGTGCTTATGTTTTTATGGTAAACATCGTTTCATCAAATCTTTGAAATTTGCACTTCTAAGACCCGAACGAAATATTTTTGCAAATATTTGACGCCCAGCTAAGATGAAACTACCTTACATTATGGAATAATTTTATTTTTGCGTTTACAAACGCGTAAATATAATACTAGAAAAATGCACTGAAAAAAATCGACTCGCACTGAAAAATTTTTTTTTTCAGTGCATTTTTCTATTATTATATTTACGCGTTTGTAAACGCAAAAATAAAATTATTCCATAAAAAAATATGGTTAGTTATACTGACCGCTCCACCAACGGCATCTTCAATGTGTGTCAATGTGTGTGACGCTGTATGATATTTATTTATTCTTATTTGATTCAGAGTTCCCTACCCATAGGGAACTCTGAATAAAATAGGGTGCCAACGGGACCCGATTAATATGCCTCCGCTATGTGTCTGTCTCTCTGTCATATGGCTATATCCACAGAACACAGAAACCTCTTTCTGTGTTCTGTGGCTATATCTCTTACCATAATAGGTAGGCACTTGAAATATTCACAGAATACCTTTATGCTTTTGTGGCCGCTATAACAACACCACCTTCACCCATCTCTCATTGATCAATAACTATTGTGCTGTAATATGTGACATGAAACACGGACAGTAGATAGGTATCTATAAAAATATCTTTAAAACACATTAAATATGTACTAACCAATACAAAAAAAAAACAACATAAAGGATCAAGATTATTTCGCAGACGCGCAGTCTACTCACGCTGCCAAGTACGCGCACACAAGCGTACAGCGCGTTAAAAACCTAAAGTCGAGCGCTTACGATCGGTGAAAGGGCTCTTAAAAACCACAATTTCATTACTTTAATTACACAAACACGAACAAAGTCGTTTATTTAACAATACTTGATTGCGTACGGCGTAGGTACGGGCTATCCTACGAAATCTATGTTAAGTATTTTTAGTTTTTATACCATCATACAGGGCAGAAATATACACTGATTATTCGTTATTGAGTATATAGTAGGTAGGTTTTAATATTAGAGAATTTTAAAATATATAAAAACGCCCCCCTAGCTATACCAGCCCTTTTTTTTTCTTGGTCCCTTAACGCCCCCCTCTAGGTCTCCAACACCCACAAGGGGGCGTTATCGCCCATTTTGAGAAAGACTGGTCTATATGCTGTCACCAGGCAGGCCGAATGCTTGTCTGCCATGCCAACTAAAGAAGAACAACAATGGACACTCCATTGTTGTCGTTGTGTGCTCGAAAAAAACTCTTTGCAACTGTAGGTATGGATACATTAGTGGAGTCGAGAGTCATCCATTTAGGTAGTGTCGAGTAATACAGGTGCGATGGCCTGATTCACAATCTTCCAGTCTTTTTTTTACTAAGTAAGTAACCTACGTTATCAGAAGAGTTGTTCGCTCGCTTTTCTTTGTTTTTGCATCAAATTCCATATAGACTTGTGGATGTAATGGGCTGGCTTCACGAGCTAGCATCTTCAAGTTTTGTTTGCGCCCACGCACTACATCATCGCGCTCCGCCCGCCCCGGACACATTCTGTGACAGAACGAGGGTTCTCCGAGTCCGCACGCTTTCGAGGTTCTAAACGAAAACCGCAAACCCTCATCATCATCATCATCATCATCAGCCTATCGCAGTCCACTGCTGGACATAGGCCTCTCCAAATGTTCGCCACTTCGATCTATTTTCGGCTTCTCGCATCCAGCTCCTGCCAGCCACCCTGCGCAAATCGTCACTCCACCTGGCCTGAGGGCGTCCCACATTACGTTTGCCGAGACGCGGTCTCCACTCAAGAACTCGTTTACCTCAACGGTTGTCGGTTCTGCGGCTAATATGGCCGGCCCATTGCCACTTCAGCGTGCTAATTCGGTGGGCTATGTCGATAACTTTGGTTCTCTGCCGGATTACCTCATTTCTGATTTTATCCCTAAGAGAACCTTCCTGAAACCTGAAACCCTCACTAAACTGCAAAATAAGCTGTGTTATTGGTGATCAAATAAAAGGTGTATGAAGAAGGCGATTGGCGATTGCAGTTTTGAGGTTAGTACCTACTTTTCGAATTTCTTTGTGGATTTGATGTAAAACTTCTTATTACCCGCATCACCAGCTCGCCTAGCATGACCACCTGGCAGCTATATCCAATGATTTTTGACAGTTCGACGCAATAAATGGCTATATCATATCGTGTTTCGGTGGTCATGCTAGGCGGGCTAGAGTCCTATTCATGACTCATGCCACGGGAACTACACTGGTACGGTTGATTGCCAGTGGAAATAAAACTACAAAAAACTAACAACAATACCATTTATTGGTTATACAGTTTTTTACATTTAGCAACAATCATTAGAATAATTTGGCTAATCCCCCACGCAGAAAGACGTTCAAAATGTTGGTAAGTAGGTATAATATATTGCTTCTAAACACTAAATTTTCAAAACACTAATTTCTATAAATACATTAGAATACTATATTTCTTTTACATCATCACACGAATACGTTAAGTTTAATTTAACGGAAGACTTTTGGAAGACATGTTTCTGTGGTATTAATTCTGACATTGAAAATATATTTTCCAATGACTTTTCTTATATCTAAAGATTATTAACTACGTACTTATGTATACATTGAAAATGTTGTTCAAAATGCATACCTATAGCATGTTTTAAAATGAATTTCGTGAAAAATATTTCATGGCTGCAAGACTATAACTTCGCAACCACGAAAGTTTATACTGCGTTGCCTAGCTAAGCTAGCACTTACATTTTCCCGCCATTTCTTTCAAATCACCGCTCGCCAAGTGGTGTATTTAGAAGTTAAAAAAGAAAAAAAAACCTGTTTTTTTTCGTAACATTTTAGTGTTGAAAACATCCAAAATGTGATATGAAGTGAAGTATTTCACAGTATTCAAGTACTTATACGTAAATATTATGGCTATAACCAAGAAGCTTATATTTTATCTATCGTGGCTATAACTTAAGAAATACGGAAGCACAGATTTTTCTTTAATATCTAGGTAGTGTAGGTATAACTTAAAGCCTACTTATTCGAAATTATGTCTTTAAGACATTATTAGGTTTAATTTGGCTATAAAACTGCGTGTAAGCCGTATAATAACGCTGAAAAAAATCATTTACGATTTTTTTCAAATGTAAATGATCATTTAAGTTGATAAATGCATCATTTTAGATCATAATTTTAGACAAAATTTGCAAATAACTTAAATGCTAAGCAGGTAATAAAAAATAGGTAAGTACCTATCAAGCTGAACACAATATACTTACATATTGTATTGAAGCTACTTTTGCAATTACACCAATTTGAAAGCAAAAGAGTAACATAATGCCAATACTAGAAGTTAAATAGTGTGTTAACTATTTCTTAAGTTTACAACACTCACACTACCAACGCACATGCTACATATTTACACTTATTAATGAATAATTTGACAGACAGTTTCTTTTTGTTATTCCAAAAAAATACATTTTCTATTCAAAGAAAAGTCTACTCGACGCTAGGTGGCGGTGTATACAAGCAACATACATATCTTTTCCAAATACGAGTTAAGTAACAAATAATAAATTAAATTATACAATAGTGATAGATAATATAGAAACAGATTCATTTTATAGCAGCTATTTATACGGCATTAACAGAAATTATTTTATTTCGTTCAGTAGACGGATAAATATGACATATCTAACTAATGACGTCAGGGCTTACAATATGATAAAACTGAAAAAAAAAAGAAATTGTGGTATTTATAGGACAGTAGGTGCACGTTAAGTTATGATTCAAGCAGTTAGAGCGAATATTTTCATCCAATTATTCTTTACATCGACTCATTCATACAATATGATCATAAACAAGTACAGAGAGCAATGTCGTATTTAAAAGACAAACACTATTTCTATTTCCAGAATTATACATCTATGGATTTTCTCTATTTTTTTAACCGACTTCCATTAAGGAGGAGGTTCTATATTTGTCTGTATGTTTTTTTTTATATTAAAAGAAAATAAAAAACTACTTTCCCTTTAGCTCATTACCTACCCTCCAATATTAAAACTTAAACAGCAAATACGTTTAATATTATCAGAGTTCAACTTAGGGATTTCAAAGTGTAAGTACCTATATAACTAAGAAATATTCTTAGAGTGTATTAGAAATTTCTGCATGCATTTCATGTGTAGGTTAGGTAGGTACCTACAGTCTTATCATTTGTGATTTGTAGTTAAGGTGTTGCTAGCTATATAGCTGCTGGCCTCTGATGTAACTTATTATCATTTGTGATTTGTAGTTAAGGTGTTGCTAGCTATATAGCTGCTGGCCTCTGATGTAACTTATTCGAATAGCAAATGGGATCACCAACTTAACGCGCCTTTAGATAAACAGGGAAATCGAGTTGTAAAATATGGTTACCTACCCGAGTACTAACTGGGCATTTCATTATCTGCTTTAAAATATCCCAGCTTCAAAAATAGTCGGTTCAAAAAGCTTTTAAGCTGATAATATTTGAACAGGTTTGTCATATAAATAAGACATCGTCATATTCAAATGCACACCAACCACTAACATACCTACTCTTATTAAGCTAATTATTAGACATATTTATTGTTTATATTCTACTGTTTCTATTGTCATTGTCACAGTTTCTTATCAATATGTATGTACAGCTTAATTCTATATAAATAAAACAAATACATATAAGATACAAAAACATATTGAAATATTTTCAAGTTATTAGCAAAAATATATAAAACCAAAACACAAATATATTAAGGTATACTTATAAATCGAACAAAAAGATTGGAAGTAAAAAATAACTAATAAAATAAAATAATTTTCTACTTATTTTAGTTTATTTAGTTACAATATATTTCTTAATAAACACAAGTACCTACCTATTTCATTATAATTTTATTTATTGCGTAAAATACACAATGTTTATTTTAGTTTAATTCAAAATATATATTTTATAAATAGAGATGCTTAGATATTATTAATAAGTATAAAAAAAATATTAATGTATATTTCGTTTTATATTTGTTATAGTTTCGCAATAAGTATTGCAGTGATAACATAAAATAATTAAATTATATAAGTAAGTAAAGAAATAATAATATTAATTATTCTACTTGCCCAAACTTTATAAACATTTCATATAACAAAACTCTTAAACAAGTATTATAACAATATTTCACAACATATAAAACTTTTTAATTGGCAAAACGGGAGATATGTATTATATATTAATAAGATTAAGTATAATTCCCTAATACTTTCTATATAACATTTGATATGTACACAGATATTTCAAATAAAGTTTCGTTTATTCAACATAATTAACATTAAATTTCCAATCGCAGTCATAGGAAGCAACCTCAGAATAAAATCTTTCTAGAAAATTAGTTTCCTGTTTTCGATATTTTTTATTTATTCAAATACTTAAACTGTGTACCTACTGATAGAGATATGAAATCTCTTAGCATTCGATGGATTCATCATGCGGGTACATCGTGATGCAGAGAGAGAGGATAGATATATCTGTGTACATATATATTTCCTACACATAAATTTTAATATACCTCGAAGATACACCGCTATGCGTGTATACTTTTAGTTAATTACATTCTAAACATTCACACAACAGCTTTAAGCATTAAACTTTCCAATATTTATAACAATGTCGTGCAACGAATAAATTAGCTTTAAGCTACTTTTGTAATACTGCTAACAAAATAATCACGCTTTCAATATAATTATAATATACATATCGTATTTAATGTTTTATTTATAATATTTTGCATATAGGTAGATATAATTTCGTATATAAGTAGATAACTTCAACAGATGCAAATACATATTTATTATAATTTACTCAATTGATTCCCAACTTATAATAAAATTATATCATTTAAAATACTAGTAATGTAACGTAAATAATATTTATACTTTAAATATCAATTCAGTATAAATTTAAATTAATAAATTTCAAGCAAATCATAACAATCGTGTCCCACATCTATATGAATACTCGTAGTTAGCATTATCTTCTATACACACAGTGGCAGTAGAAGCTACGCTCATGATTCTAGTATTATATTATATTATATTAGGCCTAAATTGGAATCTGTCAGCATTTAGATAGATACACTTTTACAGAAAATATATTTTCAGTGTCAATTATCAATACCAAAATACAGTATCATTTGCAGTTTCAACATTAAATATATTAGACGGCTTTATTCAATATTGAGCCATAAATAAATTAAATTAACTCGCATTTTAACACAGTAAAATATATCTTCTCGTTGCATTCACAGTCACTTACTTATTAAATAAAATTGTCAATTCCTGGTTACATTTGGAAAAAAATAGTTAAAAAAAAAATATAATTCTCATTCGTTCAATAAAATTTTCATTCGTCAAACAATGAGACAAAGTTGTCATTGTCTTACGCTTATTACAAGGCGCAACCGTCATTTAATTAAAATAAAAGTAATTTTAATTTATTAATCATAATTCATTTTCACAGTACAATTCGTCATTCATACACTGATTATCCATTATTGAGTTTTAATAAGGTGTTTATTCTCCAATAATTTAGGTATAATTTCTACAGGAAAACCAGTCTCTCACTCATTCATATAATTAATACGCAGGGAACATTACATCAATTCATCAATTTCATAATAATTATCAATAGTGGAAGCAACAGTCGTTATTATAAGATAACAACATTTATAATAATATTTTTTGTCTGAAATATACGACATAAAGTTTTTTTTAATCGGAAATATAGTTTGTCTCGTTATTTCATACATAGATACAAATACTACAGTAGGTAAGACTAGTGGATGCTAGTATGTTTTTAAACAAATTATTTAAAGTGGAATGCGATGTGTGCTTCGTCGAAGGAAAAATTGAGAAACTCATAAGTAGGTAGGCAATTACTATCTGATTTCATTAAAAAATTAGTGAACTAAAGATTTTCAAACTTTAAAAATTAAAAAATAAACTTGTAGGTCAGTATAATAGTGTTTGCCAATAAAATCAAAACTCAATATTAAAAAAAAAAACTTCACGGCCTTCAACATTTTTGGCACACGTCACCTTCCACTAGTGATGGGGTGGTGTCGATATCGAATTTTAGTCAACGACAATATCCTGTCCGAGCCTGTCCATTTCGGACAGCAGGAAGTCGACGTCCTTCTCAGTGACGGCAGCTGAGGATATGATGTTCCTGAAGAAGTTGGGGCGGCGGTCGTCGGGCTGGTAGGCCACCATGACGGTACCAGCTTGCATCATCTTCCCCTTGAGTTTTGCGCACACCTGTGTGGAATGAATGTAAATGAAATTTTAGTCGCGGCAGGGCTCTGGTTATATGTATGTATGTAGGTATAGTTTTTAGGCACAGCGGACTAGCCGCTCTTTTTTTAATTTGGAGCAACCCGAACTAGGGTAGTACTTCCACCTTACAGAAGACCACAGTCAAATAACATTACATTTTTGTAGTGCTGTGTTTCTGTCGGCGAGTACAATTGCCAGAGAGCGGGGTAGGGAAGTGACTTGGGTTGGCAGTGCGTGAGTTTCACGTCAGTGTTGCAAGCGTCTATAGGCTACGGTGACGGCTTACCTCCAGGTAGATCGTATGCTTGTCTGTCAACCAAATAACTTAAAACACTGTTGACAATTTATCTTTGAGCGGCTTCGACAAAAGTTGCTCTTTTCTAAAACCAGACTGCAATGTTAGTTGCATCCAGCAGCTTGAGTTTTAAATTACTGTTTCTAAAGTCTTAGTATAGTATTATAACTCGCAAACGTGTGTGAGTCATGACTACGTAGAATACACGTACATTATTTATAGAGCAAACTTTTCTCAGAGCATTAAAAAGCGTACCTTGCCAAGCTTGATCTCCTTGTTCTTGTCATGGGTAATCCCGCGCATCTGCCGGGGTAGGTACCAGAAGGACACGTTGACCATCTCGGGCTCGAGGATCAGGTAGAACTTGTCGGGCTGCTCCTTGATGCGGCGTACCATGTATTCCGACAGCTCCATCAGACGATCCATGAGGCGCTCGAAGCCTGAAGTGCCCTGAGGAATAACATATAATAATATGAAGTAACGCCTTTCTCCCATATAGGTAGGCAGAGGTCACATTTCTTTCGCTTCATCTACTCATATAATAGTTCTCATGCATAATTAAGACGAGATTTATGAGTACCCTGGGGGGAAATTAAAGTAATACTTCTTTATGGCGCCTTCAAATTAGAGGGGAGAACAAGAATGAGGACGTGCTTCAGTGGCGCTACCATAGAGTGGCTCGACTGTGGCGCAGTAGGCATGAATCTGCGCTTCAGTAAATAGTGATGTTTCGTTTCAAATCTCAGTTGCGGGATGTATCGATATTAAAAATGCTTGTAGGTCCCAATGCAAATATAATATACGTGAGTCACGATAGGGGCGCTGAAACTGCGCTTCTAGATATTGTATGAAAATTAGGAGCGGTGCGTTTAGCGCGCCACTGAAGATAATTTTGCCGCCCTCTTATTTAGGTATTTCAATTTAATGTATACTATACATTACACACCAAGAATTTTAAAAAGTATAGATGCGCTCGAGAATGGCAACGAAAAAGTCAGGCAATTGCCGGATATACATTTAGTTTGGACCTAATGAAAAAAGAATCGGGAACGCTCTCGCGTTTCGGCTGGTCGACTGCATTTCATTGCAACGCTTTAAGTTATCGCTCTCAAAAATGCCTTCTTGAGTTTTTAAGTAGTGTACAAATTACATTACCACTGTTAGAGACAAGAAAACATATCATTTCATTCAAAACATACATTTTTCCTATTAAAACAATTTCAATTTAATTTAGTTATTCTATTTGACTGTCACTGACAAAAAGTGCACATAGGTACATCCTCTGAATTCAACCCCCCCGAATCCATCATTACTGCCTTTATAATTCGACCCACTGCTTGGATATAAGGCCTCTCCTTGTAATCGAAGGAGGTTTAGGAATTCGAATTCGACACAGAATAGATATGAAAAATTACATGCTCTTTTCAATCGGTCCGAATTTTTAGTTGCAATAAAAATATGAAATGGTTTCAATATTTTTTTATTTATTGTGAAATTTTGCCGCCCCCTAAAACGTTCCGCCCGGGGCGGGCCGCCCTACGCTACGCCACTGCACTGCAGCGCTTCCAAACGCCACTAATTTGAAGGCGTGCTTAATCAAGACTTGAAAGAAACTTAGATTTTTTTGGTCACAGACGGATTTTAACTTGTCGTTCGCCCACTAGAATTAGATTTAGAGGTCCCAGGTTCAGAGGGGAAGGCGGACGGATTGCGCTAGCGCTATTTTGGTAGTGGTAATTTTGGCAAAATGACCTGGTAAACCCAGGGGTCTTATTGCGCTATTTAATTTACCAAATCCAAAAAGTTTCGGTTTGCATACAACAGCTTGACAGCTGTTAGCTGTGATCTTATGAGAAGGTTAACGATTGTGAGGTAGTTTCTCCTGAGTTCTCGTTGTAAAGACACGTGTTGAGTTTAACTCAATCTATCGTTTTCACTTGATATTGGCGTAATCTGTTACGTAATCTTTATTATGTTGCGATCGCCATTTATTAAAAAAAGAAGAAGAACGATTTTGAGAGTTTCACCCGAATTCTTCTTGTAATTATCATGTTGAGAGATATTGAGAGAATTTTTAACTCAATCTACCGTACTATTTATTGTTACTCTAGAGATATATTTTCATTTGATACATATTGGCAAAATGCGTAACCTTTAATGTGTATTAATAGGATAGGATGTGGCTTTGGTTTCTTCGATGATAAAAACGCTTTAAGCTCCAGATAACTTGGTAGTCCTCTTTGATTATAGTTGATTGATTATGGTGGAAAGAACTCAATGGAATTAGATCTCAAAATTCTCTGGTCCACTCTCACAAAAACAACATAAGGCAGGCAACTTTACCACAATTAATGCGAATTTTGTAATGAAGCATAGATGACTGCGGGCAGTGCAGGACAGATCGGGTTCAAGATCCTTATCTTGAACCCGATCTGTCCTGGAGGCTTCTCTCTCAGAAGGGGCGAAGCCTATGTCCGACAGTGGGCGACTGAGGCTGAAATTATGATGAATGAAGCTTATCTCTACCTTTCCGCGCCACTGCAGCCATAGCTTGAAGATGTCGTTGTGTCGTCCGCACTGGATCACCTTGTCGCCGGTGTCAAATCGCGGGTCGTAGATCTTGTCTGTCATGAACAAATATTCAGCTGACATCGCGTTGCAGCTCAAGAGGATACCCTGAAGAAGATTAGATAAATAAAAATTAAGATAGTAGTAGAATGAATTGAGGATTATGAAATTAAAGAGATAGAAACTATTTGTTTTATTAAAGGCCTAGCAATATACAATATCCTTGATATTAAAAGTAAGTGGTTTTCAGATATTAAGTTGTCTAATGCCGCAGATAGTATAAATGCTGCATCAGTCATCCTCATTTACCAACTTACAAGATAAATCAGTATCAATGTCACTAGCGGCTGCTAATCATGATACCTACTATCCCCAGTTTTCGGCAATTCAGTTAGTCGACTGAATTAAAAATTAGGTAACTACTACTCATCGACAGAAAAACGACGTAAAATGGTAACCCCATTCCCTACCTCGTAGAGATTTGGCAACACTACTTTTATGTAGAGTTATTTGACTGCAGTGTTCTTTATGTATACTCAGACAATTTTTTCTTTTAAAATACTCGCATCAGTGCAGAAAATAAAGTTTAACAATGTCCCTAAAACTTTCGAGATATTTTATCCCCTTTAGGCAAAGGAGGCCCATTCTTAGTCAAACCTAGTAGACAATTCTGTTAGTAAAAGTAGTACATCCGAAAATAAAAGGCTACATTTCCGATCCAACCCGCACGCCTATAGAATATTAGGTACTTAAATCAATAAAGTTAGCGAAGCGGAAAATCCACCCTAACATCTCTTAGTTAAGATTCAAAATAGCGAATAGAGAATGTGAGCCTTAAGTGAAGGCAATAAAGGCGTACGGAAGGGACAGTACGAATGCCAACACAATATGCTAAGTAATAAATTGTGTGACTCCGCCCTCGCGCTAAACTTTTGTCGCTAGTGTTGGCGAGTGGATAGGTCTATATCGATGTGGTAGGGTGTTGAACAATTTAAAATTACTTCGCAAAAATTCAGTTAAATGAAGAACATATTAATATTTATGAAACTTATTTTTTAACACGAGGCATTATTAGCGCTAGTTTAGCGTGATGAATGCCATATCCACGCTACCGCAACCCGGTGTTTAAAAGTTAAAATTTTTACTAAGTTGGTAGTATTGGGAGTTTCATTAGCGTCAACAACATATTGTTAGAAAACACAAAGTCTCGGACAGTTGAAATTATTTAGAGCTTAGATAATCTAAGATTTAGAGTGTAAGATCTGTCCTAGTTGTTAGCTTCTATTTGTTCATTTGACAAGGTTTGTTAATAACCAACATCTTGAATACAGGTGGGTTGGAATCGGTTTATGAGTTGATTAAAAAAAAATAAGAAAAAAAAGATTTTTTTTTCAAAAGAATAGCCAGAAAATATTAAGTACTTACAATATTTTTTGGGCACTTTTTATTTCAGAAAAAAAAATCTTTTTTTTTTATTTTTTTTTCTATTGGCTGCTGGTCACCAATTGGTGTAAAAAGAGTGCCTAGACGGGTAGCGTTGGGACGGTCTCGGTGTAGTTGTGCTCACTTGCGCAGATCCCGAGCCGTCCCGCAATAGTGCACTGGAGGTCAGGCCGGGGAGGATGTTAAGTGGGTATGGAGGGAACGCCTTTACCTCGAGTCCCACATATCCCCTGCAGTTGGCACTACCCCGCGGGGACGATGCGTATATGAATTTGACCTCCCCGACAAAAAAAAGGTCGTCTGGGTAGGTAGGTACCAACCACCACCTTTCTTATTTCTACCGTGAAGCAGTTCGCTGTGTTTCAGATTGAAGGGAAAGGTAGCCAGTGTAATCACACGGCATAGAAGGCTTATTCCCCTTCTGGAATCTTAGTCCCCAGGGTGGCAACGCACTTGCAGTGTTAAGTGTTTAACCCTAATAATGCAAGTGTCTATAGGAGACGGTAACCACTTAACACCAGGTGGCCGTAAGCTTGTTTGCCATCTCGTAGCATAAAAATAATAATAGTCAAAAATTTAGCGAATAGGCCGGCCGACATCTTACACTCTAAATCATTGAGGTAGTCACGAATACAAAATACGGCAATAAATATACATAGGAAATTTAAGTACAGTTCTATCGACATAATTATACCTAGACAACACTGACCCGCAGCGGCACGTGGCATGTTTAATTAAATTCCTTCGCCGACACTTGCAAACATATGTTGCCAATTTCAACCCTCTTCCTCAAGAGAACAACTTGGAAAAACCAATTTTATCACTCAAGGCGCAAGGGCTGCTATCCTTTGGACGACTTAATTTTTTATGATAACAAATTTTGCGTTTCATTTTCAAAGTTACATGGACGAGATTCCTTGCGATATTACAATGAGGGCAACGGAAATGTGTATTGAACCTTGCGTAATATAATTTTAAAGAACATTTTGTAATAATGGAAAGGGAAGTCTGTATTTAATTGATTTATTTAATGTTGTGAAGATAATTTTATGAGTGGTTGGAATGCGGGGGATTACAGTGAATAGCTTTAAATAAATGACGCAAATGATTTAGAGAAACGCAATTAATAATAAGCTTAGTGGCGAGAATTTGTTTGACGAAAGGGAAGGCAAAAGAATTTTTATGTTTTTAAATCAATGTTTTTAGAAAAAAAATGTGTCAGCGGTAGAATCGCCCAAGTAAGATCGATATTTGAACTATAAATCGTATATTGTATAGAACACTATATTCAATTAAATCTTTTCTATATGGATTATTATTTCACAGTTACTTTATCTATAAAACTAAAAACAGTGAGCAAATGGAAAACAAACAACGATGTTCTTCTAGTAACACAACGGGATTTCCAATAAAAAAATATGTAAAATAAAAAAAAGGGTAAAAAATAGTTTCATTTTGGTAGGACAGGCGCCTTATCGGTAAACATACCGAAAAATCGGTAGGTTCGAGACCACTGTGTATATTCTCCTTATTCAGTGAAGGCAAAGGAATCTTATCTACATGGCAATCATATAAGCCATGTATCTTAATATTTAATTTCCCTCTTGAACTTTTCCTCTGACACACTGGATATTAAAAGTTACTTTGCACACTAAAGGCACACTTATCAGCCCGGAAACGTATCACCTTTTTATACTCCCTTGACTTTCTCTTATACCGGAAACGACTCAAAAGTTGATAGAAACCTTATATTTTGAATTCATACATGCATGTTTCATTTTCGGTAACCCCTCCGAGCACCGACCGCGCATTTGGTTGCTTAACTTTCGTGATCGACGACTCAAAAGTTGATAGGAACCTTATATTTTGATGTAATATATGCATGTTAAATTTAGTTGCAATAAAGCATACTTCTAAAGCATACTCGAGTTATCGTGCTAACGCACAGACACACACACAGACATAATTCCAAAAACCGGGTGTGGTCTCCCCTTGACTTTCTCGTATACCAGAAACGACTCAAAAGTTGATAGAAAGCTTATATTTTGATGTCATACATGCATGTTAAATTTTGGTCAACCATCCGAGTACCGACCGCGCACTTGGTTGCTTAACTTTCGTGATCGACGACTCAAAGGTTAAGATAAGATTAAAGATATGAGGCGATGCGCTACGGCCCGTAGTCATTTCGTAGCCGCTGCCCCGTAGCGTTCATAGTAAAAAAAAAGGTGATGCGCTACGGTCTGTAGTCGTTTCGTAGCCGCTGTCCCGTAGCGTACATAGTAAGAGGCGATGCGCTACGGTCCGTAGTCGTTTCGTAGCCACTGTCCCGTAGCGTTCATAGCAAGAGGCGATGTGCTACGGTCCGTAGTCGTTTCGTAGCCGCTGTCCTGTAGCGTTCATAGTAAGAGGCGATGTGCTACGGTCCGTAGTCGTTTCGTAGCCGCTGTCCTGTAGCGTTCATAGTAAGAGGCGATATGCTACGGTCCGTAGTCGTTTCGTAGCCGCTGTCCCGTAGCGTACATAGTAAGAGGCGATGCGCTACGGTCCGTAGTCGTTTCGTAGCCGCTGTCCCGTAGCGGTTATAGTAAGAGGCGATGCGCTACGGTGTGTAGCTGTTTCGTAGCCACTGTTCCGTAGTGTATATTATAGTAAAAATAATAGTTTAAAAAAATACGCTTTATTGATAAATACTACTAAAAAATTTAAAATGTTTTTTAGTAGTACATAGAAACAAAATGATGCATGAAAAGTATAATTATTATTATTATTTAGAGAAAAGCGTGGGGTGCTCAATAACATCAGTTCTTGAAAATATTCGGTCGGTATAATCAAATTGAGCACCCCACGTTTTTCTCTAAATAATAATTATACTTTTCGTTCATCACTTAGTTTCTATATTAAAAAGTAATTTTTCACTTTTTAGTCCGATTTGACATAAAAGCGTGATTTTTTAGTTTTTTTTAAACTATTATTTTTTTAGCCTCACCCTAGTAGATATATTGCCAATCTATAAACGTCAGTAATTATAAATCTATGATATATAGATATATTGCCAATCTATAAACGTCAGTAATTATAAATCTATGATATATAGATATATTGCCAATCTATAAACGTCAGTAATTATAAATCTATGATATATAGATATATTGCCAATCTATAAACGTCAGTAATTATAAATCTATGATGATGTTTACAGTTTAGGAGGCCTTTTAAGCCAAACTTGACTGAGTGATATGCCACATGGCCATTCACTTACCTCATACTTGAAGTGCACGGTGGAGCACTGCAGCAGGGTCCCCATCAGCTTGTGAGGGTTCCACGTCACGGAGTCAGCCCTGAAGAGAAAAAGAGCCAATTAAACTTTTATTATTTATTTATTTTTACCGGTTATTAGATCCTGGTGTTTTATAGGACTTCCCTAAACTATCGTACGACTACCCTGAGATTTTTCACGCTCGCTGGATACTAGATAACGGACAAATATACATAATAATAGAGATATTTTATCAATGAACTTAAATAAACATAAAAACAACAATGACTCGAGAACAAATTTTCGTATTCATCACACAAACGTTTGTCACTACCAGGATTCGAACCTAGACCGGCCGACGCGACGTGTTGGCAGCAACAAATGGCAAAATTCATACAAAAATAATACAAAATAAAATACAAGAATACATAAAATTCCGATAATAATTTAGAGATAAATACATAACAATCATAAAATTCTTAGTAATGTCAGTAAATATAATATAACCACAAGTTAAAATAATATTTCAACTTTAGCCCGTAAATGTATGTTACAGTGATACATGTACTGGCAGTCAAAACGCTCGGCGAAAGCTTGCAGAATACTGTACAGGCTAGCCCGTTAATAATGATGCTTGATCGGCTTGCCCGCTCGCTATCCGGCAGTGTAGCCTGCGTTTAAAACTATGACAAGTCACACTGTAGCAGTGTAGTTTAACTTAAGAGCGGGCATAAACCAAGAAAAATATCAGAATTCACCCGCGCGTTTCACCCTTCCCCTCTTGCACATCGCAGTTCGCAGCCGCAAGGTGGCACTCGCTTCATGATTTTTCTTTTTTGTGATCGCGATAGTATACGCGAAATAACTAGATAAAATTGGCTAAGCACGAGTCGGACTATCTATCCATTACCTATACTTTGATATGTGGATTTTTAATACTTTTCGCTGATGGTAAATAAAATATAATAAATTCAAATTCAAATAATTTATTCATTGTGTGTGTTTACAAAGATATGAGGTAGGTACTTACAAGTAAAATATAGCTCAACACATGAACCCTGCAAGGTTATAACAAAGTATATAAATAAAGTTTTATTTACATCAATTATATTTTTTTTTATAAAATCATGCTAATCGCTCAGAATAATTACCAGGTATTCTTCAAAAAAATAATTATTGGTAATTAAATCATTTATTCATAAAATATAATGTTACTTTCAGTTTTGATTATGTTAATGTTAATCTGATGTGGCATGCTCAAACCAAGTGGCATGCTATATCACATTCTTGTTATTTATGACAAGAGTTGACAAGATACCACTTTGGATTGTCCAAAGCTAAGACAATGTTCGTAAAATTGGCCATTATTCTTTATTACATTTTTCTGTGGATTTTTATCAAAATCAGTGTATTTTAACATATAAGATCTTTGGTTACATAAAAAAATATTTACATTTTATGACAGGTACATTTTTTTTGTATTATACATGCATGGAAATTTTGCAGTAAAGATCTGGTGGTCAAAGTAAAAAGTTCCTCATTCTGGGCTAAAATACAATATATTGTGGGCATAGTCGCTACACATTCACGAAGTCTCATCAATGATTCCATCATCAGCTCACCTGAAAAACCTAAAAGAATACAACTATCGGTATTTAGGTACCTCTAATACTTAAATTATCATTAACCAACTCCTAATAATTAAGGAGTTTTACCATACATCATCAGCTCATCAACACGAGATGACAACCAGACGCAAATACTAGAATAGCTTTATAAAAAATATGAATAACCCTCTCTTTCTGTTCTTTTCCGAGGGTTGCCCTCGATTTCTCTACCTTCTCATCATCAGATCCTGGCTTGGTGAGAACGGGACTACCTCAGGACTATACATACACTATCGAATAAAAAAAGAAATTTGAGAAACGGTCCACAAATGACAGAGATATCGGTGTACGGGTCACCATCAAAAGTAGATGAACACTGTAGTACCTTGTCATAATAATATTTCATACATAATTGTAGCAACTATTACTGCACAAACGCTGGCGTTGCTATGACATGGTACTAAAGTGATCATCTACTTCTGAAACTGACTGTACGTGTACATACATAAAAAATACATACAGACGAATATCTCCTCCTGCACCAATTCATGAGTAGTCAAAAGCATCTATTTTTTTGCGTTTACTGCTACCCGCGCCGACATTGTTACATTGTGCCGTGAGCTAAAACGTCAAATTGCGATATTTTTTGGTTAAACTACTTATATAATATAATAAAAGCAATGTACATACCTCCGACAATTATTCATGAGTTGAATTTTTAAATTTCTAAGCTCTTTCTTAGAGTGTTTTCGCATTTTATTTTTATTTCCCATATTTTTGTCGAAGTATTTTCTCGAGCCGGTGGCGGAACACAGAAACACAGCCCACTCGTCTCAACGGAGCAGTCAAGACTGATTGATGAAACAAAACATGCCCGTTACCACGGGTGAAGCGCGATAGACTGATGCGTTTTGCGCGGAATAAGAACGTAATAAGCGACAAATTGGTTTTATGAAAATAAGTCGTAAAGTATTCATTATTTTTTAAAATCCCTAGTAGGGCTGCTTTGTAATATAGTTTTATATTATGTATTAAAATATTGACGCAGTAATATGCATAGCATTGAAAATAAACTGATTTAAGCTGGAAATTAAAGGTAAGTTCGTGATATTTTTCCATGCTTAAAAATATTTCATTATATGTTTTTTCCCAGACTAAAATCTCTCAAATATAATGTAATATCTATTTAAAAAAAAATGGGGTGGCTTGTGGCCTATTTTGGGGTGTAAAAATCAAATCTAAGATTGGTAATTTTGCTTTATACCCCCTCTTAATGCACCGACCATTAATCCCAAATTTTTGACAAGAAGTAAAAGCTTATATTTATTAACAGTTTATCTTGATCAGGAGTGTAGCTTTGAGTAAGAATATCATATACGATCATCAGATTTTTTTATATTTATACGATAAAAGGATACAAGTAATTTTTAGAGGTCTGATCTGAGGTATGATGCATCCTGCAATATTACATTAGAAGTATCATGTTTGTGCTCATTGGATTGGTCTGCATGAATGGTTTCTAGGTATACAGTGCTCACCAGCTTCATAATGCAGTAGGAAAAAATACATGTAGATTTTTTCTTTTCAAAATTCTATAAAACTAACTTTTGGAGCTATTCTCAAATAAATAGGACTGTGAAAATCATTAGCTTTACTGTGTATCCTGTATGCTTCGTTTTTTAAAGCTGTTTGATAGATGAGTCTTCCCCGTGGAGTGACGTGTCGCGCTACGGTGTTTTTTTATCGCCGGGGTAATTAATTATGTGGGGGACTGACGTAATCGAGTGGGATAGATTGAGTTAAAACACTTTTGGCATATTTATACTTAACTAGGATTTGCGTCTCTCATTTTATTTTCACTTCTGTTAATGGTGCATAGTAAGTAGGTTGGTAACAAAAACGACAATATACTGGGTGTAAAAGACATGAACAGTCAAACGAGAACCATGTATTCTATACATCAAAATAAGACATAATTAAAAAAAAATATTGCTGGGAAATGATTTTTATTTTTTGGTGTTAAAAAAAATTGCAAATTGTACCGCGCAATGTAAAGGGCTCAATTCGCACGCAACTCGCAAAACCGCGATAATTTTGCCAGACGGCGGCCCCGGTCGTTAGTGTCCGTGCGCATCGAGTGAGCTACGTCGAACGCTAACGTTTTGAAGCCATTTTTTGAATGAAATACTAAAAAAAATGATAATGTTTCTTTGGACAATAATTAAGAAATAATGTTTAGAATACGTTTTCATAAAAAAATGAAAAAAAAAGCAGAATTCGTTCTCGTTTGACTGTTCATGTCTTTTACATCCTGTATACATACATATCTACATACATACAATCATACGCTTTGAATATCAAAAGGAGTTGAACAGCCTTAGATTATATTTGGTTATACATAAAGTCACATCTGGCAGTATAGGTCGTGCAGTGTCTCAAAATATTTATTTATTTATTTATTCACAACAGGTTACAGTCATAAAATAAATTAAAGATACATTACATGACTCTGGTCAAAGATCAAACTATACCCCAAAAACACGTGTCTCTAATATGAATACAATTGAGCAACACAGTTTTTTTATGAACAAACCTTCAAAATTTAAAAAAAACTCGTAAGTAATATGCAGTAAGAAAATATTTCTTGTGTAGTTGTACCTATAGTATGGTTAATACTCGTATTTAGTTTTTGTTTTTATTTAGTTTTTGTTTACCCAACCAAATTGTAAGTGTCTCAAGTGGAGCTATAGAAGTATTCAAAGTTAATATATATCCTCAGAAACATGGTGTATAAGGTGTATAAAATCTCATACTTATTTCACAATTGATAGTTCTATTCAATTGTAAAATAACTATGAGATTTTACCGACGTACCCTTTTCAATGTGTTATCCATTAATTTGAATATGTCCCGACCGCTTGTGCCTGAGTCAACAGCTGATAAAAGCTGTTTGACTTAACGCCCGCCCCTCTGTGCCTACTCCGGATTAAATACAAATTTGAATATCGCCGTGTGTTTTGATTAATTTTAATAGGCATTTTGTTTGCTGTTCTAAAACTTAAAGCAAACCAAATTAGACAAAGTTTATAAATTTAAGTGTCATTTTTTAGTTTGTCCCATTCACCTTTCTTGCTCACCACTAGACATCGGATTATGCGCACTAACTCATCAATCTCATCATGCATACAAAAATGACAGCGGTTTGTTGACATTTATTCTTAACTAGCAATCGCCCGCGGCTTCGCTCGCGTCAATGTCGGATATCGCACCTAAAAGTTTCCTATGTCCAGTGTATCAAACTATTTCCATGCCAATTTTTATCAGAATCCGTTCAGTGGTTTAGGCGTGAAAGCGTAACCAACAAACCTTCGCAAAATAATATTAGTTATGATCGAATTTGGCTCAAGTACTTGTAGTAAAGGCTGGCCGCACATGTATAGGTACGGTTTCCTGATTCGCAGACGCGCCGGTCTATTCGCCAACTTTTTTGACAGATGAAAGTGATGATCATCGAGTTAATTACATAACCATTGCTGTTTTTACACGACAAGTGCCATAATAGCGTGTCCTGTAAAACAGTAATGGAAATGTAAATCACTCTGTAATTATCACGAATATAGGCCTACTAAATGTACGTTCTTATAAACAAAATGTTCAACAAAGCGCACACCATTATTATTTTTGAGAACGGGAAATAACGTAACGTTCTTTCCGTAAAACAACCGTGCACTCGGGTCGTTCAGAACGGCAAATATCGAATGACGTCTCCCGAACACAGCACCCCCATATATTTTAGTTTACTCGGCGCACACGGACGGAAATTTCTATTCGAAATCAGAGAAAATCACGCCACGATGTGTACAAGATACCTAGTAGATACGTCGCCGTGGTGGAGTGGTCAGTAACGCTGCCTTCACATCGGGCGGTCCGGGTTGCGAGTCCTGGTAGTGGCAAATGTTAGTGTGATGAACACGAGCATTTGTTCATGAGTCATGGTTGTTTATATTATTTATTTAAGTTTATTTATAAAAATATCTAGATTATTAAATATATTTGTCCGTTATAACACAAGTTCTTAAAGATACTTAAATTGGGCTAGATAACTGGTCACACCAATTATCTAGCCCAATTTAAGTATCTTTAGAAATATATTATTAGTATTTTTAAGCGACTAGAACAAGGATTTGGTGACCCGTTCAATCACTACTTGACGTCTTCTTGTTCATGTAGATAACTAAATGTGTGAGACGAAAAATGGAAGTATGTACAGTACGTAAACTAACATAAAGGAATTTTAAACGTATGACTATTAGCATTCCATAGATTCATCGTGCGGGTGCCGGGCCTATAGGAGCAGTATTCTGGACCTGGTGACCCAGGTATTCCAAACCATTTTATTCTATTATTAATATTTTGATCGATGATTCTGTGAGGAGGAAACACTTGCTCATTTTTATTTTATAGCAACACCCGGAGTGTTTAGCGAGCTGTCAGGTTAAAAGCGTTACGTCGTAGCTTGACGTGCGAACCGTAGCATTGCTCTACGCCGCGCTACGAGCTACGGGCGCTGCTTAATCTTTGATGTGTTAGGGCTGTCGATTAGTACCAAATTGTTAGTTTTAAAGCGGGTACATTTTTTCTTTTAATTATAACCAAAGCCGTTAAATTTATTACTTCTACTTATTTGTTTGATAAAAATTAGATGGTTGCACTCAGTATTTTCATCGTCATCATTTCAGCCTAGAGACGCCCACTGTTGGACATAGGATAAGGATCTCCAGCCCGATCGGTCTTGCGCTGCCCGCATCCAGCGGCTCCTCACGACCTTTACCAGATCGTCGGTTTACCTCGTAGGAGGCCTACCAACGCTGCGTCTGCCGGTACGCGATCGCCAACCGAGATCCTTTTCGCCCCAACGGCCATCAGTCCTCCCTCCTCGGTCCTCGCAATGTGCCCTGCCCACTGCCACTTAAGGTTCGTAATTCTTTGGGCTATTTCGGTGTCCTTGATTCTTCTGCGGATCTCATTATTTCTGATATGATCACGCAACTCCTAGCATACCTCTCCATCTCCAATGCCCTTAGAGTGTTAAGATCTCAAACCTTGAGCTTTCTTAGTATTTGACGACCTCGAAGTTCTTTACTACAAAGCATTGCTCAGCCAACAGAACAAATATTTTATTTACAAAATAACTTTTCCCCGCTTTTTCCAGTTGATTTGCTTAGTGCGGCAGCCCTGGCAGGCTTGTCTCACGGTCCAGCGGCCTCGCTGTTTTCTACCGGATTTGACCCTCGACACACCGCCCCTTCCGATACCCACCCTATAGGGTAAACATCTTTTCCATGTAAAGCCGGATAAAATAGTAATCTTTGAAAGATATATATTGAAATTATTTTAAAAGAGAAAACTAAATAAATTCCAATGTTGAAGATTTTGATGCATTCATTTGCCGATTTTATGGTTCTTCGACGAAAGGTTTTCGAGTATTTAATATTCGAGCATTCGATTTCAAGTACGAAAACCCTTTTTGAGAAATGAATGTCCTTAAGCCAGACATCCACTTCATAAAATTTCTCGGGCAAGTCATGAAGCGATCAGTTCTGGCCATGACCTAGACAGTAGACATATGCAGACTGTGAGTCGCATAGGGAGTTAAGGGCCTTTCTGCAATTAATTCATAATGTTGTATATATATACTCTTTGATATCACTCTGGTACTTTGTGGTCGTAGCTAGGGTAACGAAAATTGTGAGAAAAATATGGTTGTTGTCTAATATGTAAAAATATAATTATTATTTAGTCAGCACATCGTTTCTTATTTAATACATAATAATTATTCAAACAGAGCAATTATTATTATTTCGCCTGAAGGCGTCTTTTGTGCTTAAGCGATTGACTATGGTATAACTACGACCAATAAAAATAAAGAGATAAAAATACATATTAACATTTATTTAAATTTGTCAATCTTTGCATTGCGGTAATAACCGATGTAAATGTGTGAAAAATGTACACAAGCGATTTTCGCCTTATATGTGCGTCAGCAGATGAGCCCACGATAGTACAAAGAGCTGCGCCGCTAGACGGAGATAACATAAAATGTCACTGTGCGAACCAATGTATACGTTACTATTCTCAAAACCTATTTGCCTCCCTTTCGCACGGTGATATTTATGTTAACTTCGTCTAGAATGGTCACTTAACAGTGTCTTCGATTGTACATAGTGTAATAATTTAAAGAAATATATTTTATCTAAATAAAACTACCATTTTAGCATGTCTGACATAAAGTGACGTTTATTGATATTATTCTTAATTATTATAGTACAACCAAAGAGGTGAGATTATAAAAGTATATAAACTCTTCCTACGACACATAGTACATTCGATTTCAAAAAAGAACATTTTGAAATTGATATATTTATAGCAGTCTGCAGTTTTTCCGTAACGCGTGGCCACCGTACGTAAGTCTGACGGTATTTAAGCGCATCTGGTGCTTGATGGATGGGGCATTAATCCGCGCCAGCCGAAGTGCCTCTAATAGTGCCCGCTTTAGCTGCGGCTTATTGTCTATGCTTCACGAGCGCCGGCTGTTATAATTCTATACAAAAATAGTATTTTAATACAAATATTAGAACAAAATCAAGATGGAGTGGCACAGTCTTTGTGGAGTGGTTAGTAATGCCTTTTGCACACTGGGCTGTCTGGGTTCGAGTCCCGTTAGTGGCAAATGTTGTGCGCTGAAGACAAGCGTTTGTTCACGAGTCATGGTAGTTTATATATTCATTTAGGTTTATTTATAAAATATCTAGGTTACTAAGTACAATTGTAAACAGACAGACTTAACGTTGAGTCAATATCTTAACGTCATGAACCGTCATTGTTATTACACCGATCAATATAACATTAGGAAACTGCCAGACGGAAGAGATTAAAAACATAAAAAATACTCTTATGAATAGAAATAATTGAAACTTACCCTGTTTGGAGGCTGATGTATGCCTAGCTTAATTTTTTATTACGTCACAAGCAATTTAAGAAGACTTGAATAAATTGATTGTGATCTCACAGCCCTATGCAGTTCAGTTGGGACAGCACTCGCTTAGATAGCGAAAAGTCGTGGGTTGGGATCCCGTCTCAGGATCATGATGGATGATCATGATGGAATTTTTTTTCACTTTCTATTTAAATATAATTGTAAGACATTTGCTTATTGAAACATTGATTTTGTTTATATTTTTTATTTGGCATGTTAAACATGTAATGAAGTAAATGAACATGTATGATTGAAATTTATAACAAATTAAATAGAAAACAAAAAACAAGGATAAAAAATTTGATATTAAATTTCAATCATATTTAAACATGCCAAATAAATTTTTTAAACAAAATTAACGTTTTTATTTAATTTACGTTGAAAGCTTACCAAATAAAAAGATAAAAAGTTTAATTTAGAAACTCACCTTTCGATGCCGGTCATGCGCGGATGACGGTACTTCTTGGAGAAGAGTAGTCCACCACCCCAAGCGGCCTGCGTCAGAAACACAATATAAATATATCTCAATGCTCATTTAAAAACTATATCGCAATCGGTGGTTATTTCCTGATGCCATCCTAGTTTTTACAGAGAGTAGCATCGTCATAGTTAACTTAATTCCAAGTTTTCTTGAACATAAATTGATGACAGAAAGAGCAAGATTTGTTTATTTAAGGGCAATCAACAAAACATACACTTATTCTTACAAAAATTGGTACAAATTTAACACACACACACATATACACAGAAATATACGCCTTATGGTATACCTGTACACACATACATAAATAGGCATTTTATTTAATTAATTATACCTGTGAAATCGCAACGCGACCAAGATAAAAGTTTATTTTATTTAGGTAGTATGATTTACTTTGAAAATCTCGAGTATCAACCATTTTAATGTTTGCACCTTGCTGGAGAATAAATCTATCTGTTTACCCTTAGATAAGATAGGTATTGTATTTATGTAATCTATTTAGAGTTGAGAATTGGTTCGAGTTAAACGAGAAACTTCTAAGAACGATGGGAACGTTCGAGCAACATTGAACCTACAGTCCTAAGACATAAGGTTTATATTCGTCAGATGAACTAAGTTGGTCAAGATAATAGTCTAGTGTTTGCGCGATTTCGTTTTGCGTAGTATAAAAGGAATGTTCATTGCAACGTATGGACATTCTAAGCTTAGAAGCGAACAAGTGCGGATCAAAGCGATGTAGTGTGATGTACCGACCAAGGTGAATACTACGAAATAATTTAGCATTGTGGTTGGACTTTGTTTCTTGGTTATTGTAAATTTTAGAGTGGTGTACGGAATAAAGTCTCGTCAGTGTCACCAGGTGTTTATCTAAATTAACGAACCCCTAGCTTGTAACAATACATAAATAGACTGCTAAAATCATAACCCTTCCATTTGGCTTCGCGTAGTTGGGAAAACCTAAAAAATACTTACATCGACATGCATCCACATGTCATATTTCTGGCAGATATCGGCGATCTCCATCAGAGGGTCGAAGGCTCCGAGCACGGTTGTGCCAGAAGTCGCGTTCACGAAGAATGGCACCTGACAACCATGTAAGAGAACTTAGGTATGCATGTCAGTTTGTTTGATTGTGGGGATTTATTATGGGTGAGAATACCGAAGGTAAATGATCAATTAAGGCCGCAATCCCATTAGGATCACGGTATATAAGCGGTTGACAGTCCGCTGACTGATTCTGAACGGCGTATCGGCCGCTTACTCAACCTCGGTTAAGCGTCGAACTGTAGGAGCATTAGCCGCGAGGCGTTTGTGAACTCTTGGGAGTGGTACAGTCAGCTTCGATAGTTAAAGCCGACGTAGTGAGCGAAGTGCGCCGTCGACCGTAAGCATCGTTGGCTGCAACTCAGCCGCTCATTGAATAAGTCAGCTAGCAAAACGTCGCAAACTGCGTACAGTACATATGGACACACCATTTATAATTATTTTGGGAGGCGATCTAGAGGCGAACAGCCGCAAACTGTGAGCCTAATGGGGACAAGAACAGAGCGTGTCAATCATAGATACAAATAGGAAACTATAGATGGGAAATTTGAAAGAGAAAAAGCATACTAACACGTAGATTATTTCACGTACACGCAGGCGGCTTATGTCGGCCTGTCAGTCACGTAGAAAAGACAGCAACTGTCAGACTGCAGTATTATTTTTCACGCACACATGCGCATTACTCACACATTGGTGCATTTTTTTGATCTCGCTCTAGTCGATTCATTGCCAATCTATAACCGTCAGTAATTATAAATCTATGGTGTCAATACTCACGTTGCCCCTGTCCTTGTGATAGCGCACCATACGCTCCAGCTCTTGCGGGATCATGCGCCCGCGCTCGTCGGACGGAACGCTCACGCAGTAGTCGGTGCCCAGACCGCACACCGACGCGCAAGACTTCACCGAGTAGTGGCACTGTACACAATTCATCAGCGATTGAACACATCGCTTTTTATGTTTAAATGCTTGGTTCAAATTGAAAAAACGCAACTACTTTAGCTAAGAGCTCAATTTGCATAGGAAACGTGAACAGCGCCCCTCGTGGAAAGAAGAGCAAATTAAGTTTCCCATACAAATTGAGCTCCGCAACTACAATCGTTGTGTTTTGTATACTAAAAAACTTACACTACGGGTACTGAAATCACCCTTAAATCCTGCTCTAAATCCTATTCTGTCAATCTACTTAATTTCTCTCATCCTTATAGAACCAACCAAACCATTTGAGTACTGTTTATTCCTTTATACAGGTGAATTTTTCAAGTGGGCCTTCATGGCCAAATTCTAAACTATAAGGAATATCGAAAAATGCTTAAAGGAGCCGCAAGTCCGATTTTGATGAAAACAAAAACTACATCATTGGATTTTTGAAAAATGAATAATCCTAGCCAGGAACGAACTCAATGATTTTGAAAAAAAAACACAGCCTGTATTATTACACCATTCGATAGTGTTGTTAATAAGGATCGATTTCTGGGAAGTAATGATATACGGGAACCTAATGGAAAATGTTAAATTTTAATAAAATATTCTTGTTCCACCTTGGTTGAAGCAATAATTAAAGCGATGATCATTATTTTTTTTTGAAAAATCTAATGATGCAGTTCTTGTTTTCATCAAAATCGGGCTCGCGACTCCTTTGAGCGTTTTTCGATATTCCTTGTAGTTTAGGATTTGGCCCTGAAGGCCTACTTGAAAAATTCACCTGTATATTCTTGTTACTATCTTCTTTCAAACGTAGGAGGTGGCTGGAAGCATTACACAGTGCTATCCTGACCGCTAATACTCTCAAGGGCAGTTCTATATCGAGCACTTTTCAATGATACCACAATCTACTGACCTGATCAGAAGTGAACATAACCAAATGTCCAGGAATGCTGGACAGACCCTTCTCTTTGTACTGGGGGAACTTGTGGTGCCTGGCCGCCAAGAACGCATACAGGTTGGATACGGAGCCGCCTGGTGGAACACAAAATGCATTTAAAAAAATAATCTAAATCAAATATTTTATACATGATTCGGCAACAAATATTCGTGTTTGTTATACAATTATTTGCCTCTACCAGGATTCGAACCCGCACTACTTGATGTACAGACAGCTATACTGACCACTCCACCACGACGGCGTCAAATATGGTCAAAATCTGATCATCCGTTTGGACGCTACGATACCACAGACACTTGAAACTTTTAACACCCCTCTTTTTACGTCGGGGATAAAAACTATAAACGATGATACCTGGAGCCAAGATGGAGTCGCCGCCCTTCCAGCCGATCATGTCCCTCATCTTCTCGAGGACCACGTTCTCCATCAAGATGAAGACCGGGGCGATCTCGTACGTAAACATGTTGGTGTTAGCGGCGGCTGTCAGCCACTCGCCCGCTAAAGAGATGATGTCCAGTCCGCACGACAGCTGGTTGAAGAAGTGGGGGTGGCCTGGGGACAAACAATTAAATTTATGTCTGGAGATATACAGGGCTTCCGAAGGCTGTGTCACATGGAGGGAAAATGCCTTAAATATTTTTCCTTTTTATTTTAAATAGTAGACAGGCAAGCATACGACCAGCCTGATAGCCTGATGGTAAGCAGCCAACGTAGCATATAGACGCTTGCAGCACTGATGTGACACTCGCGCTGCCAACCCTAAATTACACGCCCCCGATATTGACTAAAACATTCGACATGGTTTAACGTTATATATCAAAATTTTTTCGTAGTAGAACAACTGCGTTGCGAGACTTGCAACTTTTCAAATGTAATGTTTTTGATGAGATCTTTTTTAGGAGCAGTTTTTAACACTTTTACTCCACAAAAAATCCTGAATCGATGGGACAACTCGAAACTTAGTAAAACAGTTTCGCGCTCGACCGCACCGAAATAGGAAATAATACCGCGCACCATTGCACCACGTGATCGCTTCCGTAGCCGGACGTGACGTCATTTTGGTCATAGACAAAGGTTAATCTTTCACGGTTTCTGTTACAATTGAATTTGCGGAGAATTGAACATAAAAGAATGGAAAATGCAGGGAAAATTATTAAAATCAAATGGTACAGACGAGTATTTTTTACGTTCGGTGTGAAATTTACTGTTAAATAAGCGAGGAGAATTATTGGAAGCTCTAGGAATGCGAGAGCTTTCTCGCGAGGACGTACACGCTTGGGAATATGTAGGTTT
Organism: Elophila nymphaeata; assembly: GCA_955850985.1. Lineage (NCBI taxonomy): Eukaryota > Metazoa > Arthropoda > Insecta > Lepidoptera > Crambidae > Elophila > Elophila nymphaeata. The sequence continues at coordinate 23,278,646 of OY039066.1, read as the reverse complement.
TTAGTAGTAGAAATATTAAATGAAATTAATATCTTCGTTGTCCAAGCACTTCAGAATAAGAATTAATAGTTTTGGTACTACTTTTACATTAATTTCTTCTATTGCAAATCGTGGTTTTATTACCAACTTTGTCTTTTTTTTTCTATCGAGTGAATTTTTAACCTTGTTCTTGTCTTTTCCAATCACTAGGATATATTTTCAGCTTTGACGTATTTAACCTATCAATTTCGGAATTGTAGATTTTGTAATAATAAAAATCTAAACGTTCTAAAATCTTGTATTTGGAAAATTCTCCCTTGTAGATGCTTAAAGCTCACACAGCTATTGTGTCAGAATTACGTTTCGCCGAAAAACCCATAGTTAGTTTTATATTATACTGGGTGCAAAAGACATGAACAGTCAAACGAAAACCATGTATTCTATACATCAAAATAAGACATATTTCAAAAAAAATATTGTTGGGAAATGATTTTTATTGGTGTTAAAAAAAATTGCAAATTATATCGCGCAATGTAAAGGGCTCAACTCGCACGCAACTCGCAAAACCGCGATAATTTTGCCAGACGGCGGCCCCATTTGTTAGTGTCGCATCGAGTGAGCTACATTGAACGCTAACTTTTTGAAGCCATTTTTTGTTATGAAATACTAAAAAAATATGATAATGTTTCTTTGGACAATAATTAAGAAATAATGTATCGAACACGTTTTCATAAAAAAATGAAAAAAAAGAAATTATGACTTGGACCTTCAATAAAATCGTAACTATCAATTTCCCAGGTATAGTCTAAAGGAAAAAAAATGTTATGATGGTGAGCAGAATACATGGTTCTCGTTTGACTGTTCATGTCTTTTACATCCTGTAACATATTAATGTGAATAAGCAAAAAATGATAATCTAATTGATAGGTTAAGGTTATTTTTTATAACCAATCGGAAGCAGCTTTTTTTTAGTGGTAGTATTTGTAAAACTGACTATGGACTTTTCGCAGAAACGTAGGCTTAAAGAAGTTTATTCTCATAAAAACTTAAAATAGTTCACTTACAATGAGATAATGGAAAATTTACATTAAATTAAAAATACCATATTTTATAATTTGCCTCTGTATAGGTACACTAAGTTAGGTTACATTATACACAATTTATAGTTTCCGGATGTGTTCTTTAACTTTTTTTTTATATACTCGTATGTTCTCACATTCTTTATAGTCATTTGGCAAACTATTGTACAACAGAGGCCTTAGTATGAGTTTTGATAGTTTTCGAGCTCGATCAAACGTATCGTCTTTCTTCATACATTGGCCACTGTTTCTGATAGTTTACGATAGAGGCGCTAGTGGGCAATGTATGAAAAGAGACGATACGTTTGATCGAGCTCGAAAACTATCAAAACTCATACTAAGGCCTCTGTGCTCCCTCGAACAATATCGTTTTCTTACCGTAGTTAGTGCGCGGTTTGATTAGCTTAAGCTTATTGTTGTTTCTTATGCTATGGGCAGATATAATTTTTGGTAACTCTAAACTGGTTTGAATGGAATTGGTTATTTTTAGGGTTCCGTACCTCAAAAGGAAAAAACGGAACCCTTATAGGATCACTTTGTTGTCCGTCTGTCTGTCAAGACCCTTTATCTCAAAACGCGTGGACGTATCAAGCTGAAATTCACATGAAATACTCAAGTCTATTGTCCCTTTAAGCTGTGAAAATATCAAACTTCTAAGCCAAGCCAATCAAAAGATACAGCCGATTATGTCGATATTTTCAACAAATTTCCGACACTCGCAAAGGAATCAAAACCTACAGGATACTTCCCGTAAACTCAGAATCTTGGAATTTGGCATGATGCATTGTCATATAATGAAAATATAGGAAAAATTGCGAAAATCACATTTTTTTTAGTTATATAATATAATAAAAATATTTTAATAAAATGAAACTTACTACCTTATTTCTCACGAACGAATAAAGGTATCAAATTGAAATTTATACCAAATACCTAGGTTTATTGTCCCTTTAAGCAGTGAAAAAATCAAACTTCTAAGTTAACGCGATCAAAAGATACAGCATAAACTGCTGTAAACCGAGGAACCCTCGGTGTGCGAGTCCGACTCGCACTTGGCCGGTTTTTTTTATCAAGATACACGTGAAGTTGTTTAATGTTTAATATTTGTGATTTCTCGTAAATTCTTTTGATGGAGTTAGGAAGGGATAATGAAACAGCACTTTAATTATTTTGTTTTGAGGCCTAAGTTAGATGTAGCAGCTGAACCCCATATTTCAACTAAATATTCTATGTGTGATTTTACTAATGAGTTGTATATAATAGTGCCGATTTTATTTTAATACAGTTTGATGCTTTGCCTAGGTCTCCTGGTATTGTCATTAATTTTGTCTGGACATAGTTAATGTGCGGTTTCCACGTTAGTTTTTCGTCTATCCATAGACCATAATATAAACGTTTACGGGCGAAACATAATTCTGGATCGAGTTAAACGGTAAATAAAAAAAAAGACTCGATGCATAAGCGGCTATTTACCTAAGAAGCATCATTTGCTTCCGGGCTTAACGATAATATGATTCTATAACTAAAAGTAAAGTAGAAAGTAATGGCCGTCCCAATATGGCGCCGGCCGTTTCCCGCCTAAATTCCAAGATGGCTTCTTCTTTATGGCTAATGCTGTCATAAAACGGGTTTTGGGGAGGCGATTTAGATAATGTTAGGAACTATAAAATATTATATGGAATTATAGATACTGTCGCTCGAATTCGGACCTGGAATCTTAGTCAAGTGGCAATTGTTTCATAACGATAAGATATCGAAATTCGTCATCATCGGCCACATTGCGTGGTTATCTACAGCGTCTTAGCTTGCACTACCAACCTTCTTAGAGCTACGATTGGCCACGTGATTTAACGACGGCTTAAGTCAATCCCATTTTGTTCTTATCGAACTTTTAATCGTTCCTACTTGTTACTTTGTCTTCGGGCCCGTACTCCTATGATTTTTTGAGTGTATCATTTTGTACTGGCTGTTGACTTATTCGTTCGTTCTCTGGGGGCTTAATGACCTTTTGGGTTTGCGCTGCATGACCTGTACTCCCAGATTTAGCTTTATGTGTAACCAAATGTTACATTATAGAGCTCTACTTAAAGCCCTTACCTAATAAGTTGTTCCATTTTTCTTCAAAGGAAATAACAAAATTCATTGTAAGCTATATTGGAAAGGAACTGGCTGAAATTCAGTTGATACCACATAGTTTAGGGAGTCAGGGTTACAATTTATTTTTGTGACTTGTTCTTGGTATCATACGATAATGATATATTATTGTTATTAATTCTTCTTATTTTCTTGGCGTATTTATTGACGTAATTAAGATTGCTTAACTCTTCAACTTCTGGTATTTTTTCTATTTAATTTAGTATTTTATAAAAAAAAATGTAGGAAAATTCTGTAAGTTTGTTCATCTTGTCCCGTTGGTTTTAAGTATGTAGGTTTTGTTAAATCACACCTACTCTATACAAATAATCTCCCCACATAACAGGCGATCCCACGGGACAATACTGGCAATTTTTCTCGTATTTACACTTTTTATCAGCCACGTGACTGCGCTATAAACAAGTAGAGATAATGTCTATGACACATGGGAGTGATGGCTCGTTTTTTATCTGTGGCGAAGGGGAAATTGAATGTCTGTTATCTGTGGCGCTTGTTTTGAAAGGACGACGACTACTTGTTGGGTCTGCGAACTATTGATTATTATAATTTTAATGCGGTTAGAGATAGGCAATAGCACAATAGAAACTTGGTACAAAAGGCTTTTTAGGTTTCTTCATGACACCATATGTAGACTGCCAACTTTCGCCAAACACTCCCAAGATGCATTAAAAGATTGTGACATACATACATGTATACAACCACGCTCATAAACCCAAAAGGGGTTGAGCAGAGCCTTAGGTAACATTTGGTTCCACATAAAGCCACGTCTGACAGTATGGGTAACAGCCATACGTCGCGCTTTAGGCGGGACAAACCCGCTTTCAAATTGTCTGTCGGAAAATGCGTCAACCATATTTCAATGAGCATGAAAGAAGAAAATTACTAAAGACATTTTCTGTTTTCCTTTAACTATACCTTAATAAGGAGGGAGAATTTAAAAACAACAACTAACATAATTTGAATACCTCACAGTAAACACTGTGCGGAGAGATAACCGCTCCCCAGGGACGCTTCTGTCACTGCACTGGTAGCGATTTTGCGAGGGAGTGTCGTAAAGTGAATTTCAATGTGGATTCATTGTTTTTTTTATTTTTCTGTTGATCGGAGATGACCTTTCAGCTTCACTGGTGATTTGTTTTTAAGTAGAGTAGAACTTTAGCTGGACCTCTAGTTTGTAGGGCGAACTGCCGACAGGTGATCTAGTTAACAGATCCCACTCATGTCTTACATTTTCATCACTTAACTCTCATTCCATCATTTCTTATTTATCTACCCAAGCTGCTGAGATGATTAAATGTAGCACACTTATCGGAACGGAACGGCTTTTTATTTATAGTAAAAAGAGGCGGTTCCTTTTCGAGATGATAAGTCTGCTAGCCCTTTAGAGTGCAAACAACATCTGTCCTGGTTGTTGGCTTTTCTGTTGGTTCATTAAAGGTTACTCACTTCAGTTACTTTTGGGTTTGATGCCCATTTATAGGCAACAGACTCTTAGCCTGTCATTATTTTGAGCCGCTGCCAGATGTGGCTTTTTGTGTAACCAAAAGTTACCTAAGGATCTGCTCAACCCTTTATGCGTAATAATTGTATGAGGGTTATAATTCTAATGCCTAATATGTATGTAACAATTTAAATCTATGGTAAAGTAAATCTAAAAACCAATGAACAATTAATTTTGACTTGACAAAAAAGTCAAAAATTTTATTATATTGATGTTAAAAAAACAAAATTCAACCCTAAAAACAAACAACCAAAGTTGCCATTCAATAACCACGCAGAGCTGCCCACACAATATTAATTCATCACTATAATCCCCCCGCATTTTAGCAGATGGGGTCGCAATTAATTCGAGTCAGGTGTTGCCATAATCCTGTTTTAATCTGCATTTTAGAGGGCAGCACTGGGGGGATTTTTACAATGGGAATTATGCGCGCGAATTGTTGCTCTCCATTCAACATTCTGGGGAGATTGATTAAAAAAAATAATGTTGTGTTTGTGTGTGTGTTTTTATAGTTTATACGCGTGGCTTTTTGAGTTTAATACAAACGGGAACATTATATTGCAAACAAAATGTAAAAGTGTACACATTTCTATGTAGCATAATCAAGAAATGTAATTCACTGCTAGCACACGTGTTCCCTTCTTACATCCTGCCTGTGTCATTCAAAATAGGCGTAAAGAAGCAATTTGCAGGTGCAAGGCGCGGCGGTTTGTCTCCCACTAGCTATCTTCGCGGATTCCACTTCTGCTTACCGTCAGGTGGAATGGAGACATTTGCTAGACGGTTTTATTAAAAAAAAGACCATAATGCAAGCGACCAATCTACTATGCCCCACCTTTGTTCTGGCAACATGTTCTGTCAACCAAAGATAAAACTTGCTAAATTTCTTGTCGGTTCTTGTCAGAACAAGGCCTCCTGATAGACTCTTGACCCGATGACATCAAAATTTACTTTCATAAGTGTACAAATTGTACCTAAATGAATAAAGAAATTTTGACTTTTATCACCAGTGGCGATTCCTAGTAGTCTTGTGTTGTCTCCATGCTAGAGTTTAATAGCTTTTATCTCCATAAAAAATTAAAATTGATTGAAATGGCGCGGGGTGAAGCCAGGCGGGCCGAATGTTGGTTGGCGCTGCCGCCGATGAAATCGCAGTGGTTGGTATGGCGACGTCAACCTCGCCAACTTAAGAGGCCTCTGGCGGTCAATACTGTCTGCCATATTATGTTCATATATATTACATGAATCTAGCTGACCCAGCCACGCGGTGCTGTGTTAAAAAAAAACTATCCTATGTCCTAAGTCGGAAAAAATCCAGCAAAATAGAAAAAAAAACTTTAAAATCGGTTCAGTAATTTCAGAGTTCATCGCGGTCAAACATTGTGACAGGGATTTTTTTATATAGGTAAATAGATATGGTGTGAGAATAAGATATTAATTAATTATAACATATTATTAATAAGTTTATAATATTAGCTACTTATAATCTTATTTTCTATAATTGACTCTACACAGTCACGTTCATTCGTGCAGAATAAACAGCAATGAGCGTTATTAAATGAAGCCGTTATTAAGTCCCATTGACACCACAATTTATGGTTACACAGTATGCTGCACACGTTCTGATTCAATTTGTACGCGGTATTCCACTGACGAGACGATTGTTGGTCTGATTCAATCAGAGGTTTGTACAAGTATGACACTAATTAAGCATGTCACAATGTTTTAACCACGTAGAGTATTTTTATCTCACCAATGCAGAAAGAAGTCTATCGAAGCCCGATCGTGCATTCTACGTAATGATCACGAAAGCTAAGCTACCAAGTGCATGGTCTTTACTCTGATGGGTGACCGAAAACTCATTTATTTTTCCCTCGTTATGCTGTCTATCGAAAGATAGCAGTCGCTCCCAAGGAGGGTTTGTTTCAGCAGAATTACGAAGAAGATACAGGATCAAAAATTATTTACTCTATCATAATTAAGAGGTAAAGTTGGCGAGTTTGTTTGTAGGAAGTAATGTTTGGAATTGCTGAAACGATTTTAAAAATTCTTTCGGTAATTTTTAGGACAAACTTTCAGGGTGGATATAGGGTACTTTTTATCCTTGTATACCAACGGGAACGGGCGCTGTGAAACTCCACGCGGGTCATTAGTTTCTTATTGTATTATGTTAATATATGCACATTTTCTCTACACGATAACGCCGCAATCAGTACACAAAAAGGTAATCAAAATTCGACGTCCGGTCGGTCTATCCATCAAAATATGATAATATGGGCACAATAGGCCACGTACAATGGGGCTTGAGGAGTAGGGTGACCGTGATTATATAAAATATTTCTTGACAACCCTTCTTGATTACATACATACGTACGATCACACTCGTAGACCGAAGAGCCTTAGGTAATATTTCGTTACACGTTAATTCACATCTGGCAGTATAGGCGATGCAGCGCCTCTAAATAGTGACAAGTTGCCAGCCTGTCGCCTACATAAAAGGGGCACCAAACCCAAAAAATAACAATCTTTCAGTAAACAATCAAGCCAACAAACAGGACAGATGTTACACGCATAATCATCTAAGCGGTACTTCTTAGGTACTTCGGTAGGTACTTCTTGATTATACATAATAACACAGTTTGCTATTCAAGTGAACGATTGAAAACGAAAACAAGAAAAAATCTCATAGATCCTGGTCACCCTAACCACTGTGGTGTAGTAATCCTATGATTTGCGTTCTATGAGGGCCCCGGATTGAATGCCGATTTGGAATGCCTCTGCAGTTTATAGCTGGGGTTAACAGTTTATAGTGCGGGATCAATTTTACGAGCCTTTGTTACTTAAAAAAAACTGTCAGTGTTCTCTTCAAGACAAAAGATCTGCAATTTTCTCTATACTGATAGTAGAATATTCTTCATTGCACTGTGGTATATGATTTTAGAACGGGCCAGAAACTCGCCAACTTTATCTGGTCGCGTGATCGATTCCCACGGTGCATCACTACGACACTTACTACAAAGATCCTGATCTTTTGTGTTCTTCCCCTTTTTGGTCCTGAATATGTACATATAGGCCATCATCCTAACATTCATGAGCTTGCAGAGTCTTTAGGGTCTTGGATAAGTCCTTCCCAGAATACTCTTTCTAACCCTGGCTCACAGTTACACAGCATTGATATCCGGTTACAGCTAAATGCTCTATAGTTCGATGATAGCTTTCATTTACGATTATTCCTATTAATATAAATGGAGCGTTACACAATAGAACAACGTGTTATCATTGCAAAAATGGAGAAAGTTGCAGTGACTGTGCGTGATAACGGGGTTTTTGTGACCTCAACTGGGCGGAATGGATCTGGACAATACGTAACAAGTTTTAGCAGGACGGACGGCGTCATCTGACACACCACCAGTGAAACAATCGATTTATCTTTACGGTTTCGGGTTTTAGGAAACCGCAAATAAACCAGAAATAATTCCATGAGAAAGCCACATCTTCGTCAAAAAGTCATCGAAAATTTAATGAAAAGAGTAATCGCCTTTCATCAGATTCTCGGGGACCATATTTTACTCAATAGACAATCGGAACATGCCTTCAATGCAATATCAATATCTCAACTTACTCAAAAATATAGATGTTTTAAAATTTTTAAGGGAAATAGTGCACTCTTATTGAGGCTTCCTACCGCTCTACACTAAGTAATCGTTCATTAGTTAGCCATTTAATGTTTGTATTTAAGTTCCTTGATTTATTATTTCCCAAAAATAGAGCTATTATAGTATTGACGGCCTGTGCGTCAATATTTCAATCAGCCCTCATCTGGTGCCAGCGGCAGCCGGCGGCTCCTTACGCTACGCCGAGCGTGTGATAAAGATCAAGAACCAACCATACACAGAAGGGGTGTAGAATGGACAAATTATTTTATTTAAATTATAATATTAACTTCAGTATTTTTATCTTATTTTGTTGTCAGATAAGCATACGGCCTGCCTGGTGGTAAGCAGTAACCGTAGCCTATAGACGCTTGCAACACTGACGTCACACTCGCGCGCTGCCAACTCCATCCCCTCCCCTGCAACTGGCCACCTTTCTCACCAACAGAACCACAACACCAAAAAAGGCTAGTATTATTTGACTGTGCTCTCCTGGAAGGTGCAACCCCAGTTCGGGCACTCCAAAGAACAATAGCGAACTTCCATACTGTATACATACTCGCATAATACAGGTTTGTTATTTTTCGTAGCCTCAAAGAAATTCTAAAACTATATGAAAAGTCATAAATTATTTTATTGTCATTGACTAAAATGTGATTTAGGGACACTTAAAAACTTTGATGTAATTTTTTGCCATTGTTCTTTAAGCGAATAGTTCGCTGTGCCTATAAATAAGCTCTCTCAGCAATCTAGTTGAATGCCACTGATGTAATGAAATTGACAAAGCTTCTTAAGTTGTCCATAACGACGACTAAGTTTGACGAATTGGTCGACCTATGATCTGTGATATCACCACGACGGGTTGAGAACCCCTGCTTCCACAGATACAGTTCACTATCCTTACTTACTCCATACGCCACATTGAGACAGCTCACGCTCGCCCGGGCGTTAATAACGCGGCAATTATTGTGCGCCATTTCGCGGCGTAATTGGATTGTTTGGGTCCGTTTACGATACAAAATTGAGGCTTGATGTTGTTTAAGTGCTTGGAAAATAAAACTGGTAGAGTTTTTCATGTTATAAAACACCTAACCACACCAACATTCTGAAGAAGACTACGCTAAATATTATACAAAGTGCCCGTATTTATAAGAGGCAACCGTTTTATCTACCAATACGCAGTTCGAATCACTAAAGGGATTGCGCTGTGAAATAATAAGTAAGGTCGCATCGGACAAGGATACTGATGAACAATTTACATGTTCAGTACTCACCGGTCTTCACTTGGTTCTTGAGGGTCATCTTGCAATCCTCGAGCAGCTGTTTCAGCGGCAGCGGCTCCTCGTGCAGGCTGAGGTCCAGCATCTTCACCATCTCTTCCGGCATCCTGAACTCGAGGATCTGGGAGGCAACCATCGAAAATTGTAGACGAATACAGTAAGTAGCAGTCGAGGTACGGCACAGCGGACTAGCCGCCTTAAAGAAAACCACAGACAAATAACACTACATTTGTGTGGTGTTGTGTATCTGTCAGGTCGTTTTTCCGTGAAGCTATTTTATCACGGTTTTGATGTAATCCTTCGGATTTAAGTCACTATGTACCTCCACACAAGCACAGTGATACTGCTCTGTAGCGTCAGTGTTGTGCACTAAAGAGAGGGATGGGAAAGACATGGCGACGTTTTTGCCGTAAACGCCCTCACCTGAGTTTTCTGGTCATTGAAGTCACAACGGGCCTCATAAGGTTACTTAAAGGGCAATAAATCATATAAGAGATATCAGGACAACTAACGTCACTGACATAGCCTAAAGAATTGCGAACCTTAAGTGCAAGGAGACGTAGAGTTGGGCCCCCACAACATGAACCGACGTCTGGCAAAAGGTCGCGGGGAAACCGCTGGATGCGGGCAACACAGGACTAACCAGGTTGAATATTCTTGGGGGAGGCCTATGCCCTACAGTAGGCGTCTCTCGGCTGTATGATGACGGCAAATGCTCTATGCGGGACGAAGAAGACCTAGGCAAACAATTATCGATGAAATCGAAGATGTCTTGAAAAAGAGCCAGGTCAAAGTACTGGAAGCCGTCAAGCATGTACTTTGATTGATGAGAGTAGATGAAGCGAAAGAAATAAGAGTATGTAAGGATCGTTGCAAGTGAAAACGAGTAATCTCTGCCTACCACTATGGGGAAAAGGCTTTTTTTTATTGACTACTGCAGTTTGTCTCTGATGATATTTCCTGCGTCAAAGAGTTTTTAAGAAGGTGAAGACCTTAGGGGGTTCCTCGAGCCTCTAAGTCGAACGTTCCTAGGGGATTACTGGGCGACAGAGCATCTCCCTCTCGAGAGTCTTTCGACCGCCTGGCGTCCCTAGGCGTCCGAATTGGAAGGGAAAGACATGCCCGAGGGTGCCTCTAAAAGCTCGGGCCTAGGCTCGGGCACGTCGTGTCGTGGTGGAGATGGAAAGAAGCGCCCCGGTCCATATCTGCACCAAGTATAGCGCGACGAATGTAGACCGGATCTTTTCGACGAGTGCGGTGTATAACAGAAGTGTGTCTAGTGCTTGAGAGTGTAGTGGGATCGGAGGGACGGGAAAAGCCGTGAGTTTATATATGTATGTGAAGCTGGTATATAGATGCCCTTTACCTTTTCATTGCGATCGTTGACCTGCTGAACGTAGTCGAGGAGGACGTCCACCACGCGCGCCAAGAACTCCCTAGTCTGGGTGTTCGCGTCCTCGCGGTAGGGCAGGATGGCTGTAAACAATACAAACCTTAAATACATGTACCTACGGAGGTTGTTTATCTCTTGCAGGAGATAAAATACTAGCAAAGTGTAGATATAGACCAGTAATGTATTAGGAGCTATGCAGGCCAAGTTTAAACGAGAAGTTGTGATTATGCGGCAAATATGTAAAGGGTGAATTTCCCGGGACCAAAAATTGCGTGGCATCAATGAAATCGGTATTAAAAAACAAAGCTATAACGTTCTTATTTTTTTTATAGATAAATGAAATAGTTATCTATGTGGGGCACTAAATATTTTAATAATAGGAATAATAGGTACTTCAAAATAAATTATTAAACCTCGAAATCTTTCATTGCCGTGTTTGTCCACACGTCACCTTGATGTATATTATACCTCATTGCTAAAAATCTATTGATTATTTATATTGAAATTTAGTTTTATTTGATGCGTGAATAGTTAAAGTATTGTTACGGAATACATTTATTCAAATTATTAAACAATACAACGAATGGTTATTCTAAATGCATTTGTCCCAGAACAAACTTTCATCGCCATGTCCTAAACATTTTTAAGAATATTGTTTTATCTAACAACTTGCGGCCCCCTCCTTGTGCGCTAAGCGTTGCATATTAGTGTCGCCTAAGTACTCGACGCGGAAGGACGAACACAAGTGCATGCGTTTTTGTGCTATAAATAAAAGTATTCCATTTTTTATGTTGTCGTCATTTTTTTTTTCATCGCCGTGGATAGGTATAACTTCTATATGAATAAGTTTGTTCTCATGATTGAGTTTTCAATAGAATGCCATTTCTCATCTGTTTATTTGTGAAGTGTTTATTACCTCGAATAACTAATAGTTTTTTTGTTATTTTATATTTTTGCCTTGATTTTCATCGCCATGCTTTCATTGCTGTGGTTTCCGTGGCCAAAATTTGCTATGGCAATGAAAAAAAAGACACGGAAATGAAAAAAATTTCATTGCCATGCCTTGTAACACAATTTAGTTTCATTGCCGTGGCCAGGTGTTTCATTTCCGTGGCCAGGTGTTTCATTTCCGTGACTTATGTTTTTATTGTCATGATAAGATAAGGCAAAAAATACATCTTTACCTGTAATACAGGTAGTGCCGAGTATTGACCGCAACAATATACATATGTATATGAAAATAAACTCAAAATTGAAATTATACGCCTCTGCCCCACATACAATGTTGATAAAAATATATAACCATATCCCAAAAATAAATTAAAAATACTGAAAAATTAATCAGTTTTGAGAATCACCAAAACAGTTTTTAATTACAAAAAGTTATAATGGCATTAAAGAATTTTTTGATAATGAAACTGAATACCAAATGCTGGCTTTTCTCCTGCAGCTGCGCTTGCGTGGGTCGGTGTAAGGGATAACCTATATTTCTTAAAGTCTAATCCATGTATATTCCAAATTTTATCAAAATAGGTTCGGTGATTTAAGCGTGAAAGCATAACAGACAGATAGAAGGAGTTACTTTCAAAATGATGACGATAATACTCAAGTAAGTACATATATAAAACTAGCTTTTGCCCGCGTGCTAGACTTCGTCAGCGTGGAATAGTTACTTTGGGTAGCATTTTTATTTTTTTGGGCACTTATTTTGCAAAAGATACCCATACAAACTGCTGTGCATTACTGTAAATAGATTATAATACATTTTTACAAACTACCTTTTTTGTTTTTCCATCCTTTGCTAACTTTCATGCGACCTTCCATCCCCTATTTCATCCCCACATGGGTCAATATTTCAAAAAACGCTAAAACAAATATCTGCATATTTTTTGCGTGCTATTTAAAATTTCATGGTCTTATCTTTGGTAATGAGGAATCTCATAAAAATATTTAATCTCTTATTTCAACCCCTTCATTCCCTTTTTTACAAAAAAGTAGCTTTTATTTAATTTCGAGGTTTAGTCTATTTTTGTACCAAATTTCATCAGAGTCGGTTCGGGAGTATGGCGTAAAAGCGATTAAGTTAATAAGTAGCGTCCAACATCTTGCATCTCAAAATGGATGTTGTGTTCCCGAAAACTAAGAAAATGATCGATTTTATATCCAAAAGGCGTATCCGCCATCTTAGATCTCGAAATAAAAGTTGTATTCGGAATCAAGACCGCCGAAAACCTCAAAAATTATGCTTATATTGCTTTTGAGTAAAAAGTCACGTCCGCCATCTTGGATATCAAAATAGATGTTGTATTCGGAGTCAGAACCTCCAAAATCCACCAAATAGATACCCATATTGATATTAAATTAAAAAGTCGCGTCCGCCATCTTGGTTCTCAGAATGGATGTTGTATTGGGAATCGGGACCCCGAAAACCATAAAAATAATACCCATTTCGATTTTATATTAAAAAGTCGCAACCGCCATCTTAGATCTCGAAATAGATGTCGTATTCGGAATCGGGACCCCCGAAAACCACGAAAATGATACCCATATTGACATTTTGTCAAAAAGTCGCGTTTGCCATCTTTGATCTCGAAATAGATGTTTTATTCGTAAACCGGACCCACAAAAACCACGAAAATGATACCAATATTGACATTATGTTAAAAAGTCGCGTCCGCCATCTTGGGTCTCAAAATGGATGTTGTATTGGGAATCGGGACCCCCCGAATACCATAAAAATGATACCTATATTTATCTTATATTTAAAAGTCGCAACCGCCATCTTGGATCTCGAAATAGATTTCGTATTCGGAATCGGGTCCCCCGAAAATCATGAAAATGATACCCATATTGACATTTTGTCAAAAAGTTGCGTCCGCCATCTTAGATCTCGAAATAGATGCTTTTTTCGTAATCCGGACCCACAGAAACCACGAAAACGATACCAATATTGACATTGTTTAAAAGTCGCGCCCGCCATCTTGGATCTCAAATGGGTGTTGTATTGGGAATCGGGACCCCCAAAAACCATTAAAATTATACCCATATCGATCTTATATTAAAAAGTCGCAACCGCCATCTTCGGTTCGAAATACATTTATTCGTAATCCGGACCCACAATAACCACGAAACCGATACCCATATTGACAATGTTTAGTGTGTGGTGTGTTAGACGTGAATGTGTGACTTTGTTTTTATTTCCTTACGAACTTTCATCCCCACATGGGTAAATATATCAAAAACGCTAGAACAAATATTTATTTATTTCTTATCAAGTGCCTACATGCAAAGTTTCATGGTTTCGTCTTTAACAATGACGAATTCCATACAAACTTTCATCCCCCATTTCACCCCCTAACAGGTCAAAATTTCAAAAATTTTTGATCAAATATTCATTTTTTTCATAAGAAGTGCCTAAATTCAAAGTTTAATGGTTCTATCTTCGAAAATGACGAACTGCCATACAAACTTTCATCCCCTATTTCAACCCCTTCAAGCCAAAGTAGCCCAAGTTCTTCCCCGAGCTCTAGTCTATATGTTAACAAATTTCATCAAAATCGGTTCAGTGGTTTAGATGTAAAAGCTATAATATTAGTAGGGATTTTATGTTGAATATAGATTTTCATTTCCGTGGATGCGTTCATTCCCATGGCATAGTTCTTTCATTGCCGTGGAGGCTTGTTTCATTGCCGAGCACGCATGTTTCATCGCCGTGGCACGAAATTTTTAATCTTGTATATCTCGTTTGTTTTTTATGTTATCTGCTAGATATTGAGCAAGAATACATACATTATCAAAAACTTTAAAACCCGCAATTTAGTTTTTAAAAAAACTTTAAGATAAAAAAGTCCACGGAAATGAGATTTTTTTTGGACCTGTTGAAATTCACCCTAAAATTTTAATGCTAAGTAAGCTAAAGTTAAATGAATTCTTCTCTCTTATTTTAATTCTCATTTGTTAATATATAAACTGTCAAAATACTTTTAAAAATTAAGATTGAATTTGATACCAAATTAAATAGAAAAACATGGAAACAAATCTTTCCAGTTTTTTCCATGTTTTTCTATTTAATTTGGTATCAATTTCAATCATAACTAAACTTGACAAACAAAAAATAAAAACAATAATTTTAAAAATTGATTCATGAAAATATATATCGTGAACTTGTTTCTGCAATAAATAACATATTTACTTCATGACCGTCGTTTATCGAGTCCAATAATATAAATACTTCTTTGGTTTTCATTTTAATCCCTATTATGATAAGTAACACTGTCTGTTGTCTATCTGTCTGCTACGCCTAAGCCACTGAACTGATTTTGATGAAATTCGACATGGAGATAGTTTGGGACCCTGGGAGGGCATAGGATACTTTTTGGAGCAATAACCGACATTGACGCAAGCGAAGCCGCAGGTGACCACAACTTGAGTTAAATTTCAAACTTATTATTGATTGCAATAAAACACAATGATTAATTACAGACACATAGACATGCCAGTATAATAACTTGCGTTTCCAAGCAAATTCCAGGTCATGTATATTTTGTAGTATTTATGTGGTTAGCAAGATACTTCACAAAAAAAGTAGGTGGTAAAGTAGACCTTGGATCATTAATTTAAATTATTTTAATGTTTAACATAAATTTTTCTAGTAAAAAAAACTTGTTAAATCCAGAAAATGGTAAATTTCTCTGCGAGTTTTTCCCAATTTCCAACCCTCCCACTGCCGCTGGCCGTGAACACTGTCTTTGACGTAGCATCTGTCAAAAGAGAAGTCAAATCATCGCGAGCCGAGGAGTCAGTGGGCACGAACAATGTGAGCGAGAGGAGCTTTGATTAAACGCGGGGAGTTTTAATAAAAACGTGGGCGAAACTACTGTGGAGTAAGGTGACTATGAGTTGAGGGAATGAACGGACTTGACATAACAGTAAAATTTTATTTGGAATACATTATTATTAGTAGCCGTGTGATGCCGGCAGAGTAGAATAGCATCAACCCATATCCTCCAATGTGTGTCGTAGAAGGCGACTAATGGATCATTAATAATAATAAATAAATAATAAATTGTTTATTCATAATTATAGTGCTGTTTTAGGCGAGACATAGACATTAAAGGGGTATTGATCACCTTATACTCCATCCACCAATCCGCATTGGACAAGCGTGGTGGACTACTGCCTAAGCCTTCTTCGATGAAAGGAGAGGCCTTGTGTCCCAGCAGTGAGTCAAATTACAAAGGCTATTATGATATGATACATTTTTGCAGTATTTTCATCTCACGAACGCCCATAAGGCATGAATGTACAGAGAACAGCACGTCAAGCTAGCACAAGCTGACATATTTCCCAATCGATTTAGCACTTATGGCATCTCTTTTAGGTCGAAAATTTATTGGAGATGTTTGATAGTTTTGTACAGCAGTACTGCTGTTTATAGTAGATTAAGTTTGTGTGTCAGTATCGGTACTGAGGCGAGCACACGGACCACATAGATACATTGTGTAGATATATCTAAGTAAAAGTAATGTAATAGTTTTATGGTGCAATATGTTTCATTTTCATTTTTTTTTCATTTCAATATCTAATAAAAAGATAATACAAAACGTGAACTGTTTTTTTATATATATAACGAGATTGCAGCCCACCTGGTGTTAGGTGGTTACCGTCGCCTTTAGACACTTGCAATATTAAGGGTAAATTACTTAACACTGCAAGTGCGTTGCCATCCTGGGGACTAAGAGTAGCATTCCATGCCCAGTAATTACACTGGCTACCTTTCCCTTCAATCCGAAACTCAGCGAACTGCTTAGCGGCAAAAATAACAAAGGCGGTGGTACCTACCCAGATGACCCCACATATGGGTCTACTACCTATTACTATACAAACAAAACTTAAACCAATTTATAAAAGTACCTATTAAAAAGCTTTCGAAACAAACACCAATGACAGTTTTTCCTTCCTTCAAGGTGTTAGTGTAATTGTTAGTGTAATTGCACTAAATACTCTACACGTATTTACCGAAAATGTGAAAAAGAAGCGGATTTTATATCCCAATATTCTTCAAAAGTTTGGATAACTAGCCGGAAGCACGTCATATTGTACTGAACTTTTCTTACAGATGCGTCCGATCTAGCCCCGAAAAAGGGTGGAAGGTAATTGGAAAACATATGACAAGGAATATTCAACCTTATTTCAATCCGTTTAAGAGTTAGGCCATATTACATTAGCAGTAAATCCAAAAATAGCTAGGCAGATCACGAATGCTTTCTAATTTCAAATGAAAAGTTTTTCCTCTCGACAAAAAGCATTTAAAACTTTACCTTACGACATCGTGTTACGGTTTAAAACGTTAAGCTTCCTTCAGAGCTTAAACAACGTGTATTGTTGTAATTCATACCATTGTTGTTTCATTCTTTTTTATTTGTTCTGATTACTTGTCCTTTTGACAGATTGAAGACGTCAGTCAATACGACGGCATTTGAAGGGTTAAGCTTTAATTCGAAGAATTGAATACATATCGGGAATTGTGATAATGTATGAAAAATTAAATTCAAACAAACATTCCTTACAGTTATTGAATTTTTGACAGTCTCTGAAAGATTTTTTAAAATAACTAAAACTAATTTTTAATTTTGTTACTATCGTCCAACGTTCCACAACACTTAGCTGCGTCATGGAAAGACGTTTTTACGAAAGAAATTACTTTACGGAATTCGAGCGTCCATCAATTTGCCCTTACCAAGCATCAAACCCGTCTAGCTAAGTCTACACGCTACGTATGCTCCGGAGCGTTAAGCCCTCATCGAACAGTAACTACACCAAATTACACTCAAGCGCCCCTCGCCGCTGCCGGCTGTTATAATCGCAGTTAATACTATCACTTGCCTGTCAAACACAGCAGTCGTTAAATGGACTGACGAAACGAGGACGTGGCATTTTAATGGTATTTAACTAAACACTATAAAGTTGAGTTCGTGCATAGCGGACTAACCCCTCGAATCTTGAGCAGCCCGAACTGGGGTAGTACCTCCACCTTACAGAAGACCACAGTCAAATAGCACTAAATTTTTGTGATGTTGTTTTTCTGTTGGTGAGTAAGGTCGCCAAAGCTCCACGAGGTAGGGAATGGGACTAAGGTTGGCAGCGCGTGGGTGTTGCAAGCGTCTATAGACTACGATGTCTGCTTACCACCAGGCAGGCCGTATGCTAGTCTGACAACCCAACAACATAAAAAAATAAACGTCGCGACAATGTCGCCGCGTGGAGACACTCATATGTAAGTATACAGGGTGTAAAAGACATGAACAGTCAAACGAGAACCATGTATTCTATACATCAAAATTCAAAAAATAATTGCTAGGAAAATGATTTTATTTTTTTTGCTGTTAAAAAAAATTACAATTTGTACCGCGCAATGTAAAGCGCTCAACTCGCACGCAACTCGTAAATCCGCAATAATTTTGCCAGACAGCGGCCCCGTTCGTTTGCGTCTGTGCGCATTGAGTGAGCTACATTGAACGCAACCGTTTCGAAAACATTTTTTGTTATGAAATACTAAAATAATTGATACTTAATGTTTTTTTGGACAATAATTAAGAGATAATGTTTAGAATAGGTTTTCATAAAAATATGAAAAAAAAATATTATGACTTTGACCTTCAATAAAATCGAAGGAAAAAAAAGTTATGACGGTGAGCAGAATACATGGTTCTCGTTTGACTGTTCATGTCTTTCACACCCCGTATACTTAATACAGAATTTAGTGGCACGTCGTTATTATCGTTGCGATCTTTGGCCCCGCATTGAGTGAAGTTTTTTTATGTCAAATGGTTGGCAGACAATCATACGGCCTGCCTAGTGGTAAAAAGTCACCGTAGCCTATAGACGTTTGCAACACTGGCGTGACACTGGCGCGCTGACAACCCAAGTCTTTATCAAGCCGTGTAAACGACGCACCGGAAAAGGTGGATTGATAACCTGATTCTATGGCTTCTGGTTACGCCTGGATGCAAACAGCACAGGACCGTCATTGTGGTTTCTTTGGGAGAATTCTATGTTCAGCAGTGAACATCTGACTGAAATGATGATGATGATATGCCATATCCATTCCAAATTACTTACTCCCATTACCGCATTTAAAAGTTCACCTTATCTGTACATAATAGAGCACTTTTTCAAAAACCATTCAACCGCCAAATAGATATCTCCCAAAGCTCAGAGGGGCATTTATTTGTCAAGCATTACATCAAATTGCAGATGTCTTTGCATTATTTCGAACTCGTAACCTGATGCAAGCAAATTTCGACCATATTTGTTATGATTTAAGGTGGTAGCTAAGTGAAAAGTTATTTTGGTAGAAGGGGGTGTGTGAGAACGCGTGCCAGTGACGTCATAAGCCGATTGTCAGATGTACACTTTGGTGCAATATTTGCCATTTGTAGTGGAGTTAAGAGATATTTGTCGAAGGAATTGTGACATCTTAAAACCTTTTTACTTCTCTAAGCTTTTTACGAAATGTCTCTCTTTGCTGGCAGTTCGGCTTCAGATGGGTGTACTAATGATTAATATGAGACCAACTTTTTCCTTTAAAACCATCCTCATTGGCACTTTATGCACTGTAAAAGTATAAACTATTACAGTCTTATTCATAAAAATCCTCTAAAATAGGTTTTAAACACTTAATAGTTAAAATGCTTATTAGTACTATAATAAACCTTTTATAAAAATCTCTATTCATAAACGTTCAATAAGCCCATTAGAGCTATTTTCTCGTTATAAGACATTTTTAGCGTTGTTAAGTTGTCGTTCTGATGAATCCGTGTCCACGGCCAAAAAAAAAGTTTGACAACGTCACTTATTATGACATTTGTTTGTTGGTTATTGTTTGGATCTAAGTTTTGGATCTTAGATTATTCTAAGGTTTGGATCCTTATTTAACCACACCTTAGACCAACCACACGAATGACGGACGACAACAAACCTCAAAACGGTTCGGACGCGAAAAAAACAGCTGTTGCACAATTTTGTCGGCCATATTTCTCTTTATTAAAGGTTTATAGTAGGGTCGACCATGATGCCGACCCTGTTGTAAGTTACGAAGCCGCTATTGAATACCTACTTACAAAGCTTTTTAGCGTTATTGGACGTTTATGAATAATGATTTTCGAGATTCTCATTACAACAAGCTAATAAACCTATTTTAACTTTTTATGAATAAGACTTATACTTTATCATTTTGCATTTGGTCTTTCTCCTTACCATCAGGTGGAATGGAGTCATTTGCTAGACCTTTTTATTAAAAAATAGCCACTACATGTACCATACTGCCAGATTTGGCTTCTTATGTAACCAAATGTTAGAAGAATAAGAATAATGTATGTACGTACATACTATAAATAATAAGCATTCTTAAAATATCTACGTAATACCAGGGGTGCCAACTTCCAGACTTTTAATTAAAAAACCACGTTGTTTGTGTACCCCGTACTATAAATCGGCTTTTAAATGACCATACGTTTTGCCTTCATGATTGCCTTATTTCCTTAGCTACAAGGATCAATTTCTGGTAAATTACTTTTATCTTGGCTATAAAGCCCTACAAAATGAATGCGAACGATTTTCTACTCTATCGGTACAGAAATAAAGCCTGTATGTAATAGATTTTAGAGTGTTTATTTTGGTCCCTTATTGTGAAGTAGATAAGAATTTGATGTTGCATGCCGGTGTAGGGTGGCCATAATAAACATGAATTCTAGGATAATTCTCTAAATTTCATTGTGTTAGGTAAGCTCCTCGAATTTAGACCACCAGACATTTTAATGTCCACACTCTAATAATACTTTTCAACACACTTCCTCATAAGCATCGTTTTCAGTTTCATAATGGCGTCCGCACAAGTGCGATAATGATAATTAACGCTCTTGTGCTTTTTACTATACTGATATTTTTTTTATTTTTAGCACGAAGAAATTATGCCTATGAACTAAGTTGTGATGTTTGGAAAATAAATCTAAATTGTATGTTAGAGGCGTAGGCGTCGCACAGTGGGCTGAAAATCGCTCTTGATAGACATAGCGACTTTAATTCTTGAGAATTGTTTTTTTTATGGATATGGGTATTGTTAATCTTCACAATACTGAAATATCTCATTAAGGTCGATTTAGCCCAAAAACAAGTCAGTTATAATTTTTTTTGCAAAAGAACTGTATGAAGCTGACATGAAAAATCCGTTTATTTTTTGACCTGCAAGGAAAACCGTAATATCCTTTCAGGTGTTTGTAGCAGTGATTATTTATGATTTATTTACATACCAAGTATAGCGGTTACTGCTGCAGAATAATAATAAAAAAATAAAACATTTAAATATATTTATTTTTATTTAATCCATGGTTTTTAGTTCTAAAGCTAATAAATAAATGAAATACAGCAACAGTCATATTTTATTGTTCGGCATGACTATTATTGTCAGACTCATATTGGGCATCAGACTCTATATCCAAAAACTCAAACGGAGTTTCCGATATTTTTAGTAGGTCCAAAGTTTCATCAAAAAATGCCTGCTTTTTTTAGCATTAAACTTAGGTCTTTCTGCAATGACAAAGGTATCAGAATATAGCACAAGCATATTCAGTATGTCTTCATTAGAAGCTTGCCTGCTCTTTTTCCAGGAACGATGTTCCCGGAACCTTCTAAAATCTTTTTTCCGGGACTCTGAGGCTTCTTCTGAGAGACTTCCGTTTGGCACCATAAGCAACTTATGGACAGTCGATGTAGTATCAGTTATACAACTCCACGTATTATTTTGCTGTTGTGCTTGCAAACTCTTTAAATTTAGGAACATCAATTTGTTCCCCAGACGCTATGGCTTGTAATTATTACAGCAAATCTCCGTACAAGTTCCTCGTCGAAACCAGTTATGACTGCAGTTTAATCGGGAAACTCAAAAAACCATCTCATATCAGCAGTATTCCCGTCATTGGTTGTTCCTGAGCCCTCATTAACAATGTCAATCAAAAGTTTGAGCTCATCCTTGAACTTATCCTTTTTAATCTTCTTTCTTGGTTCTAACATTTTCTTATGCTTATTTCCGCATGCACGCGGGGCAAATTGAAGATTCAAATGCAGAATGAAATAAAGGCACTTGATACAATATCTATGAACAAAGTCTACTAATAACAATAAAGTGACTCAAAGTCTGAAGATAACAATGATTGACGCTAAAGATTATACATATCTTTCTAATACTAGATCAAATTCTGCTGTCAAGGATGAGCTCAATCTTTTAATTGACATTGTTAATCAGGGCTCAGGAACAACCAATGACGGGAATACTACATGACGGGAATACTACAAGACGGTTTTTTTAATTTCCTGATAAAACTGCAGACATAACTGGTTTAGACGAGTAACTTGTACGGAGATTTACTGTAGTATTACAAGCCATAACTTCTGGGGAACAAATTGGTGTCCCTAAATTTAAAGAGTTGCAAGCAAAACAGCAAAGAAATATGTGGAGTTGTTCAACTGGTACTACATGTCATCGACTGTCCACAGGTTGCTTATACATGGGGGAGACATAATCGAAAAAGATTACATCGTGTCAATTGGGAGTCTATCAGAAGAAGCCTCAGAGTACTGCAACAAAGATTTTAGAAGGTTCCGGGAACATCATTCCTGGAAAAAGAGCACGCAAGCTTCTAATGAAGACATACTGAATATGCTTGTGCTATCTTCTGATCCCTTTGTCAGTTCACAAAGACCCAAGCATAATGCTAAAAAAGCAGGCATATTTTATTGAAACTTTGAACCTACTAAAAATATCGGAAACTCCGTTTGAGTTTTTGGATATAGAGTCTGATGCCCAATATGAGTCTGACAATAATAGTCATGCCGAACAATAAAATATGAATCTTGCTGTATTTCATTTATTTAAGTATTAGCTTTAGAACTAAAAACCATCGATTAAATAAAAATAAATATATTTAAATGTTTTATTTTTTTATTATTATTCTGCAGCAGTAACCGCTATACTTGGTATGTAAATAAATCATAAATAATCACTGCTACAAACACCTGAAAGGATATTACGGTTTTCCTTGCAGGTCAAAAAATAAACGGATTTTTCATGTCAGCTTCATACAGTTCTTTTGCAAAAAAAATTATAACTGATTTGTTTTTGGGCTAAATCGACATTAATGACATATTTTAGTATTGTGAAGATTAACAATACCCATATCCATAAAAAAAACAACTCTCAAGAATTAAAGTCGCTAAGTCTATGAACAGCGATTTTCAGCCCACTGTGCGTCGGTGGCGTAGTGCGTAAGAGCGTCGTCTCCCACCCGGGAGGCACTAGTTCGATCCCCACCACGTACCAATGTGTTTTCAAATTTTCAAATCATATGTACGTTTAATCGACGCTTTTACGGTGAAGGAAAACATCGTGAGGAAACCTGCACACATCTATGAAGAAATTATTAGGTTGTGTGTGAAGTCGACCAACCCGCACTTGGCCAGCGTGGTTGACTAAGGCGTAATCGCCCCTAATATGGGGTAGGCTCGAGCCCCTCGGTGGGGACATTATATGAGCTGTTGATGATGATGATGGTATGTTAGAGGAGCATCAAACGTATTAGATTCCATTACTTAAATATCAACTCTTAATTATATTTAATACTAATGAAACATTAAACACAGTACTTGTATCATTTAAATGTGTTTGAATCAGTACTTTATGGCCAGTCGTCATTTTAACATAATTTTGCGTAGAGTGACACGGGAGACAATGAAATATCACTCCATTTTTTGTTCACAAAATTGTTCTATGTATTCAGTTTATGGCAATACAAATCCAAATTAAATTAAATCCTACAACCTCAGCGAGGCGATAAGTGCCAAGGAGAGTCTATTGAGCTAAAATAAAAAGTAAGTTAAAAATTTCTATCATTCTAGTGTGTTGAAAACAGTCGTGATACTCGAATGACACTCGTTAGCTCTGCGCATTACCAAAAGAAGGTTTATATTAATAAAATTTATTTCGCAATTTTTATCCGCAATTATACTTAAATGACAAACATTGTAAAATGCACTGTACACACTTGCAGTGTAACAAATCGCTCAGAAGGGGATGTTAAGTGAAATTCCCAACATTCCCGGCCGCGGCAGCCGGAGGGTTAACCCTCATAACAGCGCTCTGCCGAATACCTTTGCGTCGAAAGCCTTTTTTGATATGCGGTATGCGATTATGATTAGCCGTGATGTTTGAGGCAGGAATTTGAGCTTTCTTATTATAATACTAGCTTCTGCCTGCGACTTCGTCTGCGCATTATCATACAAATAACTCTCGCAATATCAGTATAAATAACTCTAATACTAACTAACAGTATAAATAAAAAATACAAAGTACTCCCGTGATTGAACCCGAGACCTCTGGGTTTAATTCCAATGGACTATGCAATATACCACGGAGACAGTCTAGTGATGGTAAACGTTTAAAGTAGCATAAGATTATGTGTTTTATGAGTGTGTTAGGCGAGTTCGGGATGCTCCACTCTATATGGCCAAGGTCGCCACCCATTATCATCGTGTTAAATGGACCTAGCTAAGTGCTCTTAAGTCGCCAAAAATCCTACCACTGCTTCGGACGAAATAACAATTATCCTATTTGAATAATTATTATACTGGTGGAAGAAAACCGATGTAACAAACACGCAAATAAAATAACAGTGTTATCAGCATTATCGTGTTCCAACAGTTAATGATAAGATAGCCAGTCTCACAGTACGTCAAGCTTCCAGGTGAAACTAGGTTCCGTCTTCATCATTGCTTAGTGTCAGATGTGATCAAGGCGTAGAGCTTCCTTGTCAAAGATAAGAGAAAACATTATTTTCTCTCCGTATTTTTAACCATAAAATCAATATCCCTCACCACACTGACGTACTATCTCTCAGGATCGCAACACAAAAGAGAACATAAAAAAATCTATTCCCCGGCTAAATCCTATAATCCCCACTCTATCAATCCCGGGCATTCGCCCCACGGGATCCTCTCCCGGGATAAATGGCCGCGTAGAGGGTTATTGATAACTGTGAATGATGTTTGAATTACTTGATATATTGTGTGGGTTCAAGTTTGGATGTGCGGTTGGAATAACCATGATATTGATAAACTTGAACGGGAACCATTTTGATATGGTGAAAACTTATGACGAGCACATCCGAAAGCTGGTAGGTTTATATTATAGTAATAGCAGAATACAGAGACCAATCGCATGCATAAGAAATTATAGTTGACATTAAAACAAAGACGTATTAGGAAGACTGCAGTGTGAGAACATACCTACGGTTGAAACTCCCAACCATTACATATGATTTGACGCCAAGGAACCGACATACCAAGGACGTTGCGCGAGGCTCTTAAAATAAAGAAACACCCTTTCAATAGAGAAGATGGTTGGGCCGAACTGCCTACTTGGGACCTAAGTTTTTTTAATTATTAAAACTTAAGTACACCACCGCACTTCAGGCGCGTGACGCTAGCAGAGTAGAATAGCACGATCCCATATCCTCCAATGGGTGTCGTAGAAGACGGCTAAAAGATCAGCAAAGGGATATTGATCACCTTAAACTCCGTCCACCAATCGCATTAGGCAAGCGTGGTGTACTGTATAAACCTCCTTAGATGACAAGAAGAGGCCTTGTCTCCCAGCAGAGGGTCGATTTATAGAGGCTGTTATGGTGAAGCACACAATCACATAGCAAGACCAAATTATTTTGTCTTTCTTTTGTTCAAAAAAACGACCCGATAAATACAGCAAATATCTGGTTCACCTGCGTTCGTGAGATAAAAATGCACATTTGGTATGTTTGACATCAAAAGCCAGTTACGAAACGGTCACAAGAACAATTATTTTCAATTACCTCTCTAAGAGCGGAAGCTACGTTCATTACCCCAGCTTACCTTGCCCCGGGAGTGTAATCTCTGAAGCGTAGCTATTAGTTGCCCTATTAGTAACTTTAGTACAGAGGTTATTAGTGACATTTTGCGCTGGCTACTGTCAGATTAGAAGATACAGACAAATAATCAGGAAATAAGTTAAGACTTTTAATTTTATTTTCTCGATTTTTCGTCAGGCATACGGCCATAAAATTGAATGCCTAGCATAACTAGCATAGCGTGATAATATGTCGTCGATAGCAAGGCATTTTTAAATGTTTAGACAAGCGTCTGGCCTGCCTGGTGGTAAGCAGCTACTGTAGCCTATAGACGCTGCCAACCCTAGTCCCTTCCTATGGAACTCTGGCGACCTTACTCACCAACAGAAACAGAACACCATAAAAAAATTTAGCGACCATAACTCTACGACAGCGGTCATAGCGCTAGTTTTTTTAAACTGTAGGCAAATGCTACAAGTGACATGTGCTTTTTCCCACCTTTTTCTAATATCTATAAGAGACACAGCCCATAGCCCCGCAGCGAGGGCGCACCCTCCAAAAAACTTTACAATTAGCAGTAAAACACAGAATCCTACTCGGATTAATCCCTCACCCCTGAGTCATTACTCGCGGCTCGGTGACCGCGGAGATGCGGGCTCAATGCCTGGCTTTAATCTCTTGGTCTGAGTTCCAAAGGTTTTGTTTTTTTACGAAAAGATTTTTTCCTACAGTTCATGTCTGCTGTAACGTAGAAGTACCTAATATAATTTTGAAAATTGAAAATATTTGAATACTGTTGTTTGATTTATAAGTTATGAATGAATTTTTTGGCCAATTTTTTGTAGAAATAATATTTTTATTTTCATTGTAACGAACCATAACCCAAGTACATAATGACACTTAAATATTATCGTGGAAATATCTTTTTTATTTACACGGAAGAGCAACTGCTTATTAAATAAATATAAAAAACCGATTTCAAAGAAGTTAAATTCAATTTACTCCAATGATACAAAAAGAACATTAGAAAAATTCAACCAAAAAACAATGCACTCTCAAAGAAATCCGCCGCAATAAATAATCATAAACGGAAGCCCTTAACACCATAGACAAACAACCGCAATCTCAGACTCTATGGTCGTAAATAAAAAGAAAACAATTGGTCTATGGACTGGTTGCGCAATGGGCCTGTAATCCTCGGCATATATTATCGGACATAGATTAAGTATTGGTGCTGTAGATGTGTTTTGGGTGCATTTTTAACTGACTTCAAAAAAGGAGAAGGTCCTCAATTCGACTGTATGTTTTTATGTGTTTTTGATGATTCTTTTTACAGTCGAAAGCTGGTGCTTATCATAATTTGAGCAAGCTCTGACTCTCTCAAAAACTACTCGAGTTTTTGAGATATTCCTAGTAATGCGTATTTAATTGTCTTCGACTACGTTGGTGATGTTCACATTTTATACTTACTAATCATTATTTTTCTACCCTGCTCCCAAATTATTTGGAGTCGGTGCAGTATGCCTTGATATCGACAATACTATTTAAGGATTTGGCATTAGTATTTTTAAAGCCGTGTGCCTGCCTGACACTAACTCTCCTTGGGAACGACGGCTATCTGTAGACTGCAGTCGGGACCAGCAGCTTAACGTGCCTTCCGAAGCACGGAGGAAAATCGATTTGAAAAAAATTCGGTCACCCATCCGAGTACCGACCGCGCACTTAACTTTCGTGTTCGTTACTAACATCGCACGACCGCGGCGCTATCGACCTCCTTTAAACAACGCTAAAAAGCAAAAATTAAATTATTTTAAAAAACCCCCTTAAAAACTAAAAACATAGAAATAATTTAGTTTAAAAAATCTAAAAGCAAATATGCTAACTATGTTTTTTTGATGTCGGTGCCAGCCAACCACTCTTTAGAATAAACGTTGTCACTTTTCATAGTTGGCATATTTACTTTTAGATTTTTTAAACTTAATTAATTCTCCGTTTTTAGTTTTAAAAGCGGTTTTTTATTTAGAATTAATGGCTTGCCGCACTTTTGACGCGTTTTTGAACGATCCAGACTTCGTGGGTACTACGGTGCCTCCCTTAGGTGCCTCCCCATCTATGTTAAGTCGTCGGAAAAGTTCGTGCGTGTTCGTACGAGTCAAAATCTAATGAAAACGCAACGCAAATACAACAATACAGCGACGCGAATACGAATAATAATAATAAAATATAGCGTGTGTAATAAGAAACATGAAAAGTTTGACGTTTTAAATTGAGTCAATTAGGAATTGCTCGATACCAAATGACTACGAACTGGATTTGTAAAGGACTCCAACGTGCCAGCACTTCTATCACTATCGGGTAGAATATAGTAGAGAGAGATTTCACAACCAAATGCCTCAATCTAAGTGCCCCATTTTTGTCTCGTCTGTCATGTTTCGCAATATATTCTTTGCTAACTAGTAACTACCCCCGGGATGTAATTCCGCGTCGGGCCGCGTTAGGCGGTCGGTCGGGCGGCCGGAGCCGAACGAATAGCTGAGCTTAAGGGATCCTACTCGAATTAAGATCTTATTTTGAAGAATGGCACTCGCGGGAGAGTGAGTGAATATTTTACGATATGTGGTATTTAAGTAAGGTATCATTTGTTTCATGGGAGATCGCGTTTTTTTCAAGACGCATTTTTTGTAGTAGGTTAAAAATCGCCACAAGGCTGCTGATGTATCGTAATTAATGACATTGTCAAATTATCCGTCGTCACGACCGCGAATTGGCTTGTGCACTTAACCCGTGGTTACCGACTTTGATTAATGAGTCAAACCAATTTAACTTTAAACGTGGGGTTCAGTCAATTTGGCTAACCGTTGAATACTTTACATTGAAACCCTTCATGATTTAGCTGGATTGAATAAAATATATTAAGAATATGGCGAAAGGTCGCGGGTTTACATCTCACGAGAAGCCTTCTTTCATTAAAATTATTTTGGTTGATTTTTGTTAACGGGCACGGTACCTAGTGCCCCCGCTACACCCGCTATGACGAGCCAAGCAAAACGCAAGGGCACTATCCTACCTTTTCTCGATGTGCTTCGCCTTTTTTTAGGCCGGCTACAAAAAAAGGAGGAGATTCTCAATTCGACTGTATGTTTTTTATTGTATTATTTATAAGTCTTTACTGGGTGTACCGATTATGAAGATGTTTTAACGTTTGGAGCTGGTTGTTGTCATGAGGACCTATTTAAATTTGTTTGATATCTGACGAGTAGTTTTTGAGTCATCCCTAATAACGCCCATTACATTGTCATCGACGATATCGTTATCATTTTATCACTTGTTTGTCTAAAAGATCTCGAGATAGCTTTCTGTAAAATTTCTTCTTTTACAAGACTAAAAAGCAAAATAAAAAATTCAATAGGTAGATACCCCTTTGCTGATCCATTAGTCGCCTTCTACTACTGCAGCTATTGTTGAAGCAAGAGATTTGAAAATTTATATAGGGACTACTTGTTATAAAAATAAAATAAGATTAGAGAGATTCAGCGCTCTGCTACCATGTTATGGTAAATATATACGTATGCTCTGAATCTTCAAAATTAGGTACTAATGTTTTCAACGTTACGAAGCTCGCTGGGATGATGAATTTTGCATACTTATACAATGGTTATTTTGCTCATTTAGTGCGTATTTATTCCTTTCTCTAATAAAATATAGCATGGCTAAAACTTAAACTTTGATATCGCTATCAGATGAAACTGCTGCAGGAAATTACGCGGGCAACTTACAGGAAACGGAACACAGATAAAATAAGATGGCTGCCGTCTGTCATTTGATATTTGGAGGGTGGGTTGTGAAATGGAAAATTACGAATCTATTTGCGCACAGATTTGGGTACATGATTTTTTCTTAATTTGTTGTACGTGATTTTTATTTTAAATAATAAATAAAACGTACTACTAGTGTATATAAACTTATACTTACGAAAATTTTAATTATGTAATTGGTCGAACCATTTCGGAGGAGTCTAAGAGTCAATTCATACTAGCGCAGAGTCGAAGCGTATCGAAGCAAAATTCTTCACAATTAAAACGAAGTTGCACGACGCGCACACGCGCATATGACGTCACTTTTTTATCTCAAAAGAAATATGTGCGCAAAGTTGTGGAGATAAGGCTGAATTTGCTATTTTAAGTTTTAGATTCGATGCGTTTTGACTCTGCGCCAGTATGAATTGAGCCTAAGACAAACACCGAGACACGAGATTTTTTTAAATTACATAGTGAACATTCCCGAAGATTTCACTTTAAAAACCAATAAAAAACAAACCAGTTAACAAAAATGGCTACATCATTGGTTTGTTTGCGGTTAATACAGGCGCGAGGGGTGTGCCTGCTAAATCTCTGTATACATTACTAGTGGCTCGCTCGGGTCAATGTAGGTTATCGCGTCAAAAAGTATATTATACCCTTCCCAGGATCACAAACTATCTCCATAGCAAATTTCATCAACATCATCTCTGTGGTTTAAAGTGATAGCACACTTATCACCTCGGAATGGGAACGTGACGCCTCTTTTTACTATGAAAAAGAGGCGATGCGCTCGTGAATCGTGCGTAAATCTATAACGCTAAGAATTTTCATCCCTTTTAGTCTCTCTTATAAATAAAACTATTACTCACAATCATAGTAGAGGTTTCCCACAGCTGAGGTCAGTTTCGGCGTGCCTTGTCCGGATAACGCTGCCATTCTTTCACCCTGGAGACAGACAGACAGAACGACAAGTTAAACAAACATCATCCAAGCCAGGAACTCAGGACTGCCAGACTTTAAGTACTTCTTTTCTTGGACATAAAATGTGTGGAAATAGGTATTTTTAGATAGAAAAATTTATTTAAGCTGTCACCATACTTCCCTGTCATCAAATTGGTTGTGTGACCGTAACTAGATCTAATAGGCCCAATTGAGGTCAGTTGTCACCTGATCACAGTGCTGAGAGCATATTTTTTTTTGCTTCTAAATAGTCGAGATTGCTTGTCAAACAACCAAATAACATAAACAAACATGTATCCACGCACGGGCGTTGTGCAATGCATGACGTGGTTGCGCGGGCGTAGGAGAGCACACGAGCTACTGACCGTCCAGCAAGAAGGGCCAGCCACTCCGTGACCTTGTAGTTTGATTTATTAAACCCACAGCACACAGCATATTTATCAGTTTGATTTAGTAAACGCTAAGGTAGTCGCACACTTATCAGTTTGGAATGCGATGCGGTATGGTACGTTGCCGTCGATCCATAGCGTTCGTAGAAAAAAAGAGGCGTTTCTTTTCAGCTGATAAATGTGCTACCACCTTTAAACAGTCTACTTAACCACCACATCTAACGTAACACGAACTTACTAGGTGGTAGACCCAGTAGGGTCGTCTGGGTAGGTACCACTACCTCTCTTATTTCTGCCGTGAAGCAGTTCGCCGTGTTTCAGATTGAAGGGAAAGGTAGCTAGTGTAATTACTGAGCATGGATGGCATGTCATCTTAGTCCCAAGGATGGCAACGTATTTGCTGAGTTAAGTGATTTACCCAATTATTTATTGCAAGTGTCTATAGGCGACGGTTACCACTTAGCACCAGGTGGGCCGCCAGATCGTTTTCCATCTCGTAATATATAAAAAAAAACATTATTTTTTATTTTCTACAGACAGGGCGTTTGAACACAATCACGCCTGATTGAAAGTGATAATGAGACCTAAGATGGTAGACGCTAGCCTAGAAGATGCTTGTTCATTCTGGCCTTGAAGATGTCCTTGAGAGATAACAGGAAAACAGACCTCGGAAAAGAGTTCCACTCCTTAGCTGTTCGCATAATGAAAGCGGAGCGAATGAGAGGAAGATCAACAACATAAGGGTGAAAGCTTCGCCGCGCCTGGTCTTCCAGTGGTGGAAAGGAGAAGGGGGGATCAAATTATGTAAAACTTCCGGAAACTCTCCGAAATGTAACCGATAAACACCGAGAGGCTAGCCACGCGTCTTCGGTGGTCAAGGCTCTTGAGATTAGCCTCAACGTGTGCGTCATTGCCGATGGAGTCTCTTCGCAAGGTTGTATCTAACTGATATCAAGCAGATCCGTACCAAAGGTGACTACAGTACTCCAAACAGGAGCGAACTTGGGCTGGATAAAGGCTTAGGAGCTGCTCAGATGCAAAATATCGCCTGAGCTTAGAAAGTATTCCAAATTTTTGGGAGCTGTGTTTAGCAAAGAGTTTATTAGATATCGGAGATTTGGTCCTTTCATCGTGATGGTCACAATTTCAGTCGGTTAGTATGTTTATAGTCCACCTGGCTAGCTACGATCATCTTATGAAAACATGCTGCCATAAATAGTATTAACAGCATTATCGTGTTCAAACAATTAGTAAGACATCGTCGTAATTGTCAAACGAATGCACCACGATACGATGCGTTTTCATCGCACGATGAATTCAACATCAAAGATTTCTTAAGAGTGTCCTGATAGAACTCGCAAGCCATCAAGCGAGCACAGAAACATTATTTTAGTCGCGCGATGAAAACGCTTTCTGTATTTGTGTCATCGTACCTATATACGATCTGCCAATTAAGACGACACCTAAGACGTCGTTCTAATAGGCAAATTAGTGTTATTTATGAAAGGGACACTCCGTACTATAGAAGGCATATATTATTACCTACTGTCGTATAAAAGCAAAACATATAAAGGTTGGCCCCGGTACCAAGCTCCGAGTTACCACGACAGCAGCAAAAGGCTATAGTATTCGCTATTCCGTAGCTTTCATAGTAAAAAAGAGACGTTCCTTTCACGAACTGATAAGTGAGCTATGATCCTTAGATGGCCAGTTCCTCAGTGGCTTTTCAGGTTAAGTTTCAACCTTATAGTTTCACTTACAAGGTGAGATGAAGGCCGTAAGTTTTTGCCTAATGTTTTTTAAATATACAAAAAAATAAAACAATTTAAATTATGTTTTTTGTAGGTACTATACCTAGATGGGGTCCACGTCCGGAAGCCTCCTCGTGGCGGACCACCGCGGTGGAACGTGGTGGGAAAACTTTCTCGGCGGGTGTGTGGCTTTTGATGTCAAGTGTGTTGCCTTCGCATTCGAAGTCACATGCCATCGTGAAGTTGTTTTTGTTTTCCCACCACGGCTAGTTCCGGACGGCCCTTTTTAGGGCCACGACCGCACTCGAAGTCCCCTGGGTGCGGTCGGATGGCTGCTCCCGGTGTCCTCGTCAGGAGGACGCGCCAGGTCGAGCAGCCGTCGGTAAGGAGGCGGCCTTTAAGGTAAGCGTCATATCCCCTGCGGTTGGCACCACCCCGCAGGGACGATGCGTAAATGAATTTGACCTCCACGACAAAAAGAAAAAGTACTATACCTAGATAATATTACCTCCTTCTTTTTGAAATCCGATAAAAATAAGTATATTTGGTACCTTATTTTCCTGCATCTTCCAATTTTAGCTCGATAATACACTCACTCATCGCATTTGAAGCACAAGTAAATGACACACAACTGTTAATTATTTTTAGTCTCAGCAAGATGAGTCAAAAACATTATGTACGTCGTTTAATTTTTTTTAATATTATAACCATTGCGATAATATCTATGTAACAGACATAGGTACCAACACACTATTTATGATTACTTAAATAGTTGTATCCTGTTGTATCATTGAAATGAACGTACAACGAAATCACAATACAACTAAATTCAGCTTGAACAAATGAGTATTTCTAAAATAACAGAAAACAGACGCCTACCCTCTGATTAGTGAAATACTTTATACTCGTATATTTTTTTTTCAGTGCATTTTCTAGTAATAAAAGTATTTACGCGTTTATAAACGCAAAAATAAAATTATTCCATAATGAAATACTGCTTTGCGAGAAACGGGGAGGTATTGTTTTGTTTGGTGGAGCATTCATGGTGTCAGACGATTTTCATTTCAATAATTTTATTTTTTTTAATTTACCTGTACCAAATTAAATAGATACCTAACCAAAAACAAGAAAAATCCTGCCGGCGATTTTCAAAATCATGCCAAAGAAAATTTGGGAACAAATTCCATTAATTCTAAAATTGTTTCCGAACGTATTTTATGCACAATCTTTTTTCTTTGTATTGTTTTTTTCACGCTTACTCATGTCTAGCCCAAAGAGTATATAATCACTACGTTTTAGTCTAGCCCAAATTAAGTACCTATCATTAAGATCTAGTGTTAGTTATACTAGATAACGGACAATAATACGTAATAATGTATACATGTATTAAAAAAATAACCTTGAATTAACGTAGAAACAACCATAACTTCTGAATAAATTTTCGTGTTCATCATACAAACATTTGCTCCTACCAGGATCGAACCCGGACCGCCCGATGTGTAGGTAGCGTTACTGAGCACACCACCACGATGACGCAATGTGCTACGCTTCGTGTAGTTAACATTTTTGAGGGTAGTTTACGGTAGGTTAGGTTTTATAATTAAGCCTAATTGGTAGTTTCTCCCGAGTTCTTATTGCAAAAACATGTGTTGAGACGCTCCATGTTTAACTCAACCTACCGTACAGTTTTTTATTACTTTAAGTACATTTTCACCAGATTTTCACTCAGCGTTGGAAAAACGCCATTAATTTAAAATAAGAAGAAGAACTTTAGTTTTCGGTTTTAGCCAGTGCTACAATCAATGTTACTTATATTAGTGAAAATTGTGTGTGCGGATTGCTGTTGAACGAGGCGCTCTGCCAAGGTATGACTCGATTTTGTACGTTTTCGGAAGCTATTATTATTAGACTAAGCCGTGCCCACTTCTCTGAGCGTTAAAATAGCATAATATAGCAATAAAAAACTAAAAAAAAATTGTTACAAAAATAGTATACAGTCCAATTGAAAAAGTCGAAGTCGATTAAGAATCGTAAATTTTCACTTATTTTCTGAGTCAATCCTTATTTTTACGTGTGTTTTATGATAATTATACAAGTATAGGTAGCCATCATAAATAAGTGATAGTAAGGCACACTTATCAGCTCGCCGGAACGCCTCATTTTTACTATGAACTCTACGGAACAGCGGCTACGAAACGGCTACGGACCATATCGCCTCTTTTTCATAGTAAGTTGAAGTAAGTATATAATTATCATAAAAGACACAATGACTTGGAAAACAAGTAAAAATTAACGATTTTTAATCGACTTCAAAAAAGGAGGACTTTTCAATTGCACTGTATGGTATTTTTG
Organism: Elophila nymphaeata; assembly: GCA_955850985.1. Lineage (NCBI taxonomy): Eukaryota > Metazoa > Arthropoda > Insecta > Lepidoptera > Crambidae > Elophila > Elophila nymphaeata. The sequence goes on along the minus strand of OY039066.1, from coordinate 23,243,422 downwards.
TATGATTGTTTGAAGAAAAAAAGCTACCTGTAGAAAAGTTTATGCAACTGTATCTTTTCTGTTAAAGCTTTCTATCGTGGTGTCGATAATAAGTCGGTTTTAGTTGAATTTTACATACCTATTTTAAATTTTATTGTAAGTAGTTGTTTTCTTTCCGCTAAAAACCTCCTAAAATTAGAAAATACACTGAAAAAGACTGTACAGGGCGGGAATCGAACCCAGCATCTTCCGCAATCCGGGTGGCTGTGTCAACCACCACACTACCGGGACACTGCTTTCACCTATGAAATTTTTCAGTACTTGGTACTTAAGTTTTTATGGTGTTACCATAAAAACTGTTGTTTCATCAAACCTTTGAAATTTGCACTTCTAAAGAGGTAATACGGTTCCGAGTTGATAAGTGTGCCACGACCTTTATACTAAATGCCAGACAACGCTGTTAACACTATTTAATTTATGGAATAATTTTATTTTTGCGTTTACAAACGCGTAAATATTTTTAATACTAGAAAAATATTTTTTATGGTAAACAATGTTTACCATAAAAACATAAGCACCAAGCACTGACATATTTCGACAGCGTAAAGCAGTGTCTCGGTGGCGTAATGGTCAACGCAGCCGCCCGGATTGCGGAATATGCGGGTTCGATTCCCGCCTGAGGCAAGTCGATTTTTTTCAGTCATTTTTCTAGTATTAAAACTATTTAATTTTATAAGGCAGAAGACTGTGATAACATGGTGGTAGCTAGCCAGGGGGACTTGGAAAATGCCCTACCACCAACCAAGCTGACCACTGTGCTCCTAGGGATCAAACCTGGGTCCCGGCAGATTTTTTTATCATATTTTTAATTTCTAAATTTATATACTTGGTACTATGTAATAAAAACCAATTTGAAAACGTTAGGTCGTGTAAATGTTTTATTATCTATGAAGAAACAATAAATATGTAGGTAAAAATAAGAAGGGTGTTAATGCTGAGATGACGGATGATCGAAGAGAGTGGAAGAAGAAATTTAAGGAATCCTGTTATTGGCCTTAGTATAAGTGAAATAATATTTAAGTGTTACTTTATAATACGCTGTTGCATGTTTACTTAATAAATAAAAATAAAAAAACATATTACGCCGACCACAAATAATACTGGTACCAGGCCAGGCGAATGATAATGATGAAGTAGGTACTTACAATTAGGTATAAATAAATAATCACCTCTAAGAATTGAATCACTAAGTACAATTCTAGCTATAACAAAGCAAAAAGAGTAAAATGCTGTAACCCGACTACGGGAAAAAAGGTATGAAATCTGTTAAAATCTGGGTTTATGAGGTAAAATCGACTCCTATTGTTAAAGTCGGTTAAAATGTAGCTCATGTCACCCAGGCCATAATAACGAATCCATTAACACCTTGTTCATCAAAATCGGATGAATAGGCGCCATAAATACAAACATACATAGACTCATAACCCTTCCTTTTGACTTGACGCAGTCGGGTAATAAAAGGTAAATCTTTAAATAAAACTATAAAAATAATTTAACACCAACATGCAATAATTAAACGAAGCAAAGGAACAAAGCGTTCGAAAACAAAATGGCGTCGAACAGGAAATCAATATGGCTGTCAAAGTTAGGGAAAATGGCGGATAGATTAAATGAGAACGAACCAACTGGATATGTTCGGCTATTTGCTTGCAGTATGAAAAAAAGCCGTCCAGAGTTAGCTTTGACATAACTTCTATTCTATTCTGTAAAGAGAAGAAAAAATGGCATTAATTTTTTAAGTCAAATTGCTTTTTCGAAAAAAACGTTGAAACATTTTAAAATACGTTCGTAATGGCGTCCTTTTGACGAACAGAACTTATTTTAAATAGAAAATTACGGCAATTTCCAGCTTTTAAAAGCCATATAGAATTCTTGAGCGAAAATTATGTAATAAAAATCAATTAATAATTACAACAATGAAGAGCTTTTGCGCAGTCACTACTGCGCATGTGCAAGGGAATCTTTTGTCATGAAAGGTCAAAAGGTGACATTTAAATCAGAAATCATGAAAATCTAGAAATATGACAGTGAAATCTACTGACTACGATATTAATTAAAATATTTTAATAAAGTACATAATAGTACTGTAAAGTACATAATACTGACCTTATTTGATACTGCTTCTAAACTATTACCGAATTCGAAAACTAGCGTACTAAAATTTGAAACCTACGACACTACATATAAGATATATTTTTCGTTGAAAACCGAATTAGGACGTGGCGAGCGGGATCGTTAATTAAATTATACACGTAAAGAATACGTTCCCGTAATTTCGAATTTTTGAATAAACTTTTCATAAATGATGAAAATTGAATAGAGACTCGCAAGAAATTTCCGCGCTGAACCCAGCGGCTAGGACTAAGGCAGACTGTGGGACTTTCAGTAGATGTTCAGGGGTCTAGCTTGGCGCAGGCGCTCTTCAAAGGTCGCAGGTCGAAGTGGGGGGCCTGAAATCAGGTCGGGGGGTGGGACTGACCCGTTTGGCACCAACTGGAAAGGTTGGCAGCCATTTTGAATTCGGTTGTTCAGTTGGTATACTATATAGAAGGCAATTTTTAAAACAAGTTTTAAATTTTAAATTAAAAATATCGACTACTTACAAACTCTTAAATATGTATCCTGAATACTCCCTGCTTCATAACGTACCTTTGACCACTCATCATCATCATCATCATAACATCCGGGAACGGTAGCCAGTGTAATTACTAAGCATGGAAGGCATATCATCTTAGTCCTCAGGATGGCAACGCACTTGCAGTGTTAAGTGATTTACCCTTAATATTGCAAGTGTCTATAGGCGTCGGTAACCACTTAACACCAGGTGGGCAAGCTTGTTGGCCATCCTTAGTATAAAAAAAAATCTTTATAGTTCGACCCACTACTGGGATACAAGACCTCTCCTTGTCATCGAAGGAGGTTTAGGCAGTTGGTTTAGGAGACAACGCCCTTACGCACTACGCCACCTACGCTTCAAAACCAATCAAAATCAATTTAAATCGGCGCCGTGGTCTAGTCGTTCATCCAACGGAATTAAATCTAGAGGTGCCGGGTTCGTTCCAGGGGAGTACCAATTTGTACTCTGTTTGGTGGGTGGTAGGGCTTTTATCTGTCGCCATAATAATAATGTTAAAATCAATATTGTGTTCCGACATTTACTGATAAGATAGCGAGTCCTTCTGTGGTTGATGGTTCCAGGAGAAGTTCAATTACATCCTCGGCCTTATCGTCACTTACCGGCGGTAAAATAGGCGATGCTCTGTCGTTTCGTAGACACCGGACCTAGCGTTCATATTAAAAAAGAGGCGGTCCCTTTCAGCTGATAAGTGCGCTATTACCTTTAGTCTGTCATCCAACCGACCCTAAAAGTAAAACCTTAATTAAACCAACAAAAAGCCTACAGCCAAGACACTAAAACAGCAATTGGGTTAATTCAAATATTATTTAGCAATACAATCCTACACTCACAAAATAATTACCCAACGTGGCACTTTAGCCTCCATTAACATCAGTGCCACGTCAGCTGTTACCTTTGACATTTAGGAAACAAGATGGCGACGGTAGTGGGAGGTTTCCTCTTAAAGCGCAGGCCACACCGCAAGCGACCGAGCGAGCGAGCTGGCGGGCAATGGTAACTATACAAACGCGAAGCTTTGGCGAGCTAAACTATATGGGATCACTTCACATTAAAAACTATGGACGGGCGAGGGCAGCCAGTTGCACAGCACACGACTTTGTTGCACAGCATCATGGAAAAAATATTGAGAGTGTTCGATTACATTATTATTTAATTGTTTCGGGGCGTTTCACGTCACTGCGGCCTATAAAGATCTTATGTGACTAGCCTCCAAGTAAGTCCTGTTGAGGCCTTACATACTCCTATAGCTGGGCACTCGACAATGTCATTGTATAGCATCGCTGGCACCATCGGATATTTCGTTCGCATCGTTTAGGTATATCGCTGATTATCTGTGTAGTTCGCGGTGTGAACGAAAGTATGAACGGAGGTAAAACGCTGCTCGCCCAGCTCGCTCGCTCGCTAACTGGCGGTGTGGCCTACACAACTACGCGCTGTTGACGTCATTTCCTTTAACCGACTGCGGAAAGGGATTTTGAATTTGGATAATAATATTGTGTCATAACTGGACGGTCGAGATGCTTTGCACTGTAATATCTGACGTGGTTGTTGGTTTTGTTTGTGGTTCGCTGATTTTACCAGGCCGAGATTTATTGCGTCAGGGGTGAAATACAATTTTTTAAATAGTCAAAACATTGAGAATATTTGCAATAAACGTTGCAACTTGTCTTTGGTGCTGCTTTTCGCCAAAAAAATCTAACTAACAAAAAAAAGAAAATAACTTTGACAAAAAACAGGCTTGCACCTGAGGCTTGCACTGACCTGAACAAAATCATGTTGGCATATCTCTAAATTTTTTAAATCATGAAACTTTAATTTCTCCGTTCTTCGAATAGCAGTGGCAAATACATGTAAGTGACAACGCGCCGCTTTTTGCCCAAAAAAACTATTAAAAATATTTAATTATTGTGCTTATAAATAGACCAGTAGGTACCCGTAGTATAAGTTTTCTAATATAAAAAATCAGGAGTGGTCTCCCCTTGATTTTCTCGTATACCGGAAAGGACTCAAAAGTTAATAGAAACCTTATATTTTGATGTCATACATGCATGTTAAATTTTGGTCACCCACCCGAGTACCGACCGCGCACTTGGTTGCTTAACTTTCGTGATCGACGACTCAAAACTTAATAGAAACCTTATATTTTGATTTCATATATGATGTTAAATTTGGTTGCAATAAGTTAAAGAATACCCGAGTTCTCGTGCTAATACACAGACACACAGACATAATTTCAAAACCGGTATTTTTGGACTCAGGGAGGTTCAAAGCGTGTAAGTCCGTCATAATCTCGAGGTCGAATTTTTTGACGATTACAAGACTTCCTCTATACTACGTTACGAGAAAGTAAAAATACTATTTAGAGCTCAATTTGTACAGTAGGTAATCGTGTATAGCGCACATAGCGGAAAAATGCGCAAAACACGTTTCCTATACAAATTAAAATCGTCAGGTACGTTTTTTATACTAAAAATCTTACGCTACGGGTACTGCATCCGTGACCTTTCTCTATGCAAGCAAATGCCTCTTCCAACGAAGATAAATGATAACCTACCTACGGCACTGTGTACAGATTTCCATCTAAGTGTTTTTACAAAGAGTTTTGGCCTCACAATCGGGATTACGGTCCGCCCCTAACTTAGGGTTGGCGACAGGGAATGAGCAAAACAGATTTCTTGGATTTTATTATTTTTTTAAAATACCTTTTCACCTCTCCACCACCAAAAGACCTCTTTTGCTTCGTAAAAAAGCAAAAACTCTTTTTGCTGCGAGCCCCGAACAAGACCGTAATGTTCAATCTCAGTATTTGTAGTAATATTAGTTTTAATTTTTATAACTAACTAGCGACCCACCCCGGCTTCGCACGGGTGCAATGCTTATGTAAATATGCATGTATTATACATATAAACCTTCCTTAAGAATCACTCTATCTATTAAAAAAAACCGCATCAAAATCCGTTGCGTAGTTTTAAAGATCTAAGCATACATAGGTACAGACAGACGGCGGAAGTGACTTTGTTTTATACTATGTAGTGATTTGAAGATATTTAACATGTTGTATGTACATACAAGTACAGGTGGAAGTACTGCCTCGATTCTAGAGCTCCAAATTTGAGCGGTTAGTCCGCTGACTGTGCACTACCTCAAATAAAATGTCAATGTCACTCAATAAATAGCTAAGTTCATACATTTCACTAACGCTTATGTGCCCCACATACATAACATACATACATATATCACGCTCACAATCCTTAAAGAGGTCGAACAGAGCTTTAGGTAACATTCGGTTACACACAAAGCCACATCTGGCAGTACGGGCCATACTATACTTACCCCAAAATAGGGACAGGTTGCTAGTCTCGTTGCCTACACAAAAGGGGCACCAAACCCAAAAATTAACAATCCCTCAGTTTACAAACCAACTAAACCCAACGACCATGACAGTCAGGGCCCCACATACGTTAAAAGAAATTATAGCTCTCACTATACCGTATATTATGACCGTAACCGTACCGTCACATGGGAAAAATATCATTTTATACATTAATATGAAACAAAGCCCACTAGACCGAGGTATACAGATAAATGATATTTCTAATTAAAGTAATAACAATTATATTCTTACACTTGTAAGTTACCTACGACGATATTTCAGCTTTAATTACTGCGATGTGCCACCCTGTCGTTAAGGGGTGATTCAGATTCAAGGGCGGAGACAGCTTTAGACACGCCCATAGGTACCGCTACTAAATGTTTGACGATAGAAAGTCATCTTTAAATCGACGATATTTCTATTTGGGCGAAAAATACGACATAGGATCTTTAACTGTATTTTTTATACTCTCGGTGATATGATATCAATGTATTGTATACATTAGCTTTTTGATTCATTCATTCACGAGATGCTAAATTGATCCAAACTTGCACTTTACCCCACAAATTAGGTACCTATTTTTATAAACAACGTGATCTTCTTTCAAGGCGACAGTGCTTTTTCTTATAATACTAATACACTTTTTTTGCTTACTTCGGTGAAATTTTTGAAAGTTATTTTTATTTTGATAACGCAATATTGAATACTGGAAAACGTGCAAATACAGTTTCACGGAAACTCGGAGTCCTGAACAAGGTGCGGCGTGTCGTAACGCCTGATCACCTGTGTTTGCTATACAAGAGGTAAGTACGATCCTGCGTTGAGTTATTATTGCTCGCACCTGTGGGATGGCTCTGCCAAGTACTTACTCGATGCTTTGGATAGGTTGCAGCGTCGCGCGGCCCGCATCATCGGCGACGAAGAGGTAACCAAACATCTTGAGCCTCTCCAATTGCGTCGCTATGTTGCGTCAATGAGCACGTCTGTACCACCGCAAGTGCACTGAGGAGCTTTATCCCCTAATACAACCATCTCCCTTCCTTTTAATGACAAGGTACTACTATCTTCGCATTTGGACTCCACTTTTGCTTACCACCAGGTGGAATGGAGACATTTGCTTGACCTTTTTATACAAAAAACCATACAATTTAAGTAGGTACCCTATCCCTACTTCCCTACTCATATTATAAATGCGAAAGTAACTCTGTCTTTTTGTCTGTTAGTCATTTTATCTTATTCTTATGTCATTTCATTTAAAATTTATTGTATTGACCACAAGTTTAGGCCGAAAACGGGTATTGTTCTGAAGGTACTCGGTACTCGGTACTCCCCTGGAGATCAAACCTCTAGATCTGATTCCGGTGGATGAACCACTAGAGTAACCACTGGAGGCGGTAAAAAATATTGCACTGAATGGACCCCAAATAAATTGTGACCAGAGTAGGAAGTAAGATGCTGAGTATCGAGGTAGATGCAGCCCTGGAGACAGTTGTAGGGTAGGCTACTTTTTGCGAGCCAAACTGCAGGCATACCTAGTGTTCATGGCTGTTTATTATTAATAGCCTTGTTTACGCAACCAAAATAAAAAGTGACGCGGCAGAGTCCGATAAACACTAAAAGCTCGCCTGAAAGCATAGATAACAATTTTTATCTAATCCACGCAATGTACAGAGTAAAAAAGTGAATAGAGACGTCAGATATTAATTTAAAACTAACATATTTTGCCTCCAATCCCACGATACTGTCGATTTTGTGAAGAACTTATTTTTCTATCACTTGGGAACAGGTCTTTTTCTAGATGAGAGGTACCCTATGTCCTTATTCTTTGTATATGTCGTAGATCAATCATTCAATGTAGGTGCCCGTAAGATTAGATTCTCCCACAAACATTCCACTCCGCTTGGTCATAAAGAATTCCGCATGACAGGTCGTGGCGGTGTGACCTCTTTCATATAGTTTCTTGTATTACAGCTACTACTTTTAGAACATAAGATCACATAGTGGACGTAAACGGAGGTAATGCCAGTTTCCCTCCACCCTGCCCATCATTGTCAAACGAAGCCTATATCTGACGTGTCTGAGCACATATCGTACACATAGCACATATATTTAAACTTTAAATTTTATTGATGGTTCGCATCAAGTGTCGGGATTTAAACGAAAACGCTGACGCACAATTTCGTTTCCGATCTTGTGCTTCCAACCTCCTACATATGTTCTGTGCTCCTACTATATAAATAAAACCACTTTCTGTCGGCACACCTGTATTCTGGTATTTTTTTTTACAAAAAACAATCAATCAATCCTTAAGAAAATAAGTGAAGTTGTTACAAAAAGCTTCACAATCCTGGTACATTCAAAAGAAGCGTGAGGGACCTTGCAAGGCGAGAGTGGCTAGCTCGGCGCTTTATCTCTCGCACTAGCTTCTTTGCATTTGGCTATACACCACTGTTTACCATCAAAATGGATGGGTGTCATGTCTTTTGCTGGACTTGTTTTTATAAGAATGAACGTTTTGAATTAAAGCTAGATTTGTGATGAGAGCGTGAAAATATTTATTCCAATTATCAGAATAAAAATTAATAATCGTCCTACAAGAATAAAATGGCTAACAAAAGGTCTGAAAAAATCGTCTATCGTGAAAAGAAAATTGTTCTTTAAATACATACATTCCAGTGTAAACAAAGAATCCCACAAAAAGTTTTTCAAGGCTTATAATTATATTTTTAAAAAGTGTATGTCAGCAGCCCAGAAGAATTGCAACAAAAAATACTTTATCAATAATGGTAAAAATCCCAAAGCTATTTGGAATAGGATTACATCAACACTAACTAATAATAATAATATAAATGACATTAATTCAATTCAATTTAATAATGAGATATTTTATGAACCTGAGAAAATTTCTAACGTTTTTAATAATTACTTTATACAGCTGACTAATACAAATAAGATTATTGCTAATACAAATCTGAATTATCAAAATACGATTAATATGGAATACACCAAAACTTCAAAAACAATTTATCTAAATCCAGTTGATGATTACGAAATCCATCGAATCATCAATTCTTTAAAAAATAGCAAATCATGCGGATATGATGACATTATTGCTAAGGTTGTTAAACAGAGTTCTTTGGTATTGTGTCGACCTATCACCCATATTATTAATTTATCTTTTGAACAGGGATTATTTCCTGACAAACTAAAGCTCTCTGTTATTAAACCAATTCACAAAAAGGGAGATAATATGGGTCCAAACAATTACAGGCCAATAACTTTAGTGTCTATTATTTCCAAAATATTCGAAAAAGCTATGCATACTCTTTTTTTTAAAAACTTTTTCTTAAAACTGAACATTTTACATTCAAATCAATTCGGTTTCCGTAAGGGACGTTCGACGTCCCTTGCTTGTTTTGAATTGATAAAAGCAGCTACAGAGTCCATAAATAATGGAGATCCAATAATGGCAATTTTTCTGGACATGAGCAAAGCTTTTGATTTTGTCAACCATGAAAAGCTACTCCGCAAGCTGGAATTGTACGGTATTAGAGGAAAGGCCTATGATTGGCTATGTAGTTACCTATCAAATCGAAAGCAATGTACAGAAATCTCAAAAATGACATGTAACAAAAATAAAATATTTAAAATTAACTACAAATCGGAATTCAAAATCAATAACACCGGTGTACCACAAGGCGGGGTGCTCGCACCACTGTTATTTCTTATCTATGTAAATGACCTTCCGAATACATTGCCTCATAAAACTATTTTATTTGCTGATGACATAACTCTAATAATAAAATGTGACGATAAATCTACGTTTGAAAATAGTATAAATAAAGCTTTAAGAGATACAATTGACTGGCTAAGTTTAAATGACCTACAAATAAATATTAATAAAACGAAATTTATGACATTTACATCTTATAACTACATTGTTTACATACATAATTGATGTAAATGTAATAATAATTACACAGATATTCTGTGTAATTATTATTACATTTTATGACATTTCTCTCAATTATTATGATATGTAGGTATAGTGTTCATGACTAAGTAAAAAACAATGACATTTATGTTGTGCTGGTTTGTAATTGACATAGTTTTATACTAATATTTGCATTTTGACTACGTCAATAGAATGTGTGAGACATTATTAATCTTGTAATAACATATACAACCATGTTCTTGCAAATAAAACATTATTATTATTATAAAATTAAGGTTCTGTTCACCACACTACTCTGTGTCGATTTGTAATCTACGCTAAAGCTGCTAAAGTGAATTATCAGTGGTTTTGTGCAAGTGATTTTACATTCACTGCCTATTACGATTTGGGCGTGTTGTGTCAGTGATATCTTCGTGAAAAGTAAGTAAATATTACGTATAATTTTACATATATTATTTTTCGTAAGTTTTTATTGATGATTATATCTGAAGTAAAGATTTTCAAGTTGTGTTACATACTATACCAATCATATATTTATAATTACTGATATAAAATAATGATTACGATACGGTTAGCTATTGATACGATTGACAGGTCGACTTGGTTGACAGAATATTTTGGTTTTCTTGTTATTTGAGATTGAGATGATGCAATTTGTAACAGAAATAACTCGCTCCCTGGGAGTTAGTTATTAATATTAAGTCAGTCATTTAATATTTAACCATTTTTAACAATGAAATGATATCTATAGATATACAGGGAATAGTGTAAAGCCGAAGCCCAGAGATGGAGTAGCCCCAGACAAACCTGAAAAGTCGGGTTTGTAAAATTATTGGGGTTTGTCTAGGGCTACTCTATCTCTGGGCTTCAGCTTTACACTATTTTTTGAGACACCCTGTATATCTATTTAAACATAGTATTAAATGACGTCACTCTTTCTGTATGTGTCCTGATCTGAACTGATCGTCCCCTTTAACTTACCTCATGTAAACAGAGAAAGATGATTATTGTCATCGATGAGATATCGAAGAGTTAATTTTTGATCCTACTTTATACATGTAAAGGTCGTAGCACACTTATCGCCTCAGAAAGAGAATATAGCCGTATCGACTCTTTTTGACGCCGTCGTGGTGGAGTGGTCAGTAAAGCTGCCTACACATCAAGCGGTCCGGGTTCGAATCTTGGTAGCGGCAAATATTTGTGTGACGAACACGGATATATTTTGTTTGCGAGTCATGGTTGTTTATATATTTATTTAAGTTTATTTATAAAAATATCTAAAAAAAAATATTATGTATATAAAAAAATGTCCGTTATCTAGCATCCGTAACACAAGTTCTTAATGATACTTACTTCGGGCTAAATAATTGGTGTGAGCGTGAAAATATATTATATTACTATGAATGCTACGGAATGGCTACGGAACGTAGCGTATCGCCTCTTTTTACTATAAATGTTACGGAATGGCTACGGAACGTATAGTATCGCGTCTTTTTTACTATGAACTATACGAAATAGCAACGGAACGTAGCGTAACGCCCCTTTTTACCATGAGGGCTACGGAACGGCGGTTACGGAATGGGTACGGCACATGGCGCATCGTAAAAAGAGGCCACATGGTTACGTTCCCTTTTCAAGCTGATAAGTGTGCTACGACCTTAAAGTCACATCTGACACTATGGTATGGGGCATTCAGTACCTGCAAATAGTGACAGGTTGGCAGCCTATCGCCTACACAAAAGGGGCACCAAACCCAAAAAGTAACAATCCTTCAATTAACAAACAAACGCAAACGCCAACAACCAGACAGATGTTACACTCAAAATCATCTCGGCAGTCTGGGTATTGCTTGTAGTTACTGTTAGGGCTTAAAATAAACATAAACTGAGTAAGATTTCTATTACTTTTTAGTTTCACATGAGCACTATCTATATTATTACAAAACCAACTACGACAGGAAGACGACATGACCATAGATTTATAATTACTGACGTTTATACATTGGCAATGAATCGACTATCGACTAGGTCGAGACCAAAAAATTCACCAATATGTGCGTAATGCGCATGTGTGCGTGAAAATAGTACTGCAGTCTGACAGTTGCTGTCATTTCTACATCACTGACAGGCCGACATAGGCCGCCTCCGTGTGCGAAATGGTCTCGTCTGTTTATCTCGTTCTAATATACGTGTTAGTATGCACTTCTCTTTCACATTGCCCATCTACAGTTTCCTATATCTATTGACATGACAACTAAGCTAGCGCTCCAAGCGGCTTGAAATAGAACTACATTGTTTTTTTAAAGAACAATGTAGTTCTATTTTCAAAGACGACGTTATACTGTAGATATTATAACATTTATCACTTAACTATATTAATCTATAATGTAAAAATTAATCGCTGAATGTGTTGCTAAGCGCAAATCTCGAGTGCAGGTGAAACGATTTCGCAAATTCTTTTTTTTTATAATATTCCTTGAAGTACAAGGATGGTTTACACGAAGAGAAAATTTTAAAAAATTGAAAAAATTAAAAAAATTAATTACATAATGTATTGGTTGACTTATTAACTTTCTTTTTTCTGCTATTCGGGACACCGGGTCTAAAATAGCAGAATAAGTATTAAAAAGAAAATTAAAGAATCGACTGTTATGCGGCACGAAGTTCGCCGGGTCAGCTAGTTTGAGAATATATTAATTGTACTAATATGAGAATGAGCTAGCTTGCTATCTTCGCAGGTGGACTCCACTTCTGCTTACCATCATGTGGAACGGAGTCATTTGCTTGACCTTTTTATAAAAAAAAATCGATTTACTTCCCACGCGAAATGTTAAATTACATAATTACCTACTTTAAGTCACGTCATTCTCTAAGGCCACCCATTGTACAATTTATTTTATCGAACTATGTCTGTATTATTTACTTTAATTTTGGTGTACAATAAAGCTTATTCATTCATTCATTCTCTTAAAGCGGTAGGCAGGTCACTTATTTCCTCTTGGTATAATGCATACATATTTATTTCGCTTCATCCTACCCTTACCTACTCATATACATGCTCGGTAATTTGGAGTAGGAACTTTTAACTTGGCCTTTACTCAAGCTGTTTGCGATGTGATCGACAAACCTTCACCTAAGTTCCTTATTTCCATTCACTAAATTACCTGTTTTAAAAAATACCTGAAAAACAGAAACCGCTCGCTCTTTACCAATAACTCTCCCACTCTCCACCCACCCCCTCCCAATTAGAAAGAGACAGAGAGAGCGAGACAAAACAAAGTATTGATCGTCGGCGTCTGTTATGTACCAAAGTGCTAACTTATATAGTGCTTATACCTATGTACTAAACTGTACAAGAGTTGAAGTAAGTTGAAGTATCTTTCTTACAACGAATATGTCTAGATTTTTTGATAAATTAACGTTCGCTCATTATGGAATTTTTAGTTGCTCGGTAAACTATTTGCCAAAAGCAAATATCTAACTTAACTGATCAATAGTGTTTGTAACAATATGTCATTGGATTTTTAAGATGATCTTCAGAAGATCATATTGTTAAATGCTAAAGCAAAAAATATTCGACTTTGGAGCTATAATAGAGAAGATCATCTTCTCCCTTATAGCTCCAAAGTTGAATTTATTTTTTGCTGTAGAATTTATAGTAGGTGTTGCAAAAAACCAAAAACCTCTTTGCAAGCATCTGGCAAAGTTAAAGAACCGATTAAATCATCATAACAGCCTTTATAATAAGGTGATCAATACGCCTTTGCTGATCCATTAGTCGCCTTCTACGACACCCATTGGAGGAAATGAGGTAATGCTATTCTGCGCTGCCGGCATCACATAGCTACACCGCCTATATGAACTGCCTTTTTTACTCTTTAAATATTCAATTTTAAGCTATAAATGTTTCAGATTGCCTCAAGGTCATTTTCTGCAAAACGAAAATTTGCAACTTTGGACTTTTAAGCGTTACCTAGCAAGCCGGGTCGACAGCTCTGTGTTAGAGTATTATAGAAGAGTTATATGACAGGTTTTCAGCTTGCCTCAAGTATCTACTCAATTAATTATTTGTTTTAATTATTTGTTTGACATATTTTTGATTTGACTTGATATTTTGTAAAATTCTGATTTTGACTATTTTTCAATTTATTTCACTAATTTGACATGCTCTTTTTAATTTTATATTGCATTTATCTTATTTTACATGCCAGTACTGGCAAAACATGTTGATACTTAGCTATTAAAAATGACATCTATACAGTGTAATTTATGTTCTTACACATGTTTAGTAAATAAAAATATCTTTATCTTTATCAAACATATTTATCAGTTCTCGGAATAATAAACACTTCAGAAATTCAGTTGATTAATAAATTGAGACAACTTACCTTAGTATTAAAAGATTCTTAAGAAATCTTTTTTTTTATCTCTAAGAAAACTTCCTATAAAGATTGCCCATCTTTTCTCATATCGCACGAACAGTTCTCGGAGTACGAACTTCAAACTTCAACAATATTCTTCATGAAACTAACTGAAAGTTACGTCAGCTTCGACGTCTACTGTTGAAGAGAAAAGTGATTTTTTGCAGAATACAATAGGAATTTGCGTGGTATTCGAATAAAGAAAATAATTATTAACGATCAAAAACACTGTCACCCGACTACGGAAAAATAAAGGAATGAAATTGGTTAAAATCGGAGCTTACAAGGTAAAATCGACTCCTCCGTTAATATCGAAATGTAGCCTATGTTACATGATAACGAATCGATGGACACCTTATTCATCAAAATCGGATTAATAATTTAAGCGCTTCGGAGGAACACACGTAAATACAAACATGTAACATACATAGACTGCTAAAATTATAACCCTTCCTTTTGGCTTCGCCGAAATTGGGTAAAAAGTCCAAAAAATTAGTAGGTAATTCAAAGTATTTCGAAACATTCTGATCGGACAGGGAACCCATCACTTTATCGCAATTAACTTCATCGATTTTCATTCCCCATAAAACTATTCGCAGATCTTTTTATACAATACTTAACAACTCCTAGAATCAGGTTACATCGCAATTTCATTTCCTCGAATAGTTGTTATCTACAAGCTCATTCCATCGTAAATTCTTTTCCTATTTTATTTATTTTATCGAAATAATGTTAAATCGATGTTTTGTTACCCATAATTTTGTTTCCACGTAAGTTTCAGTTTGCAGAATAGTTGAAACATCAAGTTTTACTACACTAAAAATAGTGTACATCGAAAATACTTTTTTTTATGTAATTACTCGTAATCATTTTTGTTATCCTGTAAAGAAAACCTATGGATTAAGTTAGGTTAGATTTAGAACAACATGCAGTCAGCAGCGGTGTAACCGAAGCTAACGGAGATTGCTTGTTGTATTCTGTCATGCTACATGCATGCTTGCATTGCATGCTGTATGCATGTTTGCATTGCATGATGTATGCATGCTTGCATTGCATGTTGTATGCATGCCTGCAAGATGCTTGCCGGGGGGTGCAGGGGGGCTGGCCCCCCTGCTCGGGGGGGTCGGGGGGCCTGAGGCCCCCCGCTATAAAGAAAAACCATTAATACGAAAATAAACCTAGGTTAGGTTAGGTTAGACTTGTGACCAAGCATAGCGGAGCGAGCGAAGCGAGCGGAGCATTATATTGCTTGCTGCATGTTTGCTTGCATGTTGCATGCTTGTTTGCATGCTGCATGCTTGCTTGCATGCTGCATGCTTGCTTGCATGCTGCATGCTTGCTTGCATGCTGCATGCTTGCTTGCATGATGTATGCTTGCTTGCATGGTGTGTACCTACTTGCAAATTAAGAATTAGTTTTTAAATTAAGAACTAACCTCAACAGTTTTTATCGTCAAACGTCAACAGGCAAATGTATCGTTCGATGATACGTTACTGCGATGGAATGTTGTTAAACGAAACATTACAATGTGTAACGTTAAATATTGAAACATGTTTTTATAAATAGTGTTATCGATAACTTGATAGTTTATATGAAATGTTAGTTCGATAGACCGTTATTCTGGTAAGCAACACAACTTTGAAACATTTTTTTTATGAAAGTTTATTCGATAATATGAAACGGTGATTATTAGCTAGTCGATCAATCAAGAAAAATAGATATTGAAAATCGTGGAATAGTTTTCGGTGAAATGAAATTCGATGACAAAAAAATCTGTATTTTGATAGGTACCCGATCGGACAATATCGAGAAGTACATAGTTATTTGTTTAGTGCTTGCGTGATGTTGGTTTATTTCGATCTATGAACATTAACATTACTTAAAAATAATATTATGAAAAACACCTGATTTATTAGAAATTTGAATTTTTATAAAAAAAATTACATAAACCGACTTCAAGACTGTAAAAAGTAAGGAATAATATTTTCATTAAGTAGTTTAATGAAAAGAGCGTCATAGGAACATCAAAGATTTATTTCTACACATTTACCTATTTACAATTTGTAATCCGACTAGCGATCGCCCGCGGCTTCGCTCGTGTTAATATTAGTTATCGCAACAAAAAGTATTTATACTATCTCCATACCAAATTTTATCAAAATCGGTTCAGTGGTTAAGGTATGAAAACGTAACAAACAAACAAACTCACTTTCACGTTTATAATATACCGACAATTTCGGATCGGTGTGAAATATTACGGTGATATCAAAAATACTAAATAATAAAATTATTTGTTTACAGAACGATATTATACGACATGGGAATAAACTTTGACCACGTGAGTGTACCAATATTTTTAGAAGCGCTCACAAGTTGGTGCTACGTCGTAGCTACGGCGTAGTATCGTAGTAGCGAACGACGTAGCATCGTAGCCCGTATGTTTTATTAAAATTTTGTCGCTTTGTTTTAATAAACTTCTTGTTATTACTTTCTCGTATACGTAGTATACAGGAAGTCTTGTAATCGTCAAAAAAATCGCCCTCGAGATTTTGACGGATTTACACGTTTTGGACCTCCCTGAGTCCAATAAGCCCGTTTTTGGAACTATGTCTGTGTGTGTCTGTGCGTTAGCACGATAACTCGAGTATGCTTTAACTTATTGCAACCAAATTTAACATGCATGTATAACATTAAAATGTTTCTATAAACTTTTGAGTCGTCGATCACGAAAGTTTAGCAACCAAGGGCGCAGTCTTTACTCGGATGGGTGACCAAAAATTAACATTCATGTATGATATCAAAATATAAGGTTTCTATCAACTTTTGAGTTGTTTCCGGTATACGAGAAAGTCAAGTGGAGACCACTCCCGATTTTTTTGATACTTGGTTACAATAAGTGCAATGTTTGCATACCTGATTTAAAATTTTAAAGTCGGTTATATTAACAGAAGCAGAAAGATTTCTAACAAAAAGTCTAACCGAAGCAACTGATACTTAAAATCATGTGTTCGCCAAGTGTTCGCCTGGTGTGTCACAATCACGTCGTGACACTTAAATGTCAACCGACGATATTGTATGTTTATTTTATCCATGTAAACAAAAAAATATTCAGAAAAATAATCAAAATAAATCTGAAAAATATTCCCTGAAAATCGTTTGCTTGGATTTTTTTATTTCGATTCCAAAAATCGTGCGATATAAACATAAAATTATAAGCACATCACACAAATCTCTATTTTAAAATAAAAAATACTAAAATTGTTTAATTACTCGACTACGGCGAAGCCAAAAGGAAGGGTAATGATTTTAGCAGTCTATGTATATGTTTGTATTTACGTATGTTCCTCCATAGCGCCTAAACTATTCATGCGATTTTGATGAATAAGGTGTCAATCGATTCGTTATTATATTCCGGGTAATATAGGCTACCTTTAACCAACTTTAATAATTAGAAGGTTACAATTTTACCTTGTAAACCTCGAGTTTAACAGATTTCTTTCCTTTTTTGTTTGTTTTCTCGGGCTGCTGGAGAGCTGCGGGAGCTGGGTTACAGTTTCATGAACTTTTTTGATACTCTTTTAGTTAAGCTAAAAACTCAATTTGTATGGGAATGAAACTCCGGAGTGCTGAGTAATTTAACTTCTGCCCTAGTTGTTGTTTTTTGTTAGTTAGTCCACTGAAGGTTGCTTGTGGGTTTGGTGCCGCTTTTTGTGTTGGCGGCAGCCTGGTAACATGTAAACAATTTTGGGGTACGTTATGGCCCATACTGCCAGATGCGGCTTTATGTGTAACCATTTGTTACCTAAACCTCTGCTCAACCCCTTTTTGGATTATGAGCTATGTATGTATTTTCCTATGAAATAACATGTAATACCTCATTTGAGAATATTAAAAGAAAGCATGCTGAAATCTCTCATAAAATATCTAGATGATGAGATAAAAACAAATTATTAAAGAAGAACAGAGACATAATATTATCAGCTTTCACTTCAAGCTCCATTTTACTAAGTCTTGATAATACGAAAAAATTAATCCTCCTGTCACTCATAAATAAATTCCATTACCCAACAGATGCTTCTGATCAAAATTATCGGGCTGCTAGGCGTGGCTCTGGGCATGGTTACAGGCGACCAATCAGAGTCCGCCGAGGTGGAAGAACAGCCAATCGGGACGCAGGAAATCACCGCGCAAAAGAGACGGATAGACACGCCCGAAGTGGTGCTGCAATTGAAGTATAATAGGGGAGAACTGAATAAGATATATTTGGCGCAGTTTCGGAAGCCAAAGAACGGGTGGTCACCCTCAGTGACGGCGCGAAGCGACCTCTGTTCGGACCTGTGCCACGCAGGTGCGGCGGCTGCGGCCGTAATTTTTTGTTTCCTTTGCTTTTATGTTTTTTCTGTGCAGTGATGTCTTTTTCATTGAATAATGATGTGTTGTGTTTGTTTTTGTTGATTTTCCAGTTAAGCTGCGAGATGTGATCAGGTAATTATTATAACAACTGTTACAATATCAACCAGAAACATTATAAACAATAGATTGAACATAAAAAATAAATTAGATAATTACTTTTTGTCACTAATATCAATTAATAATCAAAGGAATGCATATTAATTGGCAGGAAGAACTATTCATTTAGATATTTTATAAAAATTAAAAGAAAATTAGCCGCAAGTTTTGGTAATATAGTTTTTTTTAAAATCACCCTGTTTGGATATTGTTTAGTAACTTTGTTTAAGTCATAATAACTTGTTACGCGTTTGTAAACGCAAAAATAAAATTATTCCATAATAACTTGTGTTCGTACATTTTTTATTGTATTGTTGTTATTAATAAAAAATATAAACAACATTTCGAAATCATTTTTTTAAATATAAACATTAGTACATTGTACATTGTATAATTTTAATGTTTAAATAATTACACATAAAAAAATGTTAAAAAATAACTTTTCCTAGTTGTCTCAAATGTGGATTATTAAAAATACCTTGATGCAATATTTCTTGAAAAACATAATTGCACAAAATACAATAAAAAAGGCGGAGTTAACTGTAAATAGCATTGTCATTCAGTAAAGCAAAAGAAGTTTGATAAAAATATTTTGATAATTATGTAGATCCGGACAAAAGCTACTTCTAGCAATATAAGATATAGTACCTACCTAACGGCGGCAATGTGCATTTATTTAAGCTTAACATAAAATAATTGCAAATTAAAATCAAAAAGTAAATTAAAATCAATGAAATTTTAGCAAATAATAAATTACTTACTTCATTTGTATTACTGATAGATATTTGCTATACATATCTGAGTGATCGGCAAGTTTATTTTTTATCGGTATCATAAAAATTTACATGAATGAACTTGTCATCCATCAATTAATATTTATTTAATATACAGATTGCAAAACAAGAAGGTAGGTCAGGGTAATTATTTTTATGACCAGGCAGAGTGAACTGTTTTTGGGCGAGTCCAATATCTTATGTATGTACGAACCTACATGGCTAAGTGATGGGTAGGTTAGTGTTATTTATTTTGTTGTGCAATCAGTATGCTTGATATACAAAAAAAGATTTTTTGATTTGCAAATACTATACTTTTTTATGATCAAGCGGAGTGGATTTTTTTCAATTTAATCATTTTCGAAGTTCACCGATATTATATTAGTATTTTGTCACATCACTAAACATCATTAGTAAGAAGACCTAATAAACAAGAATATCAACATCTTTCGTGACTTCGTGGCTTTCGTGGTATCCCTAGGGACTTCATGAAATCCCCAATATCCTCATTTACCAAATATCACCCCCCTAATTTTTTCGGCGGTTAAAAAGATATAGAATTAGATATTCTAATATTACAAAACAGTTAAATAAAATTTAATACGTAGGTATTTAATTTCTATCATATTCAATGTATTAAAATCTCGCGTCAAAATATTTGTGTTTGAACTCCTCCGATACTGGACAGCTTTTATGAAACTTTTGTGTACCAACCCCTCCTATATTTGGTAGGTATGAGAGAGGTCGTACAGTATATTTCGTACCGATAAAAAGAAAAAAATATAGATATATACCTTCAACCTGCCGCGCCTTTTTAACGGACTTCAAGAAAAGAAGGAAGTTCTCTGTTCGACTGTTTTTTTTATGTGTGTTATCTCATAACTCTTTACTGGGTGAACTGATTTTGAAGATTCTTTTGACGTTTGGAAGCTAGTGCTTGTAGTCTGGTCCTATTTAAATTTGATCGACATTAATTGACGAGTAGTTTTTGAGTTATCCTTAAAAATACATATTTTATTGACGTCGAGGATATCGTAGTCTTTTTATTACTTGTCTGTCTAAAAAATCTCGAGATAGTTGCTTGAAAATTTCTATAATTAAAACCACTAAAAAGTAAAACTAATTATATTGAAATAAAAAAACGGCCTTCAAAAATAAAACGGAGAAATAATCTTTATCTTAGGAGAGAATTTGCCTTCTTATGCGTTTTCTATCGGCTGTATAATGTAATGTGTTCTGAGGAACTATTTGACATGATGCCAACAGCTTCCTTCTATCACCGCACCGCTCGCCATCGGCAGGGTATTCATCCTCACACACTGGAACCGAGTTGGTCACGTACTGTACGTTTCAGAAGAAATTTTCTTCTTCGTACGGTTTTCCCTAAGGACTACAATATGTCTTCGAGGAAAGTGTGTAAAAGTTTACGCTAGGTCGGCATAGCACGTGTGATACTTCTAGTATTGCAAGTGTGGTATAAAAAAATGTTTAAAAAATCTAAATATTTTTTGAGGTCGGTGCAAACCTCAATATTTGGAATAAACGTTGTCACTTGTATTTGGGACCGACCTCAAAAATACATAAAGGTGTTTTAAACAATTTTTTTATTTCTTCGTTTTTAGTTATGAAGGCGGTTCTTTTTAATTTTAAAGATTATTTATTTTATTCTAACGCGAGTAGTCTCGCGGGGATACCAAAGACCCCAAAAATGTTTAAATTGTTGTTATAATAACCTACATTTTATTATGGCATTTAATTTGTCAACAAGGGACCTTTTTTTCATACGTTCTTCAATAATAAACATTATAATGAAATCTAAAAAAAATCTGTCTAACTTATAACTATTCGGGATCGATGTGGCCTTAGAATGCAGCAGACCTATTATTATTACAGAAAATAATCAACAAAATACAACGAAAAAACTTATAAACTTTTCCTTATCTAAGTAGTTTTCTCTTTGGGCGCAGTACGGAAACGTGGAACATTTTTCTCTTTTAACCATCTCAAAATTTCATTATTTTGCGTCGTATTCATATTTATGTTATAAAAATAATCTAAAACATTAAAATAAACATTGTAAAATAAATCTTAACAACAAATAAAAGGAAGTACAGACAACAGCACGTTGGGTTACCACAAACTGTCAAATCTTCCCAATCGATTATGCACTTTATATTGAATAGCCTTAGGTTGAAAATCGTTTGGAGAAATTGGACAGTTTTGTATAGCCCGACGTGCTGTTGACTGTACATACAATTACAATTTATTAAAATCAGTCGTCGCGCGGGCGGGGTCCCTCAGAGCCTCGCTCCGAAAGCACAAATGCGCAGACTGAAAATCGGTGGCACTAACATAAAGTATAGACTCTCTTAGGAAGTTGTTCATTAATTAGCAGTTTTGTAAAACCTGGGCTTTTGACTGGGCTTGGAACCCACGCGACAGGTCGAGGGTTAAGTTTATTTATATTTATAGTTTAGTCAATGTCGGTCAGCTTGGTTCGACCCAAGGAGGAACAGAAATTTCACGACCTGGTATTTTATTCTCAGTTCTAATCTCGTTACCTCTTTACCCAGGTCTGGGCGGCGACGCCTGCGGCCCCATGTGTAGCGAGCTGATACCCGTGGGGTTGAAGACGGCGCTGAGCAACGCTAGCAACACAGGAATAACTTACGGACACCCCAGGGTTGAAGTGTGCCCTGCGCTCTGCCATAACGGCTTAGGTAAGTGATAGCTTATGTCGGCACAGTGCATAGGCTTATACCCGGACACTATCAGTCAATAAAATTTGGTTATGTAATGAAAATAATTGAGTGACCTCATTGTATAAACTCGAAGATAACACTCAGATGTAATCGGGCCCGAGTGTACGACGCCTCGCGAGTTGAGAGCGCCCGCTACGTGAACAGAGAGTAATATTATTATTATTATTTATTTATTTATTTCAGGCAACACAATGCTTACATAGATCTCAAAATAAACAAAGGACCAATTGATAAATACCTTAAGTCTTAAAACTAAAATATACCTACATATAATTCAAAAAAATTAACTATAAACTAAAGCACACGTAGGGTCGGCGACGTGTAGCGCAACTCATTAGGGAGCCGTAAAACGACTCCTTCCGGCCAGAACTCCTTCATAAAAGTCGGCAAATGATGGGTTGGCACTGTCACCACAAAAGAAGAAAAGTTTATTTTGTGGCGAGACTCCAATCGCTCGACTGTCAGCTTCCAGGTGGTTTTCTTTCTGACATAGTCTACGACCTCCTCCACCTTCGTAGACCAGTACAAACGGGACAAGTACAGCTGCGTCGCCCGAACTTCAGGACGCAGTTGGTTGTCCTCAGTCGGTGAGGTTCCGCAGTCCTCCTAATCGCACTTCTCCTCCCAATGAAATAATGTTCCCTGACATATATTCTGTCATTTCTGAATTATTATTTTTTTATGAAAATGTTAAGCTTAATTTTTTTTACCTATTAGAATCCTATATTAACACTATGAAGAGGGGTTCGGCTGGATAACCACTAAAAATTCACCGTGTATAAATCAACACAGCCTTTTTAATTTGACACAGGCCTCTCCTTGTTATTCAAGAAGCTTTAGGCAGTAGTCCACCACGCTTGCCCAATGCGGATTGGTAGACGGAGTATAAGGTGATCAATCGATACCCCTTTGCTGATCCATTAATAGTCGCCTTCTACGACACCTATGGAGAAAATGGGGTGATGCTATTTATTCTACTCTGCCGGCATCACACTCTGCCGTGTATAAACATTTGCAACTAATTTATTTTTCTAACCAGGATGTCCGCTGTGCAGCTGCAACGCCGTGTACGCTGATGCGGAAGACGACCAGAAAATTGTGAACTGGGGCGAGGTTTGCAACGCTTTCTGTATCACGGGGAACTACATACCTAGAGGTAACGTCATACCACCATACCCTACAGAGCAGGGTTTCTTAAAGTGGAGTCCAAGGACCCGTAATAGGTGCCAGAGTCTGCAGGCAGCAGTTCAGTCAGCCCTATACATATTTAGTAGGAAATATTGCAATTCACTAGTCGCCTTGCGCCTTGCTTTGTGGAAGACAAGTCCACTATTTATCGTGGTAATTTAAGGAAAACACCATCCTTCTCATTGACTTAGTTTGAACAATTAGGTAGGTATGTTTAAATCAACAAAAGGGTTTTTTTCTTAATTAAGAATTATTGTTATTTTCGTAAAAAAAATATAGGGGTCCGTGAGCTATTTTAAATTGTGGAAATGTTCCATGACATCAAAATATTAAGATAGAGTTACGATTTTATCCCATAGCCCAGGCAGAGATCCAATCTTTCCACTTGCTACGATCATTGCATATTTCTTTGTATTCATCTACTGCAGATGCTGTGTATGCTAAGTTAATTATGTAAATATGGTTACAAATAAATGAAAAAATGAAATGAAGATTGCGGACCACTAGCTCAACGTGCCTTGCGTAGCGCAGAGGAAAGTTGAGTTGAAAAATTTTCGGTCACCCATCCGAGTATCGACCACGTACTTATTAGCTTAGTTGTCATGATGAACGCACGGTCACTTAATTTGTGTATGTATAAAAGTTATAATAATTTTAGTCAAGGTAGGAATTCGTAGCGCCCAAACTATATAGGGTAGAGATCGTATAATCTAAAACTGAACACGCCTCCATTGTCTTACTCTTGCATGCACAATCAGTGTACAGATGCAACACACTCAAATTAGCTGTAGTCATTGGTCATTCAGTTGATTCAGTCGCCGGCTAGACACAAACGGGGCAGTACGCTTCGATCACTCATAAAAGGACCGTCAACATCAAGTTTAAAGTTCACCTCTATCTTACAGAAGACCACAGTCAAATAACACTATATTTTTGTGGTGTTGTGTTTCTGTGGGTGAGTAAAGTCGCCAGAGCTCCACGGGGTAGCGAAGGGGATTAGGGATGGCAGCAAGCGAGTCATGGCAGTATTGCGAGCGCCTATAGGCTACGGGTGGCTACTTACCACCACCAAATAACATAGAAAAAAATCGGGAGTGGTCTCCCCTTGACTTTCTCGTATACCGGAAACGACTCAAAAGTTGACAGAAACCTTATAATTTGATGTCATACATGCATGTTAAATTTTGGTCACCCATCCGAGTACCGACCGTGTACTTGGTTGCTTAACTTTCGTGATCGACGACTCAAAAGTTGAGAGAAACCTTATATTTTTATGTCATACATGCATGTTAAATTTGGTTTCAATAAGTCAAAGCATACTCGAGTTATCTTGATAACGCACAGACACACACACACACACACAGAGACATAATTCCAAAAACTGTATTTTTACTTTCTCTTATAATAGTATAAGAAATTCAACCTCGCGATTTTGACGGAAATCTAAGGTAAATATAAGGTGATAGAAACCTCGTATACTTTTCCGGTATACGAGAAAGTCAAGGGGAGACTACTCCCGATTTTTGGACTCGGGGAGGTCCAAAACGTGTAAATCCGTCAAAATCTCGAGGTCGAATTCTTTGACGATTACAAGACTTCCTCTATACTACGTATACGAGAAAGTAAAAATCTGTTCGTTGTTTCCAGGTTGCTCTGTGTGCGACACCAACGCGGTGATACCAACCAATGGAGCTGTCCGTATTCTCGATACAACAGAAGGCTGGATCGCGTGGTGTAACGTCCAATGCCGGCAGGGACAGGGCGGGGCCGCTTGTAACTGCGACCGTTCGCCCTTGTAACAAAGTCCATTATCAACCAAGCATGTCGTCTTTCAAATCTGTTACAAAAGTACTTAGATGTTCCAGGCCGCCGACGATTTAAAATGTGATTTAAGAGAATAGCACGACGTTAAAGTGTCCATACAAACGTAGAAAACGTTTTCATACCCCTATTTTTTATCCGGTCTTTATGATCTTTGGAAAATGTAAATTTTCCTTTTTTCCAAAATTCGAAATAATAAAGTTATTTTAAAAAATATATAAGCATAACGTTAATAACATTCTAAAATATCATAAAGATAGTTCTGTAATTGGGGGTAGGAAAACTGTTTCTACATTTGTTTTCCTTTGTATGAAGGTGCTCGCCGTACTATTATATGATCGACTTGGATGAAGACACATTTTCCCATAGCAGATTCGGGTTAAATATTAAAAATCTCTTCTAAGTATTTGAAAGATAAGAATGGCCCTAATTTTTTTTTGAGTTGGTTAGAAGTCAGTTTCCATGCTCCCCTTTATTCAAAATCAAATAGGTACTTGAAACTTACAGATTCACACGCACTTAAATTTTTTGGCGGGGAGGTCAAATGCATTTACGCATCGTACCTGCGGGGTGGTGCCAACCGCAGGGGATATGTGAGACTCGAGGTAAAGGCGTTCCCTCCATACCCACTAAACATCCTCCCCGGCCTGACCTTCATTTTGCTATTGCGGGACGGCTCGCGATCTGCGCACGTGAGCGCAACTACACCGAGACCGTCCCAACGCTGCCCATCTAGGCACTGCTTGTGCACCAATTGGTGGACAGCAGCCCACAGGGGCAACCGACTAATGCCAGCCGTGCAGTGTGAAACAAAGCAATATGGCCGATGATGACAAATTTCGATATGCTATCGTTATGAAACTATTGCGACTTGTCTAAGAAACCACGACAAGGGACCTAAGGTGCCACTCAGTTATTATGTAAGACTAATTTTGCTAATTTTTCTCACTAATCAATTTTTTTACCACTCAGTTTCTAATTCTGAAAGTCGGAATATAAACAAAACCATTTGATTTATTATAGTACTTAAATATTCTATTTTTTTCTAACACATAAAAATTGCGACAACTATCTGAATTTTCACAATTTTTGGCATAGAAGAATTAGTAAGGCTTACCAAAAACCTCGAACCAATCTTCAAAAAATCTATAATTTAATTTAAGTAAGATTATATTGACAAGGAATTACGTAACCAACCCTATTCCACCATAAGAATAGACGGGCTTCTTCCTGGGGCAGTTCCTAACCCCATATATGTCCAGGCTTACACCCTGGTACAGCATCCTTTCCATGTTACGTTAGCGGCACCTTACAAACGCTGCAGCTTGCTCGTACAATATGATATATTTATTGTTAATTAACTTTCATATCAATAAAATTTAATTATTTTATTGGCAGTATCACCGTTTACACACACTTGTATCATGTTTTACGCGGTACTATCACGATTCTTGGCCACAAGAATATAATTCTAATCATGATAGATGTAGTGGAATGTTATTTATCTGTCCATTCTTTGCAAAGGTTTTTGATATTTATATCACTAAGTCATGTAAAATCATTTTTTATGTTTATTAATGAGTTAACAAATAATTTGTAATGTTAAAAATGTATAATCGTTAGACCTAATTAATATAATGAGAAATATGTTTATGTAGCACAGTAAATATAATATCCATATAAAGTAAGTATATAATCTAATACTTAATAAAGTACATGGCTAATTTATCGTTATTATATAATCATTAAATAAAAAATTGTAAAATCAAAGCTACTGTGCAAAAGACAATATTTAATGTAAATGTTTAATAAATATAGATGTTAAAGTAACGTAGAATGTAAGACATATTTACTTACATATAATTTACATTTTAATGTTTTCTTTCGTTTGAGCTTTTATTTACTCTTTCATTTATTAAAGTTTTCTTTCATTTATTTGTTGTTTTCTTTTTTTTGTTTGTACTTTAATGTCGTTAAAACCTCTGCAGTCAATTATTACAAATTAGTTTTGACTCCCTAAAATTTTTCAATTTTATCAAAAGATGTGGTTTGAATAGTAGTTATGTCTTGATAGTAGTTTTTGGTGTTTTAATAAATTGTACAGACTACGATATTGATTTTAGTAAATAAGAATAAATCATAAATAATATATCGATTATTATCATTATCAATTAATCAAAAATAAGTTAGTATGTAGGTATATATATAAAAATATTTGCTATAGAATATTTTATTTCTCTTAAAGATCTAATTTATTGAAATTCGGTATAATATCATTTATATCGTAAATAATGCTAGGGGTCTTTTTATTTTATTTTATGTTATTAACATAAATATGTATCTATATTGTAATACATCATTTTTTATATATTTTGCGAAAACATAACTTCGAGTAGACTTTTTCGTTATTTTTATTTATGACGTTTTAATGATTGATTTGTCTTCCGTAGGTTTAAGAGAAAAGATTGAATATTTTTATATAATGAATGTATGAAAGAAAGAGTGTTATGTAAAGTTATTGAGAGCGTTATGAAAGGTTTGCGAAGTACATATTTTTTTACTTTTGTTATAAGTTGATTATCTACTACTCTGTTATTAAGATATTATTAACTTTATTCGTTCAAAATTAATGAGTTTAAGTTTATCACAAACTATCATAGTTTGTTATATTTTTGTTGCAAATGTATATATTTTTGAAGTAAAACTTCTTTACGCACGCTTGCCTTGGGGAGTAATTAAGATGACGACACAGCGTTACGGAAGTTTAGAGGTTGAGAGGGTGTGGCGAGCGGAATTTGAGAGGGAGATATATTAAGTTAGTGAAGATAGAAAGAGAGTTATTTTTCTTATATTAATATGTCGTGGATATCGTCAGGATTTAGGTCGAATCACGATCTCTCATACGAATGCCGAGTCAATTTATCAACACACATCACAAAGAGGAGAACAAGAGTAGTGCCTGGGACTTGTGACCCAGTGTGTAGGTTTACCTAGGGCACATTCTACATTGCACCGGCTCTCGCCTTCACTTCTCTCTAACTATTATCACACAACCGTCGGACATAGTTTCCACAAGCATTCCTAATACAACCATAGAAACGTCCGCACTCAGCGACGCCTCGAACCAGACTGAGCTCTGTCGAGCGCGCACCGCTGCAACAAAGGCGCGCCCCACCACTATTACGTCGCATCGTACGATAGCTCGTGCGGCGCTGACGTTACTCGCAATCCCACTATTTCCAATGAAAATAACAAATTCAATTACAATTGAACCTAATAATGTCATAGCGCCGTCAAATATTATTATTTATACTAAACCTCTGCATGATATAGAAGTTTTACTTCAGTCGTGTGGTTTAAAACACACTCGTTTTTTATTTTAATTGCACCTTGCACCTAATAAGAACGCGGGGAGTCTCGGGTAGACCAAATAACTCGTTTCCGCTATTATTAAGTGCATTTTACTATTGTTAAAGTATGAATGTGTGAGTGCATATGACGTATGCAAGTTTGAAGTGTGTGAAAACCAAGAATTATCACAACAAACAATATCACAAAAGTCTTCCATTAGATAAGTATAGATGTAATTGAAATAAATGTAAATAAATTACATTAAAATGTATTTTTTATGATAATGTAAAAATATTTATGAAATTTATGTAGTATATAAAAAAGTATTAAGTAGTTATAATGAAGTAATTGTCCGTGTAGATATAGGTAACTACAAGTTCATTGTCTCCAGAAAAATAAATCGAGTGAAAACGATGCAAAGAAATAATTCACTAATAATTTGAGTAAAGTTAAGCAAAACTGCTAGTACGCAAATGGGTAAGCCATCAATTTTCCTTTTCTTGGAAGGCATGTTAATACTGGTAGTCTCGTGGATCACCCACTGGATCTAAAAGTGCTGGGTTCAAAGCAGGCCACTAACAGTTACCCTTGGCCCCTTTCCGTTTTGGTACGAGTGTGTGTCGCTGTCCGTGTCCACGCAGCGAAGCTTCATATTCGTGTATAATATTGGTCATTATACGCTTGGTGTACTACGCCTGCTTGAGCGTACTTACAAAACTATGAAACACTGTCGAACGTGGCGTCAACATCGCGCACGCGTCGCTGCATCGCTGTCGTCTACAGTGTTTCATAGTTTTGTATAAAATTGTTTATTTATTGTGTAACTTAGGTACTATTAAAAACAATGACAGTGGTTGGATCCTTCTTTTAAGCAGTATTTGCTTGTGCCAGGAGACTCCGCTCTTTCTTATCGCTAAAACATACAGATGCTAGTTACCACGTACTTAATTAAGTTATTTAATAAATACAATTTAATGATATACCTACATTTAACACTATCTTGTGCGTGTGTGTGTGTGTTTGTGTGTGTGTGTATGTAGGTAAGATGTAATAAGTGTATAATGACGAATACGTGCTTCAAACTTATCTGGCTCGTTGGCAGGGTTACCAGGTGATCTACCGAACCGTTCGGTATGACAAAAATACGTGTATGTGGGAGGTTCGGTATTTTTTTCTGATTATTTTTTCTCCCTAATAAACGAATCGGCTGTCAAATACTACGCAATCGGCATCGATGTTGCGTAGTATCCCTACTTATAGGCCAGCCACACACTCGACGAGTGAAGAAGCCGAGAGAATAGTCGAGAAAGGAGGCAGAGACGTAGTATACCTTACTCGTCATGCTGCATGTCATGCTCCTCGTCCTGAGCGCTCCCTATTTTGTCTGTTTTTTGTGCGCGAGTGAAAGGATCGGCAATACGACAAGTAGGGAGCTTTTTTTGCTCACTGTTCGGTATTTTTTTGGAGAAGACCTGGTAACCCAGCTCGTTGACGGTGGAACAAATAGCTGCTTATTATAATCATTGGTCTGAGGAGGTCTGAGGCTGCTTCGGCTGCTTAGACTAATAGTGTCATAGAAATGTCAAAATGTCTATGGGTAAGGTAAAGTTCTAATTTTCCGCCGAGTCAGATAAGCTTGTAGAACAGACGCGGCTATGAAGCGACTATTTCACGAAGTCCGATTGTCTCTGGTGGTAGGTGCAATTGCGTGTGTACTACAAGCGCACGTGTGTATGCAAAGGGAGTATGGCACTCCAACACGAATAACTCAATCACGAATTCACACAACCACGAAGACACCTATTGTAGGTACACGAATAACGCCATCACGAATCTATGAACCACGAAAATCTTTATATCACTCAGCAAATACTGTCTTCCAACAGCAGTCTGTTGTGTATGGTCACCAATCCAATTACTGACCTTGGCAAAAGTTGCTTATTTTTTACCATCGTTAAAATAAACTGCAAGACATGTCCAACCTGCCATCGAGCTCCACAATGTTATATAATGGTCTAAAATAAGACTCTTGGTTTACGGTTTCGTGATGGCGTTATCTATTCATGTAGGTAGGTACAATATTTTCGTGGTTGCGTGAATTCGTAATGGGCGTTACGTGATTGAGGACCACACTCGTGTAAAGGTAATTAAATAAAATGTAAATGCGCTAGGTTACGCACATCACAATGTACTCTTGTTCACGCACGCCTCATGTCATTCATAGACAAACGAACTACGTCTGTACCTAATGAAAACGTTATGGTGTCGAGATTATGCGAAACCAGTACTTTTTTCGATTCTTAAACGATTTACAAATCTACCACACCATGGGAATAGCACCAAAGAAATATCTTATCTAATCCTGTAATGCCCAGACTATACGAGTTATCGTAGCGATTTCACTGCAAAATTTTCCGGCAAATCTGCGCCAATTTTCCTACACCTGCTGCCATTTTTTTTTTTTGAGACAAATAAAGTATTTTTTCATTTAGGAAGAAAAAAATAAAGTACACACACAGCCTCAAAGAAGAGTACTTATTTATTATAACCGATTTACCTTTATAAACTTTTTTTATTTTCGCAACACTAATAATTATACGTCACAAGTCAGTAACAGTCAAAGTAAGTTAACGTCCTAAATAAAATATTTTAGCGTAAGTACTTGATTGGTGTCGTAAATTATAAAGTACACCTACGCGAAATAGAGTAAGTACAATACATACTCTATTTTAGAGTACCGGTGGCAACCCTAGTCAACCGGACAGTCTTGCATTACCTACCATCGTCGTCGACTTGTAAAACAGAAACTTATGCGGCCCTGAACGGCCTTTTTGCCAGCCTATCGCAGTTAAATCGCCACGATAAAACATTTTCTTGTGGATCGGGCGTAAGTATGGCACAGGAATAATTATAGTTATAGCTCAGACCATAAAATTGGTCTGAGAGTTATACTCAACGGCTCTAAGATAAATCAAATTTCTAAATTGTATAGTTCGTACACGTTAGCACTAGTTCAATAACTTACTTTTTTAAATTATACAAATATTTATAGATAGAATTTCATTTAGAGATTATTTAAGGATTATTAAATACTTTATTCAATCATTTTCAAATGAAGGCGTAATTTTATTTTTTTTATTTTTTTTTTCCTAACAAAAATAAATAAGTCTTTAGTATTAGGTAATAAATTCTCGAATGCGCTAAATACCTAATTGTGAACGGAACGCACAATAGCTTCACTATTTTTATGATGAATTTAACGTATATTATGTACCTACGTACCACGTTACCAGGGTCCGCCAAGAGGAGGCTTCCGGACGTGGACCCCATATCGGGGGTACCTATGTAACAGATGCCTAATTAATTAATGCGTTAAATTCATTCAAGAAAGCAATGAAGAAACTTATTTTAGAGTTGCAGTTAGCTTAGTTTTAAAAAAATCTTGGTGATATTGCATTTTCTTGTGAAGTACGAAAACGTACCTACCTTTATTGTTTGTTGCATATTGTTTTATAAAATGTTATTTGACCCAATTCGCAATGTTTTTGTTTTGTTTTTTTGCTGTGTGTCTTTTTTTAACCCCCGACGCAAAAAGAGGGGTGTTATAAGTTTGACCTGTCTGTGTATCTGTGTGTCTGTATGTGTGTGTGTCTGTCTGTGGCATCGTAGCTCCTATACGAATAAACCAATTTTGATACGGTTTTTTTGTTTGAAAGCTGACGAGATCGAGATGGTTCTTAGCTAAATATTTATGTCGGTGGTTAGATAAAATTTTCAATTTTGTAGTTATTTTTTTTTTCAGATACCTACTGTTTGTAGTAGGTACCTATCTTCACACTAGTGTTGCTCTATGTCAGTGCTATTTAAACAACATCAACTGCTGCCACTGAAAATCAGCGTCTCAGCCTATCGACTGGGACATAATACTGAGTGGTACTCCGATTCGGCTACATATAGTGCATGTGTTTTTTTTCTGTTTAGGTATATCGTGTAGGTATGTACGTAACTTTATTATTTGCATTTTTGTTACCCTTTGTATACCTACCTATGTATTGAAATTGGTCTTCCACGTAGGTGATTTCTGTAGGATACATTTTTTTATCGTAAATAACCTTTGCAAAAAATGGACGATAAAATTACGGTGCCAAAAAATATAGACATTGTTTGAAATACCTACCTATAAGAGTCTATCTGTCGCAGGTGGATCGTTTAACAAGCCGTATTACAAATAACAGAACGGCGCGGTGGATTGTAGACTGTGTGGGTGAAAATGCCAAATAAAACCGTTTGTTAATAAATCCTTAGTACCTAGTTTCTATCAATATTAGTCTGTATAATCGAAAGGAAATCGCTTATTATTGGGTCGTTAGCAGGGTTGCCATGTCTTTTCCAAAAAAATACCGAACAGTGAGAAAAAAAAAAGCTCATTACTAAACTTGTCGCGCACAAAAAACCGACGAAATAGGGAGCGCTGGGCAGCATGACGAGTAAGGTTGCCATACTACGACTCGTCTCTGACTCCTTTCTCGTCTTCTTCACTCGTGGAGTGTGCAACATCGATGCCAGTCGATTCGTTTATTAGGGAGAAAACCTAATCAGAAAAAAAATACGGAACCTCCCGTACTTCGGTATTTTTGTCATACCGAACACCGATCACGGTGCTAAAATACCGAACGGTTTGGTATTTTACACCTGGCAACTCTGCCTTAATTGTTTTTTTTTTATGACCAAGCGGAGTGGAATTATTTCACCTATCTTTTCAGTTTCACACACTACAATCCACCGCGCCTACAATACGGCGTGTACCTATACGATCCGCCTGCGACAAATCTACGTGAATATCAAACAAGTAGACATCTACTGAGAGAAAATAAAAAATAATTAAATGAGTAACAGGATACCTAGTACTTAGATACTTCTATTTTTTTTTGTTTCGTATCTTTATTAAAATGTTAATCACTTTCCGTACCGCCTAGGTACTATTATTTCTGTGCCCAGCTTTCCGGTTGACTGGTAGAGAATGTCTTATGGCATTAAGTCCGCCATTTGTATATTATTTTGTGTACAATAAAGTTTAAACAAATAAATACTCATTTAATTATTTCTTCTAAATTGTATCTACTGTATTTTTACAGTAGGTATCAAAATAAAAATAAGTCTGGAATACCACGAATAATAAGTGAACAAGTATTTGAAGATATACCTACCAACAGCTTCCTTCATTAATTTCAATCTTTCCTGTCTATCCTACGGTTGTCTGGAAGAGATCGCTCATATAGCGAAAAGACCGCAAATTGTAGATTATAATATTAATATTGTTTTACTTTGAGATTTTTTTTTTTAAATTAGTGTTAATCAAATTGTTTTATATTTATTTTATATGGCGCCTATAATAGATATGCCATACAAAACATATGGCGCGTCAACTCTTACAATATTTACAATGGCCAGTTTTTAAGGAAATATTTTGCTTAAGAATTTTCGTATTTCTTCTTTAAATAAAGGAAAAACTTCATAAATTGTTATTATTAACTATTTGTAAATTTATTTTGTGATTGTTCAATGTTCAGTTACAATGTATTTGATTTTAATTATGTTAATGTTGCAATGTATGTAAGTGTATTTAACTGTTGTAAACCATTAAAAATGTAGATAACAATGAGTTGTTTTATTAACAGGTCATCAGCTCATCATAACAATAGTTTTAACATCATTATCATGTTTCTGGCAGTTGTATAAAGGTCTTAGCACACTCAACTAGGTAAGGAACGCTTCTTTTTTTTAAACGACTTCAAAAAAAGGAAGAGGTTCTCAATTCTACTGTATTTTTTTATATGTGTTACCTCAGTGATAACTTTTTACTGGGTGTGCCGATTTTGGAGATTCTTTTATCGTTTAGAAGCTGGTAAACAAGTACTTTTTGAGATATCGTATTAGGTTTGTCGAAAAGATCTCGAGTTTCCTGAAAACACAAAAAGCAAAAAAAATAGTTTACGGAGACATAAAAATATTGTTTAAAAAATCTTTTTTTTTATACTACGATACGAGATAGCAAACAAGCTTGCGGCCCACGGGCCTTATCGCTCCCGTATACGTATACGTTTTGACAGCTGTCAAAACGTATGAAAACGATAACGATTTGGTTTTGGTAAAAAATATGGTAAAAACCCAATACAAACCACACAACATAGATAAGAGGTCCTCTTATATCTATGTTCTGTGGTAAAAAACGTTGTAAATAGCGCGATCGGGGGCTGCATGGTGTTAAGTGGTTACCGCGTCGCCTATAGAGACTTGCACTATTAAGGGTAAATCACTTAAGACTGCAAGTGCGTTACCGTCCTGGGGAATAAGATGATAAGCCTTAAATGCCCAGTAATAACACTGGCTACCTTTCCCTTCAATCCAAAACACAGCAAACTGCTTCACGGCAGAAATAAGAAAGGCGGTGGTACCTACCCAGACGACCCTACATTTGGGTCTATCATCTAATAGGTATAGTAAATCTAAATATAAACGGTGGGTGTCACTTGTTATAAATAAAACTACTTTTACGGATTTAACTCGCGTGTAATTAGATTTTACATGTTGTTATTATTGCCCGATGTTTTCGTCATTCCGTGACCACGAACGCTGAAAAGTGTTACCACAGATAATATGTTACGAAACGTCGGGCAATAATAACAACATGTAAAATCTAATCACACGCGAGTTAAATCCGTAAAAGTTGTTTTATTTATAATGTGTAGTGCTCGCGCAAATCTAAGGGTGCCACTTGTACCTATTTGGGACCGACCTCAAAAAACATTTTAGATTTTTTTAATAAAGATTTTATTTCTCCGATTTCACTAATGAACGCTACGAAACAATCTTTTTCATAGTAAATCAGTCTTTTTAAAGAAACTTAATGATGAACGAAAAGTATAATTACTATTTAGAGAAAAGCGTGGGGTGCTCAATTACAATAGTTCTTGAAAATATTCGATCGGTACAATTAAATTGAGCACCGCACGCTTTTCTCTAAATATAAATAGTAATTAATGATTAAACGAACTTACCTGTTGTGAAGTTCAATCATAATTATACGAGGGATTCGTCCGAAGATATTAGTATTACACTTGTAGTATCGCTTCCATGTGTTACCACTTAGCACATTATTTTAGAGTCCTTCCTCCAGAAAAAATAAGTACTATTTTGCTATTACTTCTTTCCGTATCCGTATAGCTGTCACCAAGCTGTCATCCCCACTTCCGGTCGCCCGTCACTTCGCTCTGCCGATTGCTTCCAACATTCATTTAGTTTAGAGAACCAAAACAATATTTATATAAACAATGATATTTCTTAAAGCGGGTAGTTATTGCTATTAGCAAATGACTGCAGGGTGGGCGGGAGTATACTAATATCTTCGGACGAATCCCTCGTATAATTATGATTGAACTTCACAACAGGTAAGTTCGTTTAATCATTAATTATACTTCGGGATTCGTCCTCGATATTAGTATTACACTTGTAGATGTTTAGAGCAATAAGAAATATCATCTAAAATTTATGTAGTAATAAAATATTGTATGATATTGTTTTGGTTTATCATGTTCTTATAATCAACAATTAGGTAGGTACTCTTATAAAAAAATGTCAACGCCAGTAGTCTAACTACCGCATACAACATTCTCAGGATCACGGAATATCCTGGTGCTCAACTCAACTGTTTACAAATTGATGCTCTTCAATAATACAACTCTCTTAGAGATAAGTTTGCTCTCGCAAACTTAGCAAATTATTTTCCAATTTTTATTATGTATCTCTATGCAGTAAAGTATGTACAGTAAAGTGTATTACATTTTTTTTAATGCACAGAAACCTATGCACGACGCATGTTAAGTTATTATTTCACTATCTTTAAAGTGCTGCTAATCCATCAACTACCTTCTAGTCTACTACGATAGGTACATACGTTAACAAACTTTGACGTTAACGTTCTAAATATTATGTATTAGTGGCTTCATATGGCATGCACTTCTATCCAATCCTAGACCAAAAGTTTATATAATTTAATAGTAATGACAGAGTTCCTAAAGAACCTTTTTGAACTCATAATGTGATGTAACCAAAGCAACTAATGTGATATACTGCCGACTTCAGTAATTGTTTCCAGCAATATCTTTCCCTTACACCGATATCCACCATCTTCTGCTTTATTCTATCTTTGCCTACACGGCCTAAGTCGTCCTAAGTCTAATAAAGCACTCTGATATTTAGTATTCTTATTACCGCCTAAAAATTGTGATCTTCATAGCTCGACCATCGCTTCACCTAGTTTATATCGTTTTCTAAACACTGACAGGTGGTAAATCCTTAAAATAAGAGATCAGCTAATCGTAGCCGCAACCAAATCAGGAGAATCAAATTTCAAGATACCTTTTATCTTACAATACAGTCTGCCATTAAAATCTGTAACCTGAATTTGGTATAATGCAATGTAATAATTCTAAACATTGTAACAATTAGGGGTAGTAGGTACCAAAAATGGCCGACACTCATTGTGGCATTACTTTTATTTGTTAACTTTTATTTGTCTTGACAACTACCTACGTTATTAGTTCTGTTAGATAAGTTAAAATATAAATCTACGATATTTTTATTAAAAACTAGACTAGATTCAAACTAGACTAGACATTTCATGAAGTTTGAAACCATATAAAAGGGCCAAGCTTCCCGGCACAGGTATAGTTATTACCCAAAATCCTTTAAGGCTTTGGCACGTGTACCTATGTAATGTCCCTGATTAACGTGTAATAAATGATCTCATATTTTCATACTTAGATTACAGCTAAGTTTTTATGTAAAAATATACATAATACACTTTCTAAAATTAAGTCTGAAATTTAATTTTTGCCACTAGCTCTCGTGACACTTCGAATGGTTTCGACGTGTTAAGACTCAATTCTGAAACCATAATTACAGAATCATTGATGTAAGGGACGTACCATTGGAATATCTATTATGATTTTCATAAGGTTAAGGTATTATTAATTATTCGTAAAAGAATAGAATAGAATGCCTATTCTTTATTGTGCACATGAGAATAATTAGTAACAATAAAAACAATACAAGATAAAATGCGATCCTATAGTAAATGTGCTGCCATTTTTTGGTCCACCCACTAACTGCTTCTTAGTTTGCTGCCAGAAGCTACCATTGTTGAGAGCCGTAAATTATAATTCTGTAAACAGAATTATGGGCAAAATCTATCCACTCACAGTTATATTAATATGGTCATAACCAAAACTATCATGGTTTTTAATTTTCATGTTCAAGATTACTTGTGCCGTCGATTTGTTCAGACGTGCCCAAACGATGCAATAAAAATTGCACAAATTATAATACAATTAATAGTGACCTAGTTTATTCTTTAAGCGTACTAAGAACATTGTCTCGAAGTGATTAATGGAACGTAGTGTAAATTATTGTGATCAAAGATGTCTGATAACAGTCCCTTTAACCGGAGTGGTATAACGCGTCGCACTCCTCCACCAACGCCCACTACAGAAAATGCAAGAGAAGACCACAATGAGCCCATAGAAGCTATTTCGACTCCTGACATTCAAAAATGGTTGAGCTCTATTGAACTATATTTAAACGAGGTTTGCAGCGTTTCAAATGAAGGGAAACTAAACTCTGAGCAGAAACTCAAAATAAATAACTTGTGCCGAAAAGTTGGTCATGGCGTTGCACAAATGGCGGTACAATATCAGTCGTTGAAACAAAAAGCCTTCCAAACTCACATCAGTCTCCAGAATTCGAAGAAAAACCAAGACCTGGTACACCAGTTGACGGAAATAAAACAGTCTATAAAGGAATCGTGTACGTCAAATATTGCAGAAAGCACATCGTTCGCAGACATGGTAAAAAAGGGATCAAATAATTTTATCCGACCGAGCCCTCTTAGCTCCGTAGCTATCTATCCTAGAGATTGCACAAAAACTAGCGACGAAACAAAGAACATGGTCCAAAAAATTATTTACCCTAAAGAAATTAAACTTAAGGTAAGAGGAGTAAGAAAGACTAGGAACGGAGGTGTCATCATCAGCACTGAGACCAAAGAAGATGTGGAAAAATTGAAACGAAATTCTCAGCTTACTGCCTCGGGACTTATCGTCGATGAACCTCACAAACGTAAGCCGCGCTTGATAGTTATTGGAGTTCCCGCAACAATGCCCGAAAACGACGTTTATAAATGCATTTTTGAGCAAAATTTAGTAGATAAACTGCCCGCTATGTCTGCAAATACTTTTCTGGACTCAATAAAACCATAGTAAATCAGTCTTTTTAAAGAAACTTAATGATGAACGAAAAGTATAATTACTATTTAGAGAAAAGCGTGGGGTGCTCAATTACAATAGTTCTTGAAAATATTCGATCGGTACAATTAAATTGAGCACCGCACGCTTTTCTCTAAATATAAATAGTAATTAATGATTAAACGAACTTACCTGTTGTGAAGTTCAATCATAATTATACGAGGGATTCGTCCGAAGATATTAGTATTACACTTGTAGTATCGCTTCCATGTGTTACCACTTAGCACATTATTTTAGAGTCCTTCCTCCAGAAAAAATAAGTACTATTTTGCTATTACTTCTTTCCGTATCCGTATAGCTGTCACCAAGCTGTCATCCCCACTTCCGGTCGCCCGTCACTTCGCTCTGCCGATTGCTTCCAACATTCATTTAGTTTAGAGAACCAA
Organism: Elophila nymphaeata; assembly: GCA_955850985.1. NCBI lineage: Eukaryota > Metazoa > Arthropoda > Insecta > Lepidoptera > Crambidae > Elophila > Elophila nymphaeata. The sequence continues at coordinate 23,203,846 of OY039066.1, read as the reverse complement.
AACAATATTTATATAAACAATGATATTTCTTAAAGCGGGTAGTTATTGCTATTAGCAAATGACTGCAGGGTGGGCGGGAGTATACTAATATCTTCGGACGAATCCCTCGTATAATTATGATTGAACTTCACAACAGGTAAGTTCGTTTAATCATTAATTATACTTCGGGATTCGTCCTCGATATTAGTATTACACTTGTAGATGTTTAGAGCAATAAGAAATATCATCTAAAATTTATGTAGTAATAAAATATTGTATGATATTGTTTTGGTTTATCATGTTCTTATAATCAACAATTAGGTAGGTACTCTTATAAAAAAATGTCAACGCCAGTAGTCTAACTACCGCATACAACATTCTCAGGATCACGGAATATCCTGGTGCTCAACTCAACTGTTTACAAATTGATGCTCTTCAATAATACAACTCTCTTAGAGATAAGTTTGCTCTCGCAAACTTAGCAAATTATTTTCCAATTTTTATTATGTATCTCTATGCAGTAAAGTATGTACAGTAAAGTGTATTACATTTTTTTTAATGCACAGAAACCTATGCACGACGCATGTTAAGTTATTATTTCACTATCTTTAAAGTGCTGCTAATCCATCAACTACCTTCTAGTCTACTACGATAGGTACATACGTTAACAAACTTTGACGTTAACGTTCTAAATATTATGTATTAGTGGCTTCATATGGCATGCACTTCTATCCAATCCTAGACCAAAAGTTTATATAATTTAATAGTAATGACAGAGTTCCTAAAGAACCTTTTTGAACTCATAATGTGATGTAACCAAAGCAACTAATGTGATATACTGCCGACTTCAGTAATTGTTTCCAGCAATATCTTTCCCTTACACCGATATCCACCATCTTCTGCTTTATTCTATCTTTGCCTACACGGCCTAAGTCGTCCTAAGTCTAATAAAGCACTCTGATATTTAGTATTCTTATTACCGCCTAAAAATTGTGATCTTCATAGCTCGACCATCGCTTCACCTAGCTTATATCGTTTTCTAAACACTGACAGGTGGTAAATCCTTAAAATAAGAGATCAGCTAATCGTAGCCGCAACCAAATCAGGAGAATCAAATTTCAAGATACCTTTTATCTTACAATACAGTCTGCCATTAAAATCTGTAACCTGAATTTGGTATAATGCAATGTAATAATTCTAAACATTGTAACAATTAGGGGTAGTAGGTACCAAAAATGGCCGACACTCATTGTGGCATTACTTTTATTTGTTAACTTTTATTTGTCTTGACAACTACCTACGTTATTAGTTCTGTTAGATAAGTTAAAATATAAATCTACGATATTTTTATTAAAAACTAGACTAGATTCAAACTAGACTAGACATTTCATGAAGTTTGAAACCATATAAAAGGGCCAAGCTTCCCGGCACAGGTATAGTTATTACCCAAAATCCTTTAAGGCTTTGGCACGTGTACCTATGTAATGTCCCTGATTAACGTGTAATAAATGATCTCATATTTTCATACTTAGATTACAGCTAAGTTTTTATGTAAAAATATACATAATACACTTTCTAAAATTAAGTCTGAAATTTAATTTTTGCCACTAGCTCTCGTGACACTTCGAATGGTTTCGACGTGTTAAGACTCAATTCTGAAACCATAATTACAGAATCATTGATGTAAGGGACGTACCATTGGAATATCTATTATGATTTTCATAAGGTTAAGGTATTATTAATTATTCGTAAAAGAATAGAATAGAATGCCTATTCTTTATTGTGCACATGAGAATAATTAGTAACAATAAAAACAATACAAGATAAAATGCGATCCTATAGTAAATGTGCTGCCATTTTTTGGTCCACCCACTAACTGCTTCTTAGTTAGCTGCCAGAAGCTACCATTGTTGAGAGCCGTAAATTATAATTCTGTAAACAGAATTATGGGCAAAATCTATCCACTCACAGTTATATTAATATGGTCATAACCAAAACTATCATGGTTTTTAATTTTCATGTTCAAGATTACTTGTGCCGTCGATTTGTTCAGACGTGCCCAAACGATGCAATAAAAATTGCACAAATTATAATACAATTAATAGTGACCTAGTTTATTCTTTAAGCGTACTAAGAACATTGTCTCGAAGTGATTAATGGAACGTAGTGTAAATTATTGTGATCAAAGATGTCTGATAACAGTCCCTTTAACCGGAGTGGTATAACGCGTCGCACTCCTCCACCAACGCCCACTACAGAAAATGCAAGAGAAGACCACAATGAGCCCATAGAAGCTATTTCGACTCCTGACATTCAAAAATGGTTGAGCTCTATTGAACTATATTTAAACGAGGTTTGCAGCGTTTCAAATGAAGGGAAACTAAACTCTGAGCAGAAACTCAAAATAAATAACTTGTGCCGAAAAGTTGGTCATGGCGTTGCACAAATGGCGGTACAATATCAGTCGTTGAAACAAAAAGCCTTCCAAACTCACATCAGTCTCCAGAATTCGAAGAAAAACCAAGACCTGGTACACCAGTTGACGGAAATAAAACAGTCTATAAAGGAATCGTGTACGTCAAATATTGCAGAAAGCACATCGTTCGCAGACATGGTAAAAAAGGGATCAAATAATTTTATCCGACCGAGCCCTCTTAGCTCCGTAGCTATCTATCCTAGAGATTGCACAAAAACTAGCGACGAAACAAAGAACATGGTCCAAAAAATTATTTACCCTGAAGAAATTAAACTTAAGGTAAGAGGAGTAAGAAAGACTAGGAACGGAGGTGTCATCATCAGCACTGAGACCAAAGAAGATGTGGAAAAATTGAAACGAAATTCTCAGCTTACTGCCTCGGGACTTATCGTCGATGAACCTCACAAACGTAAGCCGCGCTTGATAGTTATTGGAGTTCCCGCAACAATGCCCGAAAACGACGTTTATAAATGCATTTTTGAGCAAAATTTAGTAGATAAACTGCCCGCTATGTCTGCAAATACTTTTCTGGACTCAATAAAACTTAGCCACAAGTCTGGAAAACGAAATGCCGAGAGCTGCAATTATGTCCTAGAAGTTACAGCAAACATACGCAAAGTCCTTATAAGTCAGGAACGACTGTTTATTAACTGGACGTCTTGCCCTGTGAGGGATTTTACTTTTGTGACTAGATGTTACAAGTGCCATCAATACGGTCACGCAGCCAAGACTTGTAAATCCTTGACCATCACATGTGGACATTGTGGAGATGACGGCCACACCATACAAGAATGCCCAAAGAAGGACCTTCCACCGAAATGTGCAACATGCCTACGTTTTAAAAAGTCAAGTGACCACAAAACTGGAGATGCAGACTGTCCGGCTAAGAGGGCTGCCGAGCTTAGATATATCAATTCGATAGACTATGAAGGCGCATAAAGAGTCACATATTAAGTTTTACTTGCACATTAAATATAGTAATTATAAATGAAATTATATTTAATTATTAATTCAAAAAATTTTAATTTTAAGAATACTTATTGTTTTAATGTTTTTTCTTCATAACCTTAACTTTGTTTGTGACATGATTACTGATCACCGCGCTGTATTACTGACCTGAAATTTATAGCCGTATCGAGGACGAATCCCGAAGTATAATTATACTTTTCGTTCATCATTTAGTTTCTATAGGTACTAAAAAGTTATTTTTCACTTTTTAGTTTTTTATTTAACATAAAAGCGTGTTTTTTAGTTTTTTTAAACTATTATTTTATTTTCCAATTTTTAGTGCGAATTATAACCGCCGATGAAAGTACTTTCTTAATGACAACGCCATCTAGTGACGAATAGCTGAACTAGCATTCCAAACGTCCCCCCGCCACGGTAATATTATTACCGTGACGGCGGGGGCACGGTAATAGTATAATATTACCGTGCCCCCGCCGTCACGGTAATAATAGATAATATTACCGTGCCGCCGTCTTGGTGGAGTGGTTAGTATAGCTGCCTACCACAGATATATCTATCAATCAGGAGATCGGTCGAATTGCCGAGTTCATAGGAAGACCGAGTGTCGAGATCAGCGGCCGTACTACATAACATGGTTCTAGTTGCGCATGCCGTAATATACACTATTCATTGCGCGCGTCATAAAGACTGCGAAGCGATGAAAGTTAAGCACAGCCGCAAAGGAGATCGGTCAAATCGCTGAGTTACGTATTCACTTGACTTTATCGGAAGGCGAAGTAGCGAAAATGTAAGTTAAACGCCGGCTTGGCGTATCTCCTTGTATTATTAAATATGTGCTGCCTACACATCAAGCGGTCCGGGTTCGAGTCTTGGTAGCGGCAAATATTTGTGTGATAAACACGATAATTTGTTGATGAGTCATGGTTGGTTATTATTTATAAAAATATCTAAAATTATTATGTATATAAAAAAAATAATGTCCGTTATCTAGTATCCATATCACAAGTTCTTAAAGATACTTACTTTGGGTTAGATAATTGGTGTGAGCGTGGAAATATGTACATTACTATTATTAATAACGTTTAATTTATTAGTCCTGGCGATTCTCAGGATAATGGGATATTCTTATCGAATTATTGTAATGTCATCGGTCTTTAAAGTTTAAATGAAATCTGACTGGTTAAAGTGGGTCCAAATCGAGTCCAAACGAGTCAGTTACATACATACAAACAAATAAACAACCATACAGGTGAAACTAATATAAGCGTGTCAAAAAGGCGATACGGTTTCGAGCTGTTATGTGTCTTTAGACCTTAGACATACCTATTCTTTCTAATCTGTGGTTCTTTCTAACCTGGCCTAGGTAGGACCATGGTCGATATGTCGTTGGCCAATCGACATAGGTACTAGTATGCTTATTGCCTGTCGTCGGCCGATCGTATGATTGGCCAGATCATGAAATGCTAGGCATTTCATGATCTGGCCTCTGTGCATATCATGAAAAGTAGTCAGGAGGGATCATCAGGAGTTTCAGGTACTTTTTTTATGATCAAGCGGAATGGACTGATTATGGGAGAGTATAATGTCTTATACACCTACCTACATATCTGTGTGACCGGTAGGTTAAGGCCAGTCTACGACATAACTGCGTTGTTTCATGATACTGTGCATATTATCAAACGCCGCAGTTCATGATCTAACCAATTATAGGATCTGGCGACGACAGACATTACTACATTTTTTTTCTACTGATCCCTTGGAGTGGGTCCGCGCCCAGACGTGGATACTTAGAACTTCAGAGCAGTCCATTGAAAACAGTAGATAGTTAGAAGTAGTGCATTGATTGAAGTAGTAAATGAATGAAAATAGGTAGTTTAGAGCAGTGAATTTAATGAATTGGGTATTTGGGGCCAGTGCATTGAATGAAGTAGGTAGTTGGGATCATTGCATTGAATGAAGTAGGTTGTTGGGACCAGTGCACTTAATGAAGTAGGTTTTTGGGTGCACTGCATTGAATAAAGTAGGTTATTGGTAGTAGTGCATAAAATGAAACAGGTAGTTTGGAGTTGGGAGAGTTAAATGAAGTGGGTAGGTAGATTTCAACAGTAGCACTCGTGATTAGGTTGTCATAGTCAAGTAGATCGTTTCTAGATCTTCGGAAGTAAATAAGAGTCCACAGTTAATAACTAATAAAAACTATATATTGTATTTCCATAAATTACCTATACATAAAAATGTGTATTATACAATAAATAATTCGAATTTATACTAACTACTTTCTTGCTTAATGACCTTTTTTTTACCCCTTTTAGCGGGCAGCATTATTTTTTTCCTCCACTCCACAGTGGCTAACGGATCAGGATCATCAACCTGAACTATTTGACCAGTCAGAGGGTTTATGGGGAAGACCCCTTCTGGGGTTATTTTTTTCTTCGACTCATCCATACCATGCCTCCGTTTCATATGCTTGTTGTAATTTGACCAGTTAGTAAATTCCATTCCACACTGTTTACATGAATAAGGCTTTGCTCCAGTATGTTGACGTTCATGGTTCTTCAAGATCTGCTTGAAACGGAAAGCTTTATTACAATACTGACAGACGTAAGGCATGTTATCGGTGTGTATTATCATGTGGGATTTCAATTGGTAAGGGAGACGGAAACATCTTCCGCATTCATCACAGGAATACGGTTTGACACCTGTATGCATGTCGACATGTCTTCGTAGAACATTTGGATACAGAAATGATTTATTGCAAATCCTGCAAACGTGAGGCCGTACATTATCATGTGCCATTATGTGCGAAGTCAGCGTTCCTTTATTGAAAAACATTTTACCACATCTGTCACAAGTGTAATTCCTCTGCCTATCAACTGTATGCAATTTCCTGTGGTCTCGCAAGCTGTTTGGATTCTTATAAACTTTATTACACAATGGGCAGGTCAAATCTTCAACTGTTATGGGGGTCCCAGGCTTTCTACGGGGTCTCCTTTTACGTTTTGTTAAGCTGTACTCCTGTAGGTGACACTTAAGACTGTCTTCATGGTTAAGTATTTCTCCGCACAACGGACAAGGCACCTGTGGTTTTATAAAATGAGTTTTTACATGAACACTTAAGGAATCACTTTTGTCTACTTCAGTATGGCAATAATAGCAGTAGCTCCTGGAAAAAAGAAAAAGTTGTTTATTAATCATGTTTCTGTAACTAAACAGAAACAATTAGATTTTACTTCAAGATTTTCAGTTGCATGTTAAAAAAAACATTCAATTAAAAATTGTATCAAATGAATGAGTTTTGTTGAAATTTGTATGATTTTTACACGGAATGAACCTTACAGAAGACCACAGTCCAATAACAGTACATTTTTGTGGTGTTGTTTTTCTGTTGGTGATGCCAGAGCTACAGGGGGTATAAAAGCGGGCTACTCCTACCCATGCTAATTATCAAATAAATTGTAAAATTAATGTTGAAAATAAGTTTTGTTTAACCAAACTATTTGTATAGAGAAATGTGAAAATCATTTAACAAGTTAGAATTATTGAGAACACCATATTAAAGAAACAAAAATGACTAAAATACCTTAAATACTTCCTATGCTTTCTAACATGCTTAAAAAACGATGAAAAGTTATCTGTCTTCACAGCTCTACAATCAATACACATGAACGCTGCACATTTTCCATGTGAGATCTTAGAATGCGAGCGTAGCATATCAATATTCGTAAATTCAATATTGCAGAACGCACAGACCCACGGGTAATCTTTCCAAGTCTTAATATCTCTTTTACTGAATTCTGGAAGATCTTTCGCGTATAAGGCAAAGTTAGAATTAAGGGCAGCGTCAAGAATGTCGTGAACGTTTAAGTTATCGTCGGCACTACTGTCTTTATTGAGAGCTTCCAATAAATTTGTATCGGTTTCTTCTTTAGGCTCTGACTTGATTTCTATAGATATTAAACTCTGTTGGTCTTTGTGTGGCGACTCTATTTTAATATCCGGAACACACACAGGCTCGTTAATAACCTCATCAGACATATAGTCGTCAAAACTGCCTCTGTTGTCTTCATCTTGCGTGCTGTAACCTCGGCTTTCATCCAACGAAAACAAATTGTTTAATACCTCCTGCGCCTTTTTCACCTTGTCTAAGAACTCATAAGCTTTGTTTAGGGAGTCGTAACAAACGAAACATATAGTTTTCGGCAGCATATCGTCCTTGTTAATGTTCACATACGAAGCGTTTACAAATGCCAACTTGAAATGTATTTCATTGCACTTCTCCGCGTCATTTTGTAAGATCAACACCTTGTCTGCTCCCTTTGTTTCGGCACAGAACCGACAATAAGTATTTTCTAGGTTTTCCATGGTGTTACGCCATGGAAATTATTTTATTTTTTGTTTTATTACAAAAAAAAACAGTAAGATAACAATCGCAATCTGAGACAGATTAAAAACAACGTCAAATCTTTAGAGGCTTTTAAACAAAGAAGACAAAGGAATCGCTACCGTAGTGCTCAAACAATCGCCTATAAAATAAAAATGTTTCATAACGATTTGTAGGAAAGAAGTTAATGATTATTATTATAATAAGCAGTGAAGTATTTTTATTTTCATGTTAAATAACGTTCATAATATTTTTCCGTAGTAGGTACTACGGAAAAATATTATGAACGTTTTTACCGTACCACTACCACCATCCTTACTTCTGAAGAATAAAGCGGATGCAAAATTGCTGATTTTATTAAATTTTCCGTTCTACCTATACCTTCTGATCTAAGACCTATACAGTGGAAACCGGACCATTTTAATTTCATTTTTATGTGGCTTTGGCTGTATTCTTGGTTCTCTTTTTTTGGCTTTTTCCTCAATGCTATTACTTATGTGTTTGTTGATGAAACCCTAAGGGTAAGAACTCACGGAGCGATTTTTACCCGCTTAGGACCTAGACGACGTCTCAATTACTAGCACTAGGTATCATTATTTCAACCGACAGACGCACTACTAACGCTTCTTCTCTCAGTACGCGGCCGCCACTCAATGACATTTCCGCTCCGACCGCCGTCAGTCTTCCTCCGCAGTGTGCCCTGCCCACTGCTAAGTAATTAAATTTCCGCAATAGGGAATATGCATGTAATTCAGATAAATAAGGCTCATTTTTTTAAAATATAAACTAGATAAGTATTATTTCAGATGTCCTTCCAGCAATATTTTTTATTAACTTTTTAATTAGGTATTGAAAAGAGCAGATGTTGTGATGTTGGTGTTGAATGATGACCACTTTTTTAACGGAATCATTCTATTTTTGCGTTTACAAACGCGTAAATATTTTAATACTACAAAAAATGCACTTGAAGATGTGGGTTCGATTCCCGCCTGAGGCAAGTCTATTTTTTTCAGTGCATTTTTCTAGCACTTTTTTAACATTAAATTCCTATTGTATTTTTGTTGAAATATGGGTCAAAACAAAGGTGTAATATTTTAAAATACTCTCTATTTGATCTCGATTGTTTTATTAGACACGTTATACTATTTTTTCGACGTTGAATATTTTTATACTATATTAAGGGGGGTGTATACTACTTCATAAAAATATTTTAAAAAATCATGTACCTATATTCCCTATTATTTTGGGTATGCCGGTGAGCTTAGTTCTCATCTCGGAAATTCGCACAGAGAAATTCCGTCCAATGCGGCAATGCATATGCAAACTTCAAGCATCATACACAAATAAAACTCATTATCAGTGCATAATCACATTTAATTGTTGCAAGTACAGGCATGTGCAAGTATTCTTAATAAATTAAACATTAAAACTTTATTACACAACGTTGGCCTGGCATAGAGTTCTCTATCTTAATAACTAGAGATAGACAATTTACATGAAGCTGGCTGTGTCACGAGAGTGACCGGTGGCGACCACTACATCTTTCGTCTGCGCGGTACTGACGTGCGGCAACCAACGGTGGCTGCTACTGAACACTAGGGCCACCGACCATCTTCATTTACGCGGTAGGAAAGGGCGTGGCGTGTGGCCCATTTTCGTGGAACCGTCTGATACCACCTTAAAGGGCTTTGAATACTTGTCATTTAATAATGTCTCTTATGATAATGCCATATGACAGTTCATCTAAAGTAATCTGTCTACATCTTTCTCCTTAAAACACATTGCTTTACCTACCCTTAATAACAATAAGTACTCCACAAATGCAAGCTAATATTACACCAGTACAAAACTTAAATTCGATTTAAAATCAAGTCGGTAAATATTTAAAAAGATATAGAGCCGACGCCGCATAGGCAGCGGCGCTGCTGTATTAAGCAACCCATGGATGTGATCTACCACATTACGCCGCTGCGGTTGCGGGGTGTCTGTAACGGTGCAATGTGTAAAAGTCCATACAAATCCGAGGATGACACCGCCTCCGCGGTCGGCGACAAGTTCAGGAGTGAGAGATTGTGATGTCACTTTTCAGTAAAAAGTCAGTAAACATTGCTTTCTATTTTCATTTTGTGCCAGTCAATATATGTATTTCTTTTTTTTTAATCAATTTATTTTTGTCATCAAGTCGATTTTTTGACGTGACAACGTCTTATAATTCGATAGAGCCGGCTGCACGCACGAAAAAACATGACGCATGCGGCGTTACCTCGCTCTGAGGCGGTCCATGTAAGGCTTGAAGTGCAAGCAAAAATCTATTAAGCAAATGAAATTAAATTTTTCTTTTGAAAAATGCTACCATTCCATCAGTATTTTCTTAAGACGTTGTCACGTTCGTTTATTGCCCGTGTTACTACCATTCTTACTACCAGTAGTAATACCGGTAAAGTGTTTACCTGTCTTACTACTGTAGTTGAAAGTTGTTAGAACAGCAATAAAATATTGCTCGTGTTACTACCGTTTAATTTTAATTACAAAAACAAACAAAATATAGTGAATTTGTATTTTTAACAAAATGCACAAACGTTTGGCCTTGTGGGCGTTAAAAAAGATTCAATGTAGATATTACATTCTTCTTAGTATTTACTAAGTATGTTAAAAAAAATGTAACTCCTATGTTAAACCTTTTTTGCCATCTTACATAACTTGAGGAAAATAACAAGTCATTTTGTTTATCTACTTGAACAAGCAATAAACAACTTTTCAAAAAAAAGTCCAACCGACTTCAAAAAGCATAAAAATAACATATTATTAAAATGTGTGCTAGGTACCTGCTGTACTGTTTGAACCCGGTGCCAAGCCACGCCAATCGTTCAGCACCACGAGCCCCCCATCACCTAAGCTGGCGCGTTCGGTCGGTCGCAATCGCGGGATGGTTTGATCAATGAGTCTGATGTGGCAGGCGGACCTATAGAATACCTAGTTGGCTTGGCACCGACTTCACACAGTACTGCAGGTACGTAGCACACATTTTAATAATATGTTATTTTTATGCTTTTTGAAGTCGGTTGGACTTTTTTTTGAAAAGTTGTTTATTTTTCTATTTTTAGTGTTTTATGTAGAATAATTGTTGCTTTTTTATATATATTACGAGATGGCCAACAAACTTTCGGCCCACTCGGCGTTGAGTGGTTCCGTCGCCTATAGACACCTGCAATATTAAGGATAAATTAATTAACATTAGAAGTGCGTTGCCATTCGGGGGATTACTTTTTGGGTTTTGTGCCCCTTTTATGTAGGCGACAGGCTGGCAACCTGTCACTATTTGGAGGCACTGCATGGTCCATACTGCCAGAGGTGGTTTTATGTGTGACAAAATGTTACAGTTTTGTACAAGTTTTACATCTAAATACTAAGTATTACGGTGCTTTGCCTTCAATCATCAGCTCACCTAACAAGCTGAAAGAATACAACTATCGGTCTTTAGGTATTAAAGGTAGGCCTTTAACATTTAAAGAATTATCATCCAAATCTTAATCGTTATGGAGTTTCTCCTTCCATCATCAGCTCACCTGAATAGCCTGAAAGAATACAACTATCGCTCTTTAGGTACCTTTAATATTTAATGAATTATCGTTCAACTTCTAAGCATTAAGGAGTTTTACCTTCTATCATCAGCTCACCTGATTAACTTGAAAAAATACAACTAGCGGTCTTTACGTGCCTATAATATTTAAAGAATTATCATCCAACTCCTAACCGTTAAGGAGTTTTTCCTTCCATGATCAGCTCACCTGAATAACTTGAAAGAATACAACTATCGCTCTTTGGGTACCTTTAATATTTAAAGAATTATCATCCAACTCCTAACCATTAAGGAGTTTTTATTTCATCATCAGCTCACCTAAATCACCTGAAAGAACACAACTACCGGTCTTTAGGTACCTTTAATATTTAAATAATCAAAAACCAACTCTTAACAATTAAGGAGTTTTACCATCCATCATCAGCTCATCAACATGAGATGACTACCAGACGCAATCATACTAGAATAGCTTTATGAAAAATATGAATAACCCTCCCTTTCCGTTGTTTTTCGAGGGTTGCCCTCGATTTTCCTAGCTTTGCATCATCAGATCCTGACTTGGTGACAATGGGACCACCTCAGGAGTATACACTATCGAATAAAAAAAGAATTTTGAAAATCGGTCTACAAATGATAGAGATATCGGTGAACATACATTTACCTTCCATCATCAGCTCATCAACATGAGATGGTGACTACCAGACGCAAATGCTAGTATAATTTTAGAAAAAATATGAAAAACGTTGTACATGCCTATAAAATTTGAGGGTTGCCCTCGATTTCCCTGGCTTCCCATCATCAGATCCTGACTTGGTGACAATGGGACCACCTCGGGAGCAAACACTATCGAATAGAAAAAGAATTTTGAAAATCAGTCTAGACATGACAGAGATATCGGTGTACATACATAAAAATAAAAAAAAATACATACAGACGAATACAGAACCTCCTCCTGTTGGGAAGTCGGTTAAAAATAATATCACAATATTTTACTGTTATTTTACAATGAGCGAAACAAGTGATACCGAAGTTAAATTTATATCACGAAAAGGAGGGACATTGTTACTATGTGGCGGTCATCAGTACTATAAACTAAAAGAATATAAAAGCGGGAGCGTCATATGGATATGCTCTTTATATTTCAAGGAACCAAAATGCTCTGGAAGTTTAACGCTACAAGTGAGTGCGCCTATGTGCTGTGCCTATGTGCATGTGTTTTTACTTCCTCGTATACGCAGTATAGAGGAAGTCTTGTAATCGTCAAAAAATTCGCTACACATTTTGTACCTCCCCGAGTCCAAAATATATATTTTTTGGAATTATGTCTATTCTTTTTTATTTTAAACTTCATTACAAGGACTTATATTTATGTATAAAATTATATTCTTATTTAAATTTTTTTCACTAGAAATACATCTTCAAAAACAGCTCGTCCTAAGAGGTGTCCGTCTCCGTTATAAAAATATGAATATTTTTTTACAGGTATCAATTCTCAAATTTTTTCTCTAAGTATCCTATAGCTTAATATTGTCTAAATATATCCACAAAATTACACAAAATTTAGATTTGTAGTTCCTTAAATAATCGCAATTATATTTGTTTGAAAAATTAATTTTCGTTAAATTCTCCATACAAAAGGGCAATTTCATACTTAAACCCCTAATACTTAGTAAATACTAAGAAGAATATAATATCTACATTGAATCTTTTTTAACGCCCACAAGGCCAAACGTTTGTGCATTTTGTTAAAAATACAAATTCACTATATTTTGTTTGTTTTTGTAATTAAAATTAAACGGTAGTAACACGAGCAATATTTTATTGCTGTTCTAACAACTTTCAACTACAGTAGTAAGACAGGTAAACACTTTACCGGTATTACTACTGGTAGTAAGAATGGTAGTAACACGGGCAATAAACGGTCACGTTCAACTATCGTCAGTAAACCGACTTTACAGACAACCAATTTTTTTTTTATCGAGATATCCTTAGTCGGTAATTTTCGTTCTATATTTATAGTATATAGTTTATTGAAAACTAATATCTGTTATTTACAATAAAGAAATAAAAATAAATTTCTGTTATTCTAGTACTTGATAAACTTAAAACTAAATATTACTTATTATTATAAACTAAATATTACTTATTTTACTTATAGTAAAATGATAAACTAATACAATCAATAGACTATCGCCTTAAACATACTAGATATCGGATTTTTTTTTAATTAACAAAGCTTAAACATTGCATCAAAATAACGGAATTAATAATAACCTTTCTAACTTATACATTTAAAATTGCTAAACAACTACATATATTTATTTTTGAATAATTAACCTCATAAAACGTTAGACTCCTTAGTTTTAGGCGCAGAACCAGTGCATCCCAATTATCCCCTCCAAATTCCCACTATCCCCATTGGATACTCAAGTTAATAATGTGATTCCCAGAAATTTCAAACACAGTTTCTTAATTTTAGGCTAAGCGTGTGTGTGTTATGTATGAGATCAACCTCCAGATTCCTACTATCCCCGTTATTATCGTTGCCATCGCACAATTAACTTTTTGCTGACCAGAAAGGGGGATTCCTGATCAGAGGGTGACATAAAATTTTCCTCGGGCGGTAAAAAAGGAAGCCAGATAGCATATTAATCGCCCCCGCTTTCAGCTCGGGCGTCAAATATCTGCGATCTTTGACGCCCAAGCTGAAAGCGGGGCGGTCGTTTTACCGCCCTTGTTAATAAATGTACTATTCCATATCATATCATGTAACCCAGACTTACGGACGGAGCACCCGACATGGGTAAGTAGCTCCACTTTAAAGATCGCTGTCAAAAATCACTACTGCAGGCCTATTCCAACTTTTTTTGACAGTTGAAAGTGATAATCACCGAGTGAATTACACATTCATTGCTGTTTTACACGACACGCTATTATGGCACTTGTCGCGTAAAACAGCAATGGATACGTAAATCGCTCAGTGATCATCACTTTCAACTGTCAAAAGATAGCGAATAGCCCCCCTGGTGCCTATTTCATAAAAGTGACAATCCAATAAAATTGTGACTTTTAAGAAAAAACATTTAAATTAGCACGACTTTTGCCTTCTAATATGATAATAAAGATGACGATTAAGTCCAAAGGGACAAACCCCAAAAACCTGTTTAATAAAGGTGACAACTGTAGAATTTTGCGTGTCGTGTTTCTAATAAAATATTCCATCGCTTATTTGTTATGATAATTGACAAATGTATCAATATTCCTCAATATATTTACAAATAAAAGATTAAATTCAGTATTTACCTAACAGTCGGCTGGTGGGTTAGTTAATCCGCTATACCCAGCACACTGGTAAGTTGTTCAACCACCTTTAAAATAATTAATTATTTACAACTAACAAAAAGCGAAATTTTTCGTGCTTATTCACCTTATAATTTTGTCTATTTAAACCCTACCGCCTTACATACAATGCACACAGACACAGTGTGCATGTACGTTCAGCAAGGTTCCCAGTGTTACATTTAGCAAACAGAATCCTTTAAACGACTGCTCTGCACAAAACTCCGTCTACTTTGTACGCCGACCAATAGAATATTAACGTAATATGGCGCAGCCAATAAGGCGCAGCGTCTTCGGTGCACTTCCGCAGGTGACCTCCCCTCCGCACAGTCCCTCTAGCGTGACCTACGACATAGTCTGCTCTTTTTGGCTCAAACCGGTATTGACAATGGAATAGATAAACAATTGGGAACTTTCTCAATTGTTCATCTACATACAGTCATGGCTCACCCGCTGTCATGAGAAAAAATATTGTAATTGCCTATAGAACTCGCGTTTAGCTATAATTCATCATATTCATTCTCATGTCCGAAGTCTGCGGCCTGTTCTCCATCACAGGCATCACCTGATCAATGGCTATGCGGCCCAGCGCGGTCATTTTCGTCTTAGCCAACGGCGTTCCATGTTTCCTTATCATATGCTTGTTGCAGTTTGACCAATTCCCGAACTTCCTTTCGCAGAACCTACAGGAATACGGCATCACTCCTGTGTGTTGTACCTCGTGCACCTTCAACTGAGTTCCCACCCTAAATTCCTTGCCACAGACTGGACACTTGTATGGTTTTATATCCGTATGAGTCAGCATATGATTTTGCATTTGGCGCTTTAGTCTAAAATTCTTGCCACACTGTGTACAGGCGAATGGCTTGACATCTGTATGGGTCTTCAAGTGGTTTTTCAGGTATGGCTTCGCGTGGAACTTTCTATTGCAGATGTGGCATTCTTCCGTCTTCTTGCTGTGCAGTTTTAGATGGTTCCGCAGGTTGGTATTATCGAAGAAGGCTTTTCCGCAAAAGTCGCAGTTATACCTCTTCTCCCTGTTTACGTCATGTATTTCCCTGTGATTGCGAAGCGTTGCTTTTGTCGAAAACTTTTTGTCGCAAATTTCACAAGTCAAATCCTCCATTGTGAGCGTCGACGACTTTCGCGGTGGGTCGAAATGTCTCACGTGATCCCTTGATTCTTGAATGTTCTGGAAAGCTTGCCCGCATCCATCACATGGAGGAACTGGGACTTCGATGTGGCATTTCATGTGTTCTCGCATCAGATTCATATCTTGAATGTACATGTTGCAGTATTGGCAGAACTTACTGGAACATAGAAAAATTGATTTTGAGATGAATGAGTGAACTAAATGAAAATTTTAACATGAAGCAACCAAAAAGGAGAAAAAAGATTTTGATGTAAACTAAATTTAACTCGCAATCTTTAGTATTCCCAACAGCTGATTCTTGAACTGACGAATACCAGGCAACTAGCATATTATTTCAACACTTTTGACGGTGGCGTAGTGCGTAAGAGCGTCGCCTCCCACCCGGGAGGCACTGGTTCGATCCCCGCCACGTACCAATGTGTTTTCAAATTTTGAATTCATATGTACGTTTATTCGGCGGTGAAGGAAAATATCGTGAGGAAACCTTCACACACCTATGAAGAAATTCTTAGGTTGTGTGTGAAGTCGACCAACCCGCACTTGGCCAGCGTGGTTGACTAAGGCCTAATCGCTCATAATGTGGGGCAGGCTCGAGCCCCTCGGTGGGGACATTATTTGATGAGTTGATGAAGAAACGATAGCCTGAAATGAATCTCTAATTGCTGGCTAGCGAAAGGTAGCGTGTTTAAATTTAATTTCGCTTTTTATGCTATAATTGTTTTATGTATTTGGGAAAAACAAGGCACTCACTTAAGTAGCGGTCTGTGTCTCCTCACATGGGTTATGAAGCTGCTAAAGCAAGTCCTAACCAGGAGGCAGTCGACACACTTCATAGAAAAACATTTGTTATGTAATGACTGAGAATGCACCCTTAGAGCTTCCACATTAGGCAATCTAGCGCAGCATTGCAGACAGGTCCATTCGTAATCCACCCAAGACCGCAACACTTCGGGCTCACCGTACTTATCATTATACTCCTTGATAATCACGATGCCCTTACGCCTCGAGTGCCGGGCTATAACTTTTCGTTTGTAAGCTCGCTTGTGTCTCTCTAACGAGCTCTGATCTGGTAAAACTTCACCACAACGGTCGCAGACTTTCTGAGTGCCCTCCCAGTGAGTTGTGGCGTGCTCGAAGCAGGCGGTTTGGGAATCGAAGCGCTCATTACAGTACTGACAGTAAGACCTGAAAGAAAAGGAGAGCAAATCATGTTAATTATATTTGATTGGAATTGGTCTAAACACAGGTTTGGCAAAAGTATATGGAGTGCTAAGCGCGGCTTTTTCTTAGAATTGACTATGGGATCAACTTTAGCAATATAGTGCTAACCAAAAAAATAGTACAGTGCTCACCAACATGGATATTTGCTCAACAAATACTTTTGGTGAGTATTTATGCTCTTTTGTGGGTTAGATTTGTATGGTGCTGGGGTCCACGTCCGGAAGCCTCCTCGTGGCGTACCCTGGTAACGTGGTGAGGAAACTTTCTCGGCGGGTGTGTGACTTTGATGTCAAGTGTGTCCCCTTGGCATTCGAAGTCACATGCCATCGTCGAGTTGTTTTTGTTTTCCCACCACGGCTAGTTCCGGACGGCCCTTTTCAGGGCCACGACCGCGCCCGAAGTCCCTCGGGTGCGGTCCGATGGCTGCTCCCAGTGTCCTCGTCAGGAGGACCCGCCAGGTCGAGCAGCCGTCGGTGGAGGAGTGGCTGCTGACCATCAATTGGTGCAAGGAGTAGCTAGACGGGCAGCGTTGGGACGGTCTCGGCGTAGTCCCGTAATAGCACACTGAAGGTCAGGCCGGGGAGGATGTTGAGTGGGTATGGAGGGAACGCTTTACCTCGAGTCCCACATATCGCCTGCCACATTTTCACCACCCCACAGGGAAGATGCGTAAATGGATTTGAACTCCCCCTCAAAAAAAAAAGTATGTATGGTGCTAACTTCAATATTAGCCATTGACTATAGCTGTTGGCTAGATAACTTCTTTAGATTTTTTAGAAGGCAACAACCTTTATGGGTCTTCTAGCTTATGAGGCGAATCTTCCTAGAAGCTATCTAATTGGCAAGCATCTCCTGCGGTGAATCCCACTAAATCCATTGCATATATTCATTGATGGATAATTTGGGATTGTTTGTCCCACTATATCCATTGGAACATATCTCAATACAGCAGTGCAAGCATGAAGTTCAGTGTCGCTTCGGCAATCGAACGAGGTGATCGTGCGCTGTGTTGGTTACATAACTCGTGTACCCGATCTTTTGTTCTCGGCGGGCGCTTTGTGCCGCCAGGTACGAGCGGCCGGCCCGCGTTGTTTTTACAATACAAGTGAAGAAGCTATTATAAAATATGAGTGTTTGTAATATAACAGGCGATAATATAAATAATGATAAAAGCAGCGTGTGTTCATTAAGCGAACAAGATATGTTAGATATGGAGTTGGAGCAATATGAGGACAGAAAATTGAGACAGGTTCAAGCGGAGCGGGGGGAAGACTGGATGGCACAAATTCCATTAGGTTTATGTAAAAGGGAAAGGGAGGAGGATGAAAATGAGTGGAAATTAGTGAAAACTAAAGAAAAAAGGATGAAGCCACAGTTAAGTGAAAAAATAGAAATTTATATATCTAGCAACGAAAAATTACCAAAACAATTTGCATTGGCAAAATTATTAAAAACTTATGAAATAACTGGAATAGAAAAGGTGAAGTATATCAATCCGTACAAAATACGAATAGAGTTAAGCAATGAATTAAGTGTGGAAAAGATCGAAAAATGTCAGGAATTTGCGGGACAAGGATGGAGAATTCATAGGGCAATGGAAAAAACCATATCGTATGGCGTCATCAGAGATGTTGACCTAGATTTATCAGACGAAGACATTAAAAATAATATTACGTGTGTAAATAATTTGGAAATTATATCCATAAACCGCCTAAAACGCCGGGACAGAGAAAGAGACGGCTGGGAACCCAGTGAAGCTGTTCGCATTTGTTTTAAAAGCTCTTATATACCACAATATATATATGTAGATGGCCTGCGTATCAAAGTTGAACCATACGTCTTCCCGGTGTCTCAGTGCTCGCGATGCTGGAGATATGGTCATTCCATAAAGAAATGTCCGTCTAGTAAAATAATTTGTCCTAAATGCGGTGGAAATCATGCCAACTGTGACACTAATAATTACAAGTGCGTCAACTGTGGAGGAGGGCATATGAGCCTCATAAAGACCTGTCCAATATATGTTAAGGAAAAACGGTTAAGAGAAATTATGGTTGAATTTAACTGTACCTATAGAAGAGCCCTGACTGTGTATGTACCACCGAAGGAACAAAAGTTGGAGCCTCCACAGTCGAAACCTGAGCCCTACTTTTCAGATTCTCAACCAATTACTCCCCAACAAAACTCACAGTTACACCCACAAAATACTCCAACTTTTGCTGAAATAATAAAGACCAAAGCAACTGTGCACAAAGAAAATAAAAAGAAGTTACCACTGAAGTCACCCAAAAATCAATGGGAACATAAGTCAAATACTTCTGAGTATGACTCTCCGGCAAGCAGAACAACGAAGGAAAACAAAGAAGAATCCCGAGAATCACATCCCGAGCATAGAAAAGAAAAATCCTTATATATTGTAGAACTATTGCATAGAATATGTGAAGTAATATTTTTAAGAAATTTGTCTTTAAAAGCTAAAATTAATGAGATAGTGAAATGTTGTTTAGAATGGCTTTTAATAATAGCAGCAGCATATGTATCAGACTGGCCTATACTACAAGTAGTTATAAATTATCTTTCGTCATTTAATGAATAGTACAAAACAAAATACTGTAAGATTAAATATTATACAATGGAATTGTCAAAGTATAAAACCTAAATTAGCATCTTTTGAACAATTTCTGTGTCAAAGTAAGATTCACATTGCCGCACTCAGTGAAACATGGCTAGGACAAGATATGGCTCTCAGAGTTAAGGATTACACAGTATACCGCAATGACAGGGATGATTCGTATGGTGGTGTTGCGCTTCTAATTCACAGGTCAGTAAAATCGAGTTATGTACCTTTGCAAAGTATTAATAGCGGGATTGAGATTGTATGTGTTAAAATTTATAACTGCGATAGCATTGATTACATTACATCGCTATATTGCGCACCTTCAGTCCGCACTTGTCAACAAGATTGGGAACACATTTTTTCACTCTTGAATAGTAAATATATGATACTTGGCGATTTTAACGGGCATCATACGAATTGGTCTCTGAAGTCAGATCTAAGGGGAACCCATATCTTTAATGCTCTTTTAGAAACTACTCTTGTGTCATTAAACGATGGTAGCCCAACTCGCATTAAATTAGTAAACAATCAATACCAGCAATCTTCACCTGACATATCGATAGCATCCTCAGATATAGCCTATAAATTCAATTGGAGTGTAGTAAATGAAACTTTGGGCAGTGATCATTTGATGGTGAAGTTAACATTAAACATTTTTGATTTAACTAAACATAATTTACGCAGAAATTACAAAAAGGCCAACTGGTCTGAATATCAAAAGTGCTTAGAATCTAAATTCCAAAATTTTGACATATCCGACAACCTACAAAAAACGTACGATACATTCATAAATCTAATAAACTCAGCTGCAGACGCTACTATACCTAATATTAAAATTAATACGAACCCCAACAATAACTTTAAACCTAAACCATATTGGAATACAGATCTTTCAAAATTGGTAGCTGAAAGACGATTAGCACTATCTAAATTTAGACGCAATCCAACTCCACAAAACTTAGATAATTTAAAAAGTAAAACTGCGGAAGTACAAAGCGCTATACGACGAGCCAAAAACAAAGCTTGGCAAGATTTTTGTACAGAATTAGATGGAAATATATCACAGCCGGAACTATGGAGAAAGATGAAATGGTTTAAAGGATATGGTACAAATAGGCCTTACATTAGTGAAGAAAGATCTGCTCAATTATTAAAAAAATTAGCACCGGATTATGTTTTTCCTAAAGATCCATCATTCCATTCTAAAAATAAAAAACTAGAGACTAATATTTTGTTACACGAATTAGATAAAAGCATTCGATCAAAAGATACATCTCCTGGAAGTGATCAAATTTCGTATTCCATGTTGAAAAATTTACCAGTTATGACCAAAATGATACTTGTGACACTCTACAGCCGATTTCTCAAGGAAGGGTTTGTACCCCTGCAATGGCGGAATATTACTATAGTTCCTATACCTAAACCTGGTAATACAGCTTTACGTCCTATCTCCATGATGTCATGTTTGTGTAAAGTATTCCATATTATAATATTGAATAGAATAGAATGGTACATTGAACATAATAATATGTTATCTTCGGATACTACTGGTTTTAGAAAATGTCGATCTACAATAGATAATCTATCTTGTTTAGTGTCTAGAATTCAAATAGGATTGGCTAAGAGACAAACAACTATAGCTTGCTTTATTGATATCGATAATGCATATAATAATGTTAATCTAGAACACCTTTTGAATATTATGGATGGTATAGGGCTAGGGTCTACTATATGTAATTACATCTGGAACTTTTTGAAAGAGAGGAATTTGAATATATATCTAGATAATAATGTGTCGATAAGTAGAAATACCTACCATGGCTTGGCTCAAGGGGACCCACTGTCACCCATCCTTTTTAATATCTTAACACTGAACATATGTAAGTCTATAGACAGTGTTTTTGTGGCTCAATATGCGGACGATTTTGTTTTTTACACATCAGGTAGTCAAATAGAAAATAGTAAACAACGTCTACAAACTGCTCTAAACAAACTTGTTAACATCCTGTCTAAGGCTGGTTTAGAAATATCTCCACACAAAAGTAAAATATGTGCCTTTGGAAATACCACATTTCGCGAACACATCAGACTTGAAATTAATGGGACAGATTTAGAAGTAACTGATAATATTAAGTATTTAGGATTGTGGTTAGACAGAAAACTACGCTGGGGTAAGCAAATTAATGAACTAAGAGATAAAACCTCTAAGGTGATCAATGTTTTTAAGGTATTGATGGGGTCAAGTTGGGGTATTCATCCTACCAATTTAAGGCAGTTATACATAGCGTGTATTCGCAGCCGGCTTGATTATGCTTGTTTTTTGTACGGTAACAGTTGCAAAACACACGTCAGTAAATTGGACAGGTTACAAAATCAGTGTATGCGAATGATAGGTGGTTTTATCCGAACAACACCTATACACGTCATGGAGTGTGAGCTGCATTTACCCCCACTAGATGTACGTCGACATTACCTGGCTGGTAAATATTGGTTAAGAGCTAAATCTTTGAACTTGCAAATAGTGTCAGTCTTAAATGAATTAAATTCATTAAGTCAAACCCCGTACTGGAGACTTAAACCTAAACCACTTTTAATTTGTGCCCATGAATATCTAAAAGATATAGTAATGTATCAAAATAGTCGCCTGGATATGTTTTCTTTGAATACGTGGATTACCAATGTGAATCTTTCTAATGTAGTTAAATCTAAGATTGACACAGTAACTAAACCAAAAAATTTTTTTACTAATACGTGCCTACAAAAACTTTGTAATGATTATATTGAAAGCAATTATTCTCATTCATATAAGATATATACTGATGGTTCCAAAGATGGTGATTGTGGAGGTATGGCTATCTATGACTCACAGACGAAAAGTTCAATGAAATTAAGAATTAAATCCAAATCCTCTATTATGTCTATAGAATTATTAGCTATTGCAGAAGCCCTCTGTTATATACGTTCGTTCCAGCCAGACAGGTTTGTTATTTTAACGGACTCTAAAAGTGCACTGCAACATCTAGCTCGATGCACCTCGAATAGTCGAGGCACACCGGTAGCTTACAGCATATTATCATCACTTTTGATACTTAGAGCCGAAAATTATGAAGTAGTCCTTCAATGGGTGCCTTCACATATTGGTTTGGTTGGCAATGAAGAGGTGGATCGACTGGCTAGAGAGGCTTTAACCGAGGGTATTAGCATAGATTATACACCTTTCTATACTGAGATGCTATCCATTGTTAAAAGTAGATCTCTTGATATCTGGAAAAAACATTACGAAGACATTTCTAAGAATAAAGGCATATGGTATAAAACCATGCAACCTAATATAGAAGTCAAACCATGGTTTATTGGATCCGATTTTTCTAGACATATGATTACTATAGCACTACGACTTCGTTCCGGACACATTCCCCTAAATAGTTTTGCTTTTCTTATGGGTAAAGTCGCCTCTAAGCACTGTAATGTTTGTAACGTAGTCGAAGACGTGTTTCACATACTCGTTGAATGTGTTCGAAACGAAGCCGAAAGAAGGCAATTTGAATTGACTAATTACGTCAATCTACATGATACGGGTTTATGTAATACAATTTTAGCCTACCCTCTATCAAGGGAGGCTAAAATGTTATATAAAATTGTTAATTTAGCTCTTAAGCGTAGATGATAAATCTAATATATATTGTAATACCAGTTTGTTCCTATGGAGATGGCATGATCATGTTTGATCAAATCTCCTTCCCATAATAAAGAATAAAAAAAAAAAAAAAAAAAGCATGAAGTTGTTGAAGGATATACATTGATCTACAAACGCAGCTCTTCTTTTATTTTTTGTGAGAATAACTGGTAAAGTAATATGGTGTATGTCGGTTATATCGAATTTTATTGTCAAATTTGGTTTATTGATACCTAGTTCCGTCCATGTGAACCAATTCGCATGTGTATGTGCATACAGAACGAGAGTGCAAAATGAGAGCATTTGGGAAGTTGCCTATCACTATCACTTACACATTCACACATTTTATAATATTATTATAATATGTGCTAAATGTGTAACAAGGTGTTGTGATAAAAAATCATTTATTTTCTATGTTAATTTTACATAAAGATTACAAATAATACATATTAAATGTTACAGAACCAACAAATTGGCAATCAGATGTTACAGTGATCTTTAAATTTCACTCTCAATAACATAATTTGTACTAAATATTATAAAATTATAATATTTATTATTTAAAAAAAAAAAAACAAATAAAACTTCTTTGAGGTGTGCAAAGAAGTATAACTTCTCACGAGTATACATAAGTACACACCCATTTTTGTTTGGTGAATTTTTTATCATTTGTTCAAACCTTACCTGAGTTTTACTCAGTATGGTCACGCAACTCATATAGTGCTAAATTGGCCATGACTTGAGATGCTTGAACAAAATATACACAATTTTGGTTGAAAGAGCAAAAACATATATTTTCTGGCATTTTAGTAACATTTTTTTTATTTACTTAATTGGATACTTTTTCATACATTTTATATTTATTTATTTACATTATTTGTTTGTGGGAAGATTTAGAGTTAAATATCAACTATTACAATACCATTATAACTAAAAGAGTGTGTTGCACTGAGTACTATGTTATTGTCACTGTTAGTTAATTTTAACTGAAACTTTAACAATAACCATCAAAGTCCACTATCTTTTGTTGCACTGTCATGTGAAATGTTATAATTAAAGTTAAAAGGGTTACAAGTGAAAAGACGTTTCCCTTCCCAAAAATTCACAGGGGTAAATTTTTGATAGTACTTCAAATTGCGTTGTCAAACACAAACCACCTTACTTCATTGAAATTGATTGCAGGACAGTTGACACACACAAACTGTAACTTTAACGCTAACCGTCCGAAGTTGAGCGGTTGTGGTTATTGTTATTTATAACAACATTTTAACCATTGTTAAAATGATGCAATCTGTATTTCGCTTAACCAGAGATTTGACGGCACCTTTGGCATTTGTTATTGTTATAGTTACTTGGTGCAACTGAGCCTAAGTTAACCAATGGCATTAACAATTCCCCACATACAAGAAAATAGAGGCATTAAAATATCAAATAAACACACATCCAACACCATATCTTACTCACCTAAGATTAATTCTGTGCCTTCTGACATGCTCAATAAAGGAGTTGAATGTATTGAAGTCGTCCTCACAATCTGCACATTTGAAACCATAGCATATATTATGAGAGTCCTTGCTATGGTTACGCAGTTCATACATTGTGTCACACTTAATGTTACAATGGATACAGATCCATTTATAAAGATTCCACGACCCTTTCATTACCTTTGTCTTCTTTTCCACAGTTCGCCGTAATATTCTAGGTTTACGATACACAGTACTTTGTTTACGTTTCTTCTTCTTTGGGGGTTTACAGTTCTTCAACGGCTCATTATAAGATGACGATGAAGAAGAATCGGATTCGTCACACCTTAATTCAACAATTGGCACATTAAATGTGTCATGTGTTGAGGTTGGTTCGTCTTCTCCTTCAGCATGGAACTGAAAACTATTACCAGCTGCAGACTCGGGCTTAGAACCCTCATTATGGTGCAATCCTTTCTCTACCGATTGTACTTCAGTGCTCTGATTCATTACAGGCTTCATGGTTGGTACCCCGTAATAAGACTTAAGGAAAATCTGCGATTGTTTCACCTTCTTGAAGAAGAAAAATGCGTCATTCAGCGCTGTTGAGCACGGTTCGCAAGTTGTTTTCGGCAACTCATCCGTCCAAGAAAGATCAACAAAGTCCACTTTAAGAAACTGCAATATTTTCACAAACTCCAAATGTGTTTCGCCGTGCAAGGACAAGTCCAAAAGATCACCGCTAGTTTTGAGTTCCGCGCAAAATCTACAGTGGGCTTTCGATTCGTAAGTGTATTCTTGTTTGACATTAATTGATTTGTGTGGTACAATCGTGTTGGCCATTTGAACATCCAGCGGCGGCGAGAACATTGAGCTTTAGTTCATAATAAATTTACTTCAATATTTTTGACCGAATAAGGTCCTTTCAATATTTCGTAAAACATGACAATATTGACCCCGCTGTCACGGCGTAATATAAAGAAAATAATAACACAAGAATTCTTGAAGTACAAAAAGTACAAAGTATTCAGAAATCACCGCACTTCTCTTCCAAAATCCTCTCTTAAATCACAATAAACAGCATTATTTGAAAACATTATTGTTGCCTTGCTGAAATCCTGAAATGCAAAATGAAACCAACCATACTACAGACCAGAGACCACAGATTATAGAGTATAATATGTGCGTCTAATTCCTACTTTCACAAGCGTTTTCTACAGGGTCTCGGCGATCGAAAGCCAAGCGATCGATCGAATCGCTAGTTTGTCGGTTTCGAGTCTCAAAGCTGCATGTTGGCTACGCATTGTATGGGAAGTTAGCGAGCGACGCCTTCAATTGCTTGCGTTTCGGTTCAATAGAAACGAAAAATGACATTTGGCTAGCAATTTTCGACTCGATTATTTGGATGACGTCACTTTTCGATTGCTTATGTCAATCCCATACATTTTTAGACTTAGCGATTGCGAGAGCGATTGTCGAAATGCATGTTGTCTAAAGCCTCAGACCAATGATTATCATTGGTCTGAGAATTCCTACGTCATTGGCGTCTAACGTAGACAGAGAAAACTATAGACTGCTGGACATTCTTTATTTCACTTACACTAGAAAAGGATGCTCATATACGCGTGGCTGATGAAAAAAAGAGACAAAGAGAATCATTTTTTGTCCCTCACTGCGTGGCCGGTTTTTTCAAGGCCAGCAACTCAGTTGCTAAACAAACTTTGACGTTTCTTACGGGTGACAAACTAATTATTACGTTTTTGGTTTGTTTCTTCAATTACGAATAACTGTTTTGTGTTATTTATGTGCCTGAAGGTGGTTATGTACAGAGTGCATCTTTAGAAAATGGTGCGGTGCAGCATAATAGGATGTAAAAGTGATAGTTCGAGAAAAATTAGTGGGTTGTCTTTTCATTCGTAAGTAGACATTATTCCCGACTATTTTACTTATTTATCATAGTTAAACATCCTAATTTTAGTTTATTTTTTACAAATGATATCAAGACTCATCATGTTTTTGATAAATACGTGAGATTTTAAATATTTTTGTTAACATAACCTCTCAAGTCAGTACTGCTAGTTTTTTGTGGAAAATTTCCCTAAAATAAGGCAAAATTCTTAATTGTCAATTTAAGGGTATCTTGTATTGTCATTTTTAGATTTGTTGGTGATCCTGAGCTGACTAGTTTGTGGATTGCGGCTACCAGAAGAACAGTTTGGATCCTAAAACCTAGTTCAAAAATATGTAGTGAACACTTTGATAAAAAACTACTATGGAAGAAAGGGAATAGAACATATCTCAATCCTGACGCTGTTCCCAATATGGTAATAATGTGTTCAGTTAAAAATAACTTAATGATTTCTTAACAATTAATATACAATTTAAGAATAAACTGAGTAACCGGTAGGGTTACTCAGTTTATGCTTAAGTTGTTTGTCCATCCTCAATCACAACTGATCAAAACAATTCGCTATTTATTTATAAAGTATATTATTACTCTTTATAAAATAATTAAAAAATATAGTATATAAAAATATAAAAAGTATATTGTTAAAGAAAATATCTATCACCTTACAGATTTTGCATATCCCAATATTGTTCAGCCGATTGAAGTGGAAAATTGTGAAATCATGTGTCATGAAAGCCCAATTACAGATTGTGTAAGTAATGAAATTTTACACACATTAAATTTGTCTCATAATTATTTTTAATGTTTATATACATTTTATTTTTTACCAGAATGAATCTGATGTTATCAGTTGCACAGCAAGCACATCTGTGTCATCAATGATGAAAAAAGGTTTGAGTGTTTTAAATACTCAAAATTCACCAGGAGTAGTTAAGATTGTAAGTAATCTCTTCGTTTACAAAAATCTGATCACTATTTTTCTCTAAAAATAAATATACATATTAATGTATTTTAATTTTTAGATGGACGAATCTTATGTAACAAGTATTACAGCGAGCAACATCTGTATCTTCGGTGGTGAAAAAAGATTCAAGTGCTTTAAATACTCAAAAGACACCTGGAGCAGTTAAGACTGTAAGAAATCTCATCATTCACATAAGAATGTTCAGTATTTTTCTTCTCAAACAAATATACATGCTCCTAATCTGTTGATGATGATGAATAGATAATCAATTTATACTCAGCAATATTAATTGTTATCAAGTAAGTTTCATGGAACTAATCAATATTTTTATTTTTAGAGTTCATCTCCTGACTATACCCTGCGAACATTAAAAAGGAAATGGAAAACTGAACAAAAAACATCTGAGCAACTTTTGTTAATAAAATACTAATTATAAAAAAAAAACTCGACTGCATGAAATTACCACTCAAAAGTGAAAAACAAGCTCCATGATTTATTGTGAAATGTATGCACCGTGTATTATATTTTATTTGATACCTACATAAACAACAAATTTTAATGTATTACAGATACTTTATAATATGTTTTATATCACTGCAGGTTTGGCGTCCAAAATCCGCCACTTTGTTTTTTATATTTTTATGTACTCAGTGTCAGTCGCGCTATCAAGACTAATCTAACGACACCTCATATGTAAAATCCTTCAAGCCATTCAGGCTGTAGCAGGGAGTATAAAAATTTACAAACATACACTCAAATAACATAACCCTCCTTCGGGGGCAGTTGGGTAAAAATATCATATACTGCTTTTCCACCCTGCAGTTTCATCGGAGTAAAATGTTTCACTCAATTATAATGTAGCATTCTAATGGTGAAAGAATTTTTGAAAACGAACCATTACTTTGTGTTTGTTCGTTACAAACATACAAAAAATAAAATATTTCCAGCATCTAAAATCGTGTAATATTTTGTAATAAATACATATCTAATTTGGCAATGTCTTAGGTTAAGCAAAAAGGGATAACTTATAAATTACATAATTTGTATGAAAAGTTACTTCTGAGTGTTTGTAAATTGTAATTAGTGAATATAATAAAAATATCCTATTATATTTTCGATTGCTTTTATTTTATTTCCAACAATACTTCTTTACTATACGGCCAGTTTTAAAGAGACAGCCTTTTCATTATTACTTTCTCGTACGTAGTAAAGAGGAAGTCTTGTAACCGTCAAAAAATTCGACCTCGAGATTTTGACGGATTTACACGTTTTGGACCTCCCTGAGTCCAAAAATACCGGTTTTGAAATTATGTTCTCTGTGCGTTAGCACGATAACTCGAGTATGCTTTAACTTATTGCATCCAAATTTAACATACGTGTATGACATCAAAATATAAGGTCAACTCTGAGGGGAGATCACTTTTTTTTACATTTATTTGTAGTTTTTCCTTTCTTCTATGTTTATTTCCATGTTCACTGGTGAATACTTAGCAGAATTAGGTATTCCTTTGAGAAATGCATGTTATCTTGAAGTACATAAATATTAATCAGTACCTACCATGACTTACATTACTAAATATTTGTGAGGGCATATAGCCTTATTACTGGTTGCTAGGCAGCGGGTTGTTGATTAAGTCATGCAATGTAAATTATCTAAAATAATAAAACAATTTGTTAGTTCTCCAAATATATATTTACTGAATACTAGTAGTTATATCCTCACGTATTCAATTCACAAGATTTATCTCCGATGTTTTGAAACTAGGTATGTATTTGTCAGTTCTAATAATGGATTAAAAAGTTTTCTAGTAATATTTTTAACATGTAACATTACCTACTAAGTATTAGCATGTCAGTTTTTTGTATACAAAAAGGGAACAGAGAGTATGGGGTAAGTTTATCCTTACCTGGCAACTCTAAATCTAGTATGTACTTTTTTTTCTGTCCCTTTCAGCGACACGCTTATTAGCTGTCTATAGGTTTCTCTGTCTACGGCGTCTAAAGACTACACAGACCAGTGTTGCCAGCCGGGTCTTGATAAAAGTAACCTTTAAATATTTTAAAAGAAACCTTTTAGTGTAAAAATAACCTTTCATTTTTTTTTCAGTGGTATGGCCAGGGTTGCCAGGTCTTTTCCAAAAAAAAATACCGAACGGTGAGCAAAAAAAAAAGCTCCTCACTTGTGCCGTATTGCCGATCCTTTGAGTCGCGCACAAAAAACCGACCAAATAGGGTTTATATAAAAGTATTGTGACATCGCGGGTTCTAATTACATAAGGAATCAATGAAGTTTATTGTTACAAGTTCCGAAAAATCACCTAAAAGTAACCTTTTGAGTAGTGTAACCTGAAAGTAACCTTGCGGAGTTAAAAATCACCTAAAAGGTTACAAAAGTAACCTTCTGGCAACGCTGACACAGACTATACTATAGTCCGCGCAATATAGGGTGCGTTCCAAAACGATTAGGGTAGAGTAAAATTTACTCTAAGCCGTTCTAAAATACACCAGAGTGAATGCGAATGTATGCAAAAATTTACTCTGATAGTACCTTAGGGTAAAATTTACTCTACCTTTACTCTACCCCGAGCGTTTTGGAACGCACCCATAACAGGCCCGATTTGACACATGTCAAAATATCGTAAGTGGTGATGTGACCAAAATTATCGATTATTCACTTACACGATTAACATGAGAAATCGAGTAATAATTATATTAGCTTTGTAATCGTAATTATTTAATGTTGTAAATTTGAGAATATAATATAATAATGAGAACACAATAAAACTTGGGTAAAAATAGCAATAAGGAAATGATGTGTTAATAAAAAAAAATATTTACGAATACGGTTCTAAATATTTTGGAGTGAAACTTCTTTAGCACTAATGTGAATTGTGATTTGAAAATTAGATGAAACTTTAGCAACTTTGTGAATTATGACTTGAAAATTAGAGGAAACAAAAAAGATAAATTTTGACGGTTTGTAGTTCAAAATTTTGACATCAACATAAACATCTATTGCTAACGAAATCACTTTTGCTACTTTTCTGAAGTATCACTTCCGCCGTGTGTGAATTGGACACACTTATTTTTATTCACTTTACCTGGATCACGCAAAAGGGGTGCTCATCATAAATACGCTCTAACTTTTACTTCTCAAATTGGCGCCAAAATAGTAACTATCAAAAGGAGATACTTAAAAAAAATAAAACCAAGTGATTTAGAGTGCGTTCCAAAACCAGGTGAAGCCGAGTAGACAGCGTAAGATAGCTTTCTAATTGGTGTAAATTAACTATAGCTTAACAAAACCAACCAATGGTGAAAGCGCTTCTTAATAACGACCAATAGTGAGCTACCATTTACTCTACCCCGAGTAAATTGAGATCGTTTTGGAACGCACCCTTAGTAGGTATGGAGAAAGATTTTGCATGACATTTAACTTATTTTTTATTCTTTTTTTCACCTGTTTAGCAAAGGGGTATAGGACTTAAAGAAATTTAACGGATTTAGTTCCATACTAAATCCGTTAAATCAGGACTTATTATGTAAAAGCGCAAACAACAAGATTTCAACAAGTTTCACCTCCAAAAATTCAGAAAAAATATAATGTCTATCGTTGACACAAAGTATGGATACCCTATAGGTCACACGTCGGGTCATTTTAAAGTCACGAGATCTATCCTCAAGTACCTATCGATACCGTGTACTCCATTTTTATATAACTTTCTTGTTTCTTTCTAATCTGTGGCCATAGTTGTCTGTCTATGGCAAAAGTGAAAGAAATGAGAAGAAATATGTCGATTTCTTTCTCCTTTATTTCTGTTTGTGTTTACTTTTCTGTGAGAAATGTCCAACGAGTGGGACAAAATAGTTGCTAACAATCCACTTTTATACACACTTTTCGTTGACAATATGGAGAAAGACTCGAGTCCAGTTTATTGCAGATTTTGCGCCGAAAGCAAAACTAGAGACAAATTGATTGACTTGCAAAAGGACGACGGCAAAAAACATGAAATTTCAGCTAAACTTATTAGAATTAATGCTGTGGCCGACTTTGAAATAGAAACATTGCCGAAAACCATTTGTCTATTGTGTTTAAACGCGCTGGATAAAGCTGTGAATTTCGTAAATACGATAGAGAAAGCGCAATCTGTTCTTTACGACATTTTTGTGGTGAGGCAAATTAAAAAGGAAGCTATACATTCTGATAGTGAAACGAACGACAATTACTCACTGGAGCCATCAGACGAGGTGAAATTTGAACAAGAAGTGAGAATAAAAGAAGAAACAGTTTCTACTAATGATGAGACTTCTAACTCGAAAACTAAAACAAATAATAAGAAAAAATGTGCGAGAGAATCCATAAAAAAAAGTCTGGACGCATTACCATTATCGCAACTCAAGTTAACATGGAAAAACTTTGATTGGACCTGCTCTTACTGTGAAACACAATTCCCAAATGTAGATGAACTAAAAACGCATTCTATGCAATACCATAATTGCTGTAATGCATATCGTTGCACAGATTGCAACGTACGGAAGCTACGATTAGACAGTTTCATGATACATGTAAAACGACACCGGAAATACCTGAAACTGTCTTGCTATAAATGTTTTAGAAAGTTCACTTCACCGCGTCAGACAAACATGCACAAAAGTATCCATATTGCTACATCTAATGTCTGTCCGGGGTGTAACACCAGCTTTGACAGTCTAGAAGAGATGACGAAACATTCCTCTGTGTATTACACAGATAAACGGTCCCGTCAGATTCCTTTAAACAATATTGATGAAGACGGCTTGACTTGCATGCTTTGTAAAAAAACTTTCAAGACCAAAAGTAGTCTAAGCACTCATTTATTGACCCACACAGACCGCAAACGAGATCATACTTGCGATAAATGTGGAAAATGCTTCCTGAACAAACAAACTTTAGCTGGCCACATGATTTTGCACACCGATACTAGACCATATCAGTGTGAAATTTGTAAGAGCGGCTTCAAAACACCACAGCAATTACGTAATCATGTCGGAGTGCACGATGGCCAGAAACCTTTTGCCTGTGACCAATGTGGACGGTGTTTCAGGCTTCAAAAGCAGCTGATGTCACACAGTATAATTCACACAGACTTATTGCCTTATGTCTGCAATTACTGCAACAAACGTTTTCGGTTCAAAACTATACTGAATCAACATCTACGCCAGCATACTGGAGTAAAACCATACTCTTGTGAAATCTGCCAGAGAGACTTTACGAACTGGCCAAATTACAATAAGCATATGAAGAGGCGTCATAATATGGATATGGCAAAGAAGAAACATACACCAGATGGGTTATACCCAATAAATCCTAGTACTGGTGAGATAATAGTTTATCCTGAAACAAACAAGACTTTAGAATGGAAGAAACAGATGATGGTACAAAAAAGGCGAGGCCGACCCAGAACCAACAAAGAGGATGAACAAAAATCCGTTGAAATTGCTACAGAAATATCCCCTGAAGTAGAGTTGAAACAGGAATAGTGTACGTATATTTATTTTTAATCGTACAAGCTGGATTTCTATAGAAATTGTTTATTTTAAGGACTTTTGCATTAAAGGAATATTCAAATATTGGGATGTGATAGATGCTATTGTAAACAGCATAAATTGCATTTGAGCCTCACTTTGAGACTGGTAGCTATAGCCTTGCCTTGGCAGCAATTTCGGTAATTTCAGTCATATCTTTGTATGGTTTAATGAGGCGATGATAGAGATCTAGCCAATTTATGGTTGAAGCTCGCTAGCACCTAATTATTAAGAAGGCCAAGAACTTACCTGACAAAAAAACTACACTTTTCTTTTTATAAAAATTCTTTTTTAACACTAACACAACAAACAAACACTTTTACAACAAAATCCAGACTGACACAATTTAGGAATAATTAAATTAAAATTACCATAAATAGGCATTACACATATTTTATTTCAAATACAAAGTAGTTGCCAAGCAAAGACCAAAAGCAATTTATATGCCGTAATAGTTGTGAACGTACTATAACTCTAAAATATTCTGTCGAAAATGAGCAATCAGAAATAGATATTAATGTTTTCATCTATCACTTGTAAATCAGTTTAATTTAAAGTCTTCATCATTATGTTATAAAATGGGTTTAAGTCAAAAGTTCACATCACTACATGGTACAGTAAAAAGTAGTGGTATGTAATACAATAAATAAACACCCCATTTTTCGATGCGTTGGTGGTGATTACCGATTTTATATGGTTTTGGAAAAAAATTTAATGCTGAAAACTTTTGGCTTTCGTAAGAGTTAAAACCAAATTATTTATTTTGTTAGTTTTATGATATCGCCATTTTTATTTTAATTACGTTACGTGTACATAAGTATTATGTTGTCAGTTGTTGGTGAGTTTAATTATTGTTTATATTATAGTAAAAGGTATATCAAGTTATTAATAGATAAAGTTTATATACAATATCAATGTTTCTTTCATTTTTTTGTCCACGCATCCTAAAGTTGTCTTTTATAATATAGTGGTAGTGACGCGACGCGACGCGGACTTTTTCAGATAGCGAAGATACTAAATATATAGAAAGCTACACATTCTATTGACATTGAGAATGCGTCGCGGTAAGAATTGCTCGGTAGACTAGCATACGACCATCCCAACTTATGCCGTCTGGCAAAGGTTGACGTCCGTGCATCGCGGCGATCGCAGCCGTGCGTTATGGTGTGATGACGTACAGTCAACAGCACGTCAGCCTATACAAAACTGTCAAATTTCTCCAAACGATTTTCAACTTAAAAACATTCGATATAAACTTCATAATCAATTGGAAAAATTTTACAGTTTGTGGTAACCCAACGTGCTGTTGTCTGTACAAGTGATTCCGCAACTGATGCGATTGTGGATGCGACAATAGTAAAAAATGAAAATCGGGAGTGGTCTCCCCTTGACTTTCTCTTAGGTATACCGGAAACGACTCAAAGGTTGATAGAAACCTTATACTTTGATGTCATACATGCATTTTAAATTTTGGTCACCCATCCGAGTACCGACCGCGCACTTGGTTGCTTAACTTTTGTGATCGACGGCTCAAAATTTGATAGAAAATGTCATACACGTATGTTAAATTTGGTTGCAATAAGTTAAAGCATGCTCGAGTTATCGTGCTAACGCACAGACATAATTCCAAAATAAATATTTTTGGACTCAGGGAGGTCCAAAACGTGTAAATCCGTCAAAATCTCGAGGTCGAATTTTTTTACGATTACAAGACTTCCTCGCCTCGCGATGTCGCAGAGGGCTGCCATGGACGCCTGAAGTGGATTTGGAGGACATTGATTTTGCTGACGATCTCTGTATCTTAGCCAAAACTCGTCAAGACCTACAATCCAAAACGACGGACCTCTGCACGGAAGCTGGAAAAGTAGGGATGCGCATAAACACCTTAAAGACCAAAGGCATGCGTCTCAACACCTCTGATTCAACGCCATTGGAAATTACGGGCGAAGTGGTAAAGACTGTTGATCGATTCTGTTACTTGGGTAGCATAGTGGACGTTAGTGGAGGTACAGAGGCAGATGTTGAGAATCGCATCAATAAAGCTAGAGCTGCATTTTGCCAATTAAAACCAGTTTGGAAATCGTGCACTATATCCAGGAGAACAAAACTGCGCATCTTCAACTCCAATGTCAAGTCGGTGTTGCTGTATGGTTGCGAGACATGGTTTGTCCGGAAAGACCTGACCAATAAGCTACAAGTGTTTGTGAACAAAAGTCTAAGGCATATATTGAAGATCTTTTGGCCTAAAACTATCACAAACAGTGAGCTCTGGAGGCTGTGTGGTCAGTCCAGTATAGAGGATGAAATTCGCATACGTAAATGGCGGTGGATTGGTCATGTCCTGAGGAGACCCGAGAATCATCCTTCACGACAAGCTCTCACCTGGTGTATCAGTGGTAAACGAAAGAGGGGACGTCCCAAGGAGACCTGGCGACGATCAGTTAACTGTGAGCTACGAGCACTGGGAATGTCGTGGCAACAGGCGTGTACAGCTGCACAGGATCGGAAAACATGGAAAGCTGTCCTTCGAGCCCTACATCCCAGCGGGGGATAACAGGAATTTAAGAAGAAGACAAGACTTCCTATAAACACTACGTACGAGAAAGTAAAAATGTAAGGCATTGACCGCGCGCGTCAGTCTCGACCTCACATCATATCAGTGATCTGAGGTCTCGACCCTGGGAAGCGGAGTCATAGATTTTCATAGTGCGAGTATTGTCGCATCAGTTGAGCGCGTCATTTGTACATACTTACGTGATCGACCGCGTGTTGCTGCGATCAACCGCGATGCACAGTAGTCAAACTTTAGGCCTCTTCCTAAAATATTTATCTCTCGCACTAGCTATCTTCGCATTTGGACTCCACTTCTGCTTACCATCACATCAGGTGGAATGGAGTCATTTGCTAAGCCTTTTTATAAAAAAGGCTCGGTGCGGTGCATTTTCGTTAATGAACGAGTCTTTACAGAACCTTTCCATCTACATTCCATGTAGTTTATTTTTCCAACTTTGGAAGAACCTCAAGAGTGTGAAGTCTACAACCTAAGTATAAGTGGAAACAAAATTCTTGTGAAACGAATACTTAGTACCTACATGACCAAGTCGGCTGTGAGGAATCCTCACAAGTTAGAGCCATCGATGGTGAGCGGTGCGGTGGTAAAAAGAGGCTGTTGGCATCATGTCAAATAGTTCCGCAGAACACACTCCGTTACAACCAGGGTTGCCAAGTGTTCGGTATTTTAGCACTGTGTTCGGTAATGTTATCGAAATTCAGAAGTCAATTAGGGTGCGTCGTACGTCGTTATCCAATAAGGGTGCGTTCCAAAACCAGGTGAAGATAAGCTTTTTTCTTCTAATTGGTGTAAAATAAAACTAGAGTTTAATCCGTCGAATATTATTAATATCCAGACACAATTGATTTTAATTGTGTTCTCGCGCTCCTGAGCGCGAACGGGGCTTAACGAGTTAACAAAACTAACCAATGGTGTAAGCTCTTCTTAATAACGACCAATAGTGAGCTATCATTTACTCTACCCCGAGTAAATTGAAATCGTTTTGGAACGCACTCTAAATACAATTAAAACAAAACGATTTTAGGTGTCCTAGTGAGTATTCAGTGATATTCAAGACCTGCGTGATAGGAAAGATATAAACTCATTATCAACATCATTTCAGCCGAGAGAGGTCCACAGTTGGACATAGGCCTCCCCCAAGGATCTCCAACCCAATCGGTCATGACTCCTGCGCTGCCCACATCCAGCATACCAACGCCGTGTCTCTCGGTACGCGGCTGCCACACGAGGATCTTTCCTCCCCAATCGCTCGCAATGTGCACTGCAATTCTTTGGGCTATTTGGTATATGATATGATTAAAACTCCGAGCATTGTCCTCTCCATTGTCCTTTGAGCGTCCTTGATTGAGCCTTCGTATAAGACCCATTGTAAGGAGGCCACAATTCGGTTCCCTACGACATCACTGGAAACACAAAAAAAAAAAAATGGAAACTATCTAAATAGTACTATTTTATCATAACACATAAAACACCGTGTAGTAGGTAATACATTAACGGATGTAACAAAGCCGAGAACTACGTATTCCGCTCATCATTAGGACCTTGCTCTAATCTAAGATTAGGACCATTTTTTTCTTCTAGCTAGACTAATAACTGGGAAATTAATAAGGTAGGTACCTATGAATTTTTTTTTTTCAAGATTTTTATAAAAACTATTTGTAAACATTATTTTTTAGTTTTTGTCCAAAGAAACATTATCAAAATTTTAAGTATTTCATGCCAAAAATGGATTAAAACCCACTCCTTTATTGGTTTATCCACCTCAAAGGCGCCAATCATTTTCATGTTTTCATAGTCGCTGCTGTGACAGCTGCTTATAAGATTGTGCGGCCATTTTAGTTTGCATTTCGGATATTCATCAATAGATGGCGCGATTTACAAAACTCGTAATTTTGCCCAAAGCCCATAAATCGGATGATTTAACAAAATAGTCTTTCCGATTCAAACTTACGTTGTATAATTATTTTAACTACCGGGCAATATCTATTCTATTCTCCAGCCCGCCTAGCATGACCCGGTGGTCATATAGCGATAAATGGCAATATCATATCGTGTTTCGGTAAACACGATATGATATAGCCATTTATCGCTTTGAACTGTCAAAAATCATTGTATTTAACCGCCAACTTGAAATTTTATCGAAACTGCGAACTCGTATATGGCCTATCTATACATGTTCGCAGTATCGATAAAATTTCAAGATAGCGGTTATATCCAATTTTTTTGACAGTTTAAAGCGATATGTACTTGCTTCGGCAGTACATATACTAAAATCAAAGCGATAAATGGCTATATCATATCAAAAATAGTAGTGATAATATCCACTACAACCCACGGACACGCTATACGCATGAAATGTCGTCATTGGTACACGCATGTACTGATCGGATATGTCACCCACGCAGTTCAACGCTACGGTAGCTGCGTGGTTCCATCGTGCCTCGAATGTTGAAATGTAAAACGCCTACGGCTACGCGGAGTGCACAGCGCGGGTGGAAACAAATCAGCTTGTACTTATAGTGTGACTGCGTGGGTCCGTCCATGCATGTGTTCGTGACGTCATCCGTGCATTAGTCGCCATGGGTGGTTACCACGTGGTTACAAATTTTATTAGTAGGGGCATCGCCGACCCACGTTGGCTGACAAGCGGACACATGCAATTAACTTGGGCGTTGACATCGTGCACCGCGTGCGCCGCAGTGGAGCAGGGGCTTTATTGTTATAGTTAAATACTAACAACTAATAATTAAAAGAAGTTTTTGATTTGAGCGAAGCGAATTCGCCCTTCTGGACAAAGTCTAGTCGCGGCGCCGGCGCCATCCTTCGAATATTTATTGGTCAAGAAACTAGACACATTTAAATTTTCAGTGCACAGTCACGTAATCGGCATTATTTGTGAGCTATCAGCGCCGTGCACCTCGGCGACTCTTCTGCCTCAAACAGCCTTTTATAATAACAATTTTGGACGCCTTGTTCTTCGAAATACAGTAAACGATCTAAAAGTACAAAGTTCTCAATAATCGGCTGCAAATACATCTGCATCAGAATTAATATACCCGCCCTTTTAAAAGTCAAATCTGTTGACAGAGCCCACCAAATCGACCTTAATTCGTCCAAGTTAAAGTCGTTTATCACTTGGTCCCCTTTCAGGAAATCGACCTTGACGCCAGAATTTGGAGTTAGGGTGTACCCGTTTTGAGCAGCTTCTAGAATGTACGATTCGAAGTCATTTCTGTCTTTCGATCTGACTGCTTTCCGCTTGTTCCTTTGTATTGTGAAATCATCTGAAAAGTGATAAGTTTACTTAATTTTAAGAACGATTTGTTTTTTATCTATAGGTACTAGTATTATTTGATAATTTAATATTTAAATTATAAAGTCGAAGTGTGTCTGATTCGTTGAACACATGCAACGATACATTTGCGGTGCAAAAGATAATACAAGAGCCTGTAGGTACTATATCTGATATGGTAAATGGTAAGTAAATAAATTACTTACGTTTAAGAGCGTAAAGCTGCAACACGGCTCGCACGAGCAAGTTGAACACCATCTCATACAAATCCTTGTCAGGCAGATACGTATGGGCAGCCAACCTCAGAAAAGGTGTATTCAATAACTTTTCGGCTTCCGTGTTTTCAACAGACTCTTTCAAACGTTGGCTCAATGGGAAATATTTGAATTTCCCACCAACTTGCGTCATTTTGTGGTAGCAACACGGCATAACTATTAGCGATTTGGCTTCCTCCATTTTCATGAAAATCGCCATAGCTTCTACTGTGAGGTCTGCGCAAGCGTGTAGTCCAATAATGGTAAACTGTTTATGTCCGGGAAACTCATCTTTAATTAATTCAGCTATTTCCAAATGAGAGTCTTCAGTGATGTTGTATTTAAAATATTTCACTTTATCAGTGGATTCAAGGTGGTAACGATTCTGCCTTTTTATAGCGCAATCGTAATGACTTTGATTCGAATCTAGACCCAAGACGTTGAATTGCGTTATTTTAAATATCAGTTGGTCCAAGTAACCCTGAAAATTATTTGAGGAATAGTATAAATTAGAATTTTAAATTACGTCTAAGTAGCCGAGGCAAAGATGTGTATTGATTACCTATGCCGGATATTGATATTAACTTAACTAAGTGTCTATCTATTCAATAACTTTAACTTGGGTTGGGTTTTGAAGTTATGGTATAACTTGTTAAGGCTAGAATTATATTAAATTCTCTTCTCTTCTCAATCGTTCCCCCTTAATGAGGATCGTGACTCCTTCTTAGGCGATCAATGATCGTCGCCATCTGATCCGGTCCGTCGCCTGGTGGAGGGTGTTAAATACGTCGCCTGGTAGAGGATGTTAAATATGACATAGTATTTATATTAGTAACAATTTTCTACCACCAGTCTCAGACCCAGAAGGTCCCGGGCTTGACTAGCTACCGCTATGTTATCAAGGTTGGTCGCCTAAGTAACAGTAGTGTTAACAGTATTATTGTGTTCCGACAGTTAATGATAATATAGTCAGTCCCTCTGGTTGAGAGTTCCATCAAGGTGAAGCTCTTCCACGCTGATCATCACTTACCATCAAGTGAGATAAAGGCCAATAGCTAACTCGAGAATTAAAAAAAATATATGATGTTTAATTTTGATGTCAAAGTTTTAGAAGTACCTATCTGGCGTGACTTGAATGAAGCTATATGGACAAGGAGCTTATATTTTACCTATAGAATGGAGTCATTAGACAAATGAACAAAGTGAGGGCAAAAATTTTGACAACACTTGACATTACTTGACATTGCTAGAGAGGCCCTGTCTCTTTCTAGTAGGGTGCCTGTAGCACAAATTAATCACGGACAGTCTTGTGCCACGGGTAAGGTCTCACGTGCTCCCACCTGGTGGTAGCCGGAGATGGTCTCGGTGAGGGTCACTCGGTGGGACGAGTTAGGGCGGCTTGTACTGCTGCTCACTGTAAGTCCAGTCCTGGGCGGAAGTGAAGGTGCGGAGGCGACAGCGGCTACCTTAGCCTAATCTTGAACCCCAATTAGGGGTTAAACACAATAGTTCAAATAATTTATTGCATTCATGAATGTAAATAACAGATGTTCATAAACAACACCACCACATCATGTTGCCCATTTGGGCATAGCATAATCAAGATAAAAGTGTAACGGACTAGATTAGAATTTATTCATACTATATTTTTTTTTATGTTACGAGATGGCAAACAAGCTTGCGGCCCACCTGATGTTAAGTGGTCACCGCCGCCTATAGACACTTGCAATATTAAGTGTAAATTACTTAACACCGCAAGTGCGTTTGCCATACTGGGGACTAAGATGATATGCCCTCCATGCCCCGTAATTACACTGGCTACCTTTCCCTTCAATCCGAAACACAGCGAACTGCTTCACGGCAGAAATAAGAAAGGCGGTGGTACCTACCCAGACGACCCTACATATGGGTCTACCACCTAGTATTTTGAATGTATGTGTGTAGTGTAATATATTAACTTAATTTGAATGTATATTTTACGCTTTATTTAACCTACTCTAAACATCGATAAATGAAGTGTTGGTGACAATAGACTAATTACTTCGGAAACCCTGGTTTCTCATTTTTACGTCATACCCCATTTTTGTGACTATGCAGAATGTTAAAATTTAATTGAGTCATTGTATATTCAATAATTGATGATGCCTGATACCCTTAAAATGATTTCCCAAACATTTTAGCTCTATTAACTGTATACTACCACGAAAAATTTTACTAACCATTTCAAGGGTTGCCTTTGAAAAGTGATTGAGAAGTGGTTTTATTGAAAAAAGGGCTTGAAGTTTGCCGTAAGCAGTTGGTGTCTTGAAAGTGCAGGCTACATATTTTCGAAATTTCATAAAATTTGGTTTTTAAAGGCACAATAGACAACCATATGTTCCGTCGCTTCGGAAATCTAAAAAGAAAAGAAAATTTTATGTATACAGACACTTTTAACTTGTAATCAAATAGCATATTAAAAACTATCATTTGTTAGATTTTAATATGCTATTTGATTACAAGTGCAGAAGAGCGCAGCCACAATTTTATTAATACTGTCTGTCTGTGTGCAATGTATCTGCGTTGCATGTTAGTACATGCAAATGTAAAAGATAAACATTATTACACTAGTAAAATCCAATCAATACTCTCATTATCTTTTTCTCAAATAAAATAATTTACATTATACACAAATTACATAGTAAAAATTACATATTTCGACACCTGCAAGGAAAAACATCGTAATTCAGTTTTTGACATTTTTCAGGAGAGCAAAACAAAGATTTGAAAAATTCTTACACGTTTCGGTTGAGTGCTATTGGTAAACATTCTTGAAAATTTAAGTAAATGGGGCAAGACAAAAACGACTGCATGATTAGGATTCCATAAATTTATATATTTAATGAGTTATTTTATGTTTTTGTGAGTTACAATCAAATCTGTCCACGTTATATTTTATAATATGATATTGTAACTCAGACATACAATGGCTTGTTGAATCAAATTACTATATTCGAAGGATATAATAATTGTATGTCTGAGATACAGTTATTAAAATGTTTAAGTGTAGATTTTAGAGTTACTGTTTGAAATAAAATTAAGTATTATAAATTAAAAATCTTTATTATATTAATCACTATCAGTCTTCAAAGTGTAATTGACTAAACATAGTAAACTTAATCATTAATCTAGTGTATCATTCTGAATTTGAGGATTCATTTATTAATTATCGATCACAGTTTTTAACCAACCAATATTCTCAGTTATGTAAAAAATATTAGTTTAAATACGTAGTTAATTACGTGTGATGCCGGCAGATTAGATATAGCATCACCCCATAATTATCCTCCAATGGGTGTCGTAGAAGGCGACTAATGGATCTATAAAGGGGTATAGATCACCTCATACCCCGTCCACCAATCCGCATTGGGCAAGCGTGGTGGACTACTGCCTAA
Source organism: Elophila nymphaeata (assembly GCA_955850985.1). Taxonomy (NCBI): domain Eukaryota; kingdom Metazoa; phylum Arthropoda; class Insecta; order Lepidoptera; family Crambidae; genus Elophila; species Elophila nymphaeata. The sequence goes on along the minus strand of OY039066.1, from coordinate 23,161,005 downwards.
ACCTCCTTCGATGAAAGGCCTTGTGTCCCAGCTATGGGTCAAATTATAAACACTACATACTTAATTAGAATCAGATGAATCATTCAACGTGTGACAGTTATGTGAGGTAATGCTAGATAATAACTGTGAGAAATGGCAGGAATAGCATTACTTTCACACAAGTTTTCTAAGTCTTTATACTTTGGTGAAGGGAGAGGTAATGGCGCATTATAAGCTTTTGGGACATTCCTCGGTAACTCCTCTAGCTCTTTATTTTGAGCTCCTTTGGCAGAGCGCCCTTTAGCCCTTTACCTTTAACACACCGGTGTGTTGGTAACTGTTTTCTAACACACCGCAGAACTGGGAAACGGCGCTGGTAATATTACTATATAAGAAAGGGGTTAAAGCTGACCTCAATAACTACAGACCCATTAGTTTGTTCTCGCAAACATACAAACTTTTTTCGAAGGTTCTGACAAACCGCCTGACGTGAAAACTGGACTTTTACCAACCTAGAGAACAGGCTGGATTTAGACAGGGATACTGTAAACTCGACCACATTTTAACCATGAGGGTGCTTATCGAAAAAAGTACGGAATACTAAATTCCGCTGTGGTTAGCTTTCATAGACTATAAAAAAGCCTTTGACAGTGTCGAAACGTGGTCCGTCTCGGAAGCACTACGAAACGCCAGAATAGACCATCGCTACACCCATATTATAGAAAGCATCTATAAAAAGCATCTCTGAAGGTAGCTATTCCTCAGCACACTAAGCCTGATAAGATCAAAAGGGGTGTCAGGCAGGGGGACACTATCTCACCTAAACTGTTTACCTTGGTACTAGAAGACATCTTTAAGAAACTTGACTGGGAAAATAGAGGCATTGAGATAGCAGGCGCACGTCTATCGAACCTCCGTTTCGCAGACGACATAGTGCTATTCGCTAGTGATCCCGAAGAACTGCAGATTCATGAACTACAAGAGGCATCTCTTAACGTAGGGCTGGAAATGAATCTCACGAAAACCAAAATCATGACAACCAATAAGACAAACACAACAAAAATCCCAGTCAAAGGCACGCCACTAGAACAGGTCAACAAATATGTCTATCTCGGTCAAGAAATCAAACTTGGAAAAGAAAACCAGGAAACTTTGCTTTTAAGATGAATCTCACCAATGCCCAAAAAGCACTTATATTCAACCAGTGTGTCCTACCTGTACTTATCTACGGGGCTGAGACTTGAGTGACTACCAAAGCGATTCTCAAGAGGCTCATTGTCACTCAAAGAGCGATGGAACGTAGGCTGGTAGGAGTAACTTTAAAAGACCGCAAGACTAACAAGTGGCTCAGAAAACAGAGCAAAGTTTCAGATATTGTGAAGCAAATAGCCAAACTGAAGTGGCAATGGGCAGGTCATATAGCCCGAAAAACAGATTTATGGTGCAAGGCTCTATTAGAATGGAGGCCGTGGGGCTTTAAAAGACCAGTTGGCAGACCGCAAATGAGATGGAAAGATGACATCAGAAAAGTAGCGGGCCAAAATTGGATACTGACAGCCCAAAACAGAGGAAAGTGGAGAGGGTTGAAGGAGGCCTACACCAAATTGGTTGACGATGGCTTAAGATGATGATGATGATAGAAAACAGTATTTATTGCGTAGGGCATAAAGATGGTTCCGTTGAGTTGCGTTGCAGGCCACGGGACATCCACTGAGATAAGCAGTGAAAATCAGGTCGGATGTTTAGTCGGATGTTCGGGGTAGTCAGGGATAGCCCAGGACTCACACATATCCCCTGCGGTTGGCACTATCCCGCAGGGAGATGCCTAAAAGTATTTATTCTCCCTGTGAAAAAGGGGCATAAAGATGGTCAAGCTGTATAGCTTGATGTACAAACACAATAATTAAAACCTTACTTAATTATCTATCATTTCTATAAAAAATAACCGTTTTCTTCAGACGGTAGGTATTCCGACACTTCCGGTGAAAATTTTTTTCGGTTTCATTAGATATAGTAAGTTTGTCCTGTCTTTTAACTGCCCCCGTAGCACGGGACGTGGACAAAATCTCTCTCCACCACTTGACACTATTTCTTCTCAGGATTTAGTGAGAGTTAGAGCGAGAGGAAAATATTTTGTTTTCTCCGAGGAGAATTTGTCCAAGTCCCGTGCTAGGGGGGCTGAAGTACGCTGTCGGAGGTTATATTTAACACGTCAAGACCTGCTTGGGCAACTGACGTTCGGGAATGAAAACATTGTAGGTATGACTTTCTTAGACATAATATGGACAGATCATGCAAACCATTGCAGAGAAAATAATTGTATGTCGGGTTACAATGTCGAATCCAATATTTTGTTCCATATTATTAGGATTGTATCTAAAGTTGCGATGAAGTCTAGTTACAAACTAAATAATTATTTTTTGTAAAAAGATTGCAATTAAAGATAAGATGAAAGTTTCGTTAAAATGAAATAATAATTTCTAAGAACAAGCTTGTACCTAGTATTACAATTTTATTCATGTAAACTTTTTATGGGCAGCATAAAAAGTGACATGTAACTAAATATACAATTTTGGTATCTTCAGTTGATCCCTACTTACAATGTTTTTACACTCTCTAGATTTGAAACTATTAGGATTTTAGATACGATGATAGGTGTAAAATATTCGGCATTTTTTTTTAAACAAGACGGTCATCTTATCTCAAAAGCGCCTAAAACTGAGTTACGATGTTTTTCCTTGCAGGTGTCGATTTTATTTGTAAATAAACATTTCGTACTAAAAATGGGTAAAACTATTTATGTATTTTATCCATGTAACAGTTATTTCAAATAATTAAATAAAATAATATATCAATTTTGATTGCCATTTATAAAAGGAATGAATAGAAAGGGATATTATTTCTTTATAATTCCGGAAATCCTAGTCACCCTAGTCAATTTGTTTACACATATTTGACTAAGTAATTTATGTATGAAAATTAATTAAATTCAGATAGTATGAAAGCCGAGTATCAGAAATTACTTTCCCCTATGGAGTTTCGCCCAATAACGATAATCATATGGAATTACATGTGAAAAACCAATTTTACTTAGGTGAACAATAATATGCAATTATAACACTTACAAGTGAAATTTCACACTGCATCCTGGATACCACTCACTTCTGCAACCACGAACTATACAGCAATGCACCATTTTGCACTATTTATAGTTATTAAAATGTAAAAAGCCGTACCAAAATCGCGAGTCGATACCTATCAATATGTCATGTTGAGATTTCGGGACATCAACGTGATTGACGTATGAAGACAAAGCTGTCATTATATAAATCCCTTAATTTCCCATAAGTTACGGAAAAAACACAATGATACACCAGTTGATTGAAATACAAACCTAAACGTTAAAAGTCAATATATTATATTTATTTCTTTCATTGATAATAAATACTGATAATTGAATACAATAATATGTTAAGTTTTTAGCTACTTTTCTACTTTTGTTTTAGAAAGATGGCGAAATACTGGGGAAATCTTGTTTCTATGTAGTCGTGTTTAGAAAGAGATGACGACAATTTCTAGAAAGAGAAATGTGTAATTTGAAATGTCAAGTATTGTCAAAATTTTTGCCCTCACTTTGTTAATTTGACTAATGACTCCATTCTTAGTATAAGCTCCTTGTATATGGACCTTCAGGTGAACAATCAACATTACCTTTGGTGTGCCGTGTGCGCCATTACATGCGGTCCAGTAAAATAAATTTAAAAAATTAAAAAATAAAGAGGTTATGAGATCCTCTTATTTACCGACACATAGGGTATACTATATCTATGTATAAAGTTTTCAAAATTATTTATTTGTATTTAACGGAGCAAACTAGACGGCATCTAAATGTGCCCTCGGTATTTAAGAAGTTAAGCTATGCTGTGCTGTGCTATGCACATATACTTTATTTAGTCGCACCACTCCCGTTAAATTATAATGAAGTAATAAACAAACCATGTGCGCTGCGTTTTGCGCGCCGGCACTTTTATAAAATGTATGGCACAGCGTAACTCAAAGTTAATTGGTTACCATTAGGCTGCCTGTCCATTGGTGAGGAGCGAGGCGACGACGGAGCGGTAAGCGTAAAAATCCACCAATACAATTGCATAGTCTCCGTTCAATTTCTGGGGCCTACTATGCACGCCTCTCCGACTAACGCAGGCCAGATCGGGTGCAATCCAGCACGATATCCACCTTAATCGATATCAATCTTAAATGTCCTTCATGTTACTTACCAGACCTGATCCAAAGTCCACGAGCAATTCACAGCCATTTGCTTCACAAATACTCCCGATCTCCATCACCATATTAACAATTTCGTAACGTTTCTTTGGACTCAGAGGTGCTTCAAAATCAACATCGAATTCTTTTTCTTCGACTTTTTCAATAAGAACATGCAACTTATCCAATTTACTAAAGAAACGAGTCAAGTAAGCGTCTTTGGTAACCAAGTCGGTAATGACAAAATTCTCGCCGAAAACATCAATATTTTCTAAATTGGTAACATCAATTTCGAGCAGGACATCGTGCACTAAAACCTCATTGTTGGGAAAACAGAATATGTATTTGAATTCATCAAAAAACTTAATGCACTCTTCAATGTAATGGTTCGCGTTTCGGAACGTTGGCGGGAAACTCATTGTGCGCTGTAAAGGTAACAAATATTTTTAAGTTTATATGTTTATAATATTGCGACACTGTTTTGGTTTCCAGAGCTTAAGATTGTGTAACAAACATTATACTAATAACCTGGCTCTTTAAGTTACCATTGACTTCTTATCTTTTCTCATTTCCCGTGTTGTTTTGTGACCCTATCAGGTATCCTTTGTTTTTGCTCTTAAATTGTTGCTCAAACTATATAAATCAAATAACGTACTTCAAACTGATGATTTAAAATATACTTTTTAGAAAAACGTTCATTGGTGATTTTATTTTCTATCGAAACTATTAATAAAATAGTAATATTTCTTTTTTAAACCATGTCGGACAGCTTTAAAAACCGCCCATTTGATCATGGTAACATTTTTTAGTATTTGAATATTAAAAAAATAATAAGTTAATAAATTTATAGATGATTTAATCATATGAATATTACTTATAACTGTTCTATTATTGTATTTATAAAGAACTTTTCAAAATAGGAGTACCGACCTAAAATAACTTTCCACAAACTGTGTTTAATGCAAGCCTCAATATCAATATTGAGCTTTAACAAATCGGTATTGATCCTCGGCTCGTTTCGGTAATCCGGTAATACAGAATCTGTAGAGATTTCCATGAATCACTCCTTTGGCTCAGTTGCGGTGCGATACCGTTTCGATTTACTACTAACTAGGTATACATACTACCAATTGGATATAAATTAATGGAGTAGGTACTAAACTGCCCCGTATCGTGAACATTCAATAGCGGCTTAACACTCTTCCATGTGTTTGGTTATTTACCTAGTTTTTAAATTCAAAGTGTGCACCTTTAAAGCGTTACTAAATCTATTGAGGCACCTATCATGTAGTTAAATAATGTGTCTAAACTCGACAAGCTTAGGATACGGTATGAGCCAAGTTCGACATACTTACCAGTGTCGAAAGCTGGATTTACTGTTATGATCCAGTCAAGACAGTCTATTCAGTGGGTGTTTCCTTCCGATGAGTTTCCAACTAAAGTGAAGAGAGGACATAGCGTGGGAAAAAAGATGGTGGCCTCGTTCTTCGGAAGGACAGGTCATACGCGATAATTGTTTTAGAGGATCGAAAACAGTTACTGCAGAGTGGTACACTAAGAATTGTTTGCCACTTGTCTTGGAAAAAGTTCGGGAGAAACGACTTCGCAGTAGGATTCTCCTTCACCACGACAACGCTTCGTCGCACACCGCCTGGCGAACTTTCGACTATTTGGGTCACCCGTCGTACAATCCGACCTCTCTCCTTGCGTCTTTCGATTATTCCCGAAAATAAAACAAAAACTTCGAGAAAAACGTTTTATGGAGGCCGCGGAAGCAGTGGCTGCGTTTCAAAAGGCCGTCGAAGAGACCCTTAATGACGAGTGGGCAAAGTGAATCGGCCCTTTTGGTATAAATAAGTTACGAATTAACGATACCTACAATATGTATGGCGTATGCCACACAGCCACCTAGCGAGCGAACACGATGCTCGCTAGGTGGCCTACCTCTTTTCATACTTTTCCTCCGGTTCCCACCGCTATCTACAAACATAACTTATCTCTAGTTCCCCGTGTGAGCCGAAGTATGAAACTAGGTGAAACTATGCCCGGATCGCTGGCGGCGTGGCCTGCTCTTAAAGCAAAGAATTAAATCGTTTATAAAGAAATTAGTCTATCGTCAGTATTATAAATGTATGGCACGTCTCTCACACTCGGTAACGTGGTCCTGTAAAACAATTTAACAAAATTACAACTAGTAGGTAATTAGGTATCCAACTTAATAGGGATCAGGGTATACTTAACATACATACAGAGATATGGATCTCTCGTAATCTCCTCATTAGATTACGAGCGTGGTCATATTATGTCTGGTTGAGCAGAGCCTTAGGTAACACTTTGTTACACCTAAAGCCACATCAGGCAATATGGGCCATGCAGTACCTCAAATACGTGACATGTGGCCAGCCCGATTCTTCGTCACTCAAAATCATCTTGGCATTCCGGGTATACCTAACGATTGAAATTCTACTTGAAACGCCGCAAATGTCGACAGCGACCAAGAGTAAAATAAGGAAACTATACTACATGTAGCCTAGGATATGCACAAAGCACAGCGTAAAAGAGGAAAATGCCGCCTTTGTCTAGACTAGACAGACATACAGTGGACCAGCGTTTAACAGAGGAGTATGGCAGTTTGACTGCGGCGTCAAACTGCGGCAGCAGGGGGGCGCGGGACTATAGTCGCGCGCCCCCCTCATGTTTGCCCTGTCTAGACAAGCTCGTTGGCTGACTGTAAGAATTTATATAGACTGTGCCTATAGTTTACTTCGTCGTTTGCGATCGATAATGTCGCTGCGCTGGAAAAAAATAAGACAAAATAATTTAAAAAATAACATTTATTAATTAATATAACAGTCTCATCCTTTTAAAGTATTGATAAAGATAAATGTAATCACTAAAGAAACATTACTAGCTGATATTAGGATTAGGACGCCATAATAAAATGCAAAATTGCGTATTCATTACATGAATTTGTTTCAAACAGAATGACAGAGTAGTCGCTCTTATAATACATTAAAATATTATCCTTTTATATTATTTACAAAAAAAAACAAGAAAAAAAAATTAAAACTAAAAATGCCGTTCTTTCTAAACTATTAAAGCAAAATATCTATTTTAACAATAAAATCATAGAAATTCTGAAAATTACACGTTTCATCATTACCGTAACAGACGTTCCTTAATGACTAGTGTGTTTGTATAGTTCACCTGGGTAGCACTAAACAAATAATATGCTGCAACATGTTCTAATAGCTCATAATGTCATTAAGTTTCTCATTTTTTATTTATTTAATCTTTGAAGTCGTCAGTTACTGTTGACTCATAGAATTAATGTTGGGGACCACTAACTTTTTTCCACTCTTCGTTATCTTTGCCTAAATCCTGCGATACCTCCCCTATCACACATTTTCCAGCCCACTTATCTTTAGTCAGATATTTCTCACAAACCTCAATCAAGTCTTCCTTTCTAACAGCCAGCACTCTCTCTCTTTGTGTCTTCCAAATATCATAAGACAGCCCATACAAAAATAGGTCTACTCCTTTCATGTATTCAGCAATGGGTTGGTCCATTTGTTGCAAAATTGATAGCTTCGCTTCAAACAAATTTTGGTCGTCTAACTGTGTATGGTTATCTACCATCCAATCAGCAGTGTCATCGAAAACGTCTAAAGTAACTTTCGAGTTGGGGTCTCTGTATGAAAAGAAGTTAAATGTTCCATCCAAAGTCAAATTGGCGCCACCACCGTAGGCGCCGTTTTGTTCCCTAACTATGGGATGCAAATACTTTGAACTCAAAAACCTGGAGAGTACTCTCAATTTTGCGTAGTCCGAACTAGTGTAGGGTACAGTAGGTATAGCTTTCGCACAGAAATTGACAGGTATATTCATAGAAATATGGAGTCCTTGGGTCTTTTTCGGCATGTCCCTACATTCGGTCCAATTAATACGATTCAATTCTTTGTTGGAGTCCTCTTTGCAAAGACTTCCGCAGAACTTATCGACGGCATCGTGGATTTCTGTATTTGTGTTGCAATAGTGGAAAGACGCCCGCAAATTGTTTCCGTTTATAACCCTCCTACTTATTTGGTCGACTATAGATTGAGTTTCATCAATACTGTACGATTTTTGAATTTCTTGCATTTTGATAATATGATGTAAGCCTAGTAGATTCTCTTTACATTCATCTACTGACGATATCAGCGATCTAGCTGCTTGCATAGCGTAAGTATGCCCACTGTCAATCACACCATTTGTCAATGAGGAACAGTAGTTGTTTAATAACATTGTTAATCTCTCGCTGTTATCGAAGTTAGGTTTGCTAAAGATTTCGTTCCAGATATCAAGCATTTTCGGGAGATTTTCGTCAAGGCAATGACTGCTAATCAATACACCTTGCTCATATTGACCCTGCTGGTCGATATGTTCCGTGATGTGAGTAAGAAAACTCAAACCAGAAGTAGCTTTGCTCACATGCTTATCAAAATCTCTATAGTTGTACGATTTCGTGTCAAACTTGTCGAGGATGTAGTTGAAAAATGGAAGGAGCTGTCTCTGTTTCTCATTTAAGCACTCTGTGCCTAAGATACCTTTGAAGTACGTCACACCATTTGTGTTGGCTTCACACAATTGTAAAGGTATAACTTCAGATGCGGTATGCCTCAAAGGTGGTGCAGTTTTGTTTACTGTAATTTCATCTATGTTCAAGCATGGGAGCACTTCTAAGTTCTGTACCTCTTTCTGTACTTTTGACAGTTCTAGACCGTCTCTGTAAATTTGTTCCTTCTGTTCAGGAGTCAAATAATTAACTTTAGATTGTAGAAGTTTCACTTCAGCTTCGTTGAAAATGTCATCGAATTTGGGATCAGGTTGCATTGTCATTATTAGCTTATGATTGTTTGAAATAAAATACTTTTCAATTACCTCTCTAACATAGCTAGGATTCAATAAATCAGTTTTCAATTTATGAAGCAAATCATTCACTTTTAAAGCATTTAAAACAGGTCCGTTATGATTCCAAAGAGGCATTAAGTTGAATAAAACGTTGAGTCCGAATTTTGGCGACTGATGTTTAATGGCAAGTTCAAAGCCATGCAAAACGCTCTCAATGTGGGATTTCTCGAATCCTTTCTCGTATATCTCTTGCACTGTTTGTTCAACAATCTTTTCCACTTCACCGAAATGCGACGCATCAACATCTTTAAGCCCAACGGAAAATAATGTGTCTCTTATTTGATTGTCGTATCCTGTCAAAGAGTTATATCCTCCAGAAATATTTTTCTCAATGAGGCTTTTGTAAAATGCTGAATTTGGACCTATAAGCATAAGTTCTGACAGGGCAGTCAACATGAACGTCTCGTATATGTTCGTTATATCTGACATGACTAAGCCTATAGCTATTTGATTTTGTTTCTCAATGGGAACACCAAATTGGTCCACTCTACAAGTGATATTGGCTCTTTTCGGAGCCCTCCATCGTTCTTGACGCGTCACTACCGTATCCTGCGGATCTAGGAATGAGTACTTACTTAGATACGCATCATTAACAAACTTTAAGTTTGCTTCTAATGGGAAATTTCCATAAGAATATATCCTAGCGTTGCTCGGATGATAGTATCTTTTGTGGAAGTTCTGTAAATGCTCATGAGTTAATTGTGGAATGTGTAACGGATCGCCTCCAGATACAAATCCGTAAGTGCCTTGAGGAAGAATAGCGTTAATAAACTTCTGACCGAATAGAGAGCTAGTCTCAGAGAAAGCGCCTTTCATTTCATTATAGACGACACCTTTAAAAGCATATTCGGAGTTTCTATCTTCCAGTTTATTGTGTTCTAATCTCCAACCTTCTTGGAGAAAATCCAGCCTAGACAGGTTAGGTTTAAACACAGCATCTAGGTAAACTTTCTGCAGATTTCTATAATCTATATCATTTTGTGACGAGAACGGGTAGAACGTGTAGTCTGGGCCAGTGAGAGCATTCATAAAAGTAGCTAACGATCTATTCAACATTTTGAAGAAGGGATCACGGACTGGATACTTTTCAGAGCCACAAAGAACCGTATGCTCCAAAATATGTGGCGTCCCCATCGAGTCTAGGGGTGTAGTCCTAAATCCTACAGAAAAGACATTGTTAGAGTCGTCTCTTTCTAGATGCAGGTATTCAGTCTTTGTCTTCTCGTGGGTTAGGAAGTAAGCTGTCATATTGTACTCCTTTATGTGCTCGACTTCTGTGCAAACGAAGCCATTGCTGACTTTACCGGGTTGTATCTGTCTGAGTTGGTCCTTCTTTTTTAATAAGTTAGTGCTGTTGTGTCTCAGTGGGGCACTAAAATGGCGATGCGCGCTCCACGCGCTCTTGTTCAATCTCGAATACATTTTCTCACTAACCCTGAAAATAAGAGGCTAGATGTTCTTAAAAGATTTTGTGGTATGACCAATGTGACCAACGCCAGCATCAGTATACTTTAAGATCTGGTGATGGAAGACCATAAACATAAGTTGGCCCCTTGGTCATAAAAACAATAATCCTGAATCTACCGCTTAGATATTATCTAGTTTAAGTTAATTAGGCTGAAGCCTAAGGCTCAAGACCCGAAGAAGGCCTGAAACTTATTTTCAATTTAACAAAACTATGCTACTTGAATTTGAATAATTCTGTTCCTTGGTGATACATACATAGTTAGCCTAGGGCAATCAGAGCTGTAAATCAGGCACTGAATATTGGCATTAGAAGATACAATAATTGCTAATGGGTTTATTAATTACTTAATGACAGTACAGTATGCTTGTTTGTCAACCTAAAGGTCACAGCTCATTGGAGCCACCCGGCACCCACTGAGCACCGCCTCGCCTCACGGGGTCCACTCGTTGTCGACTGGTGGTCAACTGGTGGACGCCGCGTTCATGCGAGCAGCGAGTTGTCGCCGAGTGGTCCACCCGCCGTCCGCGCGTAAAGGAAGGCTTACGACTGAGGCGATCCGGTGACGCTACGGAGTTAATATAGTGAGCACATGCCCATACAAGTCCATATAAAGAATACTAACCACATAAAGCAGTGCTGAGTTGGTGTCGGGTGGCTCTAATGAGCTGTGACTTTTAGTATCAGCACACTTGTTTGTTCATACATTTTGTATTGACACTCTGCACATGTGTGGTTAGACGATGTATTAGTTTATATTACTAATTTAAGTTGAATTATATTCTCATGTAAGTAACTAACTAATGTCTTTTTTAAGAATAAATTTCTTTAACCGTATTAAGTATTGTTGTCTATTTAAAGTATCCATAGCATATGTTCTTACTTATTATTATATACCAATAATTTGGGTTACATTGTGAAAATGGCATGTGAATAACTGAATGGCATTCGCCCACATCAGAGTTTTTCTAGGACAACAATCTGATTTTTCCTTTACTTGTAATTTTAATTGTATTTTCTGACAAAATTTAGAAGCACTTTAGAAAGAAGTACCAAATTTATCGTTTTTTTTGGGGTGTTAGGGAAAAGAGGGGAGAGGCTGCTAATCCCCTCTTACACTTTTTTTATTTTGCATAGATTAAAAAAAAAACAATATGAAAATTCAAAATGCTATTAAATCATCAAGAAACAAAACTGTTTTTACCTCCTAACTTATGCAAAATTTACAAAAAATGAGTTTAAAAATTCCTAATTGTATCATAAAAACTCAAAAGACATGTAATAGTCTTTTAGTAAAATGTATTAAAGTGGTTTCTGGCGCTTCGCCAGCCGCTGCAGTGCCGCGCTCGCTCCGCTCGCTCGGCTCCTACTACTTAGGTTAAACTTGCAACCTGTAGGTTGCAAGTTTAACCTAACCTAAACCAATATTATACCTACCTATTTTTGCTTGGTTGTAGCTGAATGAAATAACATTACTTTGCTTTACCATTATCGATAAAATTTTAAAACAACAACAACTGTCAAACTATTTGATAAAAAGGAGTGTATGGCGGGAAACCATGGCGTCTGGATGTCGATCTTTATTTCGATAATTCAAAATCGCTTCGGAGTGGATTTTGTGCAGTGAAAGTGGTGTCGTTTCGTTGCATAAGCATCCGTGTTAACGAACAGCTATGAGGAATCATTGAAATAATGGTTTTGTGTATGTGGCGTTGAGAATTGTATAGTGGTTGGAAATCCCACTATACAATTCTCATCAATCACCATCATGAGGTCTGTACTATGCATTTCTCGCCAAGCACTCCCTAAGATAGATTAAAATGTGTAAAATCAACATTTTATTGCAAATATCAAGAAAGAAGATACGAAACTGAAGACTTGGCTGTATGGGCTAGATCCCTTTGCCGTCCCGTAAAAGGGAAAACTGAAGAAAAAAAATATAAAAAAAATGTTGCAGTGTATTTGCTTAGACAATTTAATACGGGACGTGGCAAGCGGACACATTCCCCTCTGCCAAAGTACATGAACAAAGGTTCATGTGAGTTTTGTATCTGTCGCTAAGCGGGCGTTGTAAAAATCATTGGTTGCCGAGTGTTTTCTTGTAAACGACGACCAGAAACATTAGTTATCCTAGAACGGAGTTGCTTATCACACAGAAGTAATTTTCTATTAAATTATACTACTGTTTCACATAACAACACAATTTTTCATTTACACATTTTGCGACAGAAACAACGTTAGGCGATATGGTGGTACGCAGCTTAGCCGAGCCCACAAGTGTACACTCATAATAGCGTTTACAAATTTAGCAACAGTGTGTACGAGTGAGTAAACGTGTGCTATGCGTGTTTGCCTTACCCCCCGCGAAAAACGGCAGAATGTCTTCAGTACTAAATCTGCGCTATGCCACGTCCCGTGTTAAATGGTCCAAGTGTAAGTATTTGTATGTAATTTTGGAATATTTTATCTTAAAATCTAGTGAACCTCTAAATAAGTGAAATTGCAGTTAATGTGTCAGTATATAGTGTGTCTACCTACAAAAAAGAAAAAAGTGTGAACCTATTCTATAAGGTACCTCTTTCTAAAGCTGAGCCCAAATACAATGTGCCTACTAGAATATAAAAAGGAGCTTTCTTAAAATAATTGATAATATAGCGATGATGCCTATTCCTTTTACCGTATATACTAAATACTTTTTTTCAAAAAAAGATATATTTTGAATTAAGTATTTTGTTTCTTTTTATTGCAACATTTAATAACATTATGTTGTGATACAGTTTAGTGTTCAAACTCAGTAGCGATCAATAGATGTAGTAACGCTTCATTTCTTTTTTGAAATAGTTTATGTACGTTAAAAACAATATATAAATTTATTATTCCGACAATAGAGAAACAAATGAGAAATGATGTAATTTTTTACTCACCGAATAATAGAAATGTAGATTCCACAAACTCAACCCTTGCAAAAATAATACGTTTCACAGTTATTTTCAGAAATATAAACTATTTTGTCTTATCATTTTTCAGTATTTCATGAAAAATAACCTACCAAACAAAAATTCTACTATTCGAGACGTTTTCTCTGTCTACGATTCGAGACCACAGATCACAGATTAGAAAGAATATGTCTAAAGACCACAGAGCCTTTAGACAACATGCTCACGCTTACAAGCGAGTCGGTTTGTCTAATCGCTAACGCTTCAGCGATAGCGATTATCGTTTGGTAGCCAAAGTGACAGAAACGTAGCGATCGCTTAATCGAGGCGTCGTATCGATAACTCAAAATTTTTGTCTATAGTTAGCGAGAGAAGAAATGTCAAAAATTGAAAATGACAAACTAACATAACCTAAATAAATTAAATTTATTTCATGAAGAGTTTTCGGCGTTTTCGCCACTTTGAATCTACTTATGTGTCCCATCGGTGGTTTGGTGGTTTACGATAATGTACCACACCACAAGTGTTGCGTACCGACCGAAGTAATTTACAACAGGACCTATAAGTTTCATCAATTTCATAGAATCATTTCTATTTTCTATGAAAAGACATACCTAGGTTATAGTTCCTAGTGAAAAAACCATAAAACATGCATCTACCTACGTGCCCTATATAAACATTTTGAGAAAAAAATTGTCATGGAGATAAATTGAAGATTGGTGCTTGTCCATCTTTATTTTTGAAACTCGAGATATCTTACCATAAACTGTTGAATACTGAGGAATACCATCAACTGTTCCCACAGAAATAGGTAATATTTTATTAACATTTATCTATCTAGCAATACATATATTCTTATTAACCATTATTTTGCATGTGTAGTTACAAATTTAATTAAATTTGTACATTGCAAAAGTTAAGCCAAGATGACTTTGATGACTACTTTTCTTAATGATATATTTTTATTTCATTTTCAGATCAATTCCGTGATAAGAGTTACTCGAGAAAGCGTCATGATCATTCTTATGCACCTTATGAGCGAAAACCACATAAGATAGCCTGTCTAGAAGTTTATGGTATTTGTATTGTGTTTTTAATATTTTATGAGATTTCTCAAAAGACAGGAATAATTATGATTATTTCATTCTGTATGTGGTCTTGATCGCAGTTTAAAATCAGTATGTACCTACATCTTGAATCAGAAAGCTCCACACAGCACTTTCTATTAGGTTTATCAAGTTACCCAATATTCTAAGCCATTACCTAATTAATCTAAGCAATCTAAATTAACCACTCCACCACAACAGCATCAAATTAACATCTAGTTATACAGAATTTCTGAGTGATTATCTCTTTCTCTCTAGATAAAAAGGTTTAATCAATTTTCTGTGAATTAGTGTAGAATTAGTATATAAATTATTAGGAAAATAAATCCTGTAATTTTCAACCTAAAGTTAAAATGCTTATTTTATTTTTCAGATGATCATCAGCAAACCAATTGACAAATTACCATTATAATTATTTAATGAGTTACTGTAACACCTACAGTTGCATCAGGTGAAATACTGGGTCAGGAAAAATATGTAAGCAGTATTATTCTTTGAAATGGCCCTGGAAACTGACATATACAACAAGCAAGGATGACATTGTTGGATTTGTAGAATTAAATGAAAAATCGAGTAACTTTGCTGACCATGTTAGCTTTATGTAAAAAATAAATAAAAGATTAATGTAATTGTTTTATTTTATCAAAACTAGGAATCTTCAATCCTGGAGGAATAAAACTTTGAATAATGAGGAACAGAAAATCTAATTAATGTTTCCTGTTGCTCAAAATTAAAAGTTACATAAAATTAAATAAATTAACATTATAAAACTTTTATTTAATGATTCTTCTTAACAGCTTGTCGTCATGGATGTTTGTGCATCAATATAACATCAGTTTCACTGCACAAAATCCATTCTGAAACAATTTTTACTATCGAGTCAAAAAATCTACATCCGGAAGATATAGATTCACGCTATACACCACGCATTCACAATGTTCATACAAAAACATCAACAAATAGTTGTATGTACATACATACAAATACCTTAGGTCTGTTCTTTTAGGGGGTGAATGATCTCCTGTTTCATACAAATAAATCCCTAACATGAAAACTTTCACAAGCACACAAATAGTTTTGATTGTAAAATAATGAGAAATTGTTGTTAAGTTCCATAGGCATTTCTTTTGTCACCAGTGTTCAAAATGTGGAATATGTAAATCTATCTCCAAATAATAAATCAATCAGGCATTTTATTAAAGTTTTCTATTAGTTTCACAGATTAGAGAGTCTATAGTTTTTAGTCTCAAATATGTTTTGGGTGCATGAGATACACTCATTGTTACGGGCAGCCCACAACAAATTAAGATAATGTATTTTTAAATGATAACCTAAGCAAACAATTCATCATCATAACATAACAGCCTTTTTAATTACACTCACTGGACACAGGCCTCTCCTTGTTATCTGAGAAGGCTTAGGCAGTAGTTCACCACACTTGCTCAATGCAGATTGGTGGACAGCATATAAGGTGATCAATACCCCTTATCTGATCCATTAGCTTCCTTCTACGACGCCTATTTATAGATATAGGGTTGGTGGTGCTATTCTACTCTGCCAGCATGACACGGTCATGAGAATAACTATTACATATAAACTTTAATATACAACCACTGTGTACAAATAATGTATATTCTTACTAAAAAATACAACTATTCAATTTCAAACCCATTTAATACCGAAAATGTTTTACATTATAATCTAAATTTATTACAGTATTAACACTATTTTGATTATTGTTTTTATTTTTCGGTGTGTCCTCCTGACACGTAGGCCTCATCCAGCCTTTTCCATAGGTACTAATCTAATCTGTTCTTGGCCAACCGTAACCACAAAGGCTCTGCTACCCTCTTAATGTCATCTGACCATCTCCTCTTCTGTCTGCCCTTTTTCCTCTTACATTGATACCTGAATGGGTCCCCCATTCAGTAACATCTCTTGTCCACTTCTGTATGTTATTTCTAAGTATGGGCTCCGTCCATTTCCACTTTAATTTCTTTATCTTTTCCACTGTATCCTCCAGCTGTGTTAAGGGCTATTGCTTTGACTTTCTGTCCTTCCTTCCATAAAAGTATATCCCAGAATGCACCTCTACAAACTTTAATAACACTATATTACGCCTACGTAGCGTATGAAATAATAAAAACTATTTTTTTTGCTGATATTTTAATCTATAACGTGTTTCACAAGCGTTTTCTACATGGTCTCGGCGATCGAAAGCCAAGCGATCGATCGAAACGCTAGTTTGTCGGTTTCGAGTCTCAAAGCTGCATGTTGGCTACCCATTGTATGGGAAGTTAGCGAGCGACGCCTTCTATTGCTTGCGTTTCGGTTCAATAGAAACGAAAACTGACATTTGGCTAGCAATTTTCGACTCGATTATTTTGATGACGTCACTTTTCGATTGCTTATGTCAATCCCATACATTTTTTGACTTAGCGATAGCGAGAGCGATTGTCGAAGTGCATGTTGTCTAAAGCCCATTAGAGAGCACAGATTAGAAAGAATTGTTAGAAAGAGGTTTGCAATCGTGTCACTGACTGGCTGGTATGACAGAAGATGAAAGAATGATTGATGTGATTTTAAAAAATTTTAAAACTAATCGTCCTTGTGATTGCTGTCAACAAAAACTTTTGTATATCTTTTTAACCAAATAAATTATTTTGTAAAAACTACAAAAGTCTTATTAGGTTATGGGCCCAGCTACGTAAGCCTACTGCGTGAACCTACGTTAGTAAGTTGTGGATATACACTTGAAGAATTGGATAATGTTTAGTGGTGAGAGCACCCCAACATTGTTAGAGAATACAGCATCACAAAGAGAGGTAAATAGTTCAACACTATTAAATATGAGTGCAGGATCAGGGTCTGGTTCAATTCCAACAATTGAAAAGTTAGACGGTAGTCGTAACTACGACATGTGGAAATTCGATATGGAGTGTATTTTAATTCACGACGATTTGTGGCAACATGTCGAAAGTCCACCCAACCCTGAAGATGCAGCAGCCACTAGAGCAGATCAAAAGGCTAGAGTAAAGATATGCTTATTAATCAATAACCATTGTAAGGTGCATGTGCGTAAAGCAAAAACAGCTTATGAAGCCTGGCATAGTTTAAAGGCAGCTTTCGAAGATAAGGGAGTAAACAATCGGTGTAGATTGCTATCAAAGCTATTAAGTCTCAAATTGTCTCAATTCAGTTCGATGACAGAGTATGTTACTGAATTAATGCGAGTAGCTAATCAACTGAGTGATCTCGGCAAGGAAGTTGATGACGAAATGTTAGCGGCACTGATGTTACAAGGACTACCAGAAGAGTACGCACCTATGAGATTAGCCATGGAGACCACGAACGTAACATTAACCACAGACTACGTGAAATCAAAACTATTTCAAAGAGAAGATGACAAAGTCGGTACGAGAGAATCAACTAGTTCTGCGCTTCATTTGAAATCTAATGTAAAGAAAGTTCAGAAGAGGAACTTTACGAAATCAAAGCTGAAATGCTTCATCTGTGGAGAGCCACATAAAGCTTATGATTGTCCAGATAATCCTAAGAGTAGGAAAGAATCAAAGACTGTTCAGTTAGCTACAGCTACCGTGCTTGCGACGACACATCAAGCTTTAGATGAAGATTGGATTTTAGATTCAGGCGCCTCTTCTCATATGACATATAGAAGAGACTGGTTAAAAGACTTTGTAAAGCATGATAAGATAGAGGTATCTTGTGCAAATGGTGGTAAGATTTTTGGTGAAGGTTTTGGTAAGGTAGAGAATGAGTCTCTGAATGTAACAGTAAGAAATGTTATGTATGTACCAAATCTTACGTCTAATTTACTAAGCGTGAGTAATATTGTTAAAAAGGGAAAAGTGGTTGTTTTTAATCGAAAAGGCTTTGATATATACGAAGCAGATGAGTGTGTAGTGAAAGGTAAATCGTGTGTGAATGGTGTTCTTGATAAGGGTGTTTATAAACTCAAATCTTCTTCACAGGAGACGGTTTTGGTAACTAAATCGGATGATGAGATTGAGCTATGGCACAAGCGACTGGCACACCTTGGACTACGTAACCTTTTACTACTAAGAGATAAGTTGGCAACCGGGGTAAGTTTTCCCAACTTTACTACTTGTAAATTAGATTGTGTGGCATGCCTGATGGGCAAGCAAACAAGGCAGCCTTTTGAACGAGGGAAAGCCACCAGAGCTACTGATTTATTAGAGTTAGTGCACTCTGATATTTGCGGACCTATGAGTGATAACTCGCTACAAGGTTTTAGATATTTTATTACGTTTATTGACGATTTTTCGAGAAAAACTTTTATTTATTTTCTTAAAGAAAAGAGTGAGGCTTTTGATAAGTTAAAAGAGTTTAAGAGTTTTGCTGAAACACAAACCGGAAGAAAGCTTAAGGTGCTTAGGACGGATAATGGCCGTGAATTTGTCAATAAGAGAATTGATGAATATTTAAAAACTCATGGTATTAAACGTCAATTGACCGTTGCTTATACACCTCAGCAGAATGGAGTTGCAGAGAGAGCAAATCGTACCATCACTGAGAAGGCAAGAGCAATGCTGCAAGAAGCAGGATTACCGGTTGGCCTCTGGGCAGAAGCTGTGAACACGGCTGTCTACCTCAAGAACAGAAGTCCAACTCTAGCATTAAGAGATAAGACGCCAGAGGAAGCTTGGACTGGAAGAAAAACAAATTTAAGTAATCTTAAAGTTTTTGGATGCATATGTTACATGCACATTCCTGATCAAAAGAGAACTAAATGGGATACAAAGAGTAAGCAATTAGTTTTTATTGGACATTCAGAGGAATCAAAGGGATACAGATTGATAGATCCTGAGAACAATAAACTTCATATTGCAAGAGATGTAGTATTTATGGAGAATAAATTCTATCATAAAGTACCCATTGCTGAAGAAGAGAAACAAGTGGTAAGGATAAATTTGGATCACGCTGACCACAACGCTCATTACGATAATGTGACTGCACAGAACGAGTCTGAGCAAAGAGAGCAAATAGAGCATACATTAAGTAATGAAGGTGAAGAGGTATCTACATTTCAGCAAGATGTTGAACGTCCTGATGAGTCAGTACCGGCAGAAAGGAGATATCCACTGAGAACTAGGAAGCCTGTCCAGTTTCCTGATTTTGTTACATATCAAGTAACTTCAGAGAGCGACGATCCAATGACAGTGGAAGAGGCACTCAGCAGAAAAGATGCCATTCAGTGGAGAGCTGCAATACAGGAGGAGATGGAAGCACTGTACAAGAATGGTACGTGGGAACTAGTGAAGCCTGAAAAAGCGTGCAACATTGTTGATTCAAAATGGATTTTTAGAATCAAAAAGGAGGCGGGAAATAGTGCTAGATACAAAGCTCGACTAGTTGCACGAGGTTTCAGTCAGCGAAAAGGCATCGACTACGACGAGACATTTGCCCCAGTAGTGCGTCACAGTTCATTGAGACTTTTACTCGCCCTAGCAGCCCAAAAGGATCTAAGAGTTGATCATATGGATGTGAAGACAGCATTCTTAAATGGAAACTTGGATGAAGTAGTCTACATGAGACAACCACCAGGGTTTGAGGAGAAAGGTAAAGAAGATCACGTATGCCTATTGAAGAAATCATTATACGGACTCAAGCAAGCCCCGCGTTCATGGAATTTGAAGTTGCACAATGAGTTAGAGAACTTAAATTTCAAACGATCCAAGAATGAACCGTGTGTCTATACAATAGTCAGAGACAAGGACTTGATCATCCTAGCTGTGTACGTTGATGATATCTTGATCTTCTATAACAACCCTAACGAGATGGAAAATGTTAAGATTGAGCTCATGTCAAAATTCGAAATGAAGGACTTAGGAAAAGCTGAATTATTTCTAGGCATGAGATTGAGCCAACAACCAGGTTGCATTAAATTGGACCAAACAGAGTACATTCAAAAGTTATTGCGGAGATTCAATATGGAACACTGTAAACCAGTTACCACTCCAGCCGTACCTGGTCAACGATTTGTGAAACCAGAAGGTACACATGAGCCAGATGAGAGAATACCATATAGAGAGCTAATAGGAACTCTTATGTATCTTTCGGTGTGCACAAGACCAGATATAGCTCATTCAGTGAATTACATGAGTCAATTTTGTAACTTCTACGAAGAAATTCACTGGTGTGCTGCAAAAAGGATATTGAGATATCTAAAGGGTACAATGACCCTAGGAATAGTATACTCAAAAGACCAGAGTGGAGCTATTGAAGGATTTGCAGATGCTGATCATGCAAGTGATCTACTGGATAGGAGATCATATTCTGGGATCTTGTTTAAGATGGCCAGAGGTGCAATTTCGTGGCAGAGCACCAAACAACGGAGTGTGGCCATTTCAACAGCAGAGGCAGAATATGTAAGCTTAAGTGAAGCAGCTAAGGAAGCTATTTTCTTGGGCCGCTTTATAAAGGAATTAACAGGTAAGGAGGAGCCTATCTTAGTTCATACGGACAGTCAATCTGCTATGGCGATAGCTCAAAATCCGATACACCACCAACAAACCAAGCATGTTGATGTCAGGTATCATTTTGTCAGAGAGACTTTAGAGAACAAAGTCATAAATTTAAAATATCTGTAAACAGACAAGATGGTGGCTGACGTTATGACCAAACCACTTCTGAGGAAGAAGTTTGAATTTTGCGTGAAAGAGATGGGTGTTTTGGATTAGTTCAAGAGAGAGAAGGTCAACAGGAGTATGCACTGGAGTGAGAGTCAGATGGAAACGATTGAGGAGGAGTGTTAGAAAGAGGTTTGCAATCGTGTCACTGACTGGCTGGTATGACAGAAGATGAAAGAATGATTGATGTGATTTTAAAAAATTTTAAAACTAATCGTCCTTGTGATTGCTGTCAACAAAAACTTTTGTATATCTTTTTAACCAAATAAATTATTTTGTAAAAACTACAAAAGTCTTATTAAGAATATGTAGACATCACGAAGTTATATAAGAATGGAGTCATTAGACAAATTAACAAAGTGAGGGCAAAAATTTTGACAACACTTGACATTTCTTGACATTTCTAGAGAGGCCCTGTCTCTTTCTAGAAATTGTCGTCATCTCTTTCTAAACACGACTACATAGAAACAAGATTTCCCCAGTATTTCGCCATCTTTCTAAAACAAAAGTAGGAAAGTAGCTAAAAACTTAACATATTGTATTCAATTATCAGTATTTATTATCAATGAAAGAAATAAATATAATATATTTACTTTTAATGTTTGTATTTTATTTTGAAAATCATCATTGTGATTCTTTCTATAACTTATGGGAAATGAAAGGATTTATGTAAGAGCAGCACTCTCTTCATGTGTCAATGTCCCGAAATCTCAACATGACATAAATTGTCGTAATTGACGTATTCATAAATATCGACTCGCGATTTTGGTACGGCTTTTTACTTTAAAATAAGGATAAATAGTGCTAAATGGTGAAAAGGATGTTATTTCGTGCTGGTAGAACTGAGTAGTATTGAGGATGCAGTGTGTATTTCACTTGTAAGTGTCATAATTGCATATAATATTGTTCAATCTATAAATTTCATTTTTCACCCGCAATTTCAGATTATTAGCGTTATTTTGCAAAACTCCATAAGAGGGAGAAATTTCTGATACTCGCATTTAATCCTATCTTAGAATTTAATGAATTTTTATACATAATTTACTTATTCAAATATTTGTAAACAAATGACTAGGGTGACTGGGTGTCGTGACGATTTTATATGAACCGATGATGCGCGTAATGATTCACGACATAAGTACTAATGGATTACATTTTGGCGGTCAGGAAATAATATAGTATTGATAGATGGAACGCGCCTAAAACCCGGCCTATGCCTCGAACGGGAATCCGAGAGGTTACACACTACTGGGGACAACCCCCACAGACCTCCAACCTCCCCTAACAGTCTGCCCATGCCTCGCAAGTTCGCAACTAAGTCTCTCTCCCCCCTTGGCGGTCAAACCGCCCTCAACTTGTCAGCAGCGTTAGCCACTGAGAAGTTGTGGTCCCCAACTCCAACCACTTCTCGTGGTCCCAAACCTCCAACCACTTCACGTGGTCCCAAACCTCCAACCACTTCTCGTGGTCCCAAACCTCCAACCACTTCTCGTGGTCCCAAACCTCCAACCACTTCGCGTGGTCCCAAACCTCCAACCACTTCGCGTGGTCCCAAACCTCCAACCACTTCGCGTGGTCCCAAACCTCCAACCACTTCGCGTGGTCCCAAACCTCCAACCACTTCGCGTGGTCCCAAACCTCCAACCACTTCGCGTGGTCCCAAACCTCCAACCACTTCGCGTGGTCCCAAACCTCCAACCACTTCGCGTGGTCCCAAACCTCCAACCACTTCGCGTGGTCCCAAACATTCAACAACGTAGCGCGTCCGCCACGCCGGCGTCAACATCGCCTTATCCTATCCTAACGACACGTAGTGCGTCCACTACGTCAACCGCGCGTACGAATTCACTACTCCCTCTCGGCTATTCCCGTTCTACGCATTAGACCACCGAGAACATTGTATATATCACGCACTAGAAAGACCATAATTCATGAGCCTTAACTATCTCTTAACTAGGCCATCAGGACTTACCATTATCCTTCATCCGTGTCACACTGCAACTCTCCGTTCGTTCGTCCTACCCGCACACTCGACTTGTTCATGCCACGTTCCCGATCGAACTGTGCCTGACTTAGGAAAAACTATTATCTGCACTCGACTTGCTCGTGCCACGTTCCCGCTCGAACTGTGTCTGTCTAAGCAGACCACAGATAACGAAAACTATTATCCCCACGCGACTTGCTTGCGCCAAGTTCCCGCTCGAAACGTGTCTGTCAGAGCCGACCACAGATAACGAAAACTAATCATAGATAACGAAACTATATTACAGTGTTGCCATTTCATAAATACAATTTTACTACTGAAGAAATAACAACCACTCACAGGAAATTTGTAATTCGTGGAA
Source organism: Elophila nymphaeata (assembly GCA_955850985.1). NCBI lineage: Eukaryota > Metazoa > Arthropoda > Insecta > Lepidoptera > Crambidae > Elophila > Elophila nymphaeata. The sequence continues at coordinate 23,137,290 of OY039066.1, read as the reverse complement.
CTCCACGACACTGGGATTTCCGGAATTATAAGGAAATAATATCCCTTTCTATCCATTCCTTTTATAAATGGCAATCAAAATTGATAGATTATTTTATTTAATTCTTTGAAATAACTGTTACATAGATAAAATACATAAATCGTAGACAGAGAAGTGTATAGACGATTAGATAGCGTGCCGCTTGTGAGATAGACTGATAGATATGAAGTGTTACCATAATAAAATATTTTCCCATTTTTTGAGTTTAATACGAAATGCCAAAGATAATAGTTTCGTTAGGTATGTCAGTATACTATTTAAAATATTTGAATAACATTCTGTGTACATTATTACTAGTTTTGAAATGCTTTCTATTATAATGTCATTCAATGTATGGTTCTGTAGTAATTTTCAATAATTTTATTAGGTTGGGGAAAAAGTCTTTTCGCATTATAGTATGTATAAACTTGTAATAAAATCTCTTTGGCTATACTATTTGTATCTGGCTGGTTTTGGTATCATTGAAAGTTTAAATTTTAAAGTACATAATTCCAAATTCAAATTAGAAAAATATGTGTTTTTCATTTGTTTTTCGTACCGCCAAGATGAGTGAATCTAATGAAGAAATTCGATACATTTTAAAATTTTACTACAAAAAAGGTAAAAATGCAACGCAAGCCGCGAAAAAAATTTGCGATGTTTATGGACCTAGTGCAGTGTCTGTGAGAGTAGCACAAATTTGGTTTAAGCGTTTTCAATCCGGAAATTTTGATGTCAAAGATGCACGTCGCTCTGGTCGCCCTATTACAGATAAAATGGATGCCATTTTTGAAAAAGTGGAGCAAGATCGGCATGTCAGTAGTTACGACGTAGCTGAAGAACTGGGAATTGACCACAAAACAGTTTTGGCACATTTGAAAAAAACTGGGTACACAAAAAAGCTCGACATTTGGGTACCTCACGAGCTCACTGAAAGAAACCTAATGAACCGTGTACTCATTTGTGATTCTTTATTACGACGTAATGAAACCGAAACATTTTTGAAGAAGCTGATAACTGGTGATGAAAAGTGGATCACGTACGACAAGAACGTGCGAAAAAGGTCGTGGTCAAAGGCCGGTCAGGCTTCACAGACTGTGGCGAAATCCGGGTTAACTCGCAACAAGGTGATGCTGTGTGTGTGGTGGGATTGGAAGGGCATTATTCATTATGAGCTGTTACCACCAGGCAGGACCATCGATTCTGAACTCTACTGCGAACAACTGATGAGATTAAAGCAAGAAGTTGAGAGAAAGCGGCCGGAATTAATCAACAGAAGGGGTGTGGTTTTTCATCATGATAACGCTAGACCTCACACATCTTTAGCCACTCAGCAAAAATTAAGAGAGTTTGGCTGGGAGGTGTTAATGCCTCCGCCGTATAGTCCTGACCTTGCACCTTCAGATTTCCACCTGTTTCGGTCTCTTCAGAATTCTTTAGGCAGTGTCAGGTTAACATCACGAGAGGACTGCCAAAACCACTTGTCGCGGTATTTTCACCAGAAGTCCCAAAATTTCTATAGCAATGGGATCATGTCCCTACCTACAAGATGGCAAAAAGTTATCGAACAAAATGGTACCTACATACTTTAGTTAAATGTAAATAAACTATATTAAAAAATGTTTTGAATTCTCTTAAAAAATGCGAAGAAACTTTTTCCCCAACCTATTATATAATACTTACCATAGTAAACTGACTTATTGAACGGACTTCGTATGGGGTTTTATTACTTTTTGACTAAAATGCCGAAGAAGTATGTACCTACCGTACTGCGAATCTCTTAAATCGACGAGCCGGTAATTTTTCATAAAAACTAGCGCACTATGTCGAGCTTGGCGTAAGTTGAAACTATATTTTCTATGAAAAATTCCTGCTTGTTGTCGATTACAGAGTCTCGAATCACTTAAGAAAATCGCACTACAGAATCTATTAAGGGTGCGTTCCAAAACCAGTGACGCCAGGGTAAAATTTACTTCGTGAATAGTCAGAGCTTGACGCTCGAAAGAGAAAAAAACATTGTTTTAGAACGCTAACGAGGAAATCTCGAGTAAAAATATGAAAACGTGACATGTCGCCATTTTAATTTGTTTATTATCATATATTGGACAACACTGCGCACGAATTTAATAAATTAACTTTGAACTTTATGTAAATAAAATACTATTTGACAGTAACCATCGTTTTTGTGTAGTTACAAAAATAATAATTCAAAAATTTGGTCATGAATATGAAAACATAAATGATGCTCAACAGATTGACAGCTAAGTATCAGGTAAATTTTGCCGGTCTTCAGACACCGATAAAAATCGCCCCCGCGGGGTAAATTTTATTCTCCCCCAAGTCGTTCCAAAATACTAGAGCAACTGTCAGAGTAAATGTTTGTTTACCTTCGGTTTCACTCGGGTTTGTTTTGGAACGGCTTAGAGTAAAATTCACTCTACCCTGAGTAAATTGAAATTGTTTTGGAACGCACCCTAAGAAGTGCCACAGAATAAAGAATAACTAACTAAAAATTGAAGATACCTATACAATAATACAAAGAAAAATATTATAAAATAAAAAACAACAAAATTAAACAAATTTCTTTATTGAAATATTATTTTTATTTTTGTTTGGCAAGTTTCAATCATAATTAAATTTCTTTATTGTCCCTTAAACAACACAAGTTTACTATGGATATTTAAAAAATGCTGTGTTGTTACCAGCTGCGGAACGGCGTTAGGCATGAGAAATGATGATGTTAGTTTTGGTTGCCAATTTATTCGACCGATGGCTTCAATCCATTGCTTCCTTATATCATTGTTTGATGGAAAACTATAACAAAATGACAAAATATTCAGAGATCATTTTATAGAAGCACAATTAATATTACAAGGTTTTGTAAATTCTGTTTAAAATAAGGGGCCATCCATAAATTACGTCACACGAATTTTAGGACTTTTTAACCCCTCCCCCCGTCCTTGTCACAGGTTGTCACATTTTTAGAACCCCTCCCCCCTGATGTGACGTCACACATTTTTTAATTTTATGCATGTATTTAGAAATAATTAAAAGAAAACAGTTATTTTAATTTTTTCTTTTTTTTTTCTTAAACCTACTCAAACCCTTACCAGAACTCTCGTGAATTTTGTGTCTAACTTGCATTACAACGCCGCTCTAGAAGTTGATTGTTATTGCAAGAGAGATAATCTCATAGCGAGAGTGCTAAAGTATTAAAAATATAGATCAAGTTCGAAAATTTTTTGAATTTTTTATTCACATATAAATTTCGCGTTTTAGTACTTTAAATTTTAACATGTAACGTCACAAAGCTTTTGAACCCCCCCTGCCCCGTGTCACACAATGTCACATTCTGGTGATACCCTCCCCCCCTTTAACTTGTGACGTAATTTATGGATGACCCCTAAGTCAGTATAATTGTATTTTTTTTTTAAATATTAATTATGTCTACATTATTACTAACTAAGATCTATTTATAATCTGGTGTAGCTGAAAATAGCTACAAGATAACAGTACAATTTCATTTATAAAGAATCAGAATAGTAGGTAACTATAATCTTCTATCTAACTTAATTACTAAATTACAGGCATATTTAAAAGAAGACCAATACTCTGTCACAGGCCGGACTATTTATTTATAAAAAATCAGATAAGTATATAAAAATACCATTCTGTAAAAATATGAACTAAAATAATGCAATAGAAGTTAACTGCAATTCGAAATAATAGTGCAAGGTTTTTAGGGAACTTCTATGGGTAATGTTGGTAACACGATACGAAATATTTTTTAGGTTATGAATAATTTAATTTTACTATTATGACTATTAATCATTATTGTTTAATCTACATAATGCGCATTTCTATTCATGTATGACATAAAATAAATTTCAAGAACACAAACTATACAAAAGTATACTATACTTACGAGTAGAAAGTTATGCCATCAAGTTTACGTTCGCTATCAGTTTTGCATGTAATAACACAACATCAAACCATTTTTCCGATGTAATTTTAAAGAAAAACTATGGTGTCTAATATATTTTTACTTTAAATTATGCTTGTGAGCAGATTTAACACTTTTTAATAATATTTTTCACAATCACTTAGAATAATCAGGAACAAACTGTCAACTTTGTTTAGCACATAGTTGTGCTGGCCTTGAAAATGTCGGCCACGCTAGTGAAACAAAAAATTCATATGTTTTATCCTTGTTTTTCACAGTAGGTGTGCATAAGTAATTCTCTTTTTTGTGTGAATGAGAAGGAAAATATGCATTTGTCTATACACTTCTCTGTCTACGACATAAATAGTTTTACCCATTTTTAGTTGGAAATGTTTATTTACAAATAAAATATTAGGGGTTTAAGTATGAAATTGCCGTTTCGTATGGAAAATTTAACGAAAATTCATTTTTCCATACAAATATATTTGCGATTTTTTAAGGAAGCATAAATCAAAATTTTTTGTAATTTTGTGGATATATTTAGACAACATTAAGCTATAGGATACATAGAGAAAAAAAAAATGTGAATTGATATCTGTAAAAAAATATTCGTATTTTTATAACGGAGAACCGGGTACCTCTTAGGACGCGCTGTTTTTGAAGATGTATTTCTAGTGAAAAAAATATATATAAGAATAATATTTGGTGATTCGGTCTTGCGCTTGCGTGGTTCGCTAAGTAAATTGAGCACCGACAAGACCGACCTAATACTAATAAACTAATTTGATAATCGTGTGCAATAATAGTTATTTATTTAATGTGTTTAACCCCTAATTGGGGTCCAAGATTAGGCTAAGGTAGCCGCTGTCGCCTCCACTGCTTCACTTCCGCCCAGGGCTGGACTTACAGTGAGCGGCAGTACAAGCCGCCCTAACTCGTCCCACCGAGCGACCCTCACCAAGACTAGGCTACCACCAGGGGAGTACACGCTATTGGGCATTATAGAACCGTTCGTAGTACCGACTTCCACCATTTAATAAATTGTTCTGCACGGATCTCTCGTGTCTCATTTAACTCCCTATATCTTAGGACCGTGGGAGCACGTGAGACCTTACCCGTGGCACAAGACTGTCCGTGATTAATTTGTGCTACAGGCACCCTACTAGAAAGAGACAGGGCCTCTCTAGAAATGTCAAGTGTTGTCAAAACTTTTGCCCTCACTTTGTTCATTTGTCTAATGACTCCATTCTATAGGTCAAATATAAGCTCCTTGGTAGACATATACTCTCTAATCTGTGGAATATGTCTAAAGATTAGAAAGTACCCAAGGAGCTTATATTTTACCTATAGAATGGAGTCATTAGACAAATGAACAAAGTGAGGGCAAAAGTTTTGACAACACTTGACATTTCTTGACATTGCTAGAGAGGCCCTGTCTCTTTCTAGTAGGGTGCCTGTAGCACAAATTAATCACGGACAGTCTTGTGCCACGGGTAAGGTCTCACGAGCTCCCACGGTCCTAAGACATAGGGAGTTAAATGAGACACGAGAGATCCGTGCAGAACAATTTATTAAATGGTGGTATAATGCCCAATAGCGTGTACTCCCCTGGTGGTAGCCGGAGATGGTCTCGGTGAGGGTCGCTCGGTGGGACGAGTGAGGGCGGCTTGTACTGCTGCTCACTGTAAGTCCAGCCCTGGGCGGAAGTGAAATAGCGGAGGCGACAGCGGCTACCTTAGCCTAATCTTGGACCCCAATTAGGGGTTAAACACATTAAATAAATAACTATTATTGCACACGATTATCAAATTAGTTAATTAGTATTAGGTAGGTCTTGTCGGTGCTCAATTTACTTAGCGAACCACGCAAGCGCAAGACCGAATCACCAAGCCTTTGTATGCGATTCCTGACAAGATCGAGACTGCCCAGCGACGCAGGCGCAATCTATCGGAGATTGCCCGCAACAGTCGTACGGTCACTAAAATGTAGCTTATTAACGTTGATATGGAGCGCTAAAACCTGTTGATAAATTTAGGAGGCGAACTCTAAAGAAATATTTCAATTAGATGAGCTTCCTTTATATCTTAATTTATGTAATATTTATAAATAGTGTAATCTGATTTAATTTAAAAAAAATTATGTATGTAGGTCGGTAAAATATATATGTGTAACGTTACACTTGAACTTCGTTACGTTAATAAAACCACAAGTTGAAAATAATTTGAGTTTTGAGTTTTCCATGACAAAGAATTAAAATTCATAATAATTACTTTAAACTTTTTTTCCTGAGTGCCTTTTAGCACGGTAATGTTATCTATTTTCGGCTCCCAGGAAAAAAATCAGCAACCGAAATACGAGGATTTATCGCTTCTGTGACTCTTGATTTTAAGAGGCTCGTTACAGTTTATTATATAGCTTATCTCATGTCACGTCAACTCATAGACATTAAATTATTCTTTTTTTTTAGGTGCTAAGCATACATTTAAGGTTTTCCGGGTAGCAATGCTATAAAAATACATTGTGTGCTATACCGATCTAGCCGTTCTTGAGTAATGATAATAGGGCCATAATGTCTAATAATAGGGCAACTTACCAACTTACTACCAGACTTTCTTTATATTGATAGATATTACAGCTGAAAGCCGAAGTGCGGTTTTTTATACAACAGAAGAAATTGTTAGCTCTAGTAACTTTCAGTGAATTAGTTACATTAGTAACAGCTACTGGCTACAAATCGGCTAAAAGTAAGTTTAGTAGCACTTGGTTTTTAGTATAATACAGGCTGTAACATGAAGGGTACGTAAAAATGGTACCCTACATGTTACAGCCTACATTATATGTAATATTTGGGGTGTTTTAGGCCATCAATATAAACAACTTTTTGACGCCGTCATGGTGGAGTGGTCAGTATAGCTACCTACACATGAAGCCTTTCGGGTTTGAATCCTGGTGCCGGCAAATATTTGTGCGACGAACACGAATATTTGTTTGCGAGTCACGGTTATTACATATTTATTTAAGTTTATTTATAAAAATATCTAAAGCTATTAATTTATATTGAAAAAATGACCGTTATCTACACTTACGTGCAATAAAATCGACCCAACTCGTCGGTTTCGATTCGACATTTATCGGTATATAAAAAGAAGATTAGGCAAACAAAACTTGTAAATATAATTCAAATCAAATCAAATAATTTATTGCATTCATGAATGTAAATAACAGATGTTCACAAACAACACCAGCACACCATGGTGCCCATTTGGGCATAGCATAATCAAGATAAAAGTGTAACGGACTAGATTAGAAATTATTCATACTATATTAACTTAATTCGAATGTATATTTCTTACGCTTTATTTAACCTACTCTAAACATCGATAAATGAAGTGTTGGTGACAATAGACTAATTACTTCGGAAATCCTGGTTTCTCATTTTTGCGTCATACGCCATTTTTGTTACTATGCAGAATGTTAAAATTCAATTGAGTCATTGTATATTCAATAATTGATGATGCCTGATGCCCTTAAAATTATTTCCCCAAACATTTTAGCTCTCTGTATTAACTGTATATTATCAAGAAAATTTTTACTAACCATTCAAGGGTTGCGTTTGAAAAGTGATTGAGTAGTGGTTTTATTGAAAAAATGGCTTGAAGTTTGACATAAGCAGTTGCCTTGAAAGTGTCGGTGTCTTGAAAGTGGAAGCTACATATTTTCGAACTTCATTAAAATTTTGTTTTTAAAGGCACAATAGACAACCATATGTTCCGTCGCTTCGGAAATCTAAAAAGAAAAGAAAATTTTATGTATACAAGTTAAAAGTGTATATAAATATTTATGTACACTTTTAACTTGTAATCAAATAGCATATTAAAAACTATCATTTGATAGATTTTAATATGCTATTTGATTACAAGTGCAGAAGAGCGCAGCCACAATTTTATTAATACTGTCTGTCTGTGTGCAATGTATCTGCGTTGCATGTTAGTACATGCAAATGTGAATGATAAACATTATTACACTAGTACAATCCAATCAATACTCTCATTATCTTTTTCTCAAATAAAATAATTTACATTACACAAATTACATATTTTATTTGTAAATAAACATTTCGAACTAAAAATGGGTAAAACTATTTATGTATTTTATCTATGTAACAGTTATTTCAAAGAATTAAATAAAATAATCTATCAATTTTTATTGCCATTTATAAAAGGAATGGATAGAAAGGGATATTATTTCCTTATAATTCCGGAAATCCTAGTCACCCTAGTCATTTGTTTACAAATATTTGAATAAGTAAATTATGTACAAAAATTCATTAAATTCTAAGATAGGATTAAATGCGAGTATCAGAAATTTCTCCCTCTAATGGAGTTTTGCAAAATAACGCTAATAATCTGGAATTACGGGTGAAAAATGAAATTTATGGATTGAACAATATTATATGCAATTATGACACTTACAAGTGAAATTCACACTGCATCCTCAATACTACACACTTCTGCCATAGGAAAATAATGGTAAATTTACCATTATGCACTATTTATCCTTATGTTAAAGTAAAAAGCCGTACCAAAATCGCGAGTCGATATTTATGAATACGTCAATTACGACAATTTATGTCATGTTGAGATTTCGGGACATTGACACATGAACAGAGTGCTGCCATTACATAAATCCTTTCATTTCCCATAAGTTATAGAAAGAATCACAATGATGATTTTCAAAATAAAATACAAACCTAAACATTAAAAGTAAATATATTTAATTTATTTCTTTCATTGATAATAAATACTGATAATTGAATACAATATGTTAAGTTTTTAGCTACTTTTCTACTTTTGTTTTAGAAAGATGGCGAAATACTGGGGAAATCTTGTTTCTATGTAGTCGTGTTTAGAAAGAGATGACGACAATTTCTAGAAAGAGAAATGTGTAATTTGAAATGTCAAGTATTGTCAAAATTTTTGCCCTCACTTTGTTATTTTGACTAATGACTCCATTCTTAGTATAAGCTCCTTGGAAAGTACCTATTTCGAGATTTCGAGACTTTTGAGAAAAACTAAACTGACACTGACAGTGCTTTGATATTTGACAGTGATTAGTTAGAGATACATCATTGGTCTGGAGTTTCTCCCGAGTTCTTGTTGTAAAAATACGTGTTGAGAGACTCCATTTTTAACAAAAATCTACCGTACAATTTTCTTATAACTATAATTATTGAGTTTTCACTTGACATTGGCAAAATGCATAATCAATAAGATTTGCGAAGGCCATTAATTAAGAATAGAATAGAATAGAATCATTGGTCGCCGTCGTGGTGGAGTGGTCAGTATAGCTGGCTTCACATCAAGCGGTCCGGGTTCGAATCCTGGTAGCGGCAAATGTTTGTGTGACGAACACGAATGTTTGTTTGCGAGTCATGGTTGTTTATACATTTATTTAAGTTTATTTACAAAAATATCTAAAATTATTATGTATATAAAAATCGATATTTCTCTTTCAAAAATCGAAATTCGATTTTTAGTTATGATACAAAAATAATTAGTTATGATAAAATTTACAAAGTTAGTTGAATGTAACATGTAAAGATTTTTTTATTTTTCACTTAATTACTCAAATAACTAGAGAGATGGCTGTATACTGAGTTTCCTTCACTTTTCTTTTACACGTAAAAAGATAATTTGAAGCGGTTTGGCGGGAAACCATGGCATCTGGATGTCGATCTAGTTCAAAATTGCTTTGGAGTGGATTTTGTGCAGTGAAGTGATGTCGTTTCGTTGCATAAGCATCCAGTGTTGACGAACAGTTATGAGAAATTATTGAAATAAAGGTTTTGTGTATATGACGTTGAGAATTGTATAGTGGTTGGAAATCCCTCTACACAATTCTCAATACCATCATGAGGTTTGTACCATGTATTTCTTACCAAGCACTCCCTAGATGCATTAAAATGTGCGAAGCCCCTATTTTAATGCAAACATCAAGAAAGAAGACATAAATACAGACAGGGCTGTATGGACTTGATATCCTTTGCCCGTCCCGTTAGGGACAAAAAAAAACTAGTTATGTCACTTTGACATTGTCATTGTGATAGTCTGTGGTGGGTGGGGTGATAATTTGATCTTTTCAAAACACGTGTTTACGTGATGCACTCGTTCAGAGTGATTTTTATTAAGAAAAAGTGATAAAATAAGTCAAAATGAGTTTATACAACTTTAAAAAGATAGCTGTAGTCCCTACAGCAAAGGTACATATATTATCTAAATTTTGATCTTGAAATTATGTGAATTGTTTCCTCTTTTTATTGCATAACCTACAAGTTGTAACTTTTATGTATTTTTAGGACTTCATAGACATTATATTGTCCAAGACACAAAGAAAAACTCCAACAGTTGTACATAAGCACTATAAAATATCTCGGATACGTGCTTTTTATATGCGAAAAGTGAAATTTACTCAGCAGAACTTTCACGACAGATTGTCAAGAATAATACAGGTGAGTAAATTCGTACTTCGAACAATATGTTTGTATTAATATAAATGTTAGTTCTTACGCTGGCGGTTGAAATTATTTCTCTAATCCTAATAGTCTTCTAAATATTTTAAACTCGAAAGTTTTTCGGTTTGTATGGATGTTTGTTACTCTTTTACGCAAAAACTACTGAATGGATTTTAATGAAACTTTGCAATTATATAGCTCATACATCAGAATATCATATAGGCTATAATTTATAGTAATCATGCACAGAGTATTTTCAGGCAGAAGTTAATAAATTACCTACAATTGTTCAAGTACAATTATTGCGCAATATGGACTTGTACATTGTTATGTATTAGAAAAAATATAGGTTCTTCATTTATTTAGGACATCCAACAAAACTTACACTAACTGTTACAAAAAGAAGTTATATCTTAGTGCAGTTTTAATTGCAGGCTGCTACGGCATGCTAACATAGACAAGGGTTTTACATTAATGAAATACATAATTTAAAAAAATCTAATTGTAAAACTAATTAAATTCTTTGTAGTATTTACAAAAAAAAAATAGCAAAATTGCTTTGTTATTTTATTTTTAATGCAATGACAATTTGGAATATGCCTCAAAATATTTAAATTAAATTTTGAGATAAAGAGACTAACTATAATGAAAAATTAGATTCTAATTATATTATATACTTGTATTAAAATGATTTTATTAATCTTGTCCACCAAAGTATTTAAGGCATGTCAGGCAAAGATTTAGAGTTGGATCTATTTATGAATTGTAATATTACTGATATATTGTGTGTCCAGAACACTGGCTAAAAAGCCATCCAGTTCATGTTTAATTTTAATAATCACCATGGTGTCAGCTCCTTTAGCAGAATAACCATTTTACATGGTGGTTCATTATGTAAGGAAAGAAATAACCTCATAAGTATGTCTGTTTAGCGAGTTACTGAAATAGCTGCTATAGAGTTTGAACAATTCATTATTATTAGTATGTACAAACCGCAATGAACAATTTTTAAAAATTATGGAGGATGCACTATTTAAAATCAATGTCTTAAAATAATTGTTATCTGTGGAGACTTTAATATTAACATACTAGATACAAATTCAATTGTAATTGTTTTAAATTTATTTAAGTCCTATGATTTGGACTACGCTGTTTATGAACCTGAAGGATTACTGAAACAAGTGCAACTTGCATTGTCAATATTTTTACTAACTTAAAACCTTGCAAAAAGTCAATTATTGCACTATATTGCACTCAGTACATTGTGGTCAATTAGAAGTTTCCTAGGGAAAAAGTCACTCAAAGAATGAAAATAAGGTTTATTCCTATAAATGCATTAATGAAAAGAACCAATTTGAAAAGCTTAAATCGAAATTAAGTGTGAAGCTGCCATGGTTGTCTTTGATGACTGTCCAGATAAGCTATAATAATAAAACCATTTATTTCCATGTGTGATTAGTTATGATTTATTCTATGGTAATATTGTTAGTTAGTGTCCTCCAATCTGATCCATTGTTCCCTGTCCTGAGCTTTGTCCATCAACTTTTTTTCAGCAAGAGTGAGTATATTGTCAGCCCACTATTTTCTCGGTTTTTCTAACCTTGTGTTTGCCTGTCGGTCCTGGCCATTTTGTTGTCCTTAGATAAAGATAAAGATAGCATTTATTTCTAAGAATATACATGCTTAAAATATTTACATAGTTTTATTGATTTCCAATGCCTAATCATCCCAAGTTTTTCCACTCTGTTCTGTTCTGTGCTATTCTTGTCCATGTTCCTCCTGCTACCTTCCTTATATCGTCTTGCCATCTACAGATCTGCCTTCCCCTATTTCGCTTATCTCCTCTGGGGTACCAATGGGTTACCTTTTGCGACCATTTAGTTGGACCTCGTGCCATGTTGCCTGTCCATCTCCACTTAAGTTTTCTGATGGTTATATTTATTGGAGTTACTTTTGTTTCACGTCTTATGTCTACCAATCTTATTTTATCGATCTTCTTTATATTCAAAATGCTTCTTTGCATAGAATTTTGTCATACTTCTAACTTTCTTAAATTGTTGTTTTTTAATTGCCCATGTTTGGCTTCCATATGATAGGCATTGTGTTATACACACATTTAGAATTTTGCCTTTGATATTGACTTCTTTTTCATTATTTCTTTCATCGACCAAAAGCGTTTCCAAGCATTACAGATTCTTTTATTTATTTCTTTATCCATTTGATCCGTAGGAGATATTGTCTGGCCTAAATATTCATATTTATCAGTATATTCCACTATTGTGCCTTTTAATTTAATTTCTGCTTTTGGTCCGTTTGTCATTACGTTAGTTTTAGTTATGTTCATTGTCAGTCAGTTTGGTACTTTCCTCGTCTAGTTGGTTTAGCATATCCTGTAGCCTATACATAGCTTTTGCTCAATAGTACGATGTCATCTGCGAATCTTAAATGGTGTAGATGTTCAGTTTTCTGAATATTTGTTCAAGTACTGCAGTGAACAACTTGGGAGACAAGGGATCTCCTTGTCTAACTCCTTTTTGAATTTCGAACTCCTCTCCAATAGACTCTAACTTTATTTTTGCCCTACTGTTCTTATAGACTTGTTTGATTACATTAATATACTTTTCTTATATGCCTTGTTTTTGCAGTGCATCCCAGATATTGTAGTGTTTTAATGAGTCAAAAGCTTTATTATAATCAATAAATGCTATGTAATATGTCTTTTTGAATTCCTTATATTTTTCTGTTAACTGTTTCAATGTATGTATATGGTCAATAGTGGAATAATTGCTGGGAAATCCTGCCTGCTCAATAGGTTGGTTTTCTTCCAATACTTTAGTAATGTCAATACCTACTAGGAAGTAACACAATCTGGTTGTATATAAAACTTGTCTCCACAGAATAAATAATTCCTTTGTGGGCCATATACATATACGTTTTTACAATTAGTTTCCGAAAAATATTAGAGATTTGCCTGTTCACAAATTTAAAAAAAAACTGTAAAAACTAAATTATGTAAAGAAGCTTATTACAACAGAAATGATTATTTAAATGATCCGAATGCGTGGGAGTAAAATCTGCTCAAAATTTACGCAAACTAGCAATAAACGTCTTACGTCATAAATTAATGGCCCCTGTGTGTAAAACATTTATTTGTATTGTCTTATTAAATAAATTAAATTATAATTTTAATTATAAACAACATCAACAAACATCAGTATACTCACTTCAATGACATTTGTTCCTAAAATAACTAATACTTCTTTGTTTTTCAGGAATTCCCAAAATTGGATGATGTTCATCCATTCTACGCAGATTTGATGAATGTGCTCTATGACAAAGATCATTACAAGCTTGGCCTCGGACAACTGAACACTGCCAGACATTTAATAGACACGTAAGAAATTTCAATTGCTTATACAAGGTGTAAAAGACATGAACAGTCAAACGAGAACCATGTATTCTATACATCAAAATAAGTAACATTTCAAAAAATAATTGCTGGGAAATGATTTTTATTTTTTGGTGTTAAAAAAAATTGCAAATTGTACCGCGCAATGTAAAGCGCTCAACTCGTACGCATCGTAAAATCGCGATAATTTTGCCAGACGGCCACGAAGTTCACAATGTAGGTTGACATAAATGTAATCTAGCTACTTAGGTACTTACCTACTGTTCATTAATTTTCATCTACGATAGGCCTTCCGAAAGGGTGAGGTGTGGTTCAAACTGGCGACCTTCGACGTGTAGACACATGCGCGCTCGATACCTACAGCGTATCTAATTCGTGATCTCGCCAGGATTCCCTCTCGTAGTGACCGATGCTTATGTTCGTCGAATACGTCAATGATTTTTTGACGCATCTCGACAGCCGTTTCGCAAGGGCGGTCAAAAACTCTGTCCCTAACGAACCCCTTACAAAAAAATCTAGAGGGGTTATCTGGCGATCGTGCATAGGCCCAAACCGCCCAATCCCTTGGTCACCGAACAGCTCCGTCAGCCGCTTCCGAACGGGTCTCACAATGTGTGTTTGGGGGTGTCGCCGTCGTGCTGGTACTCGCAGCTGAGTTAGTGGCATGTTGTACAAAGCGTCTGAAATGTACCCGTTTAACAGATCCAGGTAAGCTCGCCCATCCATTCTTTGCGGCAAGAAAACGGGACCAAGTATAACAGTAAACCATGTTCACATATTCGCGGGCGTTATAAACATGCCCGGGATCTTGTTTCTAACACTCACTAAATCACCACGATCACAACACAAACTACACTGAAAATTGCGCTGAAGCCTTAGAACCGCTTATTACTCGGACGGCACGATATTATACCATAAAACCGGTTTGATTACGCAACCTCAACAAGCAATCGAGTTCGAAAGCATTCGATCATAAGCGCGCTGCTACCGTGGCGCTACGCTAGCGACTAGCGGTAGCGAAGTAGGTAGAGAACTTCCAAATAAATCACGCGGAGTGTTGCCAGCTACTGATATAAAAATTCCGCAACCAAACATACTTATTTTTAGTACTACAATACATTTTAATTATCTGAATTTATCTGAAAATAAAATAGTACCAACCAAAAAAAGGAACTAAAATAAACACACTTGTGGTAGACAATCTTGAAAAACTTTCCAATACTTTAACCACAATGTATGAGCTAATTGTCGTTAAAAATCTACTAATCCCATCGTCATGACGGTAACCTTAGACCATTTAACACGGGACGTGGCATAGCGCAGATTTAGTACAGAAAACATTCTGCCGTTTTTTGCGGGGGGTGAGGCAAACACGCATAGCACACATTTACTCACTAGTGCACACTGTTGCAAAAATTATAATCGCTATTATGAGCGCACACTCGGCGTACCACCATATCGCCTAACGTTGTTATATCGTTGTTTCTGTCGCAAAATTTGTAGATGACAAATTGTATTGTTATGTGAAACAGTAGTTGATGTGAATAGAAAATTACTTTCGTATGATAAACAACTCCGTTTTAGGATAACTTTAATGTTTCTGGTGGTCGTTTACGAGAAAACACTCCGCAACCAATAATTTTTACGAGGCCCGCTTAGCGACAGATACGAATTCAATATGGCGGTCGGTCGTCGCGGCGAACTATTTTTTATAAACTGACATGAACGTTTATTCATGTACTTTGGCAGTTTTTAATGTAAAAGAAACCAATTTGCTATTACGACCTTTATAACAAAAAATAATTGTCGTAATCGTTTCAGATTTGGCGCAGATACAATAAATAACTCAACTTAGGTATGTAAAAAAAACATTTAACCAAATAAATCAATCGCTATCAGAGTGCCAATTTACCAGTGATAGTGTGTGTAGTACACTTGCCATATCTCACCGGTAATTACTGATTTAATAATTATTGATTAACAAATCGTGTTAATTCCTGTTTTAACATTACCGTTTATTCATGCAACGCGAAGTAAAAAGTAATTACTGCTTTGGTGCTCGGTTATGACGTTAAACAGTAAACATTGAATTAAATTATCGCAAACAACACAATGAACAAAAAAAAATTTTTACTAGGTTTACAGCAAACACTAAGTTGGCAACATTGTATGCAAGCGCAGTACCTACGTAGGTAATTCTTTTGAGCTCGCGCCGCCCGCGCCGGCCGCCGGCCAAAGCGCCTGCCGCGACACGAGTTTCCCGCGCGTTGCTAGGTTACGAAGCAATGCTTGATTGAATGTAGGTATTTTATTTTCTGTACCTTTCTTCCTTGTTATTAAATTTTATAACAAGTGTAAAATAAGTAATCATGCCTTAATTCATTTAAAGCTTTCTTCAAAATGTTATCGTCTCTGGAACTTGAAGAAATTGTCAGTCCTTACTAACATACCTACACATCTACGTAGGAACTAAAGTCAAAGCGTAAATTCTTACATTATTATGGAATAAATTTGGAATTGTGGGTCCTATCCTATCTGGATATGTTTTCTCGCTATCCTTAAAGTCATAACTTTATATCAAATTGAACGTAAAAGAAAATTCATTTTTTTACAGGCACTGTGATTTTAAAAATGTAAAAGAATGAGAAGTAACTTTTTTGATGTGTATGAAATTGAAATCACCGTTTTATGTAGGTAGTTATTCAATACCTATCTGTTACTTGTATGGTAAATCAACAAAGTACGTAATTCTTTATCAGTGATAAAAGATTTAATAACCAGGTAATGTAGATGCTTACTACTTGGCGGTCTGAGCTTGACGGCAGGTTATTGGATGGTTGATCGTTTATTACTTTGTTTAACCAGGTAGTAGGTAGATCTAATAATTTATTAGTCAGCTGACTGCGGGTACAATACTTAAATAAATTAAGTTTTAACATGTTGATTAGGTAATTTAATCATTAACTCATCAGCTGATCATTATTTTGCCTACCCTGCTCCAAATTTATAAATTTTCGGTCACCCATCCGAGTGCCGACCGCGCACTTGGTAGCTTAACTTTCGTGATTATTACTAATAATGCACGACTGCGGCGCTATCGATCTCATTCTCCTCATAATCAACTGTTAAAGGGTAATAAATGTTAGTCGCCCGCGTGGTAATTTTTTGCACTCAGGATGCACGCGCACGGAGTTCAATGGCCCCGTTCGTTAGTGTCCGCGCGGATCGAGTGATCTACGTTGAACGCTAACGCTTTGAAGCCATTTTTTACTATGAAATACTAAAAAAAATGATAATGTTTCTTTGGACAAAAATTAAGAAATAATGTTTAGAATGTTTTCATAAAAAAATGAAAAAAAAAATTATGACTTTGACCTTCAATAAAATCGTAACTATCAATTTCCCAGGTATAGTCTGAAAGAAAAAAAATGTTATGATGGTGAGTAGAATACATGGTTTTCGTTTGACTGCTCATGTCTTTTACACCGTTATTATAGTGTAAATACATATACAGAAAACGAACAATCAGGATAGATCTTACACTCTTAATCATTACATCTCAACTATAGAATAATTTCATTAAAATGTTATTTAAGAGGTATAGTCACTTGAGTCCCATAACATGAAGATTATTTTGGGTTATAGACTAGTTTTTCGTCAGTTTTGGCCCGATCGAAGCTGCCCCAGGTTATGTGCCTGGGTGCAGTCAAAACGTGGCCCACAGTATTTCTGTCATAAGGTCGCCCGCAGGTCCTGTACATGCCGGGCATCACCCATGTCAGATACATTTTATTTTTATCCTTTTAATATTAAAAAAAGGGATTGATTATTTCAAGAAGCCATGTAGTGCCGTAAGTAGCCTCTTTAAGCCCGCCGCCAGCTCTTCTGGGATGGACTCTGGTTTTTTCAGCGCCTCTCCACTCTTGCGCCCTGTATCACAATCTGGCCACCACCCTAGTTACGGCAATACGTCTGCTATATTTTTTTTATGGGAAAGAGAAAAAAAAACAAACTAGCAGATGGTTCGATGGTACCTAAGTGATCACCGCCGCCCATGGACATTTTCAACATCAAAGGAATCGCAAATGAGTTGCCGGACTCTAACTAAAGAATACGCTCTCTTTTTTAAGATGTCCAGGTCGTATCTTTTCGGGAACACCGCTGGCGAAAGTTGCTTCCATAGTCTTTTGGTCCCTCTAAGGTCCTATTGAGGCCTTACATGTACTCATTTAGCTGGGCACTGATTAAAAATGATAAGATATTTCCAGCTATGATTGTTTTGATATCGTCTGGGTCGAGAATGTGTCTCCCCATATGTCGGGTTCTTTTGTGAATGAGAGGTTCACAAAAGCATAGGAGGTGCATCAGTATTATTTTAGTCTCATGTTGTAGATATGTTTGGTCAGCTTGCAGTGGTCAGTCAAAGCCCTAATCATCACGCTCAGGTTGCCTCTGTTGAGCTTCAGTAGCTCATCAAGGCGCTAACGAGAGTATGGTTCGATTAGTGCTTTTCAGTGTGTTGAGGTGTTCTTTGACAGACCGCTATTGCCTCTCAGAGGAGGTAGGTTTTTAAGTGTTGTATAGCCTGGTTCTTTGAGAAACCATGTCAAGGCTCTGGGTCAAACCATAGTCCTTGAGCCCCAGCCCTTGCTAGCTCATCAGCCTTTTCGTTACCGATGATTTCGAAATGATCCGCTACCCATTTGAGGGTAGTCTTGTTCCGTTGCCCCAGGTCTACTATAGGTAACTGAATCATTTGAGTGTTTGGCCGTTAATTATTCACAATAATGTTTAAATGTACAATAATAACTACCAAATATAACTGTACTGTGTTTACCTTGCAGTGTAGCTAAAGATTACGTGCGCCTCCTCAAGTACGGAGACTCGCTGTACCGATGCAAGCAGCTCAAGAGGGCCGCTCTCGGCCGAATGGCCACCATCATGAAGAGGCAGGGGGCCAATCTCAGCTACTTAGAACAGGTCAGATTGTTAACATAGATAACGAACTTGAGAGAAATATTTTTTATTGATCTTATAAAGTTATAGATCTCGTTATTAAATAGTAAATATGTTTTATTTCACTTCGATACGATACGTATTTATAAATCGAAAAGTAGCGAAAAATTATGCTCGGAAATCGGTGGACAGGCGAGGGCCCACACACGCCTCTGAAATGTGTGAAAAAAAATTGGTTGTCTGTAAAGTCGGTTTACTGACGATAGTTGAACGTGACAACGTCTTAAGAAAATACCGATGGAATGGTAGCATTTTTCAAAAGAAAAATTTAATTTCATTTGTTTAATAGATTTCGCATTATAGTATGAATAAACTTGTAATAAAATCTCTTTGGCTATACTATTTGTATCTGGCTGGTTTTGGTATCATTGAAAGTTTAAATTTTAAAGAACATAATTCCAAATTCAAATTAGAGAATTAGATTCAGAGCGAGGTAACGCCGCATGACGTCATGTTTTTTCGTGCGTGCAGCCGGCTCTATCGAATTATAAGACGTTGTCACGTCAAAAAGCCCTGATGTGACACGGATTACCGGTCGTGCTAAGGACCCGTTAACGTCCCGGGCACAAATATAACACTTATTAGTAACATCCCTGTTTATGGAGGTCGCCTCCATTACGTGGTTCGGTAAATATAGCTTTTTAAATCACTTTTTGGCCCGATCGAAGCTGCCTCAGGCTATGTACCTGAGTACAGTCAAAACGTGGCCCACAGTAGTTCTGACATAAGGTCGCCCGCGGATACACATATCCGGCGAGCATTACCCATGTCAGATACAACTACATTAAAACCCGTATAAGACGATTTCATAGGGACATAGCCATAAACGCGTCTTAAGCGGGAAAATACGACGTAAGTGTTATGGGTACTAGATAACTGACATTTTTAATATACATAATAACTTTAGATATTTATCGCATGAGTTCACGTTTACACCTATTTTGAGCAACCACTATATTTATATTTAACTAAATATTTTTTTTTTGCCATATAATAACTGCGATTAGTCGCCTGACTTGTTGAGTGAGGGTAATTTTTGAAGAGCAGCATGCCAGTGCCTTGCTGTCTACTCAGGATATATGACTCCTTTTAAATCTTCTGATTACATTGGCGTTGAGTAATCCAGAAGCAATTACGAGATTATGGTCGATTACGAGACGATCAAGGTACGATTTCTAATGCCACTGTGCCATATTTAAGTACTCATGGACTTCATCATTCCTCGCAAACCAAGGGGCATTTACAAGGTTCTTTAGGACGTTGTTTTGAAAATAAATAATGAGTGGAGATTTTTTTTATCACCAAAAAATTAATAATCATTTTCTTTGCAATTATTTTTTTAAATGTTTCTTATTTGATGTATAGAATACATGGTTCTCGTTTGACTGTTCATGTCTTTTACACCCTGTATTTGTATTTTGTTATTAGGTCCGACAACATCTCGCCCGTCTGCCCTCCATCGATCCTTACACTCGAACTATCATCATCTGCGGGTTCCCTAACGTTGGCAAGTCCAGCTTCATCAATAAGGTATTTTTCTCCCATAAAGTTAGCTTCTTTCTTACCCCAAATATGAGGCATATCAATTGACCTCAAAAATCAGCTGTTTCATACAAAAATGATACACTAATGCAACCAATACGCATACAGCTGATTTTTAGGTCAATTGATCGGACGAAGAAATTTTTAGGTAAACCGGTAAGCCAAACTAGCAATAAAAAAGTGAAGACGACTTTTTTGACCAAGTAACCTTTGAATTTCCCGGTTCCTATCTATCTCTTTCGAACTCTCCCCACAAGTAATATGATGACGTATTAGACGGTCACGTGCCACTTGCTCTAGTGCAGAGGTGCCCACACAGTCGATCGCCTAGAATATGTAACTAAACCTAAAAGCGACGCATAGAAACACTAAATTACAAATTTCTACTAAAACTATTTTAGTTTCGTTACATACGAGGAAGAAGTGAGAATAGTTCTCGATGAATTTCAAAGACGCTTTGAAGATATAAAAAAAATTGAGAATATTTTGGCATTTATGTCATACCCATTCAATTGCACGAACATACAAGAAATCACTTCTAGCATGAGTAACTTGTTCAACATGGAATGTATAACAATTCAAGAAGAAATTTTGAAGTTAATATCGGATATCAACTTAAAAGCTAGAGCTGGCGACAGTAATCCTTTCTGGTCTTCTATACCTGAAGTGAACTATTCATTGATAAAGCAAATATCTTTGCAAATAACTGCGTTCTTCGCATGTGCGAGTCTGGATTTTCTCATATGAAAATAAAATCAAAAGATCGTACTCGTCTCACAAATGAGCGAGCACCTAACATCCTGCTTGCGTCTAGCTTTGAGTGAAAATCTGAGGTGAAAATAGTCCTAACTACGAAAATTTTGCGGAAAACCATCAATGTCATGATACGACGTCACGATAAATAAACCTAATATTGTAACATTATAAAATTATGTGGTAATATTGTATGCTTATAAAATAAAAATTTGAGACTTAGCATCCAATGTAGTTTTACTTAAAGAATTTGTTTTGTTAATAATTTTTGATAGTTGTTAGTACAAGTGTCGATCTCCGAGTCATAAATTTTTGGTAGGTAGATCTCCATTGAAAAAAGTATGGGCACCACTGCTCTAGTGGTTAAAAAGAGACAAATAGATAATAAGTGTCAAGGTCAAATTTTTTGTCTTCATTTTTGTTCGAGTTGTGGCTCCAGTTTTACCAATAGATTTCTTGGATTGGACTCATATTTGGGGTAATGTCTTCCCAGTTACCCTGTATAAACAATCGTGACGTTGATTGAGGGTAGTTTTACAAAGTCTGTAGATAACCTAATTTTAATAACCGTTTTGATTTTTCAGATTACTCGCGCTGACGTCGAAGTACAACCTTACGCGTTCACTACAAAAAGTCTGTATGTTGGCCACACTGACTACAAATATCTAAGGTGGCAGGTAAGCCAATAAAAATACCTCGATCAGTCCTATTATTTAAACAACCGTTTTTTTCAGACAGCCAAATTGAGTTACTACTAGTTGACACTTTTATTTTTATTTTTTCATTCCACGGATGTGAATTCCAGTGATCTAACCCGTACAGAAAATTTGACTCCCCTATATATTTTGAAATAAAAAAAAAAATTAAGCTATTCTCTGTGGTTCCAAACAATAAAAAAAAGATTATAAAAATGTAATGAATATTTCAGGGAATGAAAAATTTCAAAAAAGCACTCTTTTTCGGAAAGCATAATAATAATTGTAAAAATTTAATATTTAGAAATATAATTTTGTATGTATTTTAAATGTAATAATGATAATCATTTATGCGTCTCCATAATCTTACAGTACATTACAACAATTTATAAGACATTTTTATATCACTAGTCAACCCTCCACCCCATTATAATGCACTATTAAAATAAATATGGATTAATAATCTTGAAACAAAATTTTACATATCATATTTTTTTTGAAGAAGAATAATTAGCTACTTTGTTGTTGTGCGTTATTGGCATATGTTTGTTTTATTTGAATGTGTGTATGAATGTAGATAAAGTAGTGTATTACATAACTTGGTATTAAAACACTAGCGGATACTATTATAAAACTCGCAAATAATAACTCTTATTATATGACAGTTACATAAACTACTATTTTTCATATTAGTAGAAAAGTACTTTCAGGGTGTGAATTATTTCATATACACATGACTATGTTCGCATGGGCTTCTTATAATTTAAAAAAAAAAATGTTTAAAAAAAAATTTGTTTAAAGTACTTTCATATTACTGTTTTATAAATTTAATGACATTTTGAAACTAAAATAATCTAATGTTTTCTTTTGAATCGAATGTATTTCTGTGTACTCGTAGACTTACTGGCACAAAATAGAGTAGTTAAATCAGGATCTGTAGTAGTAATAGCTAACAATACTAATTTTTAATTTTTAAGTGAAAATTGTTACTAACAACTACTAATAAATTCTATGGACTGTTGGTCTGAAATAAATAAATTCATTCATTCATTCATACCATGTACCAACCATGTATATTGTATTATTTTCTATTATCAGGTTATAGACACCCCGGGCATATTGGACCATCCTCTGGAAGAGAGGAACGTGATAGAGATGCAAGCGGTGACAGCTCTGGCCCATCTCAGAGCTGCTGTGCTCTACTTCATAGACCCTTCGGAGCAGTGCGGACACACTATTGAAGAACAGGTGAGTTAGGCTAATAGTTATTTGTTCAACGAGTGAGCAAAGAGCAATGCCCTTTTTGTTACTTATTGTCATTTCAACATCTAACTAAAACAATAAAATCTTGAGCGATATTTCCATGTCCAATTTTTTGGGCCAGAAGTTGTATGGCGCATGGGCATTGTTCTTTAGACTACTATAGCAATATGTGGACAAAAAAAATTGCTTTCATATGAAAGAATCATACGTTTCCACCTCTTTGGACGATAAATTAACCAAAAATAGTTAAGACATACCTACCTTAACCATTACCTGATATGGCTAAAAAGGTAGGTAAATACATTGGTATGGGGGTCAAAAATGACCCCACATAGAATATGCATTATAATAAAACAAACGAAAAAAAAATTATTAAATTCAGGCAAATGTAACTTATGGTTGAAATATTAATTAAGGTCTTTGGCACATTTTAACTAGAAACCACTTGCAATAAACAAGTGATTACTAATAAAAAAAATCTAATTTGTTATTTTTTCTAAGACTATACTTTTTTTTATAACAAATCTAAGAAACAACAATTTTCATATCATTTTCATATGTATTCAACTTAACAAATGTCAGGAACTTCTTCTGGGATCACATACAGCAAAAAAAAATGACAAACTAAAACAATTCTTCATAAAAAAAAATAATGCCTAAAAATGTTTCATATTTGGTATAACTTTGAGTTTTAGGCCAATCAGCGACTAGTCTATACTAAATACCAATTTTTTCCACCAGATATCCCTGTTTGAGAGCATCAAACCTCTGTTCACGAACAAACCTCTGATCATAGTTCTGAATAAGATGGACGTCGTGACTCCGGAAGATCTGGCGCCTACGAAGAAGGCGCTCCTCGACCAGTTGGAACAGGCCTGCGCTAAAGGAAACTTGGTCAGGTAAGTAAGACTGTTTAAGTTTGCTTGGAATCGGCTTCTGAATTGTTACAATTAAAAAATATATAATTTGGACAAAAAATATGATTTGGAATATTGAGCAAAAAATGATTAAAAATATTCCTACCTTAAATCTTACCAATAAAAAGAATAACATAGTAATATAATTTACTGAACAAAAATGTTACACAGTGACCTATTTTAAATTAAAAAAAAAATTTAAATCAATTAAGTAACCGACTTCAAAAAAGGAGGAGGCTCACTATTGACTATGTTTTTTATGTGTTACCTCATGTCATGACTTTTTACTGCTGAGTTTTACTGAGTGTACCGATTTATATTCAAAAGCTGATGCTTGTCACGTGGTACCATTTAAATTGAAGCGAATTCTGACACGTTGTTTTTGAGTTATCCCTAATAATGCGTATTTAATTGATTTCGACTACGTTGATTTTTATATTTTATTACTTGTTTGTCTAAATAATCTCGAGATAGTTTCCTGAAAATACTTGCAACACTCAAAAGAAAAAAATATTATTTTTTAATAAAAAATCTAAATGTTTTTTGAGGTCGGTGCCAACCTCAATATTTGGATTACTCGTTAGATTTTTTAAAACAGAAAATTAAAAGTTAATTATTTTTTGGTCATTGCTATTATCATTTTTATAATATTGTCTCAGCGCGGAATCGAACTCGGACCTGTCAACTGTGCCAGTGATGAGAATGTCCACCATCACTGACTTGGGTGTGCAAGAGGTAAAAATAGAGGCTTGCGAGAGGCTCCTAGGACACAGAGTGACAGAGAAGATGAGAACTAAGAAGGTAAGGTAACATAGTTTTTTTTATGTTATGAGATGGCAAACGACCTTGCGGCCCACCTGATGTTAAGTAGTCACTGCCGCGTATAGACACTTGCAATATAAGGTGTAAATCACTTAACACCGCAAGTGCGTTTGCCATCCTGGGAACTAAGATGATATGCCCTCCATGCCCACTAATTACACTGGCTACCTTTCCTTTCAATCCGAAACACAGCGAACTGCTTCACGGCAGAAATAAGAAAGGCGGTGGTACCTACCCAGACGACCCTACATATGGGTCTACCACCTAGTAATAATATTTAAATTGTTTATAATTTTATTTCGTATGAAAAAAAAAACAAGCTGCCGATAGAAGTGAAATCTTCCCACTAATGTTATAAACGTGAGATTTTGTATGGATGTACGGATTTTAATGAGTCTTTACAATAATATAACTTATACTAGGGCTTCCCAAACTTATTTTCATTGTGATCCTTGGGAATTAGGCAATTTTTTTTCGACCCTAGCAGCATTGCAGGAGAGAAGAACAACAATAAAAAATAATAAATATGAAAAAAAAAACTATAAATATGAAAAGTGGTAATAATTTATTTAAATATGTGCTTAAATATAAAACTTCACACATATTTAACAGGTGGACGGTATCCTAAACCGCTTGCACGTGGCTGTGCCTACCCCCCGCGACGGAAAGACTCGACCCCCCGTCATACCCCCCTCCGTGCTCGAGAAGAAGCAGAAACAAGCAGAGAAGGAGAACAGGAAGAGGAAGTTGGAGAGGGAGATTGAAGTAGAACAGGGAGATGATTATGTCCTGGGTGAGTGGTCGTCTTCAAACTTAATCCGTTTCCGATCGAGCTATTGGGAATCCGGTTCCATAATCGTTAAGGACCGAAAATAATTCAATCAAGCAATAATATTAGTTACATAAAAAGAAAATGTATTTTTAACACAACAAAATTATAACTGAAGATAAATTAAAAAAAATGCAAACGATGATTCTCGTACTTTATATCTCAATTGTAAAAAACATTTAATTATTTTTGTTTCATTTTTTTATTCTATGTATTAAAAAAAAGAAAAGGAGTAAATATTTTATTTTTTACTTTTAGACCTAAAGAAGAATTACGCTGATATCCCAGAGGAGGAGCGATACGACCCTATCCCAGAGTTCTGGGAGGGACATAATGTCGCCGACTATATAGACCCGGAGATATTCGACGTGAGTACACAGAATACACAACACATTCACTATACACAACACATGCACCATACACAACACACACCATACACATCACATAACCATACTCAACACATAACCATACACATCACATACTATCACCCCGATGTCTACATTTCTTCACTTACACCTCACGTAATTAATAGATTACCATTAGACAGGCCGAATGCTTGTCTGCCAACAACATAGTATAAAGACACCTTCGTCGTTCTTCTCCTTTCTAGAAACTGGCCGAGTTGGAGAAGGAGGAAGAGTTGCGAGAAGCCGCCGGCATGTACGCCGTGCCTAAGATAGAGCTAGACGAGACCATGCGGGAGATCAAGGACCTCGCCAGGCAGATACGGTAAAAATAATATTGTCTAACAACGACTCTATCTCACTAAGTCCTAGTCTCTAGCTTCCTCTGTATCAGTTTTTTCAAGTAAAACTTCAAAAAACAGAGACAGAGGAATTGGACATTCGGAATCGCAACCTCCGAAAACCACGAAATTGATACTCATATTGATATTTTATTAAAAAATCGCGCTCGCCCTCTTGGATTAGGACTATTGCTAGTTACTGTTTTTAGACAGCGGAAACTATCTATAGTCAATAGTCTGACTAATGAGCATTAGTTCCGTCAGAAAAATGCGTCACTTCTGTTCAAAAAAGAATCGCCAATTCCTTCAGAAAAAAATCTGTCTTTTTAAGATGGCGGACGCGATTTTTTAATATGTATAATATTAATATGTGTTTCTTATATCTATCGTTGCAGCAACAAGAAGGCGATCCTGAAGGACGAGTCTCGTCTGACGAAGCAGTCCACCAAGCCAGTGATGCCCCGGACCAGCCGCGCCCGCGCCCGGGACAGGTCCACCGGAAAACTACGGGAGGAGATGGAGAAACTAGGTCAGATATTGTTGTATTTTCAACACACTTGCTCTTATAGCAGCTCTGGAAACTAGGTCAGATATTGTATTTTCAATACACTTGCTCTTATAGCAGTTCTGCAAACTAGGTCCGATATTGTATTTTCAACACCTTCTGGAAACTAGGTCTAATATTGTATCTTCAACACACTTACTCTTATAACAATTCTAGAAACTAACATTGTATCTTCAACACACTCTTATAGCAGTTCTGGAAACTAGGTCCGATATTGTATTTTCAACACACTCTTACAGCAGTTCTAGAAACTAGATCCACACACACTTGCTCTTAAGCAAGTGTGTTGAAAATACAATATCGGATCTTATAGCAGTTCTAGAATATTTTCAACACGCTCGCTCTTATAGTACAGTCTTAGAAACTAGGCCAGATATTGTATTTTCAACAGAGAAAGTTTCCAACTATGATTTAACTATAATTTTGCCCGAAGGCGTGGATATGTCTGAGACGCAAGAGGCGCACTTCACTAAGACGCGGTCGCGGTCGCGATCGCAGTCGCAAGTCGCCGCCAAGAAGGCGCGACTGGAATCGCGCACCAGGTCTGTCAGCAGACCCGCCAGAGACGAACAGGGTGTCAAGGATGTTGTTGTGAGTACTGTACTTTTATTATTAACTAGCTGAGCCATTCATTTTTATCTTAGAACATTTAACACGGGACGTGGCATAGCGAAGATTTACTCACTCGCGGGCTCGGCTAACCCGCGTACCACCTTATCGCCTAACGTTGTTATATCGTTGTTTTTGTCGCAAAATTTGTAGGTGAAAAATTGTATTGTTATGTGAAACAGTAGTTTATTTGAATAAGAAAATTACTTCCGTGTGATAAGCAACTCCGTTTTAGGATAACTTTAATTTTTCTGGTTGTCGTTTACAAGAAAACACTCCGCAACCAATAATTTTTACGAGGTCCGCTTAGCGACAGATACGAAATCAAAATGGCGGTCGGTCGTCGCGGCGAACTAGTTTTTATAAACTGACATGAACGTTTGTTCATGTACTTTAGCAGAGGGGAACGCGTGCGCTTGCCACGTCCCGTATTAAATTGTCTAAGATTTTATCATGTAGTTGTGCTAGTTTATTTTGTGATCTCTCTCAGTATTTGCGGAATCGATGATTTTCAATCCCACGGGATCTCGGAATTTGCGGGTGCAAGTGTAAGATGAGCTGCCTATTAAGTGTTGTGTAAAGAGAGAGGTATTTAAAAATGTTAAAATAAAAATCTGATGGTATACATTTATTTTAATACTTTAGAATTGAAATATTTTAACGAAAAACCTTGTTAAATCTACTCCTGTTTCTGTTGTTGGAAATTTTTACGAAGGAAACATAAAGTGTATTATCCCGCGGATCCCGCACAGGTAATTCCGCTCGCTGTAGGTGTGAAAAATGATGTGAGATATTTCGAAATCTCGGAATAACAAGATTGTGTGTTGATGATCTAAGTTTGTGTGTGTTAATAAATCTGTATTATTTAAATGCACATCAAAGAACTTATGATCCGTCAATAATATACTGATTGCACATAAAATTTACCCGAGCGTAAAATAAGAAGGCAGTTTAGGGTTACTTATTTTGCTGGGCACCAGTATTATTGATATACAAAGGGAAGATTTTTAAATAACACATTAATAAATAAATAAATTTCTCCCAGATGCAACGCAAAGTCAAGAAGCTGGCTCACGTGGCCATCGCCAAGAAGACCAAGAAGATGGGACTCAAGGGAGAGGCCGACCGGTTCATCGGCACCAAGATGCCGAAACATCTGTTCGCCGGCAAGAGGGGCGTCGGCAAGACGGACAGGAGATAGTTGGGGACAATATAATATATGTATCTTATCGGCTAAATACTGAGTTTTATTTACGCAAAAACCTGACTAGAAATACGCGTTTCAAGTAAGATAAGCTAAGATGATGTGTGGAGTTACAAGAATGGACAAGGTGAAGAATGAGTGCCTATATTACTGGCAGTCTGAAAATAGCACCAGTGGCAGAAAAATGGAAAGGAAAACGACTAGCTTGGTACGGCCATGTTATGGGGAGATTTATCAGATTATCATAATATGATAAAGAAAGTGATGAACACGAATGTGGACGGGTATATAGGGAGAGGAAGATCGAAGTAAAGATGGATAGATTGCATGAGAGATGATATGGTAAAGAAAGGAGTAAATGCTGAGATGACGGCTGACAGGCATGTATGGAAGAGAAAAACATGTTAACATTTATTAAACAACATATAAATTAAATAACCAACACCCTGAATACAGGTGGTTAGGGATCGGCTTCTGAGTTTATTTAAAAAAAAATTTTGAAATAAACGATTTTTTTTTGGAAAAAGAAATAAAAAAAACAAAAGTACCCAGAAAAAATTGTATGTACAATACTTTCTAGGTACTTTTTGTTTTTTTTTTTTATTTTTTTTTTTTAAATTTTTTGAAATAAACTGTAGCCGATCTCTAACCACCTGTATTCAGGGTGTTGGTTATTTAATTTACATGTTGTATAACTGACAAATAATTGATTTACGGAGAAACCTCGGAAAGCTAAGTAAAACTTCTTCAGGCGCGACTTGAGGGTAACTCTGGATCATTTTTTCTGACGATAAATGTTTAGTTTCCGCTATTTAGAGTGACTATAGTCGTGATCCAAGTTGGCTGACGCGATTTTTTAAAATAATATCACCGTGATCCAAGGTAGCGGACGCGACTTTTTAATAATAAAATCAATATGGGTGGTATCATTTTTTATGGTTTTCGGGGGACCCGATGTAAAACTTTTAAATTTACCCGTCCATTCTGATGTCAAAATGGCTGGTCAATGTCCGTACCGTAGTCTATTTTGAAATTAATAAAGTTTTCACATACTAAAATTTGCTTAGCTATTGCTGTTTTTATGCCTTTGGTATAATAAAAATTAGTATAAGAGCAAACCGAGTTTTGTTCAAAATTGCTACCTATTAGATATAGCAAGGCACTTGATAATTTTCTTTTTAATAAGACTGTTGACCGGCCCATTTTAACTTTTGATTTGAATTCTAACTATATAGTTTTGATGTGGTCAAATAACCCTCTTAGTAGGCAGTTCGGCGACTATTCCGGTTACCTATAATAGTGCAACCGAAGTGTAGTGCCGTGCACACACAGCAGTAAATTGATACCACCTTTATTTAGCACCGAATTGATACTATCCAGGAATATTAGTTACCATAGATATAGGAACTGTAGATCGGCAGTGTGAAAGAGAAATAGCATACTAACGCGTATATTAGACCGAGATAGATGAGACCATTTCACGTATACGCAAGCGGCCAAGTCGGCCTGTAGTCACAATGAAACACAGCAAACTTTCCTATTACTATTTCTTTTTTCAGTGTATTTTTTCTAGTATTAAAAATATTTACGCGTATGTAAACGCAAAAATAAAATTATTCCTTATAGTCTAAGATCCGAACCTAAATCGACCTTCACCGAGCTGATAATAGAATGAAACATATTTTATTATTAATTTAGTATATTAGAAAATATATTAAAAATGGGTTGTCTAAAAAAATCCTGGACAGACTATTTTTAATTATTTTTTGAAAAATGATTTTTAATAAAATATTGCAATATCAAGATAATAAGAAAATTTTGTCGCGCGCTTATGATGATATAAATTTTTTTCTATTATCCAATCGAGTGAAAGTAACTGATATCGACATACCTGTTCATACCTGACAACCCAGTAGTTCGCGCAGGTAAATAATAGACAACCCAATGCCTGCACATTCTATACGGTTTCTACTATCAGTCAGGACAAAATTTTCTTATTATCTTGATGTTGCAATATTTTATTCATTTTTTTTTTAAAATCATTTTTCAAAAAATTAAAAAAAATAGTCTGTCCAGGATTTTTTTAGACAACCCATTTTTAATATATTTTCTAATATACTAAATTAATAATAAAATATGTTTCATTCTATTATCAGCTCGGTGAAGGTCGATATAGGTTCGGATCTTCTACTATTAGTGTAAGGTACTTTTATCTTAACTGGGCATCAAACATTTGCAAAAATATTTCGTTCGGGTCTTAAAGTGCAAATTTCAAAGATTTGATGAAACAATGTATGTATACCATAAAAACATAAGCACCAAGCACTGTCAAATTTCGACATTTTTTTTTCAGTGCATTTTTCCTAATAAAGAAGTGTAGAACTAGAATGTTTAACACACAAAACATAGAATCAATAACATGTTACTAAGTTCGACTACTAAAACTATGAACATTTGTGATTACAGTTAAATGTTTACTTCTTGCATTCAAAATTATTATCCAGTTATTTTATGTATACATTTAAGTAGGTAGATTTTTGGTATCGAAACTAGGCCTGATGAATGCCTCCAGAAAAGTGGGATCAAATGGCAACACACTGTGTACGTCGGACGGCCGGCAGTCGCCGACGAGGCCGACCTAAGAAAAGATGGTGTGACGATATAGAGGTTCAAAAGCGACTGGGAAACTGGCACAGAATAGGGATCAGTGGAAGAGTTTGGGGGAGGCCTTTGCCCAGCAATGGGATGATATAGGTTATTTTTAAAAAGAAAAAATATAATACATTGAAAATCATCATAGATGATTTATTAAATATACACATTAAGTCACGCCTTTTTTCTCATAGTGGTAGACTGAAATCACTTCTTTCCACTTATGATCCTTACATAAACAACATGTAAATTGAATAACCAACATCCTGAATACAGGTGGTTTGGGATCGGCTTCTGAGTTGATTTCAATAATTTGTTTTTTAGAAAAACGATTTTTTTAGAAAAAAAAAAAACAAAGTACCCAGAACATATTGTACAACATTTTCTGGGTACTTTTGTTTTTTTTTTTTCAAAAAATATTTTTTTGAAATTATCTCAGAAACCGATCCCAAACTACCTGTATTCAGGGTGTTGGTTATTTAATTTACATGTTGTATTTCTTATAATAAAAAAAATATGAAGCGTCGGTGGCGTAGTGCGTAAGGGCGTTGTCTCCCTCCCTGGATGCACCGCGGTGCACCGGTTCGAACCCCGCCACGTACCAATGTGTTTTAAAATTTTGAATTCATATGTATGTACGTTTATCGACGTTTTTAAGGTGAAGAAAAAGTGGTTTAGTGGAAGATCTCTAACACTTTTGACGGATTGTGTCTGGCACCAGGAAGAGAGACGGGCGTTTGTGAGCAAATTGTATTAAATTATCATTTTAGTATTAAACTAAAATGATTGGTTAATTATTACATAAGTTCACGATAGGACTGACATGTCTGTAAAGATAAAAGTCCCTTAAAAATAATGAAGAAAAAGGTGAAGAAAAACCTGCACACAGCTATGAAGAAATTCTTAGGTTGTTGTGAAGTCGTCCAACCCGCACTTGGCCAGCGTGGTTGACTAAGGCCCAATCGCCCCTCATGTGGGGTAGGCTCGAGTCTGAGGTGGGGACATTATATGAGCTGTTGATGATGATGATGATGATGAAAAAATTATACATACAGGGTGGTTGGGAATACATTGTCATCCTTTTAAAAGAACACTACTCAATTTCCGTAGTTCTACTCGAAATATGAGGTAAATTAACTTACCTAAACAATCAGCGGTTCCATACATTATGGTTGAATAGGTGTAGCACTTTTGTATGGAACAAATGATTTTTGAGCCAATGCCTTCCAGTCACGCTGTAAATAAGATGTCCGGCGATTTCAAGTACTTTGGCTTTTTAGAACCAGTCATAATTCAGTTATAATCGTTGGGTAGTAAAATAAAACACAAAATTAGCAAAATGAATGGCACATTTAATTAATATTATTCATTTTTATAATTAGACCTTTCTGGTATTATAATCATTTTTAATCTATGCATTTGAACTGAAAAAAAAACAAATGCTCTATGATACACCTGGCTGTCAGTGTTGCCACATAAGAGGGGAAAATAACAAAAAAGCCTCACTTACACAAAATAATGTGCAAAAATAAAGTTTCAGTGCCTCACCATCCAAGAAATCATCTTTAAATAATTTACGGATTTCGAAATACAGACTACAAAATTATTCCTTAACATACTTACGCACAGACAACAAAAAGTATATTTAATAAAAAAAAGAAAAAAACTTAAGTTTTAACCGCTAAATGGAAGAAAATGTCAACTAATCTAACTAAAGAGCTTGAGTAATGATAAAAGTGACACTTATAATCTATTTAAAGAATACTAAAGAAATTAATAAGGATTTGAACTTTTGCAATATGGACTTTATGTTATAGGTAAATGAATTGAGAATCGCCTGTGCCCGTCAGGCGTTCTTTATGTCTTATCTGGCGTGTACGTTGTGTGTTTGACTCAATCCTCTTTAAATAATAATTGTGCGTCTATCTCACTTGCACTTACAGGATTTTAAATCAAAATACACGAAAACATAGACCCTTATTGAGAAATATAGCACTTCGTATGAATCATTACAGTCAAAAATCAACCTTAGCGCCTATATAATACAGTTTAAACCGAAACTAAATTACAAAATAGTCGGGTAGTTCACAAACTGACAGTATTGTACTATGTCGTAACGAATTACTCTAGTACATTGTGTAGTTTTGATAATGACATGCTGTTGCATCTTGTTCACACTTAAAAGAAAGAAAGAGACAACTATATCAATCACTGGACCGAATTTTAATCTTAATGCCGACAAAGTCGCACAAACTATCGCTGTCATGATTTTTTTAAATAGACAAACAACATTCGTCAGCCATAAACTTTTAACCAATAAAATATTGAGCTTTAAAAAAGATTTTATTTACAATTAATAATCAAATTATGCTCTCATAAGAGTTTTGGTGTAAACATTGAGAGCTCTAGTGTTGCCACAAAGAAAATTTTTTTAATAACCTAACCTTTGATAGGGAAACAATTCCATAAATAGATTATAGATAAACAATTCCATAAGTAGATTATTAGTAAAGTCTGAAATAATCAGAGCCAATAACAAATATTAAATATTTCTAAGCACTGTATATTTGGCTTAAATTTTCTAACGTAGCAACACCACAGCTATCAATTGTTTACATAAACATTTTAGTATTGTAGATCACCACCAAAAAAATCGATCAGCATGCAAAATCAATACCTCTCACATGCCAGACAATGCAATATATCTGCGATAGTTGCATATAATTCAATAAAAAAATAGATTTTTCGAATTAATCAGCTACCGGTTACAATAAAAAAAATTCATAATATAATTCTATGAAACTTCATTAGATCACCTGGATCAAAAAGTTATAAAAAAATGATTTGTCAAAAAACGAAAAATATATAAATCATATACGTCAACGAATTTCACTGGATTTAGTAAAAAAATTTGAAAAAAAAACCTTTAAGTACGTTTTTAAGTTAGCAGCCATTTTGTTTAAAAATAATAATAAAAGACTTGCGTGCGTGTGCGCAGATTTGTGTGTTTTTAATAGTATATTTAACTATAAGTTAATTTTAATCAATCTTAATGGAAAAAAGCATATCTGCAAATTGCAAAACCGCCTAAGAACCTACCTTCACAACGAGGCACAAAAGACAATATTATTATTACTATATTTTTAACATTACTAGTATATTTTTCTCTTAAACTTCCCTACATTTTGTGGTTCCGCGGAATTGCAATTTAGTAAAACAGATAAGCTGTTTTATAAATTAATACTTAAGGAAAAAAAATTTCTCATGGTTTTTAAAAATAAAAGGAATTTAAAACAGGCTTGAAGAATCATCAAAGAAATAATTTTAAAATTAAATTGATAAGTATTTTTGTAAGTTACGCGGTTTTTCAGTTCAGTAGTACTTAAAAATATACGACACACACAAACCAACACACACATACAAATCACTATCGGCACTTAATGCTCCATAAAAAAAAATCACATAATTATTTTTACGATAGTAATAATTATTATAAACGATCCTAAATCCATTTGCCGAGACATTATTGTCAAGCTTCTGAGGGTAGTCACGAAAAAAAACGACACCAGACGAAAAAGCAGGATCGGTAAAAGACTTGGAAACAAATAAATAAGAATTTACCACAAAACATAGGAGATTTTTTTAATACCAACCCTCGAAAATGGACTTGGAATCGACTTAAAACTACGCTTATGGCAGCGAGTAAAAGACAAAAAAAGTTTTTAAAATCGTAATTGAAAATATTCTTTCTCAACTATAATATACCTATACATAAGTTTTATTCTAAGCTAATATTTTACAAAATTTACGGTTTGTCTTTGGAATAAGACATTATTTCTGAAAAAAATCTCTTCTTACACCGTGGCGTCAGCGATGTCCTGTGTTGGTTTTTTAAAAATCTATTTTATATATATTTATAATAATTATAAAACTATTACCTATATGCTAATAATATACAACTTACCTCTAAAGTCTGAAATACATCACTACGCACAGTTGGGTCGCTTCTTTGGATAACTATACCAATTTTTAAAATAAAAATAACAATAAAAAAATTGTACCGACGCGATGTCAAGTGATATGTAAAAATAATATTGTTTGTTATTTAATCGACAATGCTCAGGAAATTTTATTAAAAAAATATCCAATACACTATTCATTTAAAATAAGAAAAAAATGTTTGAACTTTGACTTTTTTTTAATATAATCACATGAGCACTGACTGAACTCAAATTAGTCAATTTATTATACATTTAAAAGCGTCTTTTACACCACTGGTATTTTTTACCATAAAATTTTAAAACGCCCCACAGACAATATAATAACCAGTCACTTTTTAAAAAAAATACAATTCTAGGCAATAAAAGAAATTACAGTAGAAAAACGGAACGCCAACTAATATTACAAGAGCGAAATACATTGTCATATAAAAAAAGTAGGTAAAAATACCAAAAAAATAATAAATAAACAATGTTTATGTCTATTGACGGGTTTCGTTTTTCTAAAGCAATTCCGCTTGTAAAAGTGTCATGACAAATTATTTTATTACTTTGTAAATTAATACTGAAAAAAATCAAATTGTTACCTAAAAAGAACCTAAGAATTTATAATTAAACGAATTCGTAAAAAGATAGATCCATCTCTCTTACTCATTCAAATGTAAAGAAAGACGAAACATCGCCGAGTTTTAGTTTAAAAAAAAGTCATCATCACACTAACACAAACATACAAAAACATAGCCAATTCCACTACCAGAGTGAAAAAAATTGTAAGACATATAATAATAAAATCAATAGTAACATTTCATTTGTCTGTGATTGTACCTAGGGCGTTTTATAAATGCTATAATGGCTAGCGAGCGATGCGGCCAATGTGGCTAATTGTTTGACATATATGGCTTTGACTAATATGTCTAGCTGTCTGAGCAACGTGGCTAGCTGGTTGACCCATGTGGCTAGTAGTTTGACCAAGGTGGCTGCTCGTTTGACCAATGTGGCTAGTCGTTTGACCCATGTGGCTAATCGTTTGACCAACGTGGCTAGACGTTTGACCAGCGTGGCTAGTCGTTTGGCCCATATGGCTACTATGGCTAGGTGAGGCGTGCGTAGAGAGAGCGGCAAGTCGCTATTGAGGCGGGCCGCCTGTGGGTGGTTGGCCTGGCAGTTGACCCATGCCCTGTTAATAATACGATGACATTATCATTTGTTCCCGTTATGACAAGGTAAACATTATTTTGGTTAGTATTGACTGAGAGGGACTCGATAAGGCGTAAGCGCTAGTGAGGGGAAAGAAGAAAGAGAGTGTGTGTGTGAAATGCGAGAGAGATGATACTTTATTCAAATTAAGAGATCATTGATTTGGTTGGTCGGATGGAATTTATAGATCTTTCTAGTTACAAGTGTTAGTGGTGAGGGAGCGATGTTTTAGATAGATAGATAGATAGAATATTCTTTATTGTACACCATTAAATATATAATAACAACACTAGTTTTAGCTAGGGGATGAACTTATTGCTTGGGAGGAACAAAGTTGCTGATGTTCTTGCCCGCTCTATCTAAATAATGCCTTATATTAGATTTGGAATTCGGTTTTTAGAGACGCACAGTCGATAAAGTTCCTGATGTTCCGTTTACCAAATAGAATCCTATAAACGGTTACCATGCACCAAAGCACGCCTACTTTTTACTCCGCCAATAGAATATTAACATAATATGGCACAGTCAAGAAGGCGGATCATCTCCACTCACGTCTGCTCTTATTGGCTCATACCGGCATTGGAGGCGGGTCGCCTGCCTATGTCTGGTCTGATTGAGGGGGGAAATTTGTCGATTATACAAATTGTATCTAAAAATATTTTGCAATAGAGATAGTGCAAGAGTGAGAAATAAGGGAGTGTCTAAATAAGAAAGGGGTGTATTCATGTGTGTTGTAGGGAAATGCTCACCGGCATGGGTGGGTAGTGTTGTAGCGGGGCGAGTAGCTTCGGCGCCTCTTCGGCTTTCTCCTCCTCTCGTCGCTTCAGGCACGCCGCTTTGGGGTTCAGGTTACGTTCTGGAACAAACATATGGACATTAGATGGGTGTTCAGTATTACACAAGAGAAATTCCTGGTTTGACTCTAACATTATACCAATCCCAAAAGCGATCGAGAACTTAGGGTAACATTTTGGTAATAAGACATGTGGTATCTCAAAACAGTGATTCATCTTCTGACTGTTCTTGGTATACTGTGGTTTTACGCACACGCATTTAGTATGACAAAGGTCGCCAGGCCATGTTGCCTCTTAAACGAATACCACAACGATAGTTATTCAAGCTCACCTCTAACTTGCTGTTCGAGCGTCATGATGACCTCCACGGCCATATTGAGGATGCCAAGCTTGGTCTGCGGCTTGTCGCTCTTGAGATGCGTCATGCACATCCTGCCTAACTCCTTCAGCGCCTCGTTTATGTCCCTTATTCGTATCCTGCAAACGACACTTGATCAGGGACACCATCAAGCCTGATTTACACAAGGTAAGTAACTGGCGTCAGAACGGACCACACCGTGTGCAGTCAGTAAGCAGGAATATTGAAGTCAGCGGTCATGCGACAGCGCTGTACTGACTCTAAACCAATTTACACAAACAGCATACAGTTTTTCGAATACAGTCAACATGTAAAGTGAGTAACAGTATTTTTTTATACAACGCATACGGTCTGGCCAATAATCACGACGATCTTATCTTGGAGCTCAGAAAACTTCATTCAACGACAGAATCACAACTAGTATTGGCCAGGACTAGAGTTCTTTAAGTCCTTATTTAGAGACTGGACTCATTTTGGCAGAGCTTGCAAGACACCGATTAAAATGAGATCTGAGTTCAGAGTATTAAGTCCTTTTAGTAGAGTTCTAATGCAAAAGACTCGACCCACAAAAAAGAGCTCACGTTCTTATGCGAAAAGATTATTCATATAACTGAGTTTTTATTAAAGAACTAACGTTCTTCAAAAAACTGCAATCTTATTGGAGAATCTGAGTACTTCAAAAAGACTTGATCTTCTTGTATTTTTGTCGTTTCATCGCTCTCATTAACGAGTCCAGTCCGTATATTAGGACTCCAACACTTATTCTATTCCAATCTTAATTATGGCTCCGCATTAAACATTTAACCAATGTCGAGTGAAAATAGTTATTCAACACTAAATTGTACGGTAGATTGAATTAACAATGGAGTCTCTCAACGCGTGTTTTTACAATAAGAACTCGGGAGAAACTGCCCAAACTATATCACAACTCTACTAATACGTGTACAATCACAGGCAACGATATGTTAACACATCTGACAGCTCGTGGCTCTTATTACGCAGGTAAAAAAGATGGTAACCTGTCAACAGTGGGTCAACTGATGTGCAGCAGATTATTTAGGTCAATTGATTAGCCTCATATTTGTGGTAAACACTAAGAATCATCAGTAGAATCTTATCTTAAAAGGATGACAATGTGTTAACAGTCAACCTGTACATGCATTGTAATCTTACAGTCCTGTGTAGCTTAGTTAAACGAGCAGTCGGCCGTATCGCAAAGGTCACAGTTTCGAGTTCTCAACACACGATCTGACAGTATCTTTTTCTAATATCTCCCAATCCCAAGTTATTTTTTGAAAAACATTTAAATTCATGCCAAAAAAACAACATAAAGAAAAATTCCTGGTATTCACTTTATAAGTTGACTTATTAGACTTATCGCTCTTATCACTACTGAGTTCAACCAAACTGGTTAACTTATAATTATGAAAAAGTGATCAATTGTGAAAAATGTCATTACGAAAAATCTCCACATTAAATCACCAACAATACAAGTCACAGTATGTAAAAACGTAATAAAGTTTTGTTCACACAAAATACGACAGTACGTCGTCAACAATTGTAGGCGTTAATAAATGTTCGGGGCTTTTGATAGTCTTAATTGGGATATTTAGGGCCGGTTTAATATGCAGACAGAGCAACTATAGTTGAAGAAACTATCAACTTAATTGAAAAAACTATCAACTTAGTCGAAGAAACTATCAACTTAGTTGAAGAAGCTATCAACTTAGTTGAAGAATCTATCAACTTAGTTGAAGAATCTATCAACTTAGTCGAAGTAACTATCAACTTAGTCGAAGAATCGATCAACTTAGTTGAAGAAACTATCAACTTAGTAAAAGAAACATACTGTGTTAGTACTTCGCAATTACCTAAAAATATCGATAATGCAAATAGTTCATTAAATATTAGTCTCAAGGGTACCTCGCTTAGTCATGAAAAACAACAGTCAACTTACGGAATAGATACTTAGATTATAATAATTGATAACGCGTACTAGCTTAGTGTAGTTTCTGAACTTTTTATTACCCAGAAATTATACTGGAGTATCGCCCATAAATCGCTATACTATACTACGATGCAGACAGTTGACGAAACTATTAACTTTTTTAATATTTTAGGTCAAATTTGCCAGTTGCAGCAACATCAAAGCCCAGTTCACTGTTGCCGCGATTCTAAATAAACTTCCATGGTCAACTGTTAGGGTGACCATGACTATGGATCTTAAAGAAGCAGCACTCGCTGTACTTTATTACGACAACGGCGTCAACAACAGCAAATTATTCGTAATAATCGTCGGCTTTGGGTTCACCTTTTTTGCAAAATGAACTCCAAATACCAACATAGTGGAAAATTTAAACAATATTTTGGGATTTCTGTTAATTTATTACATGAATTGCCGTTTGTATTGGAAATCGTTACGAATGCCGATAAGGGAAACAAGAAACTTTACACAACTAGTACAAATTTAACAGTTGCTAGTTTGGTCATTTTGAAACCGATTCTGCCATCGAGTGCAGCTTCTGAAAACTGATGTCGATCATCGAACCTCACAACTAGAGTTGCTATATCTGCGCAGTTTCTTGAAAATATGTAAACAGCTAGTTGCGAGTTGCCACTATACGAAGATCAAAGTTGCTATGTGTGCATAGCGCCTAATACAGTAGGTAGGTAGGTAGGTACTCGCACAGTATACTTCCGATAAACGGCTCTGGGCCCTATCCCTGAGGCCACTCACCTCTCCCGCGCGTTGTTCGCCTGCCGCCTCTCCTTCTCCCTAAGAGCCTTGGCTTGTGGGTCAGCTTCGTCGTCTCCTTCGTCAGCCGATGAGCAGCTGTTAAACTTTACACTATAGAATCTAACGTGGTACTAGGATTTGTGATGTCCATTTCAATGTTTCAAATAATTTGGAAAGCAAACTTTTTTTGTGTCTTGTTTTACCCCCACTACTGATATGATTTACACCCGTATTCAACATTACTATGAGGGCT
Organism: Elophila nymphaeata; assembly: GCA_955850985.1. Lineage (NCBI taxonomy): Eukaryota > Metazoa > Arthropoda > Insecta > Lepidoptera > Crambidae > Elophila > Elophila nymphaeata. Next base: position 23,096,460 of record OY039066.1, on the reverse strand, counting down.
CACAATGCGCGTGTACGCACAAGGTCGTAATCGTAAAACCATATATTCATAGACAATACTTCAGTAGGGATTGGCACTATGCGTACTTTAAAATGAACGCATTATTATGAGCCCTTGTTAGGTATATATAACGCAACGCGCAGGTCGAGATGTCAAAAGTTCTTCTTCATGCCCTATGGATTTCGCCAGTATCAAGTTATCCGCTGGCTTAACAATAGAATTGTACAGTAGATTAAAGTTAAAAATGGAGTCACAACAAGTGTTTTTACAACAAGAACTCGGGAGACACTCTGTCAAAAGTTTATAGTTAATAGACACGAACCAATCACAGAGCTCTATTCAACGCAATGCGTTTACTTATTCAAGAGTCGTTTGAGTATTGGTTATGAATTGAAAGGCTTGCCATATGGTACGCACTGAGAAATGCCTTATTTCACAAAGCATTGTTTTTTACTTACACAAGTATTGTTTGTGAATGGTTGTTGGGTCACAGTTGATTTAGTTACTTTTTGGGTTTGGTGACCCTTTTATGTAGGCGACAGACTGGTAACCTGTCGCTATTTTGAGCGACTGCATTGGCCTATAGTTTTATGTGTAAGTAACCAAATGTTACCAGGCTCTGCTCACCCCTCTTGGGGTTATGAGCGTCATTGTATGTTTGTACATTATACCCAAACATTACAATGGTAAGATTTGTGTCAAAATAACTCTGACATAAATTCACAAGCACACGCTTGTTTTTTAAGTCACAAATAATTAGCCATCAAATTTTTCAATAGAAGGATGTGATGGATTCATGACGGTAAGTACTAATAATTATTATTATTTTAGCAATATGTTGAGCTGGGACCATTTGAGACATAATTGTTATTTATATTTCTGTTTGTTTGTTGTAATGACTCAATAAATGTTTCTTTCTTTCTTAATTTTTAAAACAGAATCAGAACCAATTAATAGTAGAATTAATCAGAATAATGTTATGTATTTTAATAAACATTATTACCATTTACCATTTTAGACAGTTTACAACATAAGCATATTAGTATTAAAATAGACACCACTAAATCGACGTAACAACAAAAAACGCTACCTATCCTTGTCCATCATCCGACAAAAGAGCGAGACAGGAATACCTTACCTCGACAACAAGGCGACGCGCGAGAGAGAGAGCCAGCGACCTCCTGTTAAGAAAATACACATCGTGCGTGGAACGCGCACGTTACTATGCGTTGGCGAGCGTGTTCTGGGACTTGTAGATTTCAAGCATGATCTATTGAACGCACACAAACCTTATTTAATGTTGTTATGTTCGAATGAGTTGCAAGCTGGTGTAAATACAGAATGTTGGTACCACTGCGCAGATTGTACCTACCCATATACACAGATCAAAATTGTGCAGGGATAGAGTATATTTGGGAAGCATTTGATTACTGTGAGGCACTGCACGACCAATACTGCCGATTGTCGCGTTATGTGTAACAAAGTGTTACTATGAATGAAAGAAAATTTATTTTTTTGATAAAATTAAATGCTTTTTTGATAGACACACTGGCAAGCTGTCACTATTTTGAGTAACTGTATTGCCTATACTGCCAGATGTGGCTTTATGTGGCACTAAAACTCTGCTCGAACCTCTTGAAATTATGCGCGTGGTAGTATGAATGTGTTACCTAAATATTTTTTTTGTATCTTGATCAAAGAACCTTTGTATTACCAACGTTACAAAAAAACACAATTTAAAATTACTGGTAAAATATTGTGATCCTAAACACATTCAATGTGTGTATTTTAAGTGAATGTTTATTAAATTTCTTAAAAAGATACTATTATATTAGAAATCATGATAATTTATTATCTAATATGTTGAAATATTTCCACTTAACAAAACATACACATCAAGTAAGTGTAACTCCCACATTCTGTATTTACGAATGCGTTAAAATCCTAGTATCGAAATTTTATATCAAGAAGTTATAAATGAACATCCTATTCCGATAAGCAGTTTACATGTTGTTATTATGAGAATGGATTTATGATTCAATGCCCAAATTTTAGTCATAATGATGATTGTTTATTTACAATGTTTTATTATGGAATTATTTTCGTTCCTACACGATAGGTAAATAATATTACATCTGTTTTAAACAATGTTGTAACCGATTCAACTAATGTTGTAATCGATTCAATAAAGTTTCATTAAATTAAAAATAATGTTAAAAAATGTTGCTACTAATTTAAATAATGTTCCAATATTGTTGCAATCGGTTCAAATAACGTGGCCATTGATTCAGCTATTGGTTTTACTTTTCAAATCATGTTGCAGTAGACTTCAATAATGTTGAGACCAATTCAAAGAATAAAGTTCAATTAAATTCAAAAATTGGTGCAAACAGCTTAAATAATGCTGCTACTAATTCGAATAATGTCTCAACCGATTTAAATAATGCTGCAACCTGTCCAAGTAATATATTGTTGGTGTTGATTCAAACATTAACTATTGTTACTATTTAAATAAAGATAAAGTTGACTTGAATAAAGTTGATAATGTTGATTCAAATATAGCAGTGACGGACGATTCCAATCATGTTTCAACGGATAATGTTGTATGTCTGATCAATCAATGTTATTATAAGTAACTAAATGTTTTTATAATTTATTTTTAACATTGTTTAAATTAATCGCAATATTTTTATAATGAAGCAATTGGTGTTATAGTAGTTTACCCGTGTTACAAATTAATGCAACCCCAAATAATAATAGACAGTCAAAAACTCACCTTCAAACCTACAAAACACACAAAAAATACACAAGAATATGAACTTTATTTCAACAGAATAAAATAACTTTTATTTATATACGTTTTTACATACTGTGACCCCAAGTTAATGATGAAAAAGCTGAAACTATAATACATATATGTTAGTACAATAACACGTGAAGATTTTTACATAATGACAAAACAGTATTGAAAGCAGAGATATAAAAAAATGAACCTTTTTCAATCTACCCACAAAAGTAGGACTCAATCCAGAGAATTATTGATTTTTTTTAACAAAGGTGGAAATAAACTAAGGGCTTTAAGGTAAGCGGTCAAAGCAGACTATAGACGCTCGAACCAACTGAGTTTTTAACACAAAATATAAAGAAGACTTTGTCGATAATTCTCGGATGACACCGCGTTGTATATGCGTATGATTATTGTATAGTATGCACAGTATAATAATGTAGTGTGTAATGGAAATACATAGTATAGAAAGTGACGGTATGTACTGTCTTTGTTTGTGTCATGTAGCTAAGTTCGAATGATATTTTATGAGCAGACGACATCAAATCACGACAACCAACTCTATATATGAACTCTTCTGAATTTATTACATATTTAGCATGTGTAAAGTGCGATAGAAGTTTACACATAAGACTACGTGTGTGTATGTTTTTGTAGTTGTGCGTTTTACAAGTCCTGTTACGTGTGTGTCAGTGTCAGAATAGCCCGTTTATAATGTGTCTACGTATGTATAATTAACAAAGTTCTCGGTGTACCACTTATAGGCGGCACCGACGTGTTTGAATAAATGGCGACCCGCCTCCGAATACCGGTTTGATGCATTACTATTGCTATATATTACGTTACTATTCTATTGGCCGGAGTAAAACGTAGGCAGGGCTTGGTAAAGGGCAGCCGTTTAAAGGGTTTTATTTGCTAAATGGAATACCGCGAACTTTGTACGTACATATGTGTATATTAGGGTGTCCCGAGAAATTTTTTTTTGGCTTTTCATAACGCAAGACCTCTCAAAATTTGCGTAATTGACTGTAGATTACCGAAATAATATTTAAATTAAAATAAAACTATATCTTTAGGGCTCTACCAGGCTTCAAAGTTTTGAAAATTTGTCATATTTATCGCTATTCCTCATTTCGCCTACTGACCTTAAATATTTAAAAAAATAGAGTTTTTTGGTGTATTCTGGTTTTACTTAAGCGATATTTTCATTAGCATGCAGAAACACCATCGACTTCGTGTTTATTCAACCTGAAAATAACATCAAGTTTTAACCTGGAAAAGTCAATAATTGTATCAAAAGAGTCATGTTCTACTCAAAAATGGATTCTGTCTCATCAAATTGTTATGAAGTTTCGGTGCGTGAATATTTCCTCAAAACGTATCTGATTTTGATTATAAATGAATTCCTGAAAAACACGCTCTCTACAGAAACACTATCGACTTCAACCGCCATCTGGAATACATTGCCAATGCTGTCACTTGATAAGATCTGCGATACTTATTTGCGGAGTATCATTATGATCTGCCTCTGCTGCTTTGTTTGGTTTTAGACGAGAAACCCAAGTAGAGCCTAAATAGTTGGCGAGGGCTGAGAGTTTCTACCAAATATTTAACTCTGATTGTTGATAAAAACATGATCCACAAAGTTGTCTCTAAAGTCCGGCCAGATGCTTCAAGAAGGTACTGTTATAAAAGGCTTAATTACGTTGTTGGACGAATTATTTATTATTTAAAATTCCCTTCTAAAATTTCTTTGAGGTGTGGCGATTTATCATTAATTTAAGATAATAATATCAATTGCAATATAAGCTGGATCAATTTACTTGCTATATAGAAACGTCAAGGAATTATGGCACTGTAAAGGATATTCTTACAATTTTCTTAGAGGACTTAGGGTTGGGTTGGAAATAAAATTACGTACTCTACAGATGTGATGGAACTGCAACTAATACCAGTTTCTTTAATTGAGATAATAAAGGATTTAGTAAAGGGTATTTGGAAATACTGTTACAATCTATTGATGGATTGGTTTCCTTCATTCCAATGAGTTAAAGGGTATTTGGAAAGACTGTTACAATCTATTGGTGGATTGATATGCTTCATTCCAATGAGTTACCCTTTAAGGGTATTTGGAAAGACTGTTACAATCTATTGGTGGATTGATATGCTTCATTCCAATGAGTTACCCTTTCGTTATTTATTATTGACCTAATATGGCTGCCCGAAGTGCAACTATACTAGAGAATATTCCAGAAATATTAGAAAAGAGTTAGCTGGTTACGAAAAGAGATTCACGGTGTGCGGTGACTGGTAATTTGAATAACTTACCGAAAAGTTGGTTCTTTCCTTAAGGAAAATACGACTTGTAAGAAGAGTCTGACGGAGTCAGATATATTTTTCAACTAATTATATAGTCTTAATCCGAGACAATAGAATCCACATCAACACAACACTGTTAAATCTGTTTACGAACGAAATTTTTTTTTTGTGCACTAGTAAAACCTTATTGCTAATAAGTTTTACACTAGAGCTGGAACTGTGACGATTAAGTTATTAAAGTGAAAAGTAGTGTTAACTAAGGAATGATAAACAAACCACTTATATTAATCAACATCAATAAAAATAACTTTTCTGTTAGAAATAATACTAAGATTATTGTGGCACGATTGTCAGTTTATAGTTCATCAATACAATTCCAATAAGGATCTTCAAACCATATGAAAGATAAGACATTGGAAGTTGGTGACTTTCCTTGTTACATATGATTTAGGAAAAGTATAGGGAAAGTAGATCTTAACCTTTTGGTTAACCCGCTCGGTAGATATCTACCGCGAGACAATTAAAATCAATTGTTCTGGATATTATTAATCATCTACAGATTAATATGTGGATATCTACCGAGGTATCCGAGGTATTGACCGAGCGGGGACCATAAGGTTAAACTGATGATAAAGTCGTAACATAGCCCATACAAACTGAAGCTTCTTTTAGAGAGAAATAGGTGGCAATCATCAGCAGAAATATCGAATTTTTAATACAAAATAAGTTTAAAATTTAATTAATTTGTAATTGATTAATAGCTATATTTTATATGTTTTTATTTCCTGTGCTTAGTTTCATTAATTTCAACAATAAAACTTGATTTTGTATTATTTTAGGCACAATGGTTTAAGTCTGTAAAAACGTAAAATTTACAAAACTTCAAAGTGTGGTAGAACCCTAAAGATGACGCATAATTAATTTTTTATTACTTTCTGCATAAAGTGTGTGAAATTACGCAAATTTTGATGCCTCTTGCGTTAGCGTAGCTTAAGAAAAGTATTTTCTCATACATTGACGGGACACCCTAGTGTATATGTATGCTGTGTGGTGTATAGTAGTATGGTATAATGTGGTGTGGTGTAATGCTGTGTGGTGTAATGTAATATGGTGCGAAGTAGTGTGGTGTAATGCAGTGTGGTGTGAGGTGTGTGGTGGTACCTCTCTCGCACGTTGTTGGCCTGGCGGCGCTCTCTCTCGCGCGCGGCCTTGGTGTCGGGGTCGAGGTCGTCCTCGTCGGCGGAGGAGCAGCTGGCGGGCACAGCGTTAGTGGCGGCCGTACTAGCGCTGCTCCCACAAGCTTAGTACGCGAGCCCGCAACCGACCAACTATGCACCGGCCAAAGCCCACGCGAAACAAACGCCTAGCTCTCATCCGAATATACTTCGATGTATTTACTTTTATTTACAGTACGGTACTATCTATTATAGTGTTTGTTGCCAGTGTTGACCTACGGAACCGAAACTTGGTCGTTTGCAATGAGCCTAATAAGGCTCAAGGTCACTCAAATGGCAATGAAAAGGGATAATGCTGTAGTTTCTTTGCGTGATTATATCAGAAATTATAAGATTAGCGGGTGAACCAGAGTCACCGACATAGCCCAAAGAATTGCGAACCTTAAGTAGCAGTGGGCAGGGCACATTGCGGATTGACAGCGGTTGGGGCGGAAAGGTCCTCGAGTAGCGGTCGCGTACCGGGAGACACAGCGTTGGTAGTAGTGTCCGACAAGATGGACCGATGAACTGATAAAGGTCGCGGGAAGGCGTTGGATGCGGGCAGCGCAGGAATGAACGGGTTGGAGATTATTGAAGGAGGCCCATGCCGAACAGTGGACGTCTGAGTTGATATGATCTGTAGCGGGCTACTGAGTTGTTTTAGTGACATTTATCTCTGTCAGGTATTTTTTTTGGTTCACGGAAAGTTTAGTTACTTGGACTTCTATAGCCAGGGTTAGAATGAATATCCTGGGAACGACCTATCCAAGACCAAAGCACTACAGGCTCTTCAAGCCCATGGATAAAGTAAAGCTGAGGGCCTAGATATTCAAGGAGCGACATGAGTAAAAAGAAAGTGGATATAAGATCCCGATAGATCAAAGTGTATCGCGAGGAGACGCACTGCCCCGTGATAAGATAAGATACTTGGATTTGATACCCCTTTTATGTTTTGGTTTGAAGCGTATTAAAATCTAATATTCAGATAGTTGACTATAGGAACTTGTGACATCACTGGTCCTTAATGCGATACAAAATCTAAAGGAAGAAATATTTTTTGACAGAAAATAAAAAGCATCTCAGCTGATTTGACAGGCATCAACCGTAATAAGATAGCACTATTACAAGGATAATTTTAAATTGTTATCTTCCCGAATGCTTTCACGTTTATCCCGCGTAAGTTTGGCCGATGTATAATTGACAGTATCCACATTTTAAGTACTAAGGGCAACTTTTAAGTTAGTTCGAAAACAATACGGTACTAATCTTAGTGTTGTGTAACTAAAACAGGTACTTAATTTTGTTAACTTGAACTAATAAAAAGTAAATGTGTACTATCTTTGCATTAGAAAATTGGAAAATGTTGCTATGCTACCTTTAGTACTTAATTATTAGATACGGCAGATCAGGCTCGTCACCGCACAATCCAAAGTACAGTACTTAAAACTTAGTACTAAGGTATTGTAAAAAAATAATAATTCAAAAGTATTTATAATACATTAAGTAGTAAGTACTATACTTGGTATAAAAATAAAACAATTATTGGCCTTAATCATAAAAAGAACAAAAAACAATATAGACAATTAACGTGTTTTATTACTTTCATTTGTATGATCAATGAAAGAAGGCAAAACATATAAAAATATATGTTTATGTTTTTTTATAAATAAGGCCACAGATTATTGACAACTGACAATATAAAAATAGCAATACTTTATTTACTGATTATAAAAATTACTAGAAGGATTTTTATAATTTAATATTAGACTAATTTTGATGTAAAAATTATTTAAAAGTTAATTATGAAATATTAACCTTTGAAGTGAGAATATTTCATAAATATGGTCTTTGATTGCAATTACTTAAAACTTTTTTAGATAGTAAAAATGTATAAAATTTATTTTATTAAAACAGATTTTAATCGAATACACGGACGAAAATCACTATTTTTAATTTTCGAAAAGAATCTCTATTTTGAAACAACTTATAATCGCAGAAAACTGCGTAGTAAATAATCGTGCATGTATTCGATTTTATTATAATAGATAATGTTGACTTTCAGTGTAACTATTAGTTAATTGCAATTAATTGAATTTTATACTTAGAATTAAATGTGATATCAAAGTCCTACACAAGAGTAGAATTGTACAAGTATTAAACAAAAATTGTCTTATGACAGAACTATGATAAAAATATTTGTAATTTTGGACATGAAATGATTAACAATTCCACTGTGAGGAAAATGGAGAAGTCTCGTTTTAAAATTTTGTAAATGTGATGAAATTGATACTTTACATTAAAAAAAACGTTTATGTGAGAAAATTAGGTGAAATAAAGAAAATATTTTAGATTAAAAAATTCTCGCACGATTAAGTACATTATAAATCTTGGTTTTTTTCTTATCCAAATTGCTTGTAATTTTATTTTAATTCGCTTTAATTTGCTTCTAGTGTATCTTGGCGTTGAGAGTAATCAAATCACTCAAACCACCTATTACTAATTGGATATGAGGTGATGCATATAAGGTTATTTAAATTCAAACATTTTTTTAATATGAAAATTAAGAATACTAAAAATATGCATAACTATTTTTTTTTATATATATTGTAAAGCGAAAAGGGGGTTAAATTGCCCCTTATAAAGAGCCCATTACAATATTTGAAAACCTAAGTATCACTGTTTGACTTACTGCAAAAAAAATATACATATTTTTCATTGATATGCAAACCCTATTTCAGTAAACTACACTGTTAAATAATCTATGCTAACTCCGGTTCCCTGTCATGCTCATGATATAGGAAACTGAAGATCGGCAATGTAAAAGAGAAAGAGCATACTAACGCGTATATTACACCGAGATAGATAGATGAGACCATTTCACGTACACGCAGGCGGCCTAGGTACGTCACATAGAAAAGACAGCAACTGTCAAACTGCAGTACTATTTTCCACGCACACATGCGTATTACTCGGACATTAGTGCATTTTATTTTTGTTCTCGCCCTGGTCTATTTATGGCCAATCTATAAACATTAGTAATTAATTATAAATCTATGGACATGACAGCTTACTAGGGTTGACAATATTTTTGGCTTTGATAAATTATTATATATTTTTTTGGGTTATTTTGTAACACGCTGTATAATGCAATGTACACAAATACAATATAATAGGTACACTTAAAGTCAACTTTACCCAAATAGTGTGTATATGTAAGAGGGAAGTGGTCGTCAAGTGATACTTACTATCTTCTGGAGCGCTTGGAGCCGGGCGGCTTGGAGAGAGCATCCGCGGAGCCCGATGACGACGGCTTCGAGTCCAGCCCGGAGTCCGGGGGCTCTTTGCGTTTCTCTGCAACGGACACAAATTATATGTTATTTAAATGAAAGAACACGGGATTTAAACCACGTGCCTCGGATTTTCGGTTAATCCGATATGAGTAGACATCAGTTTCGAGTAAATAGTGATAATACTGAGAACAGTGGTACGGGTGCCAAGCGTAGTAAAAGACTTAGAAAGAGGGTAGACAGATTTGTCTGTCAAAACATCAACTCGCATAGGACTTCAGTTCATCCGCGATTATGGCGCATGTAACTGCGCCGAAATATCGGATAAGCAAAAAGCAGAGCTACGTGGTTTAAATCCCGTTTTCATTCATTTAAATGATAGTGACCACGTTAGTTATTGTATTAAATCCTGTCATTGCACATTTTACAGCTATATTTTATATATGTGCATTTTTATTCTATTCTACATTAATTACGTAGGTATATACAATACATACAATGCAAAGTCAAATATGTATAGTCGACAAAGTTCCCGGTGTTCCATTTAGTAAACAGAGTCCTTTAGACAGCTGCCCTGCACAAAGCCCCGCCTACTTTTTACTCCACCCAAAAGAATATTAACGTAATATGGCCGCAGCCAATAAGGCGGAGCGTCTTCACTTCGCTTCAGTAGGTCACCTCCTCTCCGCACAGTCGTTCTAGCGTAGAAGACGATATAGTCTGCTCTTATTGGCTCAAACTGGTTGCCACGCGACCCGCTCCCCCACTGTCAATCAGATACGTCGTGCCACGCGAATGTTGTACAAAGTGGTACACCGGGAACTTCCTCGACTGTACATACTTACATGAAATGTTATTAAAATAAAGCTTTTTTTTTTATTTAGGCGTGGGGTGATCGTTAACTGTAAGAGCACACACAACGATAGAAATACCACCGACGAGAACCATTAAATACATAAATATAATACTCACTGCTATTGGGCAAGATATGTCTTTCGAGTTTGACCGCGGGCTCTGAGTGCAAGTGAGGCGCTAAGCGACTCGCTGGAACCAAACCAACATTATTGTTAGTTATTTAACCCCTCTACTATATACTATTACTTTTTTACCACCCAAGATAATAAGGGACGCTTCCTACATTACATACAAACAACTCTTGCTATGTGACAAGCATCGAAATCGCGACAAAAAAGCTGTTCTATACAAAAGTGCAACACCTACGCAGCCAAAATGTACGAAACAGGTGATTTTTTCACTATGTGGTAGACCCATACGTAGATCGTCTGGGTAGGTACCACCGCCTTTCTTATTTCTGCCGTGAAGCAGTTCGCGGTGTTTCGGAATGAAGGGTAAGGTAGCCAGTGTAATTACTGGGCATGGAGGGCATATCATCTTAGTCCCCAGGATGGCAAACGCACTTGCGGTGTTAAGTGATTTACACTTAATATTGCAAGTGTCTATAGGCGGCGGTGACCACTTAACATCAGGTGGGCCGCAAGTTTGTTTGCCATCTCGTAATATAAAAAAAAATCGCGATTTCGATGTTAGTCCCATAGCAAGAGTTGTTTGTATGTAATGTAGGAAGCGTCCCTTAATTTTCGTGACTGATAAAAAGTAACGATGTATAAACAAAATACTCTTCTAAGATACCAGGCTTGACGAATGGGTCGATAATGGACTTAGAATTGGACTTTTGACCGATTATAAGCTTAAATGATAGTTTATCAGCCATAGGTAGATTGATACCCAAAGTAGCCTAAAGACTGATACCCAAAGATATTTGTGTACATGCATGAACACGGCACTCCTGGTGGTAAGCGAATTTTCGATATTAATTTACGTTGTCCGTAAATTTATACCATTTAATTACCTATACCCAAAGCGGAGTGATACCAAAAGTAGATACTCTTGGAGTTGGAATATAATTGTACAATGTAATTTGATTTTTTAATTTTACTGAATTTTTCTTTTATTTCAAAGGAAATAATGTAACTCTTTATAGTGTGTATGTCTTGTATGGTGCGCGTAACACTCGTTGCGCACGCTGTCTTCGTATTTTATATAATACTCGTATGTTATTTAATCTTAAGATCGTAATATTTTTGTAAATATTTTAGTAAATAAAATAAAGTACGAAATCGCTGAATAGAGTCATGAGCTTTTATAGAATGCGGTGATCGCCTTTTATCAGGTGCGTAGTATAAAAATTACTCTGTTTAATATTACTTTCTAGTCCTACGTTTACTTTTGTAGAAAGAAAGAGAGACATTTATTGAAAAGACAAAAAAGAACAATATACCTATTGACAATACAAAGAAACTAATAAAATCAAGAAAAAATAAGTGAAGTAATAATGCGAATACCGACATCAAGGTCATCAGCACTGCCTGAGCATAAATTTCTGTGGCACACGGCTGTAAAAGTCTAATGCAAAATCCTATAGACATACTGCATCGACTCCAATAAATAGGGAGCAGGGTAGGAGAAAGAAGAATATCACAGAAGCGATATTATTCTGGCAGGCCTTCTACACAATAGAAAATAGAAGACACTAAGCAATAGAAAGTCTCATATGAGACTTACCTGTGGCAGGTTGGTGGGCGTGGTGCACGTCGGCGGGGTATAAGTCCGCCGCTTCCGCGTGATTTCTTAGGACATTTATAGCGTCATCCAAGCGCTCCTCCATTCGTGCTCCCTGCAAGAAAAAAAATCATAACTACCATCACACCCTATATTAACCTTATAAGAATTATTATGTATTATATTAGTTATATGATGGGGTAGATAGTCAGGTAATAAGTAAAAATCGCTAAGTCACTACTTTAGTGCTGTCATTCAATTTAATGCCTAGGCAAATTCAATTTGAATCTTTTACTTATTCTGTCGGAATTCGAACAACAATTAGCTAGTAAAATTGAAGACGTTCGCGAATTCTACAAGATTTCTAAAAAAAAAAACAGTTTACAACGGGGATTTAAATAGCAAATCTCATACTCATGCCACAAACTATGCTATAAGTATATTGGAAATATATCAACCTTCTCAATACCACTAATAATAATTAAAAGGGACTTATTTTTAATTACACGACTATTTCATAATAGTCTGTTATTATTAACAGATGTATAAAAATAAAACTTAAGTATAATAATTGAAAAGAAGGTGTTACAACAAGACAAATAATGCACAAGATTTTTTTTTTCTTTTGGTTGGTATAACAAATTCTTAAGTCATCCGTCATTTCATGCCTGACGGTATTGTTTTGTACAGTCAAAATGGCAGTCGTAATGACTTCCTAAACACGGAAGCAATCCGAGTTGACCAATTGATTTCATTTTATTGCAAACTAGATCTACCTATAATATTTACTGAATAATTGTACATTGTGTTGAGTTCCCTAGTTTAGTCACAAAACGGGCTGCCGTCAAAAGTAGTTGGTTTTTGGGGACGGGTTCATTAGTAAACTACAAAACCAAAATTAGTGTACTGTAAATCAATAAATAGGTGTTTTTGTTTTAGTCAATTATTAAATGACCCCATTCCACCTGATAGCAGAAGTGGAGTCCAAATATAAAGGTAGCTAGCCACTACCCACCCTCGCCTTGCCAACCTGCAAGATGCTCCTATTATTCTACTTAATAATACTTAATAGTATTCTACTTAACAGAGTGGCATTGAGAAGGTCAATGTTAACTTAGCTTAGCCAAACAAAGTAGCTACTTACGCCCACATCTGAATGCTCCCTGAGGAACACCATCGCCTCGTCCAGCTGTCTCTGCTCCGGCGCCCCCTACACACGTGCGAGTCAGACTTCGCGGACGGAGCTCGTTACAACATGGTCACCACAACGAGGGAGAACAAACATCTAAGCCTTCCGTATTTTGAATTAAATTTTAAGAAATCTAATTGTCATCTAAATAAGTGTCAAATTAACAAATACCACACAACGTACCCTGTAGAATAAACTAATACCCAAAGTTGTCAACGTGGGCAAACCATACGGCCTTCCTGATGGTACCGTAGCCCATGAAATAGATTGGTGGACTTGATTTCGAAACGAAAGCTGAAGAGTCGTTGGAATCAAAATTCAACTTTAACAAATTTATTTGTAAGCGATAAATTACCAAATACCACATACAGATTGTAGAATACACTGATACCAAAAGTGGTCTAAGGACTGATACCTAAAATCTTCTATAGAACCAAGGGACTCAAAGGAACTCAACGAACGTCAATAACTTTGAAGAAACTCAAAATAATTTTTAGACTGATACCCAAAGTGATCTACGAGCATATCGACAACACTCCTCAAGTTAAGTCGTCAGCGTAATAAAGGTGAGTCCAGATTAAGAAACATGTTGTTTAACACATCCACATTATTTAACATTGCAAACTACAAACATGTTGTATAACTGTTTTATAACATGTTTTGTTATGCTATAGACTGAACTCACTTTTAGATCCCAGGGGCACAACTTTTAATGGTAAAAAAACAACACCAGCTACTATCAGTAGCTTGGAAATACGACCCAAATGATGGTAAAAACTAAAGCTTATAATAATACTAGCCGTGCCGGCCACCCGTCGCTGTGGTAATTTCATACCACAGTCCTATAACATTGAATTTGCAGTAAAAAAAAGAGGACTACTTATCAACATAAAAACTATCCTATCCCTCAAGTTGGATCAAATCACACATTTTAAAAGAAAGTTATTGTTAGTTTCGGAGTTTATCCCGGTCAAACATGGTGACACGGGTATTATTAATAGATATTGATATCCTAAGTAGTCTATAATGAAATAATTCGAGATTTAAACATTTCAATGATAAATATAAAAAAACAACAACACCAAAATTCAGAACGTCAAATAGTTCTATAATTTTCGATTAACTGTATGAAAGGAGTGAAACAAAAACCTTTGACATTATCAAATTATTTAAACCAACACCTTAGATCACAATTTTCAATGGAAAAGAAAAGTACTTATACCCCGAAATCATAAAGTAACTATACAACGACCAAAACTGTTTGTTTGATCGTCGACATCTCATAAGTTTTTTTTATACATAATCAACATTTGCTTGCCCTGGTCCCAATTTTATTTTGGTACGGTGTAATATATTTGCTTCTTTCCACATAATATTTCAAGATAGATTTAGCTGCAAGTATCATGAATTCATGACAGACCGTCTAACAAACACCAACCCTGGGTATTTTTTTACACAATATCATCAAAAAACTACATAAAAAATACACATGCTGCTAACTATTGAAAGATAATACTAAGAGAACAAGTAAACAATCATATGACCTCGTTCACCAACAAACCTAAAATTACTAAAAATTATCAAAATCCAAATAAATCTATTTCTACAACTATTTGCTACCAAATGTAACGAACTCCACACGCTGGTAAATACACAAAATGGCTAGCTTGCATCAACATTCCATTTCTTTTTGGCAAAAGTTTTTTAATGTACCCAATATAACTGAGATGGATATAGTTTTATAAATATAGAATGTAGATGCAATTAGACAGTCAAAACACAAAAAAAAGAAATTAAATACTGCTTCTAATATGGTATGAATAAAGATCAAATTTGAGTATTGAAGATAGTTATATAGAAGATTAGATTGAAATTTTAATTTTTTAAGTCATTTAATGAAATATTTAGTCACAATTTTAATCACGTTTTAAGCCGCACTGAGGTTTCACTAAATTCATACCACATTTAAAAATTAACACTAAAAACGTAAATTAATTCAAATGTTTTTCAATCAACATTATTAACAGAAGCTAAACTTTAGAATTATCGTAAACAAAAGATTTCAATTAAAGGTCAAATAATAAACATAGTTTGATTAAAGTCTTTACAGTTTCATAATTGATACTTACAAAAAAAGTCTTATGCTATTTTGTAATATAACTTAATCACAAAAATTAACATGTAATTGGCTTTAACTACGATATAATAAAAAACAACTTGTTGAGATTTCTAACAACTTTTGAATTCAAAAACACTTTGGGGAAATGCAATATGCATTTCCCTAATAATATACCTTTCTTCAATGTGTTTTTGAATCCAATTGAGCTTCCCTTATTTAAACTTGGTAAAAAAAAACAAGTATCAATTTCTTTGATCAAACTATGTCTGATTGGATTATTTTTTTTTTCCAAAAAACACAAAATTTTCATATTATTTACACACATGCAAGAGCGCATGCCCTACTATATAAATATTGTTGTGTACAATAGACAACACAGCTGAGGAGACTCCGGACTTTGGTCATGTTGAAAGTCAGTCTTAGGTCCGAATTCCGAAATTGTTACCTCTGCATGTTGTCCGTTGTACGTTTATTTACATTTATCTAAATGTCTATTATTTTAATGATGTTGTATTTGTATAATAGTGTTATTTACTCGTGTTCATTTGACCAACAAATTAACTATTAATATTTAGGTATTCTCTCGCACTCGCACGTTGGTGCATTTCATTTTAGGTTTTGCGCGATTCATTTCCATGCCTAGTTAAGCAACGTCGGGCGAGGTCAGTACTTAGGTGGGTGACCACCTGGGACCACCGCGTGATGTTGGCTTTTTTTACTTTTGTAACGTAAGTTATAGTTATACTTTGGTAATAGAGTTCATATTCGCTCAATGGTAAGTGTGTCGTATATAAGTGCATGTAGTGTGAGTGTTGTGGTGAGACTGACCATGACCGGCGGCGGAAAGACGGCGTGGTGACCGTTGGGTATCCCGGGCGTGGGCAGCGGCGGGACCGCCGTTGACGCTGAGGGCGGAGACGATACCCCGCTCGCCGCCCAGTTTGATTGCTGCAATTTAATACATACAAACATACAATCACTCTCATGGAGTTGGGGAATCACAGTGCAACTAACGTTTGCGCATTCAATTTGCTCGTCACTTGATTAAATAGCGTTCAAACCACCTCATACAAGTTGTAGTTTGTACGCAAGTTTCTCCAAGAAAATTTACAACTTAACGTCATAGAATAGAATAGAACATTCTTTATTGTACTCCAGAAAATCATTCTTCCAGACAACCTTAGGATGGACAGGAAAGACTAAAACTAATGAGGGAAGTTATCTTTAAATGCATAATCATATAGTTAATTTTATATACTTAATTTTTGTTTTCTAATTTTTATAAAAAATATCACTTCATTTACAATAAATAAATAAAAGAAAAAAACATCACAATTGCACGTAAGACTTGCTTAATAGAATCGCGCCTTAAACTCATCGTGATTTCACAGTCGTAGCTCAGCCGGCGAATGGTCTTGATACTTTTTTCAAACATTACAACGTGATATAGTCAAAGGCTTGGAGTTGTACTGACCTGATGATGCAAAGCGTGTTTGAGGGGGTATAGCCGCGCGTGCAGCGGAGGGGGCGAGTGTACTGGTGTGGAGGGTGACGAGCCGTACGACGACAGTGAGCCCTCCACGCCCACCACGGGCCCGCCGCCCGGCACGCCGCCGCCACTACTGCTGTACATCTGGAATGCCCGTGCTCACGTTAAGGTACCGGCTGTGGTATGCGAAAAACACTCCACAGTTCTACCACAGTCTATACAGGACTGGGAAGATATTGGCATCCTTTTACAATAAGACTCTACTCATTAGTCATAGCGCTTACCACAAATACATGGCGAATCAATTGACCCAAAAAATCTGCTGTTCCATACAGTTTACTTGCATAAGTGTTGCACTTTTGTATCGAACAGCTGATTTGTTAGATCCTGTAGAGTAGATGATAGAGTCCTCACCGGCTGTATGGGCGGTTTGACCAGCATGGGGTCGGTGGGGGAGTGGTGCGGCGCGGCGGCTCTGAAGGACGACATCGGCGGGAGAGGGAGCTCTGCGCCTGCGCCGCCCGCCTCACCGCCGCCCGCCGCTATACCTGCAACCAACAACCAACTCTTCCTTCACGAATAGTATCAAAAGGCAATTCCGCGTTAGTGTGGTCGATGGATTTAGGTATAGTTAAAGCTTGCTGAAAATATAGTTGAAACTTGAATGAACGTTGTCGTTTAGCGCCATCTGTGCATAGGCGGCGGCAGAGTTACGTGGCCGGTACAAGGAAAAAAAGGGTATGTTGTATAACTGACCTGGCGATGTGGCATAGGGGTCGTGTTGGTAGGGCGGCGGCGGCTGGTAATAGCCTGCGCCCCATTCGCCGCCGTAGTAGGGCTCCTGGTACGCGGCGCCCGCGCCTGCGCCCTTGGGCGACGCGTACCGACTGGGCGAGTCGTGCCCGAATTCGTCGCTGCCATACTGCAAAAGAGAAAGCCATATTTAAAAAAAATGAGTACAAAACTAGATTATTTCTTTAATTATTAAGTCTTGCAAAAGTTTTTAAAACTTTGGTAAGACTAATAGGTACTAATTAAAGACACACGACAGTTCGTGACGTAAGAATAAAGAAAAAAAAGTCAACAAAATCGTTTCAAGTTGAGCCTTTGAAAGTTTAATCGGACAACTTTAATATTCCCAATTAAAGAAATCGACGAATACTTTTCCACGAAAAAAACTCGGGCAAGTTTTCTTCAAAAATTTCCTTAACTTTAAAACTTTTTTTAAAGAAAGTAGAGCATCGATCACTCCTAACTCTTGTTTATTATTAATCTGAAGTGGCTTAACCGCTAAGTTTCAAATCTAAAACAATCTAACAATGCCTAGTAACTATATAATAGTAGTATAGTATAATCTCATACTCATAGCAATTATCTAGCCCAAATTAAGTAGGTATCATTAAGAACTTGTGTTATGGATACTAGACTAGATATCAGATAAATATAGGATAGGTAAATTAGATATGTTTATAAATAAACTTAAATAAACACTAAACAACCATGACTCCTGAACAAATGTAGAAACACCGGACTGCCTCTAATATACTCATTCTTCACTTTGACCAATCTTGTTACTCCACACATTCATCCATCTTAGCATATGCATCTCAGTCACGTGGAACCGACTCTCGTCTGTCCGCTTTATCGCCCAACTTTCTGATCCGTAAAAGAGGCTCTAATCACTATTTATCTATAAGCTATTCATGGTGATCAATCCAATAAGACCAAACACGATATCTCTCCCGTAATTTCGTGAGAAGTTGCATATACTGCATATAACAGGTAATGCTGCAGCGTTATCAATACACCCTGACACAGTCCGAGTAGGTATTTTATAATACTTTTTTATACCAAATTTTCAATTGAAGCGGAAAATTATATCGAACTGTCCCGGATTAGCTCATAATAATAAATTATTTTTCAATTGTATTCCTCATTTAATATTTATATCACCTTCTTTTTTTACTACATTACAACAACTAAGTTTTTCGCTGTCTAAACTGTGTCACAACACTATACATTTATGAATTGAGTAAATTTTAATAAGTCATAAATAATTGATAAGCTGGCCACATTGATAACTTTATTATTGGCACTAAAAATGAAAAGAAAAATTTCATAAAATACTCCTAAAGTGCAGAAAATTTAGTAATTGACTTCCATTTTGGATTTAGTGCAAAAAGTGCTGGATAAATATTATATAAAGCTTTGAGTACACTAGTGAATAAGAAACGCGTCACACGAGTGACGCGAAAAAACAGCTTGCTGTTTAATCCAAAAGTGCAAGAACTACGCAACCAAAATGTATGAAATAGCTCAGAGTCGCTTCCGTAGTAAAAGTTGTTTGTGTTTATGAGATCTTCAAATGGCTTAAAGTTGTTGATGCTTTACAAATAACCCGGTATAGGTTATATATCTTTGATATTTTCTTCTATTACAAATAGTAATTTTAAAGTTTAATTTAGTATCAATTTGTGTTTTGTAATTTTAAGCTTACTAAACGTCACGTGAAACTCGACACGTCTTCCGGTGAACACCCAGCCTTACATTTAAAACACTGATCTATTTAGCAAGACCGCATATTATATCTATATACCAATGCTGCTGCATCTCTCGGTACGCGGTCGCCATTGGAGGACCTTTCCGCGACAATGGCCAGCAGTCCTCGCTTATGCCCAGACCACTGCAACTTATGGTTTGCAATTCTTTTGGCTAAGTCGATGTCCGGTGCCCTTAGTTCTCCTTCTGTCTGAATGGTCACACAGTGAATTGTCATTTGAGTGACCATGAGCGTTGAGCCTTCTTTAATTATGTTTTGTTAATTTCGACTTATAAAACAACATTATCAACCGATCTTCTAGACGTTACGTATAAACACAGATGATATAAAACTATACTAGTATAAGGTCTTAGAGCTTATTTCTTGAACTGTAAGCTTTTACTTTCCATATAGAGACTATTGTAAGTACATTCACTAAAGAGGCATTCGTCGCCAACATTTCATACCGCACAATTAAATAAGGGAGAAATTGGTTCCCAAACTGGGTGAGTTTAGTGTTTATTTTATGAGAATTTTACGAATGACTAATGAAGTCAAATAATTCTACTGCAACACTAATACATATTATTGATATTATCAGACGACTATTATTATAAAATTTGAAAATGTTTGTTTATTAAGGAAGAAGCGAAGTCATTTGGATGAAATTTGGACATGGGTAGACGATAATCTACATAGGATATTTTTGAGTTCCAGAGCGCTACATTAACTGCTTTACGGACAAACAAAACGAGAACCACCAAGGCAATTTGGGCGAAGCCGTAGACAAAAGCTAGTGAAATTGTGTGACATTATCTATTGTAATATTATAAAGCTGCAGAGTTTGTTTGTTTGGTTGAACGCGCTAATCTCAGGAACTACTGATTCAAATTGAAAAAATATTTTTGTGTTGGATGGTCCATTTATTGAGGAAGGCTTTACAATAACCGACATTAACACAAGCGTAGCTGCGGGCGATCACTAGTTTGGTATAATCCTAAAAACTACCCAGGGCTACCCAAAAGAAGGATAGCGATAGATCACAGATATTTAAAAAAATCTCATTTATTTTTTATTTCTCTTTATTTTAAAATTTCATTGTACTCTTAACATTTCTTTTTATCCGTACCACGCGGTTCGTGATCAAATAATAGCAATGAAAACACTTTATTGCCATAATAATATCTTCACACAGCTATCCAATTCTGTGCAACTTCTTTCTCTTTATACCCGTTCAAATTCCTTTCTTTTCTCATTATATACCTAGCCGTTTACCTCTCAATCTCTCTGCCACCAGAGCTACTATTAATTACTGATTTTGACTAATCTTATTACCAAATATATAGGTATAATCAAAAGGGGTTGAGTAGAGCCTTAGGTATCATTTGGTTAAACAGGCCACATCTGGCAGGATGGACACGTGCAGTAGCTCAAAATAGTGATAAGTTGCCAGCCGTCGTCTGCAGTAAAGGGGCATCAAAAAATGTACAGTCCCAGTGAAACTACCACCAAACAGGTCTGATGTTATACTCTTAACAATCTCAGCAGTCCGGAATATTACAAAATACAATCCAAATAACTATAGATAAAACTTTAAAAAGTATATATATTTGAAAGACATCTACAGTTTGAGAAACAGTGCCCGCGAGAGTATTTCACAAGCGGTCGTACAGTCATCGCTCTATAATTGGCGCGATTATTTTTTTCCGCCGCAGATTTGGTCAACTGTACCTAATTGCACTAACAATGACACAAGGAAAGAACACCTTGCTTGCGTACACTTGTGGCCGAAATGAATGGTGCATATTTTGAAGCAAGCATACGTCACGCTCGCCTGTATAGACAATGAAGTTCTCACAATCGTCCGATGAGCTCGTCTAGACAGAGCAATCGAGATCGAGAAAATCAAGCTGCATATACTTGCTCGGAACATGATAGTTCATATTGTTTGTCCACTGCACGCTGTCTAGACAACAGCGGCATTTTCCTCAACTTCAAAGACATCGAACCACTGTAAGTTTTTACGCTATGGTATTGTCTTGTGTGTTTGTGTTTATTTTTAAAACATTTATGATGTTACTAACATAAACACTAATATTATAATTATAAAACTGTTCACAAATCGTCTGTTGTAGTTTTAGACTCTGGAACTACTGATTCAAATTGAATGCTGTGATATAACTATGATCTGCAGCTTTATGCAAAGCGATAGACTCCGACAAGATGCAGTAGCTAAGCTAGCAAAGTGGACTAAAATCAAGATGCAGGTCAGTTTCAGATCAAGATATCCCGGAGTCGATCCCAGGTAATTATTTTGCTGAGCCACGCGTTGCTGTGCGGCTCCATAACTTACAGCGGTATTTCTTAGAAACTTATGGGATTTTTAAAAATAAATCTATACTACTGTTACTGTATTGTCCTATGTCCTATTATAATAAACATTTAACTTGCAACAAAAAAAGTTGAAGACTACTTGGTAAGACAAAAACTATCCTATAAGTAGTCTAAGTTGGACCAAGCAAAATACATTTACAAAATCGGTTCAATGGTTTCGGATATTAACGTGGACGAATATATAGTGGATAGAAAATGTTTTAACAGGACAGACGCGGTCGGGTCCTCTAGTATTCAAACAACCTAAAAATTACAATAAAAAATGTAATAAACGATTGTTGTTATACAGTTAATATTTTTGAAACTGGACCACTTACTCTCGGCCCCCATTGTATAGCGGTGTGGCCACAATATGAGCAATTAAGATCAACGCTTGCCCAATGTTGCGACCGCTGATATAGTGTGGACACGGCTTATCTGTTCGCTTAACATAAATATTAAAATAATCTCTACTCTGTACCATAAAACAAAAGTGAGCGCTGTGACTAACTTACATGTTTGCAGTTGGTTTTCAGAATGGCGAAGCTTCCTTGACGATACTATTTGTATTTAGCAAAATCGATTACAGTAAAGACATTTTCGGTTTTGATTTGGCTTAGTTTTGATTTTGATTCTTGGCGATCGAACTCAATTTATCGATTATGTTAAGTTGGAGGTCCCGTGTTCCAACATTCCTTAAATAAATTACGATAAACTCATTATATGTAATACATACAAGTTGGCAAAGCTGAATGAGGTGCAGTAGGTAACCGAGGAAATAAGCCATCTATCAGCAAAAAAATCTTACAACCTAGGCTTCAGCAGAATAAAAACGTAGAGTATTGTCCTGTCCACCCCAGTTTACTATTAAATAGAATGAAATAGTCTAGAACTTTTCATGTATCTAGAGAACAAAAAGAAATTGATATTATGTTAGGTTAGGTTTAAGGAGTTCCACGGGGTAGCATAATTTATCAGCGAGCATTAGGCCTCTTTTCCATTACACGGTTTCTCGCCGTGAAAATCTACGGTTAATTCGCCGCGTGTAGGCACGGTCGTCAGTGTGGTATGGATCACTATATGAGCTTGTCGACATGCACGGTGGCGCCAAGGCACGGCGCCGCGGCCGCGTGCGCCGTGACTGCCCCTCGGCGCGCCGCGTCTACGCACGGCGTGATTTTCACCAGTGTTGTATGGCAGTCTATCGGGGTGTGTCGACGGTGCCGGACGTACGCACGGATTCGTGACCGCTTATATACGCTGTTTCGCGATTTTATTATAAAATGAACATAAATCAAGAATTATTAATTACGTTGATTCAAGAAAGGCCTGTAATATGGGATAAGACCATCGACGATTATAAAAATAAGCGACTTAAATATGATTCCTGGAAAGAAATATTTATTCATTTCCAGCCCACATTTGAAGATTTAAGTGGTGATGAGAAAAACAAGTTTGGTAAGTTACAGATATTTAATTATTAACTTTTTACTTATGCATAGTTGTTTTGATAGGAGAGGCGACCTTCGTTAGATACAAAATATTGTGCAAATCTGTTGCGAACTTCATTAGCCGCCAAACTTCCGCGAACTGCATTCGTGATAGGTAACTGGATTAGTTCCGATTCTGAATCAAGGGTGGACTCATTTTCACTCGCATTGTGAAACTGAAAGTTTTCCTGCTTATGTATAAAATTTTGCAAAACACAACATGTTTTCACAATATCAACTGCCAAATCGATGGACACATTCATTGGCCGGTGAAAAATTCGCCATTTATTGGATAAAATGCCAAACGCACATTCAACAAATCTTCGCGCTCTTGTGAGTCTGTAGTTAAATGTACGTTTTAATTGATCAAGCTGATGACCACCAAATGGACGAAGCAAGTGATAATGCAAAGCAAAGGCTTCGTCCGCAACGAACACATATGGCAAATCGTAGTCAATTCCAGGCAAACGTGTTGCATCGGGTAGATTTAATCCGTTGTTTGTTAAATTTTTCCAAAATGGGGTCTCTTTAAACACACTGGAATCACACTCCTTTCCGTAGGCGCCAACGTCAACAAATATAAAGTTGTAATCGCTATCTACTACTGCCATCAAAACTATAGAAAAAAAATGTTTGTAATTTAAAAACATCGAGCCACTATCAATTGGCTTAATAAGTCTGATGTGTTTTCCATCGACCGCTCCTAAGCACAGCGGGAAGTTGGAAGATTCTTGAAATTTGCTTGCAATGTGTAGCCAGTCTTCTTTAGATGGCATTTTCATATATTCTTTATACAGTTCTAACCAAATGTAGTGGCATACTTCACGTACGATGCAACTTATGGTTTTTATTCCAATTCTATAGCTGTAGTATAGGTCAGTAAAGGTATCTCCTGTTGCTAGATACCTGAAATATAAAACAAAACGGTTCAGGTTCAAATACTAAAACCCCATTTTAGGTCGGGGTCGATTCAGTTTAGGTCGGGGGTTTTCATAAATTTTGAATTTAATAATTATTATTTATTTATTTTCAGGGCAAATGGTGATGAAGAAGTGGACCAATATGAAAGATAGCTGGATAAAATATGACAAAAAAATTAATGAATGTAAGTCTGGTTCTTCAGCAAAAAAAATAAGAAAATATATGTTCTATGATGAAATGATGTTCCTAAAAAAAAATGTTGAGCATCGCAAGACCGATTCTAACATGACTGAACATGTTCATGATTCTAGCCTCAGTAATGAAAATTTTGATAGTGCAGTCCCGAATCAATCAAGCTCGGGATACACTGAACGGAGTGAGACGCAAAGGGCTAAAAAAAAAAGAAAAAATGAACTAAGTGAAGTTGACATTAGGTTTATGAAGTTTATGGATTCAGCAGAACGAGATGAGAAAAAGAAAAGCCGTAGTATGAACTTTTTTATGGGAATCGCTGATACAGTTGACAAGTTCAGTGATGAAAATATGATAGACTTTCAGTTTCAAGTAATTTCAATAATTAAAAATATTCAACAAAGACAGTGTACTCAGTATATACCTACATCAAGAAACCAATGGGATCAAGGCCATCAAGGATATTTAAGTGGTACAGCATCCTCAAATGCGCAATCGTCAACATATGGATATTCTACAGCTGCTAGATCGAGCTATGGAATAAGTCGTCCACAGACGTCTTCTCATGATTTTGGACACGGTTCTGGTTTAGAGCCAATCCACTACCGACCCGAATCACAATTATCTGTACATAGTGTAAATGCGGAAAGTATCTCGGCAGATTCTCAAGTTTCTATTGAAGACGAATTCGATTTTAGTACCGCACTTGAGTAGCATTTTCAGCGTAGTGTATTTTTTGATTTACTTGTTCTTAAATTAATAATTATTAAAATTCAATTACATGTAATAATTTTGTTTGTGTGCAATAAACAATTTTAAACTAAAATATGTCATTTAATTTTGTACCTACTTACCTCAGAGTTACAGCCAATCTTTCTGCGGGCGATATACTCTCTCGCATAAAAGTATCTTGATGTTTTAGTTCCTGGGATAATTTTTGGAGCAAGTTGTCGAATGTAGTTTTCTGCATTCTAAAATAATTGTAAAACTTGTCTTCATCTTCTCTCAATTGATTCTTGACAAGTGTATGAAACGCGCCATATTCCTCCCTTTTTTCTAAAATCGGATGTATCCAAAACCTTACTTCCCTTTTTTTTTCTATTTTCTTTTTCCTATATATGTAATAAGCAACTATAATCTTTTTTTTCGTAAGAAAATTCATGACGCAGCACGTCCTACACAGCCCGAGTAAAAAGCGCTACTAGCCAGTACTTACCAATGTCTCGCGCGGTGATTTTGCCGTATCATGTACAAGCTAGCACGTTTTTTCAACCGTACGGCTTACACACCGTACGTTTGAACAACCGTGTAATGGAAAAGATGCCTTATGCTTGTCACGCTCCGATGTAAAATGCACTAACTACAAGACAAGTACACGTAAGGTTCCAATTAGGGACTCCTGCACTAACACTAGCCAACACCGGCCGCCTCGACCGCAAGAGATGAATCAAAAATTCTTGCCACAACAGTGATCTAATTAAATTCGACGTAACAATTGTTAATGCGTCTATTTATATACCCCTAAGAACGTGACTCAGTGAGTCAGTTCCCAGAGAGATCGCATCCTGTCTTTGCAACGAGATTTGTTTGGTCCAAGTTACGAGACATTTTAGGGTAGAAAAAAAATTAGAATAGTGTCCAAGTTTAGTTCTTGAATACGAATGGGAATAGCACTTCTCATTCCGGGAGTGTCGTTAAAGCTGAATGAGGCCCGTACAGACCACTCGGTGGTCACTCGCGCGTTGTCAGTTTTTAAGAGGTCACTCAAAGCAGCGTTCCAAATGGGGTTGGTTGGTGCCAGGCACGCAGCCAGCCGTAAAAATCGAATACCAAATCCTTTAGCAGTATTGTCGATACCAAGACCAACTCCAAATAAATTTTGCTCCCAATTTATTTCGAGTTGGTGCAGTATGGGTAGGAGAAAGAAGAAGTCACCATATTAATAGTTTTATCAGCATTATTGTGTCCCGACTCTTTAATAAAACAGTAAGTTCCTCAGACCTTTGTGTTACGGGTTTTCTTTCAAAAAGCTTGCTGCGTTTATCATCATATCTTCTAAAAACAAAGCACCTTGATATACTTGAATACAAAATGTAAGTGTGCGTAAGTGTATAAGAAAGAATTTGAGCAAAAAAATATTGTACAATAACCAATAGTCATAATCCGCTGTAATCATACACTTGCGCCATACAACAGGATATCGTGACGAAGCTTTTTATGCTGAGATACATCGTAACGGGAATAATAACATATCGCTTGCATTTTAATAACGATATCAGATAAACTAAATATTCACTGCGGCTTAGATACCAAAATTTGCATAATAATATAGATATTATATAAATTAACTTAATTTCTGACGAACACAAATATCTAGGTCTTGATAAATTAGCCTTAATGTTGTACCTACGAGTAATATTCAATTCGCCATACACCATAAAAATCTAAATAAAAGTTCATAACTATCAAAAGGCCAGAGATTCCCAAACGCTCACTCCAACCCCCAAACAAAACGGCGGTCGTTGGCTCGGTGTCAATTTACAGGAATCCATTAGGCGACGTCAAAACTTGCGCCTGCCCTGTCTCCCGTTACAACCACTCACAGTGGTGGGAAATAGTTAACTTTATATTTACAGACATAGAAAAAATTTAAGAACAGAAGCCGATACGTAATAAGTCAAAAGTATGCATAATCGCGGAGCATGTATGAGAGTAGATGAAGTAAAAGAAATATGTAAGGATCGAAGCAAACGAGAAAGGCGTGACTTCATGTATGTATTTTTATCTCACAAACTAACGTTATATAATAAATTTATTTATTTTATTTATTTATTTACTTTAATTATAATTAATTTATTAATTATAAAGTAATAAGTTACTATCCTGTGTCATTCCAAAGATATGTGAACAAGCACCCTAGCATCCCTGATCCGATGACCTTCCCTTGTAATGTGTATGTGTTGGCACATCTCCAGTCTTTCAAAACGAATCCACCTGCCACCTACCTGCCTTAGGTAATATCATAGATCAGCAAATTTTAACCAAAAGATGAAAACCCTTAGCATTCCATGGATTCACCGTGCGGGTGCTGCCTGTTCCATCGTGTTGCATAAGGGGAGCCACGAGCATTGCCTGGGATTTGTGGCACAAGTATAGGATTAGGGGGTATTTTAAAACCTTCACGACCGTGGCTTCTCTGTCTGGTGAGTCATAGTTGATAAGATTCCGCGAGTCGAGTCGCTTTTATTAGTTGGATTATTTGACTTATATAGCCGAAATTTTGCTTCTTCTATAAGAAAAGAAACAAAACTCGCCAATCATAATTGTATTTACAGGTTTTGGGATTGCTGTCTAGCGTTCGTGGCCTAAAAATAGTTACACTATTAATATTTACGCGCTAGTACTCGCATAATTGGTAGGAGTAATGCGTGGGCTGCGTTGGCCGACTTGCTTGGTGCTTCAGCCAACTCCTCACATAGCGTGTGGTTTTATAACCAACTTTTTCTGATCTTCTTAGTGCAGATTGACAGCTTTTCCCATAGTAAGCGGTATACGTTACGACCACTAGCCATCGAACGCGAGAGATGCTTACAATTCCAAGGTATCGTACGCTATCGCCAGTGTCATATTGATTGCGAAGCATATAAACCGAATTTAGTTATTTAGAATGTAAGCTATAATCCTAATTGTTACAGTCCATACTACACCCCATGTGGGTTTCTGAGTGCAATATATTTCTTCAATATTGCAAGTAAGACTCAGCAGACGTTTGTATGCTGACGATGCTAAGGCCTCCAGCACACCGAAGCAATCCGTAGCAACAAAACAGTTCAATAAATTCCTTTCCATTCCATTTGTCAAGATTTGAGAAGCTAGTTTGAATACCAACAATTGAAACAACATGTCGTCGCTTTCAGAGCCCGAGGTAGAAGAAATATTATTACGCTTATAACTTTGGCACGGTGAAGAATGTAGGTGGGAGATAAATGACAAAAGGAGGAAGATGGCGAAAATGGCGGCGATCTGCATAAAGAACTACTCACATGAAAGAAAGAAAGAAACATGGACCTCTTGGTTTTCTTTTTACGTAAATTCAACGTTCATTTTACAAAAAAAAATGTAGTTACGCTTTTTAGAACCTGTCGACGGCCCTGTGGCCGATGCGGTTCCGCGTTTGGTTCGCATGCATACAGATGAGCTAAATGGTAAGATGAGCGGGGAGGTGTAACCGGCATCTTAAAACTAATCCAACTTACCCCACTCTCTTGACTAGTCGCCGGCGGCGGCTGCAGGCCGTGCTCCTCGTTATATCTCCGTCTCGCTCTATGCCTGAGCAACGCCGACGCATCAGGCTGTCCAAATTGAAACACATGGGGGTCCTTCAAAAACACTTTATCACTAAAATCCGTGTTCACATACTCCTGTCCATCGTCCTTATGGTATTCATAATCGCGCACTCCTTCGAGAATCTCCGACGAGAGACGGAGGGAGTCCGAAGTTTGGCGCAAGTTGAGGTCTGTATCCGATCTATAGTTCTCGCATATCTGGCTGAACGTGTTGAAGTATTCACTGGCGAGATCCGCCTTCGGCTGATACTCCACCTCAGAGAGGGGTGGCGGATCAGCTGCCAGGAACATCGGATCCATAACGTCATGCCGTACAGCCATCTCAGTCGCACTCGAAGAACATAGTCTTGTTTCAAAGGGCGCGTTTGAATTTGAACTTTTTGCACTTTCGCATAACTTTTAATTTTTATTGCACTTGGGATGTTTACGTAAATATATTACTTTTCTTAGAATTAATAACTGAAAATAGATTGAGTTTAGTGTTTTGTCTTTTACGGCGTACCAACACACACATATTCACACACGCACGCGCAAACACACACAAACTTTCCCAAAGTTAGCTGGATATAAAAGGCGCAGCACATACAGCTCAGCTGATTAGCCGCTCGAATTCCGCGCTCCGAATTTACATTTAAAGAGTAAATTTTCGCGGTGGCTTCTCTGTCCGTGAGTAACGTTGCCCAGAGGTAGGGGTGTGTCAGTTTCACATCAGTCTTATAATGGTAGGTCTGTAGGCTACGGTGACTGCTTACCAGGCGGACCCTATGCTTGTTTGCCGACCCGTAGCATAAAAAAAACAATTCTTGCTATACCTAGGGAGGGACTAAGTGAGCGAACGCACTATGCAGCTGGACGTAATACAGTATTGCACGGTCTGCCGCAACTGCACACCGTATTCCGGCTAACCGCACCGTCTCGGTTCTATTGCGGTGCGCCGTATATTCTTTAACTCAGGGATATACTAGGAGACAAATGTCCAATGACAAGTGTCGGCGACATGTCAAGCGGGGCGACTTTTTTTCATAATAAAGTCAAGCAAATGACTCCATTCCACCTGATGACTTAGAGACGTCACGACTTCGCCATATAATATCTGCAATAAGGGCTGGAAGTTGCCAAAAACATATCGCTCGTGGCTGTATTTACAATTGGTTAACGTTGTCTATCTTAGTAACTACGCATGAAAAAACAGGTGCATATTGCATTCGCATCGCATAGCGCTGCGGCTTGTCGCTTTCTGTCGCATACGTAGACAAACTACATAAACTCTAGTCAGAAAACGGGATCTTACTTGGTTGTACAAAAAAAAGCTTTAAATCATTACCAATTTAAAAATAACAGTGCAAACCTTTTTTCTGAAAGACCGACAGACCACACCAGAGTTGCAACAATGCCCGACAAAAAATGGTAGTTGGAAAAAAAATACTCATCGATTCTCACGCTCAAGGGAAAAGGGTTACAATGGAGACACCTTGCTTCCGTTTGTGTGGCACTGATTCGGCCACATTGTGTTGCAAGAATACGATGCAAATCATAGGGTACTTGTCATCTTTGGAAGTTTGCAATATGAACTATATCAAGTCACGTCATATTGATTATTGTTCAAAGCACTTTCAAAGGTGCATTATAAGAGTACACCACACGATATACTTTTGTACTTTTGCTTGAGCATTATTGCAACTTTTTCCTGTCATTTCAGGATACATTTATGAAACTTTGTTATTTCCATACAAACTATATCAAATGAGCAGGACCTTTGTACTGAGTTAGTATCTTTGTAATATATCTCAATTTTGTGTGTACAGTCGACAGCACACAAGTAAATTTTTCCAACTTGATTTTGCGCTTTATATTTAAAGTTGAAAATCAATTAGAGACAGACAGATTTGGGTAGTGTGATATCCGAAATGGGGTGTACTACATAAATAAATAAATGAAGGAATGTGTCTTAATAGCGTATTTTTATTAATCTTTACGCCTACTTTGTAATGCAATATGAATGATTTGGTTGCACTCAAACAGCAACCAACAATTTTATCACAGTTATAGACAGTTTTACACTGTACAACTTGTTCATTTGTATTGTACACCGTACAAATTATCTATAAGCTTTGATACATTTACTATCATATTATATTTGGGTCACAGTAGTTCCCGAATCATAATTATCTAATATATACATATCTAATAATCTTATTTGCATCACAATACACACACACATGCTAGCATTACCCTACAATCATACCAAATACAAACTTAATATTCATACGCAAAAAAGTCCATTATATAAAAGAGACATAGGTTAGAGACTGACAGCATGTGTAGGTGGATAGAACAAGGTGTCAGCTCAGCTTATGGCTTGCTAAAGAGAGAAAACTGCTGAATTTCACCCTTTACCGACATAGAACGACTTGACTGAACTTCACAATTAACAAAATCATCTAATCCAATGTAACTGAAAGATAGTCCATTGGTCTAAAACTTCTCTATGAACATGAGAATAGGCTACCACCCATTCTCATCCCGTGGGTGTGGTAAAAGCCGACTGAGGGTAATTCTGAGCCAGCAGGGCATCGCAGCAAGGGGTCACTTGCGCGGTGTCAATAAACGAGGGTTTTGTGGTGTGGTGAGATTGTCAGTACGAGAGGTTTGGTGTCAGGCATACGGACATACAACTATGACATCACCTATAGCAGTATGTTGACATATTGCACCGACCGCAAATACATTGGGATCAGGGCAGGAAGATAATGATACTTGAACTGGATTCCCTAAATACTTTTCACTTACTTTCAATAGGATACAGTTTCAAACTGCAATGCCCTTTATCGCGATTTTGTTTCAAATTGATGTTTGATACCCAAAAAAGTTTTAATTTTCCACGTCATTGAGCAAGCGCAGCCGGCGAGCGCAAACAAAAGGCGGGGCAAGATTTTGCGAATATTGCAAAAAGCAGCGAAAATGAATTATTTTCGAGCCAAAAAAATAAACAGCTTTTGTGGCACTTAATATAATGGATACTCCACCTTTGCTTGAAAGACTTAATTCCATGAGCTATAAAGACGGTTTTCGTTAACATGCTGTTCTATCGTAGTTCAGGTAGATAGAGTCGATTTGAGAATAGATGTTTGACGGTTGAAAGATAATTGTAAGAAGTTCACATTGAGTGAGAAAAAAAAGTAAATTTTCGTATATTTCAATGACTAATAAATAATTAACATCTTTTTTTGCCACACCAGAGGAATCGCAAATGTTTCGATAAGCTCTTTTAAGATTTTTGCGTATTTTCAATTAGGACAAGAGAATTGCCATAATTAAAAATTCGCATGCCTAACAGAAACCCTTGAGTCTGTATCGGGAATCGAATCCCACACCTTGGTGGTCGCCACCGGCGTCGCGTAACCCAATACAGTGATCATCGCGTGAATCAGCTGAAGTTGCGTGAATTGGCAATGCAATATGGCGGGTTACGTGCACTTTGGAGAAATGCGCTTGTATGACTTCTCGATAATACCCCTTGGGAAGAGAAGAGTAACAAAAATCTTGTTAGTACATAAATACATACGTATTATCACGCTACAATTACAAAACCATATGATGCCGGCAGAGTAGAATAGCATCACCCCATATCCTTCAATGGGTGTCGTAGAAGGCGACTAATGGATCAGCAAAGGAGTATTGATCACCTTATACTCCGTCCACAAATCCTCATTGGGCAAGCGTGGTGACTAATGCCTAAACCTACTTAGATGACAAGGAGAGGCCTTGTGTCCCAGTAGTGGGTCGTTTTTTAAAGGCTGTTATGATGATGATGAATTATAAATTAAGCTTACATTTAGCTGCATTACACATAAAGTGTGTATGCTATGTAGTACGTATATCAAAATAGTGACAGGTCGTCTTCAGCCTGTCGCCTCCATAAAAGGGGCACCAAACCCAAAAGGTACAAGCCTTCAGTAAACCAACCAAATGTCGGTTTCTTTTGTGAATGTGAGGTTTACAAAAGCACAGGAGGTGCATTGGTGTTTCACGCTCCTGTCCTGAAGAATCTGCAAGCATCACATCAGTTTATTTTAATCTTAATAAGTCTGTTCAGCTTACTTCTTAAAATCATCTCAGCAGTCCGGGGGAAAATTTTGGTACTAAATTTAAATTAAAGTATCCTAGCGTAACTTTGGCGCCTAACAAAACGCCTATTAACAGTTGCGTTCAGGTCTTTGACCGGAGATTTGCTCAAACATCTGGGCCGTCTCAACTTCGATTCTAACACATGCGCCACAACTGCGGCGTATTTACAAATATGAGCCGCGAAATGACATTGGACGTGTTGTTGTCCTAGTAGTAAGGGTGTGAGACAAACAAACAGTCAACTAAAGGCTTCGGCATAGGGCTCAAGCGTGACGCCGCGCTATAGCACTGAGTTGTGTCCTATGACAGTATTACCACAGCGTAAAAACATAGTGATTCGACGTCTTACAGTTGAGGAACATGGCGCTTTTGTATAGACAGCGTGCAACGGACATCTAGTGAACCAGCGTCTACCGAACGAGTGTATGGCAGTTTGGTAGCCCCACCGCGCCCCTCTCGTCTCGGGCTCACCCCTCACGATTGCCCTGTCTAGACGTGCTCATTGGCTGACTGTAAGAACTTATATATACTGTGGTATTACACTGTCAAACAGACCATCACTGAGCGTTCGGCTAACAGCAACGCTCTGACGCGTAGCTAGGACGCTAAAAGCGCGCAAGTACGCATTTGGCGACGCCTTAAGGTCGCAGCACACTTATCAGCTCGTAACCGTATCACCTCTTTTTACTATGAAAAAGAGACGACGCGGTGCGTAGCCGTTCCGTAGCGTTTATAGATAAAAAAGAGGCGGTCCTTTCCGAGCTGATAAGTGTGGACGTTTAAGGGATCTATAAGTAATAGCGTGAAATAATTACCGATTTTCGAATGATCGTCACGCGTTAACAATAAGAGCGTAAATTTTGAAAAAATATATACGTGTGAAAGAGAAGACTTAGGCTGAATGAGTCTCAACAATCAAGGCCGTACTGAGCGTCGTACGTCTCTATCATTTTGTGCTTGATAGAAAGTGACAAACGGTTCTCAAGGCATGATTGATTTCTGAGTGTCAATCTGTAATACTCTTATCTTAGACCACAAATCTTCAACAAATCAAATTTGTACATTTTAGTGTAAGTATTAAAAAAATCTTGAATATAAGTCCTACCAAAATAAATAACATAGCTATGAAAGGACTGGAGCTTTTTTTTTTATAAAACTTTCTTCATTTTGTAGAGAATTTGATTATTTAAATATTCATATGAGAAAAAGCAGTAACTTGTTGAGAAAAATAAAATAAAAAATCATTTTTTGCGTTTTCTGAGTGTGTTATGCAGATGCCGGTTGGTTCCACTCAGTATGGCCAAGGTTGCCAACCATTATGTTCGCCTTAATATCAGGCTACCAAATTTGGTAATCAGCAATTGCCTCGAATGAATATCAATGGAATCTCAATACGACTGTTTTACATCATTTTAAGAAATTTGAGTAGTTCCACGGGTATGTAATTAATAAGATAGTATTCTCAATACAAATTTCAAGTGTTTGAACCATCTGACAGGTGGTGTGTGGGCACATGTGTCAATTGACAGATGCCAGGTGTGCCAAGGTCGGGGCTACGGTGGCCAGGTTGTTGACTGTCAGGGTGTGATCGACGCGGCCAGATGTTTCCGTAATGTTTGTAAATATTGTCTTTGTATTACAAGGGCGGCAAAAGCACACGACCCGTAACTGTAGTCTATAGACGCTCGCTACCAATTTCGTCTACAGTAGGTAACTAGATCCAGTGGTCCCGGGTTTGAATTATCTACAAAATTTTATGAAAATAAAGAGTTGTAATTTTTTTAAGAACATTTTACGAGTCTTGGTTGTTTTTATTTAAATTTGTTAAAATGTAGGTATATAAATTATTGTACTATAAAAAATCGGGAGTAGTCTCCCCTTGACTTTCTCGTATACCGGAAATGACTCAAAAGTTGATAGAAACCTTACATTTTGATGTTAAATTTTGGTCACCCATCCGAGTACCGTCTACGCACTTAGTTGCTTAACTTTACAAAACGCGTAAATCCGTCAAAATCTCGAGGTCGAATGTTTTGACGATTACAAGACTTCCTCTATACTACGTTTACGAGAAATTAAAAATATATAATAGAAGCTTGTGCTGTTACAATAGTCTTCTCCCTTCTGGAGCTGGCATACGTTACCACCTATAAACTGTGGTTAACATTCTAACGTGAACTAAGAAAATTTACAACTCATTGGTATGCCGCACATTCAAGAAATGGAATTCACTACCAGCACACGTGTTCCTTCCTTCTTCAATCGTAGGTCGTTCAAAAGAGACTTACATCTAGCAAGGCGAGCTCGGCCAGCAGTGCGACGTTTTATCTATCGCACTAGCTATATTTGCATTCGAACTCGTCAGGTTGAATGGAGTCTTATGTCTCTAAGGTCTAAAATATTCATAATTAATTAAAGATCCGGGATTAACTACATACTTGGTAAGGACGACTCCAAACTGATTACATTGTTGCAGTCCCCAACGCTGTTTACAAAACCATTAAAAACAAATGGATCGCTTTTTTGCAGCGGTGTTCTCATTAAAATTAACATTCTCACATCACGTCTTGCGACTAATTGCCAGCTGTAGTGTTCTCTCACTAAAACTAGTAGGATTTTTAAACAGGAATGTGTCAATATAATTCCCAATTAAGTTACATTGTAACGGATAAGGCTGTTCGCTAGCGTGGCGTGTGCACGCGGCGTTTGGACGCTACTACGCTTTAAAATCTTGCGAGCTCGTCAGTGTGAAACCTATGTATCTGTTGCGGCCGTATTATATAACACGGCCTATTACAAAAAGGCGCGCCGGATTGTAAAAAGTTGGTGTTATGTAATATAGCTAACTGACGTCCAGTCGGAGTTAGCTGGCGATGCGTTCTACAAAGTGGCGTCCAACGTTTAGCCGTAATGTCTGAGAGAAACAATGTAGGGTAACAATAAATTAGTGTCAGTCATATCGCAGTCATATCGTGCCATATAACAATCCCAATTACAAAACGGCGCGCTGGATTGTAGTGTGTGGGTGGTGTGACAATAATTCCACTCCGCTTGGTCATAAAAAAAACCTGAACCTAGCAATAATGAGATCTCCAGATCTCCATTAGAAGACTAATATTAATAGAACTTTGGACTTATGGATATTAGTTTGTTAATCGAACAGTGATCACCACTTATAGGTGGGTTTGGGTAATTTTTTTATGACTAAGCGGAGTGGAAGCATTGCTACCGATCACAATTCGTGACTCCATTTTTGTTATTATGGTCATGCAGCGCTACTTCCGGCTATTATTGGAACTAAAAAATTCAAAGCGGCGTATCAACGATGCGCCCGTTTGTATTTGGGCGCCACCTCAGTACGCCGCTTTGTCTAACGCAAAGTAGCCGCATTACATAACCGCGACGTTTTACAATCAGGCGCGCCATTTTGTAATACGGCGTGTTATATGATATGGTTGCGACATATCTACGAGTATCTAACTCAAATTACCTAAGCATAATTAAGAACTTAAGTGATAAATATCCTAGCTACTATTATAAATGCGAAACTGAGTTTGTTTGTTATGCAATCACGCCTAAGCCACTGAAGATTCTGATGAAATTTGGTATGGAGATAGTTTGAGCCGCGGCGACCGCTAGTACCTAATAATTTAGATATTTTATAAATAAACTTAAAAAAAAAAACAAACAACCTCAACTCTTAGACAAAAGTTCGTGTTTATCACTTGGTGTGTTCCAGACTTTATATGACTGTTCTACTGTAAGATGATACTTCTTTACAAGATAGAGCTGCGTACTTTTCTTTACAAATATTCGAGATAAATATAAAACGTGCGACGGCCTTTATTAAGGGACCGCGACACAGAATCCCTACGAAACTCGTTTCACGTTACACGCTGCGAACCACTCGAATACCTTATGTAGTATTTTAGAAAACCGTTCAAAACCGGGTCGAACTCGAAACATTCGGGTCGTGAGGCGATTATCATATCGATTGATTTTATCATCAGATAAAACTGTGAATTAAAAATTACTAGACATAGACACTTGAAGAAACGTCGTAGAAATTTCATTTGTCTTGAACTCAAATTTAATTTTTTTAGAAATACTAGAGAACGGCCCACGACTTCGACCGCATATAATAGTTCTTTTTGCAATAAAACATAGCATAGGTATTGCTTTTTAGGTCGAGGATAATTTTGTCTATTTCCCTAAAACCTGTTGGGAGTCCGGCACACAGAGTTTCGTGGCGGAGATTTGATGTAGAAAATGGGACTCTCCAGTTCACGTGTTCATGAAAATGTCGAAAGCTACTTTTTTATCTATGGATGTGAAGTATTGGTTTAAAAGCTCAAGGGACGCGGTAGGGGATGATAATGAACAAGCATGATTAGTGAACAATGTTGGAACAACAACATCCATCACACAATCATTTGCCCCAGCAGGTTACTCCACCACGACGGCGTCAAATTCATAACTTCCGAGCCACTATATAGTTGTTAACACTATTGTTATAGGTCGACTTTGATAAGAGTGGGGTAGTTATCCAGGCGGTCTTCAAAAACCCCTGGCATCAAACGAACTGAGCACTTTTGTACTCTTCTGCGGATCGAATTCAGGACTTCCTGATCTAATGGAACCGATCCGGTGGAAGAACTACTAGACAATTGACTCCTAAAAATCTCGACATAAACTTACGAATTTTAAATACTACTTCATGGTGATGTATAGATCCGTCTATTCTCTCTATCGTATTAGTAGTATTAGTATCCAGTCTATCGTATTATACAGCGAGTGCAGGGCAGCTCCACAACCTTATTTAGACAGAAGCGGAAAGGTTGAACGTGGACGGACAGTGCTGTAATGTAACACTGGAATCGCGTCAACCTAATTAAAGACACTGTCTTGTTTTTATTTTTATTTTTACCCGACTACGGCGAAGCCAAAAGGTAAGGTAAGTTTATGATTTTAGCAGTCTTTTTTTACGTATGTTCCTCCGTAAAGCCTAAAACTAATCATCAAATTTTGATGAATAAGGTATCATTCGATTCGTTACTATGGTCCAGGTAACAAAGGGTACATTTTAACCGACTTTAACAATAGGAGGAGTCTATTTTACCTTGTAAACATCGATTATTACTATTTTTTTTTCTCCTCGATTATACTGATTTAATTTCTTTTATGATAAATAGCTTTTTAAAATATTAAGGTGTTACCTAAAATAGTGTAGGTAATAAGGATATTTGTTATGAACACTATGGATTCCGTTGCGAAATAACTGAATTTCATTTAATTTTTAATAGAAATTAAAACAAAAAAGTAAGTTTTCAATTCGACCTGCATGTATGTAATATATATTTTTTTCTATACATATTAAAAAAAAGGTCGAGCAAAGCAAAAGTGCAATCCAAATGCGAATTTGGATTTTATAAAAAAAAAACAGTTTTTATAGAAAACGACAATTTAAGAAATACCACAGTACATTCATAAGCGTAGATATCACAGTTCAAGAGACTCTGCGCTCGCGTGCCGGCCAGGAATCGAACCGGTCCCAAGCAGCTGTCGCGGCAGGTGCTGCCCACTCTCATCATTACACTCGCATTTATTGTTCGTACAAGTTTCAAACCGCGGCGGAGAAAGAAATCCGTTTTTATGACGCTTTTTAATTTAAAGTCGGCAACTCAACGTTTAAGAGAACATTAACGAATTAAATACGTCTTTAAAACGAGGCTGCTTTTACATTTTTACCCGACTACGGCAATGCCAGAAGGAAATGTAATGATTTTAGCAGTCTACGTATGTATTATTATGGTCCGGACAACATAGGCTACATTTTAACCGACTTTAACTATTAGGAGTAGTCTATTTTTCCTTGTAACCCCTATTTTAACAGATTTCATTCCTTTGAAGTTTATACACAAACTCTTGTTGTGGTTGCTAAGCAACGAGAAAGTGACGAGATAAATATTTTCTAGTTTCTTAGCAACCACAACAAATGGTTAACACCATAGAGTAGACGCACGATTGAGACGTTAGGGCAGGTTTGACGAGTGCCTGGTATGCGTACGGGCGGCTAGTCTAGCAGGGAACCTAGCTAGACCACCGGAGCTCCCGGATACGAGTTTGGTGACAAAAAAAGCACTCCAATTTGTTAAATGGTCTTGTTATAAAAAGGTCAAGCAAATAACTCCATTTCATTTGGTGGTAAGCAGAAGTGGAGTCCAAATGCGAAGATTGCTTGTGCAGGAGATAAATCGCGGCGCTAGCCACCCTCGCCTTGCCAACCTGCAAGGTGCTTCTTCACGTCTTTTTGAATGTCACAAGATTGTAAGGAGGTTATGTTATGTCGACTGATTTTGTTAAGATAGTGGTAGCTAGCCAGCCAGTCGAGCTTCAAACCAGCTTTACCAACCAAACTATGTTCTTGAATCGTCACTTACACTGCTTGGGTGGACCGGGCGTAGGGAAGCGTTCAAAGGCTACACTCCCGAGTTGTTTTTTTTTACATTACACATGCAATGTCAAATTTGTTTTTGTTAATTTTGTGCACTTATTTGCGATTTGATTTCCGTATTTCCTACTTTTATGATTAACACCCATCTCACTGTATCTACGACGATAAAGCTGGAAACCAATATCATATGACGGTTACTAATTGCATATGACGTTTAAGAATCGTCCGAGTGTTTTCAATCATCAAAATTGATCGATAAAGAGTTGCAATTCTCGGACATCCGAGACGAGGTCGAAAGGTTCAGAAAGCCGTTAAAGTAAAATGTTGTGTGTAGCCTCTGAACGACCGCAGTCACTGCGTTGTCGTGAAACGACGCAATCCTGAAGTTCACAATCAATGTGCATTCAATTAGGTACATGCACTCGCAAAAGAAATCTGTAGATTCGGCATGCACAGAAACTAAATAAAACGGTCCTTACGAGGCATCTCCCAGTGTCTTTAGAACAAAGCCACAAAGCGACTTAGAAACACAATAAAGACGACACGAGTACATACGCGAGCGGTCACATCCACATAACTAACACGTCCGTCACGCACACACCGACACTGATTGAATAGTAATGAGAGGCGGCAGACTGCCGGTCGCCGACACGGATGTGTGCCACCGGGTTTAATTGTGTGTGTAAATATAAATATTAGGGCTGACGATCAAGCGTTAGGACTTTAGGACGTATACATAAAGAAATCCGATTACTACCGGCGCTTTTCGGTACTGGTCCGCGCTGGTAGTCAGTAGGTGGCCTCTATACTTTTGTGGCGAACGCGCCAATAAGTTCCAAATGTCGCTGGAAAATGCCGACCTGCTCCGATAAGAGCAGTTTTCCTACAGGCTACTATAGACAGGCAGCACCTGCCTATACCAGCTTGCTTGATGTAGCAGTTATCAGTACCGATACACACCGATAATCGCAGGTGGATCAACGCTGGATAACAGTTTTCTATATGTATACGCCTTTAGAATTATGATTAAG
Source organism: Elophila nymphaeata (assembly GCA_955850985.1). Lineage (NCBI taxonomy): Eukaryota > Metazoa > Arthropoda > Insecta > Lepidoptera > Crambidae > Elophila > Elophila nymphaeata. The sequence goes on along the minus strand of OY039066.1, from coordinate 23,056,004 downwards.
GCGACGATAAGTCCTAGAAAACGCACACAGAACACTCGGCTTGCACACTCAGAAAACAAAAAAAAAAATTTTTTTTCTTTACTAAGTATATGCTATACTTTTTCTTATAGGTATATGAATATTTAAATAATGAAATTATCTACAAGATAAATAAAATTTTATTAAAATAGCTCCAGTTGTTTCAGGATCAGTTTTTTATTTTGGTAAGATCAATTTTATTTACAGGAAGTTTTATTTTAATTGAGACGTCTTCATAGTGATTTTGTTGTTGTAAGTGGGCGCCGTTGTAAAATTATTATTAAAAGTATCAATAATTATTATTATAAATTGGCCGATGTATTTTTATTCTATTAAATTGTAAGCTTGTGACAGCCCTGGCTATTAAATTACATATTGTCAATCATTAGCCGTAAGTCCACATATTACATAGATAGGCACGTATGAATGAAATGAGTACAATGACGGCAACCGAGTTCTCGAATTTGGGCAAGCGACACGTAGGATTGGATTAGGATGGGTGACCGATTAATGTGCTTCTCTGGATTAGGAAATTATTTTCTAATGAAACCCCCACAAGGTGGACCGACGAACAAGTAAAGGTCGCGAGAAGCCGCTGGATACAGGACTGATCGGATTAGAGATCTTTGTGGGAAGTCTATATCCAAAGTCTAGAGTGACAAGTAGTAACAACTAGTGTAACTAATCACCGAACCACTGGCTTTCGTAACACAGACTTGACACCGTCTAACGTCAGGTCTAAAACATTATAAGCCAGAAAAATATGTTAAATAGTTTTCAGTACCAACTGTAATGGCTTAAATAAATAATTTTATTATTATTATTATCTTGGCCCCGTCTGGAGCTACGATGTGGCGTGTGAGGGCGTGAGTGTAATGACATACGAATAACAATTTGGTGCAGCTCAAACTGGGGTAGTACCTCGTCCTTACAGAAGACCAACAGTACAAAACTACATTTATTTGTATAGTGTTGTGTTTCTGTTGATGTGATGGGTAACGTCCCCAGAGCTGCACGGGGTAGGGAAGGGAATTAAGGTTGCTAGCGTCTATATGCTACGGTAAGCCGTATGCCTGTTTGCCAATCATTTAACATTACAATAAAAACACAGTAATTACGTAACTCTTATAACAAAGACGATAAGACTTCGTATTATGCAAAATAACTTAAAACAATTAACCATAAGCTAATTGAAATGAACCGAGCTCCTTCCATGGGCTCGTCAACAGGCTAATGAACAATGAATCGTAACGCTAAACAGATAAACTTTATAATTGCGTCAAATCTTTATTGTGACGTGTATACGCCATGTAAAGTATAACATTCTTGTGATTATTATTTTAAACAGACATTTTTAATGACGTCAAATTCAAGATGGAAACTAATAGTTATGGTTTATGTAGTTACGTTTTTAAGGCTACTTTAGATTATATATGTCTTATTAGTAACTATTTTTGTTTTGTTTAGTGCATTTTTCTAAATAAAAAATGTACAAGCTATATTTAATTTAGAAAAAGGCACTAAACATATATAAAAAAAAAATGTTTTTAAGTCTGAAGTTAGTAGTTCTTAGGAACTCAGTGAAAATGGAAATGAAAATTCTTTCGGTGTTTTCTATTTTTAAAACGTTCTGGTAATTGGGGGGATGTTATGTAATAATTATCTCTTTAAGAAGTTCTACGTAAATTCATTTTCCTAATCCTAAAGTATCACTAGTTGATAACCTCCATTACCCCAACCGGGACGGGCCGGATGGTTGATTTTTATTTTTAATTTATGTTATTGTTGGTCATAAGAGGATCTAACAAGAAGCTGTTATTAATAAAAAACACATAACTAATACCCCTTTGCTGATCCATTAGTCGCCTTCTATGGTACCCATTGGAGGATATTTAGTGATGCTATTCTCTCTCTCTGCCGGCATCACATGACTACGAACAGACAGTTGACATAACATACAGTTACTAACATACAAACAGACAACTCCACGGGGTAGGGACTTCCTTACCCCGTGGAGTTGTCTGTTTGGACTAGGGTTGGTAACGCGCGAGTGTTACGTCAGTGTTGCAAGCGTCTATAGACTACGGTGACGGGTTACAACGAGTCAGACTGTGGTCTACCAACCAGATAACATAAAAAGCATAAGAGCTGGTAGGCCAACGTCTGCCAGGTTTGACTAGTTACTAACACACAAACAGACAATCCTTGCTCTTTATAGTGTTGTTGTATGTTCAGAAGTGGATATTTCTTAACATTTTTACCCGGACTGCTGAAGCGCTTTTGAGAGTAACATTTGTCTTCCTAGCTTTTATTGGTTGGTTCACCCGTAGGTTTAGCTTTGGGTGTGTTACGCCTTTTTAAATAGATCCAATCAAAATCCGGACAACGTCTCACACAAATTGTTCTAGAACATTCAACACGATATTCCTTCAAGTCCTGTGGTCTAAGTTACAAAGTGTAATTTCGTGTGGCAAGTCCGCACGCCAGTCATCCTTGAGCGAGACCAGTATTAGAAAGTAGTAAGGGCTCGAGTTGTCTATTATTAATAGTTTTACTTTCAAACTATGAACCTTGTGATACTACAGCCTCTATGTAAAATCTTGCGTTTTATGAATGAGTTTCAAAGTGCATGGATTTTTTCAAGCACACTACCCACCACATATAAAGGAAGACAAATGATTGAGTCGAGGTATAGCACAGCTGACTAGGGAGCGCCTAAACTTGGGTAGTACTTCTACCTTACAGAAGACTTGAGAAGACCACAGTCAAATAACACTACATTATTGTGGGGTTTCGCTTCTGTTGGTGAGTAAGGTTACCATAGCTCCACGGGGCAGGGGAAGGGGCTTTGGGTTGGCGGCGCGCGAGTGTCACGTCAGTGTTGCAAGCGTCTATAGGCTACGGTGACTGCTTGCCATCAGGCATGCCGCATGCTTATCAGCCAACCAAATAACATAAAAAATGTCAATCGATTCGTTAAATATGGTCCAGGTAACATGGTAACAGCTACATTTCAACCGACAATAGGAGGAGTCGATTTTACCTCGTAAAACCCAATTTTAACAGATTCAATTGCTTTCTTTTTTTCATAGTAGACCTACAGTTTTTTTTTACTTTTTGCTTGATTATAACATAAACAATTTTTACAAAATTGTGCAATAATAGATATAGTATTTTACAGGTGTAGAAATCTATTAGGGACAATATGTTTATTAATACTATTAGAAACTTGAATTTAATTTAATTTAGTGATTGGTAGTATAATGTTTTTCCTAATTTATATTTGTTTCATTCGTTTTAAGGGGTTCCGTACCCAAAGTGTAAAACGGGATCCTATTCTATTACTAAGCCTTCGCTGTCCATCCGTCAGTCTGTCACCAGGCTGTATCTTATGAACCGTGATAGTTAGACAGTTGAAATTATCACAGATGATTGTATATTTCTGTTGCCGCTATAACAACAAATATTAATAAACAGAATAAAATAAATATTTAAGGGGGCTCCCATACAACAAACGTGATTTTTTTTTTGCTTGTTTTTAGTCGATATTGATAACGGCAACATGTAGACGCTTGAAATATACAGACTATTTAGTTATATATTCACTTTAAAAACAAATAATTAAATTAAAATAAAACAAATATTTAAGAGGGGCTCCCATACAAAAGACATGACTTTTTTGCCGTTTTTTTATAAACGATGGTACGGAACCCTTAATGCGCAAGTCCGACTCGCACTTGATCGGTTTTTAAATTCATATCGTTGTCCTTAGGGCTAATGTATTTGTACTGAACATTATATTATTATAAGACCTTAATGTGTTACCACATGATACGCAATAAAATTCTGATTCTATTCGACACTGGGGACTACACCAGAGGAGATCCTCAAAATTATAAAGGCTAATTTACGCAGGGTAAGTTAACTGACTTACAAATTTGAGGAAAGTCAGTGTCGACTGACCTAGTGTTAATTAATTTGTAGTCAGTACAGCGTTGTCGCGTGAGTGCTGACTTCAAGATTCCCGCTTACTGACTGAAGCATGTACACGGTATGGTTGTTATTAATTTTAACTTACCTTGTGTAAATCTTCCTTAATAGCCAGTTCTTAAAGGAACTTAATAGAACAAAGCGTGGTCTAGTCAAGTGTAATTGATAGACTATATTATTCCAAAGCTAATCGTGTGTTCATTACTTTAATTGCTACAAGATTCGCGATATCCAACGATTAGGGCGTACGGGCTGTTTGTTCACAGACGGATAATAGTTCCCTTGATTAAACCATCAATTATTCATGTCACTCTATACCTTACACCAGTGAACAAAACTTTTTTACGAGCCTACCCCACATTAGGGGCGATTAGGCCTTATTGTACCTAAACGAATAAAGAAATTTTGACTTTGACTTTAGTCAACCACGCTGGTCAACTGCGGGCTGGTCGACTTCACACACGACCTAAGAATTTCTTCTTAGGTGTGTGCAGGTTTCATCATGATGTTTTCTTTCACCATAAAAGCGTCGATTAAACGTACATATGAAACCCTTACGCACTGCACTACGCCAACGACGCTTTTATTACCTATTATAATTATTATTTATTATATTACCTATTATATTTATTATATTACTAATTATATTTTTACCCAGTCATCGTATCTATTCTACACAAACCCCATGTGGCTCACCCACGTTCATAAACTAAAAATACTATATGTCCATCTAAGCATCCCATCTCAATTAGGTATACTTAGTTTGGGCTAAGCTAACTTATTATTAAAAAATATTCTCATGCTCTTAACTTTAAAATCACTAAAGTGTCAAAACTATTTAGCAGGATGCGACGAACGGAAGTCACCTCCCCGTGTCGGGTGTCGAGAATCGAGTACCCATTATCGATTAAAGGAAGTGCATCGATAATCAAATAACCCACATTAACTCGCGTGATGCACTGTTCATCTCTAGAAAAAATTATGAATGAATAAGTTTATAGACATAATATCATCATCATAACAGCCTTTATAATTCGATCCACTGCTGGGACACAAGGCCTCTCATTGTCATCGTAGGATGTTTAGGCCATAGTCCACCACGCTTGCCCAATGCGTATTGGTGGACGGAGTATAAGGTGATCAATACCCCTTTGCTCCCCATTAGTCGCCTTCTCCGACACCCATTGGAGGATATGGGGTGATACTATTCTACTCTGCCGGCATTACATGGCTAGAATGTATAGTGCATCAAGAATAATAATAATAAAATACAAATACCCATACATACAACGTGTAACAGAAATTACGCACACCCTGCTAGTAGTTTGAATGGAATCGGCTTCTGAATTGTCACTAATTTGGACAAAAAATTGACCCAAAAACAATTATAATATCCTTTAAATAAATTTGCAACCAAAATTGAGTTCAATGAAATGATGGTAAACGGTTGCAATTAGAGGTCGTAGACACTTCTCTATCAGCTCAGAAACGTATCGCCTCTTTTTACTATGAAACAGAGGCGACGCGTTACGGTCCGTAGCCGTTTCGTAGCAGCTGTTCCGTAGCGTTCATAGTAAAAAAAGAAGAGACGTTTACTTTCCAAGAGCTAGCTCGGAAAGGGAACGCCACTTTTTAGTAGCGTAGCGCATCGTCTCTTTTTCATACGTAGTAGAAGAGGTGATACGGTTCCGAGTTGATAAGTGTGCTACGACCTATAATAAAATAAAAACCTATATTATAGGTTAAGTTAATAGATCATTGTGTGATGTCCTTAAAGGGCATCACACAATGATCTATTTTTTAAATAAGTGACTGAAATTGATTCATTCGCATATAAGTAACAGAATACTTTCAGGGAGTGCGCTTCTTCCTATTACATGTTGTATTTCTACATACTTCTACTGCTGAGATAATTTAGAGTCTGTCTTGGTTTTGGTTCTGAAGGTTTGTTACTTTTTGATTTGATGCCCATTTTATGCAAGCAACAGACAGGAGACTCAACCGGACTCTGGATCTAATTACGGCTGGCGAACCCCTACCACCATTGCGGCTCACCTTCTATACTTGCTTTATTTTGTGTTAGTGCAGTGTTATCCAGACACTGAGCGCACGACCAATCGCTCGATTAGAACAATTTATATTTAATAAAAAAAGAAATTCATTACTATATGCCGCATCACGAAGGTTATGTAGCTAAACAACAGGCGAATCTCGTCTCTATTATAGAGCAATAATGATAGAATTTTCTTTTGCAGCATGATAAAAAATTCACCGGTTGATAAGGCTGACGTGTCCCTTTTATGGGCGGGGAATTATTTCCTAGGCTATCATTAATTTGTTCGAAGCAGTTATGCGAGAAATGATAGGCCTATCCTTAGCTGTGAACTATCGGACTTGAAGGCTATGCCCGTACACACGTGGGCGACTTTTTAACAAATATTACGATCACGCCCGTAATCCCATGAGGGGTTGAGCAGAGCTTTAGGTAACATATTGTTCCACATAAAACCACATCTGGCAGTATTGGCCATGCAGTGCCTCTAAATAGTGAAAGGTCGCCAGGCTCGCCTAATACTATAGAGCGTGACTTTTTAATGCAGATATCATAATTTCTAGGCTATCTGGTTGGCAAACAAGCATCTAGCCAGAAGGAGTCGTCACTGCGACTGACGTTATGGCCGAGAGCACATAAACTTGTGGTGTAGCCTTATACAGCGTTACCCGGCGGAGGAAACAACACATTGCCCACTATGACCAAAGCCATTCTTTTAATGCGAGCATGTGGGATTATGTCGCCTCAATCTGCCGTGACGGACTCGCAGAAGGAGGTTGCGGAGAGGTAGCAGGACAGGATGCTCTAGTTTATAGGTTCCTAACGGAGGCGGGACGGAAGTGGGCGCTGGTGCTTTTCAGGGGGACAGTAGCGAGTCCAAAGGCAAATCATCATCATCATCATCATCATTTCAACCGAGAGACGCTCACCGTACTGCGCTGCCCGCATCCAGCGGCTTCCTGCAACCTTTACCAGATCGTCAGTCCACCTTGTGGGGGGCCTACCAACGCTTCGTTTCCCGGTACGTGGTCGTCATTCGAGGACTTTGGGCTATGTCGGTGACCTTGGTTCTCCTGCGGATCTCCTCATTTTTGATATGATCACGCAGAGAAACCCGAGCATAGCCCTCTCTTTTGACCCTGAGAATTCTTATGAGGCCCATTGCAAGCAGCCACGGTTCGGTTCCATAGGTCATCACTGGCAACACACACGAATTAAAGACTTTCGTCTTGAGACACTGCGGTAGATAGACCGAGAATATTCCGCGGCGTAGCACGAATCCAACTCAGCTGGGCAGCGTTCGGGCTGCCCAGCTGAGTTGGATTCGTCGATTGACCTCTTTCTGGAAGTTGGACTGTTTGTCCCAGGTAAACATAATGGTCGACAACTTTCAGTGTAGAGCTTCCAACCTTTACAGGAGTGGGGGCGACATGGAAATTCGACATGATTTTCGTCTTATCCATGTTCATTTTTAAGACGCACTTGTTGGGAGACTCTATAGAGATCGTCGAACATTAGCAAATGGCAACGTTTAATTTGTGATTATCTAAGAGATAATAAATAGACATATTAAAGAGGAGGAAAAAGGATGTTACGATTATGATGATCATATATAATTAATTTTTTTTACAGTACCTACTTCCATTCATTGTTAACTTATCTCGCGCTATCGATAATATTTGATTCAATATCAATGTGATGCCATAATTATTATGATAACAACATAACTCCGCGATATACTTCTATGACTAATACACGTGGAACATGAGGTTATTTAAGTAGATATAAAGCTTTTTAGGGTTTCGTACCTCAAAAGAAAAAACGGAACCCATAAAATATCACTTTGTTATTGTCCGTCCGTCAGTTCGTCCGCATGTCGGTCAAGCAAGACCCTTTATCTCGGGAACGGGTGGAGGTATCTAGTTAAAATTAAAACCAACTCGAAGCTGTGAAAAAATAAAATTTCTAAAGTCAACGTAAAAAAAGATAAAAAATAATACGGTCTTTTATGCCGCAAAACACTTTTTCGTTGACCTAGAACTATGAAATTTGTATACCATAATACCGTATTATACTTAAATCGTAAAAAAATCTTTAATTCGAGAATATATAGCTCGGAAAAAACTGCGAGACTCGATTCCTGAACTGTTTATACCTACTACAAATTTTGCTAGCCTATGGTTCCCAACCAACAGTATTACACTTTTTTCTATCATTAATAATTTTTACTCTTTTTTCTTTATTAATGTCTTGATATCGACATACTTCTATAGGTTTTGGCATGCGACTTTACGGCCACCTGCCTGACACCAACCCTTTTTGGGTTCATACTTTCTTATATTAAATTCTGGAGGGGCAGAATATTATAATTTGTAAAAGTGTGCAAATACATAGCTTAAAAAAATTTGTTTTTAAAAGGTCAAAAAAATATACTGTTTAACATACTTTATTTCTCGTACAAAAAGTTTGGAACCCTAGCTGTGCCATCTCTTTATAAACTTCATGTGTGTTTGGATTGAGTTGAGGTGCCATTTTTTATATCGTAATTAACTGTATTCGGTTATTTAGTAGTAGTTGGGAATTTTTTGTAAGACTGATCTTGGATTTTGTAGTAGACTACTTCAAAAGTTATTATATGAATATAAAGGTGGCACCTCAATCTAAACGTTTGAATAGAGGTGCCACCTCTGAACTAGGAACACCATGAAAGATTTTTTATCAAAATTTTGTACGATTTTGTGGTATTCGAGAAGAATTATTAGATAAAATCTTAGCTCGGTAGTGTAGATATTAAAAAAGATACAATACTTTATAGGTGGCCCCTCAGATCACATTTCGTCGTGTAATTATTTCAAGGAAGCAACAGTTTAATCAATCAATGCGCAAATTCTTTATCATTATGTAGTATTTGTGTTTGAATTGTAGGCGAATAGTTCAGTAAATAAAATAAGTGAATTTAGAGATATGGCACATTTTAACTGGCACCTCAGTCGAGATATTTCGGCAAAGTGATTTGCCTGTACCTATCTGCAATTTAAAACAGAAAACAAGTATAATTTTTACTGATTTATTCACTTCTATTTTATATTCATATCACTTTTGAAGTGTGCCACCACAAAATCCAAGATCAGTTATAAAAAAAATGTTCAACTACTACTAAACAACTGAATAAATTTAATTCAGATAGAAAAAGTGGCACCTCAATCTAATTAAAAACACGTAACTTTATTAATACAAAATCAAATACGCGGTTTGTTCAACCTGTAAAATTAATCAAAATCAATTTACATTGTAGGATTCCATTTCGTACGTATTTGAGCGATTGCAGGAGGAAAACAATAATCAAAATTAATTCAAAGAATTAAAGGAATCGTATGAATGGAGGTTGTTTACTTATACGAAATTAGTAAAACACATCTCCTATCGCTAATATAACACACAATAAATAAATAAATAAATCAACACAATATTTTAACTGAAAACGTTAAGATTTTGAGATGGAGGTCAGAGAACATTTATTTTTCAATGTATAAGGTAATAAGCTTAACTACTTGAGAAAGTTCGTTGTGTATTTAAAAAAACTTTACTAAAAGTCTTCGGTAACCATAGTATAACTAATAAAGGGAGTTTAAAAAGACTCACTGCAATACAACTTTGTCACATCGAAAATAGTAAATCCACAATTTAGCAACATTATTTTGTTTATAAATTCACTCAATTTCCATACTTCAACAACTTCGTTTCATCATCGCAATCATACCAGCACTACACTGTAGACCTCTAAATTAGACTGTATTACATGCACAAAGGGTCCAGGCAAAGATAATTTCAAAGACGTCTTCCAGACATCCTGTACGCCAACAAAGACAAAACATAAACTTCAACACGGGTTTCACGTGAAACTTTGAAAAAGAAAATGCACCTTTTTTAAACATACACGTTCTAGCACAATTCACACCACGTTATCGCAGAACAATTGCGAATTGAAACGTAAACACGGCGCACAAAAGAGTTATTGCACAGATAAATTAGTTACATCACAAAGTTTTGCCGCGATTCGGCCGGACGCGAGTAGGCGCGCGTCGCCCGCGTTGCCAGCTACTGACTCGTCATGGCGAGCGACCGCTCACTCGTGCGCGGTGTTGCCACATTTACATTTGAAATTACCCTTCGACGCTGATAACGGTTGGGTTTATTTTTAAAACATCTATGGCTATTCTATTAGAATTAACAATACAACTACTCGGTGAAATAGGCATTGCAATTCCTACGTCTACGTCAACATCTACGGCAATTACAAATAGTCAATTAAAATAAAATAGGTTCCTGCTTGATTTTAAAAATCTTCAACATATAATAGAGATCCATGTAAGGGCATTAGATTGCGTAATAAAGATAAGAATGACACTGCAGAGTTACTTTCTTCTTTTTAAACTTTCATTCCATAAGGTAACGTATTATAACTAAACTAAAATAAATACTTGCTTCAATACGCTATGTAGCATTTTTTTATTTTACATACCGACACTTTGTCATACAATACTTATTGAATAAAAACAGTTTTTCAAAATCAATTATCATCATGAATTTTAATTAGAAACTAGACTCAGAAACTATCAACAAGATTAGAAAGGCGACTCCAACGGATTTATTTTGTAAGTTTGATAATTGTTGTGACATTGATAACTGTAATCAGAACTAAATTATTAAAGTGTCACCGATTGCGCTAATCTACAACATGCAATCTCTACGTGCGTTGAGATAAAATAAAAATATACTCTTTTATTAACTAAAGTCAATACTATAGGTATTGAAAGAACAGTTTTTCAATATATTGCCATAACGATAGTGTTAACAGCATTGTTGTATTCCGACAGTTACTGATAAGAGAGCTAGTGCCTCCGTGGCAAGCTCGCTTCCAGCTTCGGTCTTTTCATCACTTACCATTAAGCGAGAAGCCAAAAGCTTCCTAGTAATATATAAAAAACTATATATCTACAATATGGAATAATTTTATTATTGCGTTTACAAACGCGTAAATATTAATACTAGAAAAATGCACTGAAAAAAATCGACTTGCCTCAGGCGGGACTCGAACCCGCATTTTCCACAATCCGGGCGGATGCGTTGACCAATTACGCCACCGAGACACTGCTTTTCGCTGTCTAAATTTGTCATGTACTTATGTTTTTATGGTAAACATTGTTTCATCAAATCTTTGAAATTTGCACTTCTAAGACCCGAACGAAATATTTTAGCAAATATTTGACGATTTTTTTCTAGTATGTATCTACAAATTAAAAATTATATTAACTGGCTGCGCCTAACTCTATTATATCTTCATCTATATTTATAATTAAGAGTAGAAATAGACGTGTAGATAAAATTCTAGTTTACGAGAATGTTCGAATATTTATTTTATTTTCAATGATAGACAAAATTAGTTAGCATTTTAATACGGGGAATGCATAAATAAATACATAACATAAGGTGATCAAGCACTTCAGAATTACCCATAACGCCGGGACCAAAAAGCTCTCTTGCGCATGGTATCCCTAAAAATTAAAGCGACGTTGCCAACCCTCCGCACTAGGGCGTACGACAGAGCGAACATAACAATAATGAGGTTAAGTTTCCCAACTCGAACTTTTTTTTTTAATTTTCAGAAAGGCATCGCAAAGGACGATCAAGCTAATCCAACGGTAATTAGTGGTTAAAAACTCCATGATAAATTAATTGAAAGTTTTTTTAAGATAATAAATAATGGCGTGCGGGTTTGTGTTCTGAGTCTGGCGAAGTACTTTGGCGTCATAAAACTGTTATTAATGGCTATAAAAAGTTTCGTTTACATTTATCTTAACATTATTATTATCCTAAAACTGTTTTTTGGCTATTAATAATAATATGACATTAATACAACAATAGCAATAATTATGCTTAGACCATATGAAAAGTACAGACGGAGCGCTGCAAGAAAAAAGAATATTACAAATAAACACAAATACTTACAGGATACGCGCGAAAAACGTAGATTTCCTTGTAGTCGGGTAAAAAGTGAGTTATTTGGTCTGAGTATGTATGAATAAAATATATAATTTATGTTTAAATACTTATATGATAGATAACACATATTTTAATTTTGAGACGTAAGAAGTAAGCCAAATATTTTTATCTCGTATTTTAAATTATTCGATACACCCTAGCTATAGATTAGGATTGACGGCACAGTGCAGCGGCCGAACAAGCAGACTCATTTATAACTTACTAGGTTTTGCTCGCGACTTCATCCCCGTGGATTTTTTGGTATTATTTTTTTACTAATTATACACATATTTCCAATAAGTATTATATAGTAAACATAGATAGATTTGTCGGACTTTCATTCCGCTTTATCCTCTATTAAAACCCTAAGTGTTGGATTGAGAAAATTCTAGATAATAGGTATGTCTTTCTTTATTTTCAACCAAATGGTACCAATACCAATTGTTATGGATTTAACTAAAAAATGACGGATTGCCCATACAAACTATCATTCATCGCCTATTTTATCCCACTAGGAGTTGAATTTCGAAAAATCCTTAAATAAAAAAATTAAATTCTTAATTTTTTACCTAAAAGTCATGTACCAATTGTTATAGTACGAGAGCCCACGACCAAAATTTTTGTCTCATAGCAATACGGCCAAAACCGCATCAAATCGATAGATACGATTATCCTGAACTCGAAAATACCAATATCAGACATTTTCCGCGTAGCGTTTGATCTGACCGAATTCTCAAAATTGTCAAAGAATTTTACCGAACTGCATCATAGCAATATGTCTGATTTGCAGACTGTAGTTGAATGATAGTTCTGAGATACCGGAAACATATTTTTCAGACGTTAGTGGTGTAGCGCAAACCCGTAAAATCACTTAAAAAAATTAAAAATGAGACAAAAAAAATGTCTCATAGCAATACGTCTGAAAATCTTTTTTATTAGTAAATTTTGGTTATTTGATGCGAACAAAACAATTTTCAGACGGAAATGTGAACGCATTAAATTTTGAGACCGTTTTGAAAATGTTAACAAATTTTACCGATCGGTATCATAGCAATATGTCTGAAAATTGTTGGACATGATAAAATAAGTTGTCCACATGTGCAAAAAATTTATATCAGACAAATTAAGTGTAGCACCTTCTCTATCAGACAACGTATATGCTACACTTGAAGTGTCTGAAAACAGGTTTTTGGTAATCATGGTAGCAATACGAAAAGTTGAAAATAAAAATTATCCGTATTGCTATGATACAGGTCGGCTAAATTTGTTGACATTTTCAAAAATGCGCTCAGGCTATATGCTACGCGCAAAATGTCTGAAAACAAACTTTTTCGTAATACAATTATAAAATCTATGTACATTTTCACTATCAGACGTATTGCTATAATACCAACTGTCTTTTTTTTTTGACACAGCAGAAATGGCCTCCCACGCAGTTGCTACACTTTCGACCGTTACTACACACCTAGTCGGGTTCAGAATCATACAATCTAACGATTTTATAGGGTTTTTGCCGTATTGCTATGAGACATGGTTTTGGTCGTGGGCTCTCGTACTATTATGTATTTTACTATAAATATGACGGATTTCCCGTACAAACTTTCATCCCCTATTTTATCCCTTTAGGGGTTGAATTTCGGGAAATCTTAAAATACTTCTTCCTTAATTTTAAGCGAAAAAGCCATTTACCAATTTGTATGGATTTCACTATAAAAATGACGGACTTCCCATACAAACTATCAACCCCTATTTCATCCCCTTAGGGGTTGAATTTCGAAAAATCCGGCCTTATCCCTTGCCTACATCATAAAAGGAACCTCTGTGCAAAATTTCAGCTAACTAGGTCCAAGGGTATGAGCTGGGCGTTGATCAGTCAGACAGTGAGTCAGGACTTTGCCTTTTATATAATTGATTACAAGTTTTAATTTTAGATAAACCCCCGACTACTTATAATCTCCGACAAACTTATCCTCAGTATCTCCTGCTCCATTGCGAGACTCGGATGACTATCTATCTATCTATAAACCATTCATTGAGACCAATCCAATGAGCCCAAACACGATAACACACTAGGTGATGGTAAGCCTGTATGTGGGTCATCTGAGTAGGAACCACAGCCATTCTTATTTCAGCCATGAAACAGATTGTTGTGTTTCGACCGGATTGAAGGGAAAGTTAGCCAGTGTAATAAACGGGCATGGAAGGCATTTCATCTTAGGTCTCAGGATGACAACGTACCTGCAATACCAAGTGATTTTTCCTCACCAAAGGGTCACCAAATTGCAGGTGTTTATAGGCGACGGTATCCATTTACCATCAGGTGGGCCGTCAGCTTGTTGTTCATCTAGTAAGTAGTATAAAACAAAACAATCCTGTAATATCGTGAGGAGTTGGGTATAGGTAGTGCGAATAGAAGATCATGACTCGTGAATGATAACAAAAACCTCTGTTACACCCACACAATCACGGTCAGAGTCCCAAGAGGAGTTGAGCAGAGCCTTAAATATCATTTCGTTACACATAAAGCCACAAATGGACCATACAGTACTCTCCAAATAGTGAAAGGTTACTAGCCTGTCGCCTACACAAAAGGGTCACCAAACCCAAAAAATAACTTCAGTAAACAATCAAACGCAAAAGCCAACAACCGGACATGTTACACTCAAAATCAAAATCATCTTAGGAGTCTGGGTACATACTTTATGATTATAAATAAAACTAACATACCTAAACTACATCGTCGGAGGGCGTGCAACCACCATGACTCGTTACGCTATGGTACTGACACCACAGATAATATAATACTATCTAACACCAACCCCGCTGCGATGGTCTGTACCGGGTTCAAGATCTCTGGAGTCAGCTTTTATGACACCTAAGCGATATAGTCCTTAGCAACCGGGAGCTAGACTAAGGAATTTGCCTTAACTCCGCTAAAATAGCCAATAAGCACTTAATAAATACTTTTATTACTTTAATCAAACAAACTTTTTAACAAACATTATTAGGTTTGATCGCATAAGTTATATCCTCTGAAATACGTTTATCTCGACCATAAATCAAGCACCAATCTAGAGGCAGGAAATAATAAAAGTTTCAAATAACAGATTACTGACTTAAATTTATGTGCATATTGGATGTTGAGATGCGCGTCGTGACGAATAGACAAACAAATAAAAACTTTTTGGGAAGAAATGCAGCTGGGAGGTGACTATTTTATTTATCGACTACTTAAATATATCTTCAATACTCTCTCCAGCTCCATTACGAGTAAACGAGAGCTCTGATCTATAAACCAATCTTTGCAACCAATCCAATAAGCCCAAATGCGAGACCTGTTCTATAATTTCTTAAGGAGTTGGACTGGATACACTGCAGATTCCATGTGATGCTGCCAGAATCAGCAATATTACTAAAGTTCAAATTTTGAATCTATCAGATCTGTGAAAGTTACGCAAATCCCTTCACAAGAGGAACTGATGTTCTTCAAACGACGGAGATGATAAGACATGTCGACCGTGGTCATACTGGTGGAGGATTCTGCGTCTGTATAGGTACCACATTCAGAAAACGAATAAACCATTGATTTTCCCAAGATCCTACCTTTTCTCATACCAATATTTAAATAATCAAAATGATCTACATGAATAAAGTTTTATGAAAATAGAGCCAGTAGTTTCTGAGCGATGTCACTTTTTTATTTTGGTGAGGCTTATTTATTTTTAAGATTTTTTTAAGTGTAGGTACAAATTTTGCAATGTTTTCCTAATTTATTGTATAAAAAACCTAGTTTCATAAGAAATGTTTTCAAAAATCTACGGTCTTTAACTCGCGATATTCGTTCGATAATTAGGTATACCCTATAACGCTCCCTTAACAGATATTCTTGAATCACAGTTAAAAAAAACTCACGACCAAGTTACATTTCAAACAAAAAATAATCAAAATCTAATCATCCGTTTAGGATCTACGATGCCGTAAACAGACGACACTCGTGAAACTTATAACACCTCTTTTTGCGTTGAGGGTCAAAATATACAAATGAAACAAATTAAATTATATGTATATTTGGTCGATAATTTTATTATAAAATTATTCATTGACATAAATAATGATTCTACTACCTCGTATTATAATTTCCTTTAAAGCAGATTGCAAATCTTAATTATTAAGAATATTGAATACTAACACTAGTGGATAATATAAACTTTATGTTTATAAAATAAGGGATGTTTTGCTTCAAGCCAGTTCAAAAAGCCTACCTACTTTTGATTCCAATTAAAAATGCATTCGTTAACAAATTATAGTCTTTATAATTATTCAGAATAAGTTATATTATTGCGTACGTATTGTTATTCAATTATTCAATAAGGTTACTATAATTTATGGTTTTAATTAAATGCCTTAACTAGAAAACGCACCTGTCTTCTCTTAAGTGATTACAACAATAAACACAAGTTCCTTCACTGCAATCCGATTTAGAGGTCTCGTGATCGAAAAATCTCGAAAATCGGTTTGGTTGGGCTCGTTTTAAGGCAGATGCAGCAATGAGAGTCTGAGAGCAACATGTTCCTTCAAACAAATAAATGGCTATATCGTTGGTTTGTATGCTGTAGAGGTAGGCTCGATGGGTATACCAGCTAAATCCCTATATTCATTATTAAAAGGCCTCGGTTTGTATACATCTTTCATAAGTTCTGTACTGGAACATGTATCTAAAGCGGCTGTTGTGGAATCAAATATAGCTAGGCAGAAAAGCCAGGGTAGTGAATGGGACGGCCGGTGCACCACAAGGAGGCCTCCTTAACCCTACACCTTGCGGTCACAAGTCCCAGGCACTGCTTCTGGTTCCCCTCTCGATAACATGATGGACCTGGCACCCGCACGGTGAATCCGTGGAAATGCGGGCTGGTATTGAAACAGATCTCGACCTAATACATTACCATCTCGTAAGTAGGTAAACAATTACTCAACACCCAGCTATGCTGACTAACACACTGAATACATTAATTTCATATAATAACAAATATCGTAATAAATAAATTGAAATAACTATATCTAGATTGTCTAGTTATGAAGTATAATTGCAAAGCAATTAGTTATCTGAGAGAGGTTGGGTCGGTAGGTATTTTCACAAAAATTTAATATTTCCCACTTTCAGAGTTCCAAAAAGGAGAAGGTCTATATTCCACTGTATGTATTTTTTTATGATTGTTCACCGATATCTCTGTCATTTGTAGACCGATTTTCAATATTACTTTTTTATTCGATAGTGTATACTCCTGAGGTGGTCCCATTTTCACCAAGTCAGGATCTGATGATGGGAAGTTAGGAAAATCGGAGGCAACCCTCAAATTTTATAGGAACGCATTACGTTTTTGATAGTTTTTCTAAAGTTATTGTTATCGACACTGCAACCTCGTCATTCATAAATAGACTACCAGCGCAGTGAGTGATTAGACACGAGACAAAAAAAAAACTACCGTATGAAACATCTTACAACTTTCATCTCTTCAGCGGGAAAATTATTATAGGTGAGAAAAACAAGACATATGTAAAAACATGTTTATAAGAGTATTGAAAAATTGCTGTCATTATGCCATTAACAAGACTGTAACGTTACAGTCTTGTTTGGAGCTCGCAGCAAAAACCATTTTGCTTCGAGATTTTACAAAGCAAAATATCTCTTTGCTGCTAGAGAAGTGAAAACAAGTTGTCTATTTTACTCGCTTCTCGCTCATCATTTGCGGCGAAACAACTGCATAAACCTTACTGCTACAAATACGCCTACGATATCATGCCAAACTTAATTACATTTTATTCCCCATTAATAAAGTCGGTTACAAGTGTCCCAGCCTAGCCCTGTAGGGAACAATCGAGGTAGCTTACTAAATACGTCGGTCCATATCTCAGTGGGACCGTTATGGTTATTTGTCCTAATCTTTTGGCCATTTGACTTTTATACGTATGCAATCGAGTGATTACGAAATGTACTTAGTTTGCGGTTTACGATCCAGTTTAAACTTGTGAGTTTCCGTATATGTAAGAAGTTTAGAGAAATTTTAAAAGAGGTCAGGCACACACAGCTGATAATTTCGAACAGCCCTATCTATATCTAAGCTATGTATCGAATATTCGCATTTGACTTGCAAGAAATTATACGAATCTTTGGCGAAGATTTTATCAGAATCACATTCAGCGTCTTGAAAATATTCATGAAGAGTCTGCTTTATAAATGGCAATTATCACCAGGTAAATATTATACCCTGAAAGGTTGAACACTTCTAACATGTTGTAACTAAGACAAAACGAGGCACTATGCGACAAATCACATGCTCAACAAAATACATTTTCATTTCAACACCATCAAATTGCAGAGCATTCCCGATCAAATCCACGTGACCGGGAATCTATGAAAAACCTGCTGTGTGAGTGCGATTCCATAGCCAGAATTAGAATGAATGTCCTAAGATTGGCCTATCCAAGGCCAGAGGATTACAGGCTTTTCAAGCCAATGGATGGCCTACATATTCAAGGAGCGACAACAGTAAAGGGAAAGGGGAGACACGAAAGAGCCCGTTGGGTCGAAGTGCACCGTGAAAACTCACGGCCTCATCATAAGCTAAGATAAGACAACGCAGGGTACACCTTGGCATGTGTTTTTATATAGATTATAAACAATCAAGCGGATTGTCCGTCTCTCCATTACAAATCAACTTAAAGATTGCAGGAGCCACACAGCAAGATTAATAAATTGAAGCCTTTTGAACTTCCGTCAAAAAGAAAGTATGTAGTATTGACAAAATTCCCGGTTTGAACTCTGTAACAGGATTACAAATTACAACCTCTCAAGTCAAGGCTGTTATGGATATGTTTACTAATGAGTTAGTTTTATCTAGAAAATTAGTTATTTTGTCAGAATAGTGATTAACTGTTTTAATTTTATATTTTCGTTAATATTTTTTATTGATAAAATACTACTGTCTAATTTATCGTAATTTTGTGTATGTGAATACCCGTAATTTAAATCCATAGAAAAAAACCCTCGTGTAAAGTCTATAAAATGAGAGATTTACTTGCTAAGTCTGTAAAATAAATAAACAAAATGTATCTATCTCTATCTATCTATATATATAAAAAATAAACGTGATTCGTTTGTCACGCTAAAACTCGAGAACGGCTGGGCCGATTTAGATGATTTTGAAATGTTTGTCGTAGTCCAGGGAAGGTTTAAGCGGTGAGAAAATATGGAGAAATTGCGAGGAAGATAGTAAAAACAACATTTTCATTTTCCCATATAAACTGTTCTGCCCACTTTCCTGTCAAACATTTGACGTTCGTCCCTTCGGTACGGTAGACTCGGGTCCATTCGAATTGAAGCACGTATTAAATTAAGGGTTTTGAATCGACAACATATATCCAAATTACTCAGATTATCGCGTATTTTTTAATCTAAAACCTATTTGAATTTTAATATATTGATGGTTGTCATTGTTGGTTCGTTCCATGTTCGTTCAGAAAATTTTGTTATTGTATTGACATACCTAATTATTTTGAAGGTTGTCAAGCCGAATTCCGGAAAGGCTTCAGTACTATAGATCACATACACACGCTGCGGCAGGTTTAGTATGTACTCCGTATGTAGGTGATACGAAGTACACCGGGTCATCTAGTTAGGAATAAAAAGCAAATGATAGGTAAGTAGGTGTTGGAGCATCGCCATGTGATGCCGGCTGAGTAGAATAGCATCACCCCATAATCATCCAATGGGTGTTGTAGAAGGTGACTTAATGGATCAGCAATGGGGTATTGATCACCCTATACTCCGTCCACCAATCCACATTGGGCAAGCGTGGTGGTCTACTGCCTAAACCTCCTAGGAGAGGCCTTGTGTCCCTGCAGTGGGTCTAATTATAAAGGCTGTTATGATAAGGTGCTGGAGCATCTTCCTACCCTTTCCTACCCTTGCCCCAATGAAACATACAACTTTCATCTCTTCAGCGGGAAAAATGTTATAGGTGAGAAAAACAAGACATATGTAAAAACATGTTTATAAGAGTATTGAAAATGAAAAGTAAAATTGTTCCTACCCATTCCTACCCTTGCCCCAATGTATTTGTGGTCGGTGCATTATGCCACCACACAGTTAAAGGTTTTTGCATACATTCACGGAATCTTGGCCAAGTATAAAATGCTACATTCTGTTGTATTCTATATAAATATGAAAGAAAGTTAAGCTCATGTTTCGATTGTATGAACAGTAGGCTCTAGCTAGAGTATATTGACGTTGATTTGACGCCATAGAACAATGTGTTAATCTGTAAAAACTACGATAGTTGAAAAAACTAACTTTTATGAACAAAACTTTTACTTTTGAAAAAAAAAACATCTTATTTTCAGTAACGGGCGTTCTCGTTCATAGCGTGGAACTGCAACGGCGCGTATACGATAAATCCAACATACTTACCTACGTTAATTAAAATCGGACGCGTGAAATTAAGCGAACGCGTGCTTCTTGTGAACTGTTCGAGTACTTTTTTCATTTTTATTTATATTACGGATTGCAAACAAAGTGTCATTTGCACGCTAACCACTCGCTACCAGCACACGAACACGTCTAAAAGTGTCTTTAAGATACACGCGAACCGTTGGCGAACACGTCTAAGGTGTCTAAACTATGTAGAGGCACACGAACTGCACAGTTACGTGCGCAGGCTACTACGGCGCAGATCTGGACAATTCGCTTTACCGTTTTTACTTGATAATCTAAGCGTTTATATTATTTAGGTAGGATGTGATGTGACAATGTCATTACAATACTTATGTCATAAGCACGTAGAAGCAGAAAGATGTTTTGACTTTTTAGAAATAACAAAATAATGAAATTGTGCGACGCCCTGTCGAATTCACGCTAGGATAGGACCCACGTGAGATGTCAGCAGCAGACAACTGGAAAGATTGAGAACGCAGGATAATATTAAAATTATATAACGTTGTGTCATATTGTTATTTATGGAAATACAATAATACTGTAAGGTAAGCTGTTACTGAAACTAAAACGTTAAAGGTGAAGCCAAGCGAGTGTAATTTTGTGTGATTTAATAATACAAGGAGATAGGCCAAGCTGGCGTTTAACTTGTGACAAGTGTATGCCCTGTGGGCATACATTTCCGCCACTATGCCTTCCGATAAAGTTAAGTGAATACGTAACACAGCGATTTGACCGATCTCCTTTGCGGCAGTGCTTAACTTTCATCGCTTCGCAGTCCTTAAGACGTGCACGTGCGCAATGTATAGTGTGTATTACGGCATGCTCAACTAGAATCATGTTATGTAGTACGGCCGCTGATCGCGACACTTGGTCTTCCTATGAACTCGGCGATTCGACCGATCTCCTTAGATTAATATATCTGTGGGGCCAACCGTAATATTTTGGTTTCCATATTTCTTCAATGTACATGAGCAATAAAGGGAATTAACGCGATTTTTTTCTTCAATTTCTCAAAAAGTATTAAGTATAAGTTTTCGACTACAAACCTAAGGTAAGTTTTGTACTGGCCATTTATGTTGAATGCCAAGTCCTCTCCAGTCCAGAAACTTAAACGCGTCCAACGCAGCTGTGAACAGTTTCGGCGATATAACATCACCCTGTCTCACGCCTCGCTGCACCTGTATGGGTTTTGACTTCTGGTCCTGGACGCGGACTGACATAGTGGCGTTTTCGTACAGTGACCGCAATACTTGGATATATCGATAGTCTATGTGGCACCTCTGGAGTGACTGGAGCATGGCCCAGGTCTCGACAGAATTGAAGGCTTTCTCATAGTCCACAAACGATAAGCATAATGGCAGATTATACTCTTCGGTCTTCTGTATAACCTGCCGCAGCGTATGTATCTGATATATGGTACCGAAGCTTTTTCGGAATCCGGCTTGTTCGGGAGGCTGGTATTAACCTGCATTAGGTATACATATTTAGATTGCTTTCCATATGTTGTAAATTTTATTAGAATCGTTTCTATAGTTCCTGAAAATAGTAGGCACTTATATAAAAACGTACAATGTTTACCTAATCTACAAATGTTAGTATTAATTCCATATTAAACACAGTTTATTTTTTACTGAAAATTTCTTAGTGCATTTGTCATAAAAATGCGCTTAGCAAAGACGATATTTTGTTTCGTATAAGTTTAGTGACGCGACGTTGCCAACTCGCGCCCCCTCGTGGTAGAGCGGGACGAAGCGCAAACAGATAAAGACGGCAATACCGAGGGAGGACTTCCTAGCTTTACGACTATAAGGCGCAAAAAGACGCGCTCAATTTGTGTTTCGAACTTTTTGAAGTTCGGCCATTTTGTTAAAACTTTTTTTTCTAATTGAAGACTTAAGTGGATGAAAACTGTGGAATAATAAATTAATAAGAAACTGTGTCCAATCAATTAAAATTAAAAAAGACTGAAGTAAATTTCAAGTAATTACTTTCTTTACAAATAAATAAGGACATGTTCACAACGTGGAAAAATACAAATCAAATTAATTTTTTTTGTTAAGCAAGTATTCTTTTTTTTTACTTTTCGAGCACGGCAATGAATTCTAGTCCTTACAGCAATGTCTTTACTTTTTTTCTTTTTAGAAGTTTGCACTAAAATATGGGTGTTTATGTAAATCAAAGGAGTGCTCTACGATGAAACACTCATACCAATTAAAAAATTATAGAAGGAGCACAGCGAATAAATAACTGCGGCTGGTGAAAAAAACTACTCCTAGCCCGCCGCCCGTGTTAGTACACCAGTTACACGCACACACATGCTAAGAAACTACGCCTGCCCTTATACTAAAAAAACCGGGTCATGCACTACATAGATAAGATATAAAAATGGCCTCAGCTTTTTCTTCGCAGCGCTCCGTCTGTACTTTTTTATTTGGTCTGAGTGAACACTTGGGAACGAACTTCACGATCGCGATTCGCCACCTCATCGGTTTATTTAAAATTCTCAACGTCATATACATCACATATTTCATCGATTATACTCATAATTGATTGTCAACGCTTTTGCGTCAAAATAACACTACTTTCGCCATAGAAAAGCTATCGAGAAGCTACTTTTAAATTAGTTAACTAAACATCTATCTAAAACCATGAAAGCGCACCAATCTCTTTCGTGTGAAAATGACCAACTTTAGAAAAATCATTAAAATCGATTCAGTAGTTTCCGAGTTAATGGCTACATAAATAAACGATAAACGCTTAATAATGGAAATTAGCCAAAAGTAAAGAAAGTTATCGCGCACTAAATTTGTGACTAAATAATACCATACCTAACAGATGAAGGAAATTGATTTCTGAACGACAAGGGCACGAACATCAAAACATTTGACAGGTAGGAACAGTTTATGTGAGAAAATAAAAATGTTGTTTTTACTACTTTCATAGCGAAGTTTTTCTCACCATTTAAACATTCCCTGGATGTCCAAAATAGTTTTCAAAATAAAATTTTGACAAATGGGTCCAGCCATTCTCGAGTTTTAGGGAAACTAACGAACTGCAATTCATTTTTATATAGATAAAATCAAGTCTTCTTTACTTACATCATAATCCCGCCTTTCTCTCATAGCCTTAAGCGAGATCTCGGTGATTCCGAATATGACATGGCCCTTTGCAACATTTTCGATTTGGTGTGTAATATTCGCTTTAGTCTTCCCCGTCCCCTCTTCATCTCAATTAACTTTGGATTAATAAATCCTTTTCGTCGACCTTTCACTCATTTACAAATGGTTTTCAATGTAAATAATCCCTTTCTCCATTCTTGTTTCTATGCCTAATACCTTCTTTCAAACCACATCTCTCTCATCTCTATTTCACTCCAGCTGTGCTACTAATTATTTTAAAGTCAAAGGAAAATAATATAGAGCAGTTACATTTTCAAAATAAGCTACTAAAAATATCAAATGGGCGACTAATTAATGATTGGTTGACAACGAATTAGGAATGATTGGTGGACCGTAATTCAGCTGGTTAGTTTAGTTATTCAAAACCATCTTTTAGTCTAAACCAACCAATCTTTTGCCCAACATATACTTGTCCAAACTTGGGGAGCCTTTGACCGAAAATCTTAAATCTATTTTGCTATATTTGTTTGCCATATTTTTATAACATCGAAATATCATTCGACATAAGTATAATTTTACCGAACTACGTTTCACCGTATCGATCTTTTGAATGGTTTTTCATACATTTTGACAGCTGTCAGATGTTAAAACATGAAAATGTTAACTATTTGATTATGGGTTACGTTCGTAAATAGCGCAATTAGGGGGTTGATATTCAATATCAATTACACCAAAAGAAAAATGCTAAAAATTTAATCCTGAGTGTTACCTCACAATTTGTCAGAAGCCGCTTTGATGCTGTACATACCTGGAAAGAAAACAGAATAAATTATTATTTCTTCGTTTTTTTTTTGCTATGAACATTAGTCTAAAAATTTGAGTCCAAATTCCTTTATAGCTTAGTTGGAAAAGCACCTCATTAACCCCCGAAGCAAAGAGAGGGTTATAAATTTGAGAGGTGTATCTCTGTCTCCTAAACAGGGTATCTCATTTTTATTTAATTATTTTTATTTGAAAGATGACATCCTTTAAAACTTTAATAATATTACTAATATTCTGCAGCATCACCTCGAATCTGCAGCGCCTATATCGAACTTAATTGATATATTAATACTAAAAAATGCACTGAAAAAAATCGACTTACCTCAGGCGGGACAAGTCGATTTTTTTTCCAGTGTATTTTCTAGTATTAATATTTACGCGTTTGTAAACGCAAAAATAAAATTATTCCTTAATTGATATAGATCAGATTTTCGTAATAGACTAATTTGGTAGTACTATGTCTTCTATATGTTGTCTGAAATCGTATTTTGAATAAATAAATATAGGACTCGGTTATGAAGAAACTGCGTAATCCTCCTTAAAGGCGCGTAACTAAGGTGAGGCGGCAATAAATCGCGGCTGGCCTGCAGCCGACGTCTATGTCGTATTCATGGCGTCCTTGATGTCGCCTGATATATTGCGCGAAAGGAAATAACGGCCCGAAGACAAAAGACACGGGATTTATTAAGCTCCTGTTTGCTATAACTAACACCCAAATGCCTAGAGACGTGGGTAAATTTGCAGATATTTTTTTATACGAGAATTTTTAACATACATACAATCTCACTCATAATCCCTAAAGGTATGTTGGCAGAACCTTAGATAACATTTCATCATCATCATTACAGCCTTTATAATCAGACTCACTGCTAGGACACAAGGCCTCTCCTTGCCATCGAAGAAGGTTTAGGTTAGGCAGTAGTCCACCACGCTTGCCCAATTGGTGGACGGAGTATAAGGTCACCAATACCCCTTTGCTGATCCATTGGTCGCCTTTTCGGCATATGAGGTGATGCTATTCTACTCTGCCGGCATCACATGACGACACATTAGGAAAATTAAATAAAAACACCTACCTACAGCCTCTCAGAAATCACCAATACTATTTCCTGCTGCATTACCAGGCTCTGATTACAGTCCCCTCTCTGACTATTGATCCCAATCACGGTAACTCTCCAGTCTCCAGCAGTACGAAGTTTTTATCGCCAGAGTCTTCATCAGAGAGTTTGGAGTTACAATTTTCTGGAGGCATTATTGTAATATAGTCTAGAACTACTTTTTTTTATGTTACGAGATGGCAAACAAGCTTGCGGCCCACCTGATGTTAAGTGGTCACCGCCGCCTATAGACACTTGCAATGTCAAGTGTAAATCACTTAACACCGCAAGTGCGTGTGCCATCCTGGGGACTAAGATGATATGCCTTCCATGCCCAGTAATTACACTGGCTACCTTTCCCTTCAATCCGAAACACAGCGAACTGCTTCACGGCAGAAATAAGAAAGGCGGTGGTACCTACCCAGACGACCCTACATATGGGTCTACCACCTAGTAATCCTGTTGATCATTTTGCTCCAACTCCTCAATGATTTCATTTAGGGTGAGCGGTTTGCGTGAAATTTTAAAACAAATATGAACCCATAACAGAAGCAGGGCATTTTCCTAACGTGTATTTTATGGAACAAACAAAATAAAACTAAAGTACCAAAATATTTTTGAATTACTTTTGTTTATTTATCTTTAAAAACCTCAGGTACTGAATATTTGTTATTATGTATACTAGAATACGAAACAGCAATCTGATACGTTCAGTCGATTTACCTTGAATTACTTATTGCAATTTCGACAAAATTAAATCTTACTTGATAGAAAATAAATTATCTGTAGCACACTTTTATCACTGTACAGTGACTGACTTAAGTCTCTTTAAGTAGACAAGACACAAGAAATATCTAAGCGTGGCCCCACACTAGCCGGTCGTTCTATGCTCATCGTAACACACTCACCGGTGGCCGGTCTTTCTTATTCGGCGCTCAGTCGTAGTACCTTTGTAATAATACGTAAAAAATCGTAATGGACGATGATGCACTCATGCTTATGACCCATACTTAACTACTAAGTCGATTTTGATGAAATTAGCACAGGTCCCTAAGTTGGACGATACCTAGTCTAATAATAAATACTATTGTGATATCAAATAATTGAAATTTAAAAAAATATATGTTGATTTCTCTATACAAATAGTTCATGTGAAAAACAAAATGTTTATGGAAAATTACAAAATTGTACATAGTGTGCCCTTATCACTAAAGAGCCATCTCTTCCAGGCAACCTTACGATGGATAGGCTTAATATAAAATGCTTTAGAGAAGATGGCGACGTATAACTTATTAAAAAAAACTACAAATACGCTACATAACTTAACTTAATATCACCATCGTATTTAAATGACTATACTTAGCTTGGGTAGGTGCCCGCTTTTTTGATTGTGTTGGTGAGATCTTCAAATTGCTTTAAGCTTAATAGTGTACTTATTAAAAATAGCCCGTAAACAAAAACTGCAATTCTGACAATATTACTTACAAATACAGATTGAATTGATGATCGCCTTTTTTAAGTCTGTAAAAAAGGAAATACTGCATATCCCATAAATACGGGAATTTTTGGATTATGTAAAAAAGAGATTTTGTCGATACCGCCATTTTTCGCAACTCTGCAACGAGTCCTCGCAGAGAAATCGCCGAGGGGCTTGACCGGCGCCGGCACCGAGTTGAAAACGGGCTGTCTGTGTCGATATACGGAGTTAGCACGTAAAGTCCGTCTCTTTCTTACCGGCCAGCACGTTAGCGCGGCCGCATCAGCCCATTGCTTGCTTACCGGGCGTTCTATCCGTTTCACACCGGTAGGTGCGTGATGGGTATTACATTTTGTATTGCATTCTTGCCTTCCGGTTTTATGGTCTTTTCTAGGTAGCAAACAAAGACCGGCTAGTGTGGGGCCACGCTAAAACTACCGTCGGACGGAAGTCGTTACATTTTTTTAATATGGTGTGTCGTATAAGACACGGTAGAAACAAGTGGGTTAACATGTTTTATCTGAAAATTAACGCTCTTTTTTGCTATGTATCTTTCACACAGCCTGTTTTCATCTTTTCTTCGGTCTTCATCTCCCTCTATAATCCACATTAATTTTCATCATTTCTTTGTAACACGCTCAGCATTTTCTTCACCGCTAATTTGTTCTCCACTGGTGCTACTTTCAAACTAACTCTAATGTTCATATTCCTCACATTGTCCATTCTTGTTTCTCTCCTTAAGTTTGCTGCCCTATCGCTATTAAAAATAGAGGAGCAAATAGCTGTTTTGGCAGTAGATATATCTTTAAGTGTTAATAAAAAATCCATTTATTTGTACTACAAACCACTGTTAACTTCTCGTAAAATAATGGCTAGCTATTCGTGTCGAAACGGACATGCATCTTTGATAACTCATTACCCACTCGTAATTGTGTTCTGAATACTTCATTCGCTTATGTATGGGTGGCTGAATAAAGGAAGCTTATGAGATTATTAAACGAAAAAAGCTATGAAAATAAACAGAAAAGCGAATATTAATACACGGCTAATGCTCGATTTCAACAACGAGCGTTGCTGCAATCGCGAGATACTCATTTTACTACATACCGCCCTGCTTGAATAATGTGTATAGCAAAATAAGTACGTCTTTATCACTAATATTAAGAAGCTACGTACGTTTTTACCATGTTGTTGCTAGATTTTAGAACTTGGGCTTTGTGAACCGTTGACTAACTAAGCTGATGATATTCTGAAGTGTTGAGATTTTGAATCGTTGGTATTATGGTCTTGATGTTTTCATTGTGTATGTCATGACAGTTGATCTTCAAGTATCATTCGCAAGTTTCATATAGTAAGGACTGGCATCCACCAAACATACGTCACTGCGGGAGCACTCTGTGCCGGTAACGAACCACACAGACACAATGTGCATGAATCTATTCAAACAATCACGGCTCACTCACATTCGTGACATAAAAATACTATAACCAGTAGCTAATTGATTTCGCAACAACAAAGTAATCGAGCGGACCTCAAACTAACGTCCATTCTATTTAACCAGGTCGACGACACAAACAAATAAAAAAACATGGTATATCTACCCTACGCACCCCGAGGGCCACCTGTACAAATCTCTATAACACACACAGGTTTAAATAGCGACGCACGCGCCGCGACAGATGTTCACCGTCGGCTGCCTTCGGCGTCGCTCGGCCAAGCTCGGAGTGTGAAGGTATTGAGGGAGGGAATGGGAATAATGCGCCCTCTGAGGCTAATAAAATGTACAGCGAAGGCTTTTAAAAAAATTAAAAAAGGATTTTATATAGAATAGAAATGGGTAATTCGTTTTATCGTTGCTTCGCAAAAAAGATCTGTCCTAGTCAAACATTTAGATCTATTGCCTGTCTCGTTCAGAAATCAATTTCGTTAATCTCTCATTACTTAGTTGCAAATTTGGTGCACGTGAACTTTGTTTACTTTTGGCTGATTTCTGTTATTAACCGTTTATATTATGAATTATCTCGGAAACTACTGAACTGATTTTAATGACTTTTTGTAAATGAGTTTTGCTTGGTCCAACTTAGATTATAGGATAGTTTTTATCTTGATAAGTATTCCTCAATTTTTTTGCAAATTAAGTGGCGGGGTCAAGCTACTTTGTAACACAAATAAAAATACATACAGATTAGCAACTTTGAACTAGTAAAGGAGGAAAACAAAACAATACTTAATGTCTGATTATGGATGGTATATCTCTCGCTCCTACGTCCTATTTCCATTGTGTACAAGTTTACCTATAACAACAGTATCTAGGTACTTATCTAGAAAACTGTCACGCCACATACTTTACTGAGCGTAATGTAATGGGGGGCGAAAACGGCTCCCCAATATTTAGCCTTTTAGGGTTCCGCTAGAGACACTCGTGAAGTAACGAGGGGACAAGCCCGTACCACTTCAGCGCTTTAAAGAGCTATATCCCATAACATGGCGTGTGTGGTATTAATAAATGCTTAAAACTGGCTCTTCATAGTTCTTTTTATCCTTAAATTGAAAGGGACGTGGCAGTTAATATTCCCAATCATTTAGAAAGATAGTAATCAACCGTAGGTATCGATACAGTCAAAGTATTCAATGATCGAGATTGAGTTTAATGACAACCATGTACGACGTCGATAATTCAGATGTTGGAGTGATCTATTAAAACAATTTCAAATTTTCTAATCGACATCCTAAGTTTTTTTTTCAAATTGAAAAAATATGACGATGTTTTCTAACTTAACATATTGTTTGTTATTATGACTCGTCATAGAGAGAGTCATAATATACGTATAAATTTTTTGCGTAGTTTTACTCTTTAATTTTACTGAAATTTTGTCAGTAAGTCATACTGACACTATGGTTTATGTAAATTGACTCTTTATAAGAGACCATTTAACACCCTATCCGCGTAGCCAGCGTTACTGACCACTCCACCACGACGGCGTGAAACATACGGCTATCGGTCGAGATTTACAAAATGTAAAATAAATTGTAGTTTTTTTTTACATAATACACTAAAAATGCATCCCACGCGGCAGCCGTCTGCCTGCAGTTTTTGAAAGTTGCTTGAAAGGAGAGAGTTCGTACACAGCTCAAATTAGGGAGTCCTCGAACCAATGACAATGCTCCACCTTACAGAAGACACCAGTCAATTAACTCTACAATTGACAACATTAGATATTTTTAATTTTTTTTTTAATATAAGAATGGAAAATAGATATCAAAAGACTCAACACGTATGTTTTAGTTTCTTTGATTTTGATTCAAGTATTCTAATTTAAAATTTCAATACTTACTCATACTAAAACGACGTAAGTGCAGCTGTAGGTTTTTTGTGGGTTAATGTCATGGGCTCTACAAATTAAAAAAAAAAGTTAATCACATTGTCAAATCTTTGGGGTTAAGTTTGGATATGTAAGCCATAAATTAAAAAAAAGATGTATGGCAAAGACATTTTCATTTAGTTTGTTCACGATAAAACAAACTTATTTTGCTAATAAAACTATGTCGTTGAAAAACTAGGTTTAATTATAAATTATAAAAAGGGCCAAAACAAACAAAGATTTATTAGGATTTAAATATTAATTGTATAGAAAATTTGCAAGCCCGCTCATTCAATAGTTTAGTTGTCATTTTCCTATGGCTCGAGCTAGCGGGAAAAAAGCCGGGGCGCTTCTTATTGGTTCGTTGCATAAAGCGTCACGGCGCGCGCATCCGATTGGTCAGCTTCTGGCGGAGCGCTTTGTGATTGGTAAATATGGAATCTGTGTTTGCTGTCCCATTTTTGGTACGTTTATTTTTTTTTTAATATCTTACAATTTAGCAAGTAATAAATTCTGAAGAAAATATACAGTGTTCTCTTAACTATATTGTTTTTTTTAAATGTTGTAAATTTTTTAGCGTTGTGTTTGTGATGATGATTCACCAACATATGGTGTAGATGAGTTATAACTAAGGTTGCCTGAGCTCCACGGTGTAGGTGATGGGGTTAAGTTTGACAGCACACGTGTGTAGGTAGTAAACGTCTATAGGCTACAGTGACTGCTTATGGAGCAGCAGGCTATATGTATGCTTGTCTGCCAAAGAAAAATATAATACCTTTATTTCGGACTCAATGACGTAACTCGGACAACATAGGTATTTCGGAGTGTAACATGGCGACAAGCTGACAACCTGCCACTATAAAGGCACTCCATGGCCATTACTGCCAGTGGCTTTATGCACAGAACAAATAAAAGAGATTAGAAGTCGTAAGTAGGCGGGGCGCGCGCGCTGCTGGTTATGAGTAAACACTCATATTCGATCCTATTCGAAGAGGAAAAATATTTAAAAATTAAATCTAAAACACCGTCTTGTGCTATTTTAACTGGCAGATAGCAAAGTAAGATTCATAATCTTACTAATGGAGATATTTGTTTTCACCGGTAAGTACAAATATAGCCTACTGTTAAATTTAAAAAATATTATGTCCCGTGTGGCGACACTGGCTCTGGTATTAACATCGCTTGATAGGATTTCTAACCTCTTTTATCTGTTCTGTGGCTTTATGTGAACTAAACGTTGCATAAAGTTCTGACACCCCTAGTGGACGTATGTATGCAATTTATAAGTTAAACAACAGAAGGTACGGAACCATTATAATTAAACCGATTTATAATCTCGGTCGTTCAACTTGCCTACTGAAAATGGATTAACAGAGATTCTCTTTTTTATAAGCTTACGCCATTATTGTACGGCATGAAGGGTGTATTCAAAGGAGTTTTGAATTGAAATCCAAACTGCATTCTAACACGAACTTTACGCACTGCTTTTAAAATACAAAATTCGTCAACATTTTCTTTAATTGATTTTAATATGAATAACTTATACCAGGGTTACATTAGTGCGGTCATGTTAACTCTGCTAGTCAGCCATTGGTCTCAAATTTTGATGTTTGACAACTCTGCTAGTCAGTGATCGGTCTAAAATTTGATATTTGACAAAAATGACGTATGGTGTGCATACCCTACAGCGGACTAGCCACTTGAATTTGGAGCGCTCGAATTGGAGTACTAAAGTAAGTGATGCGTCTATAGGCTACACTGACTGCTTGCCGTATGCTTGTCTGCTAACAAAATAACATAAAAAAAGTCACGACACGGTGTACCGTGAACCATGCCTAAATTGGAGAACTACCTACTTATAAAGATAAAGACAATCCTATAGTCGTAGGACCAAGCAAAACATATTTACAAAATTTGTATTGAGAATCCAGCTGCGTTCTCGTTGCATAACAACGGTTTTTTGTGTCCCTTATCAATTTTCGTTTTGTGATAATTTCAGTAAATTTTCTTAATTTTTCTTTCCTTAAGAACCATCTACAAAGTATTAGAAAACCAAGGAAAAAGATGAATGAAATAGGTAAAGTATAGTTTCCCGGTATAGTTCCCCGTAACGAATAAGAATACCCTGCATCAATGACGTAAAAAAATATAGTACAAGTTATTATATTTTAAAGTGGCGCAAAAGTAGTCCTATATCTACGTACTGTTATTTATTTAGATACTTCGTGAAAAGAAAGTGACAAATGATTAGACGAAACCTATTATTAGAAAGAGATAAATATACCTCATGAGTTACGTATCGATTGCTGCTTAGCGCTTATTGGCGCGAGCGCACACCAATACCGATAACAGAGGATGTTCGCGCGATTTATGTCAACAACAGTCAAATTAAATAACTAAATGAAATTGAAATTGTTTTAATAAAAAAACGGTAGTTTCGAATGAAATTACACGTTTTTCTTGTCTCTAAAAATGACAATGTAATTTTTTACATCACCTAAAAACACAGGAAGGCATTTTCCCGAGCGATAACTTTAAGCGTTGCAACGTTGTGAAGTCGACCAGCCGAGACGCGAGAGCGTTCCCGAATGAATACAAAAGTCTGACATTTCGTTGCCATTCTCGAACGGGTGCGACGTATCATACTTTTTAAACAAACTCAGCCATGCATAGCCCATACTTGCTTGTAACCAAATGTTACTTTAAGCTCTGCTCATCTTTTGAGATTTCCCTTCCGACTCAGACGCCCTAGGGACGCCTAGCGTCCCAGGTCGAGAGACTGCCGAGAAGGACATGCTCAGTCGTCCAGTAATGCCCTAGGTACGTTTGACTT
The DNA here is from genome assembly GCA_955850985.1 of Elophila nymphaeata. Lineage (NCBI taxonomy): Eukaryota > Metazoa > Arthropoda > Insecta > Lepidoptera > Crambidae > Elophila > Elophila nymphaeata. Next base: position 23,022,700 of record OY039066.1, on the reverse strand, counting down.
ACAGCCTTGAGGACCCTACAAGGTCTCCTTAAAAAACCGGTGACGCAGGAAATGTCACCAGCGACAACCTGCAGTAGTCAATAACAAAAGTTTGGGGTTATGAGCGTGATAGTGAGTAGGTAATAGGTATGTTGTATGTTGAATAAATGAATTTTTGCAATGTACTAGCTCACCCAAGTAAGGTCCATAGCTTTAATTCGAAATACTCGTACTAAATGCAAACAGCTAAAATACCAATTGTACACATAACAAAAAAAACATTAAAGAACCAACCAACTCTCGCGCTAGAAAAGCTGAAACATCTCAACGACTGAAAATAGGAGCCTTCTTTTATAATCCACAATCGTTTCGCAATCTAAATTGAACCGTAACACGTTCGTAATAAAGTCAAAGTTTACGTGCATTTGGCAACACAATCAGCATTTTTCCAATAAAAACTAAAACTTATTTCTAAAGACGTAAAGTTGATAACGCTGTGCGTGGTACAATAAAACTGGATTCGGTGCACCTGCCTGCGCGTGCGCACCGCCCCCGTGCTTCGTATGTAGATCTACACGGCGCATTTACGACATATCCTGATAAAATGTCCTTTCAAATTTCTACTTGTACAGTCAACAGCACGTCGGGCTATACAAAACTGTCAAATTTCTCCAAACGATTTTCAACTTAAGACTATTCAATATAAAGTGCATAATCGATTGGGGAAATTTGACAGTTTGTAGTAACCCAACGTGCTGTTGTCTGTACAGTGGGCACGGCGGACTAGCCGCTCGAATTTAGTGCGCCCGAACTAAGGGAAGTATCTCCACCTTACAGAAGACCATAGTCAAATAAAGGTGATTTTCCACCAGAGTGGCGAGGCGAGGCGAGGCGAGAAGAGAATTGAAATTTGTATGTCAAATTTTCAATCCTTTCCTCGCGCACTTTTGGAGGAAACAGTGTGGATTGACGAGAATATGCGAGGCGTGAATTGAAATATTTGTTTGTGTAAAAATTAACCGTATTACTTCCGATATAGAGTATAAATTAACTCGGCAACAATCTTATTGTTGTTCGTCAACACGAAGTACACACTTGCAACTTTTCTTATCATACCTGCTTAAGTATATTGTTTGACCGGGACCCGTCCCGTGTCCCGGGACATAATACAGAAATTGCGTGTGTATTGCAAGACGAACTCAACAGCACTGTATATCTTTATCTAATGAAGTCTACGGCGTTCACGCGCGAGCTCGCTATAGCTATTTTTTAGTGGAAAAGGTCATTGCGATTTCAATTCTCATAAGTTCTACGTCTCGCTTCGTCTCGTCTCACCACTCTGGTGGACAATCACTTTAACACTACATTTTTGTGGTGTTGTGCTTTTGTTGGTGAATAAGGTTGCGAGAGTCCCACGGAGTAGGGAAGGGGGCTAGGGTTGGCAGCGCGCGAGTGTCACGTCGTGTTACGAATGAGCTACCTTTTCACTCACTTTTAAATTTTCACTTTTCAAAAATATTTTTACTATGAACGCTATAGAACAGCAACGCCTCTTTTACGGTTCCGAGCTGATAGTGTGCTACGACGTTAAGTGTGCCTGCTACCACCAAGCTAGCTACCACCAAAGTGTGTCGTATTCGTTGTACTTATTCAAAGACAGTCCGTCCGTCCATTAGAGACAACATGCCGATAATTTAATTTCTGAGAATGTTATCAATGAGGTCGGTTCAGTCTATTAACGAATCGATGGCAGCACACATAGCGAACGACTCATTTCAAAAGACAGTTAAATGATTTTATAATTTTTATAACTGCGGTAAGCGGCTATTGTAAATTTAAATTTTACCAGGAGATTAGATTCTCTCAAAAATTTATCCTCTAATATACTCTCGTCTGCTCCGTTAAAATAACAAATTAAAAACGATAACAAAGTTAGTTATGAACAAAATCTATGGGATTGACCTAATCCGTCGTTAAGGCACGTGACCAATCGTAGCTCTAAATAAGTTGGTAGCGCAAGCTAAGACGCTGTAGTTAACCAAGCAATACATAGGTCACACGAAAAGTTTCCGGAACTGGCCACTTACATAAACAATATTTCAAAAGTAATAACAACATTTGAAAATGGAACTCTTTGGCTGTAGAATGCAGTTTGTTTCATCTGACTGTCAATTATTTTTACATTGTGGCGCTATTTTAATAATTGCGTGTCTACATTAACATGGATTTAAATCGGGAAAATTTTCGTAGTATGTATGATTTTCTACGATTTTAAGTGTAATTTGACAGCTCAACAGAGCATCGCTAGGCTTCAATCTGCTTTTGGCGATGAAGCACTATGCAAGACGACTTAGCGCTGGTAAGAGCGGTTGTGTCAATCTCAGTGACGAATCTCTCGATAGTCGCCTGTCCACCGTTGCGAACAACAAAAACATCGATGCTGTGCGCCGTATGATTGAAACAGACCAACCATGAGATTCGCGCATCCTTAGACATAGGCATGAGTCAAATACAATCAATCCTACACAAACATTTGGGTGTGAGAAAGCTGTGCTAGCGATGGATCCCACACAATTTGACTGTGGCTCAAAAAACGAACCGCGTTGCACGACTTGGTGCAGTGCCATGCTTACCAGACTCAACGAAGGTCCGTCAAATTTGGTGTGGGACATAGTAACAGGTGACGAAACATGGATTTATTGTAAGATCCCAGAACAAAGCAGCAATCGAGCGTATGGGTCTTTCAAGATGAGCCGAAACCAACCAAAGCGGCGCGCGTGAAAAGTTCATCTAAGCGGATGATTGCTCCTTTTTTTCTTTTTTAAAACTTGACACGTGACTTCTGTTGCTTTAGAGAATTGTTGTGAATAGTGACTGGTACACAACCATTTGCTTGCCGAAAATTATTGACGGTCTCCGTAAAAATAACCGTAAATGCCGTATCATTTTGTACCAGGACAATGCTAGTTCCCACACGGCCAGAGAAACGAATTTTTGAAGCTGAAAAACGTAGAACTTATGAGCCATCCTGCATACAGTCCCGACTTGGCACCTTGTGACTTTTTTCTGTTCCTAAAAATGACATCAAAATATAAGGTTTCTATCAACCTTTGAGTCGTTTCCGGTATACGAGAAAATCAAGGGGAGACCACTCCCGATTTTTTTTATTTTGGTAAGAACTATCTTCAAGACTTACACTCGACGCAAAAAGAGGGATGTTATAAATTTGACCTGTCTGTGTATCCCTTTCTGTCTGTGGAATCGCACCTCCTAAACGAGTGGACCGATTTTGATGCGGTTTTTTTTGTTCGAAAGCTGGCGTGATCGAGATGGTTCTTAGCTAAAATTCATGAAAATCTGGAATAATTTTATTTTTGCGTTTACAAACGCGTAAATATAATACTAGAAAACCCCGCCTGAGGCAAGTCGATTTTTTTCAGTGCATTTTTCTAGTATCATGAAAATCTGTTCAGGCGTTTCAAGGTCGGTGATTTACGTAGTTATCAATCAGAATTAGGGCCTTCGGATAATTTAAAAATAATGAAATTAAAATAAAATTATAAATTTTAAGTAATCTCTGACACAAAAAATGCAAAAAAAAATATTATTTAATTAATTTCATTAAAGTAATCTATCGATATCTTTAAGATGACCATCGCCGCGTTAGGGACCGCTAAGTAAATAAAATGAATTCAGAATACAAATAAAAATAATATGCTGAAAATGATAAAGAATGGATTAGCGGAAAGATGGATAAAGCTAAAAGACCGGTGTTACTTAAATTTTTTAAATTTATTTATATTTTTAATACAGTAAAGTGTACAAATTTTGAAATGTTTTCATACTGATTTGTTGTGTAATAGTATAGTTTCGCAAGTATATTCTTTCAAAATTTACGCTCTTATTGTTGACGGTGTAGAAGACTAAGTACTCCGTGAGTGTGATCTTTCGAAATTGCATGTTACCACTGTCATCTCCTTAAATAACATCCACAGGAACACGGTATAAAGAAGATAAATGAAATAGTAATAACAACACAAACGAGACATCGAAGCGCGACAGCAATTCGATTGTTATAACAATTAGTCGTAATAGCGACGACAGATGCGCGGGGACCTGTTCTCGCACGATTGAGACGTTTGGGCAGGTTTGACGAGTGCCTGGTATGTGTACGGGCGACTGATCTAGCAGGGAACCTGGCTAGACCACTGGAGCTCCCGGATACGAATCCCGGTGACAAAAAAAGCACTGCAATTTGTTGGTCATTATGTTATAAAAAGGTCAAGCAAATAACTCCATTCCATTTGGTGGTAAGCAGAAGTGGAGTCCAAATCCAAAGATGGTTAGGATGAGATAAACCGCCGCGCTAGCCACCCTCGCCTGACCGACCTGCAAGACGCTTCGTCATTCCTCTTTTGAATGACCTAGGATTGTAAAGAGGGAGGTTTTTCAGAAAGTTGCCTTAATCAACTATGAAAGAGCTGATAATCTTGAAAAGGCTTAACAGATATTCTTAAATTAAGTTAAGAACACTCCCAACATAGTTACCTTTCAAACAGAAAACAAACTAAATTAAAATAATAAGGAAAATCCGTTTGGGAGCCACGATTTCACCGATAGTCACACCGATACACACGCCAAACTATAACACCCCTTTTTGCGTCGAAGGTTCCATAGAAAAGTATCTACTTCGTTCGTAAACCATCTTATCAGCTAATCGTTTATTTTAAAGTAACAGTAACATCCAAAATGCCGCGGGACATCACCATCACAGACTGTCTTACGGAAATCACCAAATAGTTCCGCTAATCGCTGCCATCACATCCTCACCCAATCCTCAAAACCGGTTCCGAGGCCCCACGGGGTCACCCAAAAGTAACATCACCGAACACCTGGCTCTATTTGCATGTCCTATACCATGATTTACCGTTGACATAGTCTATGAATAAATGTTAATTTTGATATATTGGCTAAATGCTGAAAGAAGTGTCCAGAGAGCAAAATTAGAGAATCTTTTTCTTACTTATTTCTAAGACCACCGTCTATTTGAATCGACATGCCCAAAAACATCGCTAAGGAAATTGACAAACTATGAGTGTCGGCAGGGCGGTCTTTACCCGGGGGTGCAAGGGGTGCGGTGAACCCAGGCGCAGAGCGCCAGTAGACGCCTGCCGAGAGCCGCTCGCGACCCATAGAGCCTCTAGTGCCATTTATTGAAAGGGCGTCACTTTTTACCTTTCCATATTTTTTAAATCTCTTGTGTGCTAGGGCGCTCGGGTAATGATTGCACACGGGCACTACATAGGCTAGAGACGCCTCTGAGTGTAGGTGCTAGTATAGTAGTGACCACGACCGTTGTTCGTCCGTGAAGACGGGCGCATGTTTCACATTTTGATGCAAACCTTTCATATTCAGTCCACATGTCTGCTGCTTATTATCATTATTTCAGCCGATAAGACGCCGAATGTTGGACCAACTCTAACCCGATCACTGCCGACCCAATGCTAAGCCCAATCCTGCGCTACCAGCATCTAGAGACTTCCTGCAACCTTTATCAGATCGTCGGTGCACCTTGTGGCGCCTACCAACGCTGCGTCTTTCGGTATACGGCGGCTAATCGAGGACCTTTCTGCCCAGGCCATCTGTCCTCCTCGCAATGCGCCCTGCTCAATACCACGGTAAGGTTCGCAATTGTTTGTTCCGAAGCCACTTAGCCTCGTTAGCTCTGCCAGTGTAGTCTTTACTTAAATATCTCACATAAACTGATCACGATCTCATCTAAATCACGCCCAGCCCAATAACCTAATCGAGTTCCACCGGTAAAGCACCTATGAATAACCATCGATTATTTATGCTAGTGTCGCGTTAATGAGACGATTTCTATTCGTCCCGCTCTGATGTTCTCCGGTTACACGCAGATGGCTTTCGGCGAGATGACAAGATGATATTTTGACATTGCACTTGACCTTAGCATGTGGTGGCGATGTCACTGATTATTTTAATATTTAGAATGTGGTGGGGTATGGTGAGGCAAGCGTGGTGGTGCTTACGGTCATCATAACGATGAATGCAGTTAGAAGGCTAAAATAAGGCATTCATGTCAAACAATTTTATTGTACTGCACGTTTCCACTTTATCAAAACTTACTGCGGAAGAGCACAATAAGGGGAGAAGCGCGCGGAGAAGATATATCGCGGATAGAATATACCGGAGCGATTATGTAGCGTTGTTATGAGAAGTAAGAGGTATGTTTAGAAGAGTGCCAACGCTGACCTTAAACTCAGTTCCCACGAAGCTGCCAGAACTCACCAGCACCGGCACTGTCATTTGACTACTGTCTTCCGTGAAGAGGATTAACTTCCCTAGAAACAGCGCTCCAATGCTGTTGGCTAATCCTCTGTACACTTTCTTATCATTTGCTTGCCCATCTCCCAATTTAATTTGTCTGAAAATAAACCGCCCGCCTAGTAGACTTCAACCATTTTGGGCATGCTATTGTTGGTAGACACTCCACCATATGGGGTAATTCTATGTTGATGGACATCACAATCAGAGCAGGTTTTGGCCCTGAGAAGGACCGTTTTGATGGCCCTGAGAAGAGCCGGTCAATTTGGGTTAGGGCGTATAGATTTAGAAAGCTGGTTGCCAGCGTCAATCCGCCAGCACTTATAGATGCTTATCGGTACTGATAACCGCTACATCAAGAAAGCTGATATAGGCAAGGGTTGTATATAGTAGCTTGGAAAAACTAATCGGAGCAGGTTGGCACTTTCCAGCGACATACGGATTTTTCTGGGGGCGTTCTCCACAAAAGTATAGACTCAATGCGAAACAGTACCGAAATGCGATGGCAGAAAGGCATCCGGTAAGAAGTTTTCTTTATGTATAAGTACCTACACCGTTACCATCGTAGTGAAAGGATCGTTCAGTCTGCGTTACCGACGTGACCGTCCGCAGACTATTGCCTAGGGTGCGCTGGGCACATAAATATTCTTGCGTCGCGGGGGAGGTTCCTTTCGTGCACCCTTAACGGGGTGACCTATGACGACAAATGTAGACGTCAGGTCAACGTTTTCTTAGTCGTCTTTTTAGACCCATTAATTGTTATGGTGTAGTAGTATTATTTACGGCCGGTAGGTACCACATGAATACTGTACACTAGCTCTCTTTCACAATTCCTATATGAGATAAACAACCTCACGAGTCCCCGACTAAGCAAGCAAGTCAACACGTGCGCGCTGTCAGTAATCAAATATGGCGTTATCATTGAGATTACATATTTATTTAGCCAGGTAAACACATTGAAGTTACTAAGAGTTAATATGGACTTTATGCTATGGTTATAGAACAGAATTTTTAACACTTCTGTGCAATGAATTTGTAGTAAAGAAAAAGTGTTTATTTTTATTCGATTACCATTTGATGAAGGGGTGAAATAAGTTTACTAAAAGATAAAGTCCTTGTGCATAAGAGACATAATTTAAAAGCTGTAGAAGTTATTCTTGATCATCTATTTATCATTATTTGAAATGTTAAAATAAATACAACTAAAAACGATTTCTATCGGTTGATAATGTAACTATTTTACGATACTCTTTTTTCTACCCTAGTCCACATTTATTTGGGGTCGGTTCAGTAACAGAATGACAGCGCTCCTTCGGAACTATGTTGCAGAAGCATTTATGCCAAGGCAGGGGACCGTTTGGCTTCTCTTAAGGCATTTCTTGTAGTATGTTAGTTAATAGTTAGTATGTGTATATTTGTTAAAGTTTTCTTTTAGTTATTGTTTGTAATCGCTTTTCTTCTTTAAATATGTGTTTGATAGTTTATATTATTTAATAGCATGTTATGTGCGATGCGTGTACTCTCTCTTCGCGATTTCGATGTTAGTCCTATAGCAAAAAGTTATTTGTAATGAATGACCTACTTATTACAATGGTACCTTTCACTCGAAATGAAGTGTCTAACCCAAAATGAAATACAGGTGCTAAATGAATTCACTTAATGAACCGATCCAACAGTGTTGGATATTGGCATTCGACATCTTTCACTCCCACTCGAACGAACGAGAAATGAGCAGTCTGAACACTGAGAGAACGTTCACTCAGATTTAGTCATTTTGTTTCGAGTCTTGTAGAAGAAAACGTCGTGGCAAAATGGTCTTCTTTCCACGACGTACTGAAAGAAAAGAGGAGATGAATGTTCTTTTCTGTTTCATTCCAGTTCGACCGGGTGGCCACGGAATGAAATAAAAATGAAGCATTCACTGGAGTGAACTTTCATTTGAGTGAACCGTCTGATATCACCTTTAGGCTCGACAGTAACTAAAAGTTCACCGTGTAGGTATACAGTATTTTTTTTATGCAATTTTAGAACTAGAAAGGCAAGCATCTGTTCGCAACACGGCGAGCCCTGGCAACCTTACATCAATTTAGGATAATATAAAACCCACGTTAAACCTGTATTCCTGTCTGAATCCTGCGCGGTCTTATTTGTGCGCACGCGCAATTTTTCGCGCGGCCCTTGACCCGGCTATTTCCGTGGTTGGTATCAAAAGGGAGTTTTATCGCTCCGGGGAACGATATCGGGATCGGTGCAATATTAAGGATCGCAGCGGAAACGAGAGAATAATTCAAATACATATTTCTATAATGAGAAAATAAGTAAGTCAGACAAATCTAGGGTGGCCATACCTGCTAGGCATATACCTGACAGGTGTACCTGAACAGTTTACTTGTACAGGCCAACCGGAGCCCCTTCCGACACGGACGCCCTAGGGACGCTAGGCGGTCGAGACTCCCCACGGAGATGCTCGGTCGCCCAGTAATCCCCTAGGAACGTTCGACCTACAGGCTTGAGGACCCTGCAAGGTCTTCGCCTTCTTAAAAAACCCGGTGACGCAGAAAATGTCATCAGAGACAATCTGCAGTAGACAATAAAAAAAGCCAATCGGATCGTGTATCTATAAGAAATATGGACAGTTGTGTGGCATACACGCTGCGGTTTGCCTGTACTGGCAAACCTCACATACTAAAATTTTCTTCACAATTTAGTAATTAAATAATAATTATGTCGAATCTTAAACATTTATAATAAAAACTTTGTGATTTATTGCACTGTTGTGTTTCGCTCTAAGTTTCTGGCGCCCGCTATCCGCTCTTACCTCGCACCACACCGGATGTGAACCGCATACCGGCCGCTCGCCGCGTTAGTAGTCACTGTACGAATTACCTTATGCAGCTTCTGCAGTACTTACCTGAAACGGAATGAGGAAACAATGCTAATTAATTAGTTTAATTAACTGCAACGTATAGTTAATACAAAGTTGGCTCTCGGTTTCTCCGATGGCACTATTACTACAAGCAATACAGTAGAGAAATAAGATTTTGAAATCTAGGTAATGATAATCTATGAAAGCTCCCAAATTATTCGGTGTCGGTGTCTTGTTATCAAAATACTGCAGGTTTTCGTCACCATCATAACAGTCTTTATAACTTTAGACCCACTGCTGGGACACAAGGCCTCTCTTTGTCATCGAAGGAGGTTTATACGTAGTCCACCATTCTTTCCAAATGCGGATTGGTAGACGGAGTATAAGGTGATCAATACCCCTTTGCTGATCCATTAGTCGCCTTCTACGACACCCATTGGCAGATATGGGTTGATGCTATTCTACTCTGCCGGCATCACACGGCACACTGCACGCTTTGGCATTAGATATTTATGGTGGCCGCCTGCCTGTACCAACCCTCCTTGGGAAAGACAGAAGCTGGGTTGTTTTTTTATGTTATTTGGCTGGCAGACAAGCATATGGCCTGCCTGGTGGTAAGCTACCTCCGTAGCCTATGAAGCGTGCATCCCTGACGTGACACTTGCTCGCTGCCAACTCTAGTCTCCTGCCCTACTCCGTGGAGCTCTGGATACCGTACTCACCAACAGAGACACAACACCACAAAAATCTAGTGTTATTTGACTGTGGTCTTCTGTAAGGTGGAAGTACTACCCCAGTCCGGGCGGCTAGTTCGTGCCCTACCTCGACTAGGATATTGGTCAGTGAACCACAAGACCACAATGCCGGTTAATCTAATTAAAGAGCTATATGTATAATAATAACCGACATTAAAGCGAGCTAAGCCGCGGGCGACCAGTAGTACTAATGTATTTTCCCAATCACGAAAAGGACCCCTTCTTATCAGGTGTATGTGGTAAAATCTAACTGAGGGATATTGTGAGGAGGGTTGGTGTTAGGCAGACGGCCGGCCAAAACATAAAGCTGTATGGTGACATATTGTTCCCACCACAAATAAATTAGCATCAAGGTAGGAAGAAAATGTATATATTTAAACGCTCTTTGCCAATAAATACAGATTTAAGATAAGCCGCAAAAACCCTCTTCCTTATTAAAATTCTAAATTCAAATTCGGAAACGGAACGGTTCCATGCGTGCGCGCGTCCAATTTTGATTTTTTCCTCCGCGAGTGGGGTGCTTTGTTACTACGTTCGTCTCTTTCACTCCTACGCGTTACTGTACCTGTCCCGCTCGGTCTACGGGGGTGTACACGACAGATGTTTCGGGGCAAGTTTTTTTTTCGCTCAAACAATGGATGCGAGCTTGAGATCAAAGCATATGGCTTTAGTACAGGTATTTTTTTGTTCAATTTCATTTTTGCGAACCGGTCAATCTGTTATGCTTGAGAATTATTTGGGATGGCTCGCCGACTCTGTCGGTATATTGTATGAAATCACTTGTAAAGTCTAACAGCAGTCTAATAATATGAGATTCCATTGAGGGACTTCATTGGAATTTCTTTGGTAAAAGTTTTCAAACAATTATAAATTCAACAATAATTTGCAAAAACAAATCAAATCATCTTAATTGAAGAATATGGTAAGTAATAGTGATACAAAAATACCATTATTGAGTCCTATGCATATTGTAACATTATCAAGTGTGCAAATTGAACAAAGCTCAAAAGTTACCCGACGCATAAGGCCTTTGAGAAGTTTTGTCTGCATCATAACGTAATTTTTCTCGGGTTTAGATAGGGATAATATTGACGACACAGAATTAATTATTGACGTCCAAAGTCGACAAAACTCTCACGACGATCGCTTTTATCTAAATTTGACAGAAACAGTTCAAATCGACATATTCCTCAGCTACTCCTCGAGCTGCCAAGTAAATACTTTTCCTTCTTCTATACCTAGAGAAAGCCTAGTTTACCGTAGAGAACGAGTCGTGCTGTCAAAGTGCATACAGTCATATCGACACGGCTTTATTGCGGTTCATTCCTGACCTGACCCGTAATCATAGCCCTGTCGCAGGTTAGGAGCATTTAAACTAATAATTAAGTTCTCCCCCCTCATAACTAGTATTCGATTACAGTAACCTATTTTTAGTAATAAAAAATATTAATATCATTCATACATTTCTCTACAAAACTATTGAATATTACAAAATCCCAAATACCTCACTCACACACGCACTTGCACTAGTGGTTCGAGTACTACCTGTCAACGCGAGCGAGCGAGACGCACGATCGCGAACCACACGCGTGAGAAAGAGACGGGGCGGAAGCAAAGAGACAGATGTTCGATGCGCGTACGCATTATGCGGGCGTCTTTTTTTTTAATTACACAGAGCATAGACCCATCCGCCCGCTTCCTTTCCGCGTGGGAAATTGTCTATGGTGGTTTTATAAATATCTATTTTTGGATGTAAGCAAATATTTATTTTTTATTTTTATTTTATTTTTCTACTTTGACTGGGCACCTTCTGGTCATCACACCTGATAGTAAGTGCTGATAAGGCCGAAGATGGAAGAAAGCTTCACCTGGAACCCTCAACCACAAAGGCACTGGATATCTTATGAGTAATTTTCGGAACAATGCTGTTAACGCTGTTGTTATAGAGGCAGATTGTAATAAGATGGTGGTAGTTAGGCGGTTAGGCGGCTAGGCAAAATCGAAAAAAGCCCTACCACCAATTAAGTCCAGCAGAAATTTTTGTTCGGACTGGTTGTTGGAAGGAATCGATCCCGGGTCCCATTGAACTGTGAGTAGTGTACGCAATAAATAAGGCGAATCATTGGAAGCTTCGTTTGGAATCTTCACTACAGGACTGGCTACCTTACTACAAACTATCGAAACACAATAACGAAGTTAACACTATTGTTATTTCCGATACGACACGACGTGCCCGAGCCGAGGTCCGAGATTTTAGAGGCACCCTCGGGCATGTCGCTCTCTTCCGGATAGGAGGTCATAGGGACGCTAGGCGGTTGAGAGACTCCCGAGATGCTCCGTCATCCAGTGATCCCCTAGGAAAGTTCGACCTACAGGCTTGAAAACCCACCAAGGTTTCGTATTCTTAATAAACCGGTGAATGTCATCGGCGAAAACCAATCAGTAGTCAATAAAAAAAAAGTATTGTTATGGCGCCACACTAAATTATATAAAAGAATTTGACTCATCCCACAACCAAAATCATTCCTAATTACTAGAACCAATATTCTCACGGCTATCCATAAATCATAAACCGATACCAGCTAAATGGTTTTGCTGCAAACAATGCAGATAAGCGGGCAGTTAAGTTGCATTGTCTTATTTTTTCCATTTTACGACTTACTCCGCTTTGACACCTCACCATCTGTTCAGGTGTGAAATGTAAACAATAATTAGTGAATAGGCTAATAAAGAAGCGGTATTTTGGCCTTCACTCGTTTATTCAACAGAGTAATTTATAAAAAAAAATACAAAAAAAAAACAGTTATAGTGTAGCATTAGTAATTGATCAGCTTATGATTGTTACCGGCAATGTTTTCTTTCTTTATTATGAATTGTCCTTGCTTTCACTTGATCTTCAGCGATACAGTATTTTTTTCTTGTGAACGCCGGAGAGCCAGAGCTTTTGAGGACAATGGTAAGCTCTGACGAGGACAGTGACTTCGTCGATTCGACGAACGCATGACGATAGGCGAGACGGACGTAGCGTAGCCGTTCCGTGGACACAGTTTTATATATTTCGACGCAAGATGCAAGCAATCGTCAATTGACGATAGCGTGCGCATGATGGGCAGTATAGGCGGACAGTTAGGCCTAAGATACCACTAACTAAAAACTTCTGTAATAGTAAATAAAAACATTTCGTTACTCTATTTGTATTTTTACCGATCCTTACTGTTTATTATTATTATACTGTAATCCTGTTTCAGTGCACGGTATATTCAACAGGTTAACAGCAAGGACCTCTAGTACAACCCATAATGGTATCTCATCCCTTATCCGGAGTACAGTCGGCGACAGATGTCCTTACGTATGGTATTTTTATAGAACTGCATGGCATAACGTACACGTGGGACTAAAATACCAACCATATCGACGAACCTCAAATAAATTACAACAAAACGTTATTTAAAAAAAAACTGGAAACATTTTGTTTCATAAACAAGCTATTGAAATGCACTAAAAAACAAAAAAAAAAACTATAAAGGTTGTCGCGATATTTACTTAGATCTATAGTTTTATCGATACCATTGTTGTTTATCTACACAAGTAAATCTCGCGACAAGTTTTTATACTTAGTTTGTTTTCTTGTTTTTACAGCATTTCAATGAAAGCTTGTTTTTAAATAAGTTTTTTTTTCTAGTTATTTATTTTGGTTTTTTTTAAGTAATTTTTAGTCAATTTCGTATTCTTCTCAGCAAAATCCATCATTTGATACCCAAATTATGGTAGTGCTAAAAAATAACTAATCTGCCATCTTGGGCCGTTGGCTATATAGGTTTTATGATGACGCCACTTAGCTAAGCATGCATTGTCATCCAAACTAAACGTGTATGCAAAATTTCATCACAGCCGGTTAAGGATAACTGCTATAAAATTCAGTTGCAAGATATAATAAACCCGAACATACATACAATGCAAGTTAAATAAAAGCTTGTAATAATAATAATAATAATAATACTTATTTGTTTTCATAGCACTCGCTTTCCTAAACTTTAGACGAATATTGTTCGCATATGTACTGTGTTTAAAGTAGTTTCAACACGTTTAGTCCGCGTGGACATTTCGGCGGACATATTTCCAATGGTGGGTTCTTAGTACTCCGAAGACAATTAGTCCCTCGTCTGCGCCGGCCATAAAACTGGCGACCAAGCAGCAACAATATTGTACCGAACCTATTTAGGGTTGAGACTAGACTAGAAAGAAGAATAACGGATAAGCCATGACAATTTATGCAAATATTAGCAGTCGCCCGCGACATCGCTCACGCCTAAGTCGGTTATCGCGTATCAAAACAGTATCCTATGTCATTCCCAGGGTCTCAAACTATCTTCATACCAAACTTCATCAAAATCGGTTCAGTGGTTTAGGCGTGAAAGCGTAACAAACTCACATTCGCAATTTCTCACTTTCGCTTTCGCGTTAGTGCGGAAGCGTCCAGTGTCGGTACTAACGCACATACAACGAGCGTGTATGTAATATGTAACATCAATATTAACTTTTCAAGCATTTTCTTCTCGACTATACCGCACCCTACTATTTCGACCGTAAAAAGGGTCGCCCGCGCACCCTTTATACCCGTCCTACTTTAACACATGCCATCTCCCTTTCACGCATCGATGTTCGAACTTGAATTTTATATCGTATGCTAATGAGCATTGAGGTTAATTTCAATTAAAAGGTTTTTTTGCTTGATATATGTGAGATTATACTAAAATCTATTTCCCTTGTAAATAGACGGGTTATTGTTAGATATGTATGTACCTTTAAGTTACAGTCTTGATTACTTTTGAACTAGATTTTTTTGAGGAGTTAAAATTGCTTATTGCAGTTAGGATGCGGATAGGAATAGGACATCTTATACCGGTAATATGTTCCTAGATGTAACTACTTTATGGGAAAACGACATCTACAAGGGCAACACCGTGTTAAAAAGTAACTACCTACCTTTTATAAGTAAACCTAGTATCTCATCAAAAACACTATGTAAGTACGATGCTGCCAAAACGAGATCATATGGCTCGCAATGTCAAAAAGTTGTCAAATCTCATGTAGAGCCAAGCTTCTAACTTTATAAGACCTAACTTCACGAAATCTACACCTTATCGCCGTTACCTTCACATGGGCGTAAGATGAAAAAATATTCACTATATAAAAATATTCACTTTCTTTCTCGGTGCCAACTCGCAGTTGTAGACGAACTACTTATAAATTATTCAAGTTACCACTCGTCTCTGTTAATTATAAACAAAATTCTTATTTTTGGCGAGCGTGCAATCTTTTTAATATCAAGGCACATGAATGCGACTTGGATCCGTTCTCAATGAGTGTTAATACAGTCAAAAACACATTATCCAATAATTTCTTTCAAACTGAGTGACATGACAGCAAGCACTATTGTAACTTTTGTAGCGTATTACGTACATATTTTTTTTTTTTAATTCTTATATAGTTTAGTTTTTTTTTGTTTTAACATATAAAATGTGTGATGTAGTGATGATGTAGTTTTATATAACATTTTTGTAGCGACAGTGTCCTATTTATTTTTAAATTTTGTTCCATTAACTGTCTCCGTTTTTTATTATATAATATTTTTATAAGTGGAGACTTTCACAGACTTTTTGTATTTATAATTTTTTTTTAATACTGTATTGTAGTCAATAGTCTTCCTTGAATAAATAAATAAATAAGTAGGTAGTGCCCTAGTGCGTTTCGTTTGGCTCGTCTTGGCGGGGCACTACCGTGCCCCCAGATTAGGAGAATAATAAGTAAGTATTTAAAAACTGACAGTGCTCTTTTTAACTTAAAATGTGGAAATGCACGAATGTCACTAATCATGTGTGTGGTAATATTATTATTATTGTTGTAAAAGGCGAGTCCGTCGACCGGCCACCAGCTGTCCGAACCCGTTTTCGCGTCAATATAATGACGTACGCGAGATGCGCAGGAGTTTCATTCAGTAGATGCGCTGCAATGCAAATCGCGCATTGAGCTGCAAAATCAATATATTTTTTTAACTTAATTTACCGGACTGCTCAGATGATTTAGGAGAGTGTAACATCTGTCCAAGGACGCAATTCTCGTTTACTTCGAAATAATCTCGAGATTTGAAATTACAGAGTCAGATTTTTTCTCGAATGTCCTATTCTCACTACTAATAGGATTATTTCGAGATTTTGTTTGAAATGTTGCCATTTGAGAACATAATCACGTTAGGTACTATGCGTTCCGTTCCTTCAACCGCTTTTTAAAGCGGTTGCAACAACATACACTGACAAAATGTTCTGAAAGTTTTTAAATAAATTTTACAGCTTTTAAAGAATCCTACAAATATTTCTTTTTTTATATATTAATAATATAAAAAAAAATTAAATGTTTATATGGATATCTGGATGGATGTATGTTTGTAACTCTTTCACTCAAAAACTACTTAATGGATTTTAATGAAGTTTCATTGTAAAGTTTTACAATAATATAGCTCATACATCAGAATAACATTATAGGGTATAATTAATAAAGCTATTGAGTGAGTACTAATCTTTAGCAGACTAAGTTACGGGAAGAAGCTAGTAATTACATATTTTATAATAAATATCATAAACTGCTTAAATAATTCCTATTTTAGAAACTGCTTTTGTAAATAAAAAAGTTTTGTTAATTAATAAATATCAACAAATAACCTAAAGATTACAATAAAATCTCAAAATAACTATGTGAATGGTACGAATGGTAGGTTAAATATGTAAATGATAAGTTATGTACTGTATGCAGCTTTTTGACGTTTAAGATCATAGAATACAGATAATAATTATGGTTCGGTTCGAATTTGAAATCTACGTCTCGACCGCTACCAACCATTCGAAGGGGTTCGAGTGGCTTCCCTTCGAGAAAAGTCTAACTGGAGATTTTCAGAATAGTTCAACGTCATTAAAACTCGAATAAAGATCAATACTGTTTCGAAGGCATGAGAATTGCTGCCCTGGTTATTGTTTTTTTTTTGGTTGGTTCACTGAAGAATTAGTTCCTTTTGGGTTTGGTGCCCCCTTTATGTAGGCGACAGGCTGGCAACCTGTTTACACGCCGAGGGGAAGGAATGAAAATGACTATATTGGAGTTTAATTTGTACTAATGGTCGCCGCGTTCACCCACGTTAATGTCGGTTAAACTATAGACTATTTAATTTTGTTATTCTGATGTATGAGCTATAAGTATTATTGTTAAGTTTCATTAAAATCCGTTCTGTGGTTTTTGCCTGAAAGAGTAAAAAACATACATCCATCCAGACATCCATTGGATGTGTGTGTATCCATCCATCCATCCAAACTTTCACGTTTATAATATTAGTAGGATGAATGTCATATTTAGGTACGTATGCATGTAAAATTTTACTTGTAACGCAAATAGAGATTTCACTTACCTTTTTTTTATAAAATGAACTAACAAAAGACCTCATCACACCTGATGACCTGACGGTAAGCTGAAGTGGCGTCCAAATGCAAAGATGACTAGTGCGAGAGATAAAGCGCCCTATGACCAGGCATACATGATACTTAAACGTCCCAGAATTGTATGGAGCAAAAGTGAATTCCAGAATCTATTTCTTTTTGGATTATTATTATTTTACTGTTTCCGGGTTATTTGCGTCACTGCGACCCTTAAACATCTATTGTCACTAGCCTTCAAGTAATTCCTATTGAAACCTTACTTGTACTCCTTTAACTGGGTACTGCCTAAGAATGATAAGATATTCCCAGCTTCGATTGTTTCGATATCATCTGTGTCGAGATGTGTCTCCCAAATGTCGATTTATTTTGTGAATGAGAGGTTCAGTACAGGAGGTGCATGGGTTTCACGCCCTGTTTGCAGAATCTGCATCGGTTTCTTTTGGTCTTATGTTGTAGAAATGTCTGTTCGGCTTGAGTCAAGAGTTCTTTATGGATTAATCAAATTTCTTGCGTATTCTAAGTTACTAAGGAAGTGCTCAGTACTGACGCACACAGAGAAGATCTGCATGTATGTATTTTTATCTATACAGTCACCGCTTAACAGCGTTCGTGACAAAAATATACTATTAAAATAATATTCCTCACTAAATACGATCTGCTTGTTCTCACCCTACCTCTTTTAAGAGTTGACCTCCTTTCAAAGCCTTCACACACCAAGCACATCGTATACCCAAAGCTCCTGTGCACAAAGGCCGGTTGAGTGAAAGCGTCCCGGGTGCGCGTGCGCACGATTGGCGTAACGGCGCCAGGTGCGAGCCCCCGCGAGGTCCCCGCCCGCGCAAGGAATCGGATGTTTATAGTGAGGCGTTGGTATCGACAAAATGACTATAGATAGTGGCATTTTTAAATAGATTATTTAGCAAAAAATAAATAAATTTAAAACAAACTCCGACTAATTGGATCACCTTAATAATCTCTCTTATCCATTACGAGACTGATCACTATTTTGTCTTGATAACGACAATACTTCCATATGTTTTGGCATTAGTATTTTTACGGCCGTGTGCCTTGACATCAACCCTCTTTGAGAACGACTTCTATCTTTCGACAGCACCCGGGACAAACAAATATAAAATGAGAACGATATTACCGATGTCTATTAAATACGCATTATTAGTGCTATAACTCAAAAACAACAACAAGATGTTGCTCAAACTTAAATAGGACCACATGACAAGCCCCAGCTTCCAAATATAAATAGAATCATCTAAATCGGTATGCCTAGTAAACTGTTATGAGGTAACACTTAAAAATACAGTCGAATAGATAACCTCCTCCTTTTCTTGAAGTCTGATAAAAATCTATAGCAGTATACATGCATCGTCCCCAAAAAATAGGAAAATGAACGTAGAACGAGATATTACACCAATGCACACAAATTACAAGCACAGCTTTATAATAAGCTGCCAAAGAGTATTACGTATTGTTGTTCATTTTATTAATTGCAATAATATTATTTAATAGAATATTTCAACGCCATAATAAATTAATTTCGAATACATCTAAGCTATGCATTTGCTCATAAAATTAACCTAACGGCTTTTGTCCTAAACAGCGATTGGCTTTCTAGGACTTCGCCGGCCGCTACCACGGCACGCTCGGCTCGTGCGTTGTTTTTCATTTTCTGACCTTTTTTTTTCGTCGGAAAATGCCTTACACATATCATGGGGCCAGTGTGGGTCCGCCCCATGGTTATCTCCCCCTCGTGTGCAATCTAGGCCGCTGCTCGGCCTAGACGGGGGGCATACCCACTAAAAACCAACGTTTGCCACTCGCCATTACACGATGCGCGAGAGAGGTTGCTATTCGCACCCAACTCTCTCGCGTGTCTATGGCTGTCCGTTGCCAGACTAGTCTAAGGAGAGGTGGCACGGCACCTCCCGTCGACGGGCAAATTTATAAGCGACGGAAACCCCACTCCGTCGCTCTGCGCCCGGACACTATGGCGGCTGGAGAAGCTCATGGAGCCGCCTTCTGTGGCCAGGTCTTTTGCGTCATCACGTCTTCGCCAAAGGAGGCCATCGCCTGCCACGACGTCTCACTGCGGAGCATCTCACGGATGACCGCTGGTAGCGAGAGGTCGGGCTTCATTTTCTGACCAAACCTAACCTAAACCTATTGATCGTTTAGTTTAAACCGATTTTGTTTTTTTTTTTAATGATGTTATGGAATATGATAATTACGGCTTACAATGGTGATAACAAATGATATTATTGAAATTTACTTTATAGGAAAGTTTCTAGCACGTGACTAATATAGTAAACAATGAGTATGACATATGAAATTATGACAAACAATATTATGCCTGTTCACCAGTATAGCAGATGAAATTATGGCAAATGGGTATAGCTCACATGCATAGGTACATATACAACATGTAAACTAAATAACCAACACCCTGAATACAGGTGGTTTGGGATCGGCTTCCGAGTTGATTACAATAATTTTTATTTAAAAAAAACGATTTTTTAAAAAAAAAAAAACAAAAAAAAAACAATAAGTACCCAGAAAATATTGTACAACATTTTCTGAGTACTTTATTTTTGTTTTTTTTTTCAAAAAAAAAATATTGAAATCAACTCGGAAGCCGATCCCAAACCACCTGTATTCAGGGTGTTGGTTATTTAGTTTACATGTTGTATACATATTTATTACAAGTTTTGTCTCGTAATGTCTATGGCGCGACGTAATCTATAAACTTGTATTATTTCTTAGTTCTCTATTAAGTGACATGTATCTTTTTATAAATAAAATAAATAAATTAAAAAACTGGAGATATGCCAACAATATTTCAAAATATACAAAAATACACTATCGATAACTTTGTGTAAAAGCATGTCACAAGACTAGCGCAACAAAAAAAAAATGGAACGTGCCCTTTCCTCACAGGTATAGATGACTGGAGTAGGTAGACGGGATTGTTATCACGGCATATCATTTGAATGTTCGATATGAAGAATATTATTACACCAATGACGATTTGAATACATCTTTTAGATGCACGCATATGAGTCACGTTGCTTGATGATAGAAATAAAATTATTTGGGTATAACTAAGAGATTTTTATTGTATTTTCATGACATCTCATCATCATCAACAGCTCATATAATGTCCCCACCGAGGGGCTCGAGTCTACCCCACATTAGAGGCGATTAGACTTAGACTTTACACATAACCTAAGAATTTCTTCATCGGTGTGTGCAGGTTTCCTCACGATGTTTTCCTTCACCGTAAAAGCGTCGGATTAAACGTACATATAAATTCAAAATTTGAAAACACACTGGTACGTGGCGGGGTTCGAACCAGTGCCTCTCGGGTGGGAGACAACGCCCTTACGCACTGCGCCACCTTCGCTTCTCATGACATCTATTCTACTAATATTATAAACGTGAAGGTTTGTATCGATGGATAGATGTGTATTTGTTACGCTTTCACGCAAAAACTACTCAATGGATTTTAAGACTGGGGAGTGGGAGCTAGCGGTACCACTTCGGGTGGGCTCGGAAGACCTGGAAGGCACCGAAGGCGTACGAGTATTCTCCGCCCCAGAAGGAGAGTAAAAATGAACGAAGAGGCTCTGGTTCAAGGAGCGACAACAGTAAAAGGAAAAGGCGGACACAAAAGATCCCGAAGGGTCGAAGTGCACCGTGAGGATACTAACGGCCCCGTGATAAGGAAGCGCGTCACCTGGAATCCTATACTGATTTGGGAACTTAGTATGGACAAACTTTAAACGTAGGTATATTCAAAATTGTGATCGGCGAAGTTATTTTCTCGATTCTCTCCTCGATTTCTTTTATGTGAAGTGGTTGGCAGACAAGCATACGGCCTGCCTGATGATAAGCAGCCACTCGCGTGCTGCCAACCTTAGTTCCCTGCCCCATTCTGCTCTGGCGACCTTCCAAACAGAGACCCTACACCACAAAAATGTAGTGTTATTTGACTATGGTCTTCTGTAAGGTGGAAATACTACAGTTCGGGCGCTCCAAATTCGAACGGCTACTCCACTGTGCCCTACTTCGACTCACATCAACTCGATTGGCTGTTATCTCAGCATTATTAAAACTCTTTTGTCTGGTTCTCCTACTTTATCCATCCACCATTCTCCTTGTATCCAAAAACATATTATTAAAGGAGATTTGACTGGAAAGTTTTACAAGCAACCACTTATTAGATGTCAACCCGTTTTGGGCACGCTATTGTTGGTGAATACCATCCACCATACGAGGGGTGACCTATGATCACAGATAGGGTTACGTCGAAATTCTCCTAGTCGTCTCTTACGATACCCATGACCAATTTTGGGGTTTTATACTGTCCCTTTGTAAAAAAATATATGTATATACAAAAGTAAGTTATCATTGGGTTAGGTTTCGCAACCTGTACACACGTTCGTCTGTCACACTCGGCCACACGTGATTGCTCCGTATATCTGTGATTTGTAACGTGTTTACGTTGGGCAATACAATGTACCTAATCATTGAAATGTATACCAAATTAACTAATCGAAAACGAAAAACAAGAAATAAATCCTGCCTCGATAAAATGATTTTCTGAGACGGGACATGAACTCGCGACCTTTCGATATCGGACGAGTGCTCTTCCAACTGAGCTACACAGGACTGTGTGATCACAACGAATTTATTCACGTCTTTCGTCAAGCTGACGTATACTAACTAACAATACCGAAGATGTACATCTTCAACACCCGATGAGATATTTTTACAAATACCGCCAATCAATTAAGTTACACATTTGCTTTTTTAAAACATTGAATTTGTTTTTAACTTTTTATCATGAAAGGATGCCTTTTTTGTTTTTCGTTTTCTATTTAATTTCTAGTGGAATAAAAAACTTCGCAATTTGTACAAATCTTTAAAGTTATATCTTCGCAGAAGGTGTCTAAATTACCATAAAAACGGCCCGACTGTATCCCGGACGAATTTGATACCCCTGATACGGGGATGTGTAAACGAGTTCGTGGCAAATCGTATGTAACCGATTATTTCATCGTCCCTGCCGTGTTCCGTCAGTGACGGGAACTCGGATATGTGTGGACAGCGCCAAATCATCTTAGCAGTCCGGCCATATGTGAAATCGAATAAACTTCTAGTTCACTCTGAACACGATACGATTACTTAAGCAGTACGAACTTGAACCTTGTTGGTAGGTGATATGGCTGTACGAACAGAGAGGAAACAACTTCAGAGCGAACTAGAAGTTTGGCGCAAGCTCTACCCCTTTTCCGATTTACAGGTATGATTGTACGTTTTTAACTTCTTCCTATTAAGGTTGGCTTTCCACCAAAGAAGTGCTATGCAGGCAGAGCGAGGCATGGGCGACATGGTCCAGGTGGGCTCTCGTCTCGAACACAAGAGGCCTCCTTCAAAGATCTCAAAACTACCTTCCTTTCGTCAGTCACATGTTTTTTGCTAAACACACATAAAAACATACAGCCGAATTGAGAACCTCTTCCTTTTTTTGAAGTCGGCTATGAAAGGGCCTCGCGTCGTGTATGGATGTCATATCCTTCAATCATATTGTTCGGCTCACATAGCATAGCACTTATGGAAACGGGTTGAATTGTTTATATGGAAGAATGAGTGCTATGGAGGTGTGCTGTAGATGCGTGCTGTGGATGCATGCTATTGATGCGTGCTATGGAGGACACGTATTGATTTCTTCCCTACTCCCGCTGCATCGCATAGTTCAAACTGCACATCCCTCGCACAGCAAGAGAACCTTACGGCAGCGTCATCATAGCACATCTTACTCGCTCCGCTACATAGCTTAGCATCAGTGGAAACGGCCACATAGGTTCATAGCAGCTTTTACAGCATAGCTGCAGAGCACATCTCTGGTGGAAAAGCACCCCTAAGGAAGGGAAGGGAAAGGACCATAGTTCACTAGTCCATATAGCCATGTTTTCAGAAAACGTCTTTTGTGTTGAAGTTAGCTTTAAAGGGTGTCACACATTTACTTAATGCGGTTAGGGGAATGCTTGGCGAAATGTATTTCATGGCAACATTATAGATATAGGAAACAGAGCAGAATAAAAATAGTTATTAACTATGATTGTATGTTCAGGGAAGTATAAAAAACAATCCAAGGGTAACGACCTCCTACGCATATAGGTGTACAAAAAACTGTCCCTTGACATGTATTGTATTGTGCATAAATAATTAAGTTTGCACCGCCTCTACACATCGGCATACCTTAAAATTAATTCATTCCCCTGCTTTACTTCCCTATTGCTTTCTCTTTTTAACCGACTTCAAAAAAGGAGCAGGTTTTCAATTAGACTGAATGTTTTTCTTAATGTGTGTTACCTCATAACTCTTTACTGGGTGTCACGATTTTGAAGATTCTTTTGACCTTTAGAAGCTTGTGCTTGTCATGTTGTCCCATATTAATTTGATCGATATCTGACGAGTAGTTTTTGAGTTATCCCTAATAAAGCCTATTTATTGACATCGATGATATCGTAATTGTTTTATTACTTGTTTGTCTAAGAGATCTCGAGATAGTTTCCTGAAAATGTATATACCCTTACAACACTTAAAAGTAAAAATAAATTATTATTATTAGAAAAAAAAACCGCATTCAAAGCTAAAAACGGAAAAGAAGAAAACATTGTTTAAAAAAATCTATATTTTTTTGAGGTCGGTACCATACCAACCTCAATATTTAGAATAAACGTTGTCACGACTTGTATTTGGGATCGATCTCAAAGAAAATTTTGATTTTTAAACAAAATTTGAATTTCTCCGTTTTTCGGTTTACAATATGTCTCAAAAACAGGGTCTACTCAAATAAAAACCCATGGCAACAGGTCGAACTTCGTCAAAAATCACTTAGGCTGCGGATCATATCAATTATAGAAGACAATATGCACAAAACATCAGTTCAGCCTCGGACGCCCCCTGTTGGACATAGGCCTCCCCCAAGGATCGCCAATCCGATTGGTCCTGCGCTGCCCACATCAGTCCACCTTGTAGGAACCTACTACCAACGCTGCGGCTCCCGAGGACTTTTCCGCCCCAACGGCCGTCAGTCCACCTCGCATGTGCCCTGCCTACTGCCACTTAAGGTTCGCAATTCTTTGAGCTATGTCGGTGACTTTAGTAGACCTGCAGATCTCATCATTTCTGATATGCACAAATAATGAAACGATCTATTTAAGGCGATGTCATGCCTGTTCTAATGCCAGAAACCAACAATTCGAACATTTACCTACTGTAATATTAATAATGTACTCGGATTATTTAATAATACAATAGAACTAAATGTAGAATTGTTTCTATCAAGCAATTGTTTTGTTTAATTAAATATTTTTCAACAATAAAAATCCTGTATTCTTCTGGGCACATGGTAAAAGTGATTACTATCAACAACAACAATTATTTATGGTTTCTTATTCTCGTTTAGACATAGTACACTTATTTATTTGGGGATAGTTTTCCTTAGATCATATAAATTTGGATTCTTGGTTAGTTGTGTAAATTTTTAAACAAACTTGCCATTGTAGTGTCCGTCGGACTTACACCACGATAGTCAAAGTGATCAAAAAGTAAAATACAAGTTTTTTTTTTTAATTTTATATGAAAAATGCTATCGGAGAATAGTACCTATTTTTATCATTTTAGGGAAGATGATGACTCTCATCTCACCTGTGGTACGCTTTGAAGCATTTACTACTTTGTGGCCTCTAAATCTAATTCACGCCACCACGGAGGGCGTTGGTCTTAGTCAAATTAAGTGAACTCAAAAGGAAATATTTTGGTCACCCATCCGAGTATCAATCAACCTCTAACTTAGTGACTATCTTTCGCGATCCGCTGTTCAGTCACATAATAATAAATAAGTGTCATCAATTAGCAACGAATGCGAAGGTCAGTCGTGCCTTATCGCGTCCAAGGGTGAGGTAAACCCAGCGCGAGGCACCAGGAAGTTGCGACATGGACAACAATGAGCCATCCGAACAGAAAATAAAATATCAATAGGCTACCTGACTGATCATCGAAAACGCTCGGATTATTTCGTGGTAAGATCTTTAAATGGTGGTTATTTCTAATTCTTACGAAAAAACCTCCGGCTCTTTGAACCTCTCAGAATACTGAACTCTCTTCGCTCCATTACGAGACTGACCACTAGCTAAAGTTCTGTTATTCCCGTATGTTCGGCTATCACTCGCTCTGAAATTAAGATATGATTGAAAATTTAAAAGATACTAATCCAATAGACCCGAAAATACGAATGTGGTCTAACAGAATAGGTAGGGCCTTTGACACGGAAGTCGAACCCGCGACCTTTCGCAATCCGTAGGACTGATCTTCCACGGGACATAACTGTGTTATCAGTATTGTTGTATGCCGATTGTTAGTCTTAAGAATGCCATATTTTTTATATTTAATAGGCTAAGCGTATGACCACAATCATACCTGATGGAAAGCTATCATCATGAAGCCTAAGATGGTACACGCTCGCCTAGAAGATGCTTATTTACTCTGACTTTAAAGATTTCCAGATTATACTCATCCGGGAAAACAGACCTCGGCAACGAGTTCCACTCCTTAGCTGTTCGAATAATGAAAGCGGAAGCAAATCGGTTCGTGCGGATGGGAGGTATATCTACAACATAAGGGTAAAAGCCCTCACCGCGCCTGGTCGTCCGGTGGTGGAAAGGGGCAGGGGGGACCAAATTATGTAAAACTTCCGCACACTCTCGGAAATGTAACCGATAAAAGACCGAGAAGTTAGTCACGTGTCTTCGGTGGTCAAGGCTCTGGAGATTAGCCTCAAAGAGTGTCTCAGTATAGTTCATGGTTACAGGTGTTAAAACTAAAGGTTTTTTTTTTAATTTAAGAGTAAATCGTTATTGTTTTAGTGACTTATCTACAATACTACAGAATACACTACATTAACAATATTTTCTACACTAGAGAAACTAACGAAAAGTAAAATATGTAATAAAATTTTTCTGAAAACCTCGACTACTAAATTAACACAACTACTGAAACGCTACAAAAGCAAGTAAAAATTTACAAAAAACTAAGGTGGTAACGACACACAAAACAAACATACAACCATAACAAAAACAAACATGTAATTAGAAATAGAGGAAGACGACATAAAATAAAATACTTGTATAAGATAATAATATCGAGTATTAATAATGTTTGTAAATATAACAAAAACAAAAGTGTAATTAGTGTAAATGGCACAAAGTAATTAAACATCACAAAATCAAAGTGCGCTAATTGTAAAAGATACATTTAGTATTTTTATCTCACGAACGTAGGTGAGTCACGACTTATTGTGTAGGTATACTTGCATATTATTCCAGTGTGCGTCAATGTGCATGTATATTACACTCAGTCATAGCTCACCTGCGTTCGTGACATAAAAATATTGTATTGAAAAAGTGCAAACGCCACAGAGAAACTGTAAACGTCCTAAAAATAAACTACAATTAGTGTAAACGTCACAAAAACACAAGTGTAAACAGCACAAAACCAAAGTGTAAACAGAACAGCACAAAACAAAAGTGTGAACAACACAAAACGCAAGTGTAAACGGCACGACAAACAAAACAACGCAACAATATAAAAATGCGTGGACGGCACAAAAGCGCAGCCAGTGCGTGGGCAATCGTGATCCGCTGCGCTCACCCATTGTGGCGGCACGTCCGCGTGCTGGTGGTGCTGGTGGTGGTGGTGGCGCCTGTCCGGCTGGTGGTGGCCGTTGGAAGCGGCGCACGACGTCGCCGCCACGCCGTACTACGGTGCAAAAGTGCCGTTATGTGCGGGTACATTGGGACGTCGACATTGTTTAAGTAGTACATAAAAATCATGAGTGACGATGACGAGACATGTTAAAGTACCTCATTTATTAATCAATTTTTTGGCTTGTCATATATAGGTAAGTACTAACATCATAGTCTATAGGTATAAGTTCTTACAGTCCTCCGACGAGCACGTCTAGACAGGGCAATCGTGTGGGGATGCTGGGAGGGTGGCGCTAGCAAGTCCGAGCTGCATATACTCGCTCGGGACAAGCTGGTCAATAGTATGTCTACTGCACGATAGCTAGCCAGACACAAGCGACATTTTCGTAAACTCCAAAGCCACTATATGTTTTTACACTGTGATAATATTAGTAATAGATTAAGTTTGTTTGTAGGAAGTTCTGAAACTACCGACCTGATTTTGATCATTCTTGCACCAGGAAAAAGCTTCATTATTTCTAAGTGACATAGTCTATTGACGGAATTGGACAGTTTGTGTAGGCTGATCTGCAGTAGTCTGCAGTTGATTGGTTATGCCTCTGTGGCGTACAAATTTGTTCACCGTGTTTGGTGGGTGGTAGTAAATCCACCTGACTAGCTGCCATCACCTCATCAAAATCTGTCCTTATAACAAAAGCTATAATAAGTTAGCCTGTCTCATATTGGTTGAGGGTTCCGAGTACGCTCGTTTTCATGATGCCAGGTGAATGAGATAAATACCAAAAATTTCCTCATTTTTAAAAAATTGAAGACTTGCATCCCAATCTATTAAATACATACGATATCTACTCTACAAATTAACGGGTCCGTAAAGATATTAAGGCGGCCATTTTTGTCCCCTCCCACCAAGGGCGCTATCTTAGCCCCGGACAGTAAAACTAACAGTCCTTGAGGGCCGACGCATAAACCTTTGGCCGACCCCTATAAAAACAATTACTGTCCTACAAGAGGCCTACTTGTCTTTAAGTAGATGACCTTGTTTTGGAAGCTATATGCTCGTATTTCGGGTGGGCGCACATTTGACAGGAGATACATAGGACGTAGCAATGTTAGTATGGCCGAAGCGCTACTTGGCTATTCGCATTCGCGTCGCAATATCGTTGTATTTATCTTAATATTTGGTGTATTTATGTAAATATGACAAAACGTGTCATCCATACACGGAGTGCATAAAACTATTCTTTTTTATGGGAAAAGGGACAAACGAGCAGACGGTTCACCTGATCGTAAGTGAACACCGCCCATAGACATTCGCAACAGCAGAGGAATCGCAAATGCGTTGCTGGCCTGAATTTCTGACAAAGGAATACGCTCTTTTTTGAAGATTTCGAGGTCGCATCGGTTCGGGAACACCGCTGGCGATGGCGGAATGCAGCGGCAAGTAGACCAAACAACTCCTCAGAACACTCCGGGTGATATAAGCGATAAAAGATACAGAGTGATGCCACAATTCTACGCAATGTCGAGCCGACCAGAAAGCGCTTGATTCGTCAACGATTGATTATCGAAACACAATAATGCTGTTAACATTATTGTTTTGCGGCAGACTGTAATAAGATGGTAGTAGCTTGTCAGGCGGGCTTCAAACAAGCCATACCACCCACTAAAGCTTTTTCTTCACGCTTCTTTAGAAGGACCCAAGGTTGTATGAACATTGTCCTTGCATTTTCCTTAAGAACATTAACTCTTGACGTGGGCGATAACGCCCTCCTGTACCCGTAGTGTAAGTTTTTTAGTATACAAAATGCAACGATTGTAGTTGCGTTAAGAGCTCAATTTGTATGGGAAACATGATTTGCGCTTCTCTCCGCTAGGGGCGCTGTTCACGTTTCCTATACAAATTGAGCTCTTGACGCAACTAAAGTAGTTGCGTTTTTTATACTAAAAAACTTACACTACGGGTACTGTAGTATTACACGTTTAAATGTAATCGTGGCAAAAACTGTTTTAAATTCGCGACATATAAACACTATTAAAATTAAGTAATAATAAATTGTATTTATAAACTAATTACAAATCTCCAGATATGAGTAGGTATTAAGATAGGAAAATGTCTGATTGTCGTTTTATCGAGGCAATGCTGGGCAAGAATAGGTCAATATTAATTGACAGTTTGGAAAAAAACTATGCTTTAGAGCACGAAATAGTCGGTATAACATATAGTCTTTGCTTAGAACAACGTAGACAAAACTACATAAACCGCTTTCTTAGTAACTCGTTATTAACTTACAGAGTTTGTCATGGATGGCGTCTTAAAATACCAGTTTAATAAGACACCTGTCATCTCAGACCTATATCCGAAAGAAACTGACACAATATACGAGCGTAGATCTACAGGTTCTAAATTGTAAAGGGAGGTACACAAGCGCGGAGTGATCAGCAAAAAACGCAAAACGATTTTTTAAATATTTGTCAGCCTTTGGTAAATAGCTGACGTGTTTGCGTGAAAAATGTTACACATACTGCGATAGTCCGGTGTAATACAATTTGACGTTATGACTGGCGACGCTGCGATGGCATCCTAATGAGATATACTCTAACAAAATAAGTTTCATAATTACTTGAACAAATAAACAATTATTATTACTATTAAGAGGTCACGACACGATTCTCAATACATTCAAAACATGTTTATGATGGCTAACCTAGGTAGCTTAGCTACCAGGCAATCTTAAAACTAGACCACAAAAAAACCAAATTTCGATTTTTAAACAACTTAAAAATGTTGATGGTGTACACCCAGCCTTACAATACAAGTTTCATAGATGTCCAAGTCGACTATAATTAAATAGGACAAGAAGAATGCTACAATCAAACTAATTACAATGCAATTACAAAATACACAAACCTACTTTACCACTACGCAATACAGTACAATTTTGCATGGCATTAAGGTTATTTTTATTATTGATTAGACGTGTCAAAATCGATCTTAAGATAATACAAATAAGTGATGTTTTCGTCTGATGTTGGATATAAAAAAGGTTTTACGGGGAGTTAATCATACCGTTACTGTCTGTAAGGAATGCATGCAAACCTAACTGGTTAATAGTTATTGGTTAGTACTAAATTTGGATTAATGGAACCAATTTATTTGGACACCTGTTTTTTACATATGCATATAAAGTTGCATATGCGGTTTTGTATGAAGACTTTATGAGCAGACATCTATAAATAATATTCTTATAATGTAGTGTCGTTACCATAATTACAAAGAAAGTGACTTCTTTGTAAATGTGGTGGGCATGAATCTCCTTTCTCTGCCCTGCTCCTAATTTTATTTCAGGTCGGTGCAGTATGTCTTGATATCGACAATACTGCTTGTGTACTTGTGTCATCAGATTTTAACGGTCGGCTGTCCACTGTCTAGTGATGAGTGCGAATGTGAAAAATTAAAACACTTAAAAAATTAAAAATGACTTCAGTAATAAATAACAAATAAAACCCTATATTATTCAGTTAATTGTAATATTTTATTTGATAATTATTTTAGTTAATTTTTTTTGTTGTTTTTCGCTTTCTATTTAATTAGGTATGCATTTCAGACTTACCTAATATCAGCTTAAATAAACATTAAAACATAGTTCAGTACCGCCATAAATAACATAGTAGCCGCTTCTTTATTCGCGCGCCATACATATCCGCCGAATGTAATAAATCCGGGAAAAAACAGGAGAAAAGGTTTTGTCGATCGAGCGTTTTTGCCTCCCAGAGATCACCAATAAATCATAATACGGGAATATATTTGTGGATGGCTAGTGGTTACATAGGATAGAGATTTTGTAGTCTTTTTACAAAACTAAATAATGGTACAGTAGAATGCTATTATTTAAAAAAAATATATTTCAAATTAAAATTTTGCTTAGTTGATAGCATGGGAAGTATATTGTTATATTATAGTTCGAGAGCTGGTAGACATACCTATATGAGTCGGCATTTGAAGCAAGTTGAAAACCTATCACATACCTAACTCTCATATAATATCCTAAGGCCCGGAGTCCACCAAAGCGGAGATGAGAAGAATGTTCTTCAACAAAGGTGTAGGTAGGCATCCACCAAAGCTGAGCGGACATGTGTACTGACAAGACTGTATCGCAGATGTGTGCGGTGTTTGTCAAGATTGCTGGTTAGTTCGATCTGACACGAAAGCCGCCGCCACTACACGCCGTTCACATCTCTTCTCGTCTCCGCTGCCATATGATTCATGTCCGCTCGGTGGTATCCTGAAGCCGAGCGGAGACGAGAGTTTAAAATAACGAATTTCTATTGGTTGTTTAAAACACAGCTCCTCTCTTCTTGTCTCGTCTCCGCTTTAGTGGAGCAGGGCCTCACACAGAGCTGCAGACCTGGTTAGGAAGCAGTGGGACTAAGTCAATCCTTATATCTCCAAAGGTACTTTTTTTTACATTAAATGTCTTTGAGGCAATCTGAATATTTACACCTTTAAAATTTACATTGAATATTTAAAGAGTAAAAAAATTAAAAAGCCTGTTCATTTAGGCGGTTGTTTAACTTTGCCAGATGCTTGCAAAACTGTTTGTTACATCGCCTACTACATAGCAATGATACAGCAATGTTGCTATCTTACAGCATTGCACATGGATGCTTGGCATACTTATAGAACGAATTATTGTTCTTTTTGTGATAAGTAGTACTGCACATTTTTCGTGTAAGTAAATCGTTGAAGTAGATTTAAAATTAAAAGTAATAATTAAACAGCAGAATAAAAAAAACTCACCATTCCATTGTCCATGCCTCCATAAGGTGACTGGTATCCCGCCTTTTCTGTGACTGTAAACCATAGACAAAGGTTAGACACGGTTCCACAGAGACAAATACACACATTAAAGTTATTTAAGTCACTCGCTCACATCTCTCGAACTGAAGTTTTTCTTGAGAAAATCAACCGTTTAAAAGTTATGCCATTACCACCAATTTAAGAAAAATAAACACATTTCTAACCTTTGTTAAGATCAAAATGACGTTGCCTGGAAGATACCGCTCTCAGCCATAAAGCCGAGCATTGTACAATTTGATTTAAACATATTCTTCTATATCTACTATGATACGACAATACGTAGAATAAACTTTTATTTCTATTCTATTATTTCATAATATTAAAATTCAATGACGTCATCATTTGCGTCAACCACGATGAGAATCCGGGATTTCAGATTAGCAGTAAGCCATGACACCAGCGGTCGACAATAAAATAACCCATTCAATTACCCATCAAAATAATCTCACCGTAACGACATTAAAACTCAATTGTCCGGAAACGCATTCAATGCGCATACGCAGTTACAATATACACTATAATTTTATTAAAAAAAACACCCTCTCAATGAGCTGTCGAAAGTATGGTCTACTTCACCCTCAATAAAAATATGAAGTGGGATGGGGATTAAATAAAAATATTATAAACATAACTAAAACTAGTATTTGCCCGCGACTTTGTACGCGTGGAATACGTTACTTTGGGCAGCATTTTTAAAGTAAACCTTTTTTGCGATAAAATATAGCCTATGTCCTTTCCGAAAAGTAACAATCTCTCAGTAAACAAACTAACAACAAAGGACAGATGTTACACTCAAAATCATCCCAGCAGTCCGGGTGCAAGAGCCCCCCATCCACTAGCGGTTTTTCTGTATGACTTGTCCTCATGGATTTAAACTGTAGAGAATCCTCGAAAGGATAAATAAAACTACTGAGGCCACCAGCTTATGCAATCTCTACTTTCCTGCAAGGTTGTCGTGTCGTGCAGGCGCGACGGAAGGGACAAAAGTACTCGAAATCGCCAATCAAGCATGAGGACTGTAGTGAGAGTAGATAAAGCGAAAGAAATATGTAAGGATAGAAGCAAGTGGAAAGATTCGATCTCTACCTACTGCTTCGTTGCTGATCCCACTTTGGTAGATAGAAAGCTACTTAGTTGTCACCTAAACTCTTGATGTTTCTAACGGATCAAACTAGCCTCAGTGTCTTTTCCATCATTTGCCATTGGCAAACATGAATGTTCCGCCATAAAAACGACCAATCGCTAACAGCACGTATTTGAAACTGTTTATGCATTTTTACTATCTAGGGGAACTAGTCCTCAGCAGTGTAAGTACATAAGCTGAAGATAAAGATGATAAAAATAATAATTTCGTAACATCTTAAGCTTTGCGCCTCGTTTCACAAAACCCGTGAATTCCTCATTACTTTAAGTGGCAATTATATAGTTAATTAGCTAATTCGACAACATAGCGCCTTTTGTCACAGAGAAGACACAGACAAACTAACAACAGTATATTATCTAAATTACAAATATATCAAATTATAGAAAAAACTTCATAAAGTTATATGTTTTCGGCTGATTTCTGAGTCACGCGTTTGAATAGCGCAGTCTAGACGCGCGCACTTGCGTCATTATAAAACTCAACTCCCCACTAGTGCGTCTGTGAGCGTCTGGAGGACGCTGTTCAAACGCGTGACTCTGGCCTGCCTCTTTAGCCATTAGTCTCGGTCGTCATCTCAGCATCAACTTCTTTCTAAGCCATATCATCTCTCATACAATCTTTTTTTCGGTCTTCCTTCTACACAAATAGACATTCAACATGCCTGTTCGTTTTCCTCTTAATTTTCTATCCCTACCCGCCTATCCAATGATTTCCAATGATTTTTGACAGTTCAAAGCGATAAATGGCTATATCATATTGTGTTTCGGTGGTCAGGTCATGCTAGGCGTGCAGGGACAGAAAATTGAGAGGAAAACGAACAGGCATGTTGAATGTCTATTTGTGTAGAGGGAGGACCAAAAAAAGATTTCCCCTAATGCCATTTTTCACTTTGTCCATTCATGTTACTCCACAAGTCCACACATCCTTCGCAGCATATGCATGCTAGGCACATCAGTTTTACCAACCCAACTTTCTGATCCGTAGAAGACAACGGGTCTTCAAAAAATGTCATGACGCTATCGTACTAATATTATAAAAGCGAAAGTTTGTATGGATGGATGTGTGTTTGTTACTCTTTCACGCAAAAATCACTGAATGGATTTCAATGAAACGTTACAATAATATAGCTCATACATCAGAATAACATATAGGCTATAATTTACTATACTAATCCTGCGCAGACGAAGTCGCAGGCAGAAGCTAGTAATGAATAATATAGATCAGGGCTTCAATAGTATTCAACTTGGTTCAGAAAGACAAATTAACTAAATTTTTGTAGAGCAGAGTCAGTGAAATAAATTCTCTGTCAATGTTCTTTTCTTCATACAAAACAACCACCCCTTTATTAAACTTAGACTTTAGTCTAAGTTTAATATAATTACTCGTGGTTTAAAACTAAATCTGTCTTTCATTCAGCAAATAAAAGTGACAGCATCAGTTTTAAACAATGGCTAACTTTAGTTCATGTTTTATAATAAGGAGGCCAGGATGTTATTGATTTTTAATTCAAGGTTTTTAATTCTCTGCGCCACAACTTTTTTTCAACATTTATTTTCATTGACATCAAATATTAAAATCCAGTACTGTTTCCCCTGCACTATGTTAAAATTAAGTACTGTCTTCTCAACTTTCGTTCTGTTTTGTGCGTCAAATCCGTCAAGTTGATTAACCCTTTGTTTGCTCCGGTGATGGCAGCTAAGATATAGATCAAGTTTCAAGAGAATTTGCTGAAATAATTACTGTAAATTTGAGACTTATTGTAAGGATTAAGGTGCACTTTAATTTTTTTAACAGGTAGAAAGGTCACTAAAAAGCTTATCTCAAGGACGTTGTTTATTCAACATAAATCTTATCGCGATATTTAAGGTAACGTTATGAACTTAACCCATTGAAGTTCCAGCTCGTTCAATACCTAGTATTACAGTAGTCCAAATATATACTTTCACAAATAATTTAAAACCAAAATTAGTCAAATTAGTCGTTCTCGAGTTTTAGTGACACACATCCTAACTAATATTATAAATGCGAAAGTGAGTATGTGTGTTTATTACGCTTTCACGCCTAAACCTTAACCATTTTTTATAAAGAAAAATTTGGTATGAAGATAGTTTGAGACCCTGGAAATGACATAGGATACTTTTTGGCCCGATAACCGATATTGACGCGAGAAGAGAGAGCAGCGGGTGACCGCTAGTAGAATATAGAGATAATAAATGTATACTTATAAAATATAAATAAATTATAATAAAAATCTAATAAAGATAATCAAATTGGGATAACATGACATGCAAATGATCATGATGCTAATACTTAATTTTCATTTGCTCACGATACTGACCAAGTGAAAAAGTAATTTAATGGCATAATGCACTCCCAACACTCCATGACATAATGCTTCTACAGTCACAAAAAAACTGCAGCTCACGTCCTCAAAATCGGAAAGCATGTCCGACCATTCAAAACCGCTCCCCAAATAAAAGTTGATCCGTAATTTCAAGTGACAATTAAACAAATCCCTCCCAACGCCCCAGCATGAAGATAACCCTCGGAAAGCGGAGCAGTCACAAAGCGACTGCTTAATCTAAATTATACAGTGCGCTTGTTGGAGGGGCGCTCGCTAGAAAGGCATAGGATATAATCAGGGCATAATGCTTTCAATTGTTGTTCTGTAGTTGGAATTATTTTGCAAAATCTTGTTGTACCTACTACGTAATATCAGATTCCTAGAAATACTTGGAGTTTGAACCCGGACTGTAGAGATGATTAAAGGTCGTAGCACACTTATCAGCTCGGGAAGGGAACGCCTCTTTTTAGGGTTCCGTACCTCAAAAGGAAAAAACGGAACCCTTATAGAATCACTTTGTTGTTCGCCTGTCTATCAAGAGACCCTTTATCTCGGAAACGAGTGGAGGTATCGAGGTGAAATTAAAACCATATACTCAGGTCTACGATCCCGTAAAGCTGTGACAAAATCAAACTTCTTAGTTAACGCAAAAAAAAGATCGCCGTTTATGCCACAAAAACGTATATTTCTACACTCTCAAGGGAATCTAAATTCATAGCGTGGAGGTATCGAGTTGAAATTAAAACCATATAGGTACTCAAGTCTACGATCCCTTAAAGCTGTGACAAAATCAAACTTCTTAGTTAACGCAAAAAAAAGATACGGCCGTTTATGCTGCTTTGTGTGTAATCAAATGTTAGCTAAGGTTCTGCTCAACACCTTTTGGGATTATGAAGCGTGATTGTATGTATATATATGTATTATTTCTATAATGTACCTACTTTAAAAATGTAATTTCGAGGTGACCAGTTGCTGTGCGTGATATCGCCTATAAATGCTTACAATAAAAAGTTGTTACTAGAATAGAATAGAAATAAATTTTATTGCACATCGACATAAAACTAGTACATTTTTATAACATTTTAAGTGTAATGCACAATAGCACGCCGTCCACCCTATAATTTTCCTATGAAACTATGGCAACCTTACTCACCAGTAGAAAAAAGACTTGTGTATTTGCAAGCGGTGAGTCCTTAAGGTAACTTTCCATGCTATGCTCTGATTTTTGGCCTCTTAATAAGTAGATAGTTATAAAAAATATTGAATTTTCCAAGCTACGTTTAAAGCGCAACCCTCGCCGAGGGTGCGTCGATTCAAAACGTAATCCTCATGTATTAGCCCCGACATGGCCGGTAACAGGCAATACAAATTATACGGTATAGTTAATAATAGCCACGTCGTTTTGCGAACTCGAAGTTGTGTACCTACGTTGTTTATTTGCAATGGGCTGACAGGGCCTTCCCGAAGACGGCGGAAGACAGGGATGGATGAAGGAGAAGATAAGGTGGCAGCTGATAAACAAGGATGGAAAGACAAAATATACTGCACCGACCCCAAATATATTTGGAGTAGGGTACGAGGAAAAAGAAGTCGACAATTGTCCAGCCGACTTGTCGATGGCCAGAATATTATTCTATTCTATTCTTAATTAATGGCGTCGCGTCGCATTAAGCGTACGCATTTTGCCAATGTCAAGTGAAAATGTAACTAAAATAACAAAAATTGTACGGTTGATTTAGGTTAAAAATGGAGTCTCTCAACACGTGTTTTTACAACAAGAACTCGGGAGAAAACTCGACCAGAATATTATATTTTTAGATTTTGGTTTTCATCAACATGTCAGATGAGAGACTGTTGGACATAGGCGTCTCCCAATGATCCGCAACCCCATCGGTCCTATGCTGGCCGCATCCGGCGGCTTCCCGCGACCTTTACCAACGCTGCTTCTCCCGTCTCGTGGTATACGTAGTCCATTTAAAAAAAGAACGGTTATGTCATCAAAACTATTTTAAACAGACAACTGCTGGATAACTCAACATAGTTATTAACGTTCTTTAATATTCAATAAGCAATTTATTATCAATAAAATATGCATGTCAATTTCAAAGAAAATAAAACCGTACCTATTCCTTGTCTAATGACAGAGCAACGATACGAGTGAAAATAATTAACGTGTGCCTTGATTTATTAAAACGTTTTCTTGGTGGCTTCTACCACAAAACAAAAGGGTATACAGCAGGAAAGCTTATATTTCAAAACGGTTGGAGTGCCGCACGACCGATTTCAATTAAAATCAAAAGAAATTCATTATTTGTAAATGTAATGCTCGGCGCAAATAGGCCATCAACCATCGCCAACGGTAGCTGTCGCGCGCTACTGCAAGTGGGCGACAGCCACCGGTGTTCGGTAGGTAAGTACCTAGTGGCAGCCGTGTGGCCGCCATCGGTCACACAGATGTAAGGTATTTCCAAAAATATGTTCCGACTTTTATTAGGGGTACTTATATGTCGTCAGACAATAGGATCGACATTTGTTTTAGGGCACTCAAATTTACGTAAGTTGCTTCCCTTTGGCAGAATAAAAAATATGTACCTTCGGAAATACTGCGTGACACAGTGACACTACACTGTGTCTAATGGTTCATAATAGCGACTTTCAATTACATACCGCAATACTGATTTACTACTAATATTTAATAAGAGCCTTCCAATACAATAGATACCTAGATCAAAAGGATTTACATGTAATTACACGTATCGAGTTGCTCGTACGTCCTTGGTGTACACGCCGTTAAAACAACACGTTGGGCGCCAGCGTGTGGGCTGCGAATAACACGTTGGGCGCCAATAAGAAAATTGCTAACATTCGCAGTTAGGTGTTGCCGTCATGAATTGTTGAACGGCCGAGTAATTAGTCCGGGTTATTTAACCGGTTAGGAATCCCTGTAGAGTTGTTACGATTGTTTGAGTAATAGCAATGCGGACAAGTTGGTAAAGTGACGCCGACTAATGCAACGATCCTGCGTGAGCATTCGTCCTAAAACCTTTTGTATGACAAAGGGTCGAATGTAAGAAGTGGTTGTGACATTATTTGAATACATCGTATCTATATTCTTATTTATTTCTCCTACCTTGCTCCCAATTTTTATTTCGGGTCGGTGCAGAATGTCTCGATACCGACTAAACTGCTATTGGTTTAGGCATTAGATTTTTACAGACGTATGCCTGACTCCAACCTTCCTTGGAAACGACTATTGTCTTTCGACAGCAGCCGGGACTACTAGCTTAACGTGCCTTTCAGTTCCGAAGCACAGAGGAAAATTTAATACATATTTATATTACAAAGCTAAGGTTGTAACTACTTTTTGAAGCGCATTTAGTATGGAATTGTGTACTTATCTAGTGATTTAATGATCGAAGGCTATAGGATTAATGTAGAATTTAAAAACAATCCTGTTGAAATAAAATACCTTTTGGGTTCCATCAATTAGACAGACGTCTAAAATATTTATTTTATAGAACTATTAAGATTACAAAACACTGTCACAATATTCTTTTGCCAGTATTTTAACATGCCCCCTTAATCTAATAGTTGAAAATAAATAGATACAAAATATAAAGACATAAAATAAATTAGAGATCGGTGACAACCCTAGGTTGACAACCCTAAGCTTGTTACACATTTACTGTGTGCAACCCGCTTCAGAGGTTTGGTTAGAATATCTGCTGATAATTCGATAGTGGGGACAAATACTAACTTTATTGTATTATCAGCAACCTTTTCTCTAATAAAATGATATCTTGTATCAATATGCTTGGTTCGGCCGTGGTGGATTGGATTTGCAGCTATTTTATGTGCACTTTGACTGTCACCTGACAAACTTACAGTATCTAATCTACCACTAACCTCGTGTATAAAACGTCTCAAAAATATCGCCTCTTTTGTAGCTGAAGTTAAAGCCATATACTCCGCTTCCGTCGAAGAGAGTGCTACTGTAGGCTGTTTTTTAGACTCCCACGATACCGGTCCATCTGCTAATACAAAAACATAACCAGTATATGATCGTCGGTCTATTGGATCGTTTGCCCAATCCGCATCAACAAAACCATGCAAATAACGTCCAGTTCGTCTATATTTAATACTGAGATCCATAGTACCTTTAAGGTACCTCAACACGCGCTTCGCAGCATCCCAATGCGATTGTCCGGGATTCGTATTAAACTGACTCAAGTAGCTCAACGCATGTGCTATGTCAGGTCTGCTATTCATCGCCACATAGAATAAGGATCCAATCAAACTCATATATAAACGACTATCATCAAAACTTTGTACCTTTTCGAGTTTCTGTATAGTAAGTGGTGTATCGGCACACTTACAATCTTCAAGATTGAATTTCTTCAAAAGTTTACTGATAAAAGTTTTCTGATTTAACGTTATCACATTATTACTTTTCGTTATATTTATTCCGAGATAATAGCTCAGATTTCCTAAAAATTTTAACGAAAAATGTTTACTTAAATCAGTTTTGACAGTGTCAAAATGTCTTTTATCTTTGTAGAATAAAATTATGTCATCTACATACACTGCCAAAATAACAGTATCGCAACCAAACTTTTTAGTATAGACGCATGACTCTGAAGATGTTCGTGTAAAGCCAATCGAAGACAAAGTATTATTCAACTTCATATTCCACGCCCTTGGTGCCTGTTTCAGGCCATATAATGATCTTTTTAAAAGACACACTTTATTTTCGTCTCCATCATGAATAAAGCCTGGTGGTTGTTCCATATATACCTCCTCTTCGAGGTCTCCGTATAAAAACGCAGTATCAACATCTAAGTGTTCCATTTGCATATCTAATTCCGCTGCCAAAGCTAATAATGTTCGTAGAGAGGAATTCCGCACCACAGGCGAAAAGGTTTCGTTATAATCTACTCCGGCTTCTTGAGTATATCCTTTCGCCACCAAACGTGCCTTATACTTCTTGATATTTCCCTGAGCATCCTTTTTTAACTTATAAACCCACTTACAATGGATTACTTTCTTATTCGGTCTGTCAACCAAGGTCCAAGTGTTCATATCTTGCAAAGATTTAAATTCATTTTGCATTGCTGTACACCAATTACTTTTGTCATTAGCTTTCATTGCTTCAGCAAAAGTTTTTGGTTCTTCGCAGACATCTTCTATAGAAGTTGCAATCCAACTTGTAAAATCCATTCCAAAATATTTAGGTTTGTTTCGTATACGTTCTGGATACCTTCTTTCGGAAACTGGATCACAGAGAACTCCATCATCATTAGCTTCTGCCACTGTTTCTACTTCAATAGGATCAGTTAATTCAACAGGATCTGTTACAAGAACATTTTGATCAAAAGCGTCTAAATTCTCTATGCTTTCGACATTCTCCTGTTCCTCTGTAGTATTTATCTTCCAACCTTGTGTATTAGAAAGATCAATAGGAATAATATTATCAGTTAAATCACTATTCAACGACTTCAAGTCATTAAAACGATTTTCAAAGAAAGTTACATCCCTACCTTTAACTAATCTTCTTGGGTTTTGTACCTCACGAAACAAATAATTCTTCGGATCGTCTGAGTATCCTACAAAAATGTGTTGCATAGCTTTCACATCTAACTTCTTCCTTAAACACGAGGGTACGTGTACAAGTGCTCTGCATCCGAATACTCTTATATGAGATAAATCAGGTTTGTTCTGAAACCATTTTTCATACGGAGTAACTCCGTTCAGCGCACAATGTGGAGATCGATTTTTTAGATAAACTGCGCATTTCACAGCATCTTCCCAATAAGCCTTAGGTAACAAACTTTCCGATAACATTGACCTCACTTTCTCCATCACAGAACGTCCAGTACGTTCTGCCACACCATTTTGTTGGGGGTTATACGGTACTATCGTTTCATGTAAAATACCTTTAGAGACAAACACATCAGATAACTCTTTGTTAACAAATTCTGTGCCATTGTCAGTTCTAACAGCTTTTATTTGCTTCCCTGTCTGTCTCTCAATAAAATTTATAAAATCACAAAACTTATTCTTAACCTTGTTCTTCGAATCAACAAAGTAAACAAAAACCATCCTAGTAAAATCATCTATCAAATA
Organism: Elophila nymphaeata; assembly: GCA_955850985.1. Lineage (NCBI taxonomy): Eukaryota > Metazoa > Arthropoda > Insecta > Lepidoptera > Crambidae > Elophila > Elophila nymphaeata. The sequence goes on along the minus strand of OY039066.1, from coordinate 22,981,014 downwards.
AAGAACGTATTTATTTCCTTGAAAAGACGAAGTCGACATGGGACCAGCAACATCAGAATGTATCAACTCTAATGGCTCTGTCGCTTTCCTATATAATAAAGATTTAAAAGGCTTTTTCGTTTGCTTACCTTCAATACATGCTATACATGGTTCTTTACTAACGTTGTCAAAGTCAACACCCGTGACTTGACTCTTCAGCTTTTGCATACCTATACGACATAGGTGACCCATCCTACTATGCCACAATTCGTATTTAGATTTGTCAAGGTGCACATTATAAGCTGACATGGGGTTAGTAACCATACCGTCTAATTCGTATAATCCACCACATTCCGAAGCATGTAAAACTGGGATTCCTGAACAAGAAAAATTAATATTATTATAAAAATTACATCCACTTTTATCAAAAACTACTGTAAAATTCTTATGAACTGCTCTACTCACAGAAATTAAATTTGCTTTCAAATTTGGTACAAAAATAACATCATTAATAGACTTAATACTACTTGTACCACATAATGAAACATCACCAATAAACTTGCTATTCGTCTTTTCACCGTTTGCATATGTCACCTTACCATTTTCAAACGGTTGAACATTAGTAAGCCAGTCTTGCCTTGATGTCATATGCGTTGTAGCTCCCGAGTCTACTATCCATTTGTTATTTGTCAAACCAGTAGAGCAAGCATTGACTTCTGATAATAATGTTGTTTCTGTACTTGTAGAACCATGAGTCTTCTTGTCCCTTATAAGTGGACAATCTGGGCGCTTGTGCCCTGGCTTCTTACAACCATAGCATACAACAGTTCTCTTCTTATTCGAAGCCTTTTGTTTCTGATTGTACCGTGTAGGTAAAGCAGTTTCAGAATCAGCAGATTTCTTAGCAAATTCGTTCAATAACTTGCTTTTAACAATTTCAGTTGTGATCTCTATATTGGAATTTTCCAAAGCCATCACAAGAGGATCGTAGTGACTTGTAAGACCACCTAGCAAAATCGCTGCAAGAGAAGCGTCCTCTATGACTTTTCCAATATCTGCCAAGTCTTGGGCAGTGCTTAGAACAGCATTAATATAATCTTCTATATTATCAAATTCATCAAGTGAATATCTATAGAGCCTACGTTCTAGGGCCAATCTACGTCCCATGCCCTTATCTTCATATGCAGCTGCTAAAGTATCCCACGCTTCCTTAGCACTGGAAACTTTCCTTACGTGTGTAATCGCAGCTCCATCAAGAGTTAGGCAAATTGTTGACAATGCCAACCGGTCACGCTTAACTTTGACCACTTCAGAAGTAGTATCACCAACTGGATAACCATCTATACACTCTAACAGATCATGAAACATTAGGTGCATACGTATCTTAAACTTCCATGTTGGATAATCATCTCTACATCTCAAGGTTTTCAAACCATTCATACTCATATTGTTACATAAAGCTTTACCTGAATTACTATCTCCAGAAGACATTGTGATCACGAATCGTTTAAATTATTCACCACAAAATCGACTTACTTGAGAAAAATTCAAAGAATTCACAAAAAAATATCGAAAATATTCCGGACTTTTATATTTCCTTTTCAATATAAAGGTGAATAAAGCTTTGTTTTTGTCTAATTATTCAGTTTTCACGATTTTTCCCGTATTTTTCGTGCTGATAACGTGTTGAAATAAAATACCTTTTGGGTTCCATCAATTAGACAGACGTCTAAAATATTTATTTTATAGAACTATTAAGATTACAAAACACTGTCACAATATTCTTTTGCCAGTATTTTAACAAATCCTAATAACCAGTGACAAATTAAAAAAAGATTTTATCACTCAAAGCGAGCATAAACTCTCAATTAGGCCAATATCCTTATCTCCACTGCTATCAATATAAAAAATAGAACCCCAACGTTATTTATTGTGTCCCGTCTAGCAACCCCACAATGGTGACAGTGGATATTTTAGTAATTCAACACACTGTGGATTATTTTACGGTGAATTGGAGGGGGAGAGCATGATGTGATTAAAATGATCTTTGTTAAATGTTGTTATTTTTAATTAGGAAACGGAGTAAGACAACAATAAATCTTTCTTAGCTTATGTATCAACCCGGACTGCTGAGATGATTTAGTTGAGAGTGTAACAAACAGCTGACCTGGTTGTCGGTTGTTGTTTGTTGGTTCACTCAAGGTTAGTTTACTTTTATGGGAGAGACAGACTGACAACCTGTCAGTATTGTGAGGCACTAACAGGTTGACAGCAACATGTTTTACCGACTTCAAAAAAAGGAGGAGGTTGTTAATTCGACTGTATTTTTTTATGTATAACTCTTTAACGATAACTTCAAAACTACTCGTCAGATGTCGATGTCGAGCAAATTTGAATGGTACCACACGACCAGCACTAGCTTCTAGACGTTAAAAGAATCTTCAAAATTGGTCGGTACATGGTTAAACCAATTTTGAAGATTCTTTTAACATGAAATTTAGATTTTTGAAACAAAAATTTTGTTTAAATAATCTATATGTTTTTTGAGGTCGGTGCCAACCTCATTATTTGGAATAAACGTTGTGAACTTGTGACTTATAATTAGGAACTACCTCAAAAAAAAACATTAAGATTTTTTAAATATTTTTTTTTATTTCTCCGTTTTTAGTTTTGAAGGCGGTTTTTTACTTTTATTTTTTATACATTGAGTTTTTAGTTCAATAATTTATTTAATTAAGTTACGTAATCAATATTCAACATAACCTCAGACATGCGTGTCATTGTTGGATCAAGAGTCAGTTGCAGAAGGTACTGTCTTCTAGATACGGCCTGTATAGTGAGAAGGTTTCAGTCTCTGGATCCTAATCCACCACAGATTCACGGTGACAGCGTAAGTCACCACACGTAGTCTTTAAAAGCGACGCTGCAAAATATCCCAAGCATCGAGTAAATACTTGGAGGAGCGTGTCAATAAAGAATATGATGTAAATAAATCACCCATCCGAGAGTCATGCAAAGTTGCTTCACATTAGTGTTAGTTATTCGCCGCCCAAGACATAATAGACACGACCGTCTACCTAAAAAAATCAACCACATAAACATATTAAGTGCGCTAATATTTAGAGAGAAAAAGAAAACAAATATTGGCGGGAAACACGTGTCGCCCGCGCGCCATTTTGAGTGTCTCTGGTTTCGGTGTAGCCATAACGTTGATGGTACTTGATAGTTAACGCGGGCGTGAGACAATTTAATATGATTAAAAAGAGTACGTTCTTATTGTTTTCTGAAAACTTCACACAAAAGGCATTGTTTATAAAGTTTTCATTCAGAGAAGAGAAATATAGGGTATTTTTCACGTAGCTGGTCTCGGCTGCTGTTGAAACGTAGCAGTCGTTTCCAAGGAGGGTTGATGTCAGGCAGGTGGCGGTCACTTGCGGAGCTTTCCGCCCCAAAGGTTGTCAGTCCTCATCGCCATGTGCTCTGCCCACTGCCACTTACGGTAAATAAGAAAAGGGTTGACAGATCGAGAGTGAAACCCTGGTGATGCAAGTGCCTATAGGCATTGCTGCTTACCACTAGGTGTCGTATGCATACTATTTTTCTACTGGACATGCCCAGCCGGCCATCCAAATCCCGGCCACCGCCCTCATGTGTGGGTAGTTTACAACAGCTTTATTGCTTATCACCACTAACGACCCTAACAACAAGAAATAATAAATAAAATAACAAATTACCATGCTACCCCCAATTTCATACGCCAACATATTACGAAAACCAAGTGGTCGTGTGCCGCGGTCTGTCTGACCGCACGTGTCACGGACGCGGTTGGCAGACGGCCCGAGTGCTCGACGGGTTGACATTGCTATTTTTTTACAATAATAATTTATTGCACAAAATGTGGTACATAATACGATGTCACCAAGTGGACTGGTTAACGCTACCTATATCAAGAGGTAGGTAACGGTTCGAATCCTGGTAGGAACAATTAATGTGGGATGAACAGGAATATTTTTTCACGAGTCATGGTTGTTTTTTTTTTGTGTTATATGTATGAAACACTACACCACAAAAATATTGTGTTATTTGGGGTCTTCCCTTAGTTCGGGCGCTCCAAATTGGAGCGACGAGTCCGCTGTGCCCTACCTCGATTATAAAAATATATTTTTTTACTTTAAAATGGGTTCGCTCTAGGCAACACTATGAGCTGGAGGGCTAAAAGGAAGCCAAAGATGGATTGAATTTACCCAGAAGATGCCTATTCATTGGAACCTTAAATAGAGCTTAACCACTTGGGAATATGACGGAAGCCGGCTGGAAATTCTACTCTATCTCAGTTATGAAAAACTTTGATAACGTAAAAACTAATACCTAGGTACCAAATTTTCAAATTAAATCTGGACTGCATTGTTAACGACGACTTATAAATAGAAATACCATTAATTACGTCTCTCTTATTCTCACAACAATATCGAGTTACATGAGAATTATTAACTTTACGCTAATCACAATAATGGTCACTGTCAGAACCAGACAGCTCTTGCGTCTCTTTCGGAAGCAGAGCGATCGTCATAGGCGCGAGGGGGACGGAGCAGTTTGGGGATGCAAGGGACATGATTTGTCGTAATGTAACGAATATTGTCGACCGTGAAGTGATTATAGGGTACGATGCCCCGTATTCATAGTAAGGGCTTTCGCGTTTATTAAAAAACATATTATATTTACTACCAAAACCTTTGAGAAGAGCTTTAGGTGACATTCATTCTTATCATAGCGTTTTTAAACGACATGTATGCACAAGCACAACGATAAACACATAATATACACAAAACCACACGCCCCAGTAACACGGACACACACATATTACACAAGTTGTTGACGACTACCTACATTTACTTTGTTTGTCTTCCTAATTAATGGTGTGTAAAGTAAACGCAGATTGTTGATTTGTTTTTAATTTACCCTGTATAAAATAATATAATATTAAGGTAATATAATAGTCTTAAGGTAACATGGTAACATAGGTAGCCACTACTTAGGTTAATGGCGTCTTGGTATCGAATAGTGACGCGGCCAGGAAGTATCACACACCCCGCAAACGAAAGCCCAGGACAGATGTTACACTCTCAAACTTCTCAGTAGTCCTGGCAGTTTTTAAGTTTTATCTAAAGCTATCTGTAATACTATTGATAGTTTGTATAGCATGTAAATAAAACGTCAGTTCTAAGTGCAAGATCGCATTTATGCGGACCGCGGAATTAATAGCGCACATCTATGTCCCAAATGACGCATGTTTGCTGTCAACTTTGATAGCACTCATGCATTTAAACATTTACAACATAGTGCTAACAGTAAGGAAAGCTAGGACCCAATAGAAAAAAGAAAATCTATTGTTCAAGAATGATATAACATGCATCGATTTTCTTGATAAAATATCACCTACGTACCATATAGTAGAGTACTTATGAGAGTATTGAAGCATCGTGTGCTTTAATACTCTCGGTAGAAGCCATGCAACCCACACCCGCTCCTAACTCATTTGACCGCATAACACAAAACCGAGAAGATAACAGTGGCCTTAGGCTGTCTCTCCATTGGAGCGCGAGCAAGGATGCGAAGCGGAGAAACGAGAAAATGTTAACCAATAGAATTGCTTAAACTCTGGCGCACGGAGGCTGCGCGCGTCCGACCTCAACGCCGGGTTAGCGTGTAGCCTTAAAAGGCACACCGCATATCAGAGTGCAGTCACGAACAAAAAATATTTAAAGAAACCTAACTCTCATCTTGTGCACTGTGATAACGGGTAATCTACATATTCATGCTTATTTGACATCTGGCGGCATCGAAATAAATCACATTTAAAGTAACACCTAGAAAAATACTAATACAACCGTGATTAGCATAGATACATTTGTTAGTGCTTGCTAGCTTTCCTATATTTTAGAAATATGTGAAGAGTTTAGAGTCAAAACGAACTGGCACAATGCATATTGGTGGACAGAGTTGTAATAACACAATTGTTACTGCAAAGAACTGCAGTATATTTACGTTCTTAAAGTCAGCCAACGAGCACGTCTAGACAGGGCTATCGTGAGGGGGACACGAGACGAGGGGCGGTGGCGCCACCTAACTGCCATACACTCGCTCGGTAGAGCGCAGTCCATTGTATTCGTATTGCACGCTGTCTAGAAAAGAGGCATTTTCCTCAACTTCAAAGGCGTCGAACCACTGCATGTATTTACGCCGTGCTGCAACTCTGTCTACCACGTATCGCCGATTCGATGATACGTGCCCAAATACTGAGGAGAGAAAACGTTTTATGCGACCAATCATAGACCGACCTAATTGAAACTTGCATTAATCGAAAGCCTGGTCTTCTGAAATGTAGACGACGGGATCCCTTCTATGTACGCTGTGACAGATTTTGTTACGATTTTGAGGCAAGACATGGCCCATCTGTCGATGTGGCTGTATTTGTAACTCAATGTTACCTAAAACTCTGCTCAACCCCTTTGGGATTGAGCGTTAATGTCGGTTATCGCGCCAAAAAGTGCTTCTTCCCAGAACCGGAAACTATCTTTCATCCAAATTGAAGCAGTGGTTTAGGCGTGAAAGCGTAAAAAACTAATAACCAAATGCACTTTCCCATTTATTAGTAAAATGTGTAACAACATTAAATATAAAACAATGTTTGAGTACTAAACGAAACTTGAAAGAGCCTGACACATTCACACCCGTATTCACAAACATTACTATGAGATCTCTCGACTCTTGGATAAGAAACGAACCAATCACAGAGTTCTATTCAATGCCATTGCGTTGTGAGAGCTCTGTGATTGGTTCGTTTCTTATCCTAGAATCGAGAGATCTCATAGTAATGTTTGTGAATACGGGTGTCAGGCTCATAGCAAAAAATTATAGATATAGGAAACTGTAGATTGGCAATGTCAGAGAGAAAGAGCATACTGACGCGTATATTAGAGCGAGATAGATAGACGAGACCATTTCACGTACACGCAGGCAGCCAAATCTGCCTGTGAGTCATGCAGAAAAGACAGCAACTGTCAGACTACAGTAGTATTTTTCCTGCACACACGCGTATTACTCACACATTGGTGTATTTTTTTAGTCTCGCCCTATTCGATTCACTGCCAATCTAAAAACGTCAGTAATCATATAGATATTTGACGCAAAAATTAGTCGACATATTCTTTATTATAAAGAAAGTAAGGTCACTTATTTTTTTTTTACTATCTCAACAAGAGTTTTCGCAGACTATGAATACTTCCCCCACTCGGGGGCGTACAGTCGCGCGTCTAATATGATTAATCGCTCCGATTCGCCCGGTGCATCTCGTCTGACCGTGCACAGAGGGTGACATTTTTATGTCGTAGTATTAGTTAGCTTGTTCTAACGTGCATCGGCGAAATCTAAGAGGCACAACTGATTAGCGGCTAGATACTGGAGCTCATTAAGGAAAAATCTTCAATTCTTCACCTTACAAAGCATCACAGGAAAATCCCTAATCCTAATAATATTATAAACGCGAAAGTTTGTATGGATGTATGTGTAGATATTTGTTACTCTTTCACGCAAACACTACTGAATGGATTTTAATGAAAACACAATAATATAGGTCATACATCAGAATAAAGTCTATAATTTATACTAATCCTGCGCAGACAAGTTGCGGGCAGAAGCTAGTATATGTATAATATTATAAATACGAGAGTAACTCTGTCTGTCTGTTACGCTTTCACGTCTAAATCACAGATCCGATTTTAATGAAATTTGGTACAATTATAGATCAGAGCTTGGGAAAGTACATAGGCTACCTTTTATTGCGAAAAAATGCTTGAAAGGGATGAAAGTTTGTATTGAAGTTCGTCATTGTTGAAGATATAAAATATAGTATGTTATACATTCAACAACGATGAACTCCAGTTTCAACTGAGATACACTGTTAACATAAGTAAAAATGGGAATTAACACGAACTCCAACCCTTAATTTCAACTTAAAAATTCCAACCCTTAATTTCAATCAAACACTATCTTCATCAAGTTAAACGCACCCAAATGGGTCTGACTGACTCAATCCAACCCTCTACTACTGTTTGTCCTCAACAAACAGCCCGCTCGTGTTTGCGTATAAACAATGGACGGCAGTTGGTTTTTTTAGGGTTAAGTCCATGTTTGCGTTGAGATTTGACCGTTTGTTCTGCGGTACATCGTACTTGTCTTTTTGGCAGTTCGCATGACTTAGAGAAGATAGATCGTGTAATAACTGTTTTGTGTCACGCTAGGAGAATTGAAAAGAAATAGCAGCCCGTTTTAAGTACAGTTAAAATCAAAAAGTTCATAATTAACCCTTAACTGGTATCGGGGGTCAAAGTTCACCCCAGTGCAACATCTTTTGTAACATAAATTTGCAGTTTTATAACATACACTCCAGCGCATCGAGCTAATCTCATTACGTCGCGGGGTGAGTCGGGCGACGGACGTTGGTCGTTCTAATATTACTGGGAACAGAGGTACGTACACTGCTGGGGTCAAAAATCACCCCCGACACCAAGAATAGCTATTTACGTGGACACTGTATTTATGACGTATTTTATTTTTTTCAGCAAATATCCATAGTCATGGCCGGTTTTTTGAATGAGGATCAAATTGAACAATTATTGGAAGACGAGGATCATGAATCTGATCCAGATACCTTTCGTGGAACCACAACAGCAGCTGTTTGTGACAATGAAAAAATTTATTGAGAGTAACCAGAAGTAGCTAGCTGTTCTGATGAGAGTGTATTAGAAACTGACTCAGATTCAGTGTAAAAAAAAGTGTAGCAAATGTTCTTTTTTCATATGTAAAGTACATACTGCAAAAGCCATCACATGCACCAAGTGCTAAGTGTTTTGTAGTGCACAATTTTTTCGCTTCGTAGTAATTTCATTCATGTTGTCATTTTTTTATTATTTCATTGATCTCATATAATGTTCCTATATTTATTATAATGATTATATAAGAAAATAGTACCTAGCGTTATTTATCCATAATTGTTAGATTTTTATGGAATTTAGGTCTACTAAACTGGACTCTTAAAAATATTGTTAAAAAATGAGAGGTTATGAAAGGTTTAAAAATTAGTTATTTTTTTGTTTAAAAATATAATAAAAGTTGTTTGATACTTAGACTAAAAGTTGTTTAATTAAATAAAATTATAATTAGCAAAAAAAATTAACTATTCATAGTTTGATAACTTAATTCATATGGGGTCACATTTCACCCCCGATACCAACTAAGTTGCCCTTTTTTGCGAATCCAGTTAAGGGTTAAAAAGGACTTTGCTAAGTACTTTTAAATCATCCGGATTTTGGACGATTCTGGATGAAAATACGAATTACGTACCTACTCATGTACTCACGAACGAATACGAATGAATTTATTTTAAAAACCAGATGGCACTAGATGACACCACTTACAAAAGAGAGTCAAGTCAAGCCAACAGCATGTGTCCGTCCACTGCCGAACGTAGGCCTCCGTCATGTCACGCCACCGTTATCTATCCTGGGCTTCCCGCATCCAGCCGCTGCCAGCAGTCCTTCTAAGGTCATCAGACCAACGGTCGAAGGGCGCCCTACACTACGCTTGCCTATACGTAGTCTCCACTCCAGGATTCATCTGCTCCAATGTTTGTCGGTTCTCCGGCAGACATGACCAGCCCATTACTTCAGCGTACTAATTCTTTGGGCTATATCGATAACTTCCGTTCGGTGAAGAATGTACTCGTTACGTACCCTGTCTTTTAACGAAATACCAAGCATAGCCCTCTCCGTAGCGCGCTGAGCGCTTTAAACGCACTTTACATTTGTGGACTTATCCTCTAGTAATCACTTATCAGAGGATTAGTCCACAAATTTAAAGTGAAAATGATCACGTTTCCGCTGCATAGGTCATTACTGGTACGACACACTGATTAAACACCTTAGTCTTCAGGCATTGTGGCAGGGAAGACGTAAAGATATGTCTTAGCTTTTCAAATGCTGCCCTGCCTAAATGGATCCTCCTATTGGCTTCTTTCTCGAAGTGTTTTCTACTCATCTGGACTATCTGTCAGGTATATTCGTGCACAAGTTCGAGGGCCACATATCCGACTAATAGAGGCTTTAGGATAACTTGTGCGTTGAACATGACCTTCGTCTTATCCAAATTCATCCCGAGCCCCACACGTCGAGAGGCATCATTAAGGATGTTCAGCATATCCGCCAAATCATACAGCGATTCCGCAATAACGGCTATGTCATCGGCGAAACGGCGATGTGAGATGAACTCGCTGTTGATATTTATGCCACATCCTTTCCAGTACAAGGTCTTGAAGATACCCTCCAGTACGTTTGTGCACAGCTTCGGAGAAATGACATCTTCCTGTCTCACCACTCAGTGCAACTGGATAGGGTTAGATAGCTAGTCCAAGAGAGACCTTTAGTCTAAGTGGTGCCATCTAAAATGTCAAAACACCTAGGGAATTCCCGCTTCACGGACGCCATAAAATTGTCAAATGAGAATTTATGAATTGCTGCCACATGTCGAATACCAATTTTTGGAAAAGTTTCATTATGTTCTCATCAAGCGTTAAAAATAACTTCAGATTTAGCCAAGAAATATGAGAACGCTTTGTATTAATCTATAGATTTGAATGATTATAAAAAAGCTACAAAATCAAACGCGTGTTCGTGTGATAAATAATGTTTAAAGTATTAATTTACATCGGTCAATTAAAGATTGCTCAAAACGATAATGATGTTGACTCATCGACCAACAAACTAACATGTAACTTGAAACTATCGACACTAGATAATGCGACCCCTTTACCAACAAAAAAATGGCTAAGAGCGAGTCGTAGGTATGTGAATATTTAAAATACTTTTGCATCCTAAGCAAAAGGAGTGATGTTACAAGTTTTTTTTTTATGGGAAAGGGGGCCAACGAGCAGACGGTCTTGTGGTTCGCGGCAGAAAATAGCGCGAAAAACACATGATTGTGGGCAACCAGGTATCAGGACTGTTGTGGATTTAACGTCGCGAAGAACGATGGCGGAGTGCAGGTATAATAAGTTCGAACCACTCCTCAGAACACTCCCCGTGATACAGTCGATAGAAGATGCAGAATGATGCCACATTTATCTCTACGCAAAGCCAAAGTGTCGAGGCGATCATAAAGGGCTGGTTCGTCAATGATTCGAGCCACACTCCTCTGTATACAGACTAAGGAAGAAGTTGGTATCTTGATGTGTGTCTGTGTATCTGTAATTCTGTATGGCGTATATTACATGCTCTTGCATCCTTCAATTTCACTAGTCATGAATGATGGTTTAATATATGTCATGTAAAAGAATATAAAAATACAAATAAACGTCTAAAAAAGATATCGGGCGTCACCAGCCAGTAGCCAACATTAGGAATGTCGAATATGATTATAAAAGTGCATCTTGTAGTAACATATCGTCGTTTATAAATGCTACCTCAAATGTCATTAATTATTCTTATTCAATATACGTAATAAAATACTAAAACACGCATAATGTTTGGACAGCTGCGCGGGAGTCGCTTAGTCATTGGTGGAAAGGGTGGCCAATCGAAACACCGCTCGGAAGGTCGTCGAAGTTCACTGTAAAAGTGTTGACAGCAGGAGGGCTTATCTCCTATAGGGACAAGGACGAAGAGTAAAAATAATATGTAGGGAGTCAAGAAAGTGCGCTGCCTGTTAAAAGAGCCTCCGGCAAGTAGCAGCGCACTCTCCCGCGATTTCGGCCTGTATAACAGGAAGGTTGCGCCAGGCCATGGATTGGTGGTGGGATGAGCTGTTTGTGAGTAAGGCCACCAGAGCTCCACGGGGAAGGGAAGGGGATTAGGGTTTTAGCGCGCGAGTGTCACGTCAGTGTTGCACGCGTCTACAAGCTAACTGTGGCTGCTTACCACCAGGCAGGCCGTATATATGCTTGTCTGACAAATTTTTGGCAGATAAGATAAGCATACGGCATAATTATAAATATACCGTATGCTTGTCTGCCTACATAAATGACATAAAAAAATATAGTTGTTTTTAACCGGCTTAACCCGGCGTCAATGACGTGAAAATAATTAGAATCATTTAAAATAAATAAATCTAATTATTTAAAAAAATAATTAGACTTTTTTTTCAAACAGTTAATAATAAGCTCTTATTTTAATTATTTATGTAATTGTTTGTGTTATTATTAACGCGATAAAATAACAAAAATTAACTATTAAAACAAAATCAGACTAATAAATTTTGTTCAAAACACATGCTAAATTAACTTTAAAAACACAATTGCGTAATTAGCTAAGAAAAATGCAATAAGCTTTCTTTATTATTCACCAAAAAACAATTTTCAATACCCAGGAGATCAAATCAACTTAGGAACATACATTTTACTTATAATCAGTCTTTAGCTTTCTTCATACCTGACCATGGAACTGCTACAATTATTGCAGTGTGAAATGCTACGATCAAGACATATTATATAAATCTGGTATGTGTTACATGTAGGGCTCAAAAGACCGACATCATCAGACGAATCCGAGCTTGCAAGGTCCAATTGTCATTTTTATCGCTTGCATCTTGTACCGTTCCCCTGCTACGACTGCATTCCCATATGAGATTTTCGTTAATTTCGTCTGAGAAAGCGTCATTTCTTTCACTGTTATAGTCCGAGTCTTCTAACATGTCCAATATGCTCCCAGGGTAACTTATGAGTGACATTATTGTAAATTTCAAACAAAAAAATAATATAATTATCAATAACCACAAGAAAACGCATATAAAAATATGTCACGAAAAAACAACGCCGTCAATGACGCTGGGTCATATTGACCCGTTTTCACTTGGCCGCTTGTGTATCATATCATTCAGTCGTCATTGCACCAAGTTCACTAGCAGTATGGGTTGAGGGAGACTGTATCTCCAGCTACTAGAATGTTCGAAACCATAGAGTACGCAAAATTCGAAATATGGCAATTTGAAATAAGCTCGGGTCAATATGACCCAGCGTCATTGACGCCGGGTTAAAAAGGAGGTATTCATCTTATTATTGTAGGTATATTCCCTGATTAAAAAGTTCCCCGTCAAGAATATAAAAAAGCAATAATCTATTCTATCTTAATATATATAAATTACGTGTCACGTTGTTTGACCGCGATGGACTCCTAAACTACTTAACCGATTTTAATCAAAGGAGATTGCTCAAATTTGCCCAAGAACCAACAAAATATTGGGATATTTGATAATTCTTGTTATAATTTATGCTATTATTAACAGTCATTAGATTTTAACGGACACTTCTGAATATTAAATTCATTTAAAAAAGACTTTATCATTCTACCGTTTTAGAAACCATAAGATCACCTTTTTAATGGCTTTGGTGTTCTAACATACAGCCAAAGATTTATCAAAGTTGTTTATTTTACAAAAATACAAATCTATTTGGTAGAGATTGATTAAAATGAAATTATATTTTTATTACTCAATCGATAACAATATTATTATTATCAACATCATTTACGCTAAATGCAAACGTGCAAAGCCAAAAATAAAGATGGTAGTCGCCACCATGAAGTTTATTGTCATACATTTTTCGCCAAGTACTACCTAGATACGTTAAAAGGTGTTACACAATAAAAATGTTTTAATACAAACCTAAAAAATAAATAAAACTACTGAAGACATGGCTGTATGACCTAGATCCCTTTACCTTCCTCTAATAGGGAGAATTTTAAAAATATAAGGTTGTTTTTGTTTGTTGTTTGTGTTTGTTTACGGTGTTCAATGCGATTTTTTATTTCTAACTTTACTTGGCCTTTCGGACAACGGACTTGATATCTTTTTGAACTACGGACTTTGTAAATAAGTTTTTGCATGATTTCCCTAGTTTACTTACTAGTTTCTTTTTTTATTATATTACATTTGTTTGGAAACATAACCTCAATATCAGTAAGTAGTATGCTAATAATTAAGTTCTCAGAAGTGTCCGTCAATAATCAATGTTTATACAGTCATTTACTTATAATTTCGAACCTAGAAAATATTTTTTCATGATTATTGGTTCTAGGGCAAAACATGTATGGGATCTGAGCAATCTCCTTTGTACACCGTGTGCAGTTTTATCCAACTTGAGAGATAGGATAGTTTTTATGTTGATAAGTAGTCATATTTTTTTTTTACTGCAGATACTATGTTATAGGTCAGTAGTATGAAATTATTACAGCAACTTTTGGCTGGGACAGCTAGTATTATATAAAAGGCAAAGTCCTGACTGACTGATCGACGCCCAGCTCATACCCTTGGACCTATATAGCTATACTGACTACTACGACGACGGCGACTCATATTGGTTCGCTGCATAACACGTTCTGTACGGTAGGCGGGGCGCTTCAGATTGGACAGCCCTGGCGGAGCGCTTGGTGATTAGTAAAATGCACGGATCTGTGTTTGCAATACGGCGCGCGAACAAGCATATTCAAATGGAAAATTGAGAAACAAGCACTTGTTTTGGAAAATGAAATATCAGCCCCTTTAATGTTTTATTTGAATTTATGTATGAGTGTAGGTAAGTAGTGTATTTACTGCACATATCTTGGTATTAAAACACTCACACTGGATATGAAAAAACTTGCCAAGGCCCGTTTTTTAAATTCCCACTCGTGTTTATAGCATATAAATAAAAACTATTTTAGAGCATATAAATAAAATATTAAAGAGCTTGTTTTTAGAAACAAGTTTCTTTTTTTGTTAAGGTGTGATATCGAACAGATAGCATTCATTTTGCTATCGCTGCTGTTGTCGTTGTTGATATGCAAGCCGGCAGCAACTGCAGTTACGTCACGGCTACTAACTTGCGGTTGTGTCGATATAAAATTATGAATTTGTTAAATGCTACAAGTTTTATTGCAAGAAAAAGACGACGACGATCGTGGTCCTGCTTACGTAATAAATGTACAGTAACGTAAGCACAACAAAAGTACACATCATTCTTGTTAAACACCCAATACTATCCTGCGGTTACTATTTTCTGATGACAATTATGTTTATATTTTTTAAGCTACAACAAACAAAAGCCCGTCGCCTCCAAGTCTGGCACATGTAATGTAACCGTGTTATCATTGCCACTAGCACTACAAATTACTACATATTACTATTGACTGCGATAAACTTAGGTTACTACGCGTAATAACACTTGTTAGGTCAAACGTCACAGATAAACTTGTTCAGAACTAATTAAATAATGTAATAACAATCAATAAATAATTATTGTTTTCATCATTCTATTTTTTATTATGGATGGAATTACTCCTACGCACGCATCATCATCTCTTTTATAAATGAAGGTAATAAGGCTGGCTGGAAGGCTGTTAATATTTTTATAACGCAAAGGTGGTCGCTTGGGCAATCCCAGGAGCTTCTCTGCGTGATCATATGAGAAATTATGGAATCCACAGGAGAACCAAGGTCACTGAAGTAGTCCAAAGTATTGCGAACCAAGTGACAGTGGGCAGGGCACATTGCGAAGAGGAAAGGTTCGCGAATGGCGGCCACACACCGGGACACGCAGCGTTGGTAGACCAAGATGGACCGAAAATCTGGTAAAGGTCGCGAGAAGCCGCTGGATTTGGGCAGCGCAGCACCTATCGGTTCAGAGATCCTTGGGGGAGGCCTATGTACAACAGTCGGCGTCTGAGGCTGAAATGATAAAGGCTGACCTGCGTAACATAAAAATACTGTAACATTAATGATTTTCTCCAATATAAAAACAGTGAACCTTAACCCAGCTCGACATGAGAAAAAGTCAAAAGTCATTGCGCGAACGATACCGCCGAGCGTATTGATAACAATTCAATTACATACGTAACTATAAATCAGCGCATAACGCGATACGGTGTTGTTTACACTCGATTATCAGCATTGGTTAACATAGAAAAATACAGAATTAATTAAGTATCGTCAAGTAATTTCATCATCATCATACATCCGAGAGACGTCCGCTGTTGGACATAGGCCTCCCCCAAGAATCTCCAACTCGATCGGTTCTGCGCGCCCCACAACCAGCAGGTTCTCGCGACTTTTACCAGCTCTTCGGTTCACCTTGTGGGACGCTACTACCAACTCTAGAGTCTCCCGGTACACGGCCGCCACTCGAGGAAATTTCCGCCCTAACGGCCGTCAGTCCTACTCGCCATAATAAAAGTAATTTTTGCAATATTAATAGATGGGATGTAGGGTAGACAGACCAGCCATGGTTGCTTTAGGGATAGATTTTACCGCATGAGACTTACTGACGTGACCACTGTGGGGGTAGTGAAGTGACGTAGAGGACGTACACCTCGTACTATGGAAATGCGAACTTTACGGGGAAGTGCGTAGGGATATTCTGGATAAGGTGAAGACGAGTGAGATAGGCGCGGTTTACTGCCGGGATTCACCCCAAGACAGTGAAAAAAGGTCTCTTCACTTTTTATAGTGGCTTCCAGTTTTACCTATAAATTTCCTGCACACTACCAACCAAGCGATATAGAGCCCAAATAAACTGTATATTAGCTCATATCGATAAAATTATCATCGAATGATATATTAACCTCGTCCGAGTTGCGCGCGAGAATCGAATACTTGTGTAGATAAAGGTATGCGAGTTATTTCTATGATTTTATAAAAGGGTAAGCATAGGATATTTAACACAGTAGGTGTTCGAGTAAATAAGGTATTAATCATGAGAACGGAGAATATGGATAACAGTTTTATATATCTTAGCATTTTTTATTTATTTTTTATGGTTTATACGGCTAAGATCTTGGTCACAAACGGCGGCTTGGACAAAAACGCGGCGGTGCGGTCGGTACGCTAGTAAGACTTTTTTATGTATTTGATTGTCAGACAAGGATACGGCTTGCCTGGTGGTAAGCAGTCACCGTAGCCTATAGACGCTCGCAACTCTGACAACCCTAGTTTCCTTCCCTACCCCGCGGATCTCTGTCAACCTTACTCACCAACAGAAACACAACACCACAAAATGTAATGTTATTTGCCTGTGGTCTTCTGTAACGTAGAGGTACTACCCCAGTTCAGGCGCTCCAAATTCGAGCGGCTAGTCCGCTGTGCCCTCGATTGCTTAGTTAAGATGCTGATATTTCCGTAAGTATGATAAAACAAGAACTAACACTATCCAACCCAAACCCCATAAAGTCATGTAAAGTTAATATTCTCACGATTTTCGAGCAGTGCATCTGTCGAGGCAATCGTTCCTTATATGATTGATATTACGCGTCGCATCATGCGTGACTGACCTTATATGGCGTTTGGTATACAGGCTGTTCAACAAAATAGTACCAGAAAAGTGGAAAATAAATGAATCTAATACCCAGACCGTTTGACTGTGGTCTTTTGTAAGGTAGAGGTACTAACGCCCGTATTCACAAACAATACTTGTCTAAGAAGAATGCTATGCAAAATAAGTCATTTCTCAGTGCGTGGCATATGGCAAGGCTTTTAAGGTCTCATAGTGCGCGTGGACGCACAGGGTCGTAAAAACTTATCCATAGACAATACTTAAGTGAGTATCGGCAGTATGCGTACTTCAAAATGAACGCACAACTAAGGTAGCTATAGCTACCTATATTATATACCTATACTATATTACGCAACGCACATGTCAAAAGCAACGTCCAGGTGTCAAACTGACTGACTGATGGAGAGCGATCGAACGACAGAACAACGGAATCGTGTCATTAAACTACGACCTACGATGTTATTAAGATATTGCATGTATTTGTTAGAATAATATATATTAAATGCATCGCCATCTCTCTCTTTACTTTTTAAATCCTGTCTATCCTAATTATCTGGAGGAGTTCACTCTTAGCGATAAGATCGCCCTTTATACAATTTATGTCTGTATTTTTAATAAGTCGATGTTTTATTCCATTTTACTGATCCCTCAATTTATTGAACAATTAATAGTATGCAGAGTAATTTAATATTGGTACATAGTCATACCGTCTTCTCGTTTTATGTCTGTCCTGCTGTCCATCCAAAGGTTGTGCTTTTTAGGATTGTACATATTTATATTGTAGATATCTAATTATAAGTCCTGATGTACGGTGGCGGTCTTCCGTACTCAAGCATTACAAAACAATTTTCTTTTGACGTGTAAAATCCGATTTACTATAGTAACTATTTTAATAAGTTTTACTAAGAGTGCGCAAGCAATTTTGACCTTATGGGTGCAAGCACGTGTACGTGTAACCACGATAGTACAATAAACAATATTCTATTCTAGTGGTTCCCAATTAGTGATACGCGTACCTCCAGGGGTACGCGCGGCAATCACTTGAATAAGTAAATTTTAATCAGTAAATAAATAGTACATACCGAAATAAAATTTTATTCGAACAATGTAAACTCGAAGACGACTTGAGGCTGAAACTAACTAAAGAGCAACCAGATTTTTCAGAGTTGTGCAAAGAAAAACGTGCACAATTGTTACTTTAAAATTTTCACGATTATTTAAATTGTATGTATTTAGATAATAATTAACGTCAAACCCGATTTAATTTTTTATTTATCATTCCTGCAATAAGAGGCACGCGAATTTCGGGTCTTTCTTGGTAAGCAGGAAAAAGTTATTGGGAACCACTGTCTATTCTATTCTTAATTGCACCAGCCTGTACAAGCTCGCAGTCTCAACATTGCAGCAAACGTTAATTCATACAGGTTCAAAATGTGTCAATCTATTGTAAAATCAGTTTTTTGTGGCACAAGTCACAAGCGTATATCTCGCTTCAAATAATGTGTAAAAACGAAGCCAATGACATTTAAGGAGTTATCAAAAAAAGAATATTAACATTGCACAGACAATTCCTGCTATAAGAAAAGAAAAACTGATCTAAGTTTCCCGGGTCATGCAAAAGAGGCGATAAGAAGCACCTTGCTGGTCGGCAAGAGCTTTGCATTTGGACTTCACTTCTGTTTACCACTAGGTGGAATGAAGTCATTTTTGCTCTGGAGGATATAATTTTTTAACAGGACTATCAACGACTGTCGGGTCCATTAGTATATATTTTTATAGTAAATTAGATAACTTATTAAATATAGGGATATAATAAACCGAGCAACTAAAAATTCCCGATTGAGCTACTAAAAATCGACTAATCGGCAGTTAGTCGCTCATTAATGATTTTTAGTAGCTTATTTTGGATTTAGATAGGTTTAGGTTAGGTTAAAGCGCTGACCATATAATAGATTCACAAATATAATATAGATATAGATACTATATAATACAGCTAAATAGTTTGTTTGTTTGGTTGAACGCTCTATCTCAGGAACTACTGATTCAAATTGAAAAATATTTTTGTGTTGGAGAGTCCATTTATCGAGAAAAGCTTTAACCTAAATTTTATTTAGTAAGTATATTATGTTATAAAAAACACAATTTGTAAGTGCAAATCAGCGTGTTGACGAAATTCTCGTAACTTGTGCCATACACCAATAACGGAGGTACGTAATGCCAGCCCAAATAAGGCATCGGCTCAATGACGAGGGATTGTCATAGAAAATCGCGCTGCTTGATCGATGGTCAATTGGCGTATTTTTTGTAAAGTCATGTATACCTCGGCTTGTGACGCCGGGGTATGTTTCCCACTGGTAGATATTATTAACGATCTATCTCGAAGCTACGATGATTTTGGGGGTAAGATCCGCCTGTACCTCGAGTCTCACATAGGTACCCCTGCAGTTGCATCGTGCTGCAGGGATGATTTGCCTTCTGCATGTATTTGACCTATCCGATAAAAAGGCTTTAGCAGGACATGCTAATTTTAACATTGGGGATCGACAATTTTAAGATGCTTTTTAAAAGTCAAACGCAGCGACTGAACGCTCCGCATGGCACACGTAATTGGCTGGTGACCTTGTTCATAGTAGGCAGAACATCCCGCCCAGGATAGCTCACTTATAAAACGTAAAAACTTTTGATTTTTCTTAACATGATTCTACTTTTTAACCGACTACACGAAGCCAAAAAGAGGGGTTATGATTTTAGCAGTCTATGTATGTATGTTTGTATTTACGTATTTTCCTCCATAGCGCCTAAACTATTCATCCGCTTTTGATGAATAACGTGTTAATTATTTATTTCTTTCTTTCTTTCAATGTCAATCGATTCATTAGACTACAGTAGACTACATTTTAACCGACGTTAACAATTGGTGGAGTTGATTTTACCTTGTAAACCCCGATTTTAACCGATTTCATTCCTTTCCCTTTGCTATAACCCGTATAGTGTTTCACACTTTTGCTTGTTCTCATATATGAATATTTAATTAAATAATAAAATTATTTACGAGCTCCAGTCATTTCGGAGTTATCTATATTTATTGATTGAAATGTTTTCATACTGATTTGTGGTGTAAGTAGTCTAGTTTCACACGTATATAATGTTTATGTATTTTATATACAGTCACAACTCACCCGAGCTTGTGAGATAAAAATAAATACCACACAGAGCATCGCAACAGTCACTGGAATACAGCCTGAAACTCCATTCGTCACTAAAGAATCGAATACATTATTACAATTGCCCATTAGTGCTACTAATTGCGTCCTAGATAATCTAAGCCTCATATTTTTTCAACCATTCACCGAGATACAGATGGATTGCAGGCGTGCTTAGGGAAGATCGCCTATAATTTTTTCATGTTATTTAGATAGCAGACCATCATACGGCTTGTAGTTGTAAGCAGTCACCGTAGCCTATAGACGCTTACAACACTGACGTGACACTCGTGCGCTGCCAACCCTAGACTCCTTCCCTACCTCGTGGAGCTATGGCAACCTCACTCACCAACAGAAGCACAACACCACAAAAATGTAGTGCTATTTAGTACTACGGTCGTCTGTAAGGCGGAGGTACAGTCAACAGCACGTCGTGTTACCACAAACTCCCCAATTTTCTCAATCGATTTTGCGCTTTATGCCACACACTTACCCCGTTATTATAAACCATGGACTAAAATTAGTCATGGTTTAAAGCTGAAGCTGTCACTTTCATTTGCTGAATCAAAGACAGAGTTAGCATCAGTTTTAAACCACTAGTAACTTTAGTCCTTGTTCTATAATAAGGGGGTTAAGGTTGAAAATTTTGGGTAATCTTGACAGTTTTGGGTAATCTGATCTGCTGGCGTCCATACAACCCCAGTTCGGGCGCAACAAATTTGAGCGGCTGGTCCTCTGTGTCCTACCTCAACTGAACAGCTCGTCAGGAAGGGACCTTGACAGCCTGTCTATTGGAGCATAGATTTTATACAATTTTATTGATAGATGTTTCATAGCGTTACACAAGTTACAGTATTGGTGATTGTATACAGCGATGAAAGCGGTATGCAGGCAGGATACACCGTGTGGTTTACTCCGCAGATGACCGCACCCTATACCGACCGAATGCTTGTGGTCGGCGGCAGCGAGGGAACGAGGAAGACGAAGACGACCGAGATACAACACACACAATCGGAAAGAGCGTTTATAAAAATCTTCTCTTCTTCCTCTCTCCAGTCCTAGTTTATTAAGGGTCGGTGCAAATATTTCACCACACAGCTACAGGTTTCGGCATAATTTTATGGGCGGTTGCCTGCCTAACACCAACTCTTCTTGGGGATGCTGTTGTAGGTCTACCCGGAGTTCATAATCTCCCTCAGCTTTGGTCTAATTGGTCGAATTATTAGACTATTTAGGACTGTTAAAATATTTTTGGGGAAGACGCTTGAGGTGGGTCCGGTTTACTAGCCGGATCTTGTGGGAAGGAGGCGAACTTAAGCCAGCTACGGGACTTCGCGCGACGATGGCACAAGGTTAGGTGTGGACTAAACAGAGAGGTGAAGAGAGAAGACGCCGCAGGCGAGGCAGAAGACTGGGCAGTGGTACTACTTCGGGTGGGCTCGGACGACCTGGAAGGCACCGAAGGCGTACCGAGTGATCCGCCCCAGAAGGGGGAGATGAACCATAAGGACAAGGACGAGGAGAATAAAAATAATTTATAGGGATTCAAGAAGGTCTGCGCCGTGAAACCAGAGCATTTGGCAAGTTTAAAAGAGCGATTTCGGCTTGTATTTATAACCGGAAAGTTGCGGTAGGCTATGGGTTGGTGGTGGGTTAAGTTTTTAAAATATTCTCTCTCAAAACTTTTCTATATACTATGAGCCATTCGCTCAAAAGCCATTTACTGTTAAAACTATTATAAAAATAGAAGCATTACTGCATGTCACGTGACCTACAAATGGCAGATTAAATTTTTTACTGTCGGCCATTAATTCGGTGATTCATTAGTTCATTATACGGTTAATACTCGGCGTGAAAGATAGCAATGTGTTGTTAAAATATTTTTTTCTAAATTTGGAGCTATCGACGTTGGTATACAGTATAGATACCACAAATTCCACCATTTCAGATCAAAGTTCGGTAATTTCTTACAAGGATCTGTCGATCTTGCATTTCTTCACTAACATATTAATAATAATTTAGATTAATTAGTGACTTTTAGATTACAGAGAAGCATGGCTGCTATTAGAAGCGACACAAGTCCTATGAGCTGCGTGTCACGGAGATGAATATGCTGCAGGGAATATGTGAAGTCACGAGGGAAGGACCTCGTGAAGAACTCTCACATCCGCGGCGGTAGCCTTCGTGGCAGTAATATTGCACATAAGTTGCAAGTGTCGCCTTCTCTGTTACGGTCACGTTGTGCGGCAACCGCCGGGCTACGTGGGGAACAAATATCTGGACATGCCGCCTCCGCCGGACACCGGTTAGAGAAGAAGACCCAAGAGGTGCTGGCTTGGGAGAATATATGCGTATCGACGTGTACTTGTTTGTATTTCCCTAATCACATTAAATCAAAATGAAGCAAGGAAAAATTTTAAATATTTTGATGACTCAATTTGCACTGACCATGGTAGAAGTGGCTTTTATAATACGTGAGTATATATCTGTTGCACTTGCGCCGTATACCGAATTACATTTCACCGTTAACTTAGGTCAGTTCTCCGATATTAATTTGAATATAATTCTTATTGTTGGCAGATCAAGTCTCAATAATTACCTACCCCCATTTTACTTTTTTACACAACCACGTATCATAAAAAATATGGGAAGATCGGCAGAGACTCTTATCTTCGTTTTCAATAATTCAATTTAACACAGAACCAGTATAAATCGCTCAGCGTGACAAAATCATTTGTCGATATTAAACAAGGTATACTTATTAAGGGAACACTTGTACAAACAAATACAACTTTATATGTATGCAAACGGCAACAAATCTTCATTCATTGCATGACGCAAGTTCGACTTGGAATATCTGAGTTTCATCACCTATGAAGAATTTCGAGGGGATTTTAAGGCTTAATATTAAAAACAAACTTTGTAAAGAGGAAACCCTTAAGTAAATGATGTCAAAAACTACAGCTATGTATCAACAGACCGACCATTAAATATGCCTTATGGAATGCGCTGATAGTTAATATATCGCTAATCCCATATTATAAAACTTGAATGACAGTCGGCGCGCGGCAGAATATTAGGTACCATATAAAGAACAGAATATTAGATACCATAAATTGCGTCTCCCGCAATAAGTATTACCTTATTGCGGTCCGTCCGTCAGTACTCCTGACCAGGAGTGCTTCTTCATGTCTCTTTTAAGAGGCAGGATTGTAAGAACATAATACGTGTGCTGGCACAGAATTACATTTTCCGACTGTGCGGCTTACTAGAAATAAGTTGCCAAATATCTATGCTCCCGTTCGTATGGTAGCCACAGTTTGTTGCGCAAACACGTGTGCGCAGAAGAAATGCCATTTAGGGAGTCACACACAAGCGATGTGATACACAAAAAGTGCAACAAAAGTAGTCGATGCAGCATTTTGCAGTTGCGGTAACTACTGCGTTGTTGGTAACTACAAAGTGTTCGTGTGGTTGCGTTGTGGTTTTTTTACGTGGCCAGCTACTAGCGCGCGGTGTCACTAATCGTGGTTGAGTTGTGGTTACAATGTCGTGAATACTATTTTACGTATAATGTAAGATTCTCGAAATGTCGCTTCTTGCAGACTTGACCCCTCACGTCTACAAGAAGCGACACCCGTTGAGGAAGTGACTCGGAAGTATAGCCAGTCTAAAAGGCTCTAAAAAAAACTTTTACCCTTAACACGACCCGACGCGACAGTGCAACGCCCAAATTTTATACGACACGTTGAGAATCAATTACTACTTTACGTATAATGTAATGGAAGATACTCGAAATGCCGCTTCTTGCAGACTTGAGGGGACACCAGTTGAGGAAGTGACTCCGAAATGATAGTCAGTCTAAAGGCTGAAAGACCCTTAACACGACCCGACGCGACAGTGCAACGACCAAAATTTGTACTACGTTGAGCATCATGTCGGTTGTCAAGCCTGACCCTAGCATAGATAATGCTACTATTTGGGTTGACTCGGCACACACGTCGCATTTCACTGGGTCACGTTCTGACGCAAATGTTAATACCATGACTCGGCCTTTATTTTCTTACTCAGCGACGCTGACTCTGACTAGCGAACTACTAGATTCTGTTCTTAATAATTAGAACAAGGCCAGTCTTGATTATGACAATAAAATGGCTATTGATCGATCAACCCGTAAATAAAGCGCGATCAACCTTTGTAATTTTGGTATTAAGGTTCATTATTGCATGCGCAAGTCTATATGATGAGACGTAAACCGGCACCCGCACGGTCAATCCATGGATTGACCGTGCGGGTGCCGGGTCCATCACGTTGCAGAGAGGGAGCCAGAAACAGTGCCTGAGACTTGTGACCGCAAGACCACCTCCAATGCATCGGCACTCACTCTCTGCCTAGTCATGTTTGATACATTCCGCGAGAGCTGCTTATGGCCGTGCGCTGCGTTAAGCGGGTGCAGGGCGCGGAGACCGGCGCGGCGGGCTATTTCATGCCATTTCCATAGAGCAGCGCTGCGTCTTCCGTCGCACGCGACGCGGGCGGGCATCTCTATGGAGATGACATAAATCAGCCCGCCGCGCGGATGTCCGCGCCGTGCACACGCTTAACGCAGCGCACAGCCTTAGGGAGTGAAACCTATGAGTTTTGTAAAGTAAAATTTAATTGATCTTCACTTACATTAAGGGCTAATTATATATTAGTTATGCTGGGTTCGATTCCCGCCTGAGGCAGGTAGATTTTTTCAGTGTATTTGTTCTAGTATTAAAAATATTTACGCGTTTGTAAACGCAAAAATTATTCCATGATTTAAGGTAGTTTCATCTTAACTGGGCATCAAATATTTGCAAAAATATTTCGTTCGGATCTTAGAAGTGCAAATTTCAAAGATTTTATGAAACAATGTTTACCATAAAAACATTAGCACCAAAGCACTGACAAATTTCGACAGCGAAAGCAGAGCCTCGGTGGCGTAGTGGTTAACGCAGCCGCCCGGATTGCGGAAGATGCTGGGTTCGAATCCCGCCTGAGGCAGGTAGATTTTTTCAGTTTATTATTTTCTAGTAAGTATAATATTCGCATTATGTGAATATTGCTTTGTAATTGAAATCTCTACTGCTCTCACAACAAAAGCGTTAGTCAAACAAGAAACTGAGCTAGCATTTCTATATCAAAACTAATTCATAACAAAACGAATAATGTGTTATTGTTACAAATCTTACCATTTTGGATAAATAAATCCAATATGAATCATTGAGTACACAAATCTTAGGAATGAAAAGTATAGAGAACTGTAATAACAATGGTTGAAAATTCAAACACTTCCTACCTAAGCGGTCACATAAATTTATGTCTGAATTGGTAGATGGATTAGGTGGTTTTTATCCACCTTGAAGGTCATCAAGGAAGCTTGTGTATTGAATTATAGCATCAAAGTAAATAAGTTCTTAGCTTCAAGACTGCCAATGAGGGTGGGAATGGTATTTTTTTCACATATGAGACATTTCAAATTAAAAAACAGGTAATTTTTTTTTCTGTAGTACTTCAAATAGCTACACAATATATTTTTAATGAATCGTAAAATTGACAGCGAGCTAATTCTTTGGTCAGCAGACTAAACTAGTCAATATCGGCTCTATAGTGACTTATGTGCTTTAGTCTGCCGACCAATGATTTTTTCCTTTAAAGCTGCAAATGCCTGCCGTATACGTGCCTCACTCGCTCAAGCGTTGTAGGGAAAGGACGTGTTCCGCACATATATCTTAATATTTGAGACTGTGTTATAGTTATAGATAATGGACAATTTTAAAAACAAAATAATATTCCGATTGGATTTTTTTAATTAAGTAAAATAAATAAATAAATATCTTTAAGATGAGCATCGCGAGCCACTAATAAATGAAATCAAACCAGAATAGAAATAAAAAAATATTTAACTAGAAAATACACTGTAAAAAATTGACCTGGCCCAGGCGGGAATTCTTTATTCTCCTTGTGTTACACATGTGAATAAGGACCCTGTTCGCTAAGATTACATAAGTACAAATAATCACACATAATCCCAAAAGTGGTTGAGATGAGCTTTAGTTAACATTTAGTTACACATACAGCCACATCTACCAGTATCACACAGCAAATGATGTAAAACTCACTCAAAAGGTACTGAAACTATATTGAATTGCTTAATTTATAATAATATACTACATACCCTGAAATGTCTGTGCATGGCGCTTTTTGTAGTTTTATTAAGTTCCTTGTATTTTTTTGGTGATGTCATTAATGGGCCAGATTATGTTTCAAGAACCAAACACAATTACATAATCACAATGAATTTATGAAATACTTAAAATATGTGACAACAAGTAGTTTATAAGTACATACATATTTAAATTTTGATTATTATGTTTATAAACTCCTCTTCTTTCATTTTGATGGCTTCAAAAGGGTCCTTCTCAGGACCAAAATTTGCTTTGAATGTGATGTTCATCAACATAGGTTTACAAATTAATGTAAATAAAGAAATAAGGTCTATCTAATAGAGTAAATAATTTCTCCATACTAGGGTCGACATCCATATTCAAATAACATGGAAATTAGCTGCAAAATTATACTAAAATATGAATAGATTACTGTTAAAAGAGTATAAATTTCTTCAAAAGAAGACGGGTTTTTTTTTCTCCTTTTTTATTGAAAAACTATAACAGTTTTATTATGAAATCTACGACATAAGCCTGTATATTACCTTAGAGTAATGAATGATTGAGGATTAATTTAATTAACCTTTTGAATAAAATAAGTAAGTCCATAGATACGGAGCTCGCGCATGCAAGTGTAAATAAACAAAAATTCACTGTAAACATAGGCATAACGACGACGTAAAATCAGCAAACGCCGACATAAAACTGAGAAGAGTAACAATAACAATCGCGCCCTGACAAGGCATGGTGCCTCTGGTACCATTGATACGATTTCGACAAAAAAGTCATGCATCCCTAAAATTCTAACACATTCCTAAAATACTCTAAATAAATCTGAATCGAAATTATAAACAGTTATTCGAATAACGTACAAACTTGATACAGAAATTCATGAAGAGTTATTGTAAATAAATTCGTGGAAACAATCCTGAATACGGCCACTAATTTCATCTGTGGCACAATGGTTTGGTTGGAGCACATTTGACAAGCCAATGTGTGATCAAAACATAGCCCATAATTGCGATTTACACGATATTGGGTTAGTTTTTATTCGTTTTATACTTGCGTTGATCATTGCAGAATAGCGTAAAAGACACCTCGTACACGACAAGTGCATTTTGAGAACGTAATTTGAAAAAATGCTGCAGGTTTCGAACACAGTAATGGCATAACACGCAAACACTTTGGCTGATTTTCACAATGAAACACTTCACAGCACCGCGATACTTTGTTCGAGAGATACGAGACGAGCCACGGTATGCAATATCTCACTCACCTTGTTGTTTGTTCGCTATTTTATTGAAACAGTTTTGAAAAACTTCATATAAATGCATAGGCTCGTCATCGCTCGTCGCCATTTTGGATTTTACTGTCCAAATAAAGCATAGACTAGACTAAAGACAACTGGAAACTGCTGAACGTTCAAAAACCAGTATTTATTTCAGTTTTAATGTATTAGGAAATCCTGTTGTTTTCATTAATATTGATACAAATTTAAACATTACAGTTGATTGTTTTTTTGTTAACGAGTATTTATCATCATAATAAATAAAGTTATATTGAAATTGGTATTTTTACGAGATTGAATTTGCGTACGTGACAAGTTTAGTTATCATAGATAATATAGAAGTGAGTGATAGATTCGCCATATTTTTTTGATACGAAAATTAAGTTTGACGTAAGAGCCTACAAAATTTTCGAGTGCACTTCCAGAAAAAGAAAACATACAGTTCATCTACATGTAACATGTTCTCACTGAATTCTATAAATACCCAAAATCAGGTAAAAAATTTAAATGTGTCCTGTAACTAACGTAAGTATTATGAAAACAGAATTGTTGTTTGTCATCTACATAACCTTTCGTGTCTTTGCAGATTTTAGTTAGTTTTAGCCAGCTATCTGCACGATATTCGTGCTTATTTAAACAAAGGAAGCAGAGCAGTGCTAAAAGCAGTCATGTGAAGAGAAAAGATGGTGCTTCCTCAGTGTATGACGCAACTTTATGTTCCGAAAGTCTAGAGGAGGCTGTGAGAAATTTTGATAAGAATGTTTTAACTGAGATGCGTAAAGTTGATTTGCGTTCATTGGCGACGCTCAGTGCTGCTTCGAAGAGACCATTGAGCACCATCAACGAGATCCAATCAGTGAGAAGAGTGTCCTATATATCCTCAGAGTCCTTTGAGAAAAATAAACATGGATGGACTGCAGCATCTTATTGTACACCCACAGTTACTGTGGACCTTCACAAAAATAATAACAGGTAACTTTTCATCATCCTTCTTCATACTTAATATGTTTACATTAGATACCTACTATGAGATGATTTTTGATGGCATAATTTTAATTGTATTTAAAATGATACTGCGGTTATATCAGAACCCTAGTGTATTTAATGTCAGTAGCCATACTCTTTGTCATGGTCAAAAGTATCATGTGCATTTTGATTTCAATTACTCATACTGCTTTTCTATAAGTTCAATAAATGTTACGTTTATAGATGAATATCTATTTAAAATACCCGGTGTGAATGAGGTGAAAAATTGTTACACCAGCTGCGAGGTGGGTATGTGGGTGTGGGAATTGTCGATTTGGATAGATGAAATGATTTTAGAATAATACTTATTACTGTGATATATTAATTGAGGAATGAGGAGAGAGAAATGAGGAAAGATGATAAAATAACCCAGCTATATATAAAAGTATTTATATTTCTTTAAAAGACAAAGTAGCCTTTTTCTAGCACAAATTAACAATATTTAGGAACTATGACTTAATCTCTAAAAATTTTGGAGATTGAAATCAACTCTGTACAAAATATTAAAGAATAAATTAGTTTTATATTATTTAGCTTCTACATAGTATAAAATTAACATAAAACATTCTAATATTTTCTTTTACTCATCACTATAAAACTATTCTTTTTCGAAGCAGTTTTTGCAAAAGAAATGAGCATGCTCCATACATATTGGCTTTTGTAAATATGCAAGAATGCTTTGTTTTTCTGTCTTTGGCAGTAGGGCAGTCCCTACATCCCATATACTTTCTCACTTTATTCGGAAGGCACATTGATGAAGATGGTTCTCCCAAATACAGAGATATTTCCTTAGGAAGGTAAAGGTCTTTGGCGGAAGCTGTCTGTTATCAAACACAATTATGGCATTTTGGAGTTTACGCACCTAAAAAAAGGCAATTTGATTATTATACTCATAAAATTAAAACATAACCAAAACATCAAATAGTTACATTGACTATGATGAGGTCGGGTATTACATACCCGCTCTATGTTTGTGAATGTGTAGTTTACTCCACTGCTGGCACAGCACTGTTATTGACGCTTAAAATCACTCCCCACACCACCCCCTCGAGCTACTGAGTCAGCCAAGTTCCAGGAATCCCACACATTCAGTGGGTATAAGAGACCCAACCTCATTCACGCCGGGTTAATTAATGGTTACGCATTTTGCCAATGTCAAGTGAAAATTAATCTTGACAATCAATTGTATGGTAGATTGAGTTAAAAATGGAGTCTCTCAACAAGTGTTATTACAACAAGAACTCAAACAAAAACTCATTTGAGATATTCACAATACCATTTGTATTATTTCATTAAAAAATTCCGTACAGATTCTGTGTACTATAATCGGAATGCTCCAATAATTTGAACAAGAGGTAAATTTTCAGAGTTCACATTATAGAGGTCCTACTGTACTGTAAATCTATTCCTGACCCACGGTAGAACCTTATCACAGTAAATTTAATGACATATTTGCTGTCTTTATCAAGTTACCAAAAGTCACTTTGATTAAGACAAGATTGTACCATTTGTCTGGATTGTATTTCCTCAATCACACTTTAACACAAGTGAAACTGCAAACAAATGCTAGTACGTATTATGTATTAGATAAATAAATTGAGGGTGACATTGTGTTTCAGACTCAGTATCTCAGATAACTTCATTGGCGTCCTGGCGTCCAGCATATACAACAATAGGTTCCAGTACAACGTGCAGGTACGGGGATTCAAAACAGAGCGAGGCGTCAATGCGGATCTCAAACGGAATCCCAACCTCATGAATAGACTCCGTAAGTTCTTCGGTCAGTATGTGCTTGTATTATAGGAGCTATTTTTTGGGGGTCACAATATTATTGACCTTTTATAAGGCAAACTAGTTTTGATAATTCATTAGTTTTCACCCTTATGTTGAAACTGATAAGATTCACAATAAAGTGGGACTGTCTTAAAGTCTGGCTTAATTTACATTGCAAAACAACAGAATCAACAAGTTCAGTCATTAAAAAAGCTCATTTTGTTGGCAGAATTTGTTTTAGGGCTATTGAATTGGGCTTAAAATGTTTCAAATTTATACTAGTGTCACAGAGCAAATTATGTCCTTGGTTATCAGAGCTTGAAATGAGAACTACGGTCATAAAAGGTATGAATGGGACCACTGGAGGGTGCGAGTCCTCAGGTATTAATTAAATATTATCATTCATCACAGGATTTTTTCTTGTCTCTTATTTTCTATTTGGTATATAAATTGACATTTAAATAAAATTTTTAAACATTATATAAAAGTTTTAAGGCCGCCTGGCTATCTACCTACAGCCAATATAAGGTCGAGGTGGCTAATTCCGGCATACTTTATTTAAATCTGAAGTTGATCAAGCATAATAAAGAAACCTTAAAATAGATGCCAAATATTATGTGGCTATCAAGATTGGATTTTAAGTGACTTTTTATCAAAGTATAATTTATCTGAATCTCTATTAAGATTTTGAAATAAATGCCATTTTTTAAAAACCTTCTCACTAGACGGATTTTCCCGCATCTCGGGGGCAAGTCCGTCATGTAGCGATATTTCTATGAAATTCCAAGCAATTTTAATATTACACCAAGTTGATTATTTGTTGGTGAACGACAGTCTATAATGTGTCCTACACAGGTCAAAATAGAGTCTAGATATCATTTTAAACGCATAAACATTTTTTGGGGGCTATTCCGGCATACTTACAAAGCCAGGGGTAGTAAACCTAGTTTATGCGATGTACGAAATGGAATAAATCAACTTTACATTTTAATTTTAAGGCATTTATTATATATCAATGAGATTTCAAGCGCCTGGTTGAATCTACATTAGTCTTGACTTATAAAATTTAAGACACAACAAATAAAATAAAAACACATTATTTATGAATTTAAAACAAATCACGAGATAGCTTCCTAAACATAATAATATTATGAGGAATAACTATTTTACAACAAATAACAAACTATAGACTTATTAAAGTAGGAACTGAACTAGCAAACTTTTATCATTAGTTAGATGAGCTTCATGAAAATCATTTTTGTCGTAAGAACCTTTACTGGTTTTCCTTTTGTAGTTTCGCATTATAATGGTGATATAGGTAAACCGTTCTGAAACAAATGATAATAATGTAAATTGTAATAATACACCATCTTATATTTTTTTATTAGTACATACAAAAACAATAAGGTATAGTAGTACTCATAAAATCTACCAACTTTTTCTACGAACACTTCAAAATCTAAAAAAATAAAACAAATGTTGCATACATTTTGAGTACGTATGTATTATAAAAAGTTTATCATCCCATTAAATGTTTGTACTAATTTAATCAAATGTGGTGTAGGTATAACCTATAAATCTCAAAAGATTACGATTAGTAAAAAAAGGTTTACAATATCTGAAATAGGGAAATTCCGGCACATGACGAAATTGCCCCGTTAAATATAGACGGGATTCGCCACTTCACGATTTTGTGGTTAGAAATATTTCAGATACGATTAGTAACTTATTAAACGTTTTATTGTAAAGCAATAACACATAATCGTTTGAGCAGGCTTTGAACTATAAATGTATTACTCTTTTATTACTACAAATGTCATAATATTATATTTACCTTCGATAAAAGGTGACACGTCTTACTCACTTGGCACTTTCGAAACTCAACTGAACTTCTAACGACGTTTGATTCATGTCTATGTCAACTTTCGCCATCTGTCTGGCATAATTTGAACGACGATGTTATCCTGTTTTACCGACGTTATATAAAAAAAGCATAGGATTATTCCGTCAAAAGTAAATCGAAGCAGACGGTGACGCCCCCTAGACGGATTTAGCCACCTCGACCTTACCTACGTCTGCAGTTGCAAAAGCATTCTAATCTTCATATTTCTAAAAAAGAATTTTTTTTAACACAAGTAAAAACGGTAATTAACATGATAAAATTACCTTTTAAATGCCTTCTTCTAATGTCTAATGCTTCTAAATGTTTTTTTTTCTATCTGCAATCAGCCCTTAGGCTATAATCAGATTATTAGTCTATCTGTGTCATGTTGAGCTTATTCACATCCATTGATGTGAATCATCTCGTATTATACATAAAATTCGATAACTAATAGCACTTCAAATTGCAGCTATTCACTTATATTTTAACCACAATGTATTGTCCCTATCCTCTAGTAGAGATTGTGCAAGTTTATTTTTATGAAATTCATAATCATGCAAGCACGTTTGCAAGGACACCTGACCAAATAATTGATAACACTTCAAGAATATCTGTTAAGCTGTTTGAAGATCAGTCTTTTTATAGTTGATTATGGTATCTGACTAACTTATAAAGTTTAGATCAATTTAAAAATTGGTATGTTGTGGCTTAAATGATAACCCTGATGTTGCAGCATCTTTTGGAATAGGCAGTCCTCTTGAAATTACAGGACAGGTATCTTGTTTCAACTGTGTGGATTTGGTTCCACTAAATGGTTTATTTATTTAAAATTGCATTATATCTATCAAATTTAACTTTAAGAATTGTCTCTGCCAGAAAAACAGCGCAGGTACCTTTTAGCCTCACACAGTCCATTGCACTTTGTTAATTTGTACCTACTTTTTTTAACTACTGTTCTGTGTTGTAGTCAATAAATGTTTTTTCTTTCTTTAAATTGTGTATGCCCTATGTCCCTATTAATTTTAATATCTGGAATTGATTTTGCTACATGAAAACGAAATTGTAACAAAAAGCTGTATTTACAAATATGCTAATGTATCGGCACACACTCATGCCTGATTTTAAATATAATTATATGGACTGTAACAAAAAATAACATAGTTTTCCGTTCTTCAGGACTAAATGTAACAGACAGTTCAGAGAAACAGTCTGGTAGTCTAGGCCCTGATGTGGCACCTCGGCTCGAGAAACTGCTCAGTGAAGACACCGTGCTGACACACCAACAGAAAGACAAGATCAAGATTGCCTTCGCTGAGGGATACTTGGCAGGTTAGTATAGTGTAATTTAAGAAATTAATTAATATGGCTCATGTATAGAGGGTGTATACTAGCATCTCTCTATACAATGAGTAACAGAAATAGCATGCACCCTGGTAGTAATTTACTTTTGTTTAAACTGTTATGACCTGGAAAAATGCTAGAAAATGGGTAACTGATTTAATTAATTTCAATTACTTTTGGTTCTTTTTTTGGAGGTCGTAATGTTCACCTTGAAAAAATCATACCAAAACTAAACAATAATAAATTAATGTGATTAATGAAATCCCTTATTGTCAGGTTCGCACCCGGACAACGTGAGAGGCACGAAGGCCTCTAAATATCTAAAGCTCGTGCAGCAACTCCTCACTGTGGTTTTATTCCTCGCTATCTTCGTGAGTCTAATGGCTTCAGTCAGCGGTACTGTTTTTAGGTAACTATCATGGCTTGCCGTTTATTATACTTGTTTTGTCAAACTTATAACACCTGTCTTTTTGGTGCGGTAGTTTTCCGCAATCCGTCCAGCAGTTCATTTTTATAATTTTCTTATATAACGAAACATTGTTGGTAAATGAATAAAAAACAAACCTATTTTCGATTTATTCAGTATGATTGTATGCGCGAGCACAATAATCAGAGTGCTGGTTTGCACAACATGCGCAGGATTCAACTGGGCAACCAAGTGGAGGTCGACCCTGAGGACATCTCCGTCACCTTCGACGATGTCAAGGGCGCTGATGAGGCCAAGCAGGAGCTCAAGGACGTGGTCAGTATAACGCAGGGAGGGGGGACAACTCTGTCACCTTAGGAGCTCAAGGACGTGGTCAGTATAACGCAGGGAGGGGGGACAACTCTGTCACCTTAGGAGCTCAAGGACGTGGTCAGTATAACGCAGGGAGGGGGACAACTCTGTCACCTTAGGAGCTCAAGAACGTGGTCAGTAGGGAGGAGGGATAACTCCGTTACCTTAAGAGCTCAAGGACTTAGTCAGCATATCGCAGGCAGGGGAAACAACTCCGGGAGCTCAAGGACGTAGTTAGTATACCGAAGGGAGGGGGGGATAGCTCCGGGAGCTCAATGACGTAAAGGACGTAGTCAGTATACTGCAGGAAGAGGGAGGGGGGGGGGGGGGGGGGGACAACTCTGGGCAGCTCAACGACCTGGTCAGTATCGCAGGTCGCCTGTCAATCACACACGTCGGTGCCATGGATATTTTAATTATTTTTGCATAATTTTTTGTCCTAATTATAATTGTTTTTTCATTGTAACGATTCAGTAACACATTCCTAACTACTTTCAGGGTTTGCTTTATTTCTATAACATGTACAATCGATAACTTTCCCGGTGTACCACTTGTAGGCGATAATCGCGTGGCACCTACGTGTCTGACTGACAGGGGAACCCCCAATACCGGTTTGAGCCAATCAGAGCACAATATGTCGTCGGTCATGCTAGAGTGACTGAGCGGCCCTATTGGCTGTGCCATATTACGTTAACATTCTATTGGTGGGAGTAATGAGTAGGCGGGTCTTGGTGCAGGGAAATTACTAGGTGGTAGACCCATATGTAGGTTCGTCTGGGTAGGTACCACCGCTTTTCTTATTTCTGCCGTGAAGCAGTTCGCTGTGTTTTGGATAGAAGGGAAAGGTAGCCAGTGTAATTACTGCCTTCCATGCAGGCATATCATCTTAGTCCCCAGGATGACAACGCACTTGCAGTGTTAAGTGATTTGCCCTTAATATTGCAAGTGTCTATAAGCGACGGTAACCACTTAACACCAGGTGGGCCGCAAGCTTGTTTGCCATCTAGTAGTATTAAAAAAAAGGCAAGCCGTTTGCTAAACGTTTGGAACTTTGTTGACTGTACATGTCGCTATATGAGTTTAAGCCTAAGATTGATTTGCGGAGAGATATTGACAATAAACGTTGTCCTCAGGTGGAATTCCTCAAATTCCCCGAGAAGTTCTCCTCCCTAGGGGGTAAACTCCCAAAGGGGGTGCTCCTCGTGGGTCCACCGGGTACGGGCAAGACTTTACTAGCGCGTGCGGTGGCGGGGGAAGCAAGGGTGCCATTCTTCCACGCGGCTGGGCCGGAGTTCGATGAGATACTGGTCGGGCAGGGCGCTAGGAGAGTCAGGGATCTCTTCAGTGAGTATTCATTTATACATTATCACTGGGAAACCATTTTGGCATCGTTTTAACATAAGACTTCATTCATGATTCATAGTTCTTACCACAAATATGAGGATAAATAATTTACCTAAACTAGCTGTCCCATACATTTTGGTTGCATTGGTGTTGCCATAGATTTATAATTACTGACTGTTTATAGATTGGCAATAAATCGACTAGAGCGAGACCAAATAAAACCTCGCTCTAATATACGCGTTATTATGCTCTTTCTCTTTTGAATTGCACTTGTATGTTGCCCTTGTATGTATGTTTTCCTTCCTGACGCTATAACTCGAGAACGGCTGAACGGATTTATCTTATCTTGGTCTTGAAATGTTCGTGGAGGTCTAGGGAAGGATTAAACGGTGAGAAAAAATGGAGAAATTGCGAGGAAGATAGTAAAACAACATTTTTATTTTCCCATA
Source organism: Elophila nymphaeata (assembly GCA_955850985.1). Lineage (NCBI taxonomy): Eukaryota > Metazoa > Arthropoda > Insecta > Lepidoptera > Crambidae > Elophila > Elophila nymphaeata. The sequence goes on along the minus strand of OY039066.1, from coordinate 22,944,410 downwards.
TAAACTGTTCTGCCTACTTGCCTGTCAAACATTTGACGTTCCGCCATTTTAGCGAAGGAAGAGTTTTAATGTCGATAGGATAGGTGCAAAGACGTTTAGTACTCCGTGTGAATAGGTGATATGGAGTACACCTGGTCATCTAGTCATACATATAATCTGGCTCATAATTCCATAAGGAGTTGAGCACAGCTTTAGGTAACATTTGATTACAAGGCTACATCTGGCAGTATGGGCCATGCAGTACCCCAAAATATTGACATTTTGCCAGCCTGTTGTACCGTTAATAATTTGTAATTAATACACGGTGATTTTTTAGTGGTGCAAAGACCTATTAATTAAGTTAATATCTATTCTTTTATACTCACTAATATGCAAATTAATTAAGTTCAGTCATTCTTATTTTAAAATAGGTCGTTCTGTGATGTCCGTGTAGAATTTTATTTATATCGTACCGTTTTTGTAAAGTAATAGGGGTTAAAGTATGAAATTGACGACTTTTTCCTCATTATTCATTAGTGTATAATTCCTTTAATACAATAGCTGTGTCCATTATTCTTTTTTTATTTTAAACTTCATTACAAGGACTTACATTTATGTATAAAATTATATTCTTATTTATATTTTTTTCACTAGAAATACATCTTCAAAAACAGCTCGTCCTAAGAGGTGTTCGTCTCCGTTATAAAAATATGAATATTTTTTTACAGGTATCAATTCTCAATTTTTTTCTCTAAGTATCCTATAGTTTAATGTTGTCTAGATATATCCACAAAATTACACAAAATTTAGATTTGTAGTTCCTTAAAAAATCGCAAATATATTTGTATGAAAAATAAATTTTCGTTAAATTCTCCATACAAAACGGCAATTTCATACTTAAACCCCTAATAAACTTTATTACTATTACATAAAACTCTTAATTTCAGTTGAATAATTATTTAAGGTAGGGTAAATGTAACTATTGTTGGGTTAGTTTTTGTCCAAATTATATTTCTTTTCGATTCCAAACAAACTACATTTAGGGTGTGTTTTATTTCTGTTACAAACTGATTTATAAATTAGGTACTGAAATTAATTAATTCGAACATTAGTCATATAGTGCTTTCTCGGTATGCGTTCCGTTTCACGTAGTATATTTTGTCCCCAGAGGCTGCAAAGGAGCGTGCACCATGCGTGATCTTCATAGACGAGATCGACTCCGTGGGCGCGAAAAGAACCAACAGTGTCTTACACCCTTATGCTAATCAGGTGAGGGCATCGCTCGACTGACTGATAAATAGTGATTTTAATTGCTTACTATGATTTTTTAAACTCTTTCTAATATACGCCTCCTATCCGCGTATCCTCTTTCTCTTTCACATTGCCAAAGTACAGTTTCCTATATGTATGGTTTAAACAGTTTTCTAGGTGGTTGACCCATATATAGGGTCGTCTGGGTAGGTACCACCGCCTTTATTATTTCTGCCGTGAAGCAGTTCGCTGTGTTTCGGATTGAAGGGAAAGGTAGCCAGTGTAATTACTGGGCAAGGAGGGCATATCATCTTAGTCCCCAGGATGGCAAACGCACTTGCGGTGTTAAGTGATTTACACTTAATATTGCAAGTGTCTAAAGGCGGCGGTGACCACTTAACATCAGGTAGGCCGCAAGCTTGTTTGCCATCTCGTAACTTAAAAGAAATCACAGCACCGTATTCATTTAGTAACATTCGTAGTGTTTTCGCAAATCGGACCGCAGATAGTTGTATGTCTGGCGGTCTGCCTGTCACCATACCTGTTTGGGAAACTCTTTTTAATTGTTGCAGACAATAAACCAACTGCTGTCAGAAATGGACGGCTTCCATCAGAATGAAGGCGTGATAGTACTTGGAGCCACCAACAGGAGGGACGACTTGGACCAGGCGTTACTCAGGCCGGGCAGGTTTGATGTCGAGGTCAGTAAACACTGCAATAGAATTCATAATTACCACACAACCACATGAATATTAACATGTTTTACAAACGCTTCCGTGGTGTGGTGGTAGTCTTTACTGATCACTCCACAATGGCGTCTAAATCTAAGAAATCGTAGGTAAATTATTCGGACTGCAGAGATGATTTTGAGTGTAACATCTATACTGTGCGTTAAATTGTTTACAGAAGGATTGTTACGATACGAAATGCTTGCAGCCTGTCACTATTTGGAGGCAATGCATGGCCCATACTGCCAGATCTGGGCCCCAATTCTCTTAATTTAAGCTAAGCGCTATCCTATTGTTATTCTACTGTTATTATATTGAGACAGCTGTCAAAATTGGTATTCTACAAAAATTGTATCAGTCTCAATAAAATAACAACAGTGTCTCGTCAGTATGGCTATGGGATGGCTATCGCGTTAGAATGGCGTCTCAATGGTACTGTAATCAATGTTGCCTGTCAAAACCTACTATTTTAAACTTTGAATCTTTATTTGTTTTGGTGGGCTAAAATAATCAAATGAGACATTAAATTCTTTGTTCATAATCAAATATTACAATACATAGTTGAAATATTATAAAAAGCTTAAAATATTGTAAAAATTGTTGTGAATTGAAAAGGGAACTATCATATAAAGGACTATTATGATTGTTTCCTTTGCTTCACTGTTAGTTAAAAAAACTACAGACAAAATAATCTACCTACTAAAAAACGGCGGAAAGTTTGGTTAACTGTGAAAAGTTTTGATGAACTTCTTTCGAGTTTTGGAAAGGTATTTTTCAATTCCTACCTATACGTTAACTTACTTATTTAATCATAACGTAACAGTGAAAGTATTTCTATGTATCGTGTTTAGACACTTTTTATACCTACTTTTTTGCCATCGAAAATTGTTACTGACGCATATATCTACCTTTTCCATGTAATTAACTACCTATTTACCGTTATGAATACTTGATGAAGGTAATGAGAAACGATTGCATTCTATTTCCAAAAATTGAACTACTTAAAAGTTTGTTTTTTGACATCCATTTTTAGATCTCTTTCTCTTAACATTTTAAATAATTTAATCAATTTCCAATAACCGTCGCCTCAACAATATGCTGATCCGGGGTCTCATTCCCAGATTGTACGTAAGTACGTATCTAAAAATGCCTGCGTAAACACTTAAAACCACCAAAATGTAGGGGACACTGACCAACACAAACAAACAACACATGGAATCACCGGAATGACTTCAATCACTGACAGTCACAGCTTGGCTTGATTTGATTTGACTTGTTTAATTTTTTTGCTTTATGGAGCAAATAATCAGGGTAATAATTAATTTTCATGAAGCAAAAGGATCAAAAAACGTGTCTCTGTACAATGGCGTATCAATAGTAGTTGAATGGTAAAAGTACCATCACGACGACGTTATTGATAGAAATGTCAAACTGTCTAAATACATAGCAGAATACGTTACTATGAAGCCACTGACAAGACATCGGCCACTAACATATAGCAGAATACCAAATGATTCAATAACGGTGGAGTAGTAATTCAGTGGTAAGCCATTGGAACGTTATTGATTAAGAGAATACGAAATGAAAAAAATTGTACCATTGAGACACTACTGTTATTATATTGCGATTGTTTTAAATTAGCAGACTTGAGGCCCTGGGCTTTATGTATATCATGTTACCTAATACTCTGCTCCACCCCTCATGGGATCACCAGCGTGATCGTATGTATGTATGTAGGTGAATGTGCCCACCCCTGATTACGAGGGTCGGAAGGAGATACTGCAGTTGTACCTGGCGCGGGTCGCGGCTCACCCCTCGGTGGACTGCGACGTGCTGGCCCGGGGGACCACGGGCTTCACCGGGGCTGACCTCGAGAACATGGTCAACCAAGCGGCGCTCAAGTAAGTGCTCGCGTCGTCGACAAAGTACCCGGTGTTCCATTTAACAAATAGAACCGGGAGCAGCCATCGGGAGCACCCGGGGCGTTCGTGGCCCTGAAAAGGGCCGTCCGGAACTAGCCGTGGTGGGAAAACAAAAACAACTCTATGATGGCATGTGACTTCGAATGCCAAACGACACTTGACATCAAAAGCTACACACCCGCCGAGAAGGTTTCCCCACCATGTTACCAGGGTCCGCCACGAAGAGGCTTCCGGACGTGGACCCTAGATGACTGCCTCCTTAATAAGGGAGCGGGTCGCTGTCAATCAGACATGTCACTGTCACGCGATTATCGCCTACAATTTTAACACTGGGAACTTTGTCGATTGTACATACACAGAGCTACACACCCACTCACAAAAACACACATTGCACACACTCACAGGCGTCGTCCTAATTGGCAAACGATCGTACGATGATACCACGCGTTGTCATCTCACGATTAGTTCAACATAAAAGATTTCTTTAGTGTCCTGATTGAACTGGGAAGTCATCACACGAGCACAGAAACATTTCTTTCGTACGCATAGTGCAATCGCGCGATAGATGCCAGTTAGGACGACGCCACACACTCGCACACATAGTGATGGGTCGGATCGTTAAAAATATATATCCGCCGATACGCTTCCAAATACGGATATTTGGTGTAAAGATCCGCGGACACGGATATGGATCTTAATTTTCTTACTCAGTCATTATCATCATCATCCTCAGCCTATTATCGCCCACTGCTGAGGCCAATGAAAGGAAAAAGATAACACAACTGTCAAATCTTAGAGGTTAAGTTTGGTTCTGTTTGGCCATAAATTAAAAAAAAAGATGGATGGCAAAGACATTTTCTGTTAGTAATCCTACGTTGCCCATTATTGGTACGTTCCGTATTTTTTTAAATATCTCACAGTTTAGCAAGTAATAAATTCTGAAAAAAATATAGTGCTATAGATGGCCAAAGCTCCAAATGGTTTCGTAATCATAATTTTTTTTTTAAATGTTGTCAATTATTATCACGTAGAGCGGCTATAGACGGAGCCAAGACGGTAACCATGAAGTACCTGGAAGAGGCGCGCGATAAAGTCCTGATGGGGCCGGAGCGCCGCTCGCGGCTGCCCGACGAAGAAGCCAACGCTATCACCGCCTACCATGAGGGTGGACACGCCGTTGTCGCTTACTATACCAAGGTAATTACCTCAAGGAGAATGCCCAAACTTGCCCACAATGCGGCAATATCCAAATATACATCAAAAATAAGCGTGCGACTTTTATCGCTGTTTATCTACACAATTAAAACTTGCGACAAGCTTTTATAACATTTAAATTGTGTTATTTTATTTTCTTCTTTTTAGAGCATTTAAATAAAAGTTTGTTTTTAAAAATGTTATTTATAGATTCTTTATTTTTTAGTCAATTTCTTCGTATTCGTCTCCTCTCTATTTCGTATCTTACATTTGACACTTATATTATGGTAGTGTTTAAAAATAATTAGTCTGCAATCTTAATCTGCATTTTGGATTTGGAGTAAAGTTAATTTAAATTTCGCATTTATCTCACCAAACCCTTTCATTTACCATATCATGTGAGTGCACAAAAAACAACTAGTCCGCAATATTGGATTTAGACTGACATCACTTAGCTAGGCATTTATTGTCATCCAAACTAAACGTGTATGCTCAATTTCAGCTCAATCGAATACCAACAAAATAGTCGAAACATGGTTTGCAAATTTTGAAGGACAACTTACGAACAGTGGAAGTTAATTAAAGCTTGTAATAATAAAAATAGGATGTAGAGAAGGCCTATTTGACTTCCTGGTCAAACTTCTATTTTGAAGGTGGCAGCGAACCTGTTAATGCTAATTGGTTTACAAACCTTTCTTAGTAAGACTCTCTGTTAACATTCGGTTAAACTGATTAAGATTTTCCAAAATGTTTGTCATTCCAGGACTCTCACCCACTCCACAAAGTGACCATCATGCCGCGGGGTCCGTCCTTGGGACACACTGCTTATATACCCGCCAAAGAGAGGTACAGTTTTGTAAAATTATAAAAATAAGCAACTAAAAAAATTACTATTTCGCCCAATTACTTTTCTTTTGACGAATTAAAAGTAGATAAAGTTCATTTAAGTAAAGAACTTTTTAATTTTGATCACTCAGATACCACGTGACGAAGCAGCAACTCCTCGCTATGATGGACACAATGATGGGTGGCCGCGCAGCCGAAGAACTGATCTTCGGCCCGGAGAAGATCACCTCAGGTATTTGTTAACGTCTATCGCGAACTCACCTGCTTCAGCTGTTATTATACCTTATTTACCAACTCTTAATCTTATACTATTCGTTGCGCGTTTACTGTGATCTGATCAATATAGTCAAATGCCTTTCATAAAACAAAAATCCAAAATTTCCATATTTCTTCCTATAGGTGCATCGTCAGACTTAAAGCAAGCGACCAGTATAGCGTGCCACATGGTTAAAGAGTGGGGGATGAGCGAGAAAGTCGGACTTAGAAGTTTGGAGCAACCCAGGAATAGCCTCGCTCAGGGAGATACGCTGGGACCATATACTAATGAATTGGTAAGGAATCAAATCAATCTTTATTCAAATTGGGTTTTAACATTGCACTTATGAACGTCAAGTTTCTAATTAAATATGTCTACAAGGTGTAACAGAAATAACGCACACCATGAATAGTAACATTTATTAACTAGGGCCCGAGGCAAGTACAAAATTTTTTGTCACTCCCTGACTAGGAAGTGGCGTATGGGATTTTATCAGGTGTGGCATAAATTATGATTTTTTTTTATCCGCTACACCCGAAGCCAAATGGAAGGGTTATGATTTTAGCAGTCTATGTATGTTTGTTTTTACGTATGTTCCTTCGTAGCGACTAAACTATTCGTCCGATTTTGATGAATAAGTTGTTAATCCATTCGTTATTATGGTCCGGGCTGGTCTATATCCGGTCCGGCGTCCCGGTCCGACTTTAACATCATCGGAAGAGTCGATTTTAACCTGTAAACCCCGATTTTAATCGATTTCTTTATATTTTTAGCGTGGTTTATTTTCCGTAGTAGGGTTATAGTTTTGATTACTTTTTTTTCTTGTTTAAATTCTAAGGCTGTAGTATTGTAGTTTTAAATTCACAATCGCCGTTGTTTTAGGTTGATGGTGAGATAAAAAAGATCTTAGCGGACAGTTACGAGCGCGCGAAAGCTATACTGAGAGCGCACGCGAAGGAACACAAGGCTCTGGCAGAGGCTTTATTAAAGTAAGTAATTTATTTACATGAGGGTTTGAAATAAGATCGACCCATAGTGCTTATCACAAATTTAAGGCAAATCAAGTCACCTAAGCATTCTGCTGATTGTTATACAAAAGTACAACACCTTTGCAACCAAGATAGTATGGAACAGCTGATTTTTTGATCGGTTTTGTTATTCTGGCACAGTAGAATGGCATCACCCCATAACCTCCAATAGGTGTCGTAGAAAGCGAATAATACACCAGCAAAGGGGTATTGACCACCTTATACTCCGTCCACCAATCCGCATTGGGCAAGCGTGGTGGACTACTGTCTAAACCACCTTCGATGACAAGGGGAGGCCTTGTGTCCCCGTCTAATTATAAAGACTGTTATGATGGTGATGTCTTATTTTAAAAGGATGCCAATCGATGTCTTCTCAGTGACACCGTAGTTTGTATGTCTATGTCTGTGTCAGCTCTCGATCAAACATGTCGTCGCCGTTGCTTGAAGTGTATGACAATTTAGCAATTTTGTGTGCCTGTTTTATTGTCATTCACAATAATAATTCTTAACAAAAGGTCCTAACCAAAACAGAGAAGGTGGTGGCAAACGGAATTATTCAGAAACAGGCTTTTAGGAAGAGCTTTGATGAGGGACCTTAAATTTCAACACAAAACTTCACCCGTATGTCACCTAATGACTTCGAATATTTGCAACCGTATCCGAACGTGCAATGCGAGTGAGTGATGAACGCGTCCAGACTGACCGTATCTGTATCACCCTTGATGATCGGACAAAACCGACATGACATGGGACGGGCCGTATCATAACGGCGTATAGAGATCGCGTATTATCCCGTCGTGGTGGAGTGGTCAGTACAGCTGGCTACACATCAAGCGGTCCGGGTTCGAATCCTGGTAGCGGCAAATGTTTGTGTGACGAACACGAATGTTTGTTTGCGAGTCATGGTTGTTTATATATTTATTTAAGTTTATTTATATAAATATCTAAAATTATTATGTATATTAAAAAAAAATGTCCGTTATCTAGTATCCGTAACACAAGTTATTAATGATACTTACCTCGGGCTAGATAATTGGTGTGAGCGTGAAAATATATTATTATTATTTAGTTTACTGAGTTTTTTCTTTTCTCGAAATTGTTATTTCGGTTCTTAATGAAACCACGGGCTAAAGCCAAGTGGAGTTCATTGATTTGTGGGATTGAAGTTTTCTGCATATATAGGATCCTCCTGTAAAAATTTACGCACGGTTCGACAAGTGTTAAGAATAGCAGCCTTTTGCATTGTTATGTATAGATTATCATTTAATTCTAATTGCCGTAAATAGTGAAGGAGGTGTTTGGGAATGACACCGGTGCTGGAAAGTACCAAGGGTACTATATATACTTTATGCATTTTCCAGATTCTAATTATTTCTTCTTTTAATTCGGTATATTTATGTATTTTTTCAATAATTTTATTATTATTATTATTATTATATGACCCGTCCACATTATGCGATCATGATACGCGTCGGCGATACGGATACGCTGATCGGATCGGGCAAATGATACATATCTGAACCCGCCTTTATACAACATTCTCTGTTACCAATATTAAAATGATTCAACTACAGTCATTTTTATTTTCAAATAGATGGTTTAGGCGCTTAGTGTCAAAAATGCAAAATATCAGATTCTCGAAATGACAGATTTAGTAAATTGAATGTTACATTCGCAAAATATCAAATTCGTATGATGTCCTTAAAGATTTTTGTTTTATGTAGTTTTTGTAAACTTTGTTATCATTACGTAAAACTCAATTTTAGTTGTAAAATTATTTAAACTATATATTTAAATTGTTTTTGGTTCAATTTTTGTCCAAATTGTAAATTTTTTTTTATTGTAATGATGCAGAAGCCGATTCCAAGCAAACTACTTTTAGGGTGCGCGCTATTTCAGTTATTGTTTACGTACCTATGTATTGTTAACAGATACGAGACACTCGACGCTGAAGACATAAAGGCTATAATGAACGGGGAGAAGGTGAAGTTGGACAGACAAAACCGCTCCGCTAAAGAGCCCGCCCCCGCGCCAGCTTCTGCTCCCGCCGCTACCCTGCTACCGCCTCAACCGCAGCCAGCGTAGAATAGGTCAGTGTTCAAGATGAAACGTATAACGTACTTTTCAAAAACAGGTTTAATTAATTAGTGTTACAAAAATGAGCGGTAAAATTGTTCTGTTCGAATGATTGGGAACGTATGAACGAAAGAATGAATGAATGAACTTTTGGCGAGTGATTGAGTTGAATGAAGTATGTTTGTATTGGGGCGTAGGCAGTCAGTATTTTTTATTTTTAACCCGCTATAAAAAAGAGATGAACAGGTTACATGTAGTGTCAAATCTTGATGATATAATTTTAACAATTGTGCTGAACTGTGAGTACGCAGAGATAAACAGTACCTAAAACCCTTTGAATGTTAAATATAAAGTCTCATACAGCTGTCACTCTGACGTCAGGATGTCCGATCTATTGTCATGTTATCATGTTTATGAAAATTAACCTGTACCTAAATAGTACCTAGTCAAATGCAACACATAATGCAAATAAGAATTCCCAAAAAAAATGAAACAAAAATGTTGTAACCTTTATTTCAATGACTAAAAAACTACCGGTACTCTCCTAAGCCCTTCTGGGGGCGTTTTTAGCTCGGCTTACTTGACAATATGGGCCAAGCAGTACCTCCAATAGTGACAGGTTGCCAGTAGCATTGAAAATGGCGAAAGATGCATTATATTACTTTCGTATTTCTCATGTAAAATACATGTATTATTAGAATAAAACAAATTCAAGTCAAGTCAAATGACAAGCGACCACGGCCTTTCGTTATACCATTCTTTCTGACGCTATGAAAGCGCGCAGAACACTCAATGCGAAATATCTTTTTTTTTTCAGGTACCCACGGTTACATTATTGATTCCCCCGCAGCACCTAGAGTAGCTCCGTCGGTCAGTGTACAAAGAGAATAGAGAAGTGTTACTGAAAATTTTGCAGGCAGAGATGCATTGTTCATAATTATTATTATTATGTTGAAATTTAAATAAAAATAAGTAAAATCTTACATTATTTAGAAAGTGTTTCATTTACTCTTCTTTATAACAAGCAAATTGACAGATTCTCAAAATGACAAATTCGCAGAATTCCAAATTCGCAAAATGTCAGAATGAGCAGAGGATTGGCGTATTTTAAATGCGCCGACGACGCGCGTTTTACTTCATTGTACAATTGACGATGTCTTTGATCAAAACGGGGAAGGTACGAGTGGCTACAGCGCGTTTGTATCGCTGTATCTGCGCTTACACGTGCGGTTTTCAAAGTTTGAATTTGGCATTTTCTAATAGTTTTTTTTCAAACTTAAAAGAGGTCCACACATTCTAAAAACTCCACGTAGTTTTTTTTTTGACCCACCCTTCTGTATTTTTTTCTCTTTCATTTTGAATTAAAAACATGTTTAATAACGTTTTTAAACGGAAAATGTAAAGGCAAAAGGACCAAAGTCCATACAGCTATGTCTTTTGTTTTCTTTATTTCTGGAATAATGTATGCCAGTCAGTATGGTTTTCTCATTGTTAATAGTGGACCCTAAATATTTATTTTATTATACTTTTTAACTGATAGAGAGGTACGTCAATAACGTACCTCTTTATTTTGTATAGAAAAAAATTTTTAAATACAAAACAATATCGGACATTTTCGATAGGCTTGTGGCCAAAAATTTAAACAAGATAGTTTTTTTTAATGAAACTAACTAAACATGTGGCTGTATACACATAAAAATTCTTTGCCTTCCAAGCAACTTCCAAGGGTAAATAATACTGCTGTGGGAAGTCAGTGCAGCATATAATTAAAAATATAACTTTTTCACCCTGCTTTGATATAAAAAATAAACAATGAGAAACCATAATTCGTTAAATTACTTTTCATTAGTTATTGCGCATTGTGCGCAGGTTTGGGCATTCTCCTTTGGTGTTTTTTTTATTCTTGCCAGAGAAGCTCTTGGCCATCGCGGATGGAATTGAGCTTCACCTTGAACCCTCAACCACAGATGGACTGGATACCTTACCATTCACTGTCGGAATATAATGCTGTTAACATATATGTTAATACTAGCTTTTGCCCGCGACTTCGTCCGCGTGGAATAGTTACTTTAGGCAGCATTTTTTGTGTAGATACTTATTATGCAAAAAACACACATAAACCGCAGTGCACTACAGTAAATGGCATTTTTACAATCTACCGTTTTAAGTTTTTCCATCCTTTGCTACTTACACGCAACCTCTCATCCCCACATCGGTCAATATTTCAAAAACGCTAGAACAATATTTGCGTTTCATGGTTTTATCTTCGATACTGAGGAATCGAACGATACCCATATTGACATTATGTTAAAAAGTCGCAACCGCCATCTTGGAGCTCGAAATAGATGTCGTATTCGAAATCGGGACACCCGAAAACCACGAAAATGACACCCATATTGACATTTTGTCAAAAAGTCGCGTCCGCCATCTTGGATCTTGAAATAGATATTTTATTCGTAATCCGGACCCCCAAAAACCACGAAAACGATACCCATATTGACATTTTGTCAAAAAGTCGCGTCCGCCATCTTGGATCTTGAAATAGATATTTTATTCGTAATCCGGACCACCTAAAACCACGAAAACGATACCCATATTGACATTATGTTAAAAATTCGCGTCCGCCATCTTGGATTTCGAAATAGATGTCGTATTCGGAATCGGGACCCTCAAAAACCACGAAAATGACACCCATATTGACATTTTGTCAAAAAGTCGCGTCCGCCATCTTGGATCTTGAAATAGATATTTTATTCGTAATCCGGACCCCCAAAAACCACGAAAACGATACCCATATTGACATTATGTTAAAAAGTCGCAACCGCCATCTTGGAGCTCGAAATAGATGTCGTATTCGAAATCGGGACCCCCGAAAACCACGAAAATGACACCCATATTGACATTTTGTCAAAAAGTCGCGTCCGCCATCTTGGATCTTGAAATAGATATTTTATTCGTAATCCGGACCCCCAAAAACCACGAAAACGATACCCATATTGACATTTTGTCAAAAAGTCGCGTCCGCCATCTTGGATCTTGAAATAGATATTTTATTCGTAATCCGGACCACCAAAAACCACGGAAACGATACCCATATTGACATTATGTTAAAAATTCGCGTCCGCCATCTTGGATCTCGAAATAGATGTCGTATTCGGAATCGGGACCCTCAAAAACCACGAAAATGACACCCATATTGACATTTTGTCAAAAAGTCGCGTCCGCCATCTTGGATCTCAAAATGGATGGTGTACGGGACCTCCGAAAACCACGAAAATGATACCCATATCGATATTATAATAAAAAGTCACAACCGCCATCTTGGATTGGATTTTTATTTCTTATCAAGTGTCTAAATTCAAAGTTTCATGGTTTCATATATCTTTAACTATGACGGACTTCCATACAAATTTTCATCCCCAATTTCATCCCCACATGGGTCTAAATTTCAAAAATCCTGGAACTAATATTTCTTTCTTTCTTATTAAGTCCCTAATTTCAAAGTATCATGGTTTTATCTTTAATAATGACGAAGTCCCATACAAACTTTCATCCACTATTTCACCCCCATACAGGTCAAAATTTCAAAAATCTTAGAACAAATATTTCTTTCTGTCTTATTAAGTGTCTAAATTCAAAGTTTCATGGTTTCATATATCTTTAACTATGACGAACTTCCATACAAATTTTCATCCTCAATTTCATTCCCACATGGGTCTAAATTTCAAAAATCCTGGAACTAATATTTCTTTCTTTCTTATTAAGTCCCTAATTTCAAAGTATCATGGTTTTATCTTTAATAATGACGAAGTCCCATACAAACTTTCATCCACTATTTCACCCCCATACAGGTCAAAATTTCAAAAATCTTAGAACAAATATTTCTTTCTGTCTTATTAAGTGCCCAAATTCAAAGTTTCATGGTTCTATCTTCAAAAATGACGAACTTCCATACAAACTTTCATCCTTTCATCCCCTATTTCAACCCATACAACCTTTTTTTCGCGATAAAAAGTAGCCTATGTCCTTCCCCGAGATCTAATCTATAGTTGTATCAATTTTCATCAAAATCGGTTCAGTGGTTTAGACGTGAAAGCTTAACAGACAGACAGACAGACAGACAGAGTTACTTTCGCATTTATAATATTAGTAAGGATAATGCTGTTAACATATATGTTAACAGCATTATAATAATATTAAATATTAATAATATTATTATGGCGACAGATTTTGATAAGACGGTGGTAGCTAGACTGGCGGACTTAAAAAAAAGAACCACGAGTATAAATGAGTAATCCCTGCCTGCCTAGCATGAGTCATGACCACCGAAACACGATATGATATAGCCATTTATCGCGTTGAACTGTCAAAAATTATTGAATATAACCGTTAACTTGGAATTTTTTGGAAACTGCGAACATTTAAGGCTTATAAATATTCGCAGTTTCGATAAATTTTCAAGATTGCGGTTATATCCAATAATTTTTGACAGTTCAACGCGATAAATGGCTACATCATATTATCGTTTTCCGGTGGTCATGCTAGGCGAGCTGATGATGGAACCCGGGACAAACAACTAGACCTCGGAGGCGGTACTATAGACCTTGTCCTGAAGAGCGAATTCGTCGCGAATCTACGCGCGTTGACGAGGTACTGGGGCTCAATACATTGCGTCCACAGCCTTCGAGCGAGTTTTTATGTGTTCGCGAGTAAAAACTTGCGGCGAATTCGCTCTTCTGGACAAGGTCATAATGATAATTGGGATCTGCAGTAAACACAACTGCTCACCGTCTGGCAAACCCAAGCCCGTACGCTGGCGTATGTAGTTGTAAGAGCGAGTTCACATACACGACTGTATTAAAGATCGGTGCGGTGCGGTGTGAACACTACCTCTAGTAGCTATGTATCCATTTAAGAAGATCCTGTAAATACCGTAGATAGAGGAAACTGTAGATGGGCAATTTGAAAGAGAAAGAGCATACTAACACGTGTACACGCAGGCGGCCTAAGTAGGCCTGTCAGTCACATAGAAAAGACAGCAACTGTCAGACTAATTTGTTTGTTTGTTAGGGTTTTTGGCTTGGTATCTTAGACCTTTGAGCCATCATCATTTATTCTCCATCAGTATTTCTTGTTTGCATTAAAATACGGGCGTCACACACATTTAAATGCATTTAAGGAGTGCTTGGAAAGAAATGCATGGCAAAAGACCTCATGTTTGTCACGTCACATACACAAAACCTTCATTTCAATGATTCCTCATAACTGTTCGTCAACACGGATACTTATGCAACAAAACAACACCACTTTCACTGCACAAAATCCACTCCAAAGCAATTTTGAGTTATCGAAATAAAAATCGACATCCAAACGCCATGGTTTCCCGCCAAACACTGTCAGACAAGGAGCTTATATTTTCTGTCAGACTAGTACTATTTGTCACGCACAGATGCGCATTACACGCCCACAATTTATTTTTGGTCTCGCCCTAGTCGATTCATTGCCAATTTATACACGTCAGTAATTATAAATCTATGGTAAATACGTCAGATTAATCCATTGGTCTGAGGTAAATACTGACTTTCTGTGTGAACGCGCCCTAGCTGTCAAAGTCTGACGTCGTTACTAAGTATTCACATAATTCGAGTCAATATTTGTTCGAAAAACATTATGTTCATTGTATAATTCATATACAAAGATACACTAAAAAAAAACAAAAATGTGTATAGCATAAAAATATGTAACAACAGTTGCATGGGGTAAGTAAATAAAAGTCAGAAAATGCAAACGCAAGATATATTTCACAAAGCCTGCGTGTCATGCAGCGTGGCGGCGAGTGCTCGCGAGCCGCTCGCGAACTTGTTCGTCCGTGATAATGCCGCGAACACGTGCGCGCCCAACACTGCCGCTTGGGATGAACTGCTGTACAGAAAGATAAGGTACGTTTATTTTGAGTGGATCCCACTTTATTCATGGACTAGTGTTCGCCCGCGACTTCATCCGCGTAGTTATTTTAACGAATTTCACATATATTATAGCATTCTAATGGTGTAAGTATTTTTAAAATCAGTTTAGTAGTCTGGGCCTGAAGGTGTAACAAACAAACAAAATCACTTTCACATTTATAATATTAGCTAGGTTATACACAATTGATGACGTTGATGAGAAATGTCAATGGGTCTCATAAGAAGGCTCAAAGGCAATGGAGAGGGCTATGCTTGGAGTTTCTCCCGAAATCAGTTCCGTATGTATTATCTAACCGCACAGAGAAACAATTTTGACTACAAAAGAAGTTTACAATATAAATATCAACCATACCCGATCCAGGCAGAAGGTACTGTGTCCTCGGGTAGATCTTCTAATAATTTCTCAGCGAGTGAACATCGTATTAGTTCTTCAGCGTACGATTTCACAGCTGACAGAAGTACTGCATGGACCGCACTGGAAATATCAGAATTGGATATAAAATACAGGAAAAAAAATGTTAAAGGCTAGAAAAGAAGATTCTTTCAGAGGATATTGTATCCGCTTGTTGAACCAAAACATAAGAGCCCTTACACACTGCGACTTTTCGCAGCGATACAACCGCGCGACTTGTAGCGATACACACGCACGTTAGATGCCGTGATGCCGGCAGAGTAGAATAGGATCGCCCCATATCCTCCTGTGTCGTAGAAGGCGACAATGGATCAGCAAAGGGGTATTGATCACTTATACTCCGTCCACCAATCCGCATTGGGCAAGCGTGGTGGACTACTGCCTAAACCTCCTTCGATGATAAGGAGAGGCCTTGTGTCCCAGCAGTTAGTCGAATTATAAAGGCTGTTATGATGATGATATGATGACACACACGTTTGTATCGATTCAGCAGCGGGGGTATAGGGGGGAAAGAACAGCCTGCTAATCTTGTATTTCGTTTACACCAATGGTGTATCGCGTTTGCTACGCGATTGTATCGCTGATTTTAAGTCTAGGTACGGCACAGCGGACTAGTCGCTCGAATTTGGAGCGACCATTCTGTAGTAGCATCCACATTACATCAAATAACACTACATTTGTGTGGTGTTGTGTTTCTGTCGGTGAGTGAGGTCACCAGAGTTCAGAGGGGTAGGGAAGGGGACTACGAGGTTTCTCGACTCTTGGATAAGGAAATGCATTACATTGAATAGAGCTCTGTGATTGGTTCGATTCTGTTGCCTAGTTCACATCGTCGAATGTACTGACGTTTTATTACTTCAACCCTACTTCAAACTTTAGACATCTGGATGTTGCTTTTGACCTCTTGACCTGTGCGTTGTGTATTAAAGCTAGCTAGCTAGGTAGTGTTATGCGTGAGCTTAGGTAAGCTCACGCATAATTCCGATCCCAACTTAAGTATTGTCTATGAATAGGTTTTTGTTGCGTGCCCTGTGTGTACACCTGTGCGTCCACACGCACAGAGGCTTCAAAATCCTTGCCATATGGGATGCACTGAGAAATACCTTATTTTTCATAGCATTGTTTTTTACTAAGCATGGTTTGTGAATACGGGCGTAGGGTTGGCAGCGCGCGAGTGTCACGTCAGTGTTGCGAGCGTCTATAGGCTACGTTGACTACTTACCACCAGGCAGGCCGTATGCTTGTCAAACAATCAAATCATCTACATCATCATGCGGCTGTCCTGCTCCCAATAAATTTCTGGTCGGCGTAAATATTTTTTCTCTTCCATGCATCTCGGTCAGCCTTCATCTGAGCATTAACTCCTTTCTATGCCATTTGACAGCCGGACGACAGAGGAAAAGATGGATAGATTGCGTGAGAGATGTCACGCAATCTTTCCTTCTATCCTGTCTACAACCAAATAATATAATTAAATTAACAGATAAACTCACCTGTAAGAATATCCATTGCCTATGTCTTCGTTCTTCAACTCTACACCTATATCAGCGCACTTTCTCTCTATAAACATAAACCTTAGCCGATCCTCCTCACTTTCAACTGGCAACACTGTCAAACTGTCTTCAATCACTTCTGGCAACACTTCCTGTTTCACTTTCACTGGTAAGTCTGAACACAACACATCTATCACTTCATCTGTGTCTGAAACCTTTTCTGATTCAACACTAGATTCCTTAAGATATTCGTCACTATTGAAAAGAGTTAAAGAACAGATATCTTCGCGATTTGGGTATTTTTCTTTGATATTTGATTCTGATTTTCTTGAGTTATCGAGATTGTTCCACATTGACCATTGGTTGGAGTTTGGTTGTCTTTGTATAGACTCAGTTCTGATCGGATGGTATCCATGTAATCTTGTGTATATGAGTATCTGTTTTGTTGTCCAAACTGAGTCTTTATGCTTAAAATGGTCCATTAATATACTGTTGATTGTCTTGGCTCTCGTCCACTGTAACAGATACAAATTATTAATTTATCACCTGATGTAATACTATGTGTCGTCATAGGTCCACCCTGTATGGCTTAGGTGAAATCTAAAAATGTTTCATCTATATTTTATAGAGTTGACATAAGAACTCTGAACTACAGTACATTGAAGTATCTTTTGTAGTTATATCTTAGTATTAACCATCTAATATCGGACAGGACGGTCTAATACTTGATATTATAACAAGGAAAGATTTGTATGTTTGTAATGAATAGGATCAAAAACTACTGGAGCAATATTAAAAATTCTTTCGCTGTTAGAATGCTATTTTTTCAATGAGTAACATAGCCTATATTAGTCCCAAATATAGGCAAGTGATTTGCTGTTTTTAAAATACACACCTCAATATTTCTCCTCTTCGCAAAATCTAACTTCCAATACTTCTCCTCGCTCTCCACTACAAAGGGGAACTGACTCACAAACTCTGAATCTTTAGCCCACTCCGTTATAATCGGCAACGCTTTACACATATAATTCACAGCCATTCTGACACAACTGAATGATGTTGCCGCATGACACAGCCGCTCGTACAGTCCATTCTCTTCAAAACTGAGATCCGATTCATCTGGCAACATTGGCTCATCTAAATTATCAGTGCAGACATTGCGGAGGTAGCAATGATCGTTCTCTATATGCGAAAAGTTTGAATTAATCATAGATTTCCCTTTCATATCACATTTCAGCTGACTTTTTACTTCAGGCTTCAATAAAGACACACCTTTCTTTTTCCTGAAAGTTTTCAGGCCATTCGATTTGATCGGACTGATTTTGGCGGTATTCGTGTTATTTATCACTATCTCCTGCACTTTACTCAGATCTAAATTCCTATCCATTTCGAGATAGTATATTTTTCCTGTGGTAGCGTCTATATATTTCATTATACGTTTCTTCACAGGACTACCTTGATTCACTTCTGTGGGTTCTGGATTATCCGGAAGCTCGGTTTTGAAGGAATCAACTTCTTCGTTACTAACTACTTCTCTTTCTGTTTCTTCCGCGCTTTTCTGCGGCTTCTTTTTCACTGGTTTGATGATCATTTCATCGACATCTAACTCCGTTGTGTCTTTACTGAAAAATTCTGTCCAATTGTCCGAGTAACTGTTAGTTTCTTCTGGCTCCTGTTTTATGTGGTACAATGATAATTTGCTTTCAGGTTGATTGTCAGTTTGTTCCATTGCGTGCTCGTTTGTGTCTTCCATTGCGTGCTCGTTTGTCTGTTCCTCTGCGTGCTGGTTTGTCTGTTCCTCCGTTTCAGCTAAGGGTTTTGGTATGGAGTCTACGTATTCGAACTCTAACATCTCGGGTGTGCTGTACAACCATACATCTACGATGGTTTCTGCGCCTATAAAGATAAAAATTGTTAATATTAGATAACTGCCACATGAAACTTGTGTGCAAAAATTAACAATGCAAATAGAAACAATAATAAAATCCGCGTAATTTGCGTATACCTAACAATGTCGAAGATTACATCTCCAACATCCGATGAGATATTTTGACGATCTATGAGTTAGTTATGCATTTGCATTTTGAAAACATTATGGTTGTTTATATTTACATTTGGCATGTATAAAATATACCTAATTAAATAGAAACATAAAAAAAACACAGGCAAATTTACTTGTCGAGAGTTTATGGATTTTTAAATTCCTCTACATCGAATCCAATCATTCAAGGTCATCTCATAGTTAAAAACCTACAGGGGTGGCAGAGATATCGTAAAAGGGTATGCAATTAAGTATTTCATTCATTTTGAGTGAATTTTACCTCATTTGATGTCTGTTACTCTGAGATATGGCTTTATACATACATACGATGACACTCGTAATCCAAAGAGGGTTGAGCAGAGTCTTAGGCAACATTTCGTAACACATCCTATCTAGCAATATGGGCTATGTCGTGCCTCCAAATAGTGACAGGTTACCAGTCCACATAAAAGTGGCACCAAATTCAAAAAGTAACAATCCAGTCAGTAAACAAACAAAAACCAACAACCAGGACAAATGTTACACTCAAAACCATCTCAGCAGTTAGGGTAATATGGTTTTATGTGTAACCAAATGTTAACTAAAGCTCTGCTTGACTCTTTTCGAATTAAGCTTAGCAGGCTATGCACACTTACTGAGACTACATTACTACTACAGAACATTGGAAATTCCATTGATAAATATAGAAAATAACAACGGTCTAAGTAAAGTACCTTGAGGCACTCCAGCGACCAACTGGCGCCAAACAGACGTAGTTCACGTATTATAGTCTACTTTCACACACTGTAGGCGGCCAAAAAGGTACAAAAGAAACCATTAAACAGTAGTATGAGAAATGTTCTCCGAGTGAACAATACCAAGAAGTAAACCGAAGCAAACAGAGCCGAATGCTCTACTCAAATCCATAAAATAACAGTTTCAGAAAAAAAGACGAAAATCTTTATTGACTTTGTCAAAACTCACCTAAAGTTTGCAAGCCAGTATAATTCCTGTCCAATTTAATGTTGTGTTCCACTGAAGCTGGTCTGTTGACGTCGGGCAGGGGGAAATGCATCTCTATGACTGCGGGAAATTCTCCCCAGCCTCGTCGTGATATATGGAATGGGGCCTTGCTGGAAAAAGACACATTTGTAGGCTAATTTTATTTACCATTGTCAAGTTTTTGGCGTCACCTTATGGTAAGTGATCCTACCACCAACCAAAAGGAGCACGTCGGATATGTTAGAAGCTAGAAGAAGTTAACAGAGATGACATAATATTTTTATAAAAATAAATTAAGAAACCTTTACATTACTAAATTAGTTTTTTTAAAGCT
This sequence comes from Elophila nymphaeata, assembly GCA_955850985.1. Taxonomy (NCBI): domain Eukaryota; kingdom Metazoa; phylum Arthropoda; class Insecta; order Lepidoptera; family Crambidae; genus Elophila; species Elophila nymphaeata. Next base: position 22,923,903 of record OY039066.1, on the reverse strand, counting down.
CCTTTTTATCATTATTAAATTTTTAAACAATCAAAACTTAAAGTATTGTTATGAATTCGTAAATTGCCGTAGAAATAACGGGAAAACAATAGAATGTTCAACAAAATACTCGAAGCTTCCAGAAGGGCCTCGACGAATTCGATGAGAAACTCCTAAGAACAATGGGCACGTGCGAGCAATAATGAGCCTACAGTCAACTAACATAAGGTTTATATTCGTCAGATGATCTTGGTTGTTTGTTCAAGATAATAGTCGAACATTCTAGTGTTTGCCCGATTTCGTTTTCCATAGTATAACAGGACTTTTGATTGCAGCGTATGGGCATTCTAAGTTTAGAAGCGATCAAGTACGGATCACACAGACACGTCAAATTTATACAACCGCTTTTTTGCGTCGTGGGGTGTTAGTACAATTAATTCTTATAGTGAAAAATTTACCAAAATGGGTGTTAGTGAGAATAACAAGTTACACAAGATACTTACTACACGTGCACAGTATGATGAGGTGCGTAAGACGCGTGTAGCCGCGCTACTACATGTTACACAAGATACTTACTACACCTGCACAGTATGATGAGGTGCGTAAGACGCGTGTAGCCGCGCTACTACATGTTACACAAGATACTTACTACACGTGCACAGTATGATGAGGTGCATAAGATGCGTGTAGCCGCGCCACTATATGTTACACAAGATACTTACTACACGTGTACAGTATGATGAGGTGCGTAAGACGCGTGTAGCCGCGCTACTACATGCTACACAAGATACTTACTACACGTGCACAGTATGATGAGGTGCGTAAGACGCGTGTAGCCGCGCTACTACATGCGTCAGCACCGGCGAGGGGTCTGGCTTCTCTGCGGGCCCGCGGATGTATAGCAGCCATTTGTGAGTGGACTGGTCCACCCTAGACGCGGCCGGCGCGTACTTTGATGTGTTTCCTGTGAAATTTTACAGGAATTCTTTCACTGCTAAAGCTGTGCGATTATGGAATGCTTTGCCAATTGAAATCAGACGGGCACAATCACTCGTGGTGGCTAGTGAAGGAGCACTATCTGTCACTGTAAATTCTGATTTCTTACTGTAAATAGTATCAAGTATATATAATAGGTTGGGGAAAAAGTTTCTTCGCATTATTTAAGAAAATTCAAAACATTTTTTAATATAGTTTATTTACATTTAACTAAAGTATGTAGGTACCATTTTGTTCGATAACTTTTTGCCATCTTGTAGGTAGGGACATGATCTCATTGCTATAGAAATTTTGGGACTTCTGGTCAAAATACCGCGACAAGTGGTTTTGGCAGTCCTCTCGTGATGTTAACCTGACACTGCCTAAAGAATTCTGAAGAGACCGAAACAGGTGGAAATCCGAAGGTGCAAGGTCAGGACTATACGGCGGATGCATTAACACCTCCCAGCCAAACTCTCTTAATTTTTGCTGAGTGGCTAAAGATGTGTGAGGTCTAGCGTTATCATGATGAAAAACCACACCCCTTCTGTTGATTAATTCCGGCCGCTTTCTCTCAACTTCTTGCTTTAATCTCATCAGTTGTTCGCAGTAGAGTTCAGAATCGATGGTCCTGCCTGGTGGTAACAGCTCATAATGAATAATGCCCTTCCAATCCCACCACACACACAGCATCACCTTGTTGCGAGTTAACCCGGGTTTCGCCACAGTCTGTGAAGCCTGACCGGCCTTTGACCACGACCTTTTTCGCACGTTCTTGTCGTACGTGTCCACTTTTCATCACCAGTTATCAGCTTCTTCAAAAATGGTTCGGTTTCATTACGTCGTAATAAAGAATCACAAATGAGTACACGGTTCATTAGGTTTCTTTCAGTGAGCTCGAGAGGTACCCAAATGTCGAGCTTTTTTGTGTACCCAGTTTTTTTCAAATGCGCCAAAACTGTTTTGTGGTCAATGAGGATCAGTCACATAACAGGAGAACCGAATTTTGACTATTACATTGCATGCGTTATGATTTTCTAAGAACACTACTTTTTGATTTTTTGATATCCATCCATAAATGGCAAAGTTATTTAATATTTTATCTAGCCTTATTAAAAAACGCGCACCACCCGGCCGTGGATACCGATGACGTCATTCGACACAATCTGCGCGCGATCGCATTCGTCCAGTACGCATATTCGTGGTTAGTAGTGAACACTGTCGGTTTTTTGAAGTTTTTTGCATTGTCGGGTTATTGTTTCTGTGTTATGTAATAATGAACAACAAATTGAAAGATGGATTTGAAAAAGGACAGTCCGATAATCTACTTAAAGTGGATTCTTTCATGGTTTTTACTTTCGCGTATACGTAGTAAGTAGGTATAGAGGAAGTCTTGTAATCGTTAAAAAATTCGACCTCGAGATTTTGACGGATTTACACGTTTTGGATCTCCCTGAGTCCAAAAATACCTTTTTGAAATTAAGCATGTGTGTGTGTGTGTCACTGTGTGTCTGTGCGTTAGCACGATAACTCGAGTATGCTTTGACTTATGGCAACCAAATTTAACATGCGTGTATGAAATCAAAATATAATTAAGGTTTCTATCAACTTTTGTGTCGTCGATCACGAAAGTTAAGCAACCAAGTGCGCGGTCGGTACTCAGATGTGTGACCAAAAATTAACATGCATGTATGACATCCAAATATAAGGTTTCTATCGACATTTGAGTCGTTTCTGGTGTACGAGAAAGTCAAGGGGACACCACTCCCGATTTTTGAATATTTAAATAATCATGTGAAGTAATACCGAAATCCGCGGTTAGTTCAAGCATAGGTACTTCTTTACATCGGGGTCCACATCCGGAAGCCTCCTCGTGGCGGACCCTGGTAACGTGGTGGGGAAACTTTCTCGGCGGGTGTGTGGCTTTTGATGTCAAGTGTCCCTTGGCATTCGAAGTCACATGCCATCTTCGAGTTGTTTTTGTTTTCCCACCACGGCTAGCTCCGGACGGCCTTTTTCAGGGCCCGAGGGTGCGATGCGATGGCTGCTCCCGGTGTCCTCGTCAAGAGGTCGCGCCAGGTCGAGCAGCCGTCGGTGAAGAGACGGCCTATTAAGGCCGGCCGGCGTCGGCCAGCGGCCCACAGGGTCTGGCGTTAGTCGGTAGGTAGCCCCTGTGGGCTGCTGGTCACCAATTGGTGCACAAGGAGTGCCTAGACGGGCAGCCTTAGGAAGGTCTCGGTGTAGTTGCGCTCACGTGCAGATCCCGAGCCGTCCCGCAATAGCGCACTGGAGGTCAGGCCAGTAGCGGGGAGGCACGCCTTTACCTCGAGTCCCACATATCCCTTGCGGTTAGCACCACCCCGCAGGGACGATGCGTAAATGCATTTGACCTCCCCGTCAATAAAAAAAAAATAGGTACTTCTTTACATGGCAGGTGCGGTAGATAATTCTACTAATATTATAAATGCGAAAGTTTGGATGTTTGTTACTCAATCACGCCTAAATCGCTTAACCCATTTTGATGAAATTTGGTAGGGAGATAGTTTGAACCCTGGGGATGGACATAGGCTACATTTTATCCCACTGCTGAGCATAGGCGCGATATAACGTGCAGTCCACGTGGGCGATGTAACGTGTAGTTCACGCGGGCGATATAACGTGTAGTCCACGCGGGCGATGTAACGTGTAGTTCACGCGGGCGATATAACGTGTAGTCCACGCGGGCGATGTAACGTGTAGTTCACGCGGGCGATATAACGTGTAGTCCACGCGGGCGATATAACGTGTTGTCCACTTCTTATATCCCTACTTTGATGATTGTTAATTGTTATTAACCCACACGTTTATTTTAGGGCTGAGACAATATGACATAAAAGGATTAAGTTTCAAGTCTTTCTTCTATCTATCAATAAAATAGGTAAAATTTCATAATACGAGGATAAGTATATTAAAACTTACGTCGAAATGATCTTCGCAACAGTAATGAGTACTTTTGCTTGTTAAAGGATCTCTCTTCATAACACTTCACCACTTTATTCTAGCTTTTAGGTCCGTTGGAACACGAAAAAATAGTTTGTTCGGCGTACCTACAACTAGTTGTACCTACTCTTGCACTTTGGCACGATACAATATTTGTAAGACATTTTTATAGGCTATTGATGTCACCCCTATTGGTCTGAGATGTCACCATACACAACAATAAATTTAGAACAAAACGACCGAGACAAGCACAGCTCAAAAACTGCGCGGGATACGGAGTATAACTACAAAACTGTAGAGCGCGCGAGGTGGCGGCGGGGGATTTGTGTCGGATGACGTCACGCGCTCGCGGCTCGTACTCTCGGCCGTTTTTTGAACTGCTGCAGTAAAATCGCTGTATCTTCGTCATTTCTTATCCGATTTGAATATTTTTTTCACAGTATGTCATGGTTTTCTTACTGTTATAAAACTACATACTTAATAAAAAACGTGACTGATCCTCATTCCCAGTTCTTCAGCTACGTCGTAACTACTGACATGCCGATCTTGCTCCACTTTTTCAAAAATGGCATCCATTTTATCTGTAATAGGGCGACCAGAGCGACGTGCATCTTTGACATCAAAATTTCCGGATTGAAAACGCTTAAACCAAATTTGTGCTACTCTCACAGACACTGCACTAGGTCCATAAACATCGCAAATTTTTTTCGCGGCTTGCGTTGCATTTTTACCTTTTTTGTAGTAACATTTTAAAATGTATCGAATTTCTTCATTAGATTCACTCATCTTGGCGGTACGAAAAACAAATGAAAATCACACATTTTCCTAATTTGAATTTGGAATTATGTTCTTTAAAATTTAAACTTTCAATGATACCAAAACCAGCCAGATACAAATAGTATAGCCAAAGAGATTTTATTACAAGTTTATACATACTATAATGCGAAAAGACTTTTTCCCCAACCTAATATTTCAAATCAAATTTTATTTTTTATTGCCTCATATGTGGTTTACAAGATGTTATAATTATAGTAAGGTCAACACATTTATAAATATTAGCTATTGTGTCTAACGGGTGTAAAAAGACCGAGAAGTCCTTATGGAACATTTTTTTTTTCTTTTTGACTATACCACCTGGGAAATTAATACTAATGAAGTTATTGAAGGTCAAAGTTACAATTTTTTTTGAAATTTTATGATAACCATTTTTTTTTAATTCCACGCTCACACCAATTATTTCACCCAAAGTAAGTATCATTAGGAACTTGTGTTATGGATACTAGATAACTAGAATAGAATATGACTATTGTACATGCCTGGCTAGGATTATTGATTTTTCAAAAATCCAATGCAGTTTTTGTTTTCATCAAAATCGGGCTCGCGACTCCTTTGAGCATTTTCGATATTCCTTATAGTTTAGGATTTGGCCCTGAAGGACCACTTGAAAAATTCATATATACAGGATATACAGGGGTTAAGAAATATGCAACACTTACCAATAATCAGCCGATATCTGTGTTTCATCTTATTCCTCGTAGGGTCGTCCAGCGTGAGGACTTTTTCGACCCTCGGCTCGAGATGTCTCGGCACCTTCTTGGGCTTGCTGCCGCTCGCTTCCGGTTCTTGCTGTTCTGGCTCTGGCCGCAGACTCTTTGTCGTGTCTGCGGCGATTGTATAGTTTCTTTTCTGGATCATTGCCTAGAATGAGTTAAAGTTCGACCATTTAAGCAGTTAGTATTACGAAACATCGGTGTATTTGGCAAACGACTTAAATCCGTAAAAATATGTGTAGTGCTCGCGCAATTCTAAGAGGGCTGGACATACTTGATAGATCTAGTAAGCTTGTTATAGATACCGGTAATCTGTGGTGAAACATAACTGCGTGGTGTATAAAAACATTTTTGAGAAAAAAAAGAAACATTCGAAACAGCCTTTTTTAGTCGTGCCTATTGAAAAAAAAAATTTTTAAATGAACTTAATTTTTTTAAACATGCAAAACTTTGTTTTGTGAGTTGCATAGGTATGTCACTGCAGTTTCGTTGTCAAAGAAAGTCGACTTGTTGAAACCGAATTAGATGGTGATTAACTTTGCAAGTATCAAAACCTGTAACTACGACAACCAACTTCTTATACTTAAATTATCGTACTTTGTTACTTTTTCTGATAAAATCAACATAAGGTAAGCTTTGTATCGATTTACTCCTTAATCAGGAATAATTTATAATTTTATGTTAGAATTTGTATTGAAAATAGGGTGACTAACAACGACATGAGGGGTGAAACACAACGACATGCGGAGTGAAACACAACGACATGAGGGGTTAATACACAACGACTAATAGGAATATTCGCAACACCTGAGGAGGTTATTTACAACAACATTTAAATTGTTGCAAGTGATACTAGAAGTGATTTGCTCTATTAGCTTTATTTTAATATTTTTACAGAATTAAATTAAATAATTCCTAGCCAATATAAGCCTGATCGTCGAGGTAAAGGATATGTTCCATAGAAAAGAAGATCTTGTAATCGTCAAAAAATTCGACCTCGAGATTTTGACGGATTTACATGTTTTGGACCTTCCTGAGTACATTTTTTTTTTTTAATTATGTCTGTCACACACACAATCATGGCTGCGTTGAACATTACGCCACCGAGACACTGCTTTTCGCTGTCGAATTTTGTCAGTGCTTATGTTTTATGGTAAATATTGTTTCATCAAACCTTTGAAATTTGCACGTCTAAGACCCGAACGAAATATTCTTGCAAATATTTGATGACGCCCATTTAAGATGAAACTACCTTACATTATGGAATAATTATATTTTTGCGTTTACAAACGCGTAAATATTTGAATACTAGAAAAGCAGTGTCTCGTTGGCGTAATGGTCAACGCAGTCGCCCGGATTGCGGAAGATGCGGGTTCGATTCCCGCCTGAGGCAAGTAGATTTTTTTCAGTGCATTTTTTTTAGTATTAGACTAGATTAGTTGTGATTTTAAAAGAGTAATATCTTATGTTATTTTATTTGGCAGACGTGACACTAACGCGCTGCCAACCCTAGTCCCCTTGGGGTAGGGGACTAGGGTTGGCAGCGCGCCCCATGGAGCTCTGGCAACCTTACTCACTAACAGAAACACAACATCACAAAAATGAGTGTAGTGTACTGTGTATTGACAGTGGTCTTCTGTAAAGTGGAGTTTTAGCGCTTCAAATTCGAGAGATTAGTCCGCTGCGCCCTCCCTCGACTATTTAATATTAAGTTAATCAAACTTTCTGTATTAAAATAAATATAAGTTTTTCATTTCATATTTTCTGTTCAGAGCTGAGACATGTTGTTATACACCCCTTATGTCGTTTTTAATGTCCCCGTATGAGAGGTAATTCACAACAGGGTACATTTGAGGCAATAAGTTGCTCTTTTCAATTTTAATCCTTTTAGGATGAGCAACATCAATAAAGGCACTCGTAAATCATAAATGACTTTTAAACATAGAACACAAATTGTAAAGAATGTTAACTGTGAAACTCAAAATATTGTTGTTATTTATCCCAGATTACGGTACTAATAATTAAGTAATGGTCCATCTACAACATCCCTTATCTATTGTACTCTTATCGTGAGTGTGCCTATCAAATAAGGAAAATATCTACGATGTACACAGTCAACAAAGTTCCTAGTATTCCAATCAGCAAACAGTCAAACGGCTGCCCTGTTCCAAGCTCCGCCTACTTGTTACTCCGACCAATAGAATGTTAACGTATTATGACGCATCCAATAAGGTGCGTCTACGCTCCGCTGCCGCAAGTCGCCTCCCCTCCGCATAGTTACTCTAGAGTGGCTTACGAAATAGTATTTATTTTTACTTTATTTAGGAAACAAACAATTATTATACAACTTAAACAATTATAAACAATGAAATGTAGTACAGTATGCTCTTATTGGCTCAATCCGGTATTGGGTGCGGATCACCTGTCAATCAGACACATCAGTGCTTGTGGTGCACCGGGAACTTTGTCGATTGTACAGACAACAGCACGTTGGGTTACCAACTGTCAATTTTTCTCAATCGATAATGGACTTTGTATCCAACATGTTAAGGTTAAAAATCGTTTGCAGAAATTTGACAGTTTTGCATAGGCTGACGTGCTGTTGACTGTACATCCTCATTTGGCTCCAGTAGCGTGCGCACGGCCGCATATGTTTTGACATACATAATAAATTCTGTGGATAACACTTTTGTCGCATTTGCAAAAACGCCAAATATTGTGGCGATAGGAATAGCCAAATGCAGTGAATAGTCGCCGACTGCCGGCGCACAGTGATCAATTATGAGATATTAGGTGGATAATATTCAAATTTGACATTGTGAGGTTAGTTAAAACAAATTATCTCTATGCGATTAGGGGTACTTACTTCATATTCTTGTTTAATATGAACGGTTGAAGGTAAGTCATTACTGAGATATCAGCTAGTGAATGCAGTGTTCTTGCTAATTGTATTGATTTGTTTAATTTACTTCATGTTTTCGCGCACAGTTATCTAACTGTTGTGACTTAACAGTGCATTATTGCGCATTAATAAATATGGTACACATTAATAAAGGTATGTGCTTCATTTCGTATAACATTTAGGAACTGTTAATTGTTATAGTAATTTAGGAAAAAATATTCAAAACATAGCTTAAAATTTAGCATTTTTTTATATTTTAAAGCCTGCATCTTACGAGGAACATATTAGAACATAGACATTTTTACACTATTAGATAATTGGAAGTCTATATTATAGTATTCAAGTAAAAAAAGTACCCCAAAGTACCCCTGCCTGAACAAAACTTCATTTTTACAGGAAACGGTGGTACAGTTAAAAATTCCGATTTGTTTAATTACCTCAAAAAACACCCACCAATTAAACCTTCAACTAAGAAATGTAAGGATATGTTGTTGAACTATATTTATGAGGTCATTGGAGTATCAGATTTGACAACACAGCAACAGAATGAGTTACGAAATTCAGTACATAGCTTTTGTTTATCAGCTTCCATAAATTGGATTAAAATCGGCAAAGATGTTTCCAAATTCGAAAAAAAATATCAGGATTAGTTGTGTAAATGCAGAATAATATCTGGAAATCATAATATTGAACAGCCTTCAACTAGGTCTGTAGGTAGAGGACGCCTGAAAAAGGATTTCGTGGATTTGGGTGAGAGAACTTAGCGTAGAAGGTTAAAAGACAAAGTATCGTCCAGAGGTGAAGAAGAGTTGTGCCTAGCAGCTGAGATGAAAACTTCATTCAGTCGGAAAACGTAGGGCTTCTTCAGCACTTCATAATATTTCATCATCTTCTGAATGTACTGTTAAATACACGAGACAGTCTACAAAATGATATTTCTTATTCGGCAAAAGAAGCACTAGCACTTTTTACTCAATTAAAATTAACGCGTCTTCAGTAAGTATATTGAACTAAGGGCATCAGCAATACGAAAAACATTTACAGAAATTGTATTTTTCCTGCAGAAGTCGTTAAATTATTAGAACAAACTAATTTTGATACAAACGAGAAAGAACGATCACACTATTTTTTTTGTATGTAAGATTCTCAAATACTGAATTTAATAAACATTTCTTTATTTTATTATTAATATTTTCAATAACAGTGTAAGATCATTGTAATTCCAAGTTAAAATATTTTTGTCATCCTAAATTGTAATTATTGATCACTGTGCGGCGGCTTGTGTGAAGAGTCCTTTAGTAAATATATTATTAATTGCCTAAAATATTATAAGCTCACTTACCGAATAATCTTTCCTAGATATATTTCTGAGCGGGCGAGTCATAAATATCTCGTTAAGATCCACCGTTTTCTTGCCGAGCAGCTTCCGAACTGATGGGTGAATGCTACTCTGTGCATCGCGTAGCATCGTCGACACCTGATAATCGTAGTAAGCATTAGAATTAAGACTTCAATTCCATTCTTATTTAATGGTTTTCGCGACACTTAAAGATTGCCAAGTAAAAAATGTATCTAGTAACAATAAATTGTAGGGTGGATTGAGTTAAAAATGGAGTCTCCCAACACGTGTTTTAAACGAGAATGTATTAAACAGGCAAAACATTTTATATTGTCACATTGGTGGCAAACAAGCTTACGGTCCACCTGATGTTTGGGTGTGGGTGGTCACCGCCGTCTATGGACACCTGCAATACCAGGGGTATCACATGTGTGTTGGCGACCTTAAAGGAACCTTTCGAGTTCATTACAAAACAGAGGGCTACGCTGAAAAAAAATTCTTACTTCGTGACTGATTAAATATTTTTAAAAAAATTAATTACCTCGACTCTCACTCTCGTTTCTGTCTGCGAAGCCACTTCTTCTTCAATCTGACTGTTGGTTGGTTCTAGTCTGTGGTCTCGATAATAGCTGTTCACAAGAGCGTATCTGAGCTTTTGAAGCAAACGTCGTGATGTCAACATTCTGAAATGAACAGGATTCACTATTAATTGGTTTATTTTCAAAACTTTTTTTATGCTAAGTGGTTGGCAGACAAGCATATGGCCTGCCTGGTCTTAAGCAGTCACTATAGCCTATAGACGCTTGCAACACTGACGAGACACTCGCATGCCCCTTTCCCTACCCCGTGGAGCTCTGGCGACTCACTAACAGAAACACAACTCCAGAAAAATGTAGTGTTATTTGACTATGGTCTTCTGTAAGGTGGAGGTACTACCCTGTTCAGGTTGCTCCAAATTTGAGCGCCTAGTTCACTTTGCCCTACCTCAACTAATAACAAACTACTAATAATAATAAAACTACTAAGTAAAATTAAAGTTTAGAGTGTAAAGCCTTGTTAAAATATAAGATTAAAAAGAAATAATGTGAACTTGTCAAAAATTTGTGGTACAACAACAAAAAACATTTTAGAATAGAATAAACTTTATTGCACATCTACAAAACATAAAAGATCACATACAACCAAAAAAATGGTTACGATCAAATGTACAATGGGCGGCCTTATCGCTAAGAGCGATATCTTCCAGGCAACCTTAGGATGGAAACCTTATTATGATTAGAACCTGATGATGATTTTTATTATACTTTTACATATTATTTTTGGATACAACTATTATGCTTTTTCTCAAGGTCATATAAACAAAATACATTGTTCTAACCGGAATGTTAAAATAGATCATGATAAACAGTTGTTATACCCGAATTCTACTGTATATAAAACATATTTTTTTATTTTGATATGTTGGTTATAAAATAAAAATTAAGAGGTACAATTAATTAATTGGTTCACTAAAGTTACATATAACCAAATGGTTGCCACTCAGCATCTGCTGCAACCTAGTAGGTCACAGCGCTGGTCTTCCGTAGCACCAATCGAGAGTGCAACGCGCGCCAACCGTCAAAACCTCAAGCACATGGCGTGTATTTGAGTTTCAAACAACTGCGATGTGCTTGAACACTTCCACAATGTTTATTACCCTATTGTAGACAAAACACAATTTATATTGGAAGAGAAATAAAATAAAATAAATATCATAACAATAAAAATCAAACAATAATAATACCAATAAAAGACTTTAAGAATAAATAATAATAATAATCAAGCAATTTAACTTTCGTATTCACAAACATTACTATGAGATCACTCAACACTTGGATAAGAAACGAACCAATCACAGAGCTTAATACAACGCAATGGCCTTGAATAGAGCTCTGTGATTGGTTCGTTTCTTATTTAAGTGTCGAGTGATTAAGAGCCATTTCACCGATCGTAAGCGCTCGACTTTAGGTTTTTTACGCGCTGTACGCTTGTGTGCGCGTACTTGGCAGCGTGAGTTGAACTATTGTCTGCGAAATAATCTTGATCCTTAATGTTTTTTTTGTATTGGTTAGTACATATTTATTGTGTTATAAAGATATTTTTTATAGATACCTATCTACTGTCCGTGTTTCATGATACTCATACTAAAGAACGTATTACAGCACAATAGTTATTGATCAATGAGAGATGGGTGAAGGTGGTGTTGTTATAGCGGCCACAAAAGCATAAAGGTATTCTGTGAATATTTCAAGTGCCTACCTATTATGGTAAGAGATATAGCCATATGACAGAGAGACAGGCACATAGCGGAGGCATATTAATCGGGTCCCGTTGGCACCCTATTTTATTAAAAGTTCCCTATGGGTAGGGAACTCTGAATAAAATTAAGAATAAATAAATATCATCCTCCGTAAATTTTTTTTATTGGTTAAATGGCTATGGTAACTAATGTGAATTTTTTGATTCCATATTACATCCATGGATATCGGGGTGATCCCAAGATATTTCAATGACTTATCGCTCTATTCTTAAAGATATATTACAAAAAAAGTGAGATGATATGTATTTTTAAAATAACCACTTGCTTAAAAAAAAGCCGTTACCCTTTAGTATTGAATGACGTTTGTGATTTCACGTACCTATATCCACGGATATCTACTTGATCTGTAGATATTTTTGATTTCTAAAGATTTAATCTTAAACAGATATTACGAAAGGCTTTGATATGGTGAATATTTTTGAAAAAAATGGTTGTCTTTAAAGTCTGTTTACGGACGATAAATTTATGTGTTAACGTAAATACCCATCGTGCTTCTCTATCGCCTATTCCGCGTTCTCGATTGCATACTCTCCTCAGGCGGAACGTGACAAAGAATCATGTCTTTTTGTGCAGTCGGCTTTCGTTGATTTATAAGACGTTATCACGTCAAACTACTTCACAATACATCCACGTATATCCATGCAATCCTGTGATATTTTAGTGATTTTAAGAGTTCATTTTAATGACGAATTATCGTGGATTTCGGGATAGTTATGTATTTGTGTTTTATATGTGCAACAAATAAAGCAAATATCAGTGATTTAATATTCAAATCAGTTTGTTGTCGCGTTTTGTATCAAGGGAATTTTCACTAAATTTCGTTATCCATAATACATCCACGCATATCATTGCGATCCCGTGATATTTTAGTGGTTTTACGATTTAATTTAATAGACAAATTACCAAGGATTTCGGGATTATATATATTTTTGAGTTACGTTCATTTATTAGTTTTAGTGCAAACATAACAAATATCAGTGATTTAATATTCAAATCAGTTTGTTGTCGCGTTTTCTATCAAGGGAATTTTCACTAAATTTCGTTATCCATAATACATCCACGCATATCATTGCGATCCCGTGATATTTTAGTGGTTTTACGATTTAATTTAATAGACAAATTGCCAAGGATTTCGGGATTATATATATTTTTGAGTTACGTTCATTTATTAGTTTTAGTGCAAACATAACAAATACCAGTAAAATAAAATAATAATATAAAATCACAGTGTCATATAGCTTCGCTTTTTCTTCGTTCAATATTTTTGATTTCGATTGTAACAAGAAAACCACTTAGCTATTTCTACATACTTTCATCCCCTATTTCAATACATTCAACCTTTTTTTCGAGATAAAAAGTAGCCTATGTCCTTTCCCGAGATCAAATCTATATTTGAACTAAATTTCATCAAAAACGGTTTAGTGGTTTAGACGTGAAAGCTTAACAGACAGACAGACAGAGTTACTTTCGCATTTATAATATTATAAGGAAGTAAGGATTGTGAATATTGCTTGCCTTACATTGTGCCCGGTGCATGGCAACAGGCTCGCCACCTATACATGGGGACCTAATCATATCTGGCGAAATGTGGGTGTTAACACCTCTGCCTATGCCTTCGGGGATAAAAGCGTGATGATATGTTTATGTGTATGTTTATAACCAGCTTCGTCATCAAATCAGCTTCAGGACATCATAATATTGCTCAAGTATATCGTTATTTCGGCCAAGTTGAAAAATAAATTATTTGCTTTTTTTAAGGCTGCAGAATTATCGCGTTTCCTTTTTTTAACGCAACGGTAATAACTATCCTTGCGACCCATAGCTAAAAATAAATAAATAAAAAGAATGTTATTATTATACAAACTACTAGTATAATTCATACCAACATATTTAATAACTAACAAAACTTAAATCCAAAAACAAAACTCAAAATAGATCAAAACTATTTGTCGCAGTATGATTATGACTACTCGATACGCGCGAACGCATATCGGGACGCGGGAAAAAATAGCACAGGTCCTACCTGGACGGACGCTCGCGTCAGACTAATCGGAGCACGCTTGTGCATCGTGATTTATACTAATTTATTACACATTTCATATAAATATATTGACAAATTTATTGTTGATATTGACCAAATAACTTTAGAAATCAAAAGTCGAAGGAATATTGTTTATTTTGGGATAATTTTATTTTAGTTATTACGATGTATTTTAACCAAAATTGGCGATGAAATTATTATGTTAATGTTAGAAATTTGCCAAATGATTTATTTTTTTACTCATAAATGGTAATGAAATTCAAGAATCTATTTCATTAAGTACCGACTGGAACATATGTCCGATGATTCCTATATTTTTTTACGTTTATCATTTTAACATTATTAATAGAATAAGGACTTTGAAATTGAGTCTGCGAATGTTTTTCAGCAAAACGGTTGTGGGAGATCGAACATTACAAATTAATCAAATAAGTTTTAGTAATTTTGTTTCATTAAACGTCAACAACATAGATTGGCCTATTTTTATCAATTATTAAATAATATCTGGGTATTCCTTAAGATTGTGATATAGGACTCCAAAATCTCCGAAATTCGTGCAAAAACGTGAAATGGCTCTTAAGGGTGCGTTCCAAAACGATTTCAATTTACTCGGGGTAGAGTGAAATAAAGCTCACTATTGGTCGTTATTAAGCAGCGCTTTCACCATGGGTTAGTTTTGTTAAACTATAGTTAACTATAGTTTTATTTTGAAATGTGGTGGTACAGTATTGCTAACGCATCTGCAAACATTGTTTAACAAGGCATTGTTTGAAGGTCTGACACCGGATGCGTGGAAGAATGCTTTAGTCGTTATTATACATAAAAAAGGAGACAAAGCTAATCTAGCGAATTATCGACCCATCTCTTTGCTGAGCCACATTTATAAGCTTTTCACCAAAATAATCACTTTACGTCTTACTAATCGGCTCGATGCTGCGCAACCTGTGGAGCAAGCCGGGTTCCGAAGTGGATTTTCCACAACTGACCACATACATACGGTTAGATTGATTATAGAGAAGTGCAATGAATACCGCAAACCTCTTGTAATGGCTTTCATAGACTACGAAAAAGCCTTCGATACAGTGGAACACTGGGCGGTTATTCATTCCCTGCAGAGAAGTCTCATTGATACCAGGTATGTGGAGGTATTACGGGAAATATACGGCGCAGCCACGATGCAGGTGAAGTTGCATGAGGTCACTGAGCCGATCCCTGTTGAACGAGGTGTGAGACAGGGTGACACCATATCCCCTAAATTGTTTACCTCTTGCTTGGAAGATGTATTTAGGCTCCTCGATTGGACTGAAAGGGGTATAAACATAAATGGAGAAAGGTTGTCCCACTTGCGTTTCGCCGATGACATTATCATCTTTTCAGACAGTGTAGTTGAGCTCCAGAATATGATAGAGGAGCTCTATGATGCTTCACTTAGTGTCGGTCTCCGCATGAACACAGACAAAACAAAATTTATTAGCAAAGACATCACCGTAGACCACATTAAAGTCAAAAATCAAAGCATCAAACGAGTGGATAAGTATGTCTATCTGGGCCAGATTATCACTCTGAATAAGTCTGGGCAGGCAGAAGAGATCGATCGACGGATTCAGCTAGGATGGGCTGCATTTAGCAAACTCTCTGAAATCTTTAAGAGTAAGATGCCAATGACACTGAAACGTCGAGCGTATATACAGTGTGTCCAACCTGTCCTGACGTATGGAGCTGAGACCTGGACGCTCACGAGAGAGTCAGTCCAAAAGTTGCAGGTCACTGAAAGGAAAATGGAGCGTGCTATGTTAGGTATAACACTTAAAGACCGGGTGAGAAATACGGAAATCCGTAGACGAACTGGAATACCTGACGTAGTTAGCTCCGTTACAAGGAAGAAGTGGCAATGGGCTGGACACGTGTGTCGCAGGACAGATGGAAGATGGGGGAAAAGGGTGCTGGAGTGGAGACCATGGACGGGGAGTAGGAGTGTAGGACGTCAACCAACGAGATGGAGTGACGACATCAAGAAGGTGGCGGGAAAACACTGGATGCGAAGGGCACAAGACCGAATAGATTGGCGTGCGAATGAGGAGACCTATGCCCAGCAGTGGGTGAAAATGGGTTGATAAGAAGAAGAAGAAGAAGAAGATAGTTATTTTAGACCAATTAGAAAGCTTTCTTACGCTGTCTCCTTGGCTTCACCTGGTTTTGGAACGCACTCCTAATAGTAATGTTTGTGAATATGGGTGTAAGACGACTACCCACGGATACAATCTTTGCAGGTCCAATAAATGTTTGAAGAGTGATTTTTTGAAAGTACGAACTGATGTTGAGTTTTTAATGGGCGGGGGCAAGTTGTTCCAACATTTCGTGGTAGCATAGCGGAAGCTGCCACGAAAGGCAGCCGTTTTATATTGTTTGACAAGTAAGTGTAGTAAGTCGCTTGCGATTCGAAAAAGTTAACTTTTCATACAAATATTTCATATTTCCGATACTTATGCGAATTATAAGTGTAAGTCAATACATTAAAACTTGGATAGTAATGTAAATAGCAAAAGAGGGAACAAAAAAAACTATAGTTATAGCCTTAATCTTCGATACGTCGTGAGGAGCCTATAAAACCCCAAAATCTACAAAAATGCGAATTATGAAAAGGGAAATGCCTAAGTCATAATGCGCAATATCCAAATATACCTTGAAAATAATCGAACAAATTACAGATTCTTATTGTTTATTTTTATAAATGAAAATAAAACCAAACTAATTAAGTTTTGCACACCCAATGTCAAACGGGTCGAAACAATGGTAGAAATAAATGGCATTGGATTGGAACCTGTTGAATCTACTATTTTCTTGGGCATAGTGTCGGATGCTAAATTGCAATGGGGTCCACACATTGAAAGAATATCTGGTAAGTTAAGTTCAGCTGCATATGCAGTTAAAACTATCAGACGACTTACCGATGTAGACACAGCCAGAATTGTGTACTTTAGTTATTTCCATAGTATTATGTTTTATGGAATTCTTCTCTGGGGTAATGCTGCGGATATTAACACCGTATTTGTTTTGCAAAAACGAGCAGTACGAGCTATTTACCAAATAGGTCCTCGGGTTTCACTTAGGGAAAAGTTCAAAGAGATAAATATTCTAACAGTGGCATCACTATATATTATTCATATGTCCTTTATTTCATTTAAAATACATACAAAATTATATTTCTAAATATTAAATTTTTACATTGTATAAACACTAAAAAATATAACATTTAAAAATACAAAACTGCAGTTCCCCATCGGTAGCAAGATCAGGGTCCCGGCTACCGGTGGTTAAGGATCCAGAGACAGGAACCTCCTCACTATACGGGCCGTGTCCAGAAGTACTGCCTTCTGCATCTGACTCTTGATGCAACCACCTAACGCGAGCCTCTTAAGGTGTTTATCGAGGCAGCACAATAATTGCTGAATCGATGTCCTACATGTCGACAATCTCATGAGCTAAATCAAGATATTTGTTTTCTCTATCTTTTTCAGCTTTCACAAGGTTGTCGTCATGGGGAACAGCGACATCAACAATTACTGCGCGACGTTCTTGTCGATCTATCAATACAATATCGGGCTTATTGGCTACAATAGTCCTGTCTGTAATGATAGATCGATCCCAATACAATGTGGCATAGCTATTTTCAAGAACCTGTTCTGGTGCATACCTGTAGTACGGCACCTCGGATGCCACAAGATTGTATTTCAAAGCAAGTTGTTGGTGTATTATCCTGGCCACTTGGTTATGTCTATGCAAATACTCGCCATTTGCAAGGCGAGAACAAGCGGAGATTATATGTCTGAGGGATTCACCCGGGCGATGGCACGCACGGCAAATATCCAATGTGCCATCCTTCAGGATAAACCTCCGGTAGTTGTTCGTCATCATCACCTCATCCATAATTGCACAGACAAAACCTTCGGTTTCACCAAAAAGGTCACCGAACCGGAGCCAGGATACTGAGGCCAGTAGATCTACGTCGGGCCCATGGAGAGCTCGGTAGAATCTGCCATGTAATTCTTTGCTTTGCCATACAACGCTGTGGTCCAAAGTGCTAAGTACTACAGGTTTGCGCCAGTTTTCTTTTGCTAAAAATAGAGGAGTAAGTCTATTGTCAACAGCGACTATATCTCTATGAATCCCCATATCGACATGGAGAAAATACTTCCTAAGATTGTCTATCTCGCGATTATGCAATGTCTTGGCGTTTAAGAAGCCACGACCACCGCATTTCCGCGGGATATACAATCTCATAGTTGAGGAACGTGGGTGATGCATACGGTGTGCTGTTAACAATGTACGAACTGTTCTATCCAGGGCATCCTGTTCAGTTTGAGTCCATTTAAGTATGCCAAAGGAATACATCAATAGCGGCATGACCCAGCCATTATATGCACGAACCTTGTTTCCGCCAGACAAAAGACTTTTAAGGACTTTTGACAGACGCCCCAAGAAACGCTCACGTAACGACTGTTTCAAGTCAGCATCATTGATGCCTAATGTGTGACATACCTAAATATTTATAGGTTTCGTTTACGGAGAGAGATCTAAGGTGAATAGAACCCGAGAGTTGTATACCCGCGGATTCCATTATCTCACCACGCTTTACATGCATGACTGCACATTTGTCCACACCAAATTCCATTTTGATAGCATTACTGAAAGTTTCAGTAACCTTCAGTAAGGCTGTCAAATGAGAACTATTATGGGAAAACAGTTTTAGGTCATCCATGTATAGCAGGTGTGATATTACTTGACCACTTCTCCGTAAACGATAGCCTAACCCTGAACTCTCGAGAAGTGTACTCAGAGGGTTCAAGGCCAGACAGAACCACAATGGACTCAGACCGTCACCCTGGAAGATGCCTCGCTCTATTTTTAAAGGATTGCCCTGACCTAGAATCCGTCGAGAACCTGGGTAGAAAAGGACCGTTCTCCATTGTTGCATACACAACATCAAGAAAGTGCGTAGTTATATTTATTTTATACAACTCCAGCACTCTCATGAGCCACGAATGCGGCACTTATTATTATTATTATTTAACAGGTTGGCAGTTGAAACAACTGATGTAGACCTGTATCCTGTTAGTCTTTCTCTAGGTGTTGGTCCAATCTATTTTTAAATGCATTAATTGTCTCTGCTGATACTACTTCTGCTGGCAGTTCATTCCATGTTTTCACAACTCTATTACCAAAAAAGTGCTTAAAAGTATTTTTGTTTGCCAGCGTTCGTGACAATTTTAAATTATGCCCTCTTAAGTGCGGGTTTGTCGAGTATTTGAAAATGACTTTATCAAAGCCCTCAAGATCGTAGTGCCCATGCAAAATCTTATAAACCTCAATCAAATCTCCCCGTTCCCTACGCCCCTTCAAAGTACTAAGCTTCAAACATGCTAGTCTTTCCTCGTAAGATTTATTTTTTAGACATTTAGGTACTTAAGAAAATCTGTGTTGTACTTTTTCCAGTAACTCAATATCCTTTATAAAGTGCGGGCTCCACACCTGAAAAGCATACTCCAAAATAGGTCTAATGTATGCTTTATGAATTTTCAGAATCATGTCAGGTGTCAGATAACCAAAGGCCTTCCTGATGAGGTAGATCAAACTGTTAGCCTTTTTGGTCATAGTTGTGATATGGTGTTCCCACTTAAGATCCTCACTAATTTGTACACCCAAATCAGCCTGTACCTTTACATCTTTTAAGTTTTCATTATCAATATGATATTTGAGATGTGGGTTTTTGTTGCCGATGTGGAGAACAGTACACTTAGAAGTATTCAATTTAATCAGCCATCTCTTTGACCAGTTTGCCATGTGATCCAGGTCCGTTTGTAGGTGTTCGTAGTCAACTAGTGGGTTGGCAAAAATTTTTGTGTCATCGGCAAACATACTGACATTGCAATGTAGACATTTAGGTAGATCAAATGTGTAAACTATATACAACACCGGCCCTAAGACCGAACCTTGAGGTACACCACTGTTTATGTGTCTTTCGTCTGAAAGTGTATCACCAACTCTCACCCGAAATGTCCTATTGCACAAGAAAGCCTCTATCCAACCCAACAGTTTCCCTCGTATACCAACATGCTCTAGCTTATGGAGCAGTCTCCTCATAGGCACCCTGTTGAAAGCTTTCTCGTAATCCAGGTATATTACGTCAATAGGATCACGTCTATCATCACTAGATATCCAAGAAGATAAACAGGTTAGCAAGTTTGAAACTGTTGATCGGTGTGGGCAAAACCCATGCTGTTGATCACCCTATGCTTGCCTAAAAATTTTCTCATATGGTTTACCAAAATCTTTTCCATCACTGTGCAAGCCACACTAGTCAAAATATATATTTGAAAATTTAATGTACGTACGAAAAAACATAATAAATTTTTCTGAAAAGTGTGACATTCATAATGTTAATACAAGGAACAAACATAATCTTGTGGTACATGCTACTCGTCTCCACAGAATAAGCAATTCTTTTATGGGACAATGTATACGCTTCTATAACAAACTCCCAAATAATATTCGAAGCCTAACTATTAATAAATTCAAAACTGCTATTAAAAATAAACTGTATACTAAAGCATACTATAAGGTGTCTGATTACATAAATGATTCTAACGCATGGGGGTGAATTTGCTTGAGGTCCATGCATCTTAAATATGTTTATTAATTATGCATATAATCTATAATGTGTCTTATAGTTGACACGGAAGCATAACTTTAGTTTAAATTAAATTAATGCTATTAAATAAATGCATGCTTCTTGATAATTTTTAATTATCAAGAAGCATGTGTATGTCATTCTCACTAAAAAGGTCTTGTGGCAGTGTCGTCTTGCGTCGAGTTGTTACATTCCTTAAAATATGGTTGAGCGAAGCGATGGCTGATTCTTGCGTCATGCCTGTGAACAGGTGCTGCCAACGGGGCCTGGTCATCTCATGTTTTCTTAATTGATGTAAACGTAGGTCTTATAATCACTTTTAAACTTTCGCGTTGCATGATTAATACGAGTAAAAACGGGAATTAACGCGATAAAAATAATAATTATTTAAAAGGTAATTTTATCGCGTTAATTCCCGTTTTTACTCGTAGGTCTTATAATTAGTTGTTATCTTTAGATGGACAATTGTATGACACATGCAATAATAATATGTAATAATTGGATTTTTTTTTGTATACCACACATTGTATTCTTATAACATTGTTAACCGGAGGATCTTAAATGTATGCTTACCATTTAAATTGAAAGGAATATCTGTAAGTACCTATCTAACAATAACATAAAATGGTGGTGGTATCAAAATTTAAATTGCTTAGTTCAATAATATGATTAATTAAATTATATAGAAAAGCTTTTCACAAGATAAATAATCCAAATGCGGGAGTAATAACTACCCAAACTTTATGCATGTTAAAATGTAACTTAAATTATATTGATAATTATTTATTGACTTGTATTGATGTTTTGAAATCATTACAAAATTGTAAGCTGTGGAGTTTCTTTAGCCATTTCTTCTCCATCTCAGCATAATAATAATTATTCGTCCCGAAATGGTGGTAAGGTTTTGACGATTTAAAAGTACTTAGCAAACTCCATTTAAATAAAGAGCTTTTTCATTTTCATTTATATCAAAGCAAAAAGGTGTTAAAAAAATATTTTTAATTAAATGCTGCATTGACTTCCAGCTATAGTATTATTTACCCTTTTAGAAGGCAAGAGAATTTATATGTATACATATAGAGCCACAATGTTTAGTTAGTTTCTTTAATAAATTGATCTTGTTTAAATTATTGGCCACAAGTCTATCCAATTACTTTAACTACTTTTTACTACAAAACCAACTACAATTTCTTGGCTTCAGCCACACACAACAAATGAATGAAGAAAATAATGAATAAATGACAGTTCAGATACGAAAATCCGACAAAACGAGGAATTCCCGCTATTGACGTTAAGTGGCACATTCAGATACACAGTCATTGAATGCGTCAAATAACAAGTAGCAAATATTTTTTATTATACTTATCATTATAATTATCAACCTATATTTATAATTATCAATGATAATTATCATTTTAAACCCTGACCCTAGTGAAGACTGACTTTTTGTTGTTGTTCTGTTGTCGTAAGAGAAAACTAAGCCTACTTAGATAAAGAAAAGTTTGTTTTTCATTGTATTTTGTTGATTATTATCTGCAATAATAATACCTCGAATAATTATATTTATGCTTGACAGAAATTGTTTAGATTTCATCAAAAAGTTTACTATTGAAGTAAGTGTGATTTAATATACCTAAGCAATAAAAAAAAATCTGTTTACTTTTAAGCTTATTAAAAATGTCAAAGCCCATTTCAAATATATTTTTTATATTATTCCTTTTATTTCAAAATACCTCCTATCACCTGACTTTATTAAAATTTGACGACTCCGCGCGACTACTCGCGATAGAAAAAGGCGCGACGGGTATATGGAAATCACAGACACATGGTATTTTATTTTCCAATAACAAACTATTAAGTCTCTAACCTCAACCGGAAGATTTAGCGTTAAAAATAATGAAAACCAAGCAAACCTTTGATTGATAAGCATAACTTCATTTTCTCTTTTTTCCAAATCGTTCGAAAACTCCCGGCGAATTATAGATTTAATTTTGTCTATTTTATGCTCCTGCAAGACCTCTGGCACTTCCTCCTTTATTGGAACCATACTTTCTGGATAATCAGGATCGTGGTATTCCTCATTTTGATCCATTTTGAAACTATTTTTTATGTAAAAACCACACCAACGCCCAACGCGTCACAGATCAGGTTTTTGTATTTTACTTCACAGGACCGGACACTGGTCACTAGGGTATGTTTCACAATAATTTAACACATATGTAATTTATAAATTATAAATCACGCGGAAAACATTTTTCCCGCAATTAATTTGCGTAAAAACAAATGGTAAAATTAACCAATTTCCGCTTTTGATTGACTGACATGAGTAGAGTGACAGAAAGAAAAGGTCAAAAGCCGTGCCCACAGACTAGTTAGAGGGTTTCTCCAGATTGCTCCTGAGTTCTTGTTGCAAAAACACGTGTTGAGAGATTTCACTTTAAACTCAATCTACCGTACAATTGTATGTACATTTTCACTTGATATTGGCGCAATGTGTAATCTTTGTGTCGCTATCGCCATTAGCGTAAAAGAAGAAGAAGAAGACTAGTTAGAGAAGTTAGAGATCAAGAAGCTTATATTTTACCTATAGAATGGAGTCATTCAAGCGTAGACAGAGAAGTGTATAAGACGATTAGATAGCGTGCCGCTTGTGAGATAGACTGATAGATATGAAGTGTTACCATAATAAAATATTTTCCCATTTTTTGAGTTTAATACGAAATGCCAAAGATAATAGTTTCGTTAGGTATGTCAGTATACTATTTAAAATATTTGAATAACATTCTGTGTACATTATTACTAGTTTTGAAATGCTTTCTATTATAATGTCATTCAATGTATGGTGCTGTAGTAATTTTCAATAATTTTATATAATACTTACCATAGTAAACTGACTTATTGAACGGACTTCGTATGGGGTTTTATTACTTTTTGACTAAAATGCCGAAGAAGTACCTACCGTACTGCGAATCTCTTAAATCGACGAGCAGGTAATTTTTCATAAAAACTAGCGCACTATGTCGAGCTTGGCGTAAGTTGAAACTATATTTTCTATGAAAAATTCCTGCTTGTTGTCGATTACAGAGTCTCGAATCACTTAAGAAAATCGCACTACAGAATCTATTAAGGGTGCGTTCCAAAACCAGTGACGCCAGGGTAAAATTTACTTCGTGAATAGTCAGAGCTTGACGCTCGAAAGAGAAAAAAACATTGTTTTAGAACGCTAACGAGGAAATCTCGAGTAAAAATATGAAAACGTGACATGTCGCCATTTTAATTTGTTTATTATCATATATTGGACAACACTGCGCACGAATTTAATAAATTAACTTTGAACTTTATGTAAATAAAATACTATTTGACAGTAACCATCGTTTTTGTGTAGTTACAAAAATAATAATTCAAAAATTTGGTCATGAATATGAAAACATAAATGATGCTCAACAGATTGACAGCTAAGTATCAGGTAAATTTTGCCGGTCTTCAGACACCGATAAAAATCGCCCCCGCGGGGTAAATTTTATTCTCCCCCAAGTCGTTCCAAAATACTAGAGCAACTGTCAGAGTAAATGTTTGTTTACCTTCGGTTTCACTCGGGTTTGTTTTGGAACGGCTCAGAGTAAAATTCACTCTACCCTGAGTAAATTGAAATTGTTTTGGAACGCACCCTAAGAAGTGCCACAGAATAAAGAAGAACTAACTAAAAATTGAAGATACCTATACAATAATACAAAGAAAAATATTATAAAATAAAAAACAACAAAATTAAACAAATTTCTTTATTGAAATATTATTTTTATTTTTGTTTGGCAAGTTTCAATCATAATTAAATTTCTTTATTGTCCCTTAAACAACACAAGTTTACTATGGATATTTCAAAAATGCTGTGTTGTTACCACCTGAGGAACGGCGTTAGGCATGAGAAATGATGATGTTAGTTTTGGTTGCCAATTTATTCGACCGGTGGCTTCAATCCACTGCTTCCTTTTATCATTGTTTGATGGAAAACTATAACAAAATGACAAAATATTCAGAGATCATTTTATAGAAGCACAATTAATATTACAAGGTTTTGTAAATTCTGTTTAAAATAAGTCAGTATAATTGTATTTTTTTTTTTAAATATTAATTATGTCCACATTATTACTAACTAAGATCTATTTATAATCTGGTGTAGCTGAAAATAGCTACAAGATAACAGTACAATTTCATTTATAAAGAATCAGAATAGTAGGTAACTATAATCTTCTATCTAACTTAATTACTAAATTACAGGCATATTTAAAAGAAGACCAATACTCTGTCACAGGCCGGACTATTTATTTATAAAAAATCAGATAAGTATATAAAAATACCATTTTGTAAAAATATGAACTAAAATAATGCAATAGAAGTTAACTGCAATTCGAAATAATAGTGCAAGGTTTTTAGGGAACTTCTATGGGTAATGTTGGTAACACGATACGAAATAATTTTTAGGTTATGAATAATTTAATTTTACTATTATGACTATTAATCATTATTGTTTAATCTACATAATGCGCATTTCTATTCATGTATGACATAAAATAAATTTCAAGAACACAAACTATACAAAAGTATACTATACTTACGAGTAGAAAGTTATGCCATCAAGTTTACGTTCGCTATCAGTTTTGCATGTAATAACACAACATCAAACCATTTTTCCGATGTAATTTTAAAGAAAAACTATGGTGTCTAATATATTTTTACTTTAAATTATGCTTGTGAGCAGATTTAACACTTTTTAATAATATTTTTCACAATCACTTAGAATAATCAGGAACAAACTGTCAACTTTGTTTAGCACATAGTTGTGCTGGCCAGCCTGCCGAAACTCAATACTGCAGAAAAAATGTATGGAGTTTAGGCAATTTTTAATGGCGACTGGTGTTTTGTCTCTTACTTCCTATCTACCCTTCCTTGTCTCGCGCTGCTGGAGTGTCACTAATGTCAATATGGCGGCGGGAGGTTCTTGAAAATTTTAAAAAAGCGTCGTTTTAGTTTATTTTTCCATCTGTGTGCGTATTTATTGTTTTCGGTGACTATTATCATTGAGTGTATACTGGTTTTTATCATTTATATAAGTGCATAACAGCAAAATGTATTACACAAGATGTGAAATATGTGGACTAAAATCTGGTAGGAAATTTAACCAAAAGCGGGTTTTCATGGCTCAATTCCCACTAGATGAGAAGCGGTAAGTAGTTTTCCATGTTATTTTATTGACGCTAAGTAATTAGAAAGAATGTATGGTCACTTTAATACTTTGTCTTAAAATCATTACCAAAAACCATATGCTCCGTAGTGATGTCCTTACTACGTACCAAATTATCGATAAAACTATATTCGTACATTTGAGTATAAAATGTATTTGAGATGTTTCATTACTACTGCATTTGTTTAATACATATAAAATATTTTCAATCCTTATCTAATCGTATAAAATAATGGAAATTAAATACAAAGAAATTTTTTGAGGTTAATTAATTGAGGTTTCCCGTGATCAGAGGGCTGGCCTATGTATTGCACAGAAGATAAGCATTGCCAGAAGATTAACATTATCATCATCAAAAGTTTTTCTGGGTTTAACCCCACGTCCATATTTTCAGATCTCAACGTGACTGCCGCCTTGAACACGGTGCCCGTCGGGTATGATCATTACTTGCAACCGTATAAGCACGGCTCCTACTCCACCCTTGGTAAGTTACATAACCTATTTTTCTGACATGGTATGATAGCTCAATTCCTGAAGCTAATGAGTGATTTATTTCAGGACCAGATGTGACTTTAATTGGTCACCAGACCAAGGCACGCGTTACCCATAGTCCGCGATGGTAAGTGGTGAACTATAATTTGAATTGATGATCACCGTAAACTCAAACGATACTATTTACTAATCTCTGTTTATTTATTATTTCAGATAAATGCCTGCTTACTATCTAAAACTGTTGCAGAATAGGGTTCACTATCCATTTGTATAAAAATTTAAACCATAAAATATTTTGGCATATGGTACTCTATACGAATGATACTTACGCATAATAATTTTAGCCTAACTGAATTGTACGAAACTAGAAAAATGCACTGAAAAAAAATCGACTTGCCTCAGGCGGGACAGGAGGGATTTTTCAGTGCATTTTTCTAGTATTAATATTTACGCGTTTGTAAACGCAAAAATAAAATTATTCCATTGTATGAAAATAATTACATGTAATTGAATAAAACTCAATATTTCCTAAACTAACAGAGGTTTTTATTTTCCTTTTTTATTATTAAAAAACCTGTCTGCAATGCAGGGCAGGGTACCCATTCTTTTTTATCGATATCGACATATTCTGTAGCGTACACCACATCCTTAGTTTGATTTTGTCATGTTTGCATTACTTTTTTTGTCTGTCTCTGTTGGTACTAGATCTGAGCCTAAACTGCAGTCAAAAAGCCTGTATGAAGTCCCGACTCTTAAACGTAGTGTATTATATACTCTTTGGTGCTGGCCTTGAAAATGTCGGCCACGCTAGTGAAACAAAAAATTCATATGTTTTATCCTTGTTTTTCACAGTAGGTGTGCATAAGTAATTCTCTTTTTTGTGTGAATGAGAAGGAAAATATGCATTTGTCTATACACTTCTCTGTCTACGCATTCAAGAAGTTGTATACGTTGCATACAACCTTCTTGGAGGTTTAGACAAATGAAAAAAGTGAGGGCAAAAATTTTGACAACACTTGACATTTCTAGAGAGGCCCTGTCTTTTTCTAGTAGGGTGCCTGTAGTACAAATTAATCAAGGACAGTCTTGGACTTCGTTAAGTTAATAAAACCATTAGTACTCAAAAAAAATTTTAGTGTAAAATAATTTTGAGTTTTGCATGACAAAGAATTAAAATTCATAATAATTACTTTAAACTTTTATTTCCTGGGTGCCTTTAAGCACGCTAATATTCTCTATTTTAGGCTCGCAGGAAAAAAATCAGCAGCCGAAATTCGAGGATTTATCGCTTCTGTGACTCTAGTTTTAAGAGACATTTTTACAGTTTATTTAGTGATTAAACGAACTTACCTGTTGTGAAGTTCAATCATAATTATACGAGGGATTCGTCCGAAGATATTAGTATTACACTTGTAGTATCGCTTCCATGTGTTACCACTTAGCACATTATTTTAGAGTCCTTTCTCCAGAAAAAATAAGTACTATTTTGCTATTACTTCTTTCCGTATCCGTATAGCTGTCACCAAGCTGTCATCCCCACTTCCGGTCGCCCGTCACTTCGCTCTGCCGATTGCTTCCAACATTCATTTAGTTTAGAGAACCAAAACAATATTTATATAAACAATGATATTTCTTAAAGCGGGTAGTTATTGCTATTAGCAAATGACTGCAGGGTGGGCGGGAGTATACTAATATCTTCGGACGAATCCCTCGTATAATTATGATTGAACTTCACAACAGGTAAGTTCGTTTAATCACTAATTATACTTCGGGATTCGTCCTCGATATTAGTATTACACTTGTAGATGTTTAGAGCAATAAGAAATATCATCTAAAATTTATGTAGTAATAAAATATTGTATGATATTGTTTTGGTTTATCATGTTCTTATAATCAACAATTAGGTAGGTACTCTTATAAAAAAATGTCAAGGCCAGTAGTCTAACTACCGCATACAACATTCTCAGGATCACGGAATATGCTGGTGCTCGACTAAACTGTTTACAAATTGATGCTCTTCAATAATACAACTCTCTTAGAGATAAGTTTGCTCTCGCAAACTTAGCAAATTATTTGCCAATTTTTATTATGTATCTCTATGCAGTAAAGTATGTACAGTAAAGTGTATTACATTTTTTTTAATGCACAGAAACCTATGCAAGACGCATGTTAAGTTATTATTTCACTATCTAAGTGCTGCTAATCCATCAACTACCTACTAGTCTACTATGATAGGTACATACGTTAACAAACTATGGTATTGTTTGGTGTTTGGATTTCAAAGTGTTCTAAATATTATGTATTAGTGGCTTCATATGGCATGCACTTCTATCCAATCCTAGACCAAAAGTTTATATAATTTAATAGTAATGACAGAGTTCCTAAAGAACCTTTTTGAACTCATAATGTGATGTAACCAAAGCAACTAATGCGATATACTGCCGACCTGAGTAGTTTTTATTGTCGTCGGCTTTCCCTTGCACAGATATCCACCATCTTCTGCTTTATTCTATCTTTGCCTACACGGCCTAAGTCGGCCTAAGTCTAATAAAGCACTCTGATATTTAGTATTCTTATTACCGCCTAAAAATTGTGATCTTCATAGCTCGATCATCGCTTCACCTAGTTTAAGTCGTTTTCTAAACACTGACAGGTGGTAAATCCTTAAAATAAGAGATCAGCTAATCGTAGCCGCAACCAAATCAGGAGAATCGAATTTCAAGATACCTATTATCTTACAATACAGTCTGCCATTAAAATCTGTAACCTGAATTTGGTATAATGCAATGTAATAATTCTAAACATTGTAACAATTAGGGGTAGTAGGTACCAAAAATGTTACACTGGCCGACACTCATTGTGGCATTACTTTTATTTGTTAACTTTTATTTGTCTTAAGTTCACAACTACCTACGTTATTAGTTCTGTTAGATAAGTTAAAATATTCTGTTAGATAAGTTTTATTAAAAACTAGACTAGATTCAAACTAGACAAGACATTTCATGAAGTTTGAAACCATATAAAAGGGCCAAGCTTCCCGGCACAGGTATAGTTATTACCCAAAATCCTTTAAGGCTTTGGCACGTGTACCTATGTAATGTCCCTGATTAACGTGTAATAAATGATCTCATATTTTCATACTTAGATTACAGCTAAGTTTTTATGTAAAAATATACATAATACACTTTCTAAAATTAAGTCTGAAATTTAATTTTTGCCACTAGCTCTCGTGACATTTCGAATGGTTTCGACGTGTTTAGACTCAATTCTGAAACCATAATCACAGAATCATTGATGTAAGGGACGTACCATTGGAATATCTATTATGATTTTCATAAGGTTAAGGTATTATTAATTATTCGTAAAAGAATAGAATAGAATGCCTATTCTTTATTGTGCACATGAGAATAATTAGTAACAATAAAAACAATACAAGATAAAATGCGATCCTATAGTAAATGTGCTGCCATTTTTTGGTCCACCCACTAACTGCTTCTTAGTTTGCTGCCAGAAGCTACCATTGTTGAGAGCCGTAAATTATAATTCTGTAAACAGAATTATGGACAAAATCTATCCACTCACAGTTATATTAATATGGTCATAACCAAAACTATCATGGTTTTTGAAGGCATGTATTTTTTAAGCATTAACGAACAAGTCGTTGCTAACTGTCTAACCAGGTGGACAGAATGGTTTATCAGTTAGTATAGACGGAATAAATGGAGACCAACAATTTTACATCGCAGTGTAGCAGGCCTACACCTTGATTTAAAAGTGACGTAAAGTAAAGAAGAAAAGAGTGACATTTTGACTAACGTAGTGATTAACTTCGCTGTGTTTTGATTGATTGATTGTTAATGTCATAATAAAAATATATCGTTTACATTCGATGCATGTATTTTATTATTAACAAGAAAATATTTAATTAGTAAATACGCAAGCATTTATAGACTTACAAACCTGGTTTCTGCATTTTGTAACTTCTTATTAATGTTAATCATTAATAAATTTGGTACAGGCTTTGAAACTTTGTATGCCGCAGTGAGTTGAGTAGGCGCTCAAATCAACTTTTTACAAAGCTAGGGTCTATCATTACGACTTAAATCGCCGTTTGATAATATGAAATTTACTTGCTGTTTCGGCGTCAGAACGCATTTACATTGGGGATTGACCGACCCACTAGTATTATATACATACATAATGTATATGCAACCTTCAACCACGAGTGAACCGTTCGATCGGTCGTAGGTAATTTCTAATATTTATGCACACAGTGGTTTTGTCGATCCCCATAGCTTACTTGGTATATGTTTATCGAAGTCGAAGAGTCGAGGCATTCAAGATCTCAACTCGATTCGACTCCGCGGCGCTGGTGGTCTGGTGATGGTGTGGGTGGCCTCAGCGGTGCGTGGAGCTGTGCCTGCGGCTTGCGAGCGACGTGATGACGAGGGGCCTATCTGCTTGTGAATCTCAGCCCTCCTAACTTTCTTGTGAAAAAATTTAAGTTTTATATCCATTTTACATGACGGTAAGCAGAAGTGAAGTCCAAAATTGAAGATAGCTAGTGCGAGAGACAAGCTGCCGCGCTAGCTACCCTCGCCTTGCCGACCTGCAAAGTGCTTCTTCGAATTCTTTTTACTTGATTTTTATTAAATTATTATGGAATAATAATTACATTAAAATTATTAAGAATAAAGGCTTTCCAGTCTTTTATTAATATCTGCTTTTAAAAGCCAATTGTGGAATCCCAAACTATGCTAGCATCAAATAGGCGACGGGCTGGCACCACAGACATTGTGTGGCACATACTGCCAGATGTGGCTTTTGGGTGTAACCGAATGCTACCTGAAGTTTTGCTCGCCCCCTTTTGGGATTTTGAGCGTGATTATATGTATTTATGTATTAAGTAGGTAGTGCCTAATTACCTTTACAGCATTATAGATCACTCATAGTTTTGGGGTACAGAGGGTTTAATAGAAAGATCTTTGAGATCTTCTATCTTCGTCTATATTCTACCTACGAAAGTTCAATAAAATATCTTAGGTCTATAGATCAAACTGGTGTTAGTATGGTTATAATTAAGAGATGCATATCTAACCTGCGTCAGAAATTCTGTTCGGCGGTAGAACACCCGATTCTACAATTGGGTGGCGTAGCCGGCTGCCGGGTCGTTT
Source organism: Elophila nymphaeata (assembly GCA_955850985.1). Lineage (NCBI taxonomy): Eukaryota > Metazoa > Arthropoda > Insecta > Lepidoptera > Crambidae > Elophila > Elophila nymphaeata. Next base: position 22,892,186 of record OY039066.1, on the reverse strand, counting down.
ACTGTAGCTGTAGGTAGCTCTTTTATGGGCTTAGCTTCTTTTTTTTTTTTTTTGAAAAGTTTAGACAACCTCCTACATAGATTAAGTTGAAATTATTGTTATAGATATGGCCAATATATACGGATAAAATATTATCTAAAATTTCACTGCACGGAGCTCACTAGCCTCGTTTTTGCAATTTTCACTTTTTCTACAAAAAAGAAAATGCCCTTTCTAAAGTCATTTCCTGGTAATTGACTGGTGTTGCAACCCGCCATATTCAGTTAACCCTCGGTCTACTCCATACGAATAAGCACAGAAGGTTCGGTTACGCCAGCATGCTTCAAAATTACTTAGTTTAAAATAGACTAACCGCCTATTTGAATTGACCTTAGATGATTAAGAATGCAATATCACTGTATTACACATTGTTGTAACGCAGATCAATCATACGTAAGCAGTTTCGAGCGTATGCGACAACCAGTGTTTTAAACTCGATAAAAATAAATAGGCCTACCGCCTATTTCGTAATTATATGATTCATCTCTGAATGTATGTATTGTGGGTACGTGTGATAAAAAATCAAATGAAATCGATATTGTGCGAGTTTTTGTACGTTGCATGACCATATAGACTACACCATCACGATAAAACTTGGTTTATGCTCATGATGGCCTCAACGCAGCCTCACGTGTGAAACATATGTTCATCTGACAATGTACAATGTGCAAGTTTTATGCGTTGCATAGCCCTGTAGACTACACCGGTGCAATAGAACCTACACAAGAAGCTATATTGTGATAGTTTTATGCGTTGTATAGCCCTATAGAATACACCGGTGCAATAAAACCTGCCTAAGAACCTATATTGTGCGAGTTTTATGTGTTGCGTAGCCCTATAGACTACACCAGTACAATAAAACCTGCACGAAAACTTATATTGTGAGCGTTTTATGCGTTGCATAGCCCTTAAAGACTACACCGTTGCATAAAAGTTTATCTATGCCATAGCATAGGGCTGAGGACAATCTCATTGCCTTAAAGAACCACGTGACTAATGTATGAAAATCTTTATTTTGAGAATTTTATGCTTTGTATAGCCCTACAGACTACACCAGTGCAATAGAAACTGCACGAAAATCTATCTTGTGCAATATAATACTTTCGCGTGTGCGTATCAGGGTGTACGCCATGAATTTATTTCGTAAGTTCACCCGACATGCGAAAAAAGAAAAAATATATAATATTCACCGTTTCCTTTTCCTGTGTACCCGAAGATGAAGACTGCGAGGTTGAAGAACTCTTAGTAGACTCTTTATTCAATATAATCTAAGCTAGTAAATGTGGCGCTTTTTTTTTTTGTATAATAACTTTTATACTATATAGTCTAACGTGGTTTCGTTCTTGCGCTTGGGCAATTCTTTTTTAACTATTCTCGGTAGTTAAGTTGAAGACGTGCTACAGTGGCGGAGCACAAAAAGCGAATGAATGTTGGAAGCAATCGGCAGAGCGAAGTGACGGGCGACCGGAAGTGGGGATGACAGCTTGGTGACAGCTATACGGATACGGAAAGAAGTAATAGCAAAATAGTACTTATTTTTTCTGGAGAAAGGACTCTAAAATAATGTGCTAAGTGGTAACACATGGAAGCGATACTACAAGTGTAATACTAATATCGAGGACGAATCCCGAAGTATAATATACTGTAGCATATCTCATGTCATGTCAACTCATATGGTAGATTTCGAACGTAGCCTTAATACAATATTTCAAATTACTGAACGTTTCGATAACAGTTTTAACATCCTACCTACATCCTACCCGCATATTTTTCCTTTCTCACTCGGAAGAGATGATTTTCGAGGTACCCCCAGTACCTTGAAAATCATCTCTTCCGATACGTCACTTGGTCGAGCACAACATCGCTCCCATTAATCCATCGACGATTATTAATATCCAGACACAATTGATTTTAATTGTGCTCCTGCTCGCGCTCCTGAGCGCGAACGGGGCTTAACGAGTTAAAATTAATTATCGTCGAAGACATACGCGAAAATCAGCCGCGATCTACATGGAATCTATAAATACGTGTATCGTGCATAACAAAAACTATTGTGGTGACAAGTTCGGAGTGAAGTGAAGGTGAATCGCGTCTATAACATCCAGCACGCGGGAGCAACGTGAACCAGTAGGCCTATTCGCTAACTTTTTTTGACAGTTGAAAGTGATGATCACCGAGTGAATTACACATCCATTGCTGTTTTACACGACACGCTATTATGGCACTTGTCACGTAAAACAGCAATGGATACGTAATTCACTCAGTGATCATCACTTTCAACTGTCAAAAAAAGATAGCGAATAGCCCTCCAGGGGGGCTATTCGCTAACTTTTTTTGACAGTTGAAAGTGATCATCACTGAGTGAATTACATATCCATTGCTGCTTTTACACGATAAGTGGCATAATAGCGTATCGTGTAAAACAGCAATGAACATTTAATTCACTCAGTGATGATCACTTTCAACTGTCAAAAAAAGTTAGCGAATAGGCCTACAGGTTAGCCCCCAATCCCACTTAATCATATATTAAATTAATCTTTTTTTTGCAGTTTCTCCCGAGTTCTTGTTGTAAAAACACGTGTTGAGAGACTTCATTTTTAACTCAATCTACGTACCATACATTTACACTTAACATTGGCGAAATATGAAAATGAAAAAGCTCTTTATTTCAATTGAATTTGCTAAGTACTTTTAAATCGTCAAAAGCTCTACCACCATTTCGGGCCGAACTAATAATTATTATGGTGAGATGGAGAAGAAATGGCGAAAGAAACTCCGCAGCTTACAATTTCGTAATGATATCAAAACTTCAACACAATTCAATAAATAATTATCAATATAATTGAAGTTACAGTCTTACATGCGTAAATTTTGGGTAGATATTACTCCCACGCATTTGGATTATTTATCTTGTGAAAAGCTTTTCTATTTAATTCAATTAATCATATTAATGAACTAAGTCATTTAAATTTTGATACCCAACACCATTTTATGTTATTGTTAGATAGGTACTTACAGACAAATTGCCTTCCATTTAGGTGCTAAGCAATAAGCGTACATTTGAGATCTTCCGGTTAGCAATGCTATAAAAATACAATATGTGGTATACCGATCTAGCCGCTCTTGAGTAATGATAATATGGCTACAAATCGGCTAAAAAAAAAAGTAAGAGAAATGAACTGAAAAAAATCGACTTGCCTCAGGCGGGACTCGAACCTTCCACAATCCGGGTGGACGCGTTGACCAATTTCGCCACCGAGGCACTGCTTTTCGCTGTCGAAATTTGTCAGTGCTTGGTGCTTATGTTTTTATGGTAAACATCGTTTCATCAAATCTTTGAAATTTGCACTTCCAAGACCCGAACGAAATATTTTTGCAAATATTTGACGCCCAGCTAAGATGAAACTACCTTACAATATGGAATAATTTTATTTTTGCGTTTACAAAAACCCGCACCTTCCACAATCCGGGTATTTCGTTCGGGTCTTGGAAGTGCAAATTTCAAAGATTTGATGAAACGATGTTTACCATAAAAACATAAGCACCAAGCACTGACAAATTTCGACAGCGAAAAGCAGTGCCTCGGTGGCGAAATTGGTCAACGCGTCCACCCGGATTGTGGAAGGTTCGAGTCCCGCCTGAGGCAAGTCGATTTTTTTCAGTGCATTTTTCTAGTATTATATTTACGCGTTTGTAAACGCAAAAATAAAATTATTCCATAATGTAAGGTAGTTTCATCTTAGCTGGGCGTCAAATATTTGCAAAAATATTTCGTTCGGGTCTTGGAAGTGCAAATTTCAAAGATTTGATGAAACGATGTTTACCATAAAAACATAAGCACCAAGCACTGACAAATTTCGACAGCGAAAAGCAGTGCCTCGGTGGCGAAATTGGTCAACGCGTCCACCCGGATTGTGGAAGGTGCGGGTTCGAGTCCCGCCTGAGGCAAGTCGATTTTTTTCAGTGCATTTTTCTAGTATTATATTTACGCGTTTGTAAACGCAAAAATAAAATTATTCCATAAAAAAAGTAAGTTTAGAAGTAATTTGGTTTTTAGTATAATACAGGCTGTAATATGAAGGGTACTTAAACGTGGTACCCCACATGTTACAGCCTGTATTATATGTAATATTTGGGATGTTTTAGGCCATCAATATGAACAACTTTTTGACGCCGTCATGGTGGAGTGGTCAGTATAGCTGCCTACACATCAAGCGGTCCAGGTTTGAATCCTGGTAGTGGCAAATATTTGTGTGACGAACACGAATGTTTGTTCGCGAGTCACGGTTATTATACATTTATTTAAGATTATTTATAAAAATATCTAAAATTATTATGTATATTAAAAAAAAATATCCGTTAATTATCTAGTATCCATAAGACAAGTTCTTAATGATACTTACTTTGGGCTAGATATTTGATGTGAGCGTGGAAGTACCTATATTTATTTTTAAAAATTAAATAAAATAATCTATCAATTTTGATTACTATTTATAAAAGGAATTGATAGAAGGGGGTATTATTTCCTTATAATTCCGGTAATCCTAGTCATCCTAGTCATTTGTTTACAAATATTTGAATAAGTAAATTATGTATGATAATTCATTAAATTCTAAGATAGGATTAAATGCGAGTATCAGAAATTACTCGCCTTTACGGAGTTTTGCAAAATAACGCTAATATTCTGGAATTACAGGTGAAAAATTAAATTTATAGATTGAACAATATTATATGCAATTATGACACTCACAAGTGAAATTTCACCCTGCATCCTCAAATCTATACACTTTTTCCATCATAAAATTACGAACTATTCACCATTTTGCACTATTTATCCTTATTTTAAAGTAAAAAGCCGTACCAAAATCGCGAGTTGATATTTATGAATAAGTACGTCAATTTATATCATGTTGAGATTTCGGAACATTGACACATGAAGAGAGTGCTGCCATTACATCTCCATGACTCCAGTTAGGGATGTTCGATCCAGGTGCTTTGTGTCGATATTCTGGCTCGTAATGGATCGTAATGCACTGTATCGATCCAAGTATCGATCCAACAGATTGGATGCGATACTTTGGATCGATCCAGTATCGTATCGTATCAAGTTTTTTTTTAAATAAGACATCAAAACACGAAACAATAATTTAATTTGTAATATAGTCTTAGTTTCAAGTTACTAAAAGATGAATATGTATTTATGAAAGTATATTTCTTGCCCTTTGTCAGTAAATGGTACCTACTTACAATTTCTGAAGAATTTCACTCGAGTACGATTTGCAAAATGGAGTTTCAACAACTGACTTTGCAAAATAGAGTTTCTCCCGAGTTCTTGTTTTAAAATCACGTGTTGAGAGACTTCATTTTTAACCTCAATCAACCGTACAATTTTTGTTACTTTAGTTACATTTTTACTTGACATTGGCAAAATGCGTACGTTAATGCGATGCGACACCTTAATTAAGAATAGACTTTGCAAAATCTATCGCCAGACTCGCCAGAGAAATATTTATACTAGTGTAATCATAAATATTATGCTAAATGTTTGTTTACCTTTTATAAAATTTAATACAATGATTCGATCCGATCCTCAGTGTGCATGTATCGATCCACTAACGGATCGAAAGCCATTGTATCGATACAAAAATCGGGTGGATCGTATTCTTTTGTATCGATCCACACAAGTATCGGATCGGATCGAACATCCCTAACTCCAGTCTTAATCTATCTTCGTGTTAGAGATACTACGTCAGCCGTGCCGTTCATTCAAGAAATTGAGTTCTTTCCAAGTTTCCAAGGGTCTAAGCACTAAGCATGAAGCTATAGAGAAATCGGACTACAGCATACTCTCTAATCTGTGGGTGGACTATGGTCTGTCTGTGGCTAATCTGTGGTTTGTGGGTTTTGATTTTGACTTTTGACGATTTTGACGTATATTTCAAATCTTTATACATATTCTCTGTGATTTCGAAATGCAATTGTTGATCAATATTTTGTGGTTATTTGTGATTATCATGTGAATTTAAGCATTACAATATATCTTCGCATATATAAACATGGCATGTCCTTCAGTGTGTGTGTTTGGGTGTACGTACTCATTGGACAAACATGCAAACATAACTTATTACACGTAAGTTCATGTTTTATTTTATATTATAACACTTGCCTTTTGTAAGGACAAAAGGCTAGTGTTTAGGGTAAGGGCCTATATATAAATATATTGGTTTTTGGTTTTGGTCAATGATATTCATATAATATCATTGTATTTAGTATTACCTATCTTTTGTGTTGCCTAATTTTATTATATATGCTGTTTACATATATTTTTGGAGTTCCCACAACAACTTAAGAATGATATAATTCGTTGACTTCCAGCCTATAATTGGACCGATTTAGGCTCAGCTTTAGAAAGAGGTACCTTATAGAATAGCTTCATACTTATTGTGTAGATAGACGCACTATAGACTTACACATTAATTACAATTTCATATATATAAATGCTCAGATAAAATATTCCAAAATTACATACAAATTTACTTCGAAAATATTTTATCAAATAGTTTGACAGTTGTTGTTGTTGTAACATTATATTGATAATAGTAAAGCAAAGGACCTTATTTCATTCAGCCACAACAAAGCAATAATTAGGTAGGTATAACATTGGTTTAGGTTAGGTTAGACTTGCGACCTATACGCGTGAGCCGAGCGAGCGGAGCGAGCGTGCCGCGGTAGCGGCCGGCGAAGCGCCAGAAACGACTTTTTCACATTTTACTAAAGGACTATTAGATGTCTTTTGGGTTTATATGATGCAATTAGGAATTTTTTTTTTATATAAATTGCATAGATTAAAAAAAAAAAAATATGAAAATTCAAAATACTATTTTATCATCAAGATGCTTCAATAAATGAATTTATGCACAAGATATTAGAATACGAATTTGAATTCAACAGTAGCATCATTATTTTTTGTGCAAACAGGAGTAATATTAACAAACAACAATTATCCCAATATTGTGAACAGCTGATCAATTTAAACATAAAACAAGTAGTAATGTTCACATTTCTTTATTTAAAAAGTGTGCCATATGTGGAGAATTCTCTTAGATATAAGTTAAATTTACATTTACATTTAATAAGTCAATATAATCAAAAATTCAATGTAATTGTAATTGACTATAATTCTGCTGTTAAACACAGAATTGCATATCTTACACATAAGTTCAATGACATATTTGATTCTAACAGTCAGTTTAGAAACAGTAGAAAAATACACAATGTGTATCGAAATAAGTGTCCGGGTAGATATTATCTACCGAATTATTTTAAAACGACAAATAGCAAGCTTGCTATTCTATTTTTTTGTTACTACAGCCAAGAATTTGGCTGACAAAACTGCTTTTTTTGAGCATAGTATTAGGACCATAGAATCAGATCCAAGTAATTTAAATTAGATATTAAGACAACAGAGGAAATATCCTCTAGCATGTACGAATTAAAAAAAACTCAATTTACAGTCAAACATAACTTATAATAATAGTTGCACCACCAAAGTGAACTAAATTAAAAAATGAAAATTATATCAACCTGGTGCATCAAAATATTTATTGTTTAACACAAGGCAAAGAGTTAGAGATGGAACTATTCATGAATTTAGATAAATTTTATGTATTACAGAACATATGCGTAAGGGAAGTGAACTCATGTTTAGTTTTAGTAACCACAAGGTTGGTAGTGCATTCTGAGGGTCAACACAACGCGGTGGGGTTCGCTTATTTTATTAAATAATAAATTGAAATTAAAAAATCGGAAAGATGTTGTGTCGCTCTCTGAAGAGTGTAAAGTCGAACTGTCATGTGTAGAAATGGAGCAATTCATTGTAGTATGTGTATATAAGCCTCACCCTTTAGGGAATTTGAAGAAGTGATGGACAAAGTCCTAGAGAAACTTGGCAAATCTAATTAACACCTTAGAGTGTGCGGCGATTTTAACATTGATATTCTTATTAATACGCCTATGACCTACAACATCCTGAATTTATTTAAATCACATAACCTCATTAATTTATTTATGGAGCCAACTAGATACTGTGATACCACAGCTACTCGCTTGATAATATATTAAGTGATATGTTGCCGGAAAGTAAGAGTATTATAAATAAGTTAGATTCAGATCATTGTGGTCAATTAGCATCCTTCAAAATTGTTAAAGAAAAAGCTAAAAGACGTAAAATATTATGTAGACCAGTAACCGGTGACCGCTTGGAACGTATGAGGGTTGAACTTTGCGATAAAATTCCATTTTTAGGCACTGATTTACATCCAAATGAGATGTACAAATTATTTTTCAATACTTTTGACAAAGAGTTAACTCCATATTCAAGTCCAAGGAGGTCATGATTAGCGATAATCCTGCTTTCAGTGAATGGGCCACTGAGAGTATATACTTAAGAAGAAAAACACTGTATGAACTATATTCAGCCTATATACGCCGAAGTCGCCAACGAATTTGAAACATTTTTCTCTAGAATTCCCGTAGATCTAACCAGAACTCTAGGCTCATCTACCCCGATTGCAGAATCCTTGTTAATAGCTAACGTTCCTAGTTGTGATGTCTTAAAAGTCTTTAAAACTTTAATTATTAAGAAAACAGCTGACCTCTAGGGTATGTCTGTACATTTAGTGAACTCTTTAATTGAAATAGTTGCTCCCGATTTGGTAATCATATTTAATAATTGTCTTGATAGAGGTGTGTTTCCTGATTTGATGAAATATAGGAAATTAACTCCCCTGTTTAAATCTGGTAGTATCTCAGATCCCTCAAATTTCCGTCCTATTTCTGTACTACCTACCCTTAGTAAGATTTTTGAGAAAATTATGCTTAATCAGATGCAAACACACTTTAACGTTAGTAAATTGTTGCATAATAAACAATTCGGTTTTTCTCGCGGCCGGTCCACTACTGATGCTGGCATTAAATTATTAGAGAGTATATACACAGCTTGGGATGAGTCATATGATGCATATGGTGTATTTTGTGACTTATCTAAAGCATTTGATTGCGTCTAGCATCAGACTTTAATTAGGAAACTTTACCATTATGGAATACGGGGTACGGCTTTAGATTTCATCTCCTCCTACCTAAATTAAAGTGGTTCTTTAGTCCCTAATACATCATTTACATTTATCTAAATTTTATTACACATCCATAGCTTTCATCGAGAAGGTCGATGGCGCTGCGGTCGTGCTTTCTTAGTAACGATCCCGAAAGTTATGCTACCAAGTGCATGATCGGTACTCGGATGGGTGACTAAAAATTCTTTAACTCGATTTTCCTCCGTGCTTCCGAAGGCACGCTAAGCCCCGGTGGTCCCAGGTGCTGTCGAGAGATAGCAGTCGTCCCCAAGGAGGGTTGGTGTTGGGCAGGCGGATGGCCGTAAAAACCTTATGCCTCATCATTTATCGAGAGGTATCGGTGGCGAAGTGCGTAAGAGTCAAATTTTGAATTCATATGTACGTTTAATCGACGCTTTAACAGTAAAGGAAAACATCGTGAAGAAACCTGCACACACCTATGAAGAAATTCTTAGGTTGTGTGTGAAGTCGACCAACTCGCACTTGGCCAGCGTGGTTGACTAAGGCCTAATCGCCCCTAATGTGGGGTAGGCTCGAGCCTGAGGTGGGGACATTATATGAGCTGTTGATGATGATGGTGAATCATTTATCACTATTGTCAATACCAGTGGCGTAGCGTAGGGGGGGCAGGGGGGGCGGCCCGCCCCGGGCGGCACATTTGTGAGGGCGGCAAAATTTCACAATAATTTTAAAAAAATTAAACCATTTCATATTTTTATTGCAACTACAAATTCAGACCTATTGAAAAGAGTATGGAATTTTTCATTAGTTATTCTGTGACGAATTCCCTTTCTTTGAATGAAATTTTATAGCAACTGCTGACAACACCGTCTATTCTGACTTGCGGCGATTCCCCGTAGTTTATTTTGTGTTATTAATATTTTGTGCTATAATCAGCGATAATGACTTTGACTATTCAAAGAAAGTTTTATGCATAGATCACTTAATGATTAGGCAAATCCGTTATTAATCCGATAAATTTATATACCCCATGAGTTACGTATTGATAGTTGCTTAGCACTCATTGGCGAGAGCGCACACCGATACCGATAACAGAGGATATACAAATACATAAGCGCACTTTTTGTCAATGACAGTCAAATTGAATAACAAAATGAAATTGAAATTGTTTTTAAGACAAGAAAAAATACACTGAAAAAATCGACCAGTCGCAGGCGGGAATCGAACCCAGCATCCTCCGCAATCCGGGCGGCTGCGTTAACCACTAGGTACGCTACCAGGGCACTGCTATCGCCGTCAAAATTTGTCAGTGCTTGGTGCTTATGTTTTTATGGTAAACATTTTTTCATCAAATCATTGAAATTTGTACTTCTAAGATCCGATCGAAATATTTTTGCAAATATTTGACGTCCCGTTAAGATGAAACTACCTTATAGTGTGGAATAATTTTTTGCGTTTACAAACGCGTAAACATTTTTGAAACTGGAAAAATACACTGAAAAAAATCGACCTGCCCTTTTTTCGGACAGGCGGAGGGGTTTTTAGTGTTAAAAATATTTACGCGTTTGTAAACCCAACAAAAAATGTTCCATATGAAATAATTTTCATAAAAAAATGTATTTGTCAAATGAAATGACACCGTTTCATGTCTGTAACAGTGATAATGTACCTAATTTGTACACTTTTTAACAACACAGGAAGACATTTTTCGAACGATTACCTACTTAAAGCGTTGCAATGAAGTGCAGTCGACCAGTCGAAATGCGAGAGCGTTCCCGATTCTTTTGACGTGACAACGTCTTATAATTCGATAGAGCCGGCTGCACGCACGAAAAAACATGACGTCATGCGGCGTTACCTCGCTCTGAATCTAATTCTCTAATTTGAATTTGGAATTATGTTCTTTAAAATTTAAACTTTCAATGATACCAAAACCAGCCAGATACAAATAGTATAGCCAAAGAGATTTTATTACAAGTTTATTCATACTATAATGCGAAATCTATTAAACAAATGAAATTAAATTTTTCTTTTGAAAAATGCTACTATTCCATCAGTATTTTCTTAAGACGTTGTCACGTTCAACTATCGTCAGTAAACCGACTTTACAGACAACCAATTTTTTTCATTAGTTCCAATCTGAATATAAATCCGGCAATTGCCCGACTTTTTCGTTGCCATTTTCGAGCGAGTGCAACGCATCTATACTAATAGTGTTTAATGCATAGTATACATTAAAATAAAATACCTAAATAAGAGGGCGGCAAAATTATTTTCCGCCCCGGGCGGCCGATACCCACGCTACGCCACTGGTCAATACCAAGACATACTGCACTAACTCCCAAATAAATTGTGAGCGGGATAGGAGGAAGAGCATTGATATAGTGAACTTAGTTTTGATTTTGATCCTCTACTTTTGCTGTTGGCTGTATGTCCAGCGCGTGACCTAGTAGTAGTTTTCTAGTTTTATGGTACTTGTTGGGCGTAATTTCTCGTTGAATTAATAAGGTGCAAAAAATAGAGATTTCATAAATGTTCAATTATTTTAATGCTCCTTTTTATACTCCGAGACGGCAAACAAGCTTGCACACACGCTTGCAACACGCACGCCCATGCTGAAGATACCTCACTGCGATACATCGCGGTCAGCTTCGCGGTTTAGCTCGATGCCTACGTGCAAACAAAATATTTTGTTTTTACATCGCGGTAGACGGTAGGCATCGATGTGATCTGGCTCGTGATTGGTCAAATCCGTTCGTCTCAGGTTGTAGGTATCTACTTCATTCTCGTGCCCACAGATTTAATAATACAAGGAGATAGGCCAAGCCGGCGTTTAACTTATGACAAATGTATGCCCACTGGGCATACATTACCGCCACTTCGCCGTCCGCGTCACTCGGACTTCCTATGAACTCAGCGATTTGACCGATCTCCTTTACACACAAAGTACGATACAAATACTTGAGTAACTGAGGTGTTAGGTGCGACTGAATCAGCATGTTGGCACCGCCATCCATGTAGAAACAGCGAGCATCGGCATCGAGATATCGACCGCGACCGCGAGCAGCTTCGACATGTCCCTACCCTGTTACTGTATCATGGCTTGGAGTGGCGCGGCTTCATCGCATTTTATCACACTGGCAAAAGCCCTACGTGCCGTTTTGAAGACTGCTTAAAAGTCTTTCCAGTTCCCTGCCATAGACCTGTTTGCGGAATCGCAGGTGCTTAGTGTTAGAAGGCTATACATTTATAAAATTTGCCTTTTGGCCCTTAAAGAGGCATTATCATCTTCAGACTTTTCAAACCTGGTAAAAACGCGCGTTTTTAGGCTACACCAATAGTCAAAACTGCATTCGCTAAGCTTTCTACAGGATCTAAAAGGCATGAACAGTCAAACGAGAACCATGTATTCTGCTCACCATCATAACATTTTTTTTCCTTTAGACTATACCTGGGAAATTGATAGTTACGATTTTATTGAAGGTCAAAGTCATAATTTTTTTTTTATGAAAACGTATTCTATAAGTTATTTCTTAATTATTGTCGAAAGAAACATAATTTTTTTTAGTATTTCATAACAAAAAATGGCTTCAAAACGTTAGCGTTCAATGTAGCTCACTCGATGCGTACGGACACTTACGAACGGGACCGCCGTCTGGCAAAATTATCGCGGTTTTGCGAGTTGCGTGCGAGTTGAGCCCTTTACATTTTTTTTTTTTTTTTTATACCACTTTGGTGGCAAACAAGCATACGATCCGCCTGATAGTAAGCGGTCACCGCAGCCTATGGACACTTGCAATACCAGGGGTATCACACGTGCGGTGCCGACCTAGCAAAAACTTTTTCACACCTTTCTTGAAGACACCCATGTTGTAGTCCTTAGGGAAAACCTCGACAGGGAGTTCATTCCACAACCGAAGCGTACGCGGAAGAAAATTTCTTCTGAAACGCACAGTACGTGACCAACTCGGTTCCAGTGTGTGAGGATGAATACCCTGCCGATGGCGAGTGGTGCGGTGATAGAAGGAAGCTGTTGGCATCATGTCAAATAGTTCCTCAGAACACATTTCGTTATACAGCCGATAGAAAACACATAAGGAGGCAATTATTTAATATTTAAGACAATAATTAAGAAATAACGTATAAAATACGTTCTCATAAAAAAATGAAAAAAAAAAATTATGACTTTGACCTTCAATAAAATCGTAGCTATCAATTTCCCAGGTATAGTCTAAAGGAAAAAAATGTTATGATAGTGAGCAGAATACATGGTTCTCGTTTGACTGTTCATGTCTTTTACACCCTGTATACATTTTAAACATTCCATGTTCTATTTGTCTATGTTTCAGATTTCCTCTAGACCCTGATGTACGTAAGGAGTGGCTTAAAGCTCTGGACAGTCCAGGATTTGTTCCCGATGAAGACTCGAAGGTGTGCAGTGAGCACTTCCTGTTCTCGCCCGATGAGGACCCCTATATGGTGCCACTACTGAAAACGCCCAAAACTCCCATGGAAATCTACTTTTTGGTTAGTAATCTATGTTAATTTTTTTATACTTTACAGGGAAGCTCCTCGCGTTCGCCTCACCTGATGTAAGTGACGAAAGGCCGAAGGTGCAATCGAGCTTAACTGTGGGGCTATCTTAAGGTCGTAGGACGCCTCAACTCGTCATAATATGTCAAGAAAATATAAATCAAAACTATATTTGGTGACGTACGTTAGGTACGCTGATTTGTTTGGTTTTGATTTGATTTCAATATTACTCGGCGATATATATTTTTCATAATTGAATTTTGTTTTGTACATATTGAGTATAAACATTGACATGTTTTTAATCAATATACATATGTATTTAATAACATTATGATTTTTTCAACTTAATAGTAGGGGGGCCCAAGAGGGGATTTTGGGATTGGTTCAAGCGTGGCAGTTTAATAGTAAGGGAGAATCCTTGTACCTTGTTAGGTACTTTCAGCAGGTATGAGCCCTCAATATAGTGTCGTATGTTCTGAGCCATTGATCAGATTAGTAAAAAAAAATCGAACCTCAGAACTGCTCGAGCGCGTCAGATTAAAACAATTTAGGTTTATAATATACAGAAAATGATATTATTATAAAAATCTGACGATTTGACCGTGACGGAAGTGATCGAGAGAATTTCAAAGTTGCAAAAAAAAATCGTAACCTTGAAATGTTCGAGCGCGGTTCTTTTTTTTTTTTTGTTAAGGAAATTACTTAAAAATTATAAAAATATTATAATCTGACAATTTCGACAAGCCGAAACATCGAAAATAATAAATAAAGTGTTGTCTATGCATTATGTATTTCCCGCTCTACGACTCTCATTCTTTCTCACTCTTTTTTATTGTCTTTCTCTTTTTTGATCAGTAGTTCCTAAGATAGATAAGCGCGTTCAACCAAACAAAAAAACAACTCAGTATAGATGCGTGCGTAGAACTTGATCATTATGTAGCTGCGGCGTTATGTTAAAACTATGATATCTCTGAAGATATTCATTGAAATCTAATGACGTAAAGAACAATTTTGTACAAAATTAAATACTTGTGATGAATAACGTATTAATTTTGATAAGGAATAATATTATGTTTACAAAAAATTCTTCATAGTCTCCTCAATTACCCTGCTAGCCACGTGGCTATTATATTTGACCGATATTTCATCCCCTCAATTAAAGATTATGAGCATACTCTTCGGGGTTATACAGAGGACAAAGATGTTTACATCTCAGGTCCACAACAAAAGAGAACTGCTGATTTTGCAAAAGAGCTCAAAAATATTAAGTTTAAAGAAGCTTTTGTAAAATTTCTGATAGAACATTGGACTGACCGTGAGATGGCTACGATTATAGGTAACAAGACAATATATCTCAATCACGATTTATGTTATGTGTATACTGCTACTAATAATGAAGTGACGCGAACAGTTAATTACGATTTGACTTGTCAAGACCACGAAGAAGCGGATACAAAAATTGTATTTTTCACATGTCAACTTAAAGAAGATTCTACAGTTACTATAAGAACTTAAAAAAGCTTAAGCTTAAGCTTGAGCTTAAAAAAGCTCAATAATAGTGTAATAAGCAAAATTTAGAGCGTTCGGAATTTGCAGAAAATTACAGCAATGGCCTGTGCTATGAACTTTTTTTTTAATTCTTTCAAATTGTCAGATTTAACTAATCCCTTCACAAAATAGTCAGATTAAGGCTGGGTACTACTAGTTTGTCGAGTTGAACCATCTGTATGAAAATCTGACACGCGCGAGTATTGCAAAGTCACAATTTTTTTTTGCATTTGCAAAAATTGATTAGGGACTTTTAGTCACGCCCAAATCGTCAGATTAAGTAAGAGGACACTTGTGATGGCTTAAATAATAAGTCCCTATAATTACTGACACGCTGGAGAAAATACATTTTTTTTTATTTTTTTTTTTGCTTATATCGCTATTCGTTACGAGCGATCCGGCAGATTAATATTTCTCCGTGGACACAAGTTTGTGGGCTATCTACACTTCCAAAATCTGACGCGCTCGAACATTTTTTTTTCATCACTTTTTTTTACATTTTTGAAAATTCATACACGCTCTCCCCACCACTAAAATGGTTAACTTCATAGGAGCTTTTTTATTATTTAGCATCTAATCTTTGCAATCCAATAGATCTTCTAAGCGCTGGAGACACTACAAAGTTAGCACTCTGGGCTCCCCTACTATAATCTACCGTACATTTTTTTGTTACTTTAAGTATATACAATTTCACTCGACATTGGCAAAATGGGTCGTAATATTTAAGTGTCGCGAACGCAATTACCTAATCTAAAAGAATATGAAGAAAACTACATTCTGCTAGTTCATTTAAACCTTTTAAACAATATAATAATAGAATAGTATCATGTCAAATATTGGTTAAATAACACATTATTTATGGAAATTTACAAAAAAAAAGCTTTAGAATGAATAGAATTCCTACGTCATTGGAATGAATGTCAGTAATTTTTTCGAAATTCGATTTCGGATTCGGATTTCGAAATGTCAAGTAATTTTTTTCGAAATTGATTACAAATTACAAAGATATCCTAAAACATCAGCAAACAAGTCAAATTGCCTTGTTTGCTGTTGTTTTAGGACAGGCGTATAATCTAAGTTTATAGTACGAGAGCCCACGACCAAAACCATGTCTCATAGCAATACGGCAAAAACCCTATAAAATCGTTAGATTGTATGATTCTGAACCCGACTAGGTGTGTAGTAACGGTCGAAAGTGTAGCAACTGCGTGGGAGGCCATTTCTGCTGTGTCAAAAAAAAAAGACAGTCGGTATTATAGCAATACGTCTGATAGTGAAAATGTACATAGATTTTATAATTGTATTACGAAAAAGTTTGTTTTCAGACATTTTGCGCGTAGCATATAGCCTGAGCGCATTTTTGAAAATGTCAACAAATTTAGCCGACCTGTATCATAGCAATACGGATAATTTTTTTTTTCAACTTTTCGTATTGCTGCCATGATTACCAAAAACCTGTTTTCAGACACTTTAAGTGTAGCATATACTCCCAAAAACGAAAATTAATAACGTCGATTTAGCTCGACTCAACATTTTTTCGAAGACATAAAATTAAAAACGACGAGGCTTCGACAACTCTGAATCTCCAGTTATCCAATTACGACGCCTGCAATCTGCCACCATGCAAAACTGAATTGGAGAAACATTTATTACGAACAAAATATATTGCACAAGTCTGGAGCAACGCTCATACCAAAACGCCAACCGAACTGAACCCTGCAGATTGCGGATGGTATGAAGACAAGGGACGATTTCAGTTTTCGTGGTTCTCTGGCAACCAACTACCTGAGTTGAGCAACGTTATTTTGGACGACAAATCATCATCCACAACAGGTACAGTTTACATGGCTTTTGCTGTTAATTTCATAAATAAGTTCGTGATTTTCACTAACGATGTTTATTTTACAGAAGAGGACGTTGAAGATCTCCCGAGCGACGTCGAGAGTGATTTCGAAGACGACGATTCCGAATCCGACAGCGATTGAATACGAGAATATTTTGTAACTTTGAATAAACCGTTTTTTTTTTCAACTTCATCCCAGTTTCATTTTGTGAGATTTATTTCAGTCCTTCAACTTCAATGTTACGGTTTCGGGTAAATTCTTTGTTAATTATCATCTAATAAATTCAGGGTCGCAACGTATTCATTGGTTTGTAACAGAAAATTCAAGATGCCTCAATACGATTTTTAAATGATATCTGAGTATCGAAAAGTTGTCTGATAGAGAAGGTGCTACACTTAATTTGTCTGATATAAATTTTTTACACATGTGGACAACTTATTTTATCATGTCCAACAATTTTCAGACATATTGCTATGATACCGATCGGTAAAATTTGTTAACATTTTCAAAACGGTCTCAAAATTTAATGCGTTCACATTTCCGTCTGAAAATTGTTTTGTTCGCATCAAATAACCAAAATTTACTAATAAAAAAGATTTTCAGACGTATTGCTATGAGACATTTTTTTTGTCTCATTTTTAATTTTTTTAAGTGATTTTACGGGTTTGCGCTACACCACTAACGTCTGAAAAATATGTTTCCGGTATCTCAGAACTATCATTCAACTACAGTCTGCAAATCAGACATATTGCTATGATGCAGTTCGGTAAAATTCTTTGACAATTTTGAAAATTCGGTCAGATCAAACGCTACGCGGAAAATGTCTGATATTGGTATTTTCGAGTTCAGGATAATCGTATCTATCGATTTGATGCGGTTTTGGCCGTATTGCTATGAGACAAAAATTTTGGTCGTGGGCTCTCTAACTATTAGGTTACATATTATTTATGAGCAAGAATGTCGCCGATAGACCGTAACGCACATAGATTTACTAATACAGGGTAACGCACGATTAGTGGGAGAGTGGTTACCATATTCTGTACGAGCTGCCTACCGCTCGTACGGAGTATGGCGCTGCAGTGCAAGGAGTCGTGGACGGCGGGCGGCGGGCGGCGCGGCGCCACCAGCCCCGCTGCATCTCAAGAGATGTTTGTGGGGACCAAAATAAGGATTCTTTCTAGTATTTGCGGACTGTCGATAAATAATTCACAATCGATAGATAAAATACTATTAAAAGTGTGGCTCTTCTAAACAGAGTTTCCATTTTAGTCACACCAGAGACAAATAAAGAATTATATGTATGTACGTTTGTTGTCCAGCTGACAACGGACTATCAGTGGAAGAGGCCGTCTAACTTACGAGGCATGTACAATGTGCTGTTCAAGATATCGCGCTACCCGGTTCTATACAACAAGAACATCAAGTTTTCTTCAGTAAGTAACTCTTTATCAACTATAACGATGGTTGCACCACGTATATACCTTTTACCCGATTACGCGAAGCCAAAAGAAAAGGTTACGATTTTAGCAGTCTATGTATGTATGTTTGTATTCAGGCTGTTCCCTTGTAGCGCCTAAGGCTTAGCAATCACTACAAGAGTTTGTGTACAACATTTCATTCCGAAATAGGTTAAAATCGGAGTTACAAGAAAAAATCTCCTCCTATTGTTAAAGTCGGTTAAAATGTAGCGTATGATGCCCGGGCCATTATGACAAATCTATAGACAACTTATTCATTAATACTTTAGTTGGCGCTCAGGTGGAACATACGTCAATAAAAATACATAGCCGGCTAAAATCATTACCCTTCGTTTTGACTTTACCGTAGTCGGGTAAAAATGGGACAACCTATTACGAATTACCTAAGTTGACTTTTACGATACTCTTTGGAAAATTGTAAATCTTGGTGCAACTGGCCGTAAGATTGCGTAGGCTTAGGCATTACGTACCTCGAAAGAAACAGAGGTACCCTTATAAGAACCCGTTTTTCTCAAATGTATGGAAGTTAAAGATGGGTGTAGGACAGGGTTCGGCAACCTTTGTGTCGGAAGAGTCAAAAATTAAAATTTACAACATTTCAAGGTTTTTAGAGCTACAAAAAGTTATCTTGCTAACAATAAAATAGTACTTGCAATAATAAAAATTTTTGATAAAATATATAAGGAGTGTGTTCCACAACAAATGAAATAATATGTATATATGGTATTATTGGGTAATTTCTTATTATTGACGGAAAAAATTAAAACAGTTCATCATTTACTTACAACACTAACTTGTACTTCAATAACAAACAATTGAGCAAACAATTCAATGGGAGCGTTGGCTTTGCATGATTATTGTGTTGAAAACGAATTAAAACCAACATAAAAACATCTGACGACGACGGCGAGATTTGAGAGTTTCAAAGAGCGAGTACAAGTGGCTGATATATAGAAATGGTGTCTAATTCTTGTTCATAGATTCAGAACGATTTTTAAATTTTTTTTTTATAAATTAAATATTATTTGCGTATGGAACTAATGAGCCGCAGCTTCACATCCAAATAGCCGCATGTGGCTCGCGAGCCGCAGGTTGCCGACCCCTGGTATGGGAGAAAAGGCATGAACGCAGAATAAATGTGGTTGAAATAAAAGCCTTGAGGAGCATGGTTGGTGTATAATTGAGCAGGTTATACAATGACGTAATCAGAGAGAGGCGTGGTTTGAAAGAAGATATAGTAATAAACATTATAAGGCCGTCCTATTGGAGTGGTCAGTATAGCTGCCTACACATCAAGCCGTCCAGGTTCGAATCCTGGCAGCGGCATATATGTGTGTATAATCGACAGGGAGAGAAATTATCAAAATAGTGAGAATTTGTATACAACAAAACGGATCACATTTTGAGCATTTGATAATTTTTTTTTTTTAATAAAATGAAAAATTTTATGATCTTAGTTTTATTTAATATGCTAGGTTATTTAGGAAAAAATAATGCTTGAGTAGCCCTTTCAAACGCTGTTATAAAATACATGTAATTTTTCTATCACATTTGGCGGGTTCGATTCCCGGTTGAGGTAGGCGATTTTTAAAAAATCTGTGAATGCAGTCCTACTTATTATTAAAAATAAAACGATGTCTTCTTTTAGTAAAATATCCTACGTTCAATATTTAATATACTTTCCCTCCGTGTGGCATGGCCGTGGGACGACCTGTATATATATAAAAAAATGTCCGTTATCTAGTATCCATAACACAAGTTCTTAATGATACTTACTTCGGGCTAGATAATTGGTGTGAGCGTGAAAATATATTATTATATTATTAGCTTCTGCCTGCGACTTCGTCTGCGCAGTGTCAGTATAAATTATAGCCTATATGATAATTTGTTGTATGAGCTATATTATTATAAAGTTTCATTACAATCCATTCAGTAGTTTTTGCGTGAAAGAGTAACAAACATACATCCATCCATACATCTATACAAACTTTCGCATTTATAATATTAGTAGGATATTTATAGGTTGAAGAAAAGGAAAGAAACAGTAACGAACGCATAAGTCGTATGGGGAAGACCTAGCTTGGCGTACGTTTATCGATTATTTCTTATTCTTATTATATTTTATTTCTTAGCTACTAACTCATTATTTATTATAAAATCGTAGGAGCAGTACGAGGATGCGTGCGCCAAGATCGGGACCGCTGATAAGGATGGTTCGTCACTGGTCGACGTGGCGCTCTGCTGGTACAAGACGCAGGTATAATTTTGTTGCTATTTATTGTTTTTAGGACTTAAAATAAGTATGTCAGTCCTATCAGAGCTTACGCAATGTAATGCGGCCGCAATCAGCGCAGAAAGCGGTAAATGCCAGCTGTCGGCCAATAAACTTTGGACCACCACTACGTCTTGTCGGTTTATAAGTATTCAGTTCAGTCAGGCAAACAGCGCCCGCCTCTCATGGACATCTTCGACTACACCGAATATATAATAATTGGGCGAATCTTCTTCATGAGGCAGTGGCGTAGCGTAGTGGTGGCGGCAGGGGTGGCCCGCCCCGGGCGGCACTTTCTAGGGGGCGGCAAAATTTCACAATAAATAGTAATAGTAGATTGTATAACAAGGGAGCAAAATAGTATTTTTATGGCGAGGGCGCTACTTTGAAGCACGAGCGAAGCGAAGGATTCTAACGTAGAATCCTGAGCGCAGTGAGGGATTCAAAGTATCTACATCGCCCGAGGGAAAAATAATTTGCTCTCGAGTTATATACTCTACTTTTCATCCCCTTTCTATGAGAAAATAAATAAGAGACGCTGTTATGTAATTAATGAACATATTTAATTCAAAGAAGACATGTGAAATGAAGTGCAATTATTAAAAGTTATTGTCACTGTTTTATGTGGGATCGATATTGTTGTCGATTCATTTACATTTTGAGTATTTGTACGACGTTGTTAACTGCTATAGTTATTGTTTCAGGAGTTAATGCATTATCACTTTCATAACTCGAGGTAGTAGAACTCATTATTTTTGCAAAATGCAATAAAATATGTACTGAGGTAACAAGAACAGAAAAGTAATTCGCGTGCTTTTGGTTTTTTTATTATTTTTAACTATTATTTTTAAACTATTAAAGAAGGCTGTGAGTGTTCTAAATCAATCGATTGTCTTGATTTTGAAAATCATGTTTTCAACACTAGTAGGAAATTAAATGCGGGAAAAAGTATAATCCAAATTAGATTCTCTTCAAAAATCATATTGTAGAATTTCACATTTCCACTAACTTACTACTACGTTAGACTCTCAAAAATTAAAATAAAATAATTGGTAAATTCACTTTTTGTGTACAATTGGCCAGAAATTTACTTTTTTTATATTAAGAGATGGCAAATAAGCTTGCGGCCCACCTGGTGTTAGACGTTGTATGCTTATTGTAAATTCTCATACATAATAGGGATTTCTAGAAATAAAGGTTTTGTGCTGCAACGTCTGGGAGACACTAAAAACTAAATCAAATCAAAGATACTCACGTCCTGGGTCCAGATAGTCCAAAAAATTGCCGGACAGCTGACGGCAGTGTACAACGGCAACAAACATTTCCTAGTGTTTTGTTTGAAAGTTTATATGTCTAATACGAACATAAACACATAGAATCTGATGATATCAGTCCAAATTTAACTTTTATGCTTGTAAAACGATAACTTCAGCCTCACGCGCGACCGTCGGTTTCTAGCGAAGTTTTCTTCACTTCTTCACCCGCGACCGTCTCAAGCAAGAGAGTCAATGGGAAGTTTGTTTTCGTCTTCTCTCACCAGATGGCGTGACGCACGGCGTCTTATTGGCCTAGGCGCGCAAGCATTAAAAACAATTAAGTAAAAGTGCTACCAGACGTTGGATGCGACGCGTTCGATGCTGACAAATGTGCGTTTTCCATTTTTTGTTTTTTTTATATGTTACGAGATGGCAAACAAGCTTGCGGCCCACCTGATGTTAAGTGTTCACCGCCGCCTATAGACACTTGCAATATTAAGTGTAAATCACTTAACACCGCAAGTGCGTTTGCCATCCTGGGGACTTAGATGATATGCCCTCCTTGCCCAGTAATTACTGGCTACCTTTCCTTTCAATCTGAAACACAGCGAACTGCTTCACGGGAGAAATAATAAAGGCATTGGTACCTACCCAGACGACCCTACATATGGGTCTACCACCTAGTAAATATGCTCTTTCCCTATCACATTGCCGATGTATAGTTTACAACACCATGGGTTGTACACAGCTATCCCGTCTGCTGAGCCCCCACATCCGATTCGATGACTTCATGCAGCGGGTTCAGTCGACGTACACGCGGCGCCCACTGCTGTCCATTGAGCGGCGCCTGCGGCAGATGCCGGACGTGCTACAGGTATACAAGCAAAGTCATTGCTTACTAATCCCACCTTCTCCCTTCCTTTTAGCTCCAATGCGAACTAAGAAAGAAAATGTAATTACATGGTCTCAATTTTTGAATTAATAAAGTTTGATTTCTCATTTGTTGAAGTTAGAAAGAATTAAAATGAGTCAAATAGCCATCATCATATCAACATGAGACGTCCACTGTGGTTATGTCCACAGTCTCCCTCAAGGATCTCCAACCCGAACGGTCCTGCGCTGCTCGCATCCAGAGGCTTCCCGCGACCTTTACCAGATTGTCAGTCCACCTTGTGTGGGGCCTACCAACGCAGCGTCTCCCGTTATGCGGTCGCCACTCGGGAACCGTTCCGCCCCAACGGCTGTCAGTCCTTGCAATGTGCTCTGCCCACTGCCAATTAAGGTCCGCAATTCTTTGGGCAATGTCGGTGAACTAGGTTTTCCTGCGGATCTCATCATTTCTGATTTCGAAGTTTCACTGCGGGATCACGCAGAGCCGAGCATAGCCCTCTTCATTGCCCTTTGAGTGACCTTGAGCCTTATGAGGCCCTAATGGCGTATTGTGTTCAGAGGTACTTTCTGTGGGAGTACGCTCCGTTCCTGGAGACGCTGCAGCAACACATGCGGCGTGGAGATGTGGCCGCACTCGCCAACAAGTACGGCGTCTCCGTGGAGCACATACAGCGCATATGGTCAGTACCACACATAAATCAAATCAAATCAAAAAGTTCTTTATTTAATCATTGATTGTATAATAAGCTTTTTTAATCAGCTTTGTTTTTATTATTCTTTTAAATTTGTTAATAGGTAGTGTCCTTATATCAGTTGGCAGTTTGTTATAAAAGCGTATACATTGCCCCATAAAAGAATTGTTTATTTTGTGGAGACGAGTAGTGTGTCCAACAAGATTATGCTTCTGCCTTGTATTTACATTATGTGTAGAACATGTTTAACTAAATTGCATATTTTTTTTCTTACATACAGTAGATTTTCAAATATATATTGTGCAGCTACGGTTAGAATATTCACCTCCTTAAACTTTTCTCTGAGTGAAAATCGAGGGCCTAGTTGGTAAATACGGCTCTTTTTTGCAAAATAAAAATATGTAGTATTAATTTCACAAGCGTTACCCCAAAGAAGAATTCCATAAGACATTATACTATGGAAGTAACTGAAGTAAACAATTCTAGCCGTATCGACATCAGTAAGCCGCCTAATAGTTTTAACTGCATATGCTGCAGAACTCAGTTTACCTGATATTTTCTTAATGTGTGGACCCCATTGAGTAGGAATCAATTCTATACCATTTAATTGAACATTGGTAACTACTTGCCTTACATTGGGCGTAGAAAACTTCATTAATTTAGTTTTGTTTTCATTTAATAATAAATTGTTAACAGTAAACCAATGTACAACTTTTGTTAGTGCATTGTTAACTTCGTCATAATTTCTTAATTGTTTATTTATTTTAAATATCAAAGAAGTATCATCAGCGAACAATACAATATCTTGATTTTCCTTTACATGGTACGGCAAATCATTTATATAAATTAAAAACAAAAACGGACCAAGAATTGAACCTTGTGGTACACCTATAGTTACTTTAGATCTAGAAGATTTTGTTCCGTTAATATCAACCTTCTGAATTTCTGAACCCAGATAGGAAGTCAGACGGTGGAGAGCCTTGTTCCTAACTCCATAGTGGTGTAATTTTCTGACAAGAATATCATGACTTACACAGTCAAAAGCCTTAGATAAATCACAAAAAATACCCAGAGCGTCTTTTGACTCTTCCCAGGCTACAAAAATATCTTTAATTAATTCTATTCCCGCATCTATGGTAGATCGACCCTCCTAAAACCGAACTGTTTTTTATGAAGTAAATTGTGTTTATTGAAATGTTCCAATAATTGACCAAGCATTCGTTTTTCAAAAATTTTACTTAGGGTGGGCAATATAGAAACAGGTCTGAAATTCGTAGGGTCAGATGTATCACCAGCTTTAAATAACGGTATTACTTTACTGTCTCATCAAGTCAGGAAACACACCTGAAGCCACACAACTGTTAAATATAACTACCAAATATGGTGCAATTATGTCTATTATGGACGCAATGGTTTTAACTGACAGCCCCCAAATATCCGTAGTTTTCCTAATATCAATAGTTTTGAATGTATTTACAATGTCTTTATAAGTAACAGTGGTAAATTCAAAGTCAGTTACGCATTTTAAAATATTTAGCATAAGAAGTTGTTCAGCAGAAGCTGGAGACGACTTGAGAGTTTTGGTTGTGGTAATTGGTATATCAGAAAAGAACTTTTCAAACTCAGTCGCAACTTTCAAATCGTCTCTGACATCTATATTGTTAATTTTTAAATTAAAAACTCGATGTAAAATCATAGCGCATGTGGTCAGTACCACACACCATCTACATACAGACAGTGCATATGGTTAGTACCACACGCCAGCTACACACACACAGTGCATATGGTCGGTACCACACACCAGCTACACACATGCAGCGCATATGTGGTCAGTACCACACACCAGCTACACATACACAGAGCATATGGTCAGGACGACATAGCAGCTACACACAAATAGCGCATATGGTCAGTTCCACACACCAGCTACACATACACAGAGCATATGGTCAGGACGACATAGCAGCTACACACCAATAGCGCATATGGTCAGTTCCACACACCAGCTACACAGACACAGCGCATGTGGTCAGACCATACACCAGCTACACACATACAGCGCATATGGTCAGTACCACCCACAGCGCATATGGTCAGTACCAGAGAACAGATATAAGAGGTTAGAAGTCGTATCAAGCGATGTTAATACCAGAGCCAGTGCCGCCATACGCGACATAATATTTTTTTCATTTTAACAGTATATTGGTACTTACCGGTGAAAAGAAATATCTCCATTAGTTAGATTATGAGTCCTACTTTGCTTCCTGCTAGTTAAAATAGCACAAGACGGTGTTTTAGATTTATTTTTAAATATTTTCCCTCTTCGAAAAGGATCGAATATGAGTATTACTCATAACCAGCAGCGCGCGCGCCCTGCCTACTTACGACTTCTAACCTCTTTTATTTGTTCTGTGGTCAGTACCACACACCAGCATTACATCATTTCTTTATTACGTAAGACCGAAAACGACCTGAAAATCCTTTCCGCAAATAGATATATTTTCACCACATCCTCGGGTGGATAATCCTTTTCTTATATTTTTTGTCTTAGGAAATCTGAAAACAAAATTATTTTTGTAAGAAATTTTTATAAGAGTATAAAAATTTCTTACAAAAATAATTTTGTTTTCCCGTAAGATCCCATGAAATCACCTTTATTAGAATCTGGTAATGGGGTAAATTAAATTCACCATGTTACAACCCTAAATTACCAACGTTATTAAGTCTTTTTTAAAATAAATATGTAAAGATAACTAATAAATAATTTTGCCTTCAATTTTGGTAATTATTTATAATATCCACAGTAATCATATTTATTGTAACATATAAACAAACTGATAAAAATCCAAACTTATTAATTTGAGAGTTTATTAATTCGAGATTGAGTGACAAAGTTTTGACATCGTGCCAATCATTGTGACAAGCAATAAAAACAGGCCACGGTGACAGTAACAAAAATTGTTATCTTCTTTCTTTATCCTTTACATAGGTTTCATATCTAGCGATCTCACTTTATCAATTTGATAACGTCATATGGCCCTATCTACCACACACGCTAGTAGTGCCATCTATCGAACTGTGTACGATCACCGCAGACTACTGGAATTCCATTTGGCTGTAAGTAAGATTGTGTACGGTGGGCCAGGTTCCAGGTGTGCCACCTGGCGCAGCTGAAGCTGCAGTGGTGGTCGTGGGAGGGGGACCGGGTGGGCGTGGCTCCGCCTGTGGCGGGGGCCACCCCCGCGGAGCTGGCCGCCGCTAACTCGCCGCTCGTGGACGCCGTCTGTGGGCGGTGGACGGTACGTCGCTTGTGTCTACAGTGCGGACGCCGAGTAGAGATCATTTCGGGCATTGGCTAAATAATCAACAGTTTTTATTTCACTTCGATACGATGCATATTTAAAAACTATAACACCGCTTCTAGTCGTTAGCGCGGGGGCTTATCTATGGCCGTGTGACGTCAGGGACTTAATACCGCTTGCCGCCCGCTCGTTTATCGAGCTTTGCATTGGTACTACCAATGCAAGAGGCGAATGATATAGCTCTAGCTATGGCTAGGTGATCACGAGCCCGACAACATTGTGAATAATGCTAATAACACTGAATGGAATTAAAAACATTAAACATGTCAGATTTTTATATTTTTGATCATTAGTAGGTAAAAATGTTTATGACAACTGCCAGCAGGTTTAACGGTCATTGTATGTAATTATCTCTGCTCCGCGAACGTGCTTTAACCGCCCGCAAAAATACGGGTATTAAGGGCTTGCATAATTTACGTCAAAATTGACTCATTTTGTGATTTTTTTTCTAGACCTGATTTTGAAGCGATGTGGACTGGACAGACTTTTCAAAGAAATTATATATCATAGGAAGATTAATTCTTTATTAAAACAGCTATAGAAAGATATTTTAATTTACACTTATAGTTTTGTAAAGCGATGAGAATTGTGATTAACCGTGTGTCAGGTGGTTTATAACTCGGCCGGCTGCTCCGCGCTGTGGCGGCTGCTGGAACTGGTGCGGCGCTACGGGCTCGAGCCTTCGCCCCACACTGAAGGCGAGATGACGCCGCCCATGCTGCAGAGATGGGTGAGCGCCTACAGGGAATACTGCAATAGGTAGGTACCAAATGTTCGCTGCATTGTCAGTCGCCGCGCGCCTTCTAAAGGATAGCGTTTTTAGGTAATCACTAGCTTTTGCCCGCAACTTCGTCCGCGTGGAATAGTCACTTTGGGCAGCATTTTGAAATTATTTTGCGCTAACATACGCGCAAAGATTTTTAAAATTAAAAAATGTACTGAAACAAATCGACTGTCCAGGGATCGGAAAATGAAACCAGCATCTTCCGTAATCCGGACAGTCGGTTTTTTTCACTATATTTTGTCTTACTTTGAGCAGTATTTAATTTTTTTAGGGTACTGAAGTTTTTACTAATCATGCACGTGTTTATTTTATTCATTTCTTTGGTGTGCCTTAATTTAAAGTTTTTAAAATAAGGCACACATAGTTTTATTTTTGAAAATTAAAAATCATCATGTGAATTTTCAGATTTTGTCAACCACTTTAGGGGTTGAATTTTGAACTCCTTTTCGAATAAAACAGTCTAACTATAGTCCGGCAATCTCGTGCGCGACCGTCCTGTGGGGTGACTGACGGTGGCGGGGACGAGGTAGCACGTCATTCTAAAACACGGCTACACGCGATGCGTGCGTTTCCCTTCCCCGCTACACCACCCGCTACCCGCTGACATCTTTAGTACCTCGTCCCCGCCACCGTCTGTCACCCTGCAGGACGGTCGCGCACGAGATTGCCGGACTATAATCTTGTTTCCTTATACAAACTTCCTCTGCCCCTTAGGGGTGAATTTAGATAAATCCGGACTCATCCCTTGTCGACATAATGAAAGGAACCTCTGTGCAAAATTTCTGCTATCTAGCTCCAAGGGCATGGGCTGGGGTTGATCAGCCAGTCAGTCAGAACTTTTCTACGATTTCCTATATGTGTGGAAGCAACAGATGTTTATATTGGTTGCAAAATATTGAACAACAAACTTATATGCTATGGAATAATTTTATTTTTGCGTTTACAAACGCGTAAATATTATACTAGAAAAATGCACTGAAAAAAATCGACTTGTCTCAGGCGGGATATTTACGCGTTTGTAAACGCAAAAATAAAATTATTCCATAATATAAGGTAGGTAAGGTGAGCCTCAAATATTTGCAAAAATATTTCGTTCGGGTCTTAGAAGTGCAAATTTCAAAGATTTGATGAAACAATGTTTACCGTAAAAACATAAGCACCAAGCACTGACAAATTTCGACAGCGAAAAGCAGTGTCTCGATGGCGTAATGGTCAACGCGTCCGCCCGGATTGTGGAAGATGCGGGTTTGAGTCCCGCCTGAGACAAGTCGATTTTTCAGTGCATTTTTCTAGTATAAAACTTATATGCGTCAAATCTTTTGATGTCGCTTATCCGTTACATTGAATTTTCAAATCACAACGATTCTCAAGATTTACTAAAAAATCTTCTCATTATAAAGCCTGGTAGGGGGACACGAACATTTTAAATCGCGGCATATAAAATTAGAAACAAAAAATCGGGAGTGGTCTCCCCTTGACTTTCTCGTATACAGGAAACGACTCAAAAGTTGACAGAAACCTTATATTTTGATGTCATACATGCATGTTAAATTTTTGTCACCCATCCGAATACCGACCGCGTACTTAGTTGCCTAACTTTCGTGATCGACGACTCAAAAGTTGATAGAAACCTTATATTTAGATGTCATACGTGCCTGTTAAATTTGGTTGCAATAAGTTAAACATACTCGAGTTATCGTGCTAACGCACAGACACACACAGACATAATTCCAAAAACGGTATTTTTGGACTCAGGGTAGTCCATAACGTGTATATCCGTCAAAATCTCGAAGTCGAATTTTTTGACGATTACAAGACTTCTTCTATACTACGTATACGAGAAAGTAAAAATGCAATGCTATAGAACTTTTAGGTTTGAAGTGGGCCTAATTTTTTTTTATTACTCCTTCCAGTGAAGTGTACTGCCCGCTGCTGGTGCTGCAGCGACGCTGGCTGCAGCTCAAAGCTGACGCGCGCAGGGCGGCCTTGGAGGGCCAACAGCTCAGGAAACTGCACATGGTCGTGCTAAAGAGGTAACATTCACGTCCAGCGAGCTGTGCTGCAGCACGCTGGATGCAGCTCAAGGCCGACCCTTGAGGGCCACCAGCTCACGACACTGCATAGGGCCGTGCTAGGGAGGTAACACAATATAAGTTGACAATCTTAAGCAGTACATTCGACAAGGCTTCGAGAGAAAAACAGAAAAGAAAGATTAGTTATAATAGTTATATAATAATAGACTCCAATGCTCACACCAATTTATCTAGTCCAAATTAAGTATCATTAAGAACTTCTGCTATGGTTACTAGATAACGGACAAATATACATAATAAACTAGAAATATCATAAATAAATATATTAACAACCATGACTCGTGAACAAATATTCTTATTTATCACACTAACATTTGCCACTACTAGGACTCGAAACCGGACTGCCCGATGTGTAGGCAGCGTTACTGACCACACCACCACGACGGCGTCAAAATTTAAAAGATTAATTTAATAATAAAAAAGATTAATTTAGTAATAGGTACAGTCGACAATTTTCCCGGTGATACACTTGTAGACAATAATCGCGTTGCACTGAAATGTCTGATTCACAGTCTGGCAACCGGATTGAGCTAAGCAAAGCAGTCTATGTCGTCGGTCACGCTAGAGCGACCGGGACGACCGACCTAGGAGACCTGCGGAAGCGGAGTGAAAACACTGCGTCTTATTGGCTGCGCCCTATTACTTCAATATTCTATTGGTTGAAGTAAAAAGTAGGCGGGGCTTGGTGTGGGGTCCACGTTCGGAAGTCTCTTCGTGGCGGACCTTGGTAACGTGGTGGGAAAACTTTCTCGGCGGGTGTGTGTCTTTTGATGTCAAGTGGCATTCGAAGTCACATGCCATTGTTGAGTTGTTTTTGTTTTCCCACCACGGCTAGTTCCGGACGGCCCTTTTCAGGGCCACGACCGCGCCCGAAGTCCCCCGGCTGCGGTCCGATGACTGCTCCCGGTGTCCTCGTAAGGAGGACGCGTCAGCTCGAGCAACCGTCGGTGAGGAGGCGGCCCACAAGGGCTGGCGTTAGTCGGTAGCCCCTGTGGGCTGCTGGCCACCAATTGGTGCACAAGGAGTGCCTAGACGGGCAGCGTTGGGACGCTCTCGGTGTAGTTGCGCTCACGTGCGTAGATCCCGAGCCGTCCCGCAATAGCGCACTGGAGGTTAGTGGGTATGGAGGGAACGCCTTTACCTCGAGTCCCACATATCCCCTGCGGTTGGCACCACCCCGCAGGGACGATGCGTAAATGCATTTGACTTCCCCGACAAAAAAAGGCGGGGCTTGGTGCAGGAAACCGTTTAAAGGATTCCATTTGCTAATTGTAACACCGCGAACTTTGTCGACTGTACAGTCACGAGCAATAGTATGTATCCACTTTTGCCATTTCAGCACCTTTATTTCCTACGCAATAAGAGTCAAATGTGGATACTTGTTACTGCTCGTGACTGTACATATGACGTCTTGTAAATACAGTCCACTTTTATGAAGATATGGAGTTTTCAAGTAAGCCGGCTTGCCGTTGGACGGCAAGGTATTGTTCTGCTTATTATTTCTCCTTCCCTTATTAAGTTTTGTATGTTATAACTTAAGTTACATCTGTTACAAACCATATTATACCAGTCGGAATATATGGATCAGGTTGATAAAATTGGTAACAAAAGTGAATATAGCCGTACTGTGTCAGGTACCAGCATTTGCTGACGGCACGAGTCCCGTCGTGGTCCACCATGGTGAGCGCCGGAGCTGTCTACAACCTAACGGTTAGTATCATACATACATACAATCACATTCATACAATCACACTGGCATAATAACACCCATACAATCATAATCATACAATCACACTCATACAATCAGACTTATACAATCACACTCGTACAATCACACTCGTACAATACCACAAACAAAAGACGAATGCCCAAACCTGCCCACAATGCCCAATAACCAATTATACTTCAAAAATAATCTGATCAATTATGGTTTCTTATTGTTTATTTTTTATATCAAAGCAGGGTTGTGTTAAAAAGTTATATTTTTAATTAAATGCTGCACTGACTTCCTACTACAGCGTTATTTACCCTTTACTTGGAAGGCAAAAGAATTTATGTGTGTACCCACATTTATTTGTCTTTAAAAATGTTAGTGTAGATTTAGATTCTTGATTGTTTTTAACTTGCCCCTTATATTAATATTTAGGTAACATAGTAGAAGTCTATAATTGGCTTATGTATGGTTTTTTTTTTTGTGTATTGTGAACTGTTAAATTTATGCTGTTGACTTCAGTAAATAAATAAATAAATAAATAAAATACAGCCGCATGTTTAGTAAGTTTAATAAAAAAAATATTTTGTTGAAATTATTTGCACAAGGCCATCTAATTAAGCATTATGAAAGAATTTATTATATCTAATCTATCTAATTAAGCTTAATAATGTTGTTTTATCCTGCTGTTATCTTTAACGAACTTTTAAACACAAAATTCAAGAAAGAAAAAATACCGATTACGTGTCTGTATGGGCTAGGTCCTTTGCCTTCCCTTAAATAGGGAGAAATTGAGAACAAAAAATCTACAGCTGTCATTCTGTCAATTATTTGAATTTATAACCTCCAAATTACTAATAACAATTGTGATTTCTCAAAATTCACAATAAATAATTTAATGATATTTTCCCCACTTAAATTATAGATTTTTCCCAGTCTTTCTCACTTATTTCACTATAGCACAACTATGGCCCAAGTCCCATACTAAATTCGGCATTCTTCTTTCATACATTTGCCTTGACATTAGCTTCCGATACCGATAATGTGGAACCGCTGTAAGTATCAAAGCAAAGGGAACAAACAAACTCACTTTCCCAATTCATAATATTAGTTAGGATAATCGTTTAAGTTGTCGCTTATCAGTTAAGACGACGGCACATCAAATTTCTTCATTAGGTTTTGAACTCTATGATTATAGAAACAAGGTTGAAAATTAATAATAATAATGCAGTCGTGTATATTCACTAATTCCTTTCGTGAAACAATAAAATGCCACCACTAGGACAGATGTTACACTCAAAAGCCTCTTTACAGCGAGCATCATCATACGAAATAACACAAATGGGGAAATCGTTTTCCTACCCCTAATTCTTATCCGATATTTATAATATTTCATCTACATCGATGATTTAAATTCTCTATAAAAGATTCTGAAACAGCTTTTGCCAACATTAAAATAAGCAATACCCTAATAACCACTATAATGGATGATATAATGTTGTACTAAATTTCATAATATCACTCCTTCGCTTTTTCGATCGCTTCCGCGCAAAGGGGTTTACTTAT
Organism: Elophila nymphaeata; assembly: GCA_955850985.1. NCBI lineage: Eukaryota > Metazoa > Arthropoda > Insecta > Lepidoptera > Crambidae > Elophila > Elophila nymphaeata. The sequence goes on along the minus strand of OY039066.1, from coordinate 22,859,025 downwards.
CAGACAGCCACAGTCTTACTGCTCGATCTCTGAATTTCAAAAAAGCACGTTATTTACGCACGTTTCACTACAATAGCGCCGTAATAAAAAAAAGTTGTAGGTTATTCGAATTATCTGACATTTTTTTCGATATTAGTTTTTCAAAAAAATATTATTTTGTTGTATTGTTAATAAAAATGAGCGATTTAAGTTTTGATATCACACCAGCAGACATTTCTAATGCAGCACTTCCAATACGAAAATAAAAACAGTGAAGCGGTGAATATAAATATTCCGTAGATCGGGATCTGCCATCACAAAAGAACATATTCTAGTGAATTTTAATAATTGCACGATATAAAGTGTAAATTATTACTACAATAAATAATTATTTCATTATACTAGTTTATTTGTATTGACTCATTAATTAAACTTTTCATGAATTTTAAGTTCTTAGAACCTATGGTTTTGGAACCCGAGGATTCATACCATGGGTGTAGATAAATCTTGTATACGAACTGCTTATAATTAGGTATTAAAACACTCATGTGATATTATTATCTCACTCGGTTTAGCCTCGTGTAATAAACCCACATTCGTGTTTTAATGCCCCTCGTTATACAACAGTTGCATAAATAGCTGTTTCAGAATCTTTTATAGAGGATTTAAAGCATGGTAGATAAAAGCTCGTAAAAAGCAAAATAGGCATAGATTTTTTTATCTTTACTACAAACATTCGAATACATCATAAACATCGGCTACGAAATAAGGGTAGGGAAACGTTTTCTCCGTTCGTATGGAGAATAACCTTAATTGTTTTTAGGAGGAAGAGATAGCCGCAGTACCGTCAATACAACCGTTGGTCGAAGGTCAGTAGTGATTTTACCTTATAAACTTCGATTTTAACAGATTTTATTCCGTATTGTTCCGTAGTCGGGTAACCTAAATTGTTTTACACTTTTCGCTTGTTAATTTACAGATTTTTTTAAAATGATTTGTTTTTACCCTCTCGTAACAGAGCGGCAGTTGGTTTCCGCGTGACGCAATTTTTAGTACATTATGTAAAAAAAACTACAATTTGTTTTCCTTTTGATAATATCAAACGATAGCCGAATATTTCAATCTTCTTGTTTGGTTAAGAAAGTAAAAAAAAATCGGGAGTTGTCTCCCCTTGACTTTCTCGTATACCGGAAATGACTGAAAAGTTGATAGAAACCTTATATTTTGATGTCATACATGCATGTTAAATTTTGGTCACCAATCCGAGTACCGACCGCACACTTGGTTGAACACGCTGAACTTTCGTGATCGACGACTCAAAAGTTGAGAAACCTTATATTTTGATGTGCATGTTAAATTTGGTTGCAATAAGTTAAAGCATACTCGAGTTATCGTGCTAACGCACAGACACACACAGATGACATAATTCCACAAACGGGTTTTTTGCAGTCAGGGATGTCCAAAACGTGTAAATCCGTCAAAATCTCAAAGTCTAATTTGACAATTACAAGACTTCCTCTATACTACATATACGAGAAAGTAAAAACACCTAATTAAAAATAGCGGCGGATTTAGCGAATGGCGCGATGACGTCACCGCGACAACCGGCTGTCGGTTGGGTTTCGGGTGGTTTTAGATACCCCCTATTATGGAAAGTTTAATTTAATTCGTCCAAGTTGGGCACTGTGCTATGTCACTCTTCCAGCTCTGCTCAATACACACTCGGCTGAGTTGCAGCACCCACAGCCTCGCATGTAATGAGCAGCTTCGCTCACGCCTATCATAATGCACTACTTTCTTGATATTTTTCAGATGATGACGACAGGCAACTAGTTATAGACTTAGAGAAGGCTCCGCCAGACAGACACACAGACACCGGGCAAGACGATACATACACGAGCTATTTACAAGACGAAATAACGACTTTAACTAGTGAACCGGACACAAATTGCAATAAAGACAAACCGATAGAAGATGGCACAGCAAATCCGACGTTATTAGTGAAACCTTTAGAAACGTTATTGTCTGATGACCGCATTCAGAGGCTAAAGAGACTGCACGAGATGCAAGACGAGTTGTTTAAGCCGGCGAAGATTTGCAATGACACAGTGCAACTAGAGTCTTTATTCGTACCACCGCAAGAGTTACATTCGTTTGCGGCTGTGCTGAAAGATAGAATTGTTATCGGCCACCCCGATTTGGAAGTCGGAGATTCGACCTTAAGTCCTACGGACCAAGAACTGACAGATATTCCGGATAGTATAAAGGAATTGCACAGTATAGATCCGTCGAGTGTTACGTTCTACTACGAGAGTGATGATGAAAATGAACCTAATAATGATGCTACTAAAGGGGATATTCCTGTGGCTAATTGTGATGTAAATACCTTAAATGTAATTGAAAGTGTAGCTAGCACTGAAAGTCATAACTTAATTAATAGTGTAATAAATGAAAATATAAGTGATGCAAACCAAAGAACTGATAGTGCAATTGAAATCACAGTTAATGTTGATAGTGTTAAGGACGAAATTGCAAATAATGTTGATATCAACGACGGAATTACTGTTAATGTTGATAGTGTTAAGAAAGAAATTGCGGTTGATCTTGAGAGTGTTAAGGACGAAATTGCGGTTAATGTTGATAGTGTCAAAAACGAAATTCCTATGGAAGAGGATAATGATACTCAAAGCAGCTTTAAGGAAAATGAAACAACTATCGGTAAGATTATAATATGGCAAATATAACCTATACTAATATTATATAGCATATAGCCTTCCTCGATAAATGGACTAGACAACACCAAAATAATTTTTAAATTTGTTCCTAAAAGTTCCTAAGATTAGTGCGTTCAACTAAACAAACAAAGTCTAATATTAGTATAGATTTAATGCCAATGCTTGAATCAATTCGTCGTGATCTGGCGAAAGCCCTGTGTAGGTCAGAGGAAGAGCAGTCGTCCGGGTAGCGAAAGGTCGAGTCCCGCCTCAGCAATTATAATGACAGGATTTATTTCTTGTTTAGTTTTGATTTAGGGTATAATTATTATGAATGAATGAATGAAAAAACGTTTATTTGGCACACAAAATACAATTATAAAAGTAACAAAAATTACACGATAATTTTTAGGCCAAATAGGTCCCCCCCTGCTCAGCTTATGCCAAGGCACAGAGTGCTTCGACGCTGGTATTCTGCGGATACCTTGATAATTACTACAACTACGCATTTTTTTTTTAAATTCGTCAAATACTAATTAGCTTTCTTTTCGCCAAAGCATGGAAAGGATCGTCTATGTAAAGTACTAACTCAGTGGCGTAGCGTGGGGGGGGCAGGGGGGGCGGCCCGCCCCGGGCGGCACATTTGAGGGGGCGGCAAAATTTCACAATAATTAAAAAAAAATTAAACCATTTCATATTTTTATTGCAACTACAAATTCGGACCAATTGAAAAGAGTATGGAATTTTTCATTAGTTATTCTGTAACGAATTCCCTTTCTTTGAATGATATTTTGTAGCAACTGCTGGCAACACCGTCTATTCTGACTTGCGGCGATTCCCCGTAGTTTATTTTGTGTTCACGAGGAATATTTTGTGCTTAGATTTTGTGCTTTAATTGTTTATCAGCGATAATGACTTTGACTATTCAAAGAAAGTTTTATGCATAGATCATTTAATGATTAGGCAAACCCGTTATTAGAAAGAGATAAATTTATATACCCCATGAGTTACGTATTGATTGTTGCTTAGCGCTCATTGGCGAGAGCGCGCACCGATACCGATAACAGAGGATATACATACGCGCACTTTTTGTTAATTACAGTCAAATTGAATAACATAATGAAATTTAAATTGTTTTTAAGACAAAAAAAAATACACTGCAAAAATCGACCTGTCCCAGGCAGGAATTGAACCCAGCATCCTCCGCAATCCGGGCGGCTGCGTTAACCACTAGGAACGCTACCAGGATACTGCTTTCGCCGTCGAAATTTGTCAGTGCTTGGTGCTTATGTTTTTATGGTAATTTTTTTTTCTTCAAATCATTGAAATTTGCACTTCTAAGATCCGAACGAAAAATTTTTGCAAACGTCCAGTTAAGATGAATCTACCTTATAGTGTGGAATAATTTTTTGCGTTTACAAACGCGTAAATATTTTTGAGGCCGGAAAAATACACTGAAAAAAATCGACCTGCCCTTTTTTCGGACAGGCGGAGGAGGGGTTTCTAGTGTTAAAAATATTTACGCGTTTGAAAACCCTAAAAAAAATGTTCCATATGAAAAATATATTTGTCAAATAAAATGACACCTTTTCATGTCTCTAACAGTGTTTATGTACCTAATTTGTACACTTTTTAACAACACAGGAAGGCATTTTTTTCGAGCGATCACATACTTAAATCATTGCAATGAAGTGCAGTCGACCAGCCGAAATACGAGAGCGTTCCAGATTATTTTTTCATTAGTTTCAAACTGAATTTAAATCCGGCAATTGCCCGACTTTTTCGTTGCCATTTTCGAGCGAGTGCAACGCATCTATACTTTTTGAACTTCTTAGTGTGTAATGCATAGTATACATTAAATTGAAATACCTAAATAAGAGGGCGGCAAAATTATCTTCCGCCCCGGGCGGCCGATACCCACGCTACGCCACTGTACTAACTTGTCAAGCCGTTAAAAAGTCCTGACTTGTCAATAATACAATTTTAAATTTGCTTGGCTATAAAAAATAACCCAATAAATTTGCAAATCGAGCAAGCGGAGAATCATTTGACAAACATAATATAGTGTATTAAGGAGATGTAAACCACAAAAAAATATTTAAAAAGTCATGCATATTCCCTATTGGAAGTTTCTTTCTATTTGATGAATTGGTTGCTAAACGTTCGTTTTGTATATAATTTGCCAATGGAGTATTTCCTTCGGTGCGCAGACGAGAAGCTGTTGATGGACGTCTGTGTTCCGCTGCAGCGGTTGGAAGAATGCTGCCCGCCGCAGTACAAGGTATGTGTCCTTGAGGTATTTACCTGCCATTTATTACCCCCGATGCAAAAAGCGGGGTGTTATAAGTTTAATAAGCGTGTTTACGTCTGTCTGTCGTCACGAATGGATGACAAGACTTTGTTTTAGTTTTTACAAGTTTTTATAGCATTAATTGTCAAAGACACCGACGTGTCTAATTGACAGGGGACCTGCCCCCCAATGCCGGTTTGAGCCAATCAGAGCAGACGTCGGCTACGCTACAGCGACTGCGCGGAGGGGACGCGATCTACTGAAGCGGAGTGTAGACGCTGCGCCTTATTGATTACCATATTTCGTTAATATTCTATTGGCCAGAGTAAAAAGTAGGCGGGGCTTAATGGAGGGCAGCCGCCAATGAAACACTGTGAACTATGTTTACTGGACGTTCGGGTCAAATCTTGCAACTGAATCTTAATATCCTCAACCGATTGAGGTGAAATTTGCATGTACACGTTTAGAAGTGACGTAATGCTGAATACAAGATGACGGACTGGTTATTTTTTGTGCTCTCCCGTAATATCGGTATCAAATGTAAGGGTTTGCTAGGAAAAATACGAAAAATGAAATGCTGTTACCCTAAATCCAATATTGCGGATCGCTAAACATAGTGGTCTAATTATTTTTTATGCACTCCCATGATATGGGTATTTGCTGAGAAGAATTTGTTAGCTATAACCAAAAATAAATTAATTATACAAACTGTTTTTAAAAACAAACTTTTATTTAAACGCTCTATAAAAGAAGATACACTTTGAATTAAATTAAACTCATATTTATTATCTACATTGCACAATCTATGAAACTAGCTGTAATCAACCGCCAATGTGTACTATCTGTCTATCTCATATTATTGTTAACTATCTATTGCCCGATTTCTTCCTCGTGGAAAAGTTATTTTATAGACTTTATTTCATCGGGTCAAAATTCAAAAACGCTAGAACTAATATTTATGTATTTCTTATCAAGTGCCTAAATTCGAAGTATTATGGTTTTATCTTCAACAATGAAGAACTTCCATACAAACTTACTTCCCTTATTTTCAACCCTTTCAACCCCTTTTCTCGCGATAAAAGGTAGATTATATCATTCATCATGTTTCTACCCTGCTTCCAATTTATTTGGGGTCGGTGCAGTATGCCTTGATATCGACAATACCTCCTAAGGATTTGGCATTAGATTTTTACGACATTTTGGCAAAAAAATCTAATGCCAAATCCGTTCACTTTGTATGGAAATTTAAAATAAAATTAGAATAACATATACATAGTCTCTCTAGAATCATGAGTGTGATTATAATAATGTATGTATGTTATTGAATATTCCTCGTTATTTGTTCCTAGTGTAAGATAATCTCGACCCGCAACCGAGACTGTAGCCGCAGTCGAGACTCGAGCCGCAACCGAGACTCTAGCTGCAGCCGAGACTCGAGCCGCAGTCGAGACTCGAACCGCAGTCGAGACTCGAGCTGCAGTCGAGACTTGAGCCGCGGCCGAGATAAGCGACAACGCAAGCGACACTCCGTCCGCAGAAAAGATTCGAGCCCTGTATGTCGGCCGATGTCCGTGGTGGTCGAGAAGATGCCGCTGTCAGAGATGAGAAGGTAATTACTACTTTATTTATTAACCCCCGACGCAAAAATAGGTGTTATTCCCAGTTCTTACCACTGGCTTTGTTCCCACTGGTGGCGAATGGAAAAATTCCGACCGAAAGAACTGAGATATACCCATTCGTCATTCCATAAGTTGGACGTGTCTGTCTGTTTGTGAATGTCTGTGGCATCGTAGTTTCTTAACGAATCAACCGATTTTGATGCATTTTTGTTCGTGACGGTATTTCAAGGCCATTAGCTCTCTCTTTAATAATATTTAAGTAAAATGTAATTTAAGTAGTTATCTATCGTAATTAAGTACTTGGGGTCCGCGTCTAATTATAAAAGAATGAAATTAAAATAAAATTAAAGATTTTGAGTAACACCCGACGAAAAAAAATCTCTAAAAAGTAAAAAAAATACAAATTTTCTTTCGGCCTTTTAACTTCATAGGATGTAATGTGTTCTAATGGAACATAATTTTAATCACTTTATATATACTCCATCCACCAATCCGCATTGTGTAAGCGTGGTGGACAACTGCCTAAACCTCCTTCGATGACAAGGAGACGCCTTGTGTCCCAGCAGTGGGTCGAATTGTAAACGCTGTTATGATTATATGTTGACCGGCGGGATGGACATTAAATATTTGACAGGTTTACATGAGAAAATAAAAATATTGTTTTTACAATCCGTTCAGCCGTTCTCGAGTTTTAGCGAGACTAACGAACAGCAATTCATTTATATATATATAGATTAAAATGAAACCTACCCCATAGCCTAAGTTGGAAAAATTGCAAACAAAACAAAACTAACCAGCAAAATCGGCTAAGTAATTTCGGAGTTCATCGAGTTCAAACACTGTGATACCTGAATTATATATTAATAGATAAACTAGTGGTCGCCCGCTTCTTCGCTCGCGTTAATGTCGATTGTTAAACTCATAACTTTCCTTGATAAATTGACTATCCAACCTAATAATTTTTCAATTTGAATCAGTAGTTCCTGAGATTAACGCGTTCAACCAAACAAACAAACTCTTCGTGTTATTAGCTTATATAATTACGCTCAAAATCCCAAAATGGTTCGAACAGAGCTTCAGGTAATATTCGGTTACCTACACATAAAGCCACATCTGGCAGTATGGGCTATAGAGTACCGTATCATGACATTGGTCGCCTACACAAAAGAGGCACCAAACCCAAAAATTAACAATCCTGTAGTAAACAAACCAACTAAAGCCAACGTCCAGGACAGATGTTACACTCAAAATCATCTCAGCAGACCGGGTATACCTCGACTAAGCCTGAAATAAATGAATATTATTATTAATTTGTCGTGTTTAAAGAAAAATTAAGACATTTGGAAGCTTGTGGTTGAGTGCATTGCCCCGCTTTTGTAGCGCGTCACTTATATTTGCACAAGAACGGACTGATGACTTCTTTGCAATTAGGCGTAAACGAATAGCGTCTTCGCTAAGTCGGCTTCGAGCTAGCTCTAACAGCGTCCTGGCTGTTATTGCATATAAAATGGACTGTCCCATTCTTAAACATTAGGTGGGACTACTAATATGATTACAAATTTACTAATTTAGATTAAGACATTTACTAACATTTATCTGGACCCTTTGTTGTCTGAAATAAATCAATCATCATCATTGCAAGCTATCTTGTATAATCTTTCAGCGTTGTGGCGTCTAAGACGCCCGGTATATGCTGAGTTGGTCTCCAATTCAGCATTACAATACATTATAAATTATTTGTATCTTAAATCATATCTTTTCTTAAAATTATATGTATATTTCTGTGCCGAATTCCGATATTTATTCTATTCTAAAGGCTATACTGATGTTATGAAGCTGAAGAGTGTGTTTGTTTTGTTAAACGCGTTAATCTTAGGAACTAGTGATTCAAATTGAAAACTTCTTTCTGTGTTGGATAGTCCTTTCATCGAGTAATGCTATAGGCTATCTAATAACCGACACTAACGCGAGCGAAGCCGTGGGCGAGCACTAGTAGGTAATATAATGTGCAGGTACGTCGGGTTCCCCTCCAGCGGCTGGCGGCGGCCGGTCAGCCTGCCGCAGGGCTCCGCGTCCCACTGCGAGCGGCCCGTCGCACAAGTCGCACCATTATCTGCTCATCGTATATCTGAATCAGGTGATTGTTGTACTTAGTTTATAGTCCAAGATCCCTGAGCTGCCGGACGTTGCTTATTTTATCAGAGATGAAAAGCGTGTAATAGTATAGTGTTTGTATGCGTTGAACACACGCATACTTGTTGAGATTGAGATATCACGTGCTAAAGGTGAGTAAAAGTTGGACTCACTTTTGTAACATATCCCTTATTTAATAGTCATGCTGCAACTTCACTTTACTCACTGCAACATGACATACAAAACAACTGGTTTTTCTTGTATCCTATCCTCAACATACCACACTTTACTTATAATCTGAAGGCTGATTTTTATAAATTACTAGCTTCTGATGAAACCATCCATACAAACTTTTACGTTTATGAAATTAGTAGGATCCCTGATTTTCCAAGAAAAATTTAAATTCTAGTCTCGCTCATACTCGCCAATCCAACCCATTTCCACTGAAGATTAGATAGGAGAGAATTGAAAGGTAGCCAGAGTAATTACTGGGCATGGAAGGAATATCATCTTAGTCCCCAGGATGACAACGCACTTGCAGTGTTAAATAAACCCTTAATTAAACCCTTAATATTGCAAGTGTCTATAAGCGACGGTAACCACTTAACATCAGGTGGGCCGCAAGTTTGTTTACCATCTTATAGTATAACAAAAAAAATTACATACAAATTTCTCGTCTCTTCTTGGCCGGGAGAAAAACAGCCTTAGCCGTTCTAATGGTGTACATTAAAAATATTGTATGTATGTATGTATAAAAGTGAATATATTGTTTTCAGATTCCGGCAGTGAGAGTTCGTCCGAGCATAGTAAACAATCTGACTCGCGGGTAAGAAAGTTGTGCATCATTATGTACAGTCGACAAAGTTCTCGGTGTTACATTTAGCAAATAGAATCCATAGGCACTAAAACCTTCAAAACCACTCCCCACGTCGCAGTGAAACCGTATAAGAATGTGATACGGTTCTCTTTTCTCGCCCGAAAAACTCTTTGAAACGGGAAAAACCGACACCGAGCGGAGAACAGGCGAGCGCGAGAACTAGAAGGCGAGAAACTAATCACATTCACGCTTCTCGGGAGTTCTCGGGGTTCTCGGCTTGAGTCTGGAGGGCCCTTTAAAATAATTTATTTAAATACGTGGGAAAATACGCCCGTTTTATCTGTACTTCCTTGGATGTCACTTTCCTTGTGTCCCCCTGGTGTTCGGCGAACTGTAGCCAGCGATGTCCTGCTGGAACTGGCTCGCGTTCAGGAGGGGGTAGTGATTGCAGTCGGGTGTGTCCTCCTATTCATGTCCTCCACTCGGGACTTCACTTCAGCGTGTCTATGCACCGACACACTGCAGTCATTACCTTGCAGTCCGTACCTTGAACTGGTACTATGCACCCGGTATCTTACACCCCAAATTAACGCGCGACACCAAACAAAATGAAAAATTAGAAAATAAGTTAAATATAACGACCGTTATAAAATTAAAAGAACTGGTCGGCTATTGATTTCAATTAGAATATCTTAAACGACGGCTGCTAACAGAATCAAGAATTGAATTGCCTGGGCGCGTTATGTCAAATACGTTGAGCTGTCATCTCATGACAAGAGTGACGTTTGCGTTTCGTTTTACGGTTTGATATCAATATTTAATGTTACAAATTGAGGTTTTTAATTTATGTTAGATCAGGTTCAAATTAAAGTTAATTCTATTCAATAACTATAAGACTAGAAAAATGCACTGAAAAAAATCGACTTGCCTCAGGCGGGAAACCCGCATCTTCCGCAATCCGGGCGGCCGCGTTGACCATTACGCCACCGAGACACTGCTTTCGCTGTCGAAATTTGTCAGTGCTTGGTGCTTTAGGTTTAATAGTAAACATTGTTTCATCAAATCTTTGAAATTTGCACTTCTAAGACCCGAACGAAATATTTTTGCATATTTGACGCCCAGTTAAGATGAAACTACCTTGAGGCAAGTCGACTTTTTTTCAGTGCATTTTTTTAGTATTAAAAATATTTACGCGTTTGTAAACGCAAAAATAAAATTATTCCATAACTATAAGACTTAATTGTAACTGTTATTTATTTAGACTTATAATATTTTTTTACTTTTATTTGCATTTTGTTAGTCACCTACACTACAATTAAGTTATTACACACATTCATGAGTTGACTGGAAAAGATCTCTTTTAGGGATAAGTCCGCCCTTGCAAACTATGTATTATTTTTAAGTTTTTTAATGTATTTTTCAATTGCATTAGAGGGTATATGTCATGTAACTACTACATTACATTGCATCAGACATTTCAGTGCCACGCAATTATCACCTACATGTGTAACACCGGGAACTTTGTCGATTGTACAGACAATAGCACGTTGGGTTACCAGAAACTGTCAAATTTTCCCAATCGATTATGTACTTTATATTGAATAGTCTTAGGTTGAAAATCATTTAGAGAAATTTGAGTTTTGTATAGCCCGACGTGCTGTTGACTGTACCTATCATTAAATCAATCTTTGTTTTCTGTTTTTCTCTAGGGGTTCAGGGTCCAATATGAAATTAAATCAATAATGACTACTTATAATACTCTGTTTTGTTCAGCTGCAGAATATCAACAAACCGGATCCCGGTTGGAGCAAGGCCAACAACCTATTGCAGCCGTTCAAGTAAGTTTTCAGGTCTTGCATTCTGGAGTCGGATTTATCTGTTTTTACCTGACTAGCGACCCGCCCCGCTTCGCACGAATATTACTTAGCTTACTTACATAAACGAAACTGGCCTTCTACTATGCGTCACTCGAGAGGAGTCGGGGGGGTGACGGGTCGGGTGTTTGATTTTTGTGACTTCCTTTGTTTTCAAATACCTACCACGCAAATTTTATATCCTTTGATTCCTAGATAAATTGTCTAAAATTGAAGACTACTTTGAATAAAAAACATTGTAGAATGATTAACTGACAAGCATTTGAATCTAGGCATAAAGTTACTTCCAACTTTAATTTTTCATAAATTAATAAAAAAAAACAACCAATAGATCAAAAACTACCCTTAAAATTTGAAAATGTTATTGAACTTACCTAGAAATCACTATATTTATCACATTTACACAGTAATTCACTATTTATAGTAAAACGCTTAAGATTATACGCCTCTAGATAGAGCCATCGCGTGGCCTATTATGAGACAGCGATATATTTTTTTTTGTTGGGGTTTTTGGCTTGGTATCTAAGACCTTTGAGCCATATCTTCATTTATTTATGTCTTATTTCTTGATATTTGCCTTTAAATATGGGCGACACACATTTTAATCCATCTAGGGAGTGCTTGGAAAGAAATGCATGGAAACAGACCTCATGATTGTGACTGATGAGAATTGTATAGTGGGATTCCAACCACTATACAATCCTCAACTTCATATACACAAAACCTTAATTTCAATGATTCTTCATAACTGTTCGTCAACATGGATGCTTATGCAACAAACGACACTACTTTCACTGCACAAAATCCACTCCGAAGCAATTTTGAATTATCGAAATAAAGATCGACATCCAGACGCCATGCTTTCCCGCCAAACACTCCTATATTTTTTTTTAAATACCAGTGTTGCTATTACAGAAGGTTTACCCTAAATATGGGTAAAACGGTATGCACGTTAGCTCCACCCTAAAGATACATTATCTATTTAAGGTATGCACTTTGCATTTAAATAACAGACATAGTTCACAAAATAAAACGATATTGTTACGTTTCTTAAGCAACTCTTTATAAAATTCTATTAATATAATAATGGGAATATCTGTATGTTTTCAAAATCGGCGCAATGGATTAAGATAAAAGGCGTCATATTCATAGTCCATAATATGTATGTACTGAAATACAGAATACTTATTATTTATAATTTTAATGCGATTGCAAACATCCAAACATAAATCCCTTCTAAAATATTGGGGGATCACCACGCGAGGTTAATGACGATACATTATATGTTTAGATTTTTTTATTTTTTTTCACAATATTAAATATAACTAATTTATTGTGAAAATTGTGGATTTTTTCATTTTATTATTATTGATTCAATATTAATGAATCTTTACTTCGAAATATCTATAAGTATGCATTTGCTATCAAAAGTAAAGCTCACTTAAATTAGTATCTAAATAAAGGTTTGCATTTTATCAATTCCTCCTTATCGGATGAAAATCCTTTCTTATCGGATGCCTACATCATACAAAGAACTCATACTTTTAGTTTCCGGTCTCTACGATCAGCGGTTAGGCTGTGCGTTGATCAGTCAGTCAGTCATTCAGGACAAAGCATTTTTTATGTAAAGATTGTATTTTTTTTATTAATGTATTTAAATGAACACCACACTAACCTAACCGAACCTACAAAAAAGGATAAATGCTCACCAAAAGTTGTTTTTGGTGAGCAATGTACAGTCAACAGCACGTCGGGCTATACAAAACTGTCAAATTTCTCCAAACGATTTTCAACCTAAGCCTATTGAATATAAAGTGCATAATCGACTGGGAAAATTTGACAGTTTGTGGTAACCCAACGTGCTGTTGTCTGTACTATTTCGTAACATAAAAAAAACATCTCAACATAAAAAAAAATTTTTTCGGTGGACACTAAATTTGTTCTCTTTATTAAGTACTGTAAAATGTTACCATTAACAGAAGCTTCTTTAGACATTTCTCAATTCCGGGCTTTTGGGTTTTTCGAGCCTAATGCATTGGTTGTCAGGTGCGAGGCACCGCGGTCCTGCGAGTACTGTCGGAACGGTGGGCCGGCGTCCGTGCAGCGCCTCGCCTCCGCCCTGAGACTGGTCAAGGCCACCATCGACCAGGTCGGTACATGCAGCGTCCCCCATAAGACTTACCCGTTGGGATTTTTACTTTCTCGTATGAATCTAAGTCTTGTAATCGTCAAAAAATTCGACCTCGACATTTTGACGGATTTATACGTTTTGGACCTCCCTGAGTCCAAAAATACCGTTTTTGGAATTATGTCTGTGTGTGTGTCTGTGTGTTAGCACGATAACTCGAGTATGCTTTAACTTATTGCAACCACATTTAACATGCATGTATGAAATCAAAATATAAGGTTTCTATCAAATTTTGAGACATCGATCACGAAAGTCAAGCAAACAAGTGCGCGTTCGGTACTCGGATGTGTGACCGAAAATTTAACGTGCATGTATGACATCAAAATATAAGGTTTCTATCAACTTTTGAGTCGTTTCCGGTATACGAGAAAGTCAAGGGGAGACCACTCCCGATTTTTTCTTTCCATTTTTATATGGTCTTTTCTCCCTATTAGGGAAGGCAAAGGGATCTAACCCATACAGTCATGTCTTCAATTTTCTATCTTCTTTCTTGATGTTCGCATCAAGACCCTTAAGTTTTGTCTATTAAACTATTAAGATATTTATATTTTGCACAGGTACAAAATGCCGAGAAGATACAAATAGCGATGCATACCAGTAAGTATTGCCAGTATTATAATATCGACGTACGAAAACATATTTGCTGTAAGCCCAAAAAAAACAAAAATACGTTATTTACATAATTTTCAAAACACTGCGTCGATTAGTGTAAGTAAATCCCATATTTTTACGACGAAAAAATAATTACTTGCGTTGGAATTTTTTAGAACATAATTAGTGTCTTCTTTGCTGTAACCAAAACGAGTACTGTTTATACATTTTCGTACGCCATTCTTGTAGTCGGCCACATTTTTGCAAAAAGAGGCATCCGCCATTTTGGCAGGAAGAGTTTTTAATCACACCAATGCAACATAATTCATCACTGTGGCTTATACCTATTAAGCTTTTCTTTAAAAGATAACAAGTTTGTCATTACTACATCTAAAAGATCTAAACAAGAAATATTTTGTATCTAATATGTCGAGGTTACCTCAGATCTAATAATTTGGTCTGATACCTACTTCTTTTGGGCTAGATAATTCGTGTGAGGGTGGAGAAATGATCGAATTTTAGGCGCCGAAATATCGCATATGTGCTTTACTTTTTATAATCAACCAAACTTTTGTTTATAGAAAACGCAATTGTTACAAAGAAATGCCCAAAACCGAAACCCGAACCCCGGAAGCGAAAGAAAACCTCCCACGAGAGTGAGAAGAACGCAGAACAGAGAAAGCAGGACACAGAACAGAGCTACTCAGCACAAGAGGAGTGGGAGAGACAAAAGAGCGATTTCAAGAAATACTTCACCCTGAATTGTATTGACACGAATATAAAACACAACGTTGTTCATTATAAAGCTCAGAGCAAAGTACAAAGTAATTGGAAATCAAGGAGGGCAGAGAAACTTAACCAAGACTGTACGCAGCAACCGAGCAACCAAAATGCAACATCCTTTATGCAACGTAACCAAGACTGTATTAAGCAACCGAGTCACCAAAATGCAACATCTTTAATGCAACGTAACCAAGACAGCATGAAGCAACAGAGTAACCAAAAAGCAACACCTTTGATGATAATAGCAGACTTGATGCACTCCAACAAAGATGCACAAATTTTATTGTTGGATGACGCGCAGATGTCCAGGTTGGTGGTCAAATCGAAGCCAACCATATTTAACAACAGGTAATTTTATTATTATTAAAACGCTTATACCTGTATGTTTGTTTGTATTTATGTAACTGACTCGTTTGGACTCGATTTTGACCCACTTTGAACGGTCAGATTTCATTTAAATCATACGGACTTATTAAAGACATTACAATAACTCGATAAGAATATCCCATTATCCTAATTAGAATCGCCAGGACTAATAAATTAAACGTTTGGAATGTTAGTTCAGCTATACGTCACTAGATGGCGTTGTCATTGAGTAAGTCGGCGGTTATAATTCGCACTAAAAAGCGGAAAATAAAATAACAGTTTAAAAAAAACTAAAAAACTCTTTTATGTTAACTAAAAAAGTCTTTTATGTTAAATTAAAAACTAAAATGTGAAAAATAACTTTTTAGTATAGAAATTAATGATGAACGAAAAGTATATTAATTACTATTTAGAGAAAAGCGTGGGGTGCTCAATTTAATTGTACCGATCGAATATTTTCAAGAACTATTGTAATTGAGTACGCCACGCTTTTCTCTAAATAGTAAATATACTTTTCGTTCATCATTTACTTTCTATACTAAAAAGTTATTTTTCACTTTTTAGTTTTTTATTTAACATAAAAGCGTGTTTTTTAGTTTTTTTAAACTATTATTTTTTTTTATCCAAATATACGAACACGAACTGCTGAGATGATTTTGAGTGTGACATCTGTCCTGGTCGTTGGCTTTAGTTGGTTATTTTACTAAAGGATTGTTAATTTTTGGGCTTGGTGCCCCTTTTCTGTAGAATAGAACAGAATAGATTAGTCTTTATTTCCAACAACCATGTTTTACAAAGATGACATTATTTTTAACAGATCTACATGATTCGCTGTCAGTAGCATGCAAATGTTTACATTTATAGAGAAATTACAATTTTTTCGTATATTTATATTAAATTCTATGACACTACATAGGTTAATTTAAATTAAATATCCAACAAGTCAGTCATCAAAATTTATGGTTAAAAAAATCATTCAAGTCATACTTACAATCTTGTGTCTATAAGCCATTTAATGTGTAGACGACGGCTATCAAACTGTCACTATTTAACCGACTTCACAAAAAAAAGGATGTGGTTCTCAATACGATAGTATGTTTTTTTGGGGGTATTGTATGGCCCATACTGCCAGATGTTACCTGAATCTCTGCTCGACCCCTTTTGGGAATATGAGCGTGATTGTATGATGATGATGATTTTAATCCAAAAATGCGGTAGTATAAGGTTTTGACGACTTAAAAGTATTCCAAAGTCCATTTAAATATTTTTATTTTGGATGTTCTGATAACTGGTAACCGTGTCCATTGGTCCAGCTTTAGGTCAAGCATGGAGCGGAACCTGGCCAAAATTGACAGCTGCCAGTCGTCGCAGGCCAAAACTGGCAGCTGTCAGCCGCCGCTGGCTAGCAGTGACAGCTGTCAGTCGGCACTGACAACCGCAAACGTGCAGCGCCACCAGCAACTGACAGACAATACGCCCTTGACATTCTCCTTCATAGGTATGTAGAAGAAACATTTTAGAAAAATACACAAATTTATGCATTTGTATAAAACAATCGAAATAAAGATTGACATCCAGACGCCATGGTTTCCCGCCAAACACTCACGAAAGTCTTCAATACGTGTGTGTTGCCAGTGATATCGAAACGTGGCCGCTTACAATGGTCCTCATACGAAGG
The DNA here is from genome assembly GCA_955850985.1 of Elophila nymphaeata. Classification (NCBI taxonomy): domain Eukaryota; kingdom Metazoa; phylum Arthropoda; class Insecta; order Lepidoptera; family Crambidae; genus Elophila; species Elophila nymphaeata. The sequence continues at coordinate 22,841,993 of OY039066.1, read as the reverse complement.
CTCAAGTTAGCTCAAAGGGCAATGGAGAGAATATATAGTTTGCAAGGGCGGACTTATCTCTGAAAGAGAGCTCCTGCTAGAATGAATGCTACTTTAAATTTCTACTGTAGTGTAAGTGACTAAAAATGCAAATAATATGTAAAAAAAATACTGTATACTATACATACACGCAATACTAACATAATTAAATAAATAATATAAATAGATAAATATATTATAAATAAATTATGGATATAACTATAATAAACATATATACACATACATGATTGTAATTAACATTAAATTGCAAGCATTATATGGTGACTTGTGACAAATAGTGCTGTTTTAATCTATATTTAAAACTGGCGATGGATAGACTATCTTGGATGAAAGTAGGAAGGTTGTTCCACAGTTTTTATTATAATTCCAGGGCCATCCGGCGCTACAAGCATGTTCGAGTACCCGGACATGTCACAGATCAACGTTGACACCACTTTGACACCTCCCCCGTCGGTGGCGGGCGCTTTGACAGGCCAAATGTCAACGAGTGCGCCGCGCAATCAACGGGTCTACGATGTTATCGATTTGACAGACGATGCACCGATTATGACAGTGTTCCCGATCAAGGAAGTAAATAAAGGTTGGTATTTGTTTATGACCGTTTTTAATAGCATACTACCAACAGTTTCTTTTGGTAACACCCGATGTGATATTTTTACAAGTACCAATGTGTTTTACAATTTTGAATTCATATGTACGTTTTTTCGACGCTTTTACGGTGAAGGAAAATATCGTGAGGAAACCTGCACACATCTATGAAGAAATTCTTAGGTTTGTGTGAAGCCGACCAACCTTCACTTGGTCTGTGTGGTTGACTAAGGCCTAATCGCCCCTAATGTGGGGTAGGTTCGAGTCTGAGGTGAGGACATTATATGAGCTGTTGATGATGATGACCCAATTATCAGCAGAATAAGAGATCATCAAAGTTAAAAAAAAAATGTTCTATGGCATCAAATTCTGTAATTTTTAAGTGTTGATAAAGGATAAAATATTATAAAAAAGATTTTAAAATCAATTACAACTTTATCAGACATATGAACTTCAATTTATTAAAATATGGACGAAAGTTAGTCAGTATAATTACTGGGCACGGAAGGCATATATCATATCATCCTAGTCCCCAGGATGGCAACGCACTTGCAGTGTTTAGTGATTTGCCCTTAATATTGCATGTGTCAATACCATAGGCGACGGTAACCACTTAACACTAGGTGAGCCGTATGCTTCTTTGTCATCTCGTAGTGTAAAAAAGAAACTGATTTACCCAATTATCATCCAATACACAATCCTAAATGTGATTGTGTTCTCTTCCAGCTCCTGTGATCATCGAGCCATCAGCTGTCCCTATGCACTCCGCGGTGACAGTGCCAGTCAGCCAGCTGTCAACGCAATCTGTCTTCCAGGAGCCTGGCCACGTGTGGGTCACACCTGCCACAGCAACTGGCAACACTGCCAATACACAACTGCAGCCAGTCGCTTCTACGTCCAACATTTCGAAACTAGCTGCACACGGGAGATTGACAGGTAGCGAGGATGTCAAAGTGACAGGACCCAGCACATACACTTACATCGGTTCTACGTCCAACGATTCGAGCCCAGCTGTACTCAAGAGGTTAACCGGTAGCGAAGATGTCAAAGTGACAGGTCATTTTACATCAGCTCCTAGTATTGCATCTACCAGCATTGTAACATCGACTTCTCGTAATATAATGTCGTCATCAGATAAAGTGGCAGAGCTCGTACAAAAACGTACCGTGGGGCATGACAAGTTGCCTTCCGTTCAACGTGACATTGTCAAAGTGCGAGAATCGGCCCCTGATAACGTTAATTTTGTCAATAATCCACAGTCGTTGTTGAAAAATAGGGTTTTAACAAAAGTTACATCGCTTCCCCCTAACGATAGACCTGTCAAAGTCGTGACGTTACCTGTCAAAGCGTCAACCTCTCAAATTGTTTCGACACGGCACGGCACCGTCGACAAGAAGTCGGCTACTTATACAGTAAACCATGAACCGCGGTAATGCAGACGATGTCGGATTATCGAATTTGTCGGATTATAGAGTACTGCCTAAGACCCTCTATAGTTAGGAATATTGTGAATAAAAGTACTTTGTATGTAATCAAATTAGAAATTAAAAATCTATGTAATTAAACTATAAATCATACTACATAATTATGTATGTGGAATTTAGTAAATTAAACATCCTAAGTAATATTTTGTTATAAAAATAAAATGTGGTGTCGCATACAAGTTACAACCAATCATGCATTATATTAGTGATGATTTGCCAATTTTTTTATGTAGGGTACCTACAATCAACAGTGATAGGTGTGTCGGATTACAAGGGGCGGTGGATTAGACCGGGGCCGGATTACCGCGGCTCCACTCTACTAAGTTTGTTGAAGTCAACAGGATAACACAACCTGTCAATCAGATGAAACCACCTCAATAATAAAAGCATCAGAGCGACAATAACGCGTGACGTTACACCTGTCAAAATGGAATTTTGGGGGCACTGCATGGCCCATACTGCCAGATGTGGCTTTATGTGTAACCAAATGTTAGTTAAATATGTTAATTATGATATTTCCAATGGTGGTCAAATTGACCATGATTGGCCTAATAAGGTTTTTGGCTTATTTGTTCAAATTTAGGAGTATATGATGACAGAAATAAAGTTTAATATTGTTTGTGCCTAAAAGTCCAGTAATGGTCATAGCTACCATTATTGGGGTGACCATGACTGGATGTTAAATCGCAGACCATGACTGGATGTTGAATCGCAAACCACAAGTGTAAAAGACATGAACAGTCAAACGAGAACCATGTATTCTATACATCAAAATAACACATATTTCAACAAAATTATATAAAGTTTTTGCCATCAATAGCATGCAAATATTGTTTAGAGGTTTTAAAATTAAGTAAAAAATATATTATATCTTCTATAATATAAAAATAAATCGCTGAATGTGTTGCTAAGCGCAAATCTCGAGAGCAGCTGAACCGATTTCGTTAATTCTTTTTATAAAATATTCCTTGAAATACGATGATGGTTTTTATGGAGAGAAAATTTAAAAAAATTGGAAAAAAAATAAAAAAAATATTTAATTACACAATGTAATTGTTGACTTATTAATTTTATTTTTTCTGCTATTCGGGACACTGGGTCTAGAATAGCAAAATACTGTAGATAGACTGTTAGGCGGTACGAAGTTCGTCAGGTCAGCTAGTAAATAATATTGTAAGTAATAATAATTAATTATTGATTTATAATAAGTATTAATTTTTCATAGAAATAATATTGATGATTTTTGTTACTTAGTCGCATCATACTATTGTTACTTTGAGTTTTGAATCTCTAAAAATTAGGTGTTTTCTGGTGACAGTTTTTTTTAGAAATTAACACAAACTACTAATATTGTCCTATCAAGGAACCTTTTTTTTAAGTACTTACCTAAATAATAATAATTTATTTACTGCTTCACAAATAACACTAACTAATATAATATTACATAAAAACTCATTAACATGACATATACTAAGTTAACGTCGCGTAGTAGTATGAATCGTATGTCGAGCCTTAGTAGTATGAACATAGATAATAGGAAATTGTAGATGGGAAATGTGAAAGAGAAACAGCATACTGACACGTATATTAGAACGAGATAGATAGACGAGACCATTTCACGTACCAGGTGGCCTATGTCGGCCTGTCAGTCACGTAGACAAGACAGCAACTGTCAGACTGCAGCACTATTTATCACGCACACATGCGCATTACTCATACATTGATGCATTTTTTGGTCTCACCTAGTCGATTCATTACCAATCTATAAACGTCTGTAGTTTTAATCTATGAGTATGAACTAATCAATGAACGGAGTTTAAATGTATAATGCTTAGACAAATGAGTATGAATTAATCAATGAACGGAGTTTAAATGTATAATGCTTAGACAAAGAATGTTGTCTAAGGTATAATGGAATGACATTCACAATGAAGATAAATGTCTGCATTAGTCAATCATTGAAAGGAGGTAACATTTTGTTGGGGTAACGAACACACTCTAGAGTACTCGTATGATGAGATTTACTTGTTTTTAAATATAAGTATAATAATTGTGTGTTGGTTTATGTTTGTAATAATTAAATGTTTTAATTACTTGTGTAATTATAAGGAAACCACGACTGATTATCTTACAATAAAAGAAGCGTTAAACCAAGTTTATGTTGTTTTATTTTTATAATATCCATTATCTCCCATGTATTTGTAATACATGCGAATGATCGTTTTAACACTTTCACGACTAAAGGCCTGCGAAGACTAGGTACTTTTGAGTTGTACTCTGCCGCCATGGCCCCTGTTTGTATCGCGGTCCGACTTACTAATAGTCCCCAAACATTAGCGTTAATTCCGTACAAGAAATTTATAGGTAAAACTTGAAGGCACACTACTCTACTATAGGAAGAAGCTTAATGTGTTCAGCTTCTACCTAATGGCAGATGGTGTCCATTTTTGTAACTGGGGTAGTACCTCCACCTTACACAAGACCACAGTCTAATAACGCTACTGTTCTGATTTTATGTTTCTGTTGGTGAATAAGGTTGCCAGAACTCAACGGGGTAGGTTAGATGCCTAGGGTTGGCAGCGCGCAAGTGTCACATCAGTGTTGCAAGTTGCAAGCGTTACCTAGGGGTGCGTTCCAAAACGATCTCAATTTACTCGGGGTAGAGTAAATGGTAGCTCACTATTGGTCGTTATTAAGAAGCGCTTTTACCATTGGTTAGTTTTGTTAAACTATAGTTAATTTACACCAATTAGAAAGCTTTCTTACGCTGTCTACTTGGCTTCACCTGGTTTTGGAACGCACTCTAGGTTGACTGTTCTCCGTAGATTGAGAATAGAGTATAGATGAGCTAGTAAAGAAGCTACGCGGCATATTCTCGGCCCATCTACCGCAGTGTCTTAAGACGAAGGTCTTTAATTCGTGTGTGTTGCCAGTTGCCAGTGATGCTTTATGGAACCGAAACGTGGCCGCTTACAATAGGCCTCATAAGAAGACTCAAGGTCACCCAAAGGGCAATGGAGAGGGCTATGCTCGGAGTTTCTCTGCGTGATCATATCAGAAATGATGAGATCCGCAGGAGAACCAAGGTCACCGACATAGGCCAAAGAATTGGGAACCTACATTGCGAGGAGGACTGACGGCCGTTGGGGCGGAAAGGTCCTCGAGTGGCGACCACGTACCGGGAAACGCAGCGTTGGTAGGCCCCCCACAAGGTGGACTGACGATCTAATAAGGGTCGCGGGAAGCCGCTGGATGCGGGCAGTGCAGGACCGAGCGGTTTGGATATCCTTGGGGGAGGCCTATGTCCAACAGTGGGCGTCTCTTGGCTGAAATGATGATGATTAGAGAATAATAATTATTAGAGTGAGAAAGCTTATATGTCTGATATTCTGGGTGTAGAAGACATGAACATTCAAACGAGAACCACGTATTCTATACATCAAAATAAGACATATTTCAAAAAAAATATTGCTGGGAAATGATTTTTATTTATTGGTGTTAAAAAATTGCAAATTGTACCGCGCAATGTAAAGGGCTCAAATCGCACGCAACTCGCAAAACCGCGATAATTTTGCCAGACGGCGGCCCCGTTCGTTAGTGTCCGTGCGCATCGAGTGAGCTACATTGAACGCTAACGTTTTGAAGCCATTTTTTGTTATGAAATACAAAAAAAAATGATAATGTTTCTTTGGACAATAATTAAGAAATAACGTATAGAATACGTTTTCATAAAAAAATTAAAAAAAAAAAAATTACTTTGACCGTCAATAAAATCGTAACTATCAATTTCCCAGGTATAGTCTAAAGGAAAAAAAATGTTATGATGGTGAGCAGAATACATGGTTCTCGTTTGACTGTTCATGTCTTTTACGGTATACGGGAGAGCAGGAAAAAACATTTTCTTTTGTCTCTGCGTATCGGATTTTTATGTTTGCCACCATTGCTTTGGTGGCAGACAAGTGCGTGGTGCTTTGATATTTCTCATCATTTTAAGCACGAAGTTATACTTAGGTAAAATATAAGCTCCTTGATTTTAAGTGATTTTATGTCAGTTTTAACAATCTACTCATTCTAATACGCAGTATTTTGTGTGATTTCGTTTGTAGTAATGGTGAATTGTTGTATAATTGGCTGTAAAAGCCAATACATAGTCTATTGTTGTAGCTATAGGTATAGTATGTAGATACATTGCTATCTCGCTTAGGTGTACGCTGATGACTTATCTATACTCTATTCTCAATCTACGCTGTTCTCCATACTATCTTAGAAACAGACACCAGATAAGAAACGAACCAATCACAGAGCTCGGCTATTCAACGCAATGGCCTTGAATAGAGCTCTGTGATTGGTTCGTTTCTTTTCCAAGTGTCGAGTGATCTCATAGTAATGTTTATGAATACGGGTGAGAGGTGGCTCGATTTATGTGCTCCCAAGTGTGAAAGGGAAGCGTCGGTGGCGTAGTGCGTAAGAGCGTTGTCTTCCACCCGGGAGGCACCATGGAGGCACCGGCGCCGGCGGTTCGAACCCCGCCACGTACCAGTGTTTTCATATTTTGAATTTATATGTACCTACGTTTAATCGACGCTTTTACGGTGAAGGAAAACATCGTGAGGAAACCTGCACACAACCTATGAAGTAATTCTTAGGTTGTATGTGAAGTCGACCAACCCGCACTTGGCCAGTGGTTGACTAATGCCTAATCGCCCCTAATGTGGGGTAGGCTCGAGCCCCTCGGTTGGGTTATATGAGCTGTTGATGATGATGATGATGAAATGTGAAAAAGAAAAGTCCTGACTCTCTGACTGTCTGTTCAACGTCCAGCCCGTACCCTTGGCCATAGATACCTAACTGAAATTTTGCACAGAGGATCCTTTTATTATACAGGGTGTAAAAGACATGAGCAGTCAAACGAGAACCATGTATTCTGCTCACCGTCATAACATTTTTCTTCCTTTAGACTATACCTGGGAAATTGATAGTTACGATTTTATTGAAGGTCAAAGTCATAATTTTTTTTTTCATTTTATTATGAAAACGTATTCTATACGTTATTTCTTAATTATTGTCCAAAGAAACATTATCATTTTTTTTAGTATTTCATAACAAAAAATGGCTTCAAAACGTTAGCGTTCAATGTAGCTCACTCGATGCGCACGGACACTAACGAACGGGGCCGCCGTCAAGCAAAAATGTCGCGGTTTTGCGAGTTGTGTGCGAGTTGAGCCCTTTACATTGCGCAGTACAATTTGCAATTTTTTGTAACACCAAAAAATAAAAATCATTTCCCAGCAATATTTTTTTTGAAATATGTCTTATTTTGATGTATAGAATACGTGGTTTTCGTTTGACTGCTCATGTCTTTTACACCCAGTATAGATAAGAGATAAGGCCGGATTTTTCGAAATTCAATCCCTAAGGACGTAAAACAGGGAATGAAAGTTTGTATCAACATCATAACAGCCTTTATAATTCGACCCACTGCTGGGACACATGGCCTTTTCATGTCATTGAAGGGTTAGGCAGCAGTCCACCACGCTTGCCCAATGCGGATTGGTGGACGGAGTTTAAGGTGATCAATACTCTTTTGCTCATCCACTAGTCGCCTACGACAGCCATTGGAGGATACGAGGTGATGCTATTCTACTCTGCCGGCATCACACGGCAAAGTATGTAGGTATGGTGAAATAATATTAGATTATTTTATTCAATCTTCCCAGGAATTTCTTCTTCATTTATCCTATTGATAAATGAGTAAACATGTAGGTAGATATTTCAAGCTTTCGATTGTAGGTATTACTAAGCTATTACATTTTCATGCCATTCAGGAAAATTGATAAATTTGGTGTTATACACAAAATTTATCAATTTTCCTTCAGAACCCGTGAAACTTAGGATAAGTAGCAAACACATGTACAATAATGTATCTATAACTGGTAACGAAGAGGTCACGGGTAACACACAAGACAGGGATTAGTTTAAACTCCACATCATTAACATAAGTACACAAAGATTATTGTAATCCGGAAGCGGCCCGCGGCGAGGGCTTATTGTTGGAGACTGTTCGTGGGAACCTGTGACGACACCAACCAGAACTGCTACCTACATTTAAATTTAATTAAACTCCTGACTACGTATAACAGAGCTAAATTCGAGAATAAATGTAGGTAAATAGTCTGATACTGACCGTATAGTACTTATAGATTGACGAATGGACACGCGTCCTCCCAACTATCGGGGCTTCCTCACTCCGCCACCGATTCTGAGTTGTGATTTACCTTCGAAACTAAAAAACGAAGACTTAAAAAAAAAATTAAGAAAATACACTGAAAAAAATCGACTGTCGAAGGCGGGAATCGAACCCAGCATCTTCCGCAATCCGGGCTGCTTCGTCAACCACTAAGCTACCAGGGACACTGCTTTCGCCATCGAAATTTGTCATGCTAGGTACTTATGTTTTTATGGTAACATTGTTTCATCAAAAGATCCGAACGAAATATTTTTGCAAATATTTGACGCAGCCGCCCGGACTGTGGAAAATGCTGGGTTTGATTCCCGTTCCGGACAGTCGATTTATTTCAGTGTATTTTCTAATTTTAAAAATATTTGTGATAATTCCATAAAAAAATTATGTTTAAAAAAAATCTAAATGTTTTTAAGGTCGTCCAGTGAACGCATAGGGTTTTTGTTATCATCCAGAAAAATCGGTTTGTGGTGTGTGGTATAAAGTAGATCTCTAACCATTTACAACCGACTTCAAAAGGAGGTTTTCAGTTAGTCAAAATACTTTCATGAGTTTACTACACAAACAATCATGTTTTATACACACACATTGTTATAGGGGCATATAAGTACAGAGGACGTAGAATAATACCTTTCATCCAGAAAAAAATCCTAAAGTTTTTGAGAGAATCTAGCATTTTGCTTATTTTATGTGCGTTCATTTAGATTTTAGGTATAAACATAACATTTTAATCCTCCGTTTTTAGTTTTGAAGGCGGATTTTTTATTTAAAAATAATTTATGTTTTGCTTTTTACTAATAAATTTCTGTCTACTTACTACAGAAGTTTTCAGGAAACTATCTCGAGATCTATTATATAGACAAACAAGTACCTAAGTAATAAAATGAGGACTATAAATGGGACTACATGAAAAGCACCAGCTTTCGAATATAGAAAGAATCAGTCAAATCTGTACACCCAGTAAAAAGTTGTGAGGTCGGGTATCTACACCCAGTAGGTATATATAAAGTTATCGGTAAGCCCAGTAAAAAGTTTACACATAAAAAAACAGTCAAATTGAGAACAACCTTCTTTTTTGAAGTCGGTTAAAAAGTGATTTAATCGAGTGTCCAAGGTGTGTAAGTGTAGGTAACGCAAATGACACACATATTTGGCTACCCCTAAACAAGGTGAGTAGATACAGGGAGATACGCTTTCAGGGTCCCATGTATCAACAAGCAGTAATTAGTCATGACATGACGCATCACCGCGTCTCCGTCACGATCTATGAGCTAGCTAACACAATTATTATCTATCAGTTTTACCACAAACGCCCACAGCAACACGGGAGCTGGTAAGTAGGTTTGATTGCTGCGTAGGATAACAAATAGGTACATATATACATAAGATAGTAAAGTGTCCAATATGTAGGTACCTAGGTATATTATTTATCTACGCCTACATAAGTAAATAGAAATTTTGATGTTGAGGTTAAAAAAAATGCATAATATACAAGGTGTTTGGTACATGGGGTATGATACCGGCATCTACCCATGCTAACATAGTCATATAAATACTATGGTGATGTTAAAAATACAAAATAGTAAAAATATTAATAATAATTATTAATAATAATAATTATAATTTTCCATAGGTACATTTTGTTTATTTGGTAGAACTATTTGTATGAAGAATGCAATTTTTTTTTTTACAATTTAAAGTTTTAAGTATTTCTAGTATTTTCTATTTTCCGCTTCAGTATTGAAGTCGGTTTGATTTTTGAAATTACTTTTTTATTTCTTACTTTTTAACTATGTATGTACCTAACCTATGTATAGTACCTACCTGTGTTCGTCAGATTCACTTTTGATTGAGCACCCATAAGATCAAAATCGCTTGCGCACTTGTAGCAAAACGTAGTAAAATACTATAGTAAATCAGTTTACGCATCAAAGGAAACTCGATTCGGAGGTCCGCCATCGTAAGTACCTATTACACACTTGTTTGTTTCCTATATGCAGTGCCGTAAATAGGGCGGTGCCAGCGGTGCCCAGGCACAGGGCGCAGACCCGCGCCGGGCGCATAAAAGGCTAGTTACGGCACTGCCTATATGTACCTACTTGTTTTATTGTATGGAAGTGCTACGAAAGAGCGGGGCTGTCTGTCACAAGTATCTTGTAATGCTTACTAGGCAGTCTCAACCTTATTGTGATATTGATAACGTATATAACGAAATAAACATTTTTTGATTTTTTTTTCAATTTCGCGAGCCTTCGCGAGCCGAGCCTTCGGAGTTTCGAACAACAGATTCTTATAGTTCACGTCGCATCTCATCTCAAATTTCTGTCATACATATATTCATACTTACAATACAATCACGCTCACAATCCCTTAGAGCGGAGCTTTGGAACATTTGGTTACACAAAGAGTCACATCTACTATAAACAACGCAACTATTGTAGGTAGTTACGTTAAGAGCTCAATTTGTATGGGAAACATAACATGATTTGCGCTAGTGGCGCTATTCGGGTTTCCTATACAAATTGAGCTCTTAGCGCAACTACAATAGTTACCTTTTTAACATGCTTATATTAGTTTTGTAATTGACTCATTTGGGCTCGATTTTGACCCACTTTAAACGGTCAGATTTCATTTAAACTTTATAGACTTATCAAAGACCGATGACATTACAATAATTCGCTAAAAATATCCCATTATCCTGATTATTGACACGCTTATATTAGTTTCACCTCTATGTTTGCAACTCCTGTATGTTTGTAACTGACTCGTTTGGGCTTGATTATGACTCACTTTAAACGGTCAGATTTCATCTAAACTTTATAGACTTATCAAAGACCGATGATATTACAATACTTCGATAATAATATCCAATTATCATGATTAGAATCACCAGGACTAATAAATTTAACGTTTGGAATGTTAGTTCAGATATTGTCACTAGATGGCGTTGTCATTGTTAAGTTTGCGGTGTTTTTTAATAATTTATGTACCTACTTTCATCGGCGGTTATAATTTGCACTAAAAAGTGGATAGCAAAATAGTAGTTAAAAAACAAGGTTCCTTTAAATGGCCTGTGTCATCCGTGCATGACATTGAAAATTGTTACCTATAATGGCCGCTGGCATGCAGGAATGACATGGTGCCTTCATTCGACTTTTATTCTTATATCTTTAGAAATACTTGCTGTTTTCGTATGCGGTTATCGAAGTAAAAAGTGAAAACGAACTTTTTAGTACCTGTAGAAACTAAACCATGAACGAAAAGTATAATAATTATTTAAAGAAATGCATGGGGTGCTCAATTTAATTGTACCGGTCGAATATTTTCATGAACTTATGTTATTGTATTAAACACCTCACGCTTTTCTCTAAATAATAATTATAGGTACTTTTTGTTCATGGTTTAGTTTCTATACTAAAAAAATAATTTTCCTACGAGTTTTTTATACGAAAAAACTTACGCTACGGGTACAGGACGGACGTACACTCTAAATTAGTCAGTCACTAGCGAAAAACTCACAAAAGAGGAATATTTTAATCAATATGATTCTCTAAATTACATCAAATTTCGTTAACAAAATGTCGCAGCCGTATCGTATTATCTTATCACAGATCACAACAGCCTTTATAATTCGACCCACTGCTGGGACACAAGCCTCTCCTTGTTATCGAAGAAGCTAGGTTTAGAAAAATGCACTGAAAAAAATCGACTTGCCTCAGGCGGGACTCGAACCCGCACCTTCCACAATCCGGGTGGACGCGTTGACCAATTTCGCCACCGAGGCACTGCTTTTCGCTGTCGTAAATCTAGAAAAATGCACTGAAAAAAATCGATCGGTTCGAGTCCCGCCTGAGGCAAGTCGATTTTTTTCAGTGCATTTTTCTAGTATTATATTTACGCGTTTGTAAATGCAAAAATAAAAATTATTCCATAATGTAAGGTAGTTTCATCTTAGCTGGGCGTCAAATATTTGCAAAAATATTTCGTTCGGGTCTTGGAAGTGCAAATTTCAAAGATTTGATGAAACGATGTTTACCATAAAAACATAAGCACCAAGCACTGACAAATTTCGACAGCGAAAAGCAGTGCCTCGGTGGCGAAATTGGTCAACGCGTCCACCCGGATTGTGGAAGGTGCGGGTTCGAGTCCCGCCTGAGGCAAGTCGATTTTTTTCAGTGCATTTTTCTAGTATTATATTTACGCGTTTGTAAACGCAAAAATAAAAATTATTCCATAAGCTAGGTTTAGCCAATCCACCACACTTACCCAAGCGGATTGGTCTACAGAGTATAAGGTGATCAATACCCCTATGTTGTTCCATTAGTCGCCTTCTACGACACCCATTGGAGGATATGGGGTGATGCTATTCTACTATGCCGGCATCACACAGCCAAGCCGCATCGTATAACACGCCGTATTACAACGATTGTAGCTTATATGAGAATTGTTAAATCAAATAAAACCGTTTGTTGATAAAACCGTAGTATATTCTATCAATATTAGTCTACATAATCGAATGTAGATCGCTTATTATTGGCAGATTCAGGTTGATTTTTAGGGTTCCGTACATCAAAAGGAAAAACGGAACCCTTACAGGTTCATTGTTGTCCATCTGTCCGTCCGTCTGTCAAGACTCTTTATCTCGGGAACGAGTAGAGGTATCGAGTTGAATTTAAAGCCATATACTTAGGCCTACGGTCCCTTGAAGCTGTAAAAAAATCAATCTTCTTAGTTACCGCAAAAAAGTAAATAGTCGCAAAAACGTATATTCCGACACTCTCAAGGGGATCAAAATTCATAGGGTACTTCTCGTTGACCTAGAACTATGAAATTTGGCAAGTCTTATACCACAGGTACCGAAAAAAATCGGGAAAGTATACATTTGTAATTAAATCTGATAAAATATATTTTTTATTTGAAGTACGTAATCAATCATCAAGGTACCTATGTGCTTATCTCGGGAACGAGTGGAGGTATCGAGTTGAAATTAAAACCATATGTTCAGGTCTACAGTTCCTTGAAGCTGTAAAAAAATCAAACTTCTAAGTTAACGAAAAAAAAGATACGGCCGTTTATGCCGCAAAAAACTTATATTTCGACACTCTTAAGGTGTTAGGTTCGCAACGTCGCTAGAAGATGGCGCTGAACCTCAGAGTAATTACTCTGAGCGCTGAACTGATACTGACAATTCTAATTGGCATTTTGATGTACAATGCGATACTATCTTCTATTCATTCTTTTTTCAGTCACCACTTACAAATCTGGATGAAATTCGAGATTTAAGTAAATAACAACTTTAATTAGGTTATTATAACTAATTTAGGTATGAACTGTTAGTATAACCACAATTATAAAACACTATAAGGTTTTGGAAACTGAATTTCGGGGAAAGCTCGGAAAAACTGCGAGACTCGATTCCTGAACTATTTATAATAACTGAACTATTTATTTCTACGGAACCCTCGGTGGACGAGTCCGACTCGCACTTGTCCGGTTTTTTTCAAGGCCAAGCGGAGTGGAATTATTGTCCCTCATTATCTATATACTCTACCATATCCGCCGCGCCGTCTTGTGAGGCGTGTTATACTATACAGGGTGTAAAAGACATGAACAGTCAAACGAGAACCATGTATTCTGCTCACCATCATAACATTTTTTTTTTCCTTTAGACTATACCTGGGAAATTCATAGTTACGATTTGATTGAAGGTCAAAGTCATAATTTTATTTTTTTATGAATACGTTATTTCTTAATTATTGTCGAAAGAAACATTATCATTTTTTTTAGTATTTCATAACAAAAAATGGCTTCAAAACGTTAGCGTTCAATGTAGCTCACTCGATGCGCACTGACACTAACGAACGGGGCCGCCGTCTGGCAAAATTATCGCGGTTTTGCGAGTTGTGTGCGAGTTGAGCCCTGTACATTGCGCGGTACAATTTGCGATTTTTTTTAACACTAAAAAATAAAAATCATTTCCCAGCAATAATTTTTTTGAAATATGTCTTATTTTGATGTATAGAATACATGGTTCTCGTTTGACTGTTCATGTCTTTTACACCCAGTATACTGCGACAGAAATACTACAGCTAATTTCGTTTCCCAGTTTACCTGAACTTATAGAAGGTTCTAACATGTTACGGTTGAAATCGAAGTGACCGACGAAGTGAGAAGTGACATTTATGCAGAGTAGCGCGACTGTAACTTCTCTCTCTGAATATATTATTCGTCATTTATTCAAATCTTTTTCCATTAAAATAATAATCCTAAGTAAAATAGAAAGATGTTCCTCAACTTCTAATAAGCAAAGTTTAAGAAAACATAATCACATGCTAATGAGTAAATTATTCCACTCCAGAATAATTCCAGAGCAACTTTAAATAAACCGTGCGGTTATTATGGATAACATTTAACAGTAACATAAATATGAATTCGTGTTTCAAACATTTCGTTTTGCAAATATAAGAGCAATAATTGTGAAGCAACTAGCTTCCGCCCGCGCATTCGTCCGCGTGGACATTAGAGAAAATCCTTTGAGGACCAATAACCAGGATAAAAAGTATTCTATATTATGTTTTAATAATATCAAAATCCGATCAGCCGTTTTTACGTGATTAGGCGGGTTCTCACCAAGCGCGCTGCCTCGCGCGAGGCAGGACGTTAGCCACGTGCGGCGGGCCTCGCACGAGACTGCTTTGGTACCATTGGGTACTTACTTAAGATGATTGACAGCTATTGTTTATTTATCCCTTTTAACCTCTAATTTTCGAAAAATACGAAATATATGTGTTTGCTTATTGTTTTCCTTTCCAACCAAAACCCTAAATAATAAATTTAATGAAGGACTTTCCAGATACAACTTTTCATCCCCCTTTTCGGCCGAAGGCGTCTTCGGGGGTGGAATTGTCAAAAATGCTGAACACATATGTAATATAATTTTTCAATTGTCAGCCTAAATACAAAAGTTGAAGATCCTAACTTCCAAACTGACGGACTTTAATACGAACTTTCATCCCCTATTTTATCCCTTTAGGGGTGGAATTTCCAAAAATCTTTTCTTAGTATGTACATGCCTACACTAAGGTAACTGTGTGCATAGTTTCAAGTCTCTAGGTCCAGCGGTTTGGGCTGTGCGTTGATATCTCAGTCAGTGAGTCAGGACCACATATATATCAATCTAAGGAGAGCGGTCGAATCGCCGAGTTCATAGGAAGACAGAGTGTCGCGATCAGCGGCCGTACTACATAACATGGTTCTAGTTGAGCATGCCGTAATATACACTATTCATTGCGCGCGTCTTAAGGACTGCGAAGCGATGAAAGTTAAGCACAACCGCAAAGGAGATCGGACGAATCGCTGAGTTACGTATTCACTTGACTTTATCGGAAGGCGAAGTAGCGGAAATGTATGCTCACAGGGCATACACTTGTTAAACGCCGGCTTGGCCTATCTCCTTCTATTATTAAATCTGTAGTCAGGACTGTGAATTTTATATATAGATAGATAGAAGATAGATTTTCCTCCGTAGCTCCTAAACTATTCACCCGAATATGTTAAATGTGTCAATCGATTAGTAATATTGGTCCGGGTAACATAGGCTACATTTTAACCCATTTTAACAATAGGAGGAGTTTTAACCGATTTCATTCCTTTATTTTTTCCGTAGTCTGGTTACAGTTTCTTAAACTTTTTGTTTGTTTAAACTTTTGCTCTCTTCCAACCAACGCTATAACTTTTTCGAGACCTCCGCACCGCGCCGCGTTATTAGTGTTTTGTGCTAATAATTATCACTATAATATTTATTACCGCATTCTCTCTGGAATACTAAACTGAGTGATCATGTGCTAGAGTGGAAATTAGGAAAAATAATAGGGTCGTCACTATTCCACAATCATCGAGATGTAGCTGCGTACTTTTGTGATGGTGAAAACCACAGATTTAATAATACAAGGAGATAGGTCAAGCCGGCGTTTAACTTGTGACAAGTGTATGCCCTGTGGGCATACATTTCCGCCACTTCGCCTTCCGATAAAGTCAAGTGAATACGTAACTCAGCGATTTGACCAATCTCCTTTGCTTTTATGTTTAGAAAATATACTAAAAAAAATCGACTGTTCAGGGCGGGATCGAACCCAGCATCTTCCGCAATCCGGGCGGTTGCGTCAACCACTACGCTACCGGGACACTGCTTTCGCCGTCGAAATTTGTCAGTGCTCGGTACTTATGTTTTTATGGTAACATTGTTTTATCAAATCTTTGAAGTTTGCACTTGTAAGATCCGAACGAAATATTTTTACAAATATTTGAGGTCCAGTTGATTCGGTACTAAGTGTCGGAGGCGTAGTGCGTAAGGGCGTTGTCTCCCACTCGGGAGGCCCCGGTTCGATCTCCGCCGCGTACCAATGTGTTTTCAAATTTTGAATTCATGTACGTTTAAACGACGCTTTAACGGTGAAGGAAAACATCCTGAGGGAACCTGCACACACCTAAGTCGACCAACCCCCACTTGGCCAGCGTGGTTGACTAAGGCCTTAATCGCTCCTAATGTTTGTAGGCTCTTATAATGATTTGGTACTAGACAGTCTATTAATTTCAGTGTATTTTCTTATTTTAAAAATATTGGCATGTTTGTTAACGTAAAAATAATTCCATTTTAAAAGGTAGTTTCATCTTAACTGGACGTCAAATATTTTTAAAAATACTTTGATCGGATCTTTATTTTATGACTGATACACACTTAATTCTCATCTCAAAAACACTCAACCGATTTTCATGAAGCCAGCACAGTTCCCTAAGTTGGATCCATACATAAGCTAACAAAAAAGATTTTTGCTATTCGATTTCATTTTGAATTCTGTTAAAACACCCCGACTAGTTAAATTTTTTCTCGAAAATGGTTTCGTCTTAGGACATGATGCCTTTTTTCAACAAAGTTCCGAAAATACGTACAATGTAATGAGGCGAGTATATGGCGAGTGTCCGATAGTCCCGCACTGGCGCCGGCGCTAATTGCTTGTACGCTGTGATCGGACGCCATGACTGCTACATGCTCTAATGAGAGTTCGATGTGGGATGATAACGCTGAATCACTTAAAAAATGATTTGTACAAATTATTAAAAAAAAATTTGTACCGATTATTATATTTTAAATTTAATTGTACCGATCGAATATTTTCAAGAACTAATGTAATTCCGCACCATAATCATTTTTACGTAATAGCAGGTACCTAATGCACAATGCATAGACAGAGACCCTTTCTGTGTTCTGTGGATTAGACAGATTTACAACACAGATTTAAGAAAGTTACCTAATGAAATCCGTGTCTAATAGATAGGTACGGGTTTTTATAGAGCGCTTAACTACGTCATCTAACTCCTTCCAGAGTAAATGTCTGTTTTCCAAAATTGTTAGTGTACACAGGACAACGTTGTCGGCAAGTATTTGTCGTCCGCGAGCCGGATTACCTACTGCTGGATGGCGGGGACGCTCCACGCGGGCGGTTAACTCGCTCCTTTACCCCACTACAGCGAAGTAAAAAGGAAGGATACCATATTTTGCCCGGACCGTAATAACGAATCGATTGATACCTCCTGACACCTCATTCATTAAATCGAATGAAGAGACGTATATACTGTCTCGCACCCGTTCGCCCCGTATGTTACGTCCCTTATACCTAAACCGAACCTTTTCTCCCCTTGAAAGTTAAAATAGCTCTGTTTGCCCTTTGAGCCGAAAAATATGTCCAATTACAGTTATGTGAAAAAATTAAATAGTATTTCGCGATAATATTATGTAAATATTATAGCGAAATACAAATACTTGTAAGTAGGTGACAATTTTTGATTGAGATACAGTATATGGCCACTAATCCCCAACCTGAAGTACCAGGCTACCATGACTATGCAGGAGATGTTTAGCATACTTTAATATATAAAATCATAATACATATTGGGTTAAAAAAGCCGTCCGTCCACCAATTTTTCCCTTGGTTAGAAATTTTGTCCCGGAAGTCATAAGGAAAAATATTAGGAGCGAGCACACGTGTCTCAAATCAATTGCGGGGGGAGCCATCATTACTGTTAAACGAATTATAGCTGTTGAATTTTGTGTAAATATATTAAAACTAGTGGCCAGCCGCGGCTTCGTTCGCGTTTTTTTTTCGGAAATCTTATAGCCCATATGTTTTTCTAATGTATGAGCTATATTACAAAAGGGGCGAAATTTGAGGAGCGTGTAGGTGCGAGACCAATACGATGTGTCTAAATACATATAATAATGAATTTGGTAAAAGAGTTTGGATGTGCAACCTACCTCAGATAATAAACAAATTATTACCAAAAAATAATATAGAAAATATAAAAAATAGCAATCCCGTTCAAACTAAAAATAGATTAAAGAAATACTTCATCAAAGATAAAAATCTGTACCGGTGGTCGATTACACATTTAAAATGAATAAATAATATTATGTTATACCAAGAGTAACCTGTTATGCTAACTAATAATCTTTTTAAGATTCTGCTTAAAAATGTTAAATTATGTGTTTTTTTTTAATGAAATAAACAAGTAATTTTTTTATACACCGTGTTCCTGAGGTTAGACATTAACTTCGGTATGTTATTAAGACTATGAAATTGACCATTTTTTACTATGGACACTTTTACAAATTCCAATTTCTTTAAAAATTTTTATTTTCATACAAACTAAATGCTTAGATGTAATTTATAATTTATCTAATATGAATCAAAAAAAAATAAAAAAAAAAATAAAATGAATTACTCTTTACCTGAGTTGGCAACATCGCATTTGATACTTTGGTCCACACATGGTACACATGTCCACATAAACTTTGCGAAACTTTTATTGACGTTCTTTTCTTGAAATAAAATTCAGTTTGATAGTTTTGGTTGCACAAAGTGGCAACATCTCACAGATAAAGACTCTTTCTCACTGCACAACACAAACTTAAATTACCAATAACTTAAAAACTATGCTATTTAAACTACCACTTCCTTTGTATGATATGTTTAACAAGAGCTGTAGAAGTATTATTAAAACTTAATGTATATCCTCAGGAACACGGTGTATTCAAACATACGTACAAAGACTGTGAAAATCATAACCCTTCCTTTTGGCTTCGCCGTAGTCGAGTAAAAAAGTAATTAAACTCTGGTGGCGATATACCACCATGAATATAATAATATGGAAATAGTCTGAGTCTGGCAGCCGCCCGTCTGCACGGCCCAAAATCAACATGGCGTTATTTGTATCGAGCGCGAGTCAACAGGCGGACAGTGCTCCATCATTTATTTATCTATCGACGATAATACAACAGCCACAGGCGCCGGAGAATTTTCTCAATTTGTTGGCCCGTTTCGTTGCTAGCTTGCCGTTTCACTGTTGAACTTGATCTCCAACGAATAGATTTAGGTATTTCAGCTAGGAACAACTAACTACCAATGAACTTTATAGCTAACTACATAACATTCAATTTTGTTTGTAATTTTTTTTGGCATGATTTGAAGTATGTGTTTGAAACTAGTGAGCCTTGTGATGCCGATAGAGTAGAATAACACAGAGTAGAATCACCCCATATCCTCAAATGGATGTCGTAGAAGAAGGATTTGAATTTAGATGTCGTGGCCCAATCGTATACCTAATTGGCCAGATCGTGAAATGTGCGGCATATCATGAAATGCTACTGGACCATAACAATCTCGACCATTGGTCGAGTAGCCCATTATCTAAAAATGGTTGGTAGTAGGCAGGAGTGATCACTAGGTTCAAGCGGCGAGAGTGGACTGTTTGTGGGAGAGTCTAATCTAGCGATGAGCGATTGTTCCAATAAAAGTTATCGAATGAATCGACAATTGATTAATCAAATATTCGAATGTCGATTTATTCGTTCTTTCAACAAATTATTCGATAAAAAATCGACGTTCGAATAACAATCGACGGATCTATTACCGGGAAAAGTACCTACGTAGTTGCTCCTGCGGAAGCGTGTTGTTAATTTTGGTCACATTTGTCTTGTTTATTGATATTTTTGTTAGATTACTAAAGAATTTCTACAGTATGGCCCATAATGCCAGATGTGGGTATGTGTGTAACTAAATGTTACCGATAAAGCTTTGCTCAACCCTTTTGGGATTACGAGCGTGATTATTTGTATGAAACTTTTTTGCTGACTGTACCGACATCTAATCTGGTTATCGCTTTGCTTCTTGGATTCAATTGAGTACCTAGATGGTGCTGCAAAAAAAGTGCGTGCAGTTAGTTAAGATGTTCTTCAATTTTTGTTGCTGACTGTACCTACGCAAACGTCATTTCACTCGACGAATCCCATTTTATTGTTTAGTTGCTGCTATAAAAAAATCTCCATACCTACTCCTAACCGTTCATGAGTTCTGTGCCTTCCATCATCAGCTTAGTACCATGAGATGATGACTTCCTGGATACGCAATAAACATAATATTAATAAGTAAAGCGTCAAAGACTGCACGTGCCCATAATATTTGAGGAGTTCCCCCGATTCGCCTGGGATCTCATCATCAGTTCCTACCTTGGTGACAATGACCTTGAGCTCGGGAGTATACAGTTTCAAGCAAAAAAATAATTTTCTAAATCGCTACACAATCGACGGAGATATCGGTGAACATCTATCGACACGTTTGATGATGCGTGTAACAATTTGGGCGCAAACACAAATCGCAGCAATCGAAAGAACCATCAATTGATAGGTCGATTG
The DNA here is from genome assembly GCA_955850985.1 of Elophila nymphaeata. Taxonomy (NCBI): domain Eukaryota; kingdom Metazoa; phylum Arthropoda; class Insecta; order Lepidoptera; family Crambidae; genus Elophila; species Elophila nymphaeata. The sequence goes on along the minus strand of OY039066.1, from coordinate 22,820,893 downwards.
TTATTCGTTTACGCGCTACCGCAGCGCGCAGCGTACGCACGCAAGTCGATGAACACAGATTGATTCGATGCGACTGCAGTAACAATCGATAATTTATCGAATAATATGACTTGTTATCGAATGCATTCGAATAAACAGGTTATTCGAATAATTCGATTGTTTTTACTAACAATCGCCCATCGCTAGTCTAATCTACGTATCTGTGTGATCGGTAGGTAGACGATATGAAATGAAATGAAATGAAAAGCTCTTTATTTAAATGGACTTTGCTAAGTACTTTTAAATCGTCAAAACCCTACCACCATTTCGGGACGAAATAATTATTATTATGCTGAGATGGAGAAGAAATGGCGAAAGAAACTCCACAGCTTACAATTTGGTAATGATTTCAAAGCATCATTACAGGTCAATAGATAATAATAATATAATTAAAATTACAGTTTTACATGCGTAAATTTTGGGCAGTTATTACTCCCACGCATTTGGTTCATTTATAATAATAATTTATGTTGTAAAAGCTTTTCTATATAATTCAACTAATCACATTAATGAACTAATTAAATTTAAGTCTTGATACCCACCACCATTTTTTGTTATTGTTAGATAGATTTTGCTCAATTTAGGTGCTAAGCATACATTTATGATCCTTTGGTTAATAAATATATCTATAAGAATACAATGTGCGCATACCAAAATAAATAAATAAAAAAAATAAAAAAAATTATGTAAATGTATGCCCAAGCATTTTATGATCTGGCCAATTATACGATCAGGCCACGACCAGTGAACTATGCTATATGCGTTCACTGGCCACGTCATAGACACTCGATAAGAAACATATAAATTTCTAAAATTTTGATCTGTGTGGGGATGAAATAGGGAATGAAAGGACGTCTGGAAATCCAAAATATTCCACGCTGATGCAGTCGCGGGAGAAGCGCTAGTAACGAATAAACGCATTAGTTTGTGATTTTATTTCAAAAATTCTTTCGCCATTAGTACTACTTGAGTAACATCGGCTATACGTGATATTTGATTTAAAAAATATTTTTGATGAAATAATGTTACCATAAAAACACAAGTACCAAGCACTGACAAATTTCGGCGTCGAAAGCAGTATCCTAGCGTAGTGGTTGACGCAGCCGCCCGGATTGTGGAAGATGCTGGGTTCGATTCCCTCTTTGGACAGTCGATTTTTTCAGTGAACTTTTCTAATAACTAAATAATATTAAAATTTTCAGATGCGTTGGGCGACAACCATAGCTTTGCTTTGACGTGTAGGTCAACGAAGCTAGAGCTGACCTTCTGTATCTATTTATTTTGTGCCCAAGACCTACTGCCCTCTGTGGCTCGTTAAAACTTTATTCAAACTCAATCGATTGCGCATCGAAAGAGTAATGAAGAACATAAGTAATAAAGAAATTAGACGACATTTTTATGTGTTCTTCTAAAGTAATTGATGTACTAAAGCGCGGGTAAGCACGCCACACACGCCCCGACAGGCTTAACTCCAAAAAAGAGGTTAGAAAGAGCTGTCCTTTTGTATTTAAAACCACTGTTGCACTAATTTCGATAATTTTTTTTGTATGTGCTCAAGCGCATCCGAGAATAGTTTAGATACACAATTGGATCCGATAGCACGTTTTTTAACAGTAAGTACAACGGCAACGGTCAAGCCGTTAGTCTATACTTAATATTATAAAGCTAAGAGTTTATGTTTATTTGCCCTAATCTCAGGAACTACTGATTCGAATAGAATTAAAAGTATTGGATAGTCCATTTATCGAGGAAGGCTATAAGCTTTATTTGTTTACATATATTTTATTTACAAGCACCAAGTAGTCTTTCTGTATTAATCAAATGTAGACATGTTTAATGAACACTAACATATCGCGAGTCGCCCGTTTGTAGCTAGCCTTACCGCGGCGGCATCATGATTGACTTTCGGAGAAACGTAAGTTGCAGTATTAAGGGGAAATATTATGGCGTCCGTCCTTACAGAAAATGCTTCGAGTCTGGGAATATTTAAAATAGTGTTCATTGACTTAATTAAATATTTAAGCTGCTTAAAGAAATATACTTCGTTTCATACATAAAAATTAGGTCGCAAGTTTAGGGTCACGACAGATCTTCGACCTTAATTTAAGACTTAAACTGAATAGAATGGTTAATTCGGACTATGACGCTATAATAAGATTCTTGGACGTTATCTACGCGACTCAGTTTTGGCGCTACTTTCGACAGCGATTCAGTTTTAGAGTTGAATCGCGAACGCGGTATCATTCAATTTGTATGAAGAATTCTTGTCAAAGCGTTTTAAAAAATTAAATTCAAATAAACGAAAGTATTCTTAAATATAAAATAAACAAAAATAATATTTCAATAAAACAAATAAAAAGGTTATTAAAAAGAAAATACTAAATACGAGGCTATATGGGCTTTAGTTCCCTTGCCTTCCCTAAAAATAGGGAGAATTAAAAAAAAACAGATTCGGTTAGGTTGGTGGTAGGACTTTTTTCAAGTCTAAGCTAAGTCTAGCTACCAGCATCTTATCAGAATCTGTCGCCATAATAGTAATGTTAACAGCATTATTATGTTCCGACAGTTAATGATAAGATATCCAGTCCATCTGTGGTTGGGGTCCACGTCCGGAAGCCTCCTCGTGGTGGACCCTAGTAACGTGGTGTGGAAACTTTCTCGGCGTGTGTGTGGCTTTTGATGTCAAGTGTGTCCCCTTGGCATTCGAAGTCACATGCCATCGTCGAGTTGTTTTTGTTTTCCCACCACGGCTAGTTCCGGACGGCCCTTTTCAGGGCACGACCGCGCCCGCGGTCCCCCGGGTGCGGTCCGATGGCTGCTCCCGGTGTCCTCATGAGGAGGACGCGCCAGTTCGAGCAGCCATCGGTGGAGGAGTGGCTGCTGGCCACCAATTGGTGCAAGGAGTGGCTAGACGGGCAGCGTTGGGACGGTCTCGGTGTAGTTGCGCTCACGTGTGCAGTTCCCGAGCCGTCCCGTAATAGCGCACTGAAGGTCTGGGGAGGATGTTTAGTGGGTATGGATGGAACGCCTTTACCTCGAGTCCCACATATCCGCTGCGGTTGGCACCACCCGCAGGGATGATGTGTTAATGCATTTGACCCATTAACAAAAAAAAAAGTCTATCTGTGGTTGAGGGCTCCAGTGAAGCTCGATTACATCTTCGGCTTTATCGTCATTTACCGTCAGGTGAGTTGAAAGCCAAAAGATTCCCTGTCAAGCATAAAAATCCTATGACACGCTCGACGTATCTTCGGCTAGATGTGCGGCGACCCTAAACAATATTCTAGATACTTTAACGAAATAAGTCTGATAACGTTGCCGTGATGGGTTTCTTGGAAGTCAGCTAATTAAATGCAACCGATCACTGACACACCAATCCTCTTACCAAGTAGAAGGCTTTTGATGAAGGTAATAGTTTTATTGAAAATCTTTATTTTATATTTTTTATCAGTGGAGTACTTGCGCACGGTCGTAACTCTTAACATTAAATAAATTGAACTTTAACATCTGAAAAGGAAGCCACGACGGACATTCCTGAAATACACTTCAGTTGGAAAAAGCGAGATTCTGTATTTTATGCTTGATATATTTAAGGTGTTTAAGAATTTAAATAAAATGAAAAAGCTCTATATTTAAATGGCACTTTGGTAAATTTTAAATCGTCAAATACCACCATAGCGAAATAATTATTTTCATAATTTAAATAATCATTTTCACTTTAAATATATTTCGCGATTTCAGAGTTGAGTCCATAGTAAAAGTTGCTTGTGCTGATGAGATCTTCAATGAAGGTTGTTGGTATGGTGTCTTACAAAAATCCCAGTACAATATGTAGTAAAAAAAATGCGTCCGATAATGCTTTAAATTAACAAGAACTCTTTATTAGATTTATTTCGGGTCCGAATATTGAACAGACATAATAATAATAGTCACGTCGTTAGTTTTAAAACTAATTACCTAAGGGGGTTTAAACCTTCCGTCGGTGGCACGTGACTATTAACTGTTTTTAACCGACTTCAAAAATAGAAGAGGCTTTCAAACCGACTACTGTGTTTTCTATGTGTGTTACCACATCACTTTTTATCTCATCCATAATAATACGTATTTAATTGACTTCCACTACGTTTATAATGTTCTCATTTTATTACGGTAGGTACTTGTTTGTTTTAAAGATCTTGAGATAGTTTCCTGAAAAATTCCATACATAAAAAAATTTCACTGGCTACCTTTCCCTTCAATCCGAAACACAACGAACTACTTCACGGCAGAGATAAGAAAGGCGGTTGGTACATACTCAGTCGACCTTTTTACTTTCCGTATACTTACGTAGTATATAGAAAGTCTTGTAATCGTAAAAAAATTCGACCTCGAGATTTTGACTGCATGATTTACACGTTTTGGACCTCCCTGAGTCCAAAAATATATTTTTTGGAATTATGTCTCTGTGTGTGTGTATCTGTGTGTCTGTGCGTTAGCACGATAACTCGAGGATGCTTTAACTTATTGCAACCAAATTTAACATACATGTATGAAATCAAAATATAAGGTTTCTATCAAATTTTGAGTCGTCGATTACGAAACTTAAGCAACCAAGTGCGCGCTCGGTACTCGGATGGGTGACCAAAATTTAACATGCATGTATGACATCCAAATATAAGGTTTCTATCAACTTTTGAGTCCTTTCCGGTATACGAGAAAGAGAAAGTCAAGAGGAGATCACTCCCGATTTTTCTTTTTTTTTGTCGTCGGGGAGGTCAAATGCATTTACGCATCTCCCCTGCGGGGTGGTGCCAACCGCAGGGACTCGAGGTAAAGGCGTTCCCTCCATACCCACCAAACACCCTCCCCGGCCTGACCTTCAGTGCGCTATTGCGGGACGGCTCGGGATCTGCGCACGTGAGCGCAACTACACCGAGACCGTCCCAACGCTGCCCGTCTAGGCACTCCTTGTGCACCAATGGGTACCCAGTCGACCCTACATATGGGTCTAACACCTAGTAGCACAACGGATCAGCATCGCCTCAACTCGAGCCGTTCAGTATTCCACCCGCAGACGGCTCGTCGTCCACGCGCTTAGGTTTCTCCGTAGCCGTAGTTATGTACCGCAACCTCAAATCTGTTACATATACCTACCCTCACGGGTCGAGATGCCTTTTACGTGTCTATGTCCCAATATATTTGCATAATCACATCGCTCTAACTCGCGCGGCTGCGAGCGGAATTAATAAACTGTATTTTGTAGTAAGCCAGTTATTATTGTGTTTATTGTTTCTACTAATATTGTTAGAGAACTGCCTACACAATAAAGTCGCTGCTCCACCTCGGTGTATGATGTCCACGTCTACGTTAGCTGCATGTGTCCGCTTGTCAGCCCACGTGGGTCGACGTTTCCTCTACTATACAGGTGTCCCAAAAAGTATTGTAAAGCTGAAGCCCAGAGATAAAGTAGCCCTAGACAAACCCGAATAACCCCTATGTATGTTCTACGATTTTTTGTAGTTTTCTAGTTATGAGTTTTTTAAGTTTTTTTTAGTAGTTTATGACTTTCAAGACATTTTTGTGCTTAATGATGTGGTAAACATAGATGCAGCCTTGATTTTTACTTTCTCGTAACGTAGTATAGAGGAAGTCTTGTAATCGTAAAAAAATTCGACCTCAAGATTTTGACGGATTTACACGTTTTGAACCTCCCTGAGTCCAAAAATATATTTTTTTTTGAATTATGTGTGTGTGTGCTTCAGCTTTACAATACTTTTGGGACATCCTGTATAGTAAAATTCGTAACCACCTACGGCCACGCAAATACACGGATGACGTCGCGAACACATCATGGACTGGACCAATATATACTGTAGTCTTTGGACTGAACGCAGCACATGCTATAATATGCCTGTTTCTAATCGCGCTGTGCACTCCACGTAGCCGTGGGCGTGTTTCAACATTCGAAGCCCGTTGGAACCATCCGCTGGAGCTACCGTGCAATATGCTAAAAGTGTATTATGATAAAAGGCCACTATATCCAAAAATAAATTAACATTTAATAAAACTTACCGGCAACATTTTGTTTTGGTTTGCTTGGTTTACTTTTTGGGTTTGGTGGCATTTTTGTGCAACGGGCTGGCAACCTGTCACTAGGTTGGGGTAGGCCGGGGTGCCTGTCGACCTCCACGCTCTAGTCTGTATTTGTACCAAATTTCATCAAAATGAATTCAGTGGTTTAGACGTGAAAGCTTAACAGACAGACAGATAGAGCTACTTTCGCATTTTTAATATTAGTAGGGATAATTATTGCATGCGGAAGCGATTACTTGAACCTGTGCCGCTGGTGTTCGAGTCGGCGCTGCTCAGCTACACGAGTCACAACGCGTTGAAATTTTGCTATTATACTATGCTTAACGGATGACGTAAGTGAAGCTACGATGCTAGGGACTTGCTACGGAATTGCTACGGAATTGCTACGGAATTGCTACAAGTTTCTATGGAAAACTGTGCGAGAGAACATCAACGATATAACTTAAATGCTATACACAGAGACCATCTAAGAAACATAATGGCGGCACGTCCAGAAGCTACGACGTCCGTGCCATCACCAGTAGTGAATACAACTTCTAGCAGCTCTGCGTTCAGACATAGATCTGCCCTAAGATACGGATTTGACAAACATTACGCCTCCAAATTTTGTCTCTCGGCGAAGAGATGCAGGGCCCAGATGGAAGACAAATGGAGGAACGACGCTAGGGACAAGCTACGGAATTGTTACGAAGTTGCTACGGAATTGCTACAAGTTTCTACGGACAACTGTGCGAGAGAACATCAAAGTTATAACTTAAACTTAAACACTACACAGAGACCATCTTAGAAACATAATGGCGGCACGTCCAGAGGCTACGACGTCCGTGCCATCAGCAGTAGCGAATACACCTCCTAGCAGCTCTGCGTTCCTAAGGCATAGATCTGCCCTAAGATACGGATGTGACACATCTTACGCCTCCAAATTTTGTCTATCAGCGAACAAAGAGATGCAGGGCCCAGATGGAAGACTCGATCTAGAATCAAATGGATGAACGACGTTAGGAACTTGCTACGGAATTGCTACGAAGTTGCTACGGAATTGCTACAAGTTTCTACGGACAACGGTGCGAGAGAACATCAACGTTATTATAACTTAAACACTACACAGAGACCATCTTAGAAACATAATGGCGGCACGTCCAGAGGCTACGACGTCCGTGCCATCAGCAGTAGCGAATACACCTCCTAGCAGCTCTGCATTCCTAAGACATAGATCTGCCCTAAGATACGGATTTGACACATCTTACGCCTCCCAAATTTTGTCTATCAGCGAACAAAGAGATGCAGGGCCCAGATGGAAGACTCCACAGAACATAGATATCGATCTCGAATCAAATGGATGAACGACGTTAGGAACTTGCTACGAAATTGCTACGGAATCGCTACAAGTTTCTCATTCAGAGACCATCTTAGAAACATAATGGCGGCACTGAAAAAAAATCTTATCTTTAGGATTAGGATCTTAGAAGAGCAAATTTCAAAGATTTGATGAAACAATGTTTACCATAAAAACATATTAAGCACCAAGCACTGACAAATTTCGACAGCGAAAGCAGTGCCCTGGTAGGGGGCAGGTCAATTTTTTCTGTGTACTTTTTCTAGTTTTCTTTCCTAGTTTAAAATGCCGGCGGCCGGGGCGGGCGAGCGGATAGTGTACGCAGTGCTGTAGGTACTTATTCATATACAAAGCAAACTAAAATCTGTTGCGTGCCGTGCGTGCGATGCGTACCTTTAATAACAGTCTTTTATAAGTTTGTCTTTGTTAAAAGAAAAATTACAAGTTTTATACATAATAGTATGTGTAAAACTTGTAATTTTTCTTTTAATTTTAATGTTTAACTCATGGAAAATTAATTCTAATAAGGATGCATGTTTTTGGAGTGCAATTTAGAATGTCATATTTGTATATGCTCCTTGTTCTTTCTTAGCTGTACTCTGTTTAGTGTCTTATAAATAAATTTAAAAAAAGCTTATAAAAATAGGCATTCTCTTTCAGAGCTGATAAGTTTGCTACGGCCTTTACGCCGTTATTTTGTGCGCTGTATATTTTCCAATAGCTTTTTTTTATAAAACGACCAAGCAAATTACCCCATTCCACTTGATGGCAGGTAAGGTCGAATAAAATGAATCCTTCAATGTGAATGGTTTTATATTTCACAGAAAATCTAACATACTCTACAGAAGGCAGCTTTGAAAACTAGTAGTAGTATGAGAGGTATAGTGAGGTATTCAATGTAATAAAACAAAATATTCTCAGTTCACTTCCTTTATTGAGGCCGTGTGATATAAGTACACATATTATATCTCAACAATAACCTTACAACTAGGAGGCGACCAGAGGCCACTCGCACAACTACCAACAATTTGTTCAAAAACAACGAGTCTCTCTAATCTACTTGTCGGTTGTAATAAAGTATACCAACATGAACAAATAAGAAAAAGATTGTAAGTCACCTTTGGGAGCATTCTGTATAAATGTAGGTGCAAAACTTTCAAAACAGCTCATGGTTCAAGATTGAATATAATAAAAGCCTATTTAAATGTCGATGATTCGGATTTCAACAATAAAACAATGACTTTTTTACAATAATAGGTAATCGTGCGAGTCTCTGACGCCCGTTTCAGCAACGAGTCCCCAGCCATGACTCGCCGCTGATGCAGCCACACACTCTCCAAAATAAGTAACTACAAGACAACCCATCTTCGTGGATACTCGTAAAGGTTAACCAAAGCACAACCAAATACAAAAGCTCACCTACAATTGTTGTTGATCTTTCGTATTTGGTTGTGCTGCACGAAAACGGGTGAAAAATATGTTGCACGTGTAATATTTACTTCAAAGAGCGTGCCCCTGTTATTAGTTATTCTACTTAAGTTACATTATTCTAACTCCTGTCTAGGCCATCTCCAGGGAGATGACGGGTAGAAAATGGGCCGAGACCGCAGCGGCTAAGGGAAAAGAGAATCAATGAGTCACTGATAAGTTTGGTTTTAAAAAATCTCCGGCCTTAGATTAGCATTAGATAAGTATTGTACAACAACCAACAACTTTTAACTTGTACCAAAGACTTTTGTTTAGCTTCCTCTCAGTTGTATTTTAATAGTTTGTTGGATAATGTTGTTTATTGGATATAAGACCATTTTATGGGGTGGAGGGTTGATAACCTGAGATACAGAAACTATCCTAGTTCAGGTATCAATCAACCCACCACAGCCTCTTTTTTATTAAGCCCACCTTGGAAAATCATTGGTGGATTGATGGATTATTATAAATTATAATAATCCATATCTGTAATTGTTTATTTTTATGGTGAGAAATAACGTTTATAATAACAATAAATAATAATTATACACCATATAAATAAACAAATACAGATATAGCTATTGTAATTTACAATAATCCTTATCTGTAATTGTAATTTTCAATAATCCATATCTGTAATTGTAATTCACAATGATCCGTATATATAATTGTTTATTTTTATGGTGAGAAATAAACGTTTAAATATTATAATTTTGTATCAATATGATCTTACAAGGAGGGCAGGTGTTATGCAGACACGCGGCTGTAAAAATCCAGTGCCGAATCCTTAAGCAGTAAGTACGTATGTCGATAGCGAGACATGCTGTAGGTACCGACCACAAATAAATTTAAAGCAGGGTACGAGAAACAGAGACTTTGTATTATTATGCTATTAAATCTTTTAGTAGAAATGGAAGGGTAGAGTCAAACTTAGGAGTCAATTTTGTATCGCAAAGGATGAGAATGGACGATACATAAACATAATTGGAGGTCAGCACATCGACATAATTTTCTGTTGTGCTCGCGAAGTTATCAACTGGGTATTCGTCTAATATCATGCCAATAAAATTCGAAACGCCAAATCAAAATTTAAAGTGTGTGCTTTTGGATCTTGCTTATTTATAGGTCTTTAGTACTTCTGTAAGGGTATTTGACAATTAACTTTTGTGATCTTTACTAAGCGAACATTCTTTAATAATTTACATTTTCAATAATGGTGGCAATCAATCCATGTGGTTTACCTGATGGTTAGCCGTAACCGTAACTTTAATTGTAAGATGGGTTGTAAAATCGTGAGGAAAATATCCTTTTACAGCAATTTAGGACACAATTTATATAGATAAAAGGTTGTCATTAAAAGTGTATGCTCCATATTCCCGTAAGCATCTGCGGTCAGTATGTCGTCAGGTGTGTGGCAGACGTGTGGTTGACCACTTCAGTCCTCGCGCGTCTCCTCTCGCGTCTCCTCCGATCTCCTGAGAACAACAGTTTACGATCAGCAAACAATGGCAGTAATATAAATTCTACTTCGTATTCTTTTTCGACGCTAGAGATTCTTCTGACTTGGTTCCAAGGTAAGATAAACTCATACTCAAAGAGTCCCTCTGTAGATGAGGGTTTCAGGTGCATCTCGATTTCACTACCATCAGTGACGATAAAGACCTCAACTTCTTGGAATGCATATTATGCATAATATGTTCAGATGAAACAAACTTCAGTAATAACGGAATGTATAACAGTGAGATGAAGGCCAGCAGGACAACTATTACAAGTTATAGCGTCATACATGAAGATAGTGGCAATGGTAGTAGGTTTTTTTTTAGTCCAGCTAGTTAGCTGGACTAAAAAAAAACCTACTACTATCCCCTTGGTCTGGTACCAGCTACAAACCACCACACCTCTGAAGCTCCTTAAGGTATATAATGCCTAAGCCTACGCAATCTTACGGCCAGTCGCACCAAGTTTTACAATTTTCCAAAGAGTATCGTAAAAGTCAACTTTATTCATAATGGGTTGTCCATTTTTTACCCGACTACGGCGAAGCCAAAAAGAATAGTAATGACTTTAGCCGTCTATGATACCTACTCCATGGTGTTAAACATTTGTTGTAGTTGCTAAGCAACAAGGAAATATGTATCTAATCACTTCCTCGTTGCTCAGCAACAACAAGAGTCTGTGTGCAAACTTTAAAGGAATGAAATTTGTTAAAATCGGGGTTTAAAGGTAAAATCGACTCCTCCTATTGTCAAAGTCGGTTGAAATATAGCATGCTACCCGGACCATAATGACGAATCAATTGAAACCTTATTCATCAAAATCTTATGGATAGTTTAGGCGCTACGGAGGAACATACGTAAATAGGAGAGATAAAGCATTTGGACTCCACTTGTGCTAACCATCAGGTGGAATGGAGTAATTTACTTGACCTTTTTATTAAAAAAAAACAACACTAACATACAAACAAAGACTGCTAAAATCATAACCCTTCTTTTTGGTTTGGCGTAGTCGGGTAAAAAGTACATAAAACAAGCAAAGGTAATAAATACTTTGGATTTTTTTACTTGGATAGAGCCGGAAAGCAATAAAAAATTGTCATAAAAATAACTCTAACCTACCCATCGCTCAGCCATGTAGGCACATAAAACATTAGTCTATGCCAAAAACTTCCCCACTTTCTTCTTTTACATACATTATCGACTGCACATTCGGTATATAATAGAATACCTAGGCAAAGTATAAAATAAATAATAATTTTTATACATTGCCCAGGTATTGTTTAGAACAGGGCTTCCCAAAATTATTTTTATTGTGATGCCCTTAGGATAGCAATTTTTGCGACTGCTCCAAAGCTGCTCAAAACGGAGCTCAAGTTTGGAAATCTCGTCTCTGGATCTCTTTCAGACAGCCAATCTCTAACGATCGCCTCACGACGTAGCTGGGGTAATGCCGCACAGTTTAGCCAACCCTGAATATCGTATTATTAGATTACGGTGACACATTCATGTTCAGCTGTTGTGAAGTTCGGTGTGGGTGCTAACCTGGTATTGTATGGCAGATAGTTCCTGTTGGCTGCTGGTGTACAGCGGTACAGCGAGTATAGTCCTGATGGAGAGCACAGCAGTGATGGCGGCTGCGATAGCGACTGCGACAGAGCCAGGGACAGAGGTGACGTCATCCCGCCCTCGGAGCGTTTGCCATACCGACTGCCCATGAAGAATCTATACGTAACATAGGGCAACTTATTTTTCGTGCATTTTGTTTTTCCGATCGAACTATTTGTATGGAGAAATATTTTTTACTATATCAAAAAACTTTTTTTAGCTCGCTTTATGGCTATTTTAGCGTGGTGAATAATTTTACAATGGCCAAAGCCTTTCTCTATCGTACTGAAACAAGCTAGGGTTTCTTTTTATGTATGTTCCCCGATTATTCGAAAACGCCTGGACCGATTTGGAAAATTCTTTTTTTATTTGAAAGGTCTTAAAAATCTAGAAGTAGGTATATATGCCAGCCTCCATATTTGGAATAAACGTAACCACTTATTATTGGCACCTTCTTCAAAAAATATACATACAGGGTGCAAAAAGACCTAAAGTAGTAAAGCAGACCGAAGTCTAAAATTAAAATACAATTTACTTCATTGCTTTTATTCAAAACTAGTGTGAGAATCACAGTGGTAAAATAAAAATTATTTCGTCAAGAAAATTTGGTTAAATAAATTAAAGTTAAAATGAACTTTAATTTATTTAACCAAATTTTCTCGAAATTTTACACAGTTTTGGCAAAAAATAAACTATCTCTACGTGATATTTGCCGAGATCCTCCTCTCTTCCACGTGAGATTGGTTGAGATTCGGCTCTCCCCCCTGAACACATCACGTAATTAACTGGCGCCCCCAAAATAATAAATATTCTTGTTTACTGGTGCGTGGTTCGATCACATGAGTAGATATAGTATTTACTCATGCGGTTCAGTTACCTGTCATTCCGGGGAGCGAGCATGCGTGGCTCAGAGCGGCCATACCGCGACCCCAGCACAAACGGCATCGGAGACACTGCGCACACATACAATAGGATATAGGGATGTTGACACTATTCGCAAATATTATTTGCAAGATTTTAAATTCAAAGGTGATGGGTTCAGAGGTATTATGACAGAAAATCTACATCGTTTCAAATTATCTCTTTATCAAAATCATTTGACTATAAGTCGCAGCTTTGCAACGTCGCAGATTCGTAATGCTATACAAAATGTAAGGAAGAATTATGTTTTGACAGCCAATAAAAAGTTTTTCAACTGATTTTTAAATATTTTAATATTTAGGGTAAGTACTTTGAAATCGTCAAAAACCCTACCAACGTTTTGGGACGAAATGCTGATTTTGATGAGAATGTTTGTGTCAATTTTATTTAAAGCACTAAAAATAAAAGTTGTGGTAGACGATTCGTTGCGTAAAAGACGGCAGCTCCCGTTGCAGCTAGTTTATTCCAACCTTCTTTAGAAAGGAAAGGCCTGGAGGGTTAAATAGAGGCGCGCATTGAAAATGAATTCTTATTCACCAAATGTATGGTGAGACCTTATTGACCGTTAACAACTTTTATAGCGCGAAGCAACGGAGCTCAGCGCCATTTATAGACAATATAAGGAACTACATAGTAAAGTTGTTCTACAAAGCTTATTTTTAAAATGTATTTATAGTTGATAGGTCATATATTTAACTCACTCTCAGCGCGCTTCTCATCGGCGGCGGCGCGCAGTACCAGCAGCGCGCACAGCAGCGCGGCGGCCGGACCCCCCCGGGACATGTTGCTACCGCACTCACCGCAACTATTACATACATACAATCATATCATAAATATACATGATGTTACGTTCATAGTAATTTGCGTTGAAATCTGTGCCGCGTGATCTAAAACTGTCAAATGTTTTCTTGTGCTATGATAGCAAATACTCGTTCGGCTCACTCGCTGGCGGTGTGGCCTATTCTTAACATTTTGACAAATATTAATAATCTTAAGTTTTAATTTAAAAAAGCATTACAAAATGCACGAACTTTTAGCCAATGTTTACCATGCACAGCGAGTCGTGCGTGATACCTTCTGATCTGACTGCTTACAGGAGAATGCAAAGCAAAGATTCACTGCGTTTCCAACTTTCACTCGTTTGCTTGCCATCTCTCCTAAATACAGATCCCAAACATATAAACTCTTTCACTGTGTTCAAGCCTTCCAATCATAAAGTCACAAATAGTCATGCTTTCATCTCTTTCAACAACAATCACTTTGGACTTGCTTCACTTTCAATCCTTTTCAAACAGAGCTTCGTGTATTACAGTTACGATGATGGTAACTGGTATGAGATGGTAATACCATCTCTTGCTCTTGCAACTCATTGGCCGATGACGCAAGTACTTGGTCATCGGTAAACATTTAATATTCGGTAGAATAGAATAACATTTATTTCGCAAGAATGTGAAATATACAGAAACAGGTCTTATATTAATTATATCAAGTGCAAACACATTCATCTGGTTTGGCATGCAAAATTTTACTAATACTATGTTGACAATTTGTTATATTAGCTACAAATATTAATTCTTTGTTTACTTTTTGCTTTAAATGTCATATTATTATATTTTATAGTCAAAAAATTTCTTAACCTCTTGTACCGATCATGGATTTGATCTTATTTGTGAAACTTGACGTTTTTAATATTATTTCTTTCGAAATTTTACTTTTTTGAATATTGTTACTTCTCGGTTTAAGTCTTACAAGGCGTTCGCAAGTTTTTTCGGGACGGTTTGCTTGCATGGGGTTTTTCCCACCATTATACCATGATGGATAAGGTGGTAGGAGCCAGTCTTTCTTAAAGACTGTCATAAATTGTAAACGATGCCCTTCGTCTGGTAGGGTAGTTCTAACTTTCTTAGATTACTCCTAAGACTCCAAATTGCATTGGGGTCCACATATTCTAAAACTTTCGGGTAAACTAAATTCTGCGGCATACGCAGTTAAAACTGTTAATAGCGGCTAACTGATAGTATACGGCTACGGCTGGTTTATTTTAGTTATTTCAACAACATATTGTCGTATGGAATTCTTCTCTGGGGGAGTGCTGCAGATATTAAAATCCATCATCCACCATCTTTGTTCTGCAGAAAAGGGCTGTTTGAGCAATTTATCAACTGGGTCCGCGTGACTCCCTCAGAGAAAAGTTCAAGGAGATATATACTGACTGTGCCATCACAATTAATACTGGAAAACTTACTGTACCTATGTAAAGAAAAATATGAGGCATTTTCCTAAGAAATATCATATGCGCAGTCCGGGTCTAATAAGATGACTATATAAAACAGGTTGTTTACCGGACGACGCCGCGCCGGCCGGCAGTGCAAAGGCTTCCGGTTGCCGGACGCCGCCGTTTGTAAAAGAAAACATGAACTAATTTTGAATCGACGACAAGATTTTGTTTGAATGTAATAATAAGAACCCAATCAATAGTCTGGGTAGCTACCACAACCTTTCCTATTTCAGCTGTGAAACAGTTTGCTGTTTCGGATTGAAGGGAAGGTCAGCTTAAATGAATAAGCTGAAAGAATACAACTATCGGTCATACGTACTTATAACGTTTAAAGAATTATCACCCTAATTTGTTTTATCAACCGCTGATAATATTACCGTGGCTGGAGTATATTTTGACAATTTAAAAATTACTATTATTTAGTCTCTTAAAAAAAAAACAACAGGGAATCGATTGAAAGTTACAAACCGATTACATTAATTACAAGTTTTTAAAAAAAAATTTAAAAGTATATTAATGACAAAATATTTCATTTAAATAACTTTGACATCCTTTGTAACCTTTGTAACCTTAGATTTGTAACGGATGATGTAATCTGTGGATGATTAATAATATCCAGACACAATTGACTTTAATTGTTTTAATTCTTTACATATTTGTAGGTACCACATAAACGTAGTGTATTATATACTCTTTGGTACCACAGAACACAGAAGTAGGTACTATGCAACATTTATTAAGAGATTGATTTGTAGTTGTAATTATGTAATTTAGTTTGTAATCATGCAATAATATTTAAATTCATGAACATTTGTATGCTTTATTGCTAAAAATCATACAAATATTTATGAATTTCAACGTAACAGGTTTATTAAAACTGTAACATCTTTTGTAACCACCTATCTTTAACAAATAATTAATATTCTATTCTTACTTCTAACCGTTACATTATGTTACCTTCCATCATCAGCTCACCTAATAACCTGAAAGAAATACAATTATCGGTCTGTACGTGCCTACTTTTAACATTTGAAGAATTATCAGCCAACTCTTAATCGTTAAGGAGTTTTACCTTCCATCACCAGCTCATAAACATAAGATGATAACTACCAGACGCAAATACTAGATTACACTCAAAAAACATTGCATCTACAAATGACGTTTTTGGCTCGGTTACAATCATATCGGTAATTTTAACCAAGACTTAAATCTCTAATGTAAACTTGGCATAGTATTTGACGTATTTGTTTTTAGCTACAAACTTTGCAAGTGTTATATTGACCAACATGCTGGGTTATTTTTTACAATATTTTATTTATTTTTAACTCTTACGTTTTTTCAGTGTCTATAGCTTTAGAAAAAATCGGGAGTGGTCTCCCTTGACTTTCTCGTATACCGGAAAAGACTCAAAAGTTGATAGAAACCTTATATTTTGATGTCATACATCCATGGTAAATTTTGGTCACCGATCTGAGTACCAACCGCGCACTTGGTTGCTTAACTTTCGTGATCGACGGCCAAAAATTTGATAGAAACCTTATATTTTGATGACATACATGTATGTTAAATTTGGTTGCTATAAATTAAAGCATACTCGAGTTATCGTGCTAACGCACAGACGAATACACACAGTCATAATTCCACAAACGGTATTTTTGGGCTCGGAGAGGTCCAAAACGTGTAAATCCGTCAAAATCTCGGGGTCGAATTTTTTAACGATTACAAGACTTCCGCTATACTACCTATTATATGTCCATTGTCATTTATAATAAACTTCCCGATTATATAAAGGAAATTCAAAAACAATCATTGTTTTGCTCAATGTTGAAGGAATATTTAATTTGTAAAAGTCCCTATTGTCTTCAGGAATATTTAGGTTGAATATTTTTATGTGCGTGCTTGTATTAATTAAATAGAATTTTTATAATTTTAGAATTTTTATAATTTAGATTTTTATAATTTAAGCTAATATTTTGCAATGCCTCAACGGGGCTCATGTGATTGTTCCATGTACTAGTTTTAAGATCTTTTGTACCACATGACGCAATAAACGATCTATCTATCTACGTATACGACAAAGTAAAAATATGAAAAACGTAATATTTACATGACTATAAAATTTGAGGGTTGTCCCTTGATTTCCCAAACTTCCATTATTAGATCCTGACTTGGTGACAATGGGACCACCTCAGAAGATAAGATACACTGTCGAATAAATAAAAAGAATTTTGAAAATAGGTCCATGGTCGAATTGAGAACCTCATTCTTTTTTCAAAGTCGGTTAAAAAGAGACTACACTTTTTTCCGACTATCTAATATATAAGTATAAGTATATATGTATAAAAAAATCTTGTGTCACAGTGTTTGTGTTCGATCTCCTGAGAAATGGGTACACCGATTATTAGTTATTTGTGTATATTTGGTAGGTATGAAGTATATTTTATACCGCTAAAAAGAAAAAAATATATTATGTATAATGCAGAACAACGTTTGCCGGGTCAGCTAGTAATAGTATGTATTTAATACATAGTTCCATCATCTGTGACCCAGCGTGCGCTCGTCTTAATAAAAGACTTCAACGCGCTGTTTTTTAACCAACTTTCAAAAAGGAGGAGGTTCTGTAATCCACTGTGTGTATTTTATTGAAGTATGTTCACCGATATCTTTGTCATTTGTATAATTTGCTCAAAAAGTAGACTTTTCCATATGCGTTTAGCGTGCGGAAAGTTATACTTTTCCGCACTAGTGCTTTGTGTTTTCCTACTGCATATAACATCCAAATGCATGAAGGAGATTTAGATAACGTATTTTTTAGGTTTTGAAGAGATGACAAAGTCTGAAAATCAATGCTTGATAAGAAATAAATAAGTAAGTATTTGATCTAGCTTTTTGAAATTTCAACCAACATGGAGATTAAAGTTCGTATGGAAGTCCATACAAATCTGTTTACTATACGTATATTTATTGGAAACATGTGTATGATTAGTAAAAAAATATTATCTACGAAAAAAATGCTGCTCAATATAATTATCCACGCGGGCGATGTTATGGACATAGGCTAGTATTACAATATTATTTAATTCATTGATTTATATATTAAAAAAATCTTCTGTTCAAGTGTTTGTCACTGAACTCCTCCTTAGCGATTTTGATGAAATTTTGTGTTTAAGTTTCAGTGCATACGAGAATGGTTTCGATTCACATTTCGATCCCATAGAGAAATTTTTTTGAAGTGAAACTTCTATAGCACCGTTGTGATTTGAAAATTCGATGAAACGAAAAAGCGACACCAAAATTTTACTGACGCATATTAGAGGATTGTAGTTCAACATTTCGCCAACCATTATCTGCTGCTTTTGAAATGACTTTTGATACTTTTCTGAAGTGTCACTGCTGCTGTGTGTAAATTGCACACACACACACACACACACACACACACACTGTTTTTTGTTTTTCCTTTTAACAGGACGACGTCTGGCGGGCAGCTAGTTAGAAATAATTATTCTCTAGCCATCATATTAGTGGAGTGATCATTATTCATAGATTTATAATTACTATGTCAGTAACACTGTACACTTGGGAAGGAAGAGTTCGAATCCTGAGGGCACAAACGTTTGGGTGACCATCTCGAACTTTAATTGCTTAACAATTATAAATGTTTAAATATTTACTCAAAGTAATTTTTAGTAATATTTTTGTATCTAAAGTTTTTAATAAGTATTTATAGTAGGTACAGTGTTGCTATTGATATTTTTAAAGTTAAATTATTATTTGACGTAACTCAAATTACTGAAAAAATATAGTTTTCAACACCCTTGCTTATAAAACCGCCATTTACTACACCGTTTTCAGTATCGTAATGGGGTACCTAGTGCAATAGTGAATATATTTTTAAATATTTATCTACACCCATGGTAAATCCTTTAAAAAAGATTTTGAAACAGTTAGTTTATTGCCAACATTAAATTTAAAACAACCAATATCATAACAACATCCAAACGAATGATATAATGTTGTACAAAATTACATTATATCAATCCTTCGCTTTTTCGATCTCTTCCGCGCAAAGGGTTTACTCATCAGACAGCCACATTCTTACTGCTCAATGCGTGGTATCTGTGTGAATTTAAAAAAAAGAACATTATCATGCACGCGCGTATTCATTACCACAGCGCCGTAATAAAAAAAATATGGTTATTCGCCATCTTAGGCAAAGGATTTTGTTTAAGTTCGCCATCTATCTTCGATATTATATAGTTTTGCAAAAAATATTACTTTAATGTTTTAATTGTTAATAAAAATAAGCCATTTAAGTTTTGAAAACATACCACCAGATATTTCTAATGGAGCCAAAGAAATTTACAATCAAAATACGCTTTATTGCACTTGAAAATAACAACAAAACTACAAGGTATGCAAGGGCGGACTTATCTCTAAGAGAGATCTCTTCCAGTCAACCCATGAGTGTTAGAGATACTGTAAATAGTAATGTAGGTGACCAACAAAATGCAAAATAAAAAATAAATCTACTTGTTATATATACATCATAAATATACCATAAATATAATATTTATTTAACAACTACCTATACCGAAAAACCAAGCAAACAGCATGAAAAAGAGTACTAATTTTTTAAGTTCTTAGAACGCCTCATGTTTTCAGAACCTTTTATAGAGGATTCATTATCATGGGTGTAGATAAAGTCTTGTAAGCAACTGTTTATTATTAGGTATTAAAACACTCATGTGATACCATTATCACATAAAAATTAAAATAAAGTAACAAACAAAAGCGTCGGTGGCGTAGTGCGTAAGAGCGTCGTCTCCCACCCGGGAGGCACTGGTTCGATCCCCGCCACGTACCAACGTGTTTTCAAATTTTGAAATCATATGTACGTTTAATCGACGCTTTTACGGTGAAGGAAACCATCGTGAGGAAACCTGCACACACCTATGAAGAAATTCTTAGGTTGCGTGTGAAGTCGACCAACCCGCACTTGGCGTGGTTGACTACGGCCTAATCGCCCCTGATGTTGGGTAGGCTCGAGCCCCTCGGTGGGGACATTATATGAGCTGTTGATGATGAACAAACAACTACAATTAGTCATTACATAGTTATGTATGTAATAAAATTAGAAATAATCTAGTCGTCGTCAAATAAAAATTTATAGTGTCAAAAATATATTAATTGTTATAATATACAAATTATTTATCATTAACCATTATTGTCTTATCATCTAAAAATATTTTTGTCTGAATCTTAGGTCTGAATATACTTTTTCAGCAAGGAAGCCATTGAAGGCAGTTTTAAATCTTTTCTTGTCATTAATTCTTCTAATACCTAGTAAATTCTAGTAGAATTTTATTGTGAATGGTAGGCGCCATACAATTTACACAAATTTTACGGAGCAGAGCTTCACATCCCTGAGTCACTTTCAAATTACCCTCACGACGGCTTCCAATGGGACATGATTCAAAGTTTTAACGAAAGCAGGTGCATAAATAATTAATTTTTAAATTAGATTCTTATCAAGGGGGGGCAAAAGGATCTAGCCCACACAGCCAAACCTTCAGTATTTTCTTCTTTAAGTTTGCATTAACAATGTGTTTCTCACACATTATCCACAACAAAACACAATCCACACAAGGCATCACAGCGCACCAAACGTTACGTTACGCATTCGCCTTCGGCTCGTGCTGCAATCCTCAGCCTCGTATATCCTGAGCAGCTTAGCTCACTTGTATCATTGTATTATTACTAAATTTTAAAACGTCAAATTAATACTTAATTTCCTATAGTGAAACGAGATTCAAAATCGATTTTGAATCATATCATACATTTTTGACATTTGATAAATAATTTAGATAATAATTAATTTGGTAAAGTTAACATGGGCTTGATTGGATAGTTGGTGTTAGCATGGCAATATAAAAAAACGTATTTTAACTTATAAGGCAATGGTTATATTTCCACCATATTGATCTTAGTTTATGAACTTCGACGTAAGATTGAAAATTAATGAATTTAAATTACAACTAGTTTTGACCTTGTTCACTCAGAAAACACAGAAAAAATCGAAAAAACTATTGATTTTTCTTAACGATATGCTACTTTTTTCTCATGAATATTTAAATATTCAAATTATCTACAAAATTAATAAAATTGTATGAACATAGCTCAGCGGTTTCAGAAATATGTTTTTTTTGCGAAGACCTTTTATCGAAAAAAATTTAATACACTAAATGTACACATTTTGACTGCTTTCTTGTGTCAGTAGTGCCAATAGTTTTATAATTAACTTCATTTTTAAAAATTTACGCTCTTAATGTTAATGCATGATGGATGATAGTTTGAAAATCGGTAAAAATTTTAAGTTATCCACTAATCGTCCCCGTAATAATGAAGTGTACTTACCTATGCGTCAATGTGTACGCGGCAAGGCAGGCAGTGCGAGTGCCGCGGCCGCGTCACACGCGCCTTATAAAAGGTGGCGCCGCCGCGGGGCGTTTACACAAGCGCGGTCTCTCAACGAACGCGTCTATGAAAAACATGAAAATGAAAAATATTTTATTACCAGGCAGCAGTTCTCAATGCCTTTGAAACGGTCGAACTTTATTCGGGTTTAAATATAATAATAATAATATATTTCTAAGCCTAATTAAGTATCTTGTGTTATGGATACTAGATAACGGACAAATACTTAATAATCTAGATACTTTTATAAATAAACTTAAACAACCAAGACTTATGAACAAATGATCGTGTTCATCACACTAACATTTAACACTACCAGGACTCGAACCCGGACCGCCCGATGTGTAGACAGCGTCGATTATATCGACGCCGCCGTGGAATAGATCTAATTTTATCGAATATTCTGCAAATTTCGACTTTTCTCGAAGGGAAGCTCTCTCTCGAGGGGTACTCGAATTCCTTCGAATGGTTGGTAGCGGTCGAGAGGTAGATTTCGAATTCGAACCACCATAATTATTATCTGTAATCTTAAACGTCATAAAGCTGCATGCAGTACCTACATAAAATTTACACAGTTATTTTGAATTATATTGTAATTTTTAGTTTATTTGTTTATATTTATTGATTTAGGATATTTTTTCACTATTTTCTGCCTGCGACTTTGTCTGCGCAAGATTAGTACGTACTCAACGTGATTATGTTCTCAAATGTCAACACTCCACACAAAAATCTCGAAGTAATTCTATTAGTGGTGAGAATAAGACATTCGAAAAAACAATCTCAATTTACGAGATTTTATGGCCGAATAAGGATTCGAAGAGTAAACTCGCATTCGAGATTTTTTCGAAAGAAACGAGAATTGCGTGCCGAAACAAACGCAATACATAGTCGAGATATGGCATAGCTGACTAGCTGCCTGAATTTCGAGCAGCCCGTAATGGGGTAGTACCTCCACCTTACAGAAGAACAGATTCAAATGACGCTACATTATTATAGAGTTGTGTTTCTTTTGGTAAGGTTGCCAGAGCTCCGCGTATTAGGGAAGGGGACTAGGGTTGGCAGCGGGCGAATGTCATATCAGTGTCACGAGCGTATCTAATAATAATAACACTAAAAATTATAATTGTAATAAAAAAATAATTATTAATAATAATAAAAATAATTTAAATAAAAATTAACAAATAATAATCATAAAAAATATTTAAATTCCGTAGTCTCAACCAACGGCTTTGTCCCAACTTCTCTTCGCGAACATCTGAAGAGATTGGGATTACGTGACGGACCCTTAGTTGCGAAAATCCAGCGAGCGGTCTTGCTCGATAATGCCAGGATGTCCGTCGATTTCTTTCCGTGTCGTCTTGACCCTCGGCCGACTGCCCTCCTCTGCCGAGGGGTATCCTCCCTTCCCTCGATTTTTGAGGGACCGGGAAGAGTTTTTAATAATAATAATATATTTATTTGTGAATATAGGTAGGTAAATTTACATGTGGGGCCTACGTCCGGAAGCCTCCGACCCTGGTAACGTGGTGGGGAAACTTTCTCGGCGGGTGTGTGACTTTTGATGTCAAGTGTGTCGCCTTCGCATTCGAAGTCAGATCCATCGTCAAGTTGTTTTTGTTTTCCCACCACGGCTAGTTCCGGACGGCCCTTTTCAGGGCCACGACCACGCCGGAAGTCTCCCGGGTGCGGTCCGATGGCTGCTCCCGGTGTCCTCGTCAGGAGGACACGCCAGGTCGAGCAGCCGTCGGTGAGGAGGCGGCCTATAAGGCCGGCGTCAGCCAGTGGCCCACAGGGGCTGGCGTTAGTCGGTAGCCCCTGTGGGCTGCTGGTCACCAATTGGTGGACAAGGAATGCCTAGACGGGCAGCGTTGGGACGGTCTCGGTGTAGTTGCGCTCACGTGCGCAGATCCCGAGCCGTCCCGTAATAGCGCACTGGAGGTCAGGCCGGGGAGGATGTTTAGTGGGTATGGAGGGAACGCCTTTACCTCGAGACCCACATATCCCCTGCGGTTGGCACCACCCCGCAGGGACGATGCGTAAATGCATTTGACCTCCCCGACAAAAAAAGGAAAATTTACATGTAGGCAAATTTACATATAGCTACAGTGGTTTAAATAAAGAGCTTTTTTCATTTCATTCATTCATTCATTTTCATTGCTTACCACCAGGCAGGCCGTATATCTGTCTGCCAACAAAATAACAAACAATATACATAATTAGTTTTTTAAATCATAGTTTTAGACTTTCAGTAAAAAGGTCGCAGCACACTTATCAGCTAGGAACCGTAATCGCCTCTTTTCACTATGAAAAATCTAAAAAACACGCTTTAGTGATAAATTCGACTAAAAAGTGAAAAATAACTTTTTAAAATACTAACAAAATGATGAACGAAAATATCTATAAGTAATTATTATTTAGAGAAAAACGTGAGGTGCTCAATATAATTGTAGGTACCGATCGAATATTTTCAAGAACTGTACCCGTAGTGTAAGTTTTTTTAGTACCTACTTATAAAATAATAATTATTGTAGTTGCGATATGAGCTCAAATTGTAAGGGAAACACGATTTACGCTTCTCTCCGCTAGGGGCGCTATTCACTTTTCCTATGCAAATCGACTATTGAAATAGTTCGTATTTTAAACGAAAAAACTTACACTACGGGTAGATACTGATGTTACTAAACGCACCCCATGCTTTTCTCTTAATAATAATTATACTTTTCGTTAAACATTTTGTTTCTATGTATAGGTATGTACTAAAAATATTTTTAATTTTTCGGTCCGATTTATCATTAAATAGTGTTTTTAATTTGTTTTTTAAAACTATTATTTATTTTCTACTTTTTAGTGAGATTTATTACCGCCGGTACATAAATTATTAAACAAAACTTGGCAACTAGAATAATGACAACGCCATCTAGTCACATTTATCTGAACTAGCATTACAAACGTTGAATTTATTAGTCCCTGCCCCCGTAGCACGGGGCGTGGACAAAATCTCTCTCCACCACTTGACACTATTTCTTCTCAGGATTTAGTGAGAGTTAGAGCGAGAGGAAAATATTTTGTTTTCCCCGAGGAGAATTTGTCCACGTCCCGTGCTAGGGGGGCTGTAGGGTTTTTATCTCCCGATTTCTTGTTGTAAAAACACGTGTTGAGATACTCCATTTTTAACCTCAATCTACCGTACAATTGTCTGTTACTTTAAAAGTACATTTTCACTTGATATTGGTGAAATGCGATAAATAACGCGAACGCCATTAATTAAAGAAGAAGTCCCTGTAGATTCTAATCAGGATATTGGGACATTCTTATTGAATTATTGTAATGCCATCGGTCTTTGATAGGTTTATAAAGTTTAAATGAAATCTGACTGTTTAAAGGTATGAAAATAAAAAGAAATCTAGAATAGCATGAGACCACAGATACTTATATCAATCTAAGGAGATTGGTCGAATCGCCGAGTTCTTATGAAGACCGAGTGCCGCGATCAGCCTCCGTACTACATAACATGGTTCTAGTTGAGCATGCCGTAATATACACTATTCATTGCGCCGTCATAAAGACTGCAAAGTAATGAAAGTTCAAGCACAGCCGCAAAGGAGATCGGTCAAATCGCTGAATTCATAGGAAGTCCGAGCCTTGTCCGAGTGACGCGATCAGCGGCCGTAGGTCGTAGGTACTACATAAAATGGTTCTATTTGTTTAAATATGGGTTTTTAAATATAAATCGAAGTTTTTCGGTACTTACCTACGTGTGAAAAGTTATTCCATTTACTGCAATGATTGCATGTTACAGTTGAAAAGGACGGTATTTTGAAATAAAAACAGATATTTCTTTCTGACATACGTACGTATTCACTCGACATTATCGGACGGCGAACCAAGTGTATTATATACTCTTTGCGGCGAACTGGCGTCAATGTATGCCCATACACATGTCACAAGTTAAACGTTGGCTTGGCCTATCTCGTTGTATTATTAAATCTGTGCATGAGACTCTCACCGATCTCAACAAAATAGTTAGCATGTTTACTTTTAGATCGCTTAAAAAATGAAACTTTTATTTCCTAACTTTCAAGTCGGATTATTTTTTACCCGACTGCAAGGAAAGGGTAATTTGTTTTTTTTTATTTAATTATAATAATATCTGTACACACTTAGTTTACAGCAAATATTTGTACTAATGGCTTGGCCGTGAGATGCCGGCAGAGTAGAATAGCATCACCCGATATCTTCTTATGGATGTCTTAGAAGGCTGGATCAGCAAAGGGGTATTGATCACCTTATACTCCGTCTACCAATCCGCATTGGGCAAGCGTGGTGGACTACTACATAAACCTCCTTCGATAGAAACCTTGTCCTAGCAGTGGGTCTAATTATAAAGGCTGTTAGCCTGTTATGATGATTTGTACTAATTTATACTCATCGACGACGAGCGACACAAATAAAGAAATAATATCACAAAGTTATTCGTAAAAACTTAGATTGTAAATGAAAAACCGCCAGCAGGGTGTGGGGGCGCCGATCATGTATATTTATGATCGCTAATTATTCATTAGGAAAGTTTCTTTTTTCTTTGTTGGTGGAATTTCGCACACGTCACATCAATTTCAAAGTCATTCTAATATAATAAAGGCTGATTTACGCAGGGTAGTACAGAGACCGGCGTCAGTACTGGCGCCTCAGATTATATAAGACTGGGGCGCCGAGAACCACTACACCTGATAGAGTCAGTAAGCGGGAATGTTGAAGTTCTCACCCGACAGGCTGTACTGACACTAGGTCAGTACCAACTCAACACGGGCTAGTCAGTTATGTACTTACCCTGATGCCCTTGCATCCGTTCTTCCCGCACCGGAAGTAGAGGTTGCTCCTGTCTATTTTAGAGGGGCACCTCTGACGAGTGTGGCTCGTCCTGAAACACCGGAAGCACCGCATGTGGCAACTCTCCAGTGTCTTGACCTGGGCCGAGCTCCAGCCAACTAAGCCAACCCTCGAAACCTCCTTCGCAACGGCCACAGGGCATTTATTAAATAAATAAATTGTTAAGTAAAGTACATGATTTTTCTTAAATGTAAACAAATATAAAAATAAGGTGATAGTTATTATTGTTTGCCTAAACCATTTATTGGACCACACTAGCCCCTTGCCCGCCCGGACTAGCCCGCATTTCTCCAACCTTGACTTGGTTGGCGTCAGCCATCCTTTTTGGCGAGGGCCGCCAACTCCGGCTTCGTTATGGAGTCGTCCAGTCCGGAGACCCTAAGCATATTTCATGGGCCGGACGACTTTGGCCACACCAGAAGCCACCACATCTGCCTTATCGGCGGCTAGGGCGCCAGGGATTTAGTCTGGCGGCACGTCATTTAATCAATGCCCAGTTCGTCAAGCTTGATTGATTGACGTGCCTGCCCCAGGACCTGCCCATACGTGGCACTTTTTTCTATAGCCGCGGAGTCCAACGTCACGACCACCGCGGCCGTTTACGGAGGTGCCAACTTTGGAGTGGAAGGCTTGGCCTTCCTGCTCTTCTTGGCTAATGAAGCCTGGCCACGGGGCGCTCAGCGCTTAGCTGCGTCTGCGAAACTGATGGTCAATTTTCGGCCAAAAGAGTGTCTTTTTTCCCTTCCTCTTCATTTTTCTGGACTCTGCTACGGGCCACTCCTGCTCGGACGGGACCATCGACTCGACTGACACAGGATTGGGCGCCGGAACTTGCCGGGAGTTAGACGGTACGGCAGCAGGGGCCGCCTGTTTGGCTGTGAACTCGCCAGCAGGCTTAGAATTAGCCAGCTGTTTGGCTGGCTTGCCCATACGTGCCTACGTGGAGCCTATAGTCCTTATTTCCCTTTTCAGGAGGAAGGCGGTCCCTGAGGCCCTCGCAGCGGGAGTCTAATATAAAGCCGACGGATCTTATTATTTTGGCTTCGAATGCTTCGAGGGGCGGGTCGGCAGTGGCGACCAGAGCCGCGGGAATAAGGCAGTCGCCGTATTCAGTCGTTGGCAACTAGCGCTCGGTTTCCCAACGTTTTGGAAAAGCCTCCCAAGGGCGACTTGCTGAGCTGCGCCAAGAAGACGGGGCTCCGTACGGCGGCAGTGAATATATAAAAAAAAAATATGTTGAATCAAAATACTAGTTTTACTTCAAAAACAATAGTCCGAGCACCGCACATCGCTTGCGAATTTTGTATGCGTGTATTATGGAGCACCACACATCGAACGCGGCGCGGTGCGTTTGCCAGGCGTCGGTAGTACTAACGTTAACACGTCGGTGTGTATTAGGGTCAGCAAACATTGCCAATAAACCGCGCCGCACCGCGTCTTTGCAGAGCAACGTAGTTAGCAGTGCCGCGTGCGTTGGGCGGTGCTGCTAATCCTAATAATCAATAACAAATGTAACTAAGTAGCCAATGCCTCAATCAAAAAATGGCAGTTACAATTACAATCTAAGATGCGTGAAATTAGTGTGTATAGCGCTAATGGGGCACCAACCACAGCCATCGGTAGCGGCCACAAGCGGAGAGTGGTGGCCATCACAGAACAGATAAAAGAGGTTATCTGTTTTGTGGTGGCCATAGTCGACTCGAGTGATCGCGAGCTGTTGTGTCCATGATGCTCTGACGACTCATTCTTCACTTTGTACTATATGATCTTGAGTGTTCAGTTTACTAAGCCCAGCCAAATTGAGTCAAGTTCACGAATTCACACTCCTCGACTTGTTTTTTTTTACAACGCAATATATTTTTCAAAACACTTCTCACTCCTTTGTAAATACCTATTTAAGACATTTAAATAAAACTATGCTCTTATCACTAGATAAACAAATTGTAAAAATATATATATTACTTGTTCTCTTGTTTTAAGCGAAATTAGTTTTATAGCTCCAGGACTAGATCAAGTATTGTTTAATGTATTTCCTAAATCATGGTTGGAAGAAATCTAATATTATTCACTAAAACTGAGAAATTATTGACTAAAACTGAGAGGAAACAGTTCGACGCTAGGTGCTATCGTTGTCGAGATATTGAGGTGCCTTATAACATTTAAACCATTGACTGTGAGAATATCGGAGGCTTAGACAAAGAACAGGATTCTTTGTCTAAGATCGGAGGTGAGAAATTTTGACTAAAAATAGTCTAAAATTTTGTGTACTCAGAATTCAAATCCGTGATGGTGGCCGGGCCGGAACGATTCACACTACATCGATTAGTGTGAATTCATCAAGAAGCTTATAGGTATATATTTATATATATATTTATATTTATTTCTACGCTCACACCAATTATCTAGCCCAAATTAAGTATCTTTAAGAACTTGTGTTATGGATACTAGATAACGGATAAATATACACTAGATAATTTTATGAATAAACTTAAATAAATACATAATAAGCTTAGGTAATAATAAGCTTCTTGGGTTTCATAGATTTATAATCACCTGATGGGTTATTATAAAAAATTTTGCTACATAGCATAGCTCTGAAAAAAAACACAGATATATAAAATTTTTTACTGTAAACTAACTATTTTACATCTAATTTGTTTATTTCTAAGTATTTTCACGCTTCCCAAATAGTTCTCGTCGCAATACAGATGGACTTTTAACACAATCCTACACAAAGCCGCGGCATCAACTCGATTTTTTTTTTAATTGACATTATAATATTTACAGATATATAATAACTTATTATTTCCGGTCACAATTTGCATGTAGATATTAATTATACAGGAGTAGGTACGGTCAGCATCATAAGTAGATTAACACTTTAGTACCATGTCATAGCAACGCCAGCGCTTGTGAAGTGAGTAATAGATGCCTTCAGTATTATGAAAAGGTACATATGTGTGGTGCTGACCGTACTATCATGCGCAGATTTGAGGCACTGTGGTTGTGGAGGGTACAATAATATAAAGAGCATGATTCGGTAAAATAAACAGAGTAATATTTATTACAATACAATGGCAGTATTTTGTGTCGTGAACATTATTAGATAATCTAATTTTAATTACAAAAGTAAGTTGTAGAATGTAGATATTCTCATTCACCTTTTCCATTGTATTCAACAAAATGGAGATATGTCTGAGTACGACATGTATGACTACTCATACAAATAAGTTCTGTTGTGCTTAATTAAAGATATCTCTATGTACAGAAATTTTATTTGTGTACAAGGTGTACAGAGATTGTCTAAGCTAAAACTGAACTTTGATGCTGACGGTACTTTTATGAGTAATCGAAGCATGCTGCCATGTTCTTGTTTATCTAGCGACTGAATCAAAGTCAAAATCAAAATTTCTTTATTCATTTAGGATCAATTTGTACACTTATGAAAGTCAATTTTGATGCCATCGGTTCAAGAGTCCACCAGGAGGCCTTGTTCTCAGAAGAACCGGCAAGAAACTCAACAAGTTTTATCCTCCCTTTACAGTTTTTATAGTTTTGATTTGGAACGAGTAATGTTGAAGTCATAATAACAATTAATCGTAATAATATCAGTAATAAAATAAAGAGTAATAATTCAACTTATCATCTTAGGGTGCATTCCAAAACGATTTCAATTTACTCGGGGTAAAGTAAATTATATCTCACTATTGGTCGTTATTAAAAAGCGCTTACACCATTGGTTAGTTTTGTTAAACTATAGTTATTTTACACCAATTAGATGAAAAAAACTTAAGCTTCACCTGGTTTTGGAATGCACCCTTAATCAACTGAATGACCAATGACTACAGCTAATTTGAGTGTGTTGCATCTGTATACTGATTGTGCATGTAAGAGTAAGATAATGGAGGCGCGTTCAGTTTTAGTTAAGACGACCTCAACTGATCTTTTGTCGTCCGAACAGTTGAAGCCACTGCTGCTAATAAAGAAGGCCCTGCCTAACATAAAAAGTCAGTGTGAAAGGGAGGCAAAAAATATGCATACCTACGTTACTATTCTGAAAACATTCAGAATAGTAACGTAGGTCTGTATGCATATTTTTTCGTACGGTGACATTTTTATCTTAGCTCCGTCCTTAATAGGCAGTTAACAAGTTAAGAGTGTCATCGACTGTACTTTAATAGGCAGTTAACAGTGTCTTCGACTGTACTTGCACCTGAAAAATCTCAAGAGCAGACCGTTTGCGACTTAGTAGGTGCACTTTACAAAAAACAATTTATGACTTCTAAAACTCATGTTAAGATAAATAACTATAATCACTCTCTTATTGCCAAAGGGGTTGAGCAGAGCTTAAGGTAACATTTGGTTACACATAAAGCCACATCTGGCAGTATAGGTATAACATAATAAAACAATACTTATAGGTATTTAAAACAGTTCAAATATTATTTATAAAAAATTAACAAAACAAACTTTATTCGCGCAAGGGACACGTTATTAAGTAGTTACCTACGATTGGATCGTTTTAAACATATCTACTTGGTCACAAATATTAAAATGTGAGGAAACAGTATTTATATCATTATACCGTCAGAATTAAGTTACAAACAAACAAATATTGATTTAAATTTTTTGTAATAAATTTATGTTTTCTTACTTCAATATTATCTGACTAAGTAAATGGTGCTTTAGTTGGAATATTCACTTGCCTTGGTGTTTTCAATCCAAAATTTGTTTCATACTAATATTGCTTAATAAGATGAATTGTGTAAATAACACTTTGCTTTGTAATTTGCCGTGTTCTTTGTACAGTCAACAGCACGTCGGGCTATACAAAACTGTCAAATTTCTCCAAACGATTTTCAACCTAAGACTATTCAATATAAAGTGCATAATCGATTGGGAAAATTTGACAGTTTGTGGTAACCCAACGTGCTGTATTTATTTTTACCTATTTTGTTTTTTTTTATCAGCAGGGTAAACTAAAACTGCTTTATTTGGCAACACAAGTAGGTAAATGTTTTAAAGAAATCAGATTAATTTTAATACTAGGTCCCTATTTTATATATTGAATCACTTAATTATAGATACCCTACTTTTGGCAGTAGTTTGTTTTGTCAGTAAATTATAGACTAAGCACAAACCCATGTACAAATTCAGTTAATATTACATAGTATACTTAGGTGTTTTTGAGGTCACCTGCTTGCCCAATTATTTAAAATTCATCTGAAGATATAACAATAAATATTACTAAATAGATGGCGCCAGTTCTACTTATAGGTAAATTGTTCTAATATCAATAGCACAGCAACATTAACAAAATGGACTCGTCATTTTTTATGTCAATCACAATAAAATAAATAATAAAATAATAATATTTAATTACTTTATGATAAATTTAATAAATAAAATAATAATAATATATTTCCACGCTCACACCAATTATCTAGCCCGAAGTAAGTATCATTAAGAACTTGTGTTCCGGATACTAGATAACGGACATTTTTTTTAATATACATAATAATTTTAGATATCTTTATAAATAAAGTTAAAATAAATATATAAACAACAATGACTCGCTTGATGTGTAGGCAGCTATACTGACCACTCCACCACGACGGCGTCTAATATAATAATTTAATTATTGAATTTATTGTGACTGACATAAAAAAATTGTGGGTCCTATGACGGACGTCTTTGTCCACGGATTTAAATTGGGTTTTTATTGCTTCATTTTTGAAAACTGTCCGTTTCTGGTTTGTTCGGCCGTTTCAGCTTTGTAAATTTCGGAAAAATTGAAATCAAAGCCAAATGATATAAATTCCGTTTTCGCACAATTTAATAATTATGTATTTGCAATAAGCCACCTCTCGATTCATTAAATTACTCAGAGCATCAGGAGACTTATCACGCGCGTATAAACCAAAACCAAAACGCTCCCGTTTTCATACATTTTGAAAACAGCTTGACAACTGCCAGATGTTCTATTATATTATACCTACAGTATCAATAAGTCGTTTTATTTTAAGATAACAACCATTGCTTCTAATCTCAAGTTAGGAAAAACTTTTTGTAGGGCGATAACTAGTCGGTTAAACAGGATTATTTTTAATACACTATTAAGTTCTAAACCATTTGAAGCTATCACCAACATTCAACTTTGTCTATAGAAGCAACTCTGAAATCGCAAAAAAAAATTAAGGTGTTCCATAAAAATAGTTGTTTGTACCTTAATGAGATCTTCAAAATGGTTTGAAGGTTATTGATGCTTTACAAATAACCCTGTATACAATTGTACGGCATCGTCAAGTCTTGAACGTCAACGATGTGGTTTTCGTTTCTACGGTCGTAAAGAACGCGATAAGACCCCAGCGCTGTGTCTACTTTTGGTCCCCAGAGTGAGGAGCGGCCTCAGTCTCGGCGGAGGCGGGTGCAGGACCGGAGGCGGAGGCGGTAGCGGAGGCGGTAGCGGAGGCGGAGGCGGAATCTAGCGCGGCGGCTAGTTCGTCGTCATCGTCCTTGGCATACAGCTCGGGGTAGTGAGACATACACTCCTGCATCACGCTGAACTTCTCGTAGCAGTCGCTGCCTTTAGGATCCGCCTCACTGGAATAACAAACCGTATAGATATTTTACTAAACTAACAACAGACTTATAGGACAATAGAAAGGAAAGCGAGGGCCTTGTTTAACACTTTACTTTTTATTCCAAATCAAAGGAAAATCGAAATAGGTAGTAGTTTCTCTAAAATTATTATTGTTGATAACACGTAGACACAATTACACATATTAGATCGCGCCAAATATTATTGAACTTGCCTTGGAACTTGTTACTCACTATAAATATCTATGGGTTGGCCAAGTTTTTAATATGCAAAGATTATTATTAAGAGTTTTAGACATGAATATAGCTATAGTAGGTAGGTATAGAAAAAAAATCTGTTGTGTTTCGCACTTAGACAAACGACAGAAAGAAAGATTATTCAAATAAATGATTTTAATACAAACTTCAAAACTAATCATCATCATTAGTGATCGGAATTAAGTCTCCTACTCTCTAATACTCACCCAATTCCGATCACTGCTAATCATGCCAAATTGTTTAAAAAAAACCAGCACACCTGCCTTCATAAACGCTACTAAAACTTACGTAACGTTTAGCTATTGTTTCTTCAAAACATGAAAAATACAAGTAAAGCGATGTAAAATGATAACATTCGTTACCTGTAGTGGAAGCAGGAGAAGGCGTCCCGGAACTGCGGTCCGCAGGGCCCCGTGGCCATCCCGCCGAGGCACGGGCAGCCCCAGTTGATACTGCCGTCCGGGAGGATCAGTCCGCCTGCTTCTGAGCTGGGCGGTAGAGTGACCCGAGACGGTGTGGACAGCTCGTCACGCGACGCGATCATCACCACGTCCTTGCCGTTAGACAACGACAGGACTGTACGTGACGACATTTCGACGATACCTGCTGGCACACATTCGCCATTTTATTATTGTTGACATAAAAAAAAGGTTGAACATTTAAAATTAGAAAATACACTGAAATAAATCGACTGTCCAGGGCGGGAATCGAACCCAGCATCTTCCGTAATCCGAGCGGCTGTGTCAACCACTACGTTACCAGGACGACAGTCAATTTATTCAGTGTATTTTCTAATTTTCAAAATATTTGCGCGTTTGTTAACGCAAAAATAATTCCCTAATGTTGAACATTTATTTTGACTTTCCTGTCTCTATGGTCAGACCTGTGCACACTACGCGCCTCGAATTGCTATTTTTTTTATACATTTAGATAACACAATATAGAATAAACTGACGTCCCACCAAGTGGATACCGTCGCCTAACCAAGAAAAAAACACTTGGTATTGCAGGTGCGTTGTCATCTTGAGGCCTAGGATGAAATGCTTTCCATGCCCAGTAATTACGCTGGTTACTTTTCCCTTAAATCCGAAACACAGAAAACTATTTCATGGTTGAAATAGGAAAGGCCTAGCCTAAGGAAAGTACCTACCCAGATGACTACATAGACGCCTACCACCTAATGGACAAGTCAAATTCTGCACTTGTGTACTTAGTCCAAGCTGTTCGCTGGAATGAAAGATGACAGGAACAGCAAACCGTCTTTTGATTTCAAAAATCCTTTCAGCATTAGAATGGTACACTATTCCTGATTGAAATTGCCTTTATTTAATTGTGAAATGCGAATCGCTCCCAAGCAGCACGCGAACACGTCCAAGAGTGCCTAAGCTCGCCACAGAGATTATTACATGCACGTGAACCATTTGCGAACATTTCCAAAAGTGTCTAACGAAACGCACGATTCGTGCACATACACAGGTCTGGACAGAACTCAAAACTTTTTGTGTTCAAGAACATATTGCCCACACCTTTTTTTTAACGTTGGGAAATGCTTTACGCCTACGTCACGCCTGGGGAGGCGTGAGCGTTATGTGGAGCTCTCCCTAGGGAACCAGGGCCTACCCACTAAAACCCAACGATGTCCCTCACATGCACCTTGGCGCGAAAACATCAGCGGCCGCCACTTCCTCCCCATCATTCGACGAAGAGAACGCATCGGTCGCGGATGTGTCACTGCCGGACGGGGCCATGGGAACCTGTAACATGATTTGCATGTCACATGAGTTTTTCTACCAGGTCACATGTGAATCATGATTCATAACTCCTCACCATGAGGCTCGGACAAATGGCTGTACGGCTTTATCCCCCTTTGCCTTTCCTATCAATGGGAAAATTAAAAAAAAAGTGTCTTTGACAACTGTCACCTGTCAAACTTCACTTGACGACCTATCTTCAAACAGGAAGATGCATTTTTGGAAACGATAATTTAATCGGCCGGGATCTTAGGCCCTGAGCCCCTTTTAATAAAAAGGCATGAAGCCTACATTTATGCACTATTAACACGAACATTGGGTAAGCATATTTTTGTTAATTTTTGTTTTTTTGAGTCGATGCACACGTGACGAATCTTAGGTTAAACCTCCAATTTTGTTCCAGGAATATGCCACTTTACATTTCCATACTTTCTACGTTTACTTTCCACATTTCTACATGTTTATTTCCATATTTTTATTACCACTGTAGCTACGGCTTCAGCACGTAATCTTTAGTCGTCTTGGGACGATATTGTTTGACTGACTGCATGTGAGATTTTGGGAGACAAATTTCCACGCCACCCATGTGAGTGATGACAAAACAGAGGTAACAACATCTGCCCTTAACACCTATCACACAATGGCCAGCCAGGTATCTGAATCCTCACTTATTTTCTAAAATTTTTATTCTCACAAGTTGCAGCAACTTTTAAAATCATAGGTTCTATATTGTTAACAGCAAGTAAGATTATTTTAAGTTCATTTATAAATTGGTATTAAAAAGCATGTTGTAAACGCCCTTCAGGCTCTATTTGACAAAAATAATAAACACAACAAGAGTACATAGTTTTTTATTGAACATAAACCTGCCCTTATGATTAAAAGACTAATTATCTTTACCGTAGAATCCGTGCATTTCTAACAGGTGAGCCTGGCGCCCGAACTTAGTTTTTTTTTGTATAACAAACCCTTATTTTTGGCCCACCTGATCAAAGGTTACTTAACCTCAACAACACATTCCATTGAAATTTAAATTTTTTTTAATTTTTTTATTTTTTACATTACAATTGTCGCCTTAGAACAGGGACGTTGAATATTGTTTACCTATGTAACTTTGTTGTGTGGATTTTAAAGTTGTTGCATTTGACCTAATTTTTTGCTATAAATTTTCATTAAGCAAAACAATTGTTTGTTTTAACATTAGATTCAATTATTTGCATTATATAGTGGTATATTTCCCAATAAAAAAATGTTCTGTGTATACTTATTTATTTTTCCCATATTTTTGTGTAAGAATGACTTTCATTTTTCCATGTGTTTTGATAATTAAACATTAACTGTATTTTGAGATATCATTTAGATATTGATATTGATGTGAAGAAGCTATTATTTAAGAATTTTCATATTCTGCCAAACATTTGAGAGTTTTTATTGAATTTTTTATGTAAACTTATAACAAGTTTTTCAGTTAAAGTTTTGAGGTTGTTTTCAAGTTTAATTTTAACTTATCATTTTGTTGTCAATAATAAATTTGACTTTTGCTTATTATAATATAACTTACAAAATATAACTTATAAAATATTGATTTTTGTATTTAGTAAAATTTTTGAGAAATTTATTTTATATTGATAGTTTTTTGTAATAACATTTTTTATAATAATGTTTTGGATATAAGAGGTACATTTGTGAAAAGTTGTTGCATTTGTTTGCTTTGCAAATTAATAGTAATACATTTACACATTAGATTTTGAATAGATTTCCGCTTACAACTATTTACTTTGATAAAATTGATATTGAAATAGCGTTATCATATCATACTATTAGTAAAACTTTGTCACTATGGACACTGATAAGCCTGCTTCTGCTGGTCCATCACACAAATACATTACTGTTGCTACTGACACTTCTGACTTAATTTCTACTGTATTTCCGCGTGACTTGGAATCACAATTAATTACAATGTCTGAAGAACCTCCTCGCTTGGATCATACTCATAATGTTGCACAATCTTCTTTGCTGGATTCTTGCTTGCCTAGTGGATCACAGTTGCCTAATGATTTATTTGCTCGTAGTTCTGCTAAACATGGATATTTTAAGCATCCTGATTTTTCTAAAAGTAAAATAACTTTTGACGGTAAGTCTTGTGTTAGAGAATTTATTTCAAACGTTGAAGAATATATAGTTTCAAGAGATGTTGATGAACACTTTGTTGTGACTTCTTTTTCAGATTTTCTTACAGATTTAGCTAAAAAATGGTATCGTGTTGTTCGTTCTCATGTTAAGTCATGGTTTGAAATTAAAGTAGCTTTGCTTCAACATTTTGATAAACTTGATTTTGATTACCAACTTGAATTCCTTTTACGTACTAGAAAACAAAAACTTATTCTGGTCATAAATTTATATTATCTATTGTAGATGTTTTTACTAAATATTGCTGGTTATTTCCTTTAGCCAATGCTACTACTAAATCAATTTGTAATTTTTTAGAGAAAGATGTTTTTCTTAAGTTTGGTTGTCCTAAAGTTTTGATTTGTGACAATGGTACACAATTTACTTCTAAAAATTTTGTAGAATTCCTTCAGGGATATAATATTAATAAAATATTTTATAATACACTTTATACCCCGCAGAATAATCCTGTGGAACGTTATAACAAGTCAATTGAGACTTGTATTTCTTGTTTTGTTCGTGATGATCACAGAACATGGTCAAAATTCTTACCTCATGTTCAATTAGCCTTGAATAGTAGTGTTAATTTAGCTACTGAATTTACTCCTAATTTTCTCATGTTTGGGAGAGAATTAATTTTTGATGCTTCTTTACACCGTTTTAGTAATTCTTTTGATAATTTAACACAGATCGATGTTGTAG
Source organism: Elophila nymphaeata (assembly GCA_955850985.1). Taxonomy (NCBI): domain Eukaryota; kingdom Metazoa; phylum Arthropoda; class Insecta; order Lepidoptera; family Crambidae; genus Elophila; species Elophila nymphaeata. The sequence continues at coordinate 22,782,838 of OY039066.1, read as the reverse complement.
ATCGTTCTGGTTTTGCAAAATCTCTTTCTTCACTTGAAGAAATTTTTAAGAAAGTTGTTCTTTCCTTATTTAAAGCTTATAAGCGTAATGCTTCTTATTATAATAGAGGTCGTCTTGTCACTTCTTATGAGGTTAACGATGTGGTTTGGAGGCGAAATTTCGTTCAGTCTAATGCTGCTCATTATTTTTCAGCTAAATTTGCTCCAAAGTTTGTTAAATGTAGAATAATAGAGAAAATTTCCAATAATGTTTATTTACTTAAAGACTTAGATAAAAATTCTACTGGTAGATATCATGTTAAAGATATTGTTAAAGTTTGAAACTTATTTTTTACCTTATTTTTGTAATTTGAGTTATTTATGGCTCATGAATGTTTTTTGTAGTGTGATGAATGAAAGAATCGAGCCTATGAATGTGGAAGAATGAAAGGAAGTAATTCAATTTGCAATTAATAACAATTAAAAATTAGTTAAATTAGTGTTGTTAAAATAAAATACAGATTTTCAAAATTAAAATTTATTTAATAAATAATAACTTAGCTTTTCAAAATTTTATTTTCACCAGTATATCTTAACAATAATACATAATTATAATGACTCCGCTTAACTTACATCTGAATTAGTCTCCAGACAACATATTTCCATTAGCATCATAAGATTTTAATATTTTTTGTATATATTATTGTTGCCTTTTGTTGTAACAAATCTCTTGTACAAAGTATTCTGTACATTTTTGTATAGTTTGTTTTGTCTTTTTATTAGACATTAATTTTTGTTTTTTGTCCTTTTGTAGACATATTTTTGTTAGTCTTAGTTATTAGGTTAACTCGGATTGGACAATTTATTGCTTGAGCAAATACCGGATTTTCCTATTTTCACTTTTTCCTCAGACTTGTGTCTGGTGGTTCTTTTTGTATGGTCCCGAATTGTTGGATTCATACACATTTTTTCCCACATCATGTACGGAAAGTTGGTAGTGTTGTGCCGGCCATGATTGTGTTGTTTTTTGTTATGTGAGTGTTCCCGGATTGTTGGAACCCACATACATTTTTTTTCTTTCCACATCATGTACGGAAAGTTGGTAGTGTTGCGCCGGCCATGATTGTGTTGCTTTTTGATGTGTGATCCCGTATTGTTGGATCATTCACATTCTTTTTCCACGTCATGTACGGAAAGTTGGTGGTGTTGTGCCGGCCGTGATTGTGTTTTTTTGTTTTGTGTACCCGTATTGTTGGTCACATTACGCCTTTTTCGCTTCATGTTCGGAAAGTTGGTGGAGTTGTGCCGACCATGATAGTGCTTATGGAGTCTGTTAAACATTTTGTTTTCAGATCTCACCTTTAACAAAAAGACGAGTAGAGAGGATGAGTCAGTGACGAGGGTGTCTAACTGATCTCAACAAAAATAGAAGGATTGTTAAGAAGATGTTTAGAGTCAGTGACCAGGGTGTTCAACTGATCTCAACAAATGGAAGGACGGATAGATAGGATGTTGTTTTGAGTCAGTGACTAGGGTGTCCAACTGATCTCTATAAACAGGATTTAGTTTTTTATTGGTTTCATTATTTGTTTTTGTTGGTGTTGGTATTATCTAAGTTCTTTTACAAACTTAGTTTTGGGGTATTTTGGTTTTGGTGGTTTGTTTAGATATTTTTGACCTTTTGTTGTGTTGGTTTTGTTTTTATTTTTGTTTGTTTTGGGTTTCGAACGTCAGCCTCGATTCTCGATGCTTTTCGTGGGGAAGGGGGAAATGTAACATGATTTGCATGTCACATGAGTTTTTCTACCAGGTCACATGTGAATCATGATTCATAACTCCTCACCATGAGGCTCGGACAAATGGCTGTACGGCTTTATCCCCCTTTGCCTTTCCTATCAATGGGAAAATTAAAAAAAAAGTGTCTTTGACAACTGTCACCTGTCAAACTTTACTTGACGACCTATCTTCAAACAGGAAGATGCATTTTTGGAAACGATAATTTAATCGGCCGGGATCTTAGGCCCTGAGCCCCTTTTAATAAAAAGGCATGAAGCCTACATTTATGCACTATTAACACGAACATTGGGTAAGCATATTTTTGTTAATTTTTGTTTTTTTGAGTCGATGCACACGTGACGAATCTTAGGTTAAACCTCCAATTTTGTTCCAGGAATATGCCACTTTACATTTCCATACTTTCTACGTTTACTTTCCACATTTCTACATGTTTATTTCCATATTTTTATTACCACTGTAGCTACGGCTTCAGCACGTAATCTTTAGTCGTCTTGGGACGATATTGTTTGACTGACTGCATGTGAGATTTTGGGAGACAAATTTCCACGCCACCCATGTGAGTGATGACAAAACAGAGGTAACAACATCTGCCCTTAACACCTATCACACAATGGCCAGCCAGGTATCTGAATCCTCACTTATTTTCTAAAATTTTTATTCTCACAAGTTGCAGCAACTTTTAAAATCATAGGTTCTATATTGTTAACAGCAAGTAAGATTATTTTAAGTTCATTTATAAATTGGTATTAAAAAGCATGTTGTAAACGCCCTTCAGGCTCTATTTGACAAAAATAATAAACACAACAAGAGTACATAGTTTTTTATTGAACATAAACCTGCCCTTATGATTAAAAGACTAATTATCTTTACCGTAGAATCCGTGCATTTCTAACAGGTGAGCCTGGCGCCCGAACTTAGTTTTTTTTTGTATAACAAACCCTTATTTTTGGCCCACCTGATCAAAGGTTACTCAACATCTACATCACATTCCATTAGCAATTTAATTTTTTTTTATTTTTTTATTTTTTACATCACAAACCCTTGCGGAAACTTCACGACCCCGTCGGTACTTGCCCGCCTACGGCGAGTCCCTCTCATCTCCCCACAAGGTGGGGGATTCCGACGATGCCCCGTGACATCGACGACTGGCGGTGACCTGTGCAATGTGAGGTTTGGGCTTCCCCAGCCCGCGCCCCGCTGGTCACCGATAGGAGGAAGGAGGCGGTATATTGCCTTTACCTAGGAAATAAGAAAATCTTGCAGGTATATGGTAAATTTATTTTCTTCTAAAAATAATTAAATAAATAAATGCAATATCAATCTTTACTTAGGCTAATGCTAAAGAATGCCTCACTCGGGCTCTCGTGTTTTGCTGCTGCTGTATAAGTAGATATTTTTCTTCCATCTGTCTATTTAACTTTAAGAGATAACCTTATTTTCAGAGACCCAACAACTATAATGATCACGGTAAACCAATTCAGCTCACACTTTTCAGAACACTACTAACTAATGAATCACTGTTGTTCAGTCCCAAAGTTAAAATCTATTGCGGAATCTATTGTGTATGTAGGCATCAGGCTGGCAACCTGTTACTATTTTGAGACAGCTTGTTCCATAATGCCAGATGAGATGTGACTTATGTTTAACCAAAGAAACATGCAGTTATAAAAAAAATTGGTGTTGAGGAATTAGGAAATAAAAAATTATTATCAAGGAATATTGAACTACAGTAGGATCTCACTAATCTGGGATTTCAATATACCGACACATCCAGCAATCCGGCACCTGCCACTACAAATTGCACAAAAACAGACCTCAATTAAGGATTATTTTAAAACTATGTAACTATTTATTTGTAAGATATGTTACAGTTATAAAAAAAGTGTAGAACTTGGACATATGGCATTCAGCTCTGGGGCAGTGCAAGCAATTCGAACACCACAATATTGCAAAGAATGCAGAATGCAATATTAAGAACAATAGCCCATGTTACGTGGTTCATTACTAATTACGAAATCCACTCTCACTTGAATATGACCACAGTAAAGGAGGAAATTCAGACTTCCATTGATAAATATCAGAAGCGGCTGCAAAAACATCCGAACAAACTTGCATCGAGTCTAATGACTCGTAGCTATCAAAAACGTCTCAAAAGAAAAGACATACTGTAGCAAGACTGCATAATAGTGTAAAGAGTAGCTGTTCTCGCTGGAGGATGCACTTGACTCGAAAAATTAGATCACAAACCATCTGCTTATAGTAGAAAACTGATTGCAGATAACCACACAAAAAAAAAAGAACATGAGTACACATACATTCATTTTCCCTTTATGAAATGCTTTATTTTTTTATTATGAATTTTTCTATACAATCCAGTAATCTGAATATTCCAATAACCAAACACTCTCTGGTTTTACAAGTGCTGAATAGATTCTACTGTAGTAACATTAAAAAAAAATAACCTCATCAGAAACTTTCAATTCATATTTACATACAAAAATTCACATAAATTAAAAGGTCACAATGTAACCATAAATAGCCATTACAAACCCAAACTTGAATATTACAGAACAAAGATATTTTGAAAGAGATAAAAATGAGAAGCAGAGATTTGCATTTCACTTTGCCATTGTGATTTATGGTATGATGCAATGAATGCTTATTATGAAGCAATGTTCATGCAACTAGATATTGAAGCATTTAATAACTTACAATTTGTAATTTCGTTACAAAATAATTAATGTATAATAATTTTTCACTTGTCCATACCAAATTGTTACAGTATGAGTTTTGAGAGTTCCTATTACAATATGATGGAAAATAATTAAAATTGATTAAGTGATTGTTTATTGCAGATGATATGATTGTTTAATAATTTTATTAGAGACGAACTCCTCAGCAATCTATCCTTATGTCAATGACATCACAGCACCATTTGGTACCAATAAAATCCTAATATTTACAACCAGAATGTGGAATGTAGAATTATGGGACTTTTTTATTTTCATTATGTGTAATATGGTTCTGAGCATAGTTGTCAGCAATCCAGGTAATGTGAAAATATAAATCATTGTAAATGCTAGGCGAGCAAACTCTTGTGAGGCCCGCCACATGTGGCAAATGTTCTACCTCGCGTGAGGCAATGCGCTTGGTGAGGACCCGCCTAATCATGTAAAAACGGCTGTTCGGATTTTGTAAACAAGAATACTTTTTAACCTGATTATTGGTCCCTAAGGATTTTCTCGAATGTTCAAGCGGACGAAGTCGTGGGCGGAAGCTAGTAACATATAAAAATTATCATAAAGCGACGTATGATACTTGCGTGTGTAGTGTCTGTCCTACAGCAGCGCCTGCAGCGAAGCCGTCTGTCTCCGCACCAGCAGCCGTCGGTGGCTGAGAGCCAGCGCAGCGCGTACTTTTCGCAGTTGCGCGGCACGAAGCCTCACTAGCGCGCGCCGGTCACCCGCGCGGAGCACGTCCACCTGCAGCGACGCCGCGCCGCAGCTACCGAACAACGAGCTCGTCGCCTCCTCGATCAAACCACGTACCGATAGCGCGTCCTCCGCAGAGTTCCTGAAGCAGTAAATACTGGTGTAAGCATACTGGAGTTGAACTCTCTTTACGTTACGAAACTTTCAGTAACTTACAGTTCCAGTTCGAGATAGAGGTAATGACTCATTCGACTCACCGGCCGAACGATCGATTTGACCGCGCGGTCGCGTTTGGTTGACTTCGACTCAAAGTTTTGCGAAAGGAGTGGAATTAATTCAAATTGGAGGCTTTGATATCGATATTTAGATTTTGAGGTTATTTATTTATCAAGCAGTCTCAAATGTCAAAAAAGTCAAATCGGGAATGTGAGTGACATTTCAACTTTTTATGTGACGCAATGGAGTTGGAATCATACAGTCAGTAGTCAAAATATAAATAAAACTATGTAGTATAAAAATAAACCATAGTAAATATATGTATTTAAAAGAGATTGTAGACTAGATGGTGCTACTGTTTTCACAACCCGGAGATGGACATCTATACGTGTATAAATTGGTATAAATAAGGAGATAGACAGGACACTGTTTTTCAGCAATCAAACAAAGCAGCGCCATCTAATTCACAGTTAGCCGAAACTATTTAGTAAAGCAGCGCCATCTAGTAAGCAATAAGCTAAAACTATTCCGCTATGGCTTGTAGATAGTGCACAGTTTAAAGTTTAAAATTTAATTTTATATCTACCTAAATTAAGTAAACATGAAATTTAATTTTCTTAAAACTTTTTCTTTCAACCCCTTCATACCATTTTTACCACAAAATTTAGCTCGTATTCTATCTCAAGGTCTAGTCTTAGGAGGTAGGTTCGGGTGTTAGGCGTGAAAGCGTGACTTTGTTTGATCTTCTTTGTGACCTTTCATCCCCACATGGATCGAAATTCAAAAAAGCTAGAAAAGATATTAATTTAGTACTTAGTTAATGTTTGCAGTGCCCCTACGGGGTATCACAGGAACTACAGCCTATGTATAAGACCCTTGTGAATGTTAATTGTGATACGCAGTAAAGATATTTGATTTGATTTGATTTGATATTTATTTACTTCTTATCACACGGTACCTATCTAAATACAAAGTTTCATGGTTTTATCTTCGATACTGAGGAACCGCATACAAACTTTCATCCCTTATTTCAACCCCTTCATGTCCCTTGTAGCTTATGGCCAATCTCAAGGTTTACCTAGTCATTTTTTGTACTAAATTTCACCATACCGGCTCTGGTGTGAGGAGTGATAGCACGACTTTGTTTGGACTTCTTTACGCCCCTTCATCCTCACTATACCGGCTCTGGTGTGAGGAGTGACAGCACGACTTTGTTTGGACTTCTTTACGCCCCTTCATCCCCTATTCCATCCCTACACGGGTCAAAAATTTAAAAACGCTAAAACAGATTTATTTACTTCTTATCAAGTGGCTAAATACAAAGTTTCAAGGATTTATCTTCGGTAATGAGAAATCCCGTACGAACTTTCATCCCTTATTTTAACCCCTTCGTGCCCATTTGACAAAAATGTATATCTTATGTCCTATCTCAAAGGATAGTCTATTATTGCACCAAATTACATCATAATCGGTTCAGCTGTTAGGCGTGAAAGCGTGACTTTGTTTGGACCTCTTTACGACCTTTCATCCCCTATTACATCCCACACGTGTCCAAAACGCTAGAACAAATATTTATTTACTTCTTATCAAGTGCCTATATCAACAGCTCACTTTATTAATTAGGTACGTAGGTAGGTAGTTGGTATCTATTCATGTAGTCCAATTGTGTGGCCATAACATTACGTATAATAGTCGTATGAGCAGACTGAACAGGCTAGATCAAAAAAGCCGGCAGTGAGGGGCCGAGGGTCGAGGGCCATCGCAAGATGAAAGGCGTCGGAGCCGCTGCTTTGTGCAAAGTGACCTATTTTTAACGTCCGGCCTGGCCCGCTTAGGTGGTGCACTACGTACACTTCGGGCCTGCTCTTTCAATTGGTATTATTCACATTATTTATTATTATAAGGTATTCTTTAGCTAACGAATACCTAAAAATATTAATGTCAATCGTCACAATTTGCTCAGCTGAGCAATACGCATAGACAAGGTAATATATTAAGTTTTTATTTTGAAAGTGCCCAGTAGATAATACAAATCTTTATCGTTAATGATTATCTACTGGGTACCTACCTACTTTCAAAATAAAAACTCGAATGGAAGGATATTCAAAAGAGTTATAATAAAAATACAAAGTGCAAAATAACTTTTTATTATAGTAAGTACATAAGTATATATTTTTTTTATTAAACTGAGCCCCACGCTTTTCTCCAAATAATAGTTATACCAGTTATACTTTTTGTACCTACATCATTTAGTTTCTATACTTAGTTATCTTCCACTTTTTAGTCCGTTTTAATATAAAAGCGTGTTTTATATTTTTTAACTATTATTTTACTATCCACTTTTTAGTACGTATTATAAACGCACCGTTGAAAGGTACTTAAATTATTAAAAAAAATCTGAACACCGGCACCGCCAACTTAACAATGACAACGCCATCTAGTGACGTGTGACTGAACTAACATTCCAACGTTTAATGACTAGAATAGCATTAAAATTTGTGCTTATCAAAACATACATTCACTTAAATGAATGTAGATGGCACCTGCAGTATGAAAATAGCATATATTTATTTTTACTGAGGTTTTTAAGGTATTAAAGCCAGAACAAAACTAGTGGTGTACTGCGAACGAATATAAAAAAGGATAAAGAGGTACCTACATACATAGTTAGCACAATCTAGATATTGTGTAGTTAGTGTGGAGGTGAGCTAAGCACAATACTGCCTACACTATTCGCAAATACAAGTGGTGGTGATGCTTCGCTTTCGTTTAAATTATACTAAAAGACGTTTGCGGCTTCCAAGCAGCGGAGTCGGATATTTATTCACTGTGCGGTGTAGAGGCGTTATAATGAAAGGCTACTATGAAAATAATTGACGCCATTTAGCGAGAAATTACCTTATGATCACGATCACATAATGACTAATGAACAATTATTTCGGTGGTTTTGTGCTTAACTGGTGGTGGTGCACCTAGTTGTAAGACTCTGACACAGGCTGTTCTTAAGTAGTCGCCCTTAGATTTTATAGCTACCCACCAACCCTGGTGTCAGGAGGCCAGCTGTAATCTAAGGCCGAAACATAATGTATCGCATTATCTCGACGATATCAAAACGTACTGCACTCACCACAAATAAATTGGGAGCAGTAGGCGAATGAAGAAGACTTAGTTATACAAACCACGACTGACCTCATCTTGATTATGACATTACCCAATTGATTTAAAGGCAAATCTTAGATAGTTTTTTTTTCAATACCTGCAATGTAAAAGAGAAAGAGCATACTACGCGTATATTAGAGAGAGATAGATAGACGAGACCATTTCACGTACTTACACGCAGGGGGAGGCCTAAGGAGGCTTGTCAGTCACGTAGAAAATGGTATCTACATAGTGTTAGCTGTTAGGTGTCATTATTAGTCCGAGTTAAACTTTTGACGCGTGAAGAGCCCGCAAATCTGTTCTATATATGACTGCGAAACACGGATGCCTCTCTCATTGCAGCTGGTACTAAATTATAGAACCAACACGCAGAACTTAATATGTACTTATAAATGTGTACAATAATGTTACGCAGGTGTTCGCCGCGTTCCGTGGTTGGTATTGAATCATTAATTAGAATGAACCAATTAATTATTTTTAATTAATATTCGTCTGTTTGTTCAGTTGCTTCATTATTTATGCGCGGCTTATTTGAGGCGGATCAATCGGAGGCGAGGTTCCGACTCGTCCGCGGGTTGGTCACCATCGCCAGCCGGCCCGGGCGGTGCGGCTGCTGCGGTATGTTGTTGTTGTTGAGTGTTCTTCACATTACAAGATAATGAAATAGCTCAGAAAGTCAGCTCTTGTATGTAGGTCATTTTAAAACTTAGATACTACGAAATTTTGCTACGTACGCTCGAAGGAAGTTCTTCTATTAGAAAGAGTTACACATTTTAGGTATACCATTTATAAGTAATTAATGTTTTTATATTTTTGTAATTATCGTATACATACATACTACACACGTAAACCTGACACCTGCCTCAGTGCTACAAAATAAACGACAACCAGTGCTGGACTCACGCTCGGACTGTGTTGAAATATTTATTTATTATACACAATACATTATAGCGGAGATTCCGTATCAGTAGTTCTAGTGCGAGGAGTGCACGAAGCCTACCCTCTGTGCTCAGGTTATATTGTGTCCGCATCGACAGTATATTCATATTATTTGGCTGTCTATTGTCATCCACGCTTCGTTTAATTTCGCCATTTTTGTTGGCTCCCGGGATTTTGCGCGCAAAAACTGAAATATATTCTTTTTGTACCAAAATAAAACCATAGCGAACCAGCCAGCCTGCGCTTGAATGTTTCGTTTTGTTTTGCTAATGGAGCGAATAGACGCGTTAATGGCGCCGGATTAGGTAGGTACCTATTGCACGACAGCAGGAAGGGGAATGCAAGTGCAACTTGCGAGAACTTTTATTATCGTAGCCAACTAATGAATAGGTAGTTATGATAGATGTTTGAGTTATATACTCATAGTAATAGCCGCTATTTGTCGTTGTATTAAAAATAAAAGGTTGCTACGAGTAGTCCCAAACCAGCATGATGGTGCAAGGTGTCATAATAAAGTCCATAGGAATACTAATTATTTCTGTTATTAGGCCATTGGGGGAAGGGAAAATAGATAGATAGAGAGAGAGACGATATAAGAGAGAGGATAGAAGTAAGAAAGGGAGATCCAGGGAGATCTACGGGTATGGACACGTCCCACGGTTAATAAGTCTTTGGCATGTCCAGACGCAATCTGAGCAATCCCCTTCAAAAGCGTCCGGGCGCAACATGGCTCAAGAACTGCCTAGAAACGCGTGTCCAATCGCAACTGCTTTCAAGTGAGTCCAGGCTCAACTGCATAAACGCGCCCGGGCGCAAATGCCTTGAAAAAGGGACGCAACAACTTTCAAATTGTAGACGTAGGTACCTACAACCTACAAGAGGCGCATATCTTAGGTTTGCTAAATGACGGACAGACCATTGAAGTAGTGGAGACAAAGTGTAGTCGACACGCCTTATACGAGTATAGTATACACTGGTGAGGTGACAGTTTTGGACCTGATGGAATGGCTTTGAATGCGATTGCTGTGCGCCAGACGGGCTCTCAAAGGCTCAATTTAATCCGCTATCGGACGGTGGGCTATAGCTACATACACCTTACTTCTAAGTACTTAATAGCAACAGGATTAGTCTGCCGCCGTAAATACATATACGCATGTCTGAATTTAGTGCTCGCTGATATAGGAATAGGAGACACGATTCAAAGTATCGAATAGTTTATTTCGTAAACACCTGACAATTCCGTCAAGCATAACAGAGAAACGACCTAGGTATATTGGAACTACAAGCTAACTGCAGAGTTCTATTAGTGTACAATTATGTTGTTTTGTCTGGACCCCTAGCGATTGTGTACTGAGTGAGACAGCTGAAGAGGTACTCGAATCACGAGCCAAAAGATAATTGTATTGCTTGGAGACTTCGTGTACATATTTGGGTTTCAGAACTTGTAGAGGAATAAATAAATTATTGACCATTAGTCGAGAGCACATATTTGTTCCTCACTATAATTTTTAACAATACAATATTACTTATTTAATTATTTACACTTTATTGTACCTACACCAACAAATTCAATACAATATACAAAAGAAAAATTAAAATAATTATGGTCATGGTACAATGGGCGGCCTTATCGCAAAGTGCGATCTCTTTCAGGCAACCTTAGGATGGACAGGATTTGCAAAAACAACAATATAATCTCTTAGTATCTGTCCAAAGTAACTGTAGTAAAAAGGTATGTATGTAGACATTGAGATGTTTCCATAAAATAAAATTTTCACAATATTGCATCATCCGTCTGAACCGAGACACGGTAAATGTCTCCACCTCCGATCATTTATATGATTTGAGGTCTCCAGTGGAGACCTCCTCCACCATAGATGTAGCATTACTGACGTTTTCCTCCACCCTCCGGGTTTAACACCCGGTGTTAACTGGAATCCAATGCGAAAACAGCTCAATATTTTCCTTATTTTAATGTGAATAGTTCAGGCACAGTCTATAAGTTCTTAAGGGTAGCACCGGAACGATCTGGAAGAAACTTGTACAAAAAAAATCTTTGGTCGGCAGACTAAACCACAAAAGTCACTATGGAGCCCATATGGACTTATGTACTTTAGTCTGCCGACCCAAGAATTAACTCCTGAAATAACAATGTGAAATAAAAATTAACTGTATTCGGTACTTCGGAGTCTGAGACGCGGTGTTCCACTGGCCTAGCTAGCAGCCACACCTCACAGGCAGTTGATATGTTTAAAAAAATGTTACGCGGGACATTTACACTAAATGCGGGCTTAGAAGTCATCTCCGCGATGGCCGTCACTTGTATGGCATCGCGACCTCAGGCGCATCCGTTTATTGGATACTAGCTGTGCCCGCGACTTCGTCCGCGTGTATTTCTCGTTTTTGCATTAGTCGTAGAGTGATGTTATGGAGGTATATAGGCCTATATCAGGGTTTCCCAAACTGCGCGTCGCGACGCCCTGGGGTGTCGCGGTTCTATCCCGGGGGCGGGCGTTGTGAGACGATCTACATAGAATGGCTGTCTATGCGAGCTAGTCGAACGAAAATAAATGTAATAAGGAGAAATTTCAAAACATGAGCCCTGTTTTGAGAAGATGTGTCTTTAAAATAAGAAAATACGCTGAAAAAATCGACTGTCCAGGGCGGGCGAAAATATCGAACACAGTATCTTGCGCAATCCGGGCGGCTGCGTCAACCACTACGCTACTGGGACATTGCTTTCGCCGTCAAAATTTGTCGGTGCTACTAATGTTTTTATGGTAACATTTTTTCAGTATACTATATAATTTTTTAAAATATTTGCGTATTCGTTAACCCCTAAATAATCCAAAAAAGCTATGTTTTTGTTTTTGTAGGTACTTAACTTGGCTGTTACTATAACGGGGGGGGGGGGGAGGGGGGCGACACTATGAAAATAAGTTTGGGAAGCGCTGGCCTAGAGTGTTCCTCGATAAATAGACAATCAAAGAATTTTTCAATTTGAATCAGTAGTTCCCATTTTTAGAATTCTGTACCCAAAGGGTAAAACGGGATCCTATTACTAAAACTATCCGCTGTCCGTTCGTCTGTCCATCTGTCACCAGGCTGTATATCATGAACCATGATAGTTAGACAGTTGAAATTTTCTCAGATGACGTAGTTCTGGTGCCGCTATAACAACAAATACTAATAAATAGAATAAAATAAATATTGAAGGGGCTCTCATAAAATAAACGTGACTTTTAATACTTTTAATAGGCTTAAAATATTCACAGAATTTAGTTATATTATTCACTTTAAAAATAAATAATTAAATTAAAATAAAATTAATATTTAAGGGGGCTCAACAACAAACGTATTTCTCGGTTTTAATAACGATAACAGGTAGAAACTTGATATATTAACAAAATATTTAATTCAAAATTCAAATAATTTTCGGACAGGTTTGATAAAATCTATGACACTTTTTTTTACTATTTTTGTAGGATGTCTCTGATGACCTTCTTTGAGTCACCAGGGCTTTTAGTAAAGGAGAGGACCACGGTGGGTCCTCAAGCTTTGAGGTCCCAATCACTCCAGAGAGGATTTCTGACCGGTGAGCATCTCCCTCGGAGGAGTTTCTGAACCTGTTAGAGTCTCTAAGGCGTCCGAATCTGACGGGATCAGTAGTTCCTAAGATATGCGCGTTCAACCAAACAAAAAACAACTCAGTATAGATGCGTGCGTAGTACTTGATCAATAATTAGCTGCGGAGTTATGTTAAGACTATGATATCTCTGACTGAAGATATTCATTGAAATCTAATGATGTGAAGAACAATTTTGTACAAAATTAAATACTTGTGATGAATAATGTATTCATTTTGATAAGGAATAATATTATGTTTACTATAAATACCTTCGCATCTAATGCATTATTTTAGAACAAAGTTTATTAACAATAATAGGTTATAGCGAGTCAACCTTAAGAGATAGATAAATGCTATATGAAACTTTTTTTTAGAACTTTTAAAGGAGAATAATTCCGTCATACATAATTTTTGCATAACTTTAACCGTTTACGCAGCGCACGCAAAGAAAACTCTGAAAATCAATATTTATTATTTTCCTTTTATTTCAAACTATGATATTTCTTAAGATATTCATTGAAATCAAATGAAGTCATGAACAATTTTGTGCAAAATTAAATACTTGTGATAAATAATGTATTTATTTTGATAAGGAATAATATCATGCATACAAAAACACCATCGCAGATAATGCATTATTTTAGAACAAATTTGATTACCAAAAAGAAAGATTATAGTGAGCCAACCTTAAAATATAGACATATGCTGTCCCGGACTTTTTTGTAAAAATTTTAATGGAGAATAATTCCGTCATACATGATTTTTACGTAACTTTAACCGTTTACGCAGCGCACGCAGTGAAAGCTTTGAAAAGAAATATTTTTCTCCCGTTTTTGCAACATTCTTCATTGATGCTCAGCTCCTATTGGACGTAACGTGATGTTATATAGCCTATAGCCTTCCTAGATAAATGGACTATTCAATGGAAAACGAATTTTTCAAATTGAGTCAGTAGTTGCTGAGATCTTAGGGTTCAACCAAACAAACTCTTCAGCTTTATTATTAGTATACAAGATTTTTACGTAACTTTAACCGTTTACGCAGCGCACGCAGTGAATGCTTTGAAAAGAAATATTTTTCTCCCGTTTTTGCAACATTCTTCATTGATGCTCGGCTCCTATTGGACTTACCGTGATGTTATATAGCCTATAGCCTTCCTAGATAAATGGACTATTCAACGAAAAAAGAATTTTTCAATTTGAGCCAGTAGTTGCTGAGATCTTAGGTATCAACCAAACAAACAAACAAACAAACAAACAAACAAACAAACAAACAAACAAACAAACAAACAAACAATCAAACAAACAAACAAACAAACAAACTCTTCAGCTTTATTATTAGTATAGATTAGTGGTATTAGTATAGAAGATATAGATAGGCAGGCGCTATATTACGCTCGTACTAGTATGATATGCAGCGTTCCTACCCAGCGGTGTCCTGGCAGTCGGGAATCTGATATGGATTAAGTTGGTTCTCCGGCGGTCTGACACTCGCGCGACGGCTAACACGTCTTGGTCGCAGCTATTTAATGTGTATGATGTTCGACGAAGTGTTAAATGGCTAAGTCGAGAACTAGGCATTATGAAGAAAAAGTATTCTTAATTTAATTTGATTAATATCAAATATTACCTACCTACCACCTTACCTACTAAATAGAAGTGCAATGTTCACAGAATTGTAAAAGCTGTTAACTGTTTATTTGAAGTGCTAGTGTTGGCTTTAAGTTTTTTGTTTAATATTGTAATGCTGATATTTTTAACATCATCTTTAATAGATATTAAACAACTGTTTGAAAAATCTTGTCTATATTTTCTTTCAGTGTAATGCTGGTTGAAGTCAAGACATCATTTCAGTCATCTGCCTCCTAATTTTCGATATTTCCTTTCTTTCTAATTAGTGAACTGTTTATTCCGCTCCTTGCTGCAGTTATAAAAATATTGTTTGCTCCTTGCTGCAGTTATAAAAATATTGTTTATTAAAATATTTTTCAATCCTGTTGTTGTCTTTGCAGCATGAGCAACAATATTTATCGTCGCACACGTCTAGTCTTTACTGGGCGGTCCACAGATGGGCGGTCAGTTGACCACTCGCTTGTCCAGGAACTCTACAATTACTGTCACAATTTATTCAGAAAGTGGTACGTAGGTACTTAAATTCATTTTGATGGTCAAATTATTCAGAACAGATCCAGAAAATGTTTATTGGAAAAAGTTGCCGCGAGCGACACTTGGTCGAATGACCTTTCAGAATGAGCACGCCTGCTTTGACATCACAATATCTAGGACGAGTTAAGAATGAGCGCCAAGATGAATTACGTATGGGTAGAAAAAGACGAGCATGTACCTACTGTGTTGGTGGCTGGAAAATATCATCAAGCCCAACTTAATTTTTTTTCAAACAGTTTGCAATGGTACAGTCAGCTTCATAAATATCTGAGTGTCAAGACTGATCAAAATTATCTAACAGACAAAAATTCAATATTATATGCGCTGTTAGAGTATCTTATTGTTATAACCATCCAGAGTACTCAATATTATCTTAACAACACAATTCCAATATTATGTAATGTGTTAAGATGATCAATAATATATTCGCGAATAAGGTAGGTACCTACCTACATTAAAGTTATCATAAAGGTAATGGAAGTCTATATTATAATAAAAGCAGAATAAGGAACCACATGAAAGTACCTAATATTCTTAAACAAAGACCAAAACACGTGTCAGCACAAACCTGCATGACGGGAACCTGAAAAGTTTAGGGTTAGCACACTGTCATACATCATTAAGGCGGATAGAAATGCTGGCAAACCGAAATTAACGTCTCAATATAGGTACTTACCTAGTTACCTAGACACAGCGGGCTAGTAAAAAACTGAAACACCTGTTCTGGGGAAGTTACTCAATTCAATTGACATATGTACATACCTACGTTTAAATTTCAAAATGCACGCAGCCTGACACCTGACTCATACGCGCCGGAGTTACAGGTGTAACTTGGTCTGACTGTGTAACAATGTGTTTTCTTCATAAGTTTTTTTTTATTTGGACAAGTTCCTCCACACTTTTAGTTAATTTTGCGATATCTTCTTAATAATAATAATATATGTTTTAACTTATATCGATAGTCGATACAGTATAACATTGATGCTGTAATATTTGTTCTTGTTGCTTATGTTGCAGATACTTAATAATAAGGTTCCTAATTAATTAGAAGTTTGTCTAATTGAAAGGTAATAGGCCAAAGATGGTTACAAAAAAAGAAAAACTGATTCTAAACCCCTTATTTAGTAATTTATGACACTTAGATATAAATACTGTCATTTTGGACGTAGGTACCTCCCCTATGCCGAGGCATTTTGCAAAATGCGGATCATACAAATACACTGCGACACAATGACATTATATTTAAGGTAGATTGGTTACTTGCTTGCAAAAAGGGTAAAGTAAGCTGATTAGCACACCCGAGCATATATCTTTCTCGTTTACCCTATTGCTAGTTGCTAGATATCATGTTGTCTTACTCACAACTTACACGACCATGTTAACTCGCCACATACGACAACATTAAATCGTAGACTTTAGGTGCCGAGTTAATTTGACCGTGTAACATGATGACATTTTGGACCATTTTTGACTTTGAATTAGTATGAGGGTAACCATCTAGGTACCTCTTTTTAAATATAATATCATTGCTGCGACATAGATAACGACCCTGCAGCTGCTCACCAAACGCTAACCACAAGTCTCAAAGGAGAACTAAAATACAGGGGTTGAGTCAAAAAACCTTAATTTATCAGTAGATTTAATAGGTCGTCTGCCCACCGACCGCGGGCTGCCAGCGCGCGCACTTTGTACTGCGACTGAGCTTAACCTTAATAAGCCGCTTAAAAGTTTATCAAAGAGATGTTGTTTATTACATAGGTACAGACAACAGCACGTTGGGTTACCACAAACTGTCAAATTTTCTTGTCTTAGGTTGAAAATAGTTTGGAGAAATTTGACAGTTTTGTATAGCACGACGTGCTGTTGACTGTACTACCCGTGCCTGGGCTTAAACGTGTCGCGTGGTACCTTTTTTTTACGTTGGGAAATGCGTTACGCATACGTCATACCTGGGGTGGCAGTACGTTATGTGGGACTCTCCCTACTAAAGGCAGGGCCTACCCACTAAAACCCAACGATGTCCCTCACATGCACCTTAGCGCGATAACATCAATGACCGCCAGTAACACCCCGTCATCGGACGACGAACGCGTCGGCCGCGGATGTGTGGCTGCCGGACTTGAACATGGGAACCCTTGCGGAAACTTCCAGGAATGACGCGTGGTAGGTACCTAGTCAAGGAATATCTTTAAAAAAAAATATTATGCCCGCCGGCTTATATTGATTATGTAATAAAAGCAATGAATAGATGTTGATTATATTATAGTAACGACCCTAAGGATAATTAGCCTAGTACCTAGCTATGTGTGCATGTAGGTACAAGTACCTACCTACCTTGTAGATAAATAGGTAGGTACTTGAGTTGAATATAATGTATAATTTAGTAAAACAGAAAAGTAGGTGAGTACTTATATTAAAATATGTATTGTATACAGTTAGGTATATTGGATTGAAGTTGTCATACAAATACACTTTCAAAGTGAACAAACCACGAACAAACAGTGTAACGCCTTGTATATGTTTTGCAGCAAAGTTTTTGTTGTGCCAGTTGAGACATTTGAACTAGGATTTTAAAACTTTTGAATTATTCTGAAGCCTAGCTAATAACTTAAAAATAAAACCAAACATAAGGTATATTTGCGTAATCATTAGGAAAATAAATATATCTTGTACTTTAATAAGCTCCAGGAATTATAGTCGTAAAGGTTCATAATAACGCATGACCTCCTCTCGGCCAAATAAGGCCCTGAATGAATGGAAGTTCAATACTATGCTAAAGATAATAGTAAAATCGAGCTCTTCATTACTACTTTGCTTTCCAAAATATGAAAGTGTCGACCTATTGATGAATGATAATAGACCGAAGCACAAAAGCAACGGAATCCTTAACCGTCAAGAGATTGGTAATCTTATCACTATCTGTACAAAAAGCTATTAAGACTATTGTTAGGGACACGCACTTTAAGAGCTAACGCAGACCATACAATTTAGTTGGCCAACTTTCGTACAACTAAATTGCGTGCTTCCACAATTTAATCGTCCTTACATAGAAACCCATTCTTTATGCTCTCGGCCGATAGTTTGATGCGATCGTTTAGTTGTGCGATTCAGTTGGATAGATGTGCGGCCTTCTATGGCTACTGCAATAGTCGGCCAACCCAATTGTATAGTCTGCGGGGTCCAAACCACACAATTTAGTTGGCCGACTATCGTACAACTATCGTCCTTATATAGAAGCCCGTACTTTATGCTATCGGCCGATAGTTGGATGTGATCATTTAGTTGTGCGATTTAGTTGGATAGATGTGCGGCCTTCTATGTGTACTGCAATTTAGTCGTCCAACTAAATTGTATAATGTGCTGTGACCCTAACAAGATGCTGGCAAAAGTGGCAAAGTAGCTAGGCGGAGCTAAAAGCGCCTTAGCACCATCCGAATGGAGCTGTAATTTGTCCCCTTGGGTTTCGAACCGGGCCTGGTTCTATGAGTGGTGGGGAGAAATGTGGAAGCGCTGACGTGGAGTCGTTATCATCGGCCCAACTTGTTTTGGAATTGAAAACACGACGTCAATCCAACAGTTAGGCCTCCGTTGAAAAATACACTTGGCCCTACGTGGATAGAGATGCTAGGGCCTATGTTGATGCTACCGTTGGTGCTACTATTTTTTGGGGTGACACGCCGGACGGTTGGCCAACAAAAACGTGGACGGAGGCCCAACAAACAGCCAACTCAAAATGCTACTAGAGTTCTGATATCGAAACGGGAACAGAAATTAAAAGACAGTTTCTTGTCAAGTTGAGAGTGTGTGCGTCATGTCCTCGTATTTTCCACGTAAACAAGTTCGTAATGGATGTCAGTAATGAATTCCACGAAAACTATTCGCCAATCTGCACTCAAAGTGCGATTCATCGTAGTCCGTCCTGTTGTTTAGCCCAAACGATTCGATTATCGAGTAATTATGAACTGTAAATATGCCCCGGCAAGAGTACGTACGGGGAATAACTTTAATCAACAAGTTTCATATAGCTTTAGTGTGGTCCACGCACAGATATTAAGTCTGAATATCTGGGTTTGTCTCCAGTCCAGACGCTGTTTTAATTATTGGGTTAGTATTAATATCTATTTGTCATTGGTCTCCATCTCTCGTCGTTTTGGTGGGTAAATTTAGTTAATTTCTGTTGCGTCTTTTGATAGACATGCGCCAATCACGACTTCGTTCATTTGTGTCAGTAAGACACTCCCTTGGATTACGGATAAGTGAGACCATAGATAAATTGATTACGCCATAGTACGGAAAAGGGACATCGGTTACGTCCAAGTCACGCGGGTTATGCGTGGTGCTCACTGCTGGACTGATCACCGCCTAGTTCTTACTAAATTACGACTAAGCCTCCGACAACCACGTAGATCTGTAGCAAAAAAACCGGCATCTCTTAATTTGGGTAAACTAAATGATTGCGTGGTTAGGCAGGAATTCGCTGAAGTATTGGCCGATAAGCTATTGCCCACTATAGAAACGGACGACGTCGGGGCTGACTGGGGAGCGTTGTCATCTCTCGTCAAGGAAACCGCTTCAGCTGCTCTGGGTAAAATAGATCGACGCAATGAAGACTGGTTTGATGAAAATGACGCGGTTCTCAGGAGTGCACTAGACAAACACCGAGCCCTCTTGAAACAACACGCTCGACGCAGGGGAGGCGATGCGATGGTCAAGGAAAGTGACTTAGAGCTGCGTAGGCTGTCGCGACAAACAAAAGACAAGTGGTGGCGAGACAAGGCCTGTCGTATACAATGGCTGGCAGATACCAACCAGCTCGGAGAGTTTTACTGCGAGGTGCGCAAGCTGATTGGTATGTCTTACCGAGTGAAGGTGCCTTTGAAGTCATTAAACGGAGGGCACCTTATAACTAATAAGGAAGACATTCTAAGACGTTGGGTAGAACACTTTAACATATTGCTCAATGTAGATCGATCAGTAGATATGGAACATATCCGTTTGATCACCCAACTCTCTGTGGCAACTGAGCTGGATGAGACCCTGACTCGTGATGAGGTTGTTACTGCTATTAGACAGCAGCACAATAAACGAGCGGTTGGCATTGACCTTATACCGGGAGAGCTGTTAAAGTATGGCGGGGAAGAGTTGCATACACGGATTTGGGAACTGTTTAGGCGTATGTGGGAGGAGGAGCGTGTTCCCAGTGATTTTAAAGTGTCTCGCATCAGCGCTCTCTACAAAAACAAAGGCGACCGTTCCGATTGTAACTCTTACCGGGGTATTTCATTGCTATCGACTCCTGGGAAGGTCTTTGCTAGAGTTCTGTTAAACCGCCTTAATACTTTATCTGAAAAGATTCTACCTGAAACCCAGTTTGGCTTCCGATCTGACCGAGGCACCTGCGAGGCTATCTTCTGCGTACGTCAAATTCAAGAGAAGAGTAGAGAACAGGGACGTCATCTGTACCTCTGCTTTGTTGACCTAGAAAAGGCGTTTGACAGCGTGCCTCGTGAAGCCCTGTGGATAGTGCTGAGAAAGATAGGATGCACGGAAAAATTTGTGAGGCTTCTTAGACTCCTGCATGACGACATGCAATGCTGTGTTGTAGTAAACGGCGAACAGTCAAATTTCTTTCCAGTCACTTGTGGTGTGAAACAAGGGTGTGTTATTGCACCTACACTGTTTGCCTTATACTTTGCAGTAGTAGTTAAGGAGGTTTTACTTTCAGTTTCGGAGGGCGTGCGTATCCGCTTTCGCACGGATGGGGGTCTTTTCAATCTGGCTAGACTTAAAGCCCGCACTAAAGTGTCGCATGCACTGATTACTGAAATTATGTATGCTGACGATTTGTGCTTCCTAGCAGATTCCTCAGATAGCCTGCAACAATTAATGACGGTTTTTCACCAAGTTTGCTCTAAGTTCGGCCTGAAGATCAGTGTCAAAAAGACAGAGGTGATGTCTTCGGGCGCACAAGATCACGAGACATTGGCCATAAGCCTTGGCGATGATATATTGAAGCAGGTAGATAAATTTCGTTACCCGGGGAGCACGATAACATCTAAGTGTGACCTTGATGCTGAAATCAACAGCAGAATCGGTGCTGCAGCTGCGGCATTCGGCAAGCTGTGTTCCAAGGTTTTCTACTCGCATGATATAAAACTGACCACAAAAATATCAGTATATATGGCGATTGTGCTGCCAAACCTCCTATATTCCACTGAAACGTGGTGCTTATATCGTCACCAAATACGCACACTGGACCGTTTTCACCTCAAATGTCTGCGCAAGATCATGAACATTAAATGGTCAGATCACGTGCGAAATACCGAAGTTCTGCGACGTGCCGATGTTGGTGGCATTGAGGCAGTGGCGTAGCGTGGGGGGGGGGGGGGGCAGGGGGGGCGGCCCGCCCCGGGCGGCACATTTGAGGGGGCGGCAAAATTTCACAATAATTAAAAAAAATTTAAACCATTTCATATTTTTATTGCAACTACAAATTCGGACCAATTGAAAAGAGTATGGAATTTTTCTGTAACGAATTCCCTTTCTTTGAATGATATTTTGTAGCAACTGCTGGCAACACCGTCTATTCTGACTTGCGGCGATTCGCCGTAGTTTATTTTGTGTTCACGAGGAATATTTTGTGCTTTAATTGTTTATCAGCGATAATGACTTTGACTATTCAAAGAAAGTTTTATGCATAGATCATTTAATGATTAGGCAAACCCGTTATTAGAAAGAGATAAATTTATATACCCCATGAGTTACGTATTGATTGTTGCTTAGCGCTCATTGGCGAGAGCGCGCACCGATACCGATAACAGAGGATATACATACGCGCACTTTATGTTAATTACAGTCAAATTGAATAACATAATGAAATTTAAATTGTTTTTAAGACAAAAAAAAAATACACTGCTAAAATCGACCTGTCCCAGGCAGGAATTGAACCCAGCATCCTCCGCAATCCGGGCGGCTGCGTTAACCACTAGGAACGCTACCATGATACTGCTTTCGCCGTCGAAATTTGTCAGTGCTTGGTGCTTATGTTTTTATGGTAATTTTTTTTCTTCAAATCATTGAAATTTGCACTTCAAAAATCCGAACGAAATATTTTTGCAAACGTCCAGTTAAGATGAATCTACCTTATAGTGTGGAATAATTTTTTGCGTTTACAAACGCGTAAATATTTTTGAGGCCGGAAAAATACACTGAAAAAAATCGACCTGCCCTTTTTTCGGACAGGCGGAGGAGGGGTTTCTAGTGTTAAAAATATTTACGCGTTTGAAAACCCAAAAAAAAATGTTCCATATGAAATTGTATATATTTGTCAAATAAAATGACACCTTTTCATGTCTCTAACAGTGATAATGTACCTAATTTGTACACTTTTTAACAACACAGGAAGGCATTTTTTTCGAGCGATCACATACTTAAAGCGTTGCAATGAAGTGCAGTCGACCAGCCGAAATACGAGAGCGTTCCAGATTCTTTTTTCATTAGTTTCAAACTGAATTTAAATCCGGCAATTGCCCGACTTTTTCGTTGCCATTTTCGAGCGAGTGCAACGCATCTATACTTTTTGAACTTCTTAGTGTGTAATGCATAGTATACATTAAATTGAAATACCTAAATAAGAGGGCGGCAAAATTATCTTCCGCCCCGGGCGGCCGATACCCACGCTACGCCACTGCATTGAGGCCTATATAATGCGTCGACAACTCCGGTGGTGTGGTCATGTATCCCGTATGGAGGAAGAGAGAGTGGCGAAGCGCATTTTTTATTCTGAACTTGAGGATGGCAAGCGAAAACCTGGTGGGCAGTTCCTCCGATATAAAGATGTTCAGAAACGTCACATGAAGAAATGCGAGATAGAACCCTCACAATGGGAGGATTTGGCGGCACAACGAAGCGAATGGCGCGGGTATGTACAGAGGCAAGTACGTGACTTTGAAGAGCAGCGTAAAGCTGACCTCGACATTAAACGCGACCAGCAAAATGCCCGTGCACCCGTGCCTATTATCTATAATTATATAAACGACAAACTTACGTGTCCACAATGTGCACCTCATTCGGAAAATATACTTACATGGTTTGATTTGATGATATATGTATACTTACTAGCTTCCGCCCGCGACTTCGTCCGCGTGGAAATTTTACCCCTTAGGGGTGGAATTTCCAAAAATCCTTTAGATATAAGTGGATGCCTACACTGTAAGGTATCTATGTGCAAAATTTCAAGTCTCCAGGTTCAGCGGTTTGGGCTGTGCGTTGATATCTCAGTCAATTAGTTAAACTTTTGAATTTTATATCTAAAGATAGGTAAGGTACCCATATATGTTGGTGTGGCGATGATGCGAAGTATCTGTCAAAGTGGCTCATTCCCACGCCTGCTGCAATTGCTGCAGAGCGTGTGGTGGGTGTCATGTGCCGCGTGTAATTCCTGTAAACTACATGTGACACGTAACGCCGCCGCGTCATATCGATGTCTCGTGTCGTGACCGAACAAACGCAACGAGTGTGAGAGTCCGGTTCCAACTTGCCAGCGCGACGCATGACTCGGTTCATATCAGCTTAATTAATGTGTGTGTGCACGATTATAGACAATAACATAAATTTTATTGCAACAGGCAATAGATTTTGATATGGATAAGTTACGATTAATCACGCGAATTTAGAGAGCTACAGAAAACTGTACCATACTGTACCTAGTGAAACAAAACTAAGATCGTTGGTACACTAAAAAAATAAATAAAAGACTACGTTTTGTAGCGTTGTTTCATAAAGTTGGCGCGGGAGTTAGCCAGTAGAAGGCGTCCATGTCTGTCTACCATACATTGACCGCCATAATGCTACTGGGCCGATACAGGTACTCGTTACTCAACCTCATTGTAGACTTGTAGTATGTTATTACTGTTATTATTAACGATAAACTCACACGAGCATTTCGGCAATTAATTTTAAACGTAAATTGTGTAACAGTGGAAGCCCTGCCAGTGCCGTGCGAAACTTAATTAACAAATATTTGTCTTGATAAGGTCTAATCCGAGGTAGGGATACTCGCATTGTGTATGGAATAATTGAGGTGCCTAGAATTTAACGCGAGCATTACTTGCGTAAAGGGGATACTTTAGTCAAATACAATGGGATTCCGGTGTAGTGGACGCAGATGGCAAATGCATGGTATGCAATGCGGCAAGTCGGCGACAAGCGGCAGCAAGAGGTCTGGATCGACTGGAAATCACTGAAACAAATAAAGTAAAGGAAATTTACAATAGGCAGGTGCTATTAAAAAGAATCTAAAATCCTAATATCAATGCGGAATGGTTTTCGCAATGGTTGGACCATGATGTGTCATTTGATTTTTGTTTTTTTTTTGAGGTTGTGTTGTTTTTTGGGTTTTTTGTGTTGTATTGGACTTAAGTAACTTAAGTCCAAAGACATTAGTCTGTTGGGTGTGATACTCAATCACGAAACTTGGAACACGAATAAGTTTCGTGTTCCAAGTTTCGTAATTGAGTAATAATGCCTAGTATGTGGCCTGCATGCGTCTCAGGGCTAATGACTACACCTTATGACAACATGCAGGTCACATGTTTTAAAATGTCGTATTTAATGATTTAAGCAGTTCCTCAGGCTGCTAGGTGTGATTTGATTAGGGATTATAATAATTTCGCCGTGCTTCAGAAGCATTTCGGAAGGCACGTTAAGCTGTTTGTCGCAGTTGTTATGCTGCGGCCGCACACATCGCGATGTCGCGAATATTCGCGTTATCGCGATGTGTCTAGCCAAGTATTCGCGTATACTTCGGCACTTCGTGCGAAGTCGCAAGGACATCGCGCCGTTGTCGGTAAACTGGCGCACATCAAAGCGTTTTTATCGCGATGTCCTTCGCTTGTCTGGCCACACTTCGTGGTCTTCTCTTCAGTTGGCGCACAGACATCCTGCGTATCGGACGTATTGGTTTAAATTAGTTTTCTACAATGGATTGGAATAACGACAGTATTTTAGAACTTATTAGCAATTAGGAGTGTGAGTCAATATTGTGCGGCCTTGCTTTTTTCTTGAACAATACCTGACAGAATAAAAAATAATTGCCTTAATATAGGCCGACGGCGGCGTCCATTTTGTTTTTTTGCGTAACATCGCGATCACATCGCGACAGACTTTACAGCGCGCAATGTGTGGCCATTCACATTCGCGGTAGGCCGAAGGCGAAGATTATTGCACGAATGTTATCGCGATGTATGCGGCCGTAGCATTACTGTAGTGTCACGGATTTAAACTCCTCGTGGGATATTTTACCATCTAGCTGTTGTAAGATTTAGGTATTTATGCTGATGATGACGATATTACAAATTGCTGCTAGCTGTTGTTTTTGAAAAGGCTATTAATGGACTACTACTCTGCTATGCTACTACTCTACGTAAACCAATAAATTATTTTTTGCCATCACCATTATTTTAGCCGAGAGTTGCTCACTGTTGGACTTAGGCCTCCCTCATTTTTTGTAAGAGTTACGGCTGTTCTCTAGATAAATAGACATCTCTAGAAAAATGATAATATAAAGAAAATCATAGACCTCACATAAATGAAGATTTTAGTTGTTCATCCGGTGTCTGGCAGTGGTTGACACGCGCTCTCGTGCCGCTGCCCCAAGGTGGTCCACATTTTAAATTAGTCGGCTAGTGTACATCACGATTCGCTGGCTAATGTCAGTGTCCTTAATACCAAGAGACAACATAATTACGATTAGTAATCGGTCAGCGTGCTGGGTATTAATGTTGAGGGTTCGGTGGAAAAATACGAAACGCTGGGAAATCTTTCTATACATGTCATTGGTATTATGAAAGTGTGCAAAAATCACACTACCCAGTATAGTAATATTATCAGTACTATGAGTATTACAATCTCATAAATAAGTCACTTGTTCCTTCTCCTTCCTCTCCACCGCCATTGTTCACCACGGAACGCTTTTTTTTTAAATTTCCTAGGAAATTTATAAACTTGCGGATCTTGTTATCTTCCGGTGACATATATATATATCCCCATCAAAAACACTTTCATGTAAAATATTGCCACGACGACACCATAATAGTCGTCGTGGCAATATTTTACATGAAAGTGTTTTTGATGGGATATAATAATTAATTACAGCCTCCTTACTAGAAGTTTTGTAGAGATTCACTCGGTATTTTTAGGGGCTTGACTCTAATAAACTTTACTTACCTATATGATCTGAGATGGCCAATATAAGTAGTATTTACAATTTCTTACGGATAAAAAAACAACGCACCGCTATAAAAGGGAGTGTGATTTCATTGCAGTATTTGGTATTGTCAGAACTTGCGCGTTCTGATCCTTGGGGAAAACCTATGCCCAACAGTGGGCGTCTCTCAGCTAACGCAATGATAGCAGCCGTAAGCTTTCAAGCCACCCTGCTTGTGCACAAAACAAAAATCGGGAGTGGTCTCCCCTTGACTTTCTCGTATACCGGTAACGACTCAAAGCTTGATAGAAACCTTATGTTTTAATGTCATACATGCATGTTAAATTTTGGTCACCCATCCGAGTACCGACCGCGCACTTGGTTGCTTAACTTTCGTGATCGACGGCTCAAAATTTGATAGAAACCTTATATTTTGATGTCATACATGTATGTTAAATTTGGTAGTAATAAGTTAAAGCATCGGTAGCGTCAGTGGCGTAGTGCGTAAGAGCGTCGTCTCCCACCCGGGAGGCACTGGTTCGATCCTCGTCATGTACCAATGTGTTTTCAAATTTGGAATTCATATGTACGTTTTATCGACGCTTTTACGGCGAAGGAAAACATCGTGAGGATACCTGCACACGCCTATGAAGAAATTCTTAGGTTGTGTGTGAAGTCGACCAACCCGCACTTGGCCAGCATGGTTGACTAAGGCCTAATCGCCCCTAATGTGGGGTAGGTTCGAGCCCCTCGATGGGGACATTATATGAGCTGTTGAAGTTAAAGCATGCTCGAGTTATCGTGTGCTAGCTAACGCAGAGACACACACACAGGCATAATTCCAAAAAAATATTTTTTGACTCAGGGAGGTCCAAAATGTGTAAATCCGTCAAAATCTCTAGGTACCTACCTCTAGGTCCTCTATGCTACGTATACGAGAAAGTAAAAATCTGCTGCGGAAGTGGTCGCTCCATTATTATAGCTACAGCGGGCTATTAATACCGCGCTGCGGAATGAAGTCAAATATCAAATCCGTCTCGTTAGTGTTAAAATAGCCGCGACTCTAAATACAGCAGCCGTGAGGTCGCCTGCCATCGGGGGCGTAAGGGCTAGCACGCATTTGGACTAGTCTATTATTTGAATAAATTGATTTAAGTACAAATAAATATTCTTAATTGAAAAATGACCAAAACAGTAGGAATAATTCTTATCTTAAATTTAGGTGATTTGATTACAATAGATACGTTTCTAATAGGTAATGTAAAATATTTAAAAAAAAAAAAATCTTTTTGTCTTTCAGCCAGGTAAGATTTCAGCTGCTTTAAAATTCAATTAAGGATAACTACATAATACATACAAAAATTGCAAGTTTTAACTTTTAATAAAAAGCTGCTCTCGTGGACTCTTTTTAAATAGGTACTTCAGGATAGAGGGAGAGGCACCCTCCCTAGTCCCTTCTCCCTCTATCCTGCGATGCTGGTGCTGATGATTGTGCTGGTGCATCATAAGGGGGCCTTAAACTTACACTTGTGTCACAAATCTCAGGCACTTCTGCTGGCTCCCCTCTCTGCAGCACTATGGACCGGCATCCGCACGGTGAGTCTATGGAATGCTGTTTTTTTTCCTGTAATAAAAGGCAAAGCTATCTATATTTAATGTCGCAGCCATATTGTAAGTATAACAATAACCGAATAAAACCGTTCGTCGATAAATCCGTAGTGGATTCAATCAATATTAGTCTGTATAATCGAATGGAGATCGCTTATTATTGGTAGGTACAGGTTTTTTATGACCTGGCGGAGTGGTATTATTATCACACGCCACTTATACGTTTTGTAATACGGCGTGTTATATACGATTTATACGTTAAGGCTGCGACATGGATATTTCGAGATGAAAAATATCGATCGATCGAAGTTCCTCTACAATAAATGTTAAGATTTCGTAATGTTTTTTTTTTATTTCTAAGTTTCTTAGAGAAAATGTATCTTTAACATCGACTGTATCGATTTGTAAACTAAAATGGTAATGGTTATTTTTTTGGTTTTTTAGTTGGTACGATTCTCGGTTCGGGATTTTTTTTTGAGAATTCTGTGAATGCAGTTGTGTTTCTTTTTAAAAAGAAAGGAATGTTTCTTTTCAGTAAATTGAGCTATTTTAAAGATTTAAGGTACTTCTCCTCGTGGGCCCATTTTTATTTCCATTCTGTATGATTAGGACGGCAAACTAGATAATCGCATGTTGCCAAGTAGTTACCGTTGATTGCACCTATTTGATCAACTTTGGAGAACCGGGAGGACGTTTTAGTAGCTTCTAACTAAAAGCTTTGTAGTCTTTTTTATTTTAATGCATTCAACGGATAATTTTCGCCAGCATCAATGCAGAGATCACGGCAGGAGCCGTATTGTTTGCTTGTATGTGGCAGTGTAGCAGATTGATATATCTGTGCACACAACACACAGTTGTTCACACTCGCAGCAAATGCGAATTTCGTGTTGGCGTGATGGCACACGATGATGGCATGTTTTAATGTAATGACACTTTGAGTGCAATTCACAATGAAAGGCGCACGGCCATTAAGATTTATAAGCGTGATAATGCATTTTAAATATCGGTTGAATTGCATTGATTTTATATAAATAACAGTAGTAATCGCCCTTTTTGATGATAAGCAGGTACTGCAGGTAGACACTTGCACCAACTGCTGGCAACCGTAACCAAAGATTATGATTGCAAGTAAATAGGATAGAAGATCGTTTTTAACTGGTCATCCGTCCATCGTTTTTAACCTAACCTAAACTAAGTGGCGACAAAAAATCATTAATGAGCGACTAACAAATGATTAATCGCTCATTTAGTACTATTTTTAGTAGCTCATTTTTGAGAGTTTTTAGTTGCTCGGTTTTTTTCCCTTTGTTTGATTGTGTTCCTTCTCTGGTCTCAGACCAGCCTTTTGGATTTGACATATTTTAAGTCTGCCTAGTTGGTGTCCATCACTTACCAAGGTCTACCACTATGACAACAATTCTAATTGATGTGTTTTACTAATTAGGTGCAAGGGAGATCATGTCAGATTGTTGAGGACACCCAGCTAAAATGAGACACAAATGTCCTCACTGTAAGAAATTAAAATAAATTTGAAAATGCGCTCAATCTCGCTCGCTCCGCTCGGTGTGAATCGACCACTATGGTCGTGTTCCACGCTCGTAAGTACTAATATTAAAGCCGTGATCAACTTGGTCGTTACATTTTATATTTTTGGGTTTGGATTTGCGAAGATAAAAACTGACCAATCTCGCCGTCATTGTCACGTTCCGCCGTTACACTCACGCAGTCGTTTCAGTTGCAAAGATCGTGGATAGCTAGCTTACCTATGGTAGATAGTTATCTCACTTCCATAGACTGTGGTTATATCATAAAATAGGTTTTAAAAGTAGATAAGGTGACCAGAATGAGGTTTGTATGCACTTTTGCTTCATCGTCGTATAAAAAGAAGTCTAAAAAGTATTTTTTTTATATTAGTCATCTATTATAATTCCCGTGTCACGATGTTTGTTCGGTCGGGATGAACTCCGAAAATAACAATCTGATTTTACCTTTTTTTTAAATGTGTGTTTTGTTCCAACTTGAGAGATAGGATAGTTTTTATGTTGATAAGTAGTCCTCATTTTTTTACTACAATGTACAAGGACAGTAGGTACTTTGAAATTACCACAGCAACGCGTCACCGGGAAAGCTAGTTGTTGTATAAATAAGGATTTTGTCAACGTTAATTTAAACGAAACTACTGGGCTTCATCTCGTTTTCCTTAAGCGCGAATTAGAACCTAAGAACGCTTGTTTTTATACTCACGTGGAAGCTCTGGATTGTGGTGTGAAAATTATCAGCTGATGAAAGAGTAAAGCGAGCTACATTCGATACTCTCAACCACTGCGCGACGAGTGAACTTACTGACTGCCACTGCCAGAACAAGACAACGCTGTCAACAATATTTTTCTAAAATACTGTTTATTTTCCTTCTCAGACCTAAATATACTTTATTTATTGTTAAAAACGTTGGCAACCCTAGCAGCGGCTGCTTGTCTATAGTAGCCTAAAAAAGCAGCGCTGGTCGGTGCAGGTCGGCCCATTCCAGCGACATTCGGAACTTATCGGATCGTTCTCTACAAAAATATTTTTAAATAAAAAATCCGCTAGCCTTATAGCCACTTTGGCACTAGGCAAGGGTGTGGTTAGTCGGTAGGAGTCCGACATGACCCGGGGGTTGCCTTCCGGGTATCCATGTAGAATAAGACGTCCTTCCCTCGGGGTCTGGCAAGTCTCCCTAAGGCCTCTGCCTCGAATCTTGGGGCGGTGGCGGCGGCGGCGCGGGAGCGGCAGGATCTTATGCGTAAAATCAAATGGATCAATTCTCGAAAACAGCGGCGCGGGATCGGGCGATTACGCATAGATCCTATGCCCGCAAGATTCGACACAGAGGCCTAACTCTTTTCGTGGCTCTGTCTCTCGCTCCTCCCTGTGGAGGAAGGAAAGGGAAAGTAACCGAAAAAACCTGCCATCAAAACTAAAAATGGAAAAATAAAAATTATGTTCAAAAAATTAAATTGTTTTGAGGTCGGTCCAAAATACAAGTAACAACGTTTATTTCAAATATTAAGGTTGGCACCGACCTCAAAAAAGCATTAAGATTTTTTTAAACAAAATGTTTATTTCTGCCCACAAAAAAAACGATCTTTTAGACAAGTAGTAAAATGATTGCGATATCGTCGATGTCAATTAAATAGGCATTGTTAGGAATAAGTCAAAAAGTACTCGTCAGAGTTCAATCAAATTTAAAAGGGACCACATGACAAGCACCCTGAGCAAGCACCAGTTTCCAAACGTCAAAAGAACTTCAAAATCGGTACACCCACTAAATAAAGAGTTATGAGGTAACACACAATAAAAAATACAGTCGAATTGAGAACTTCATCTTTTTTTGAAGTCGGTTAATGAGTATACAAAACACATGTGCCAGCGTGGCAGACCAGCGCTGGCAACCAGCTTTCTTTATGAATACGCCTTTTGATACCTGGGACCTCTTGCTATGATACCGGTGAGGGTTTACTACACCACAGCGGCGGTTTCAGCTTAGAACAGATTAGTTCAATAGTTCCGCCAGCGCGACGCTGATGACATTCGGATTCGACGAATTCAACGTTGCAAATTTGTCTGATTCTTCGTGATGATGCACTGCTCTATTCGTTCACTCACGAAGCACTACACAGCACATTATCTGTGATAGCATACGACCGACACATTGACGGACGAGAGACAAGGCCGCGGCCAGACGCCCACTAATTAATGCCTATGAAAATCGATCAATCATTGCATGTCGAGCCTTTTTACGACCATTAATTACCAACTTACTATAAAAATAACATTGCACCGAAGATGAATGCTGGAATTTTACATAAATATACGACTATTTAAAAAACAGAGAAGATATATTTTTGTATAATGTTAGAGAGATAATGGCAATACTAATAACATAACAGTCACCACGAGCTCAAATAATAGGTGCAAAATTTCTTTAAATGGTAAGATTGGTAAGGTAAGGTGCAGCTTGTTGTTTTTACTTTCACTGGTATCGTTGGAACATTTTTTTGATTACCTATCATTTGCATAATTCTAGGAACATAATCTTAATGTTTTCAAATGACTTTTAAGGCGTAAAAGTTATTATATCCATTCCTGGAGCTATATTTAAGATATTGAATAATGCAAGGGCGCGATGTTCGGTCAGCCGCGCGCATCATAAAGTATCCGGACCAAATGTGCGGTGAGCCTGCGGCGTGATTGTATCGGACGCGGACATTACGATAAAAGTTTACTGGCATTGTCCGACGGTGCATCACGAGCGATTATCGTCACGGCACTGCCACGAACACAGATATATCAATCTAAGGAGATTGGTCGACTCGCCGAGTTCATTCATATGAACTCGGCGAGTCGACCGATCTATGAACTCGGCGAGTCGACGGCCGCTGATCGCGACACTCTGTCTTCCTAGACAGAGTGTCGCGATCAGCGGCCGTACTACATAACATGGTTCTAGTTGAGCATGTCGTAATATACACTATTCATTGCGCGCGTCATAAGGACTGCGAAGCGATGAAATTTAAGCACAGCCGCAAAGGAGATCGGTCGAATCGCTGAGTTACGTAATCACTTGACTTTATCGGAAGGCGAAGTGGCGGAAATGTATGCCCACAGGGCATACACTTGTCGCAAGTTAAACGCCGGCTTGGCCTATCTCCTTATATTATTAAATCTGTGGCCACGAATTTGTTTATTTGCTATCTTATCGAATGCGTAAACCTTTTATAAGATATTCAAAGTCGTGCACATTTTTTTTGTTGCATTGTTATAGATCCATTCTATGCGAATTATATGCGAACACAAACATTTGTTCACGAGTCATGGTTGTTTAAAAATACATAATTATCATTTGTATGGGTACCTAACTAACAGTAATAAGATGAGTGCCAGAAGTGTAATAGTTAATGTACGAAACAAAACCCAATAATACTTGCTAAAACACTGAAAATAATTCATATTTAATAATAAAAAAATTCCATATGCAGAATACGGAAGTAACAATATTAGCATATTTGTTTCTAAACTAGTAGATATCATAGAAAAATGCACTGAAAAATCTTCCACAATTCGGGCGGATCCGGGAGCATTTACCATGGAGTGACGAACAATGGTCCTTGGTGCTGTTCACCGATGGGTCCTGGTTTCGGTTTCATCCAGATTTACGAAGAACACGCGTTTGGACAACTCAAGGAAGAGTCAACCGTCTTCGGCACCCTCAGGAGGTCCACTCATACCAAGACGGGACAATCATGGTATGAGCAGGAATTCCGCAAGTATGAGCATCAAATCATGGTATGAGCAGGAGCAAGGACGAACGCAGCTCGTTTGGATCCAAGGCAATATGACTGCCCAAAAATACCGTGAGGAGGTAGTAGAGCCTGTTATTGTACCACACAGAATCCAAATGGGCCAGGAATTTTTACTAATGCACAATAATGCTCCTTCCTATATGGCGCGACTGGAGTCGGGCACTCCGAGGTCACGATATTCAAGTTTTGGATTGGCCTGCACAATCGCCGACTTAAACCCTATCAAGCATGCCTGGGACATGTTACAACGAAGAGCTATGAGAGATTTCCCGGCAAATTTGACGACGGAACAACATCTTTACGAACACTTGCAAAGAACATGAGTGGATCTCATACCGCAGCAAGACATTGACAATTTTATTTTAAGTATGAACAATCGATGTTGATGTGTAATTAATATCAGAGGAGGCAACACTGATTATTATTAATAATATTTTATTAGATTTTTCAAATATAATTAATAGTTTTATAAGAAATAAAGATTTTTTATCATACTAATTTTCTATGGCGATTAAAAAATTAATAATTAAATAGTATGTTTATCAACATATTTTAGTATATTGTTTGAGTAATTATAAAGTTAAAAGTACGTTTAATGATAAAACCTATTCACCTTGCCAAATTATGAAAGTATTATTATTTTACAAAACATCAAAATTTTAGATGTCTCTCCTGAAAAAAATCAATTTTGCAAAAGTGACAGTATTGTACCGGAGGTGCGAAATGTTGTCGTATTTGAGACCGAACTCAAAAAACATTTAGATTTTTACGGTGTATTCTCACGGCTCTTTGTACTGAAAGTATGTTATGTTGTGACTCGTCGACGCTATCACGCTGCTATTGACCTTAAACACGACTTGTATAGCAAATGTAGGTGACGTTAAAATGTCAAGAGGCAAGTTTAACATAGCCGTGGATCTCTCGTCATTATCACTATTTGAAGTATCCTCACCGGTTGCACAACTATGAATTACCTACACAAGTAGGTAGCTATATTGACATCTATTTATTTTGGACAATAAAGACTTTTGAAGGCCTTTAAATAGTTCCAATGCTCAGCCTTATGGCACATGAGATGTTTCAAATGACTACGGTCAGAAATATAATATGCGGTGAAGTAGGAGCGATGTTAGTCATGCGGACACGAACACTTCAAAGTGACATTTTCGCGAGGCCAAGATCTTTGAATAATTACCAGCCACGTAGGAGCGCCGACGTCATAACAGTGCTGGCGCAGCCGCAGTGGAACGTCATTAAACTAATCGCAACAAGTTCCAATGTGAAAATTAGCCAATTTAGTGCCATCCGAGGCCGCTGTTAGGATATCTATGTGTGACTCTTATTCAGCGCGGTTTCAAACCAAACTAGTTCAGAACATGTGGCACTGATAAGGCAAATTCTCAGCATAGTAGGCTGCTTATTGTATAGTTATTTGTTGACATTATCGAGGATACACAACAATTATGTCATGGCTACGGCGTATTCAGTAACCCTCGACATGGATCACAGCCTTCTACGATATTATCTGGCGTTCCGTATTCATGTGACGAAGCGGACAGAAATGCGATTAGTTAAACTAATAAAGAGCCGTAGGCGCGGTGGGAGGACCGCGTTTTATACTACAAGTTATGTTATTCGTTACGTAAGAGGGAAATGACAAAACTACATAGGTCATACTAAAAGTTTCCGGAACTGGCCACTTACATAAACAATATTTAAAAAGTAATTAAGTAATTACATCATTTGAAAATGGAACTCTTTGGCTGTAGAATGAATGCAGTTTGTTTCATCCAAGTTTCATCTGACTGTCAACGGTTTTTACATAGTGGCGCCATTTTAAAAATTGTGTATCTACATTATCGTGGATTTAAATCGGGAAAATTTTCCTTGCATGATTTTCTACGATTTAAAGTGTAATTTGAGCTCAACAGAGCATCGCTCGGATTCAATCTGCTTTTTGCGATGAAGCAACATGCAAGACGACTATTTATAGCTGGTTTGCAGAATTCAAGCGCGGTCGTGTCAATCTCAGTGACGAACCTCGCGATGGTCGCCCGTCCACCGCTGTGAACAACAAAAACATTGATGCTGTGCGCCGTGTAATTGAAACAGACAGGCATGTGACCTACCATGAGATTCGCGCATCCTTAGACATAGGCGTGAGTCAAATACAATCAATCCTACACAAACATTTGGGTGTGAGAAAGCTATGCTCGCGGTGGTTCCCACACAATTTGACTGAGGCTCAAAAAATGGACCGCGTCACTTGGTGCAGTGCCATGCTTACCAGATTCAACGAAGGTGCGTCAAATTTGGTGTGGGACACAGTAACAGGTGACGAAACATGGAATTATTGCTACGATCCCAAAACAAAGCAGCAATCGAGCGTACGTGTCTTTCAAATGAGCCGAAATCAACCAAAGCGGCGCGCGTTAAAAGTGCATCTAAGCGGATGATTGCTTCTTTTTTTTAATAAAACTGGACACGTGGCTAACTCTTGCTTTAGAGAATCGTCGGACCGTGAATAGTGACTGGCACACGACCATTTGTTTGCCGGAAATTATTGACGAACTCCGTAAAAATAACCGTAAGCGCACAATGCTACTTCCCAGACGGCCAGACAGACAAACGAATTTTTGAAGGTGAAAAACGCAGAACTTATGTGCCACCCTGCATACGGTATAACGGTGAACGGGTATACTTACATGAAGTATAGTAGAAAGTGATAAATAGTGTAAAATATGTTACTTGTAGTTGTGTCAAGAGCTCAATTTATATGGGAAACTTATGGGCAACGAATTAGGAATGATATGGGTAATATGATTGACGCTTCTTTCCGCTAGGGGCGCTATTCACGTTTCCTATACAAACGCAACTACAATAGTTACATATTATAAACGAAAAAACTTACACTATGTGTAGGACTGAACAGGACTGAACACATTAACAAACTAAGACTCCGAGATGTGCTGCAAATAATCATCTGACGGGTTTTTGTTGCATTTGAAGGGGTCGTGCTAATGTAGTTCATAGTTTGAATTACCACCACGGGCGAACGAACTATTAAATTTTTTCCTCATTCTTGCATCCATTATTATACATATCCCTTTATATTTTCTTTTAATAATAATATCATTTCCTTCAATCAAGCAGCCGCATTACGCATGTCATGTGTGTAATGTTTGTTCCGTATTTTTTTTGAATTGTGCGATAAAGTATATTCGTTAAATATTGTGTTTTCCCTATTTCATGGTGACACGGTAAATAGCGAGTGAATTTTAAGTTTTATTAATGCAAAATTTTATTCTTGCATTAATTAATTACTATCGTTTAACGTGATTAAAGGTTAGACGAAGTGCTTGAATAAAAAGTTCGAAACTTGATTTAAGGGGCGTTGAAAGAAAATAAATCGTTATGTAAGTATAATGTATTCATTATTGGTGTCTACGAGCGACCGAGAGCAGAGGGAGTCAACGCCGCCGCCGCCGAGGGGAGAAATATAATTGTATTAATCATTTATGATGTTATGATTTACGAAGCAGTCAAACCGTCACTAAAAAAACTTTTAATCCAATCATAGGTATATGTCTGTGCCAAAATTATTTCTAAATTTCTAAATAAAGATATAAATAAAATGTTATTGTGAATTGACATACTTACGATCACGCTCGTAATCCCGTGAGGGGTAGGGGAGAGCCTTAGGAAACACGTTGTTACACATAAAGTCATATCTGGCAGCAATGGTTATGCAGTGCCTCCAAATAGCGACAGATTGTCAGCCATAAAAGGGGCACCAAATCCAAAAGTCAACAATCAAACGCAAAAGCCACCGACCAGGACAGATGTTACTCAAAATCATCTCAGCGGTCCGGTAATATACAATCAGTCAAAAAGTATCGGGAATGGATGATTTGTTTATGATTCCAAATTAAATAATTTGTTTTTTTGTTGTTGTTAGATTAGCACAACTGTTTTCCATTTTGGCGCGGAGTTTGAGTTGCATCTGTTATTTATGAGGTTATTTATATTAAATAGTGCTGTTTTTAGTTCTATCATATCTAGTGTGTGTTGCGAATTTCATAATGGAATTTCGTGTTCGGAGTTACTGAAAATGTTACAGAAGGCTTACGGTGAATCGACTTTATCAAAAACACGTGCTTATGAGTGGTACAAAGCGTTCTAAAGCGGTCGAGATGTGATGGAAGATTTGCCTCGTTCTGGCATCTGCAACTAAAGTTAACATCGCAAAAGTGAAGGAAATAGTGACTGAAAATCTTCATTCAACTTTGAGAGAAAGCCGCCGAACGAGTCGATCCGTCCATTTGTAAATAATCACTTGGGTATGAAACATGTTGCAATCGCATGAGAGTCGCTGAGGACATGCTAGAACGAGTCAATTCCTACCCAACATTAATGGAACGAATTGTCACTGGTGACGAGACGTGGGTTTACAAGTTTAAAAAGAAATTGTCGCTT
Source organism: Elophila nymphaeata (assembly GCA_955850985.1). NCBI lineage: Eukaryota > Metazoa > Arthropoda > Insecta > Lepidoptera > Crambidae > Elophila > Elophila nymphaeata. Next base: position 22,744,893 of record OY039066.1, on the reverse strand, counting down.
CGTGGCACCCGTTTTCATTCGGTGGAAGACATAAAGGAGAATTCGTGAGAACTGACTTCAGTTCCGGAAACAGCGTTTAAAAAATGTTTTAACGATTGGATTGTTCGTTGACGTTAGTGTATCGTTTCTGAAGGAGCATACTTTGAAGGTGATAAAATAAATTTGGACGAATGATTAACATATTGTGTATTATTGATCTTTTCCCGGTGCTTTCTTGACAGAGCAGATTGTGTCAGTGGTTGGTGCAGCGCGGTCCTGAGCCGCTGCCGGCCGCGGCAGACGGCGACTATAATAAGGCCGCTCACACGTCTTCCCGAATTGCGAAATGCTCCGTCTCGTTTAAATTCTTATCGTATATTATTGGCCGGACTCGCAGAATTCAATTTATACACTCGGCACGTCCTCAGACAGCACCATACTGAAGGATACGGGAACGCGACCCCCGGCTAGCGTTCGCTGAACGATTACAGACTCTATCACACGCACCATACAGTCCACTTGCTAAAAGTCTATCAACTAGAGGCTGAGATAGTAGGCCAAGGCAAAAGATGCTTTAGAATTGGCGCAATTAGATCGCAGTTTTAACGGCGATGCGTCGAGTAATTCGCAATTATGAAGGATGAAAGCCCGCATAGACCGCCGCCGGTATTAGTACCTGCCATAGATGGCGGCAGGAATTAGCGGCTGCAGCGGCCCTTTGGGAAACTTGCATTTGTCGTTGGGAGCTCGGGAGGGAGCGCCCGAATATCCCCGAGTGTCCCCGGGTGGTCGAGCTCTCCCGAGCGGCTGCGGACGACTGTTTACATTATTGGAACTGAGCCGGAACCGGAAATAGCCGTAAATCGTAATAGAAGCCCGCAGCCGCCCGATAAACAGACTGTATAATGCGCTGTAATTTCCCCGTAGACCGACTCCGATTTATGATTCAGAATGTCGGCCGGCGATCATTTGGCTACTTTCGTAATAATTTCACCGCAAAGGCTAGTCGTTACCAATTTTACCATTATTTGTTGAACTTCAAATTCTTTGCGGTTTTAAGTGGAACTGCCCGCTGGCTTGCATGTGTGTGTAGGTACTACGTGCGCTCGTAGTCGTAGCAGTTTATAAATGGCGCCATTAGATGGACCCACGGAGTACTAAACCACATATATATAGTCTTTGGGTGGACCGCAAGAAAACTGAGTAGGTAGGTACTAAGGTGCTAAATAACTCTTTTAAGTGGAGCACTGTAATCTAACATTTGAAATTTAATTAGCAGGAAACCGTGGCCGCCGTTTAACTTCTTCAATTCCTATTGCATAAATATCCACTTATCAGCTAAGTATTGTAGAGTAACGCTTTTCTTGTTAGATTTAAAATATTACGTAGTGTATGTAACAGTTAATGTCTGAAATATTAGACACTAATCAGCTCATTTTGGTGAGAACAATGATTAAACTCTTTACTTTAAGATTCCACTTAGATAGTTGAGTAATTTTGCATTACGTAATAATGTTTTTGAAGTTACGATCAAAGACTATTACGACTCAAATATCGATACTTAAAAGGGAAACTGTGCAGCAATAATAATTATAAATATGTGATAGATAACCTATGTATTTACTTGATAAGCGTATTAAAAATCGTTTGTGGAGTTTTTAAAATCACATGACTGCTTCTCAATATTTATTATATCAACGCAAATGTCACAAAAAAGCTGAAAAATGACAACTTGAAGGTAAATAAGGAAAAAACAAACACCGAAATAAGGATCGAATCAAATATGGATTGATGCAATTACAGCTGAGCGGAATAATGAATGCCGGCATCGGCAGTTGGTACATACGCGTTATTTCTGTGTGACAACGATGTTCAATTTGACTATTACATTAATTTTACAATGTTCGGCTTGATTGAGTGAGACATTGAGCTGGGCATTGAGCTGGGCATTGAGCAGTTGGAAATAATTGAGTGCTTGCATCATTGACGTCTCAAAATTGCAAAAAGGTTGTAACTGTTTAGTACTTACTCCGTGGTGATAGCAGACGAACGGCAATAGAACAATTTAGGGAGCCGATGAAACATGGACGGCGGTGCTAACGCGATGAGAATTTCCTTGTGAGCACTGCATGCAAAAGCAAAATGAGCAAAGTTAATGTTTCAACACCTTATGCTGGAAATTCTCGCGAAGTTTCGATAAATGTGAATAATGTATAACACGCTGATGATGATGACTAATACTAATCCTAAATCCAGTGACTTTTTGCATCAATACGTCCATGCTTTTTCGGCACTTTATACAAAATTATTAGAAGCATTAAACTTACCTACTATTTGTCTAGTTCAGTTATTATCTATATTAGACATCATTTCATCACTTTTATAAAAAAAATCTATATAAGGCATACGTACATAGTCAAATTAGTCAATCTGTATGAAGCTGGTACCTATGAAGCTTGTAGTTTTAGTTTTAGAATAGCATGTAATTTTGGTTTTAGAATTTACTTATCCAAAATCATAGAAGTTCGAAATAAGTAGATTAAATGATAAGGGAGCAAAATAGCATTGTTACAGCGAGGGCGCTACTTTGGACCACGAGCGAAGCGAAGGATTCTAACGTAAAATCCCGAGTAATTCATCAACTCGTCCCACATACCTATAGCCCATTTAGGACGAGTTGAACAAAAGTTGAACAAATAAAATATATAAAATCAAAATAAATAATATTTTCACTGTGGAACTCGTCTCATGTTAATATTAAAATGAGGAAAAATACAATTATTAGCAAAAGTATTAGCGTGGAAAAAATGAAAACAGGTTTTTCGCTAAGGTTCCCGCGAGGCAAGAGCGAGGAAGACGACGCTCTTACTCACTACGCCGCCGACGTTTCAGCTAACACGTATCAGCCAGTAGTTCGTACAATTTGCGTTTTAGATTTCCAATGAATTATATACCTATATTCCAAATTCAAATCTCATTTCAGCCCGCTAAAAAGTTCCTATATATCGGAAAAGAGCTCTTTTAGAGGAACAAAGCGACACTTTTCGAATAGAAGGGATGAAAAGAAACATAAGCACTTACATGACTAGCTTACTGCATTTGTTATAGGTATGTCTTTATTTCCTACCATGCTCTCAATTTGTTGACGGTATATCGACAATATGCTATAGGTTTGCTATAGGCTTAGACCTTGGGAAAGACGGCTATATTTCGATAGGAGCCAAAACTTCCAACTTTACGTGCCTCCCTAAGCACGCTAGAGGTATGTATATTTTTTTACTTTTTTATATCTCTTGCAATATCAGCGTTTTTTTTACTAAAACAGAAGTCGTATAAATTAGAAAAATATACAGCCGAACAATGATATTATGTTTAAAAACATAATATCGTTGCGTCAGAAGTAAGCTTTTGTGTGGTGCACGCATGGGTCAGACCAGTTTCAATCGCATAGTTTATTAGATCAGCGAGCAGCAATCGGCTCAGGCGGGCTCAGGCGGGCTCAGGCGGCGCAAGGCTGCACGGCGCGGCTTCCGTAATGCTGTTACCAGCTTACGGGAGCGGTCAGAACCGAGTCATAGTAGTTCTGGCTCTACTATTCCCGATTCCTACGCCCGTCGTTGACTGTACGAACCAAAATACAAAATGTTCTATTCTATTATATTCTTAATTAATGGCGTCGCGTCGCAATAAACGTATGCATTTTGCCAATATCAAGTGAAAATGTAACTAAAGTAACAAAAATTGTACAGATGATTTGGGTTAAAAATGGAGTCTCTCAACACGTGTTTTTACAACAAGAACTCGGGAGAAACTCTACAAAATGTTAATGTCGATAAGTAAGCGTTACACTTACAATGTAAGCATTTGAGGCAATGATTGCCCTTAGTCTAAATGTCTATGATTACGATTCGTTATTTGATATTAGTCACAACAGGTAGGTTGAATCAGGTTGAATACGTAGCGGCTTGTAAAATAAGCATTAAAATATTCTTGCTCTGAGCACAATTCTGTAAACTGAAAATAATAACAGTTCAACGTAATTTTTGAGTGCGTTAGTATTTAATGGGTGTCAGGGGCGCGAGCGATTGTTCCAGCTGTCAATCAGATTTAGGTAACGACGTGCGAGCAAACAATTAATGTATAAGTATACCTAAAATCAATTAGGTAATCTTCTTCTTTTGACGGCTTTGATTGTCAGCGACGACTCTGAGTTACAGATTCAATATGACCATTTCCATGTAGCAAACCTACAGGTTCGTTGGGTGGTGGCTACATCCTTCCTCGTCAGCCGTGCATCAATTCTATCTCCGCCCACTCAAATACGTTGACCAGACCTCTTAATTTATCGTGAAAGAAATACCTACTGTTTCTGATATTGGCCAGAGGCGGAGGACGCTACTCAGTTATCATACTTGACAGCTGACTGGAAGTTGTAACAATTGAATTAACTTCCAAATAATTTAATTCTCCTTTATTATTGTCGTTATTTCAGTTCCATACTTAGCATGGTGCAGTCTGCTTTGTTTCCGTTATAATGATTTCCTAATATTTATATTCATTTTACCTAATAAATCCAAAAAATATTCTATTAAAAAATAAAGTATGTACGTATTTTAACCATATACTATTTTCATTTTTTTTTGCCATTTACTATATTTTCCTTTGTATGTATAAGGTAAAATGTGGTTTAACCTTGGTTTAATTACCCTTTTTGGTGACGGCTCGACCGCACAGGGCTCTTTATTATTATCTACCTATTTCTTTTTATTATTATTTCTGTGGCACAAGAAGAGTATAAAGTGCGCTTGTAATATCAGAGGGCGTTTCTTTATTGCCTTTCTAAAATGTAGAGTGTTAGAAAAAAGATTGTTCCTGTGACACTCGATCGCGATTTACATACTCGTAAGTTTTTGTTAGTCACGGACATCTCACGGAACAATATAAAATGACATAATGCAGATAAGTAATTAGGTATAATACAGACAAGAACAGGAAGAATAAAGAAATTTTACATGTTGTATAATGAGGGTTTAGTCGCAGAATACCAGATTCTCAAAATAACAGTTTCCCTAAATACCAGATTCACATTTTACCAGTAGTTCAGTTAAAAACAAAATCCTTGAATCTTTCAAATAAAAGTTACTATATTTTCATAGTATAAAACGTCTCGTACGTCGTTATGGTTAGCGATTTTGAACATTTTAATAGTCTTGTCTTTAGGGTTCCAGATAACCTCTTAATTCTGGTAAAATTCCAAAAATTTGAAAACATCGTCGTTTGTTGAGAGTGACATTTTGTACGCGTACAGACGACCAACGCCTACCAACGCCTACCAACGCCAACCGCGTAATGACGCGTTTGCCAAACATGTGGACACTATTGACGAGTGCGCGCGAGTGCCTTTGATTTGTGCAGAAAAACCGACAGCGCTCCGAAGTGCGGCAAGTGGACGCGAGCGACCGCAAGTTGTGGCAAGCTACGCCAAATGACTTCTATACACGTTGGCGCTTGCCTTCACTCGGCTAACTAGGCGAGCGACACCGAGCGATGGCAAGACAATGCAAATATACTGTCTACACGTTGGTATTGGCGTTCACTCGGCGAGGCGAGGCCAACATGTATTGCAGGCTTTATATAATACAAGGAGATAGGCCAAGCCGGCGTTTAACTTGTGACAAGTGTATGCCCAGTGGGCATACATTTCCTACACTTCGCCTTCCGAATAAGTCAAGTGAATACGTAACTCAGCGATTTGACCGATCTCCTTTGCGGCTGTGCTTAACTTTCATCGCTTCGCAGTCCTTAAGACGCGCGCAATGAATAGTGTATATTAAGGCATGCTCAACTAGAACCATGTTATGTAGTACGGCCGCTGATCGCGACACTCGGTCTACCTATGAACTCGGCGATTCGACCGATCTCCTTAGATTGATATATCTGTGGACGAACCAATAAGGAGGCGTCTTGATACGTGTCTTAAGCCTAATTTATTTATTTTTTATTTATTTATTTGGTTCGCCTTTAATTGTTACACTTGTTAATGTATGTGTACAATATTTTTAAAATTAATGCTAAGTCTTTAATAGAAGGTTGGTAAACACTGATTGCATAGAAAAATAATATTTAAACTGTAGTTAAAGTTTACAAAAAAGAAGACAATTCAAAGATTAACTAATCTACTTAATAACTAATTGGTACAGCTGCCATTTAAACATACGTAAGGATGTACTTAACAAATCTGTTTTACTGTTAAGTTTGTTGTGAAGCTTGCAAAGTCTTGGTATAGGGGAGTTAGAACTCTATACGGTTTTACGGAAGGGAGGAGATAGAAAGTTAATTGGAAATCTGGGATATCTCGCGGGAACTCTGAGTATCAATTTTAGAGAAATAGTAAATCTAAAACATTTCTTCTGCTATCTAATGATTTAATTTTGAAGTACCTAATTGAGACGTGCCTTATATCCCTTAAGAGCGTTTACGCGTATTTTGCGAAAACCGGCACTTTTTGAGCTTCTTAATTTCCATGAATTCTTATTCTACAAATGTAAATGTTATAAAAACTACTAGATAATATTCTTGCGCAAAAAGTTGTAAGAGAAAATATTTCATTTAATTCTTTATTCGTAAGTTATAACAAAATATTTTAACAGCATTTTTAAAATTTTACGACTAGATGCAATTTTGAAGCCCTTAATATCTGAAAAGGCTTGTAAACAAAAAAAATTGTAAACGCTAGTTTTAAAGAAATAAATGATTGTCACCACGTTGATTGATACGAGTGTATCGATGTCCTCCGGACTGACTCGCTCCCCTCCGACGCCGCATTATGCAGTAACGAGGTGTTGCTCGATGTATGTTTATGTTAATTGACCGCACTCGCCGACGCGTTCTGCTAACATTAATATCTGTACAAATATTTGAGTTATTAATATGGCCGTAGCTGCTCTGTCGGTCGTTGTCGCCTGAGAGGCTGTCGCGATTATCGTCTTTAAGTGCTTATATTCAAGTGAACACATGCTCTAATAACTTTCTTATGTATGTTCTAAAGATTATAATCTCAAGTAGGTATTTCAGAAAAAGATCTTTTCTATTTCATGTCTGCAACTAACTATCTTTTATCGTTGCAGCAGTATTCTTCGGGGAATGAAAGTAAAGATTGTCTTTTCTCAGAGAACTCAATTAGACTGTTTTTTATGTATGTTACCTCATAACTCTTTACTGGGTGTACCGATTTTTAAGATTCTTTTAACGTTTGGAAGGTAGTGTTTGTCATGTGGTCCAATTTAAATTTGATCGACATCTGACGAGTACTTTTTGAGTTATCCCTAATAATGCCTATTTAATTGACATAGATGATATCGTAATCTTATCACTTGTTTGTCTAACTCTAAAAGATCTCGAAATTTAATTCAGGAAACTGAAAATTTCTATACTTAAAACATTAGAAAAAAGCCTTCAAAACTAAAAACAAAGAAATATACATCTAAAATTTTAATCTAAATGTTTATTTTTTGAGGTCGGTGCCAACTGCCAACCTCAATATTTGGAATAAACGTTGTTTTCACTTGTACTTATTTGAGACCGACATCAAAAAAATATTTATATTTTGTAAACACAATTTTTGTTTTTTGTTTTGAAGTCGATTTTTTATTTAATTCAAGATAATGTTGTTTTATACAAATAGGTACTGTAGTAATTATAATATTTCTATCGCGCTGATAATCTTGTAAGTACGTATGCCTACTCAGTAGAGCTTTTGAAATCATTTTAAAAATGTATGACCATAATTAATGTTATTCACGGGTAAGCAGGGCTTGATTGCCAGCTACATACTACAGAAAAAAGTAAATTTTCGCCCTGCCCCATTTTCTGCAAACACAAAACCATGAGATTGTGAATAAGGAAATTAATTCAACAATAACTCTGTTCCAACCACACGTCGCTGCCATATTTGCAACTTTGTAACGCGACCACTTTAACTCATAAACGCGACATTAAAATGAAAAGTAGGTTTAATTAAACTTTCACTTCAATTTAGGACCCCCCAGTTTGTGTCCTGACGTGCAGTGTAATGGTAATTCGCAATAATGGGTGCGTGGTATTTAGATATGCCCTTATCACAAACTGGACTTTCATTTCGTTGGAGGAACCAATAAGGAGGCGTCTTGATACGTGTCTGAAAATTACGTCAAATACAGATCGAAGTAGAAAAGAAAAAAGCGCGGAGAGAGAGGGAAAATATAATAATATTTCCAAATTAATTAATATACCTAACTTAAAAAGGTTTCGATGTTTTAGCGTGAATATTTTGTTTTATTCATAAATGCATCTTATATTTATACCGCGAAATAAGACTGAGTAAGTATTCTTTAAAGACAATATAGGTATCTGTAAGACAATTCATTAGGTAGGTACATCCATCAAATATCATTTGACTACATAATAGACTATCGTACATAAGTATCATGTATGTAAAAAGCAACATAACTTCCACTTTGAATTAATTTGGGTTCGTTCGAATAGGGTAAAAGCCGGATAGTTGCACCAGTTGGATACTTGCCCCGGTTTCGAATACACAATGTTAGGGATACACACGGGACGTTAAATCATAATTTTTCCAACCCTGATTGTAAGTAGCCCTCCCGAAGACCTTAGTGTCATGTAAACTGTAAGTATAGATTCTTGATATACTGTAGTATAGACGCACATGTCTCGTCTGTGCGAACGAAAATCTTCCGCACCAAAACTCCCACAGGCCTTGAACTTATATTGGTAAGTAATTTCTATTGAATATTTTTATTTATGATTGTAGTTTCAGCCCACTTTTTGTTTCTTTGCATCCATTAGAGTTTGAGTTACACTGTATTACGTTTTATTTCTAAATGCTTTTTATTTATTTTGCAAATAAAAAGGCAAATATCCGTATCAAAAAGGATAGTTGCCCTAGTTACTACTGCGGATAGTCGCTCTATGGGCAACGATCCACAATTATAAATTCTTTCATGAGCAAAGATCGATTCTTTTCGTATTTTTTCTAACTCATTGTGAAAATAACTAACTCTGACCTCCCTGAGTCCAAAAATACCGTTTTTCGAATTATGTCTCTGTGTCCGTGTGTGTGTCTGTGCGTTAGCACGATAATTCGAGTATGCTTTAACTTATTGCAACCAAATTTAACATGCATGTATGACATCAAAATATAAGGTTACTATCAACTTTTGTGTCGTCGATCACGAAAGTTAAGTAACCAAGTGCGCGGTCAGTACTCGGATGGGTGACCAAAATTAAACATGCATGTATGACATCAAAATATAAGGTTGCTACCAACTTTTGAGTCGTTTCCGTAATACGAGAAAGTCAAGGGGATACCACTCCCGATTTTTTATAGAGCTTTATTGAAAAGTGGGGCAACTATCCAGTTTTTACCCTATGTTCTGTCACAGGAATTACGCCATTAGGTACATTTTATCACCATACCATATTAATAGATAAGATATTATTTAAATTCTATACTAACATCGCAAGGAAATGGATCGCTAATTTTCAGAAAGTTTTTTTTCGCAGAGTTTCCTCCTGTCATATATGCCAGTATGGATGGAAGTCTGAGGGATCATTTGTTCACTCTCGTGACAGAAACTCAGCAAAAACGGCCCCTAGTGTGGCTGCGATTAACATCAGCGGCACGAGTGAGCCACACGCTCAATACAATCGATTGAGCTATCAATAAAGTTATTATGGCTTTGCCTGAGGACTGTAGATAAGGCATGAGTAATAGGCTCTTCAGATTTGGGCGACTCTTAAAGTATATTAAGTACCGATAGTGCTTCATTTAAGGTCGAAATTATAATATTTTTATAGAAATAGCTGCCGTCCACCAATTATCCCACTCTGAACCTTACGTTCTTGTATCTTGTTTTTGATTACAACCTTTACCATCTGCATTTTCATTTATCGGCTGATAATATTTCAGTTTTATGTCCTTTATTTCAGTTTAGACCTCAGATGTAGCAATATACATATATCGACAAATAAACAGTGGCGGATGCACCAGTAGGCTGAGTAGGCTGGAGCCTAGGGCGGCAGATTTTAGGGGGCGGCAAACTTGACCCAAATTTTGGGAAAGGAGCTGGAGGAGGAGGATTTTAATAAAGGGAAAACGGCTCATGTAATGAGGAAGATAGAGCACAATAAAGTGGCAAATGTAATTAATATGATTGTGAACTAGGCATATGCTCGATGGAACTGCGGTATCGAATTTCACAAGCAGGGGCGGCAAAACTTGATTAGCCTACTGGCGGCAAAAATTTACTAGCCTACTGGCGGCAAATTTGTAAATCCGCCTCTGCAATTATTGCTTTACGTGATATACTAAATAACAATGATATTAAGACTCTTGTGCGTAATTAATTAGTATTACTAAAATAAGAAAAGCGTCGGTGGCGTAGTGGGTAAGGGCGTTGTGTCCCAACCGGGAGGCACCGGTTCGAACCCCGCCACGTACCAATTTGTTTTCAAATTTTGAATTCATATGTACGTTTAACCTACGCTTTTACGGTGAAGGAAAACATCGTGAGGAAACCTGCAGACACCTATAAAGAAATTCTTAGGTTGTGTGTAAAGTCGATCAACCCGCACTTTGCCAGTGTGGTTGACTAAGGCCTAATCGACCCTAGTGTGGGGTAGGCTCGAGCCCCTCGGTGGCGACATTATATGAGCTGTTGTGATGACTAAAATATACGCTTCAGCGTAGTTATCTTAGTTAGTGAAATGTTAATTTTGTTGATCTCACTAAGCATTATAAGTAAAAAATGCTTAGATGAAAAATTATAGTCACTGTGGCACCCCCTAACTTAAAACCGCTGTCATTAGCGACTTTCATAAGTTCACAATGAGTGAGTCGACTTGCGATCTAACGGCAATGTCTCTCAAATGCAATTTGTTTTATCTGCACTTTAGATATAATTTAGTTGCGAGCGCAATTGTTAATTGGACTCATTATCTGACGGAATCATCTCGTTACAAAATCTCGTTGGAAACTTCTGTACCTCTGTTTTATGGAGTGGTGCGGACATCGCGTTCATTTTTTTTATGGCAGACGAGAGGGGCACGAATGTGGGTCCCTATAATCTAGGAAGCCGGTAGTACCTTATCTACAAGAAAACATTACCGAGGGCAAGTTATGGTGCCTCTTTCGATGATATAATTTATCCTTATACATACTAAAAATTGCCTAATTGTCTTCTTACTTCTTAGCTTACTTTCGTCCACTGTTTAGTGATACAATAGCAAAATGAATCATATACCTAGGATTCCACGAAGGATTACTGTCTTCATAATCTAGCGTTGTGGCTTCATAATCCAACGCGCCGGAAACGAAAATCTCCAAAAGTACCGATTGGGATGGCCATTTTGTGGTGGATACAGAGATAAATGACGTCACCAACAGAATAAAGAAATATCTCAGAAGTATAATGAAAATTATATAGGTACATTGGTTTCTGCAGGCAGTCACCTAATGCCAGGTTTCAATAATCTTACCTTCGTTACGATTTTATTATTATTTAGTGGTTTTTTTATTTATTCATCAGATTACATACATCCATAATTGCTACTTAGTGACAATTTTGTCAGAATTTCTTTTGTGATATATGTTAGTGATGGAATAATATAATGTCCTTCTAAAATTAGATAGGACAAACATATATAGACACAATATTTCATGTAAGTAGGTATGTTATCGTTATTTATTTATTTGATCTCTCTCTCTTTTGGTTCAAAAAGCTATCCAGATACCTACCTTCTCGCATTAAAAGATAATGCATTAGATCGTTCAAATGTCACAGGTGTACCCAATCTCCTCACTAAGATAAATGTATGCATATAACTGTTTCGTAACTTTACACCTAACTGACTTTTTGGTAGTAGCTGGGTATTATTCAATAGTAATTTGATTTAAACGTTGAATTATACTGTGGCAGCTTGTTCAAGAGCTGTGTCTGTAGGCAACGACTGGTCATTATCACGCCGTTGCTATGACTGTGCAAGCCGCCCCTCGCTACATTAATCACTAACAGAAATTCGCAGAACGTGAAACAGACGAGCTTCTTTGAAGGGACAATGTTTTTGTGTCGCCGGCGGGCTGAGTAAACGGGCGCTGCACTCGCGAGTAACGTCGCTTCTAATGATAAAACTAACATTCTCTAAAGTCGTGGTCCTAAGCAAATAGCGCCACAGGCCACAGAGAACTTATGAGGCGTTTCCTCTGACATAGGTCCCCAATAAACGCATCTCATAATTATTTAAGTAAAATAATTACTTATTTCGTTATGGAATCATTTTTGTGTTTACAAACGCGTAAATATTTTTAATACTAGAAAAAATGTCCTGAAAAGAATCGACCTGCCTTAGGCGGGAATCGAACCCAGCATCTTCCGCAATCCGGGCGGCTGCGTTAACCACTACGCCACCGAGGCACTGCTTTCGCTGACGAAATTTGTCAGTGCTTGGTGCTTTTTTTTTTATGGTAAACATTGTTTTATCAAATCTTTGAAATTTGCACTTCTAAGATCCTAACGAAATATTTTTGCAAATATTTGACGCCCAGTTAAGATGAAACTACCTTATATTATGGAATAATTTTTGGGTTTACAAACGCGTAAATATTTTTATTATTATACTCTTTATTGCACATAAAAAAAGTTACAATTTTAAATAAAATACAATGTTTGCAAGGGCGGACTTATCTCTAAAAGAGATCTCTTCCAGTCAACCCATGAATGTGTGTGATAAGATTAATTTAGGGGACTATACAGTGCTGCGCAATTAAAAAAAAAACACAAAAAAAAACTTAAAATTTAGATATAGATACCATAAAAAATACATAAAACTTGTACATACATAGATATAATATATTAACTATACATACTATACAATACCTATAATAAAATATATATATGTAAATAATACATATTATATATACCATTCATATATATTATAAATATAGATAATGCTTACATTGATTAACCATAAATTTTGTGTAATAAATGCTTCTTCAGTCTAGTTTTGAAAGAGGCAACAGAGGGACTATCTTGTATAACAGCAGGAAGACCGTTCCACAGCAAAGCAGCATGAAAAGAAAAGGAGTGCAGATGAAAATTGGTATTGCCCTTAGGGAGCTCAAGCATTTTAATAACGCAGGGCCGCCTAGAGCGAGTAGGAGGTTGAGTGAGCTGGAATCGGGAACGAAGGTAGGAAGGGGCGTTAGGATCAAACAAAATTTTATAGAGATTGGACAGGATATGCACATTACGACGATCGCGAATGGGAAGCCACTTTAACTGAGCACGAAAAGCTGACACATGATCGTACTTTCGCAGGCCATAAATGAATCTGATGGCCAGATTCTGAAGACGTTCGAGCTTGTTAAGCAGTTCTTCCGTTACATCCAGATAGCAAATATCAGCGTAGTCGAGAATAGGAAGTAGGAGAGATTGCGCTAGCATAATTTTGGTTTTAAAAGGGAGAAAATATTGAAGTCGCTTGAGAGAGTGAAAGGAGTAATGTATACGCCTACTAACTTCGTTCACTTGAGGTACCCAAGACATGTTACAATCCATAGTTAATCCAAGATTTTTAATTTATACGCCACTAATTTATAATGAAGAAGTTCATTATAAATTAGTGGCGGTAACAAGCTGATGTTAAGTTTGTTTCTCAGTCTGCTACTACCAACAATCATAGCTTGTAACTTAACTGGATTAACAATTAAGCCAAAAGATTTTGCCCAAGCCAGAATTAAGGACAAATCATCATTTACTGCAGCAATAGCATTGTTGATCTCGGTCAACCCCGAATGCCTATAAATCTGTAGATCGTCAGCGTACAGATGAAAGGGCGAAGAGATAACATTAGATAATGCATTTATGAAGACCGAAAATAAAAGAGGCGACAGTACGCCGCCTTGAGGCACACCAGCAGTAAGCCCGCACCAGTCAGACTTAGCGTCGTCCCTTTTTACACATTGCTGGCGGCCAAATAAGTACGATTGAAACCATTTAACGGTTGGAAGCGAGATGTTAGCCGAGCGAAGAATACCAAGAAGTATGTCGAAATCAACCGAGTTGAATGCACTACTGAAATCAAGGAGACATAGTACAGTGAGTTTTGTGTTGTCCATAGCCGATCGGATGTCTTCTGTTACGTTCAGTAAGGCACCAACTGTACTGTGAGACGGTCGAAAACCAGATTGGAAGGGACACATTAAGGAATGGGTTGAGAGAAAGGAATATAATTGGTGATGTACAACGGATTCAAGGACTTTGGATAACAGTGGTAGGATGGAGATAGGGCGATAATCTGAGAAGGATGCTGGATTCGAAGATTTGGGCAACGGAATAATGTTGGCTTTCTTCCAGGATGTTGGGAAAACATTATGCGTCAAAGAAAAATTAATTATGTGGGTGATAACAGTGACGATGTCTTCCAATATTGGGATAACCATATCAAGACTTATTCCGTCACTTCCAATGGCCTTAGTAGTAATACCTTTGATAATCTTCGCTACGACATCCTTTGAAACAGGATTAAAAGAGAAAGAGGGACAGTCTGGTGGGACAAGACTTGACAGAAAAGTGAGTGAAGCCGATTTAGTAGACGTGTCTAGAATTATTGGAGGAGAAGAAAAGTGAATATTCAAAGTGTTAAGATCTACGGCATAGCATCTCTGCACAATCTGTTGCAACGATTGCGGAATATTTTATAGGCATCTAAGTTGATTTGGTTGGGGTTTTCTTTATTACGCCTTTTTGCTTTGTCTCTCAAGACCATCACCTTTCTGATGTACGGTGTCAACCAGGGTGCCGGCACATGCCTAACACGGACAGGGCGTATGGGTGCATGAATATCGTATATCCTGATCAGTTCCGCAGTAAAATTTTCAACCATGTCATCGATGTTTTCAGACTCGAGTAAAAAAGACCAGTCTATGCGCCTAACATCCTCTCTCAAGCGATTAATATCCATATGCCGAAAATTGCGCTGCAGAAGGACTTTACGTTTAACTTTGGGAGGGCGCACTTTATATGTGAGGAAAATTAGATCGTGGTATGAGAAGGGAGCCGATGTTTGCCCATAGGAATCAACTAGATTGGGGTCGGAAACTATCATTAAATCTAAAAGTGACGGCCTACAATCTGGATAAAAATGAGTCGCAGAAGATTTTGATAACATGTGTAGATTCAATGACGTAGTTACATTTAATAATTTTGTAGCTCTGGAGTCTTTTCGTAGCAAGCATGTGTTAAAATCACCCATTATAATGATATGGTCATATGAAGGTATGAGTATTTCCAGTACGCCCTCAAGAGTGGCGAAATAGTCGACCTTATCATTAGGGCTGTACAAACATCCCAAAAGAATTTTTTTGTGATGAATGAGGATTTCAATAAATATAAATTCTAGAGAACCAGGACACTGGGATTGTGAGCACTTGATGACATTTGCAGGGATGTGACCTCGGAGATAGATACCCACACCGCCACCCCCCATGCCAATGCGATCGTTGCGAAAAAGTTTGTAGCCTGGCAAAGAAAATCCAGTAGATGGAAGGGAAGGTTTTAACCACGTTTCGGAAATAAGAATACAATCGACTACGCCATTGCTAAAGGATGCAACAAGATCAGTGTAATGCGCAGGGATGCTTTGTGCGTTAATGTGCACAATCGAAAGAAATTTGGAATTGCTGTCAAATATAGACGACAATTTGGTAGGTATCTAAAAGTTCACTCTCTGATATGTCACTACTTTGCGCACTTTCAAATTCATCTGAAGAGCAAGAAAAATATTCTTCTGTAAGCATGATAAATAGATATATTAATATTAAAAAATAATAAATAGTATAAATACCTCTAAAAATTGAATATACAAAAACAAATCTGTATATACCACATGCATAGGTTGACAAAAATAACTTAATTAATATCACCATTAGATTAAAAGCTTTACAAAAATTAATACAAAATAATGTAACCGACAATAACAAAGAAAAAAGTAACTTAACTGGCTGAATGTATAAGTTGTCTTTGCTTCTTATTTTAAAATTACGCAATAGAAAAACACTCTAAACCTTATGTTATTTACCTGCTCTAAACTGAAGATTTGGCTGTATGGGCTACATCCCTTTGCCGTCCGTTAGCCGAAAAAATATACAAACAAAACAAAAAATCTGACAATAAAGTTAAGAATGACAGATGACATTTTTCAATTCAAACAACCAACAAACAACAAACAGCTCTTTAGACATATTCTTTCTAATCTGTGCAAACAGCAAAAGAAAATTGAATTGTGAGAAGTTAAAAGTACCTACAAAATATTAAATAATACCAATGAAAAAGTTTAAACACTAGATAGTTAATAATAAAAGATGAAGCATGCCTTACTTTTGGTTTCTAAACTATCACAGAATCAACAGTAATTAAAAGCCAAGATTGAAAGTCTAATTAGTCACCGGTATTCTTCGAGCGAGATGGATTCTGTGCAATTAACTTTTGCAACTCCGGCATGGTTGTAATTTTCAAACGGTTCTTGTCTGGAAGAAGAATAACCACAGATCCCTCCACAGATCAACACTTCCTGACGCCGAAATGATTCCTAGCCGCTACAAAAACCGCTTGCCTAGTCTTAGTCAGAAACTCACTGACTGTGATCTTGGAGCCCTTCAAGGATGTCTTGGCCTTCCACACCTGTGCACGATGTTGCATAGACACGAAGCGGACGAGTACAGGACGCACACCTTCTTTCCTTGCACCCAGTCTGTGACATGCCTCTAATGCATCTATTGTAACGGACGACAATTGCAGCTGCTTGTGGATTACATCCAAGAGCTTCTGATGAACATCCTCATCCTTGTCCTCCTTGATACCATGAAATAGAAGGACTTTTCTCCGAGAATGTGTCTCCAGACGGTCTTGGCCCAATGCTAGGAGCTCAACTTGAGACTTCAAGATGTTGAGTGTCTTCCAAACAAATGTTTTGAAAGAAGCATATTCCGCTGCTAATGTCTTCACTGTTGTATTAGACTCCTTGGTGCTTTGTTGAGGAAATTGTTTCTCAAAATCTGCCATACGGACACTGAAGATGGATGACAAGTCATCAATACTTTTGAGCAGTTGTTCAGCCGAAGATTCCATTATTTTTACAGGTGAAAAGTGTGTGAAAAGTTTAAATGGTTGTCAACCTATGTACTAGTGATGTTTTTATTAAAACATGTAAGTTTATAATATTTTTGCAAAATGCTTATTGAGTCCCGAAATGGTGGTAGGGCTTTTGACGACTTAAAAATACTTAGCAAAGTCCATTTAAATAAAGAGCCTTTTCATTTAATTTCATTTCATTCAGATGACAAACTCTTATACTAGGACGTCCTATGTAATTTGATTAGTTTCTGAAAACCCGCTCAAGATTATGGTTATTCTAAGATGTTCATAAATTCTATGTCTTTGAAAGGTCTATGTGTGCATTGCTTGACCGAGTAATATACATTAAGATTCCACATCACGGTGAACCTATTCCGAAGTGGGATCTCTCAAAAAGACAGAGCAAGAGTGACCCTGTCCTTTGACTCGCCAACTGCGTACAACAGTAATAATCAGTCATAGGAATTAGAAGCGTATGTTAACCTTCTGTACTCCCTTTATATTGTGCAGGTACAGTCGACAGAAAAACTAGATCCTATGACCAATTCATCACTTAACTTTTTGCTGACATTAAAACCGGTACTATCGAAATAATATGCCAGCTTTAATTTTGTAAAATGTTAAGCCGCTTTTGACGGTGACTGTAATACAGTCGGAATCTTAAGCAAGTGATCACGAGCGATCAGTTATTGCGCATGCGCGAATTGGCAGAGGTTCGAGACCATTATACCGTTGTCGCTACAGTCACAGCCGCATGTACTAACCATAAAGCCATACACACTACATTGAATCCTACTAATATGTATTATAAACGCGAAATTTCGTATGGATCTATGTATGTTTGTTACACTTTAACACAAAAACTACTTTATGGATTTTAATATAACTTTTCAATAATATAGCTCATACATCAGAATAATATATAGGCTATAATTTATCCCAATCCTGCGCAGACGAAGACTTTGCGTAAACTTGAGATTATCTCACGAATCACTCTGTCCGATGTCCCAACATCTATTATGTCGTTATAAAGGTACGGATTATTCCATTTCGTTGTGTTTAAACAGGAAACATTAAACTACTTTTTTAATTCTACTACGAATCAAATATTCAATGTTTACAACAATAAAAAAATCAATGACTATAAAGTTCGTCAAATAGTTGTTGAATTTGACTAAAAATCTTTACGCAACGTTGCATTTTAACAGAAGACTGTTTTACATAAGTTTCAATGTTACCTAAACCTAAAACTGGCCGAAGGCTCCTTTTATGCAAATAATGTCCGTACCATGACTGTAATTCGTTGGCTTGTAATTTATTAACCGACTTCCCAACAGGAGGAGGTTCTGTATTCGTCTGTATGTATTTTTTTTTTTATGTATGTTCACCGATATCTCCGTCATTTCTGGACCGATTTTCAAAATTCTTCTTCTATTCGATAGTGTTTACTCCTGAGGTGGTCCCATTGTCACCAAGTCAGGATCTGATGATGGGAAGCCAGGGAAATCGAGGGCAACCCTCAAATTTTATAGGCATGTACAACGTTTTTCATATTTTTTCTAAAACTATACTAGTATTTGCGTCTGGTAGTCACCATCTCATGTTGATGAGCTGATGATGGAAGGTAAATGTATGTTCACCGATATCTCTGTCATTTGTGGACCGATTTTCAAAATTCTTTTTTTATTCGATAATGTATACTTCTGAGGTGGTCCCAATGTCACCAAGTCATGATCTGATGATGCAAAGCTAGGAAAATCGAGGGCAACCCTCGAAAAACAACGGAATGGGAGGGTTATTCATATTTTTTATAAAGCAATTCTAGTATGATTGCGTGTGGTACTCATCTCATGTTGATGAGCTGATGATGGATGGTAAAACTCCTTAATTGTTAGGAGTTAGTTGTTGATTATTTAAATATTAAAGGTACCTAAAGACCGATAGTTGTGTTCTTTCAGGTAATTTAGGTGAGCTGATGATGAAACAAAAAACTCCTTAATGGTTAGGAGTTGGATGATATTTCTTTAAATATTAAAAGTACCCAAAGAGCGATAGTTGTATTCTTTCAAGTTATTCAGGTGAGCTGATCATGGAAGGAAAACTCCTTAACGGTTAGGAGTTGGATGATAATTCTTCAAAGAAATAAATGAATCAATGAATCATTGAATACTATTGAGTTATGCGACAAAATCAAGATCCTTACTGAAAAGAGAGGGCGCTACTGCGCAACAGTCAACATCGGCTCTGTCGATATTTATATTTAAAAATCAAAAGAACTTAAAGTTATTGTTAAAATTAAGTGAAATGTGTTAAGTCTAATCCAAATAGCAAGTGTGAATGTTTGTGGAGAATAAAATTTAATATTTACTGTGCAATTAAAAGTTCAAAACATGATAAACTAATAACATTGAATATAGTGTAAACAAAGCAAAGAAAACAATATCAGTGCAAACAAAAATTATATAATACAAACAGTGCTGTAAATAAACTTTATTCGTTTTATAAATTGCAAAAAAAGTGGTTCAAATTAATATCTCGTAAACTGAGGGTGTCTTGTGATTAAAACATTTTAAATTCAACACAACACATAACGACTTAACTTAAAGCTTTAGGATATGAGAGATATGTACTATTTCATCACTTCAAAGTAAGATTCCGTGGCTCAGTAAGGTATCGCATGGACCGAATTTAAGACGTTCTTGACAACGTGTTATAAAGGGATTCTATATTACGACAAAAATAGAAACCTCTTTTATCAACACTTTTAAGATTATTGAATTTTTGGAATGAATTTTGACTAAGAAGTGATATCTATCCAAGCAATCGGTGACTAATTGCTAATTGGAAAACTAGCGACACCTGTTGGAAATTTGTAGAACCACATGGTCTATGCAAATGTTTAATGTGACTCGCATATTCGCAACTCAGTTATCGATCTTCATAGCCTAACGTACATTGATTCACTGTTCAGTCCAGAGGTCTACGGTTCGAACCCAACTCGAAACGGCATTTTTTGTTGGTTAAATTTGTATATTATTGAACAAGATGAAACAAAATAAAGCTCTGACATTAAAGTGCAACACTTGCAACAAATACTATAATCTACAAGATGCAAATGTATCTGAGAAAAGGTATAGACTCATGACCACGGAGAATAAAAATAGTTGGAGATGCCAAAATTGCTTGAATAAACCTCAAATACCTACTACAAATAAAAATAAAGAACATATCTCAAGATTGGAGAAACAGATAAACATAAGTAATAGCAATATAACGACTCGTAAGCCACGTTCACATTCAATAAACTCAATTCAAAACTCTTCAACAAATGTATCATGTGACAAAAGTAGCTACGACTCCATAGATCTCGATTGTTCCGTCAGAAGCGTACCAAATTTATCAAGGGATAATAGCCAAGTCACAGAGCTTAAAGAAAAACTGCAATCCCTTGAAGAACAACTACAAGCAGCACACAACGAAATCGAAACATTAATACTAGAAAATTCACAATTAAAGAAAGAGTTAAAACATAATATGACGACAACAAAAATATTGAAAGAAATAAATAGCCCTTACAAGAAAAAAAGGACGATTAAAGAAAAGAAAACAACTGCGCTTTCAGATTCTACAAATGAAATATCTTCGTTATTATCACCAACATCTACAAGGGTAGCTATGCCTATAGACTCGCAAAGTACACCAATTCTTAAAGTACCTATAACAACTGGTCTGAAGAAAAATGAACACGTGTCAAGTTCTGCGCAAAGTAATGGCATAATAAATACTGTCATAGATAATGTTTACCAGAGCGAGAATGAGATCAACAACAAAGATGACCGGAAACCTGAACAAAAAGTATTAATATTTGGAGATGACGAGGGGAAAGGTGCCAGCAGAATTCTTCAATTCCTATTAGGAAATAAATTTAAAGTATTCTCTTTTTTAATGCCGGGAGCAAGAATTAAGCAACTCTTACACAATTGTTTATCTCAATCTAAATCCCTTACTAAATCTGACTATGTTATTATTATTGGTGGATCTAATGACAACAATATTTTAGAGTTACAAAGTTACTTATATTATTATATAAATAAATTAAACCATACAAATGTAATCCTACCACACACGTACAGAAATGTAAATATAAATAGAAACGTATCATTCAACTGTTATGAAAATATATGCCATCAATTTGAATGGACTTCTTTTGCAACGTATACGTATAGCAGACATCATACGACTTACTCGAGATTGAAGGATTTGTGTAGGAATATACTAAAAACCGTGTTAAATCGAGAATATAGACGTAAATTCAACGAATACTACCTGACAATTGCTTCAAATAAGAAAATTACAAATATAGCTGCGATAAACAAACAAAAACAATATGACAAAATAACAGTAGGGACTCAAACCGTTGACGAAAATATTTTTTTAGACTAGAAAGTAGTAAATTAAGAATTTTTCATCAAAATGTAATGAGCTTAAAAAATAAATACAATGACATTGAAATATACATAAATACAATTACTCCTAAATTTGACATTTTATGTTTTACCGAAACTTTTGCAAATAGGACAGATTTGGACTGCATTAATATTAATAACTTTATTTTAGCGTCATATTACTCCCGAAAAAAATCCAGCCGAGGAGGAACATGTGTGTTCATTAACAAAAGATTTGACTTTAAAAAAATTGATTGGTTACAAGACATTTCAGTTGATAATGTTTTCGAATGCTGTGGAATCACACTTTACGATCCATATCTTACAGTAATATGCATATATAGACCTCCAAATAGTGATATTGATATATTTTTGCAAAGATTAGATGCGGTATTATACAAATTACTACGCCAGTCAAGGAAAATTTGCAACAAAATTATTCTAGGAGGTGATTTTAATATAAATGTTTTAGACTCTACTTCAAAAAATACAAAGCTCTTTGTTTTATTATTGCAAAGTTATAATATGTTATGTACAATTAATGAACCCACACGCATAACATCACATTCCAAAACATGCATTGATAACATAGTAACAAACATTAAAAAATATGAAACTAAAGTTATAAATAATGGGCTATCTGACCATACTGGCCAAGTTATAATACTTCCTCGTAAGCCTAAGCACACAGTAAAGTTTTGGTACGAATATAGAAGGAAAGTTGATAAAAATCTAGACATTTTCAATAAATATATTGCACAAACAAGTTTCTCTGAAATATACGAAATGCGTGATGTTAATTCCGCTTATAACAAATTCTTAGAACTGTTTACAATGATTTATGATCTATGTCTCCCTATAGAAAGAATTAAAGTTACGCACATGCAAAAACCAAACTGGATAACTAAAGGATTAAGAATATCAAGCAAGCGAAAACGTGAACTTCATAAAAAATTACAAGAACAAAGAACCATTAAAAACATTTATACATATAAAAAATATAAAACAAAATTAAAAAACTTAGTTAACTTCTCGAAACGACAAACAAATCTTAGATATATTAACAATAGTACAAATAAAACAAAAGCTACATGGGGTCTTATTAAGCTACACACATCACAAAACAAACAATTAAATCAAACAGTGAAAAGCTTGAAACACAATAATATTGATATTACGAAGCCTCAGGAGATCGCCAATATCCTTAATACATTTTTTGTAACACAGAATGTCATTGATAATACATGCGTAAACTATAAGTCAAGCTTAAGCAGTTCCTCTAATAGTATGTTTTTAAGACCTACAAACCGAAATGAAATTATTACATATGTGAGGCAATTTAAATCAAAAAAAAGTTGTGGACACGATGGTATTAGCATTCAAGTTATTAAATCCTGCATAGGTTATATAGCTGAACATTTGGCTTATATTTTAAACAAAATGTTAGAGACCGGATTGTTCCCTGATAGCCTAAAAATAGCTATCATTAAACCTTTACATAAGAAAGGTCCTCAAGACGTTGCAAGTAACTATCGGCCAATTGCTCTCCTACCTGCGTTTTCAAAAATATTTCAAAAAGTTATATATAGTAGGCTGCTAGACTATCTAAACAAAAATAATATATTTCACGCAAATCAATTTGGATTCAGGAAAGGATTATCTACGTCGTTAGCAATCTATCGATTCTTGGAAGATGTCTGGCAATCCATTAACGAGCGAAAACATTGTACTGCTCTTTTCTTGGATATGTCACGCGCCTTCGATTGTGTTCTGCACCCAGTCCTCCTAGAACAGTTAACCCGTATTGGAATCCGTGGCATTGCATTGCAATTATTAGAATCATACCTACTCAATAGGATACAAGAAACTGAAATAGTATTTTTAAATAAAGGCACAAAGTCGCTTCAAATCACCAAATCCGATCCACAAAATGTTACTGTGGGCGTGCCACAGGGCAGTATTCTAGGGCCATTATTATTTTTGGTGTACATTAATGAGCTCCCAGATATCACCAACAACCTTTGTGTAATGTTTGCCGATGATGCATCTATATTATTTGTTAAGAATGTCGATTCAAGCTTAGAAGAATATGAAAATAATATATGTTTGACATTACAGAAATTGACGACCTGGCTAAGTTCATTAAATTTAAAAGTTAATCTACAAAAAACTAACATACTACAACTACGAAATTATAAAAAAGAACCACTAAATCTTAACGTAACACTTAGCAATGCAACAATTAATGAAATTGATCATACAATTTTTTTAGGACTAACATTAGACACTCACCTTAACTGGAAGTTTCATTTGGAAAAAATAAATAACAAAATAAATAGTTACTGCTACGCATTGTCGGTATTGATTGATGTATCGTCTGTGGAGGTAGCTTTAAGTGCTTACTATGCCAATATTTATTCCATTTTAAGTTATGGCATTATATTTTGGGGCAATTCCGTCAATATAACTAGTACCTTTGTCTTGCAAAAACGTTGTTTGAGAATAATATTTCGTAAACAGAATGACGAAACGCTTAGAGATATATTCAAGGAGAAACAAATCCTAACATTGACTTCTATTTATATTTTAGAAATATGTAAGTTTGTTAGGAACAACGCGTCAAAGTTTAAGAATGTATCAGATATGAGAGTGAGAAAAGTCCCCATGAGACAATACAATAAATTGGTACTCCCAAGAATCAACTCTAAAATTTTCGATAAAAGTACCTATGTGTCTGCTATACGCATTTATAACAATTTACCTGTAGCTCTGAAAGATCTCCCTGACCATAAATTTGCCAAACATTTAAAACGATGGTTAATATGTAAGGGTTTTTATGACACCAATGAGTATTTTATTAATTCAAATATTTGACACTTAAATTTGACATTAAATCTATAATTAAATATTTAAACTTAACAAAATGATAATCAATAGAATGTTATATTGTATTAAGTTGACAAATTTTATTAATATGTGATTAAAATTAGAATTACTTATATAATTTAATTTTTGACATTATTAAATCTATAATTGAATTATATTTTATCAAACTAATTGACATTATAATCAATAAAATGTTATCAAATTACAGTAGTGAATTGACAAATGTTAGTAATAAGTATGTGATTAAAATCAGAATTATAATTAAAATTTTGACATTGTATACCCGACAAGGGTAACTGTTATTACTCCCTGTATGCAATAAAATCTATCAGTAAGGTCAATTTGTAACAGTTATGCAATAAATGATTCTATTCTATTCTATTCTAAAAATTAGAACTTGTAAACCAACAACTAGACAGTGCACACCAAGAAATAGAAAACTTACACAGTGAAAACTATCGTCTGAAGTTTGACCTGAATAAAAGCTATAAAACGATTGATAACTACAAAAAAGTTAGCATCGGAAACCAAATAAACAGAACGCCTCTGTCAGGAAGAAAATCGAAGAAAAACAAACGGATAAATCTTACTCCTAAATGTTATACGACCCAGTCAAATGAAGTTGAGGCCAACCAGGACGAGTATGAAGACAATATTCTTGAAAATCATTGTCAAGAAACTTCCCCTGTCTCCTCCCAAATAGTTACCACTACTAAAAACTTGCAAGAACAGTGTAAAACTACAAAACGTCAATTATTAATTTTAAGTAACAGACATTACTCAGGTTCTCTCAAATCTATAGAAGACATTTTTTCGGAAGATTTTAAATTGTGTCGGTATCTATCGCCTAACAGTAGAATTAAGCAACTCTTTACTAACCTAAAAGAAAAATTGTTTGAATTCACTATGAATGATTATTGTATTGTGATATTAGGAGAAGCAGATTTTAAGTTCGATTGCAATTATATTGAATTAATAAATACAATTAAGGACTCACTTAAATTTATAAACAACACAAACATAATAATATGTGCACCTACATATATACTAGGGGCACCTATTTACAATTATAAAGTTGAGTTGTTTAATCATTTCTTGTACCTGGAGCTACAAAGCAATCAATACGCACATATCTTTGACTCAAACAGAACTCTTACGTATGAAATGTTCTCACATTTGACAGGAAGAATTAATAATTTAGGAATTTTGAATATTTTTTGGACTATAATGGAAAATATAAGATTTGACTTTGCGATATTTCCTGCTAATATTGATTGCAATAAGGCCATTGAATGTAGTGCTGAATCAAGTTTAAGTTTAACGAACCATTTATTTCGTGTTTAATTGCTTATATATACTTCATCAAAACATAAATGGTCTAATTAATAAATCAAATTCTTTTATGGTGAACATAGAAAGTTTAAAGGATACAGGAAATCCAATAGATATTATATGCATAACGGAACACAACATGATGGAAATAGACTTACATCGTCTCAATATAACAAATTATAAATTGGCATCCTACTTTTGCAGGAAACAACATAGAGGTGGCTCTTGTATTCTAATTGAAAACTGCCATGAATATGAAAATGTTACGTACATAGTGAAACAATCAATTTGTGATGTTATTGAATGTTCGGCAATAAAACTGAAGCAGCATAAAATGTTTGTCGTGTGTATGTACCGACCTCCTCGGTCTAGAGTAGATCTAGTTAATTTATTTTTAAGTAAACTTGACCATATCTTAAAATATTTAACTGAAGTAAACAACTATAAATTAATTATTTGCGGTGACTTCAATATTGACATTTTGAAAAATAACAAAAACACTAGAGATTTTAACCATGTCTTATCCACATATAATGTGAAATTTCAGTTTTCTGAGCCAACTCGATTGCGCAGTAATACTTGCTTAGATAATATTATACACAATATACGCGGCGCAAAGGGAATACTTAAAGAGTTAACTTTATCGGATCACATGGCACAAGTTCTTAAGGTACCTGTCAAAAGAACGTGCAAGTTAAAATACTGGTACACTTATCGGCGAGATTTGTGCGTGGATAATATTAGAAAATTTAGCAATTGCATTGCGAACCTGAGTTTTAATGAAGTTTACGAAACAAGAGATCCAAATGTTGCGTTTAACAACTTTCATGACCTTTTTACACTCTTTTATGATCTGTGTTTCCCGAAAATAAGAATAAAAATATTTACTACAATAAAACCCACATGGATCTCTAAAGGTATCAAATTTTGTAGTAGGAAAAGACGTAATCTTTTGTGGAAATACCGTAAATCACCTACAACAACAAATAAATCTGTGTTTGAAAATTATACAAGTCGATATAAAAAAATTATTAATCTTACCCAAAAGGCACAGAATGAATACTTTATAAACCAATCTAAAAACAAATCTCAGGCAATGTGGAAAGTGATTAACAAATACAATAATACCTTACCAAGGGAAAACATCGCAAGTATATTGAATAATAACATAGAAATAACTGACCCGAGAGAAATAGCAAATGCATTTAATAACTTTTTTATTGATTCTGTAAAAAATTATAATAACAATGACATCAAATTTAATTCAATTCGAAATAATCAATTAAAATCAATATATCTTTCACCGACTTCGACATTTGACATAACTAGAATTATTGTATCTCTAAAAAATACGCATAGTGTAGGTCATGATGATATCTCTACTCGTGTAATTAAATATGTAGCAAATATAATATCACCGATCCTATGCCACATTACAAACTTATGTATGGAACAAGGAACATTTCCAGATAGATTGAAATTGACAATTGTTATTCCATTATTTAAAAAAGGCGAGAAAAAGCTCATAAAGAACTATCGTCCTATAGCATTGAACTCTATTTTCTCCAAGGTTATAGAAAATGTTATATATGGAAAATTAAACCATTTTTTTGAAATTAATAATATATTTACAAGTCACCAATATGGTTTTCGTAAGAACAAGTCGATAAACATGGCAATATATGATTTCTTCGAAAAGGTCATCAATAATGTACACAAACAGAAACCAACAATAGGTATGTTTATGGATATGTCTAAAGCATTTGACAGTGTTGATCATAAAACATTACTCAACAAACTTGAATCATACGGTGTAAGAGGCAATGTCAATAAACTCATTGAATCATATTTAAGTAATAGGCGTCAAATTACGCATTTAAATAGGACTGACCTTAAAACTGGCATTAACACTACTCATGCTTCACAAGAAAGGCCAGTTTTTTGTGGGGTACCCCAAGGCAGTGTTTTAGGCCCTCTGCTATTTATTATTTATATAAATGACCTACCTAATGTTGTTACTAATCACTATATAACTATCTTTGCCGACGACAGTACTATTTTATTTACATATGACAATTTAAACAACATAGAAATTGACATAAATAATACATTGACATGCTTGATTAAGTGGTTGACTTTAAATAATTTGACAATTAATTTGAGCAAAACCTTTTTGATGAATTTTAAGCAAAGAAATAACATTCCATTACACGTTGACATTAATTATATGGGCAATTCAGTAAAAGAAGTAGATTCTACAAAATTTCTAGGCTTGACTATTGACAACAAGTTGACATGGAAACCTCACATTAGTAGTTTAGTGAGTAAGTTAAACCAGTTTTCTTATGCACTGCATAAATTGAGAAAAGTTGCCAACATTAAAACTATTCTAACAGCCTATCATGGGTATGTAGCATCAACACTAAGATATGGTATATTGTTTTGGGGTAACACTACTGGTAAAGAGAATATCTTTAAAGCCCAAAAGAGGTGTTTGAGATCAATGTTCGGTTTAAAACAAGACGACTCATGTAAACCATATTTTCTGAAGCATAAAATTTTAACTCTGCCATCAATATATATTAGTGAAATTGCAAATTTTGTTAAAAACTATCCGCACTACTTTGAGTCATGTCCCATTGGAAGTCGTCGTGAGGGTAATTTGAAAGTGACTCAGGGATGTAAAGCTCTTCTCCGAAAAATTAGTGTAAATTGTATGGCACCTACCATTTACAATAGGATTCCACTAGATATTAGAAATATTAATGACAACAAAAGATTTAAATCTGCTCTCAATGGCTTCCTTGCTGAAAAAGTATATTATGACATAAAAATATTTTTAAATGATAAGACAATATTAACTAGTGATGGATAATTTGTGTATAATAACAAATAATATAATTTTGACATTAAAATATTTTATTTGACGATTACAGAATTTGACATTAATTTTAATTTTATTACATACATACCTACATAATGATTAATTATTATTGTTTGTTATTTAATTTTAATTTTAATATGTTCATATGCCTATATGGCGAATCATGGCTGTACTGATATTTTCTAATATTCAAAACCAATGTAATACCCATGCTTATGAATGAATAAATGAATTATGAATTATGAATAAAGATTATAGGCACGTAAAGACCGCTAGTTGTATTTTTTTAAGTTAATCAGGTGAGCCGATGATGGAAGGAATAACTTCTTAACTGTTAGGAGTTGGTTGATGACTATTTAAATATAAAAGGCACCTAAAGAACGATAGTTGTATTTTTTGAGGTTATTCAGGTGAGCTGATGATAGAAGGTAAAACTCCTTAATGGTTAGGAGTTGGACGATAATTCTTTGAATATTAAAGGTACCTAAAGAGCGATAGTTGTATTCTTTCAGGCTATTCAGGTGAGCTGATGATGGAAGGACATTAAGAATTGGATGATAATTCTTTAAATATTAAAGGTAGGTACCTAAAGACCGAAAGTTGTATTCTTTCAGCTTGTTAGGTGAGCTGATGATGGAAGCACCGTAATAGTTAGTATTTGGATGTTAAACTTGCACAAAACTGTAACATTTTCTTACACATAAAACCACCTCTGGCAGTAAGGCAGTATAATAGAGAAAGTTTGCCAGCCTGTCGCCTACATAAAAGGGGCACAAAACCCAAAAAGTAATCCGCCGAATGGCAACGCACTTCTAATGTTAAAGTGATTTATGGTTAATATTGCAAGTGTCTATAAGCGACGGAACCACTAAACACCGAGTGGGTGGCAAGTTTGTTGGTCATCTCGTAATATATAAATAAAAAAACAACAATTATTCCACATAAAACACTAAAAATAGAAAAATAAACAACTTTTAAAAAAAAAGTCCAACCGACTTCAAAAAGTATAAAAATAACATATTATTAAAATGTGTGCTAGGTACCTGCTGTACTGTTTGAAGTCGGTGCCAAGCCAACTAGGTATTCTATAGGTCCGCTTGCCACATCACATTCATTGATCACACCATCCCGCGATTGCGACCGACCGAACGCGCCAGCTTAGGTGATGAGGGGCTCGTGGTGCTGAACGACTGGCATGGCTTGGCACCGGGTTCAAACAGTACAGCAGGTACCTAGCACACATTTTAATAATATGTTATTTTTATACTTTTTGAAGTCGGTTGGACTTTTTTTTTAAAAGTTGTTTTCATAGTTACGATCCTATAGAAAATTCGGACTGACTGAGCTACAACAAAGGGTGACCGAGATTAGCTAGTATTGTAATATAAACTAAAAAATAAAATCTACCTACAATTAATAAAATAGATTTGTAATATAAAAATTATTTTCCGCCCTCAAAACTAAAAACGGAGGTTTTTTTTTTTTGCATATTTTTTTTGTGTTGTCGGTCCCAAAGACAAGTGACTAGGTACGTTTAATATTCCAAATGTTGAGGTTAGCACCAAAAATTTAGATTTTTATAGACATAAATTTTTTAATTTCCGTTTTTAGTTTTGAAGGCTTTTATTTTATTTTATTTATTTAAAAGTAATTTATTAGAATTTTTTAGGAAACTATCTCGAGATCTAAACAAACAAGTAATATAATGATAACGATTTCATCCATTTCATTGATGTCAATTAATTACGCATTATTGGGGACATCGAGCACTTAAGTGCTAAAAAAGTAAGAATTCATTGTTTCATGATATTAGAATGAACTACATTATAATAGGTACCGTAGGTGCGTACAATAAGCCCCTTGGTATCTGAATCAATTTATTAGATATAATCATCGCTGACAATTCATATTCGACTGCAAATTGATCGTAACAAGATAATATCTCCTAACCAGAGCATCGTTGACCTCGGGGGCGACTTTGTACAGTCGAAGACAAACATAATGGATTCACTAAATACTCGTAAGTGGTTTAAAATTTTCTCTAGGTCGGAGTAGGTACATCGTTATTCAGATACTCCGTATAAAAGGGTTAGGGGTAACTCGTCCCTGTATATAACTGTTCATCGGGCCCACGTGGCCTCCATTAAAAAATCTAGTGGTCAACTGGGCCCACATTAGTTTAGCAATGTGGGCCAAGTGAGGGTTGTACATTCCATAAAGGCTAAGTTGGTTGGAGTGATACTACGAACTAATTATAACATAAATTATATTACAAAAGTAATAAAAAAATATTATTAATAAAATGGACACAACAAATAAATGAAATAAAACGCATAGACTTCAGTTCATCCCTGAACATGGCGCAGGCAACTGCGCCGAAATCACGGTAATGTTATCTAATAACATAACCGTGGGCAGAATCATTACCGAAGGCAATTATTTCAAGGACAGGGCCGAGTCACAGTGCTGTATAGATAACATTTACCGTGCCGAAATATTGGGTTAATAGAAAAACACAGGTTTAATGGCGGGTTTCAATAACCTAACTAACTAATAACGACAGACAGTTTCCATGGCAACTGTAGAATTTTGACATATTTTGTAAAGGATATGGATATCTGCTAAGGATATCTGTCAAAATCTTATCCTTATTAAGCAAAAGTGTAGATAGATAAGTTATTGAAACCGGCCATTAATTCCTGTTCTCATTTATTTAAATGATAACGACTACGCTAGTTCAAAACAATACAACAAATAAAACAAGAGGGCCCTAGGACCAGTTTTACAGGGACGAGTTACCCCTCACTTAAATATATGTATCATATTCTTGACAATTCAAAAGTTTTGTCTTTTTGGCATATATTTACTAACGTGACTGTATCCGAACAAGTAATATTTGATCGAAAATATTGCTCTCTGTCATCTCTGTGCAAATAAGATAGTAGATACCGCATGAATTGATAATTTTGTTGAGAGCATATTATGTATAGTTCATTAAAATTGGTTGTGGTTATTGGATGATTGGTTATTTCAAGCTAAACTCATCGATAGTGATGTGTTATGATCGATAATTTTACAAATGATTTAAGGAATTTCCCGGACTACTGAGATGATTTTGACTCATTGGCGCCGCCCACTCACGCCCGCACAACTTATAAGTATACTTAATCCATACTTTATCATTTAATTTTCATTTGTATTCTAGTTTCATTTCATTTATTAGCGGCCCCTCGACGCGGTGACGCTCATCTAAAAATACATTTATTTATTTAAGTTTGTTTATAAAAAATATCCAAAATTATTATGTTACTAAAATTGTCTGTTATCTATAACTATAACACAGTCGCGAATATTAAGATATTACGTCACATTCTTTCCGTATGACGCTCGAGCGAGTGAGAGGACGATGACGTCACGGCGAGCATATGCACCTAGGAAAAATTAGCGTGCGGACATTTTTACGAGTCTTTAAAAAATGTATTGTGAAGCTATTTGAAGTGCTAGAGAAAAAAATTAAATGTCATATTTTAAGTTGAAATGTCTTTATTTAGAAAAAAATTAAACACCGTTCCAACCTTTATTCTCATGACGCCACATTATTTTCAGCGGTTAACAAATTTTTGTTTTCCGTCTCCGCTAATCGGGATGTCAATGAAACAATTTTCCTTTTTAGCCTTCGATTGGAATCACTTAACTTCTTAAGTTTTTTATTTTTTGTCTTGACGACATTGGTTAATTCAGTTATTCGTCTACAAAGGCGTTTTACAATTAGAGTATCATTTGCTGATGCAGTACCATGTATAGGGGAAAATCTTATTTTCTGTCGTGTTGGCGTGTCTGGTAGGGAAAGTTTTGGCGAACCGGAAATCTGAAAAGATAATTACATATTCCAGAAATACAATAAACTATTTTTATAATAAATTAATTAAATATTTGCCCCTAAATAAGAGGTATGAAATAGTGTTTTTATTTATTTATATAAGGATTATAATATACCACTTCATTAGATGTTGTGGCTGCTACTGACTCAGTGTTTTCAGATAAAGTATCTAAATTTACATTCTCAGTCATTGGAGCGGGTGCCTAAAACAAATAAATAAGTACAATTATAACTGGTGGTAATGCAAAGTAAGTGTAAGTCATGCCTTTATTGTTTCTTAATTTTAATGTAAAAACCATACCAAAATTGGTAGATATAAAGATGGTACAGCTGAATCCATTAATCTCCGACGATTTTTCATGATGTGAAAACTGTCTTGGGTAAAGTGCCTTGAGCAAATAACGCTGTTGTTGGTAGGAAACCACTTCTCTCCGCGGCAAGTTGCGTCCATCCATTGTTCTTTCCTTTTGGGACATTGCGGAAACCTTGGAAAAAAACATAAGAACACATTACATATAGGTTCATGAAAGTTTATACTTTTCCGGAAAAGGAAGATTTTTTGGACTAGCTACTGGACCCTAACAAAAATCTCGAGTAACCCATTTTCAAAAAATGTTAGTGATCAGGTCGGCCTTATAAGAGCACACTCCGCTTGGTCATAAAAATAGTAACGCTGAACCGACCACACAAATGGCCGACCTGACCCGTTTCGGTGGCATTTTTATGGTCAAGTAGCCAACTTATTTGATTTTTCTTGTACTTTTTTTGTAGTAGTACATATCGAAAAATCTACATATAACTGTTAAAGTCATTGAAAGATCTCACAGTACAAATAACTTTTAGTACGAAGTCGCATCTGATACTATAAAAAAATCAGCTCTTGCATACATTGCAAGTACATATTGTCTTTTAAGTTGTTTCACTATGATGGACAACTTTCGAATAAAAATACAATTTAATATAATAATAAATATGCGCGTTTCCAATCAATGAAACAGACATTATATTTTTGCCATAGCCTCCAGAATGAGGGTGAATACTTTAAATATAGACATTTCAACTTAAAATATTTATTAAATGCCATAATTTAAGTTGAAATATCTATATTTTTTTTTAATATTTTCTCAAGTTCTTGTTGTAAAAACACGTGTTGAGAGATTTTTAACTCAAATCTACCGTACAATTTTTGTTACTTTTAACACACTTTAATTAAGAATAGTATAGTAGGTAATATAGTATTTTTTTTCTTTAGCACTTCAAATAGCTTCACAATAACTTTTTAAAGATTCTTAAAACTGTCCTAATTTATCATTTAAAGTTTGCCGTGACATCATCGTCCTCTCACTCGCTCGAGCGTCGTATGGAAAAAAATAATAGTTTAAAAAACTAAAAACGCGTTTTCAGGTTAAATAAAAAACTAAAAAGTGAAAAATGACTTTTTAGTATAGAAACTAAACGATGAACGAAAAGTATAATTACTATTTAGAGAAAAACGTGGGGTGCTCAATTACTAATAGTTCTTTAAAATATTAGATCGGTACAATTAAATTGAGCACCCCACGCTTTTCTCTAAATAGTAATTATACTTTTCGTTCATCATTTAGTTTCTATACTAAAAAGTTATTTTTCCCTTTTTTATTTAACATAAAAGCGTGTTTTTAGTTTTTAAACTATTATTTTATTTTCCACTTTTTAGTGCGAGGATAAGTCTATAAAGTTTAAATGAATTCTGACTGTTTAAAGTGGGTCAAAATCGAGTCCAAACGAGTCAGTTACATACATACAAACAAACATACAGGTGAAACTAATATAAGCGTGTTAAAAACGTTTCATGCACGTAATATCTTAGTATTGAAGGCTGTTATAGTTATACATTTCAAACTTAAATGTATTATAACTTTGTAAATACATATAGTATCATATAGTGAAATATAACTTAACTATCTAGTAATAAAATCTATTATTTTATGAAATAAAAAAAAAACATATTTTTTTCCCAAGTTCATTACTCGATGTAGGTACTTAAAATTTGCCAACGTGTTTAGAATATAACACATAAAGAATTAATTAAAATAAATGGACTGATTTAATAATGGATTAAAACTATTGATTTTATAGATATTTTATACTAATATCGTAAATTACTGTATTTCAAACAAAAATATCGATACGTATACGTTACGTCTCTGGGCTTCTTTAGACAGAGACAATATTATTGTACTAAACTAAAGAGTAAACGAGACAATGTCAAAAAGACATCAACGCGCACTTTTTTACGTTACTTGTCACTATTAATTTTAGCCAGTTTAGGTTAAATTCCTATGCTTAATTGACAAATCTGTAATAGAAATTATTATTTACTTACCGGTGAAATGTGATACCATCTTTTTGATAGCTCGAGGTCTTGGCTGATTTCCCACACCATTTTACTGCACAGGAAGCCATTGTAATGGCAAACTAATGTTTATTGTGTACAAACCAGTGCATAAATCTAACGCGTGCGTACGGGTCGCAGACTTGGACGACACTAATGTTAAGAATATTGGAGCAGTTTTATATGCTAGAAAAGGCAAGAATGCGTTGTGCGTGCGTCGGTGAGTTGCCTTGTATGCGATAACACAGTTATCTGTTTTGGCCGAGCTTAGCCGACGACGAGCGACGACGACCGACGCAATATTATGTAGAGATTGTGCGACCGACGATGGCCGACCCCGATATAAAGATCCTTTTCTATTTACCGTGTCTATGGGGTCTTTTGTTGCGATGCGGCGATATTGGATGTGATAAGCAGAAACACAGTCAATGTGAACGTGCAGAAGGTAATTGCACTTTTTTTTTAAATTGGTGTAATGATATGTAGCCGTCGCCAATCGTCCAGCTACGAGTTCAAACTTCTTGTAACGGATGATTTATTATTTGAATGAAGTGCTTTTTTATTTTAGTAAGTAATTGAATTTTGATTAATACTTATCGAACAACCTTACGAATTCAATTACTACGGAATCTGTTTGTGCACTAACCACCATTTTCAACTGTGTTTGGTCCTAATTTCCGACTCGTCTCAGACCTTCCACTTCCAACAACCGAAGCTTATTTGTGCTCGTGGGGACGATGTTTATTTTTAATGTCAGTTGGTTGGCAGACAAGCATACGGTCTGCCTGGTGGTAACTAAGCAGTCACCGTAGCCTATAGACGCTTGCAACACTGACGTCACACTCGCCAGCCCTAATCCCCTTTCCCACCAACAGAAAGACAACACCACAAAAATGTAATGTTATTTGACTGTGGTCTTCTGTAAGGTGGAGGTTCTACACCAGTTGGGGTGCTTCAAATTCTAGCGGCTAGTCCGCTGGGACCTACCTCGACTAAAAGTTTATTGAACCAGACGAAAGAAGTACAAGTTGG
The DNA here is from genome assembly GCA_955850985.1 of Elophila nymphaeata. NCBI lineage: Eukaryota > Metazoa > Arthropoda > Insecta > Lepidoptera > Crambidae > Elophila > Elophila nymphaeata. The sequence goes on along the minus strand of OY039066.1, from coordinate 22,708,889 downwards.
AAAATGTTTGGTGACCCATTCTTACCAAAATTGTTGCTGGTAAGCAATAAATTGCGATCGTTAATTAGAACACAGGACTGTTGACCTCTTCATCACTATCATTAAAATTATTACTTTCTCGTATACGCAGTATAGAGTCTGTGTGTCTGTATGTCTGTGTGTCTGTGCGTTAGCACGATAACTCGAGCATGCTTTAACTTATTGCAACCAAATTTAAGATATGTGTATGACATCAAAATATAAGGTTTCTATCAAATTTTGAGCCGTCGATAACTAAAGTTAAGCAACCAAGTGCGCGGTCGGTACTTGGATGGGTAACCAAAATTTAACATGCATGTATGACATCAAAATATAAGGTTTCTCCCGATTTTTTTCTTAATTGAGTTCGTCGATTATCGTTACAATATTTCTTATTGAATTGTAACGACATGAAAGCTATGACAAAATAAAATTAAATGTTTTAGAACATTCGTATATTTGCGACATTGCGTCGTTATTAAGTTTTAGCCAGAAATCTGGTACAAATAAAGGTTCAAAGGTAAAATTTTCTTTCTATTATTGTAAGGTCCATAAAATAATTACAAAAACCTACAGCACCCATCAAATTTTATGTCTGTCCCCTGTAACCCGCAGCCAGCGTAGGCCGCGGCCGCAGACGGAGGGTTCATTGCCGAAACAAGCTCTTAAGCTCTCGCCGTCGACAAATCGGCTTACTGCTGCTAGTGTGCGATGCCGCTGTTGTTTGATACAAGCTACATGTCAGTATGGTATGAACCATATGACGATGCTAAAAGGGAGGTTGGAAAATAGTTGACTGATTTTTTTTTGACTAATTTGCGGAAGGCTCTGATGACCTGCTCTGCGTCACCGAGGTTAATAGTTGCCTGAATTATTTTAGGACACTATAAACACGGCAATGTATAAATAAAATAAGTCACACAGCCAACAATCTTAACGATATATTATTATGTAGATACTACTTACTACACTTACGTGCAATAAAATCGACTCACCTCGAGGTTTGGATTCTAATATATCGGTAAGTATACAGGGTGTAAAAGACGTGAACAGTCAAACGAGAACCATGTATTCTGCTCACCATCATAACATTTTTTTTCCTTTAAACTATACCTGGGAAATTGATAGTTACGATTTTATTGAAGGTCAAAGTCAGAATTTTTTTTTATTTTTTTTTATGAAAACGTATTCTATACGTTATTTCTTAATTATTGTCCAAAGAAACATTATCATTTTTTTAGTATTTCATAACAAAAATGGCTTCAAAACGTTAGCGTTCAATGTAGCTCTCTCGATGCGCACGGACACTAACGAAGGGGGCCGCCGTCTGTCAAAATTATCGCGGTTTTGCGAGTTGCGTGCGAGTTGAGCCCTTTACATTGCGCGGTACAATTAGCAATTTTTTTTAACACCAAAAAATAAAAATCATTTCCCAGCAATATTTTTTTTGAAATATGTCTTATTTTGATGTATAGAATACATGGTTCTCGTTTGACTGTTCATGTCTTTTACACCCAGTATAAAAATAAGATTGGATAAACAAAACCTGTAAATATAATTTGAATGTATATTTCATAAGCTTTATTTTATCTAATCTAAACATCGATAAACGAAGTATTGGTGACAATAGACTCATTTCTTCGGAAACCCTGGTTTCTCATTTTTACTTCATACGCCATTTCTGTGACTATGCAGAGTGTTCAGAGTTAATTGAATCATTGCTTATTGAATAATTGATTAATCTTACAGATTTATTGACCCTTAACATTCAGCTGAATTCCCCAAAAATTTAAGCACTTTTAACTGTATTTGGTTTACAATTTGTAAAATCAATAAACCAAAATCTATCACAGTGAAAACTGGTCTAATGTAAATGTAGGTTCTTGTTTAACACACGGGGTTAAAAATTATTATTTACTAATTGTAGATTTTGATTAGGGAGTTCTGAACCAAAGCGTACCGGTGAATCGATTTCATTGCACGTAAGTGTAGTATCAAGAATGGCATAATCAAGATTTCTTCTTATAAATAATAACTGATGTTTTCATCAATATTCAGTTATCGCTTCATTACCGCATTACCGTTATCGCTTCGTTACCGCGTATTCCATACGTTATTTTCCCATTTAATTAAAAACTTTTGCTACGGATATAAGATCAACCACAAATATGCATACCTAACCTAGTGTTATAAATACGCTACTGGTACCTACTGCTAGGCATTGTAGTTGAATTTGATTACTTTCCAAAGAAATTTATATTTAACAGCTTTTGCCCGCGGCATCGCTCGCGTTAATTTTGGTTCCCTCGTTCCATCCCCCTAGAGGTGATTATGGGAAATCCTTTCTTAGTGGATGGCTACGGTTGAATTTAAGCACAATCCGTTCAGTGGTCTGGAGCTGGGTGTTGATAGATTAGTCAGTTTTAATAATATTTGATAGCTTTGGCCCGCGTTGCCTATTATATTATAGTTAGTTACCTACTATAGGTAGTGTACTATTCTTGATGTATATAATATTAAACCATTATTATCGGCTCCTTCGTGCACCGCGTTCGTCAGGTCCGCCACAGATTATATCCTCTTCACAAACGTCACTTCTCTATTCCACCACAGTGCGCAAAGGAGACGACAGCCATACATCCGACGTACACTACATCTCTTCCTTGTTTTAATAAGTTATTTTTAACCAGTAAGTAGTTTTCAAATAAAACAATTTATTTTACACAACTTCATTGGTATTTTAAACTTCCGTCTCTTATCAACAACAATAACTACAAACTAAAATCAGTTCTTACTTCGCTTCCCTATTTTCAACCTTTTATTAATATTTTACGCTTCCTTCTATAATCAACAATAACAACAACAATAATTACAAATTTAAATCAATACATCTTTATTTTCAATTTATACTTTTACCTTATTAAAAACCGTCATAAACTTTCATCACTTCACTAACAATATTATCCTATTTGTTAAATTTTACAACACAGAAATATTTGGGATAAACTCTATTAACTATTTCCCATAATATCTTTTCCGTCCAATACTTCTTATTAATTTTCTAAATCATCCTTCATTACTTGCCATTCCCTTTCTACTTTTTTAAAACGTATAATATTACGTCACAGATTTTATCTAGTTTCGTCATTCTATATTGTAATGACTCCCCTTGAAAGTTAATTTAACTTATAAGTTCAAAAATCAAAATACCTATTATTTAGTTAGCTTTGGTCTCTCGTCAAATTAAAACTTGCTACTCCCTTTCTCTTGTACGTATATTCACTATTTTTTCTTTATACTTTCTTTTTGTACTGTAGACGTTTACTGTTTTACTGACGATCATAAGAATCTTATCCCTAACTTCCTTTGCAAGATTTTCCAGATTTTCTTCACGTTTTATTTAGACCACCGAACCTTAGATCTCATAGATCCTTTTATACCAACCGCTAACGCATGAACAGGATCTAGCTTAGGCTTCAAATTCAAATCATTTATTGCATTTCACATGTCATGTAACATCTTTTTAAGTTTTCAGGAATTAAATGTTTATCCTCGTGATTTGGTCTATGCCCAATGAGTGAAACATCCCCACCAAAATATTTGTATATTTAACTTTCATAGAAACAACTTTTTACTTCCTGAATATCATGATCCTGTAGAGAATTTTCTTCAATATCCTTCAGTGGCGCTGTAATCTTTGCTATATCTATCTGCTATAGGTACATAAAATCAAAAGGGGCCGGCCGGTAAGAGCCTCAAGTAACACTTGGTCACACACAAAACCACATCTGGCGGCATGGGCCATACAGCAGTTAAAAATATCTTCACCATACCAAAGTTAAAATGCGGCGCATTTTAACTAACCCACCTACTAAATTCTAATACTTCTTTTTTATTGGTTACAGTAATGGCGCTCACATTCCGATAGTTATGTTTTCAAACACAGATTTTTTTTTTACATTGAATTTAAACTAAGACATTATCTAAGGCAGACTTGGATCCGCAAAACATTTTCTTTAATGTTCTCATCATAAACGCCTATTAAATAATTAAAGGCATTTTTATTAAATGTAAAAATTTTCCTAACTTTCACTCTACAATTAAGAGATGTTACAACAAAATTTCCAACGAAGCCATTCTTTTAAATGAACATAATGTTAAATTTTAGATAATGTATCTCATTGTAGGTGTACAATAAAGTGTAAATAAATAATTCCCCACATTCTTGCAGTACTGACATGAATGGTGGCGCCCAATCAGAAGCCTTTTATTATTTTATTTTGCCATTATTTTATTTTTAAACTCCTTTATTTGGCCTTAGCAGCCATAGGAATCCTTTCAAATTGAACAACATTGTTTACAAATTTCATTCATCTATAGCTATGTAACAAACCATCGGGATCTAGAATGTCATCGATATCTATCTAGATTTTTTTTTTTTTAATTTTGGGAATGTCCTTACATTAAGGATTTTCGCCGTTTCCAATTCGATTAGAAAAACCCTGAAAGCCACAGCTATGGTGATTTTGCCTAATAAATGCCTCGTACCGCCGTCCACTACCTACATATAATCGCCAGGGATTTCTCTCTAGCTTTTTCTATATAAAAAGGTCAAATAAATGACTCCATTCTGCCGCTAGCTTGTTTTGTGTACAATTAAGCCATACTTTGTCATATATTTAATTGATATTTGCAACACTAATCATTAAACGTTTTCACTTCGTCTTACAAAGCAAATTACCAAAATCTAATCACTATCTAGGTTGAAAAACATAGGTAATAAATATCAATATCAGTATGCTGTTCATTAATGTTCCTTATCAATATTTTCTTAAACAATGCGCAACATTCTTCCTTCCTAAATTCTGGTATTAGAAATAACCTGCTTGTCCGCAAATATACACGTCGTCTCTTTTGGAGAATAATTCTTATTGACTTATGTCCTTTAGATCTGCTATCTATATCATTAACTTATTCGTTCTTCTTCTGCGTATTTTTTTTTTACTATTATTGTAGTTCTAAGTGTTTGCCTTTGCAATACTATCATCAAATTCTTCTATTTGGTCGAGCAGGTATTTGACTCTCGACTTACACAAATTTACTAAATGAGCTTACTGCCTTTAGACGCAGTAGAAACCTTTGAAACTTTTCTTATCTTAATGTCCTAAAAATATGTCCTTCGTCCTTCCACTCTCTTACCTTGCTTAGGTGCGGAATAATAACCTATCTTATACAGAGCTATTTTAAAACCATCCTTTCATCAGTAGAAACATCTGAATAAAAACCTACTTCTTGCAGTTCGGGTCCACCCCAATGCAATAAACTAGAACGCTTCTGACAAATACCCATATAAACTGCATCTGAATATATGGGGTTCCAACTTCATTTCCAACGTTCTCGCCTGGTAACTACATAAGTATTGAATTAACATTTTTGCTACACGTCAAATGTGTCATTATTTAGCCTGTTCACCTGTTCACAGAAGGATGATATTTAAATACAAGCCAATAAATAGGCGCCACCTATTTATGACCCATATCATCCAACAAACTTTCCATTCGCCATGCTTCTCATATCCTATTTTAACATTAGCTTCCAATTTACAATTTTAACATCATTAGAAGTCATCAACTTCCAATCAAGCCAATAAATAGGCGTCACCTATTTATGACTCATATCGTCCAACCACCTTTTCGTCCTTCATCCTTCCCATATTCTTTTTGACATCATTAACTTCCAATTTACAATTTTAAAGTCATTAGAAGTCATCAGCTTCCAATCAAGCCAATAAATAGGCGTCACCTATTTATGACTCTTATCGTCTAACCACCTTTTCGTCCGTCATCCTTCCCATATTCTTTTTAACATCATTAACTTCCAATTTACAATTTTAACGTCATTAGAAGTCATCAACTTCCAATCAAGCCAATAAATAGGCGTCACCTATTTATGCCACCTTTTCGTCCGTCATCCTTCCCATATTCTGTTTTAACATCATTAGCTTCCAATTTACAATTTTAACATCATTAGAAGTCATCAACTTCCAATCAAGCCAATAAATAGGCGTCACCTATTTATGACTGTTATCGTCTAGCCACATTTTCGTCCGTCATCCTTCCCATATTCTGTTTTAACATCATTAGCTTCCAATTTACAATTTTAACATCATTAGAAGTCATCAACTTCCAATCAAGCCAATAAATAGGCGTCACCTATTTATGCCACCTTTTCGTCCGTCATCCTTCCCATATTCTGTTTTAATATCATTAGCTTCCAATTTACAATTTTAACATCATTAGAAGTCATCAACTTCCAATCAAGCCAATAAATAGGCGTCACCTATTTATGACTTATCGTCTAACCACAACATCATTACTTCACTTACCTACTTTTTATTTTACTTGCTTAATCATTCATTTCTTCATCATAAAGCCAAATTTAATGGAAATAACAAGTCTATACAAATATGATATTGTAAAAAATAATAATTTTAAAACCGCGCTTATTTATTACTAGCGAGGCAGTGGCTAGTATCTCATTTTTACTTTCTTGTATACGTAGTATGGATAGAGGAAGTCTTGCAAACGCCAAAAAAATCGACCTCGAGACCCCGACCGATTCACACGTTCTGCACCTCCCCGAGCCCAAAAACACCGATCCCGGAACCATGTCCGCGCGTGCGTCCGCGTGCCTGTGCGTCTGCGCGACAGCACGACAAACCGCCTCAACGCCTCAACCCACCGCAACCAAACTCAACACGCACGCATGACACCAAAACACAAGCCCTCCATCAAGCTCCGAGTCGTCTCCAGCACACGAGAAAGTCAAGGGGAGACCACTTCCGATTTTTACAGTTTAAATTAATATAGGTAGTAAAATCTTTTTAGTATTTTTTATTATATTATGCTACTTTTTAGATTATAATCTACTAACTGATCAATTTATTAATTGTCTTTGGACTTTAGCAAAACATATTCAAATACCAATTTCACAATCAACAATCAGGACACAACCGGGAATTGAACACAGGACCCAGGCTTTACCATAGCTTATAAGCGTTATATTCTTCTTTTTGCAATAGATAACAATTATACATGACATTAATTAAAAGGTCCAATTAAATACCATCAAAACGTAAACAAAATTGTGAAAAACGTCACTATGACAAATAGTAACGAAAAATCTATTCGATACTAAATATCATATTTTAACTTTGTATATAAATTATCTCCAACTTCATTATTAACTGTTGTTAAATATTGTGTTATTCCTGTAGCCTGATACAAACTAATCATGATGAAAAATTACAAACTTCCCCCTCTAGGTAGGTACACTAAAAAATTTGTTGGTAAGTATGTAGTTTGTTGGACACTTCATATTACCCTGACAAAAAAAAATATTTTCAAGCTGTTACAGATTTGACTTCTGCAACCAAGAAAATCCATTGAATTTGTATCTATATTTAATCACTACTACTGATATTTGCGAATAGTACTTACAGTCTCGTCGCCAAAATGTACTATTCTTGATGTATATAATATTAAACCATTATTATCGGCTCCTTCGTGCACCGCGTTCGTCAGGTCCGCCACAGATTATATCCTCTTCACAAACGTCACTTCTCTATTCCACCACAGTGCGCAAAGGAGACGACAGCCATACATCCGACGTACACTACAGGTAGGTACATAATTTTCGTCTGGGATGAGAATGTACATTGGATAGCTCACAAGACTATATCCCTTTCGTTGCAAGTATAAATTATATTCAACGAAGTAAAGTTTCAATGAAAAGTTTGAAATGGAATAGGTACGAATATTTCCATATAGTTTAAAATTCTTTTGTTAGTGGCGGAGACGAAGCCAGCCATTCCTTTGTGGAAGAATTCGGACGTTTTTCAGCGCACTTCACAGAAGTGTTTGTATAGGTCTAGTCAGTGAAGCTATTGAACTGTAGATCACATACACAGCGCCAAGCTTGCCATAGAAAGTGAATTAAAATAGTATAATTATCTTTTCTACTGGGTCTACTATTGATAATTATTTTACTTATAAAGCGGAAAAAGGGGGTTTGCTTCTGTAAACAGATATTACATAGACACTATTGGCAATCTTGTTTGAATTGTTTGGCCAGACGCAAACTTATAGTTAAAGTTGTTTGATAGATAAAGCATAAATTTGTTAAAAAAGAATGTTAGAATAATATTAAGCAGTTCCATATTTACCTACCTCTCGCCAAAACTTCCTCAAAGAAATTTTGTATTTAATTGAATATCATAATTGAAAAATAGTCTAGAATCTGGAGTAGGTACCTACATTCGGGGCGGACTGTAGTTCGCACATGCACAGATTAGCATAACCCCCCCCTCGGCCGCGTGGTCCAGTTAGCCAGCACTGTGTCTGCGCCCTTATCACTCTTATTATCACTTTTTAATTACTTCATTCGCCTATTTTTTAGTAGTTATTACATCGACAAAATTAAACACCTAATTATTTTACTTTACATACCTAGCGTGCTAGTACCTAAACCTACCTATTACTTGATTGTTCGATATCAAAACTTTTTATAATTTATTTATGCTTTTCAAGATAGTATGATTATGTAACATTGTTGTTCTTCGCTGCCGTTCTTGCTCAAATTATTATGTGTGTGTACTTTGACTAAAGTTTTATTTTAATTTACGCAAACTACCTTTGTTAAACCATTGGACGCCCTAACCGATCGCCAATAAAGAGATCAGCGGACGGTGTTTGTTTAAATAAGCTTATGCTATAATAATCTATGAGGCAACTATTTTGGCACACATGCATATATCGTGCTCACTCGGCTTTTGCGCCCCACGTACTGAGCTCACCAGCGATAGCACCATACATACATAGGTACTCATACTTAATATCAAGCTGTCCCTTAATGTCTGTAGCTTATGCCACTGCAGGGTTTGAGCTCAATATATTATACGTGCAATTTGTTGATGAAAAACTTACAGTAATGGTATTTTTGAAGTCAAAAAGTTACATAACTCAAAACTTAAAATTTACACGAGTAATAGGCTTCAAGCAGGATAATCAACAGGGTACAGGTTTACTGACCAAAAAGGATGTTATCAATTCAACACGTACCTATATGTATACGCAGTATACGTGTGTGTATATGTAATATTATTGAAACTACAAAATATTCACATAATTGATAATATTACGACGAGTAAATATAATTATGGTTTTCATACAAATACTTATACATATTTTTATACGTTCCCTCATTTTATCTAATATCATTGCGTTCGCACGCATTTCTTCGAAACTAGTTAACATTAAGTTAAGTAGCACAATGTCTAAATATCGGAAGATTATTTTAAGTACTTTAAGATTAGGTTTTTGTTTTGTCAACTAGTACAAATAATATATCAGAACAATACATCTACAATAGACAGAGTAGGTACTTGTTGCCGACTGATTTGGGTATTAATCCTTTTTGATATATTTTCTGTTTACTTTTTAATATTTTTTGATACTCGTTTTGTTTTTGATACTTGTCAGATTGTATTTTTTACGTTTACCGAATATAGCGTTTTTCCTGGGTTTTCTTGAAGTTTCTCTTTAGCTTTTACCATCGGATTCATCTACGTCGTTTACAGTACTCATCAAATGATGAAGCACACGATGCGCACATAGAGCGTGTCTGTCGGCCGCAGCCTCTGGCTCACTCACAACACGAGAATATGGCGTGCTATTATACAAGCAACTGCCTTTAGTTGGTAGTAATTATGCTTATAAAGTTTTGTAACACGAATACGACACGCAGTACAGTAATGTCGATACTGATTTGTTATCTAATAAAGTACAACCACGTATATTAGTTGTAGATATTAGGTAGATATCGTTGGGAATGTGTACCTATAGACAAATTTATGGATTTTGGAAATGACATTATGATAAAGTTGACACTAATTAAATTACTTTTACCAACAAAACAATATTGTAATAATATTAATAATGACAGTTCTCTGTATTGTGACAGTGGTATCTATGATAAAATCTTAAGGATACAACGTAACATAGTAGAACTACGGCCCTCTACGGCCCCATTATAAATTTATGTCCTCTAATCCTTTAAATTTCCTTGCTACTGAAATAAACCGAAAGCTTCCACAGCTTTGCATGAAGTATTCATTAGTCTAAGGCTGAAGTCCATATTGTTTCCGAGCGAGCGAGAATTACCGAGCGTGCCGAGCCAGTTTACAACCTTCAAACAACGTTATTTAATAAAGTTAGAAGCAGAAAGAATGTGTTAGTGGAAGTTGTACGAGTAATGAAAAATGCAATTAGCAGACCAGCTCGATATAAACAAAGAGGAGATTGGTGGCCCTCCGCGGCGCGGCGGTATATTTATCTTTGCATTTGGTGTTTCGGTGAGAGATAAAAATAACGACTACTGATGTCTGATGCGTTCAAGTTCGCCACTGCAACTTGTTCTAACTTTATTCAAAATTAGGTTTATCATAATAATGAATGAAGAATATAAAGTGATTAATCTGAAAGAAGTCGCAATAAAAACGTCTCATTAAATCTCTTTCATGAGCTTTTTCTAATGTCATGAAAAGATCAATCAACTTCTATCTCAAACACAATCCTAGATAATATATTAAATACCCATAAATTAATTAACATATTAAAAATATCTACCTTCTTATGTTATTCATTAGAGGTATATTTATAACCGTCAATGCCATTATTTAACGTAGACTCGTTCTACTACTGAAAGAGGGAGTCTCAAATGGGGCTTTAGATACCTACATTTACTCATGTCTATACGAGTAATAAAAGATGTTATAAGTATAGCTATATTAATATTAAACCTAACAAGAGTAAAACCTGTAGCAGCTGGCACTATTGTTAAGATTTTATTGCGAATATTTTAGTTTTCCCTCTCAATCCCAAAAAGGTTGTTGATTGCCTTGAACTCATCCTTGCTAGTGTCAAAGGTTCCGTGGAAAGTATAAAAAAAACAAACCTTGAAAAAAATCTTAGCGCCGTAGCATAGGTCGTTAGTAAACTTCTGATAGTGAATACTGAATACTTCATGATTACAGCTTTATTTCAATCTTTTATAATAATAAGTATAGTTAAACACTTCGAGGGCCACTACCCACGGCTCTCGTTATTAAAAAGCAGGCACGCCACCTCTGCTCTCAGCGGCCTGGGAACTCACCCCATTACAATAATTGAGTGCGTATTGAGGGTCGTAATAATTAATATTGTAGTAGATTGCAGGCGTGCGTCAAAGTCTGCCTGAACAAAATTGCAGCATCAATTTCTATGAAAAATTGTTTCTCCTTTAACTTTGTCAAATGCGATTCGATAGTTCTGTTTAATATTACTAGGACATAATAATAAACGTAATTTTTTGCAGCTTTAATTATTTCGGCTACAATACATTTAGTTACGTATCCTTTATCAGAAAAATATATGTAAAATATTGCAATTTTGTTCAAGCTATTATATTCTTTTTTTAAAAATTGATTGCCTGGTGGTTAGCTAGGATGTGATCTAAGATATTTCAAATAGAAAGAGGTTCAATTGTATGTATTAAGCAACACATGCATACAGTTCCATACATTTGCCATTCGCATTTTAAATGAGTCATTACCTTGCTCGTATGGACGGGTCAGATTAAACTTATAGTGGGAAGTAGAACAATTTTGTCTGCATTTTTGTATTTAAAAGAAACAGGCTTATGTCAACTGAAATAACTGTTACTAATAACTTGAATACTGAACTAATTTTGCGGTTTCATGATAAAACAGAGGCACGTATTTTCAAATTCACTTAGCGTGCAAGAGAAATTAGACCTTTGTCAAAGCCAAAAGCAATTTTTTTTTTTTTAAATCGATTCCTGCACAGAATTACTGAACCATGTTTATTTATTTTTAACGGCGTAAACTGAGTTCCATGTAGCGTGAGAGTTGATCGTAATGGAGTGTTGTTGGCGGCGCGTGGAGACAGGCGCGGCATAATGAGCCGTGTCTCGAGGGGACACTACTAAATTAAATATCTCCAAATGTTATATTGGGTGACTAAAAAGCCCACGTAAATTTACTTTAATCGTAACTTTTATTTAATTTTTAACCTTACTTCTATGCAAATATTTTACGATGAATAAAAGTAGATGGATTATCTTAAAATTATACAGTTTTACACTAGACAATGTGCTTGGATGCAAAAATATTTAGGTATGGTGATTTTGAGATTAAAGTTGAAAAAATCCATACTTTATGAATTATATATGATAATGGAACGGCGGATCATATAAGGATTATGCGCTATTTTTTCTGTGGTGATCAAGATAGGTAGAGCACAGAGGATTGGGCGCACAAATATGGTGCGCGCGCATTTACCTCACAGAAGACAGCATCTTGCTGTGCTTACAAGCTTGTGTCAAGTACTGTCTTCTCTGACCTTGGAACTCTTCAAAGACTCTTCTTCTCTTTTTAATTCATGGCGTTGGCGAAAATTTTACGCATTTCGCCAATGTCAAGTGAAAATGTACTTATGGTAACGGACAGTTGTACGGTAAATGGAGTGTCTCAACACCTGTTTTTACAACAAGGACTCGGGAGCAACTCCTTGTCCAAGACTCGTCCAGTTGACAGCGCGTGACTGACAATTGCCAGTTTCCAACTTATGTCTCTATCACATGTGTGATTAAGTGCTATGTTCAAGTTTAGATACAGATTGTAGCTAGTCTGTTGACAATATAACCAATAACGTTGATACATCGCAGCAGCTATACGTAGTTGTGAATGGTGATATGCCGAGGAGGGTAATGGCTCGTGCACTCAACGTATTCCATCAGCGGCGCGCTGACACGCAAATATGTATTTTATTGCGTACACCACCCCACACACAGAGCGGAACCCAGCAAAAGTGAATTTTATGAAAGCCAATGACACGAGGGGCGACAACCGCGCGCTCAATCCGCTTACCAGCATCATGTACTGCCGGAGTACTTTATATTTAAAGTATCTGCTGGTTCCACACATTATTTTTGTTATTGTCAATGATACATTACATACGTAGGTAATCCTGAAATTGTTCATATGTAAATTACTGCATAAGTATTTTATTTACTTCTGTATTGACTAATGCTGTATTGCCACAGAAAATGTTGCTAATTAAAGACACTTCGCTCTAGTAATTTCTTTGTAAATCGATCTAGCTAGACTCTCTAATTTAAAGAATGACACTGGACTCTTCAACACTGTTGTTCCATCGGTTGTTCTACCGCAAAGTAATTTTCAAGACATCTTCAGTTTTCTAGGTGTGCGATTTCAAACCAATTTAATTAGCTTCCCTCTACATTTGTAGTATAGCTCTAATAGCTAATAGTAATTTGTAAGTATATATATCAATACTAGTACGGATTATCGTAACGATATGAGAAGGGAGCAGTATAACCTAAAGGCTTGTTTGATGGGAATCATTTTAAATCTATGCTCGATTATGGACCCCAAAAAGTGATGTTGATGTCTGCTAGTCTACAATTAGTTGTAGGTATTTGTTGTTGCTCTAGGGCATCACTGGATGGGGTTTAATAAATCCCCGAGTAAATAATGATCTAAAGAACGTCAGGGGTCTTTTTATTTATATTGGCAGCCGCTCTGAAGTGGGCAGCCATTGATGCGACGGCGCGGCGGCGGCACAATGGGCTCGCTAGTGTTACTAATAAAAACGCTCCAAAATTGAGTCGTTTTTTTATTGTTCGTGTTTTAACGAGCGCTTTTCAGGGAGTAACGAAGTTATCGTCAGGGGGGACTAATCCGTGGATGGGGGAGGGGGTGGGGGGCTACGCCTGTGATACGTGAGGTCTTTACAAATAGCACGCACCAACAGACGCATATGTTCCGTTGCACACAGCGCGCCGTGGGAGGGTGGGCTGCACTGACATTAATTTATTTCTATCTTTGAAGTTACTTTGATATAATAATAATAAATATGGGAACGTTTATTAATGTAAGCAAGATGTTCCCTCAGAATTATGGGGTGTGAGGGTAAATAAACTCAAAAACAGGCTGAAAGCATTAGCCCTATAGTACTCGGTAAAGGGAAGCTCTCAGTCACTTTGCTACTTTTGCAAATGCCCTCTACAAAGGCAGAAGCAGCAAAGTGAACTTGACGTGAAACAATGTGTATCAAACATGCCGTCACCTTGTCCTCCTTTCTGTCATATCAATAACATAAACTTCATAAAATAATACACATTCAAACACGGAATCCTAATTGATATTCCAGTTTTTAAAATTTTAACAGTACTATGAAACATAAAGACCAATGAGTTTAGACTGAAGCTTAAAATATGTTTTATTGTTAAAGCTACGTACAGGACAGTACTAATTCCAAACCAGCCATTCGTGAAACTCGACTAGACTATTCTACTCGTAGACTAGATTAAAGATAAGAGAGGGTAAGTCGGAATCGCAAGTAAATAACAAATGGCGGCCTCGTGACCAGTCAGGTGTGATTTGTCCTGAACCGTACTTCAAATATAACGTCCACAAATAGAATTCTTCGGGCACATTGTTGCAAGTTGTTCACCTGCTGATTTTTTGTTGTTTCAGTCGGCTCACGTTTGCTGGTAACGTGACCTTACAACGAGGCACGCCGGTATTTTTCATTAGAATTTGGAGAGTACGCTTACTCAACCCACCAACGCAACTCAATACTTTGTAGGCTCAGACTAAACTTGGTCTGAGTTTGTAGATTAATAAGTTCGCCACCCAAGGATGTTGGTATCAGGCAAGCAGCCGGTCTAATAAAATGGAAGCAGGTTAGAAAGAAGACGTATTGTCGTTAACCAAGACCAAGGTTTATATTGAACTTGTCTTCTAGTTTATTTTACTTGTCGGGTAAGATCTTGGCGAGTATGTCCTCCAATGGGTGTCGTAGAAGGCGACTAATGGATCATCTTATCCTTAGGTATACTCCGCCCACTAATCGTGGCTAAGTGTAAAACGTTGGGACTCACCCGGCGCGGAACAACGCTGGTCCTACCCATTAAAAACCACCGGTGCCCTCCTAAGCCCTCCTAGGGGCGTTTTGAAATCGATTTATTTTGCGTAGGTACGCCATTTCACTAATTCGACCCCTGGCTGGCCCAGAACAACGGTGAGCCGGACGACACGCCATTAGGTGATTGCGCTAGGCTACTAGGCAATCCCCAGACGGGGGACCTATACCGGCGGTCACAGCCGCCTGCCTTTTCCGGCCCGTCCGACTAGGAACGGAGGGGAGCGGCTAGAGGATCGTTCTCCCGCTCTCTCTCCGCGGACTCCTTCTGCTCCATCACTGATTCGCAGAAGAAGGCGATAGCCTTCCAGATTCTCTCATTACGAAGCATGGCTCTGACCATGCTTGCGACCAGGCAATGAGATATCTCCTCCGCCGAGAGCTGCTCTCAAAGTGCGGCGTTCGTTCCGCCAGACTAAGTGAATGAGTAAGCTCGCTCGTTCATATTTCGCTGTTTGGAGTTTGGTAAGTACGTTGTCTTCTATTTTCAGAACTATTAAAGTCTACAACACAGACTTGATTGAATAACGCTTGGCTACGATAACAATGTACAATCAGGTGGGATGTTTGTTTGTCTGCCACCCTTGCTGTATATAACCACGATGTAGCTAGCAGGTAGCGCGGCGGCGCAGGTACGGCGGCGGCGCCATATTGTGCTACTTTGACTAAGTGCATTTGTTCGGCCGCTGTTTACTCACGCCATAAAATGATCATATTTATTTTGTAACGTCTAGTCATTCTAGTGACGTATCACTGAGGATTGCATCTGTGATTGTGACCAAATATGGGTACTTACACTTACAATCAGCATCAGAAGTAGTCACAATTTAGTACTACTATGTTATAGCGATGCGACCTTTTTATATGAATGATTAAAAAAAATTAAATTCCAATTGAATTAAATTATTGGTTTTATAGATTACGTTGGTATTTAAATAAATAATTTGATACATGATTATTTATTAGTCAAATCTTAGTACCTAGGTTTTTTGGATGTAGGTAGGTACTACATAATACCATAAAGTTATCTGCTGCTGGTGGTGAGTCATTGGATCACTGCAGCTTCGCAATGCGTTTTCTTCGGCTGCTGTCATTGGCGAAACGGGAACACAAAGGCAAATTTCGATATAGTGCTAGCTAATCGTATCTGTCCAGAGTGTGGGTGATACTTATGTCACTAGATTATCTGTCTGGCCACGTATAGGTACATCATCAAAGATGATGTTGAATAAAATTCTTTAGGTAGCATACGTAGGGTTGCCACCTTTTCTTACAAGAAATAAAGTAGGATATTTAGGTTTGAAACGAAATATAAATAGTATTTTAGAAAAATTAACAGTACTTTTTTGATATTTTAAAGACATATTTTTCAGTGCTTATCGCACAACTTATCACTTTAGTATTATTTTTAGAGGCCGCATAGGCCTCATCACATACATTATTTTGTACATAGGTAAAAGTACTATATTTTTATTAAACAGAAAAAGGATAATGTACCTAAGTGGTGAAAAACAGTAAGTACGTACCTCAGACCAATAAAAAAGTTTTTTATTGGTTACTTTTTTATTGGTCTGAGGTACGTACCTACTATAAGTAAATATCGGTTTTTCACAATTTAGTTGGGAACCTTAAGTAAAAATACTCACTCATCCAGGAGATATTATTTAATCTATAACAGTACATTATCCAGTCCATCGTTTGTCGGTTTTTGTTTATCAGGTAAATAGGATAAAGTAAGTAACAAGATTTATTAAGTTTCAAGTTCAACAAATGATTACCTACTTGTACTATTATTGATTTTAAGCACTCCACGCTCAGTTTGTCTCGTACATTATTTGGAAGGATCATATCCATTGCTGTACCGACTCATCCGTCAGCGGTAACGAGTCGTAGCTCCACGGCGCTTTGATCTTTATGACTATTAAAATGTTGTGCGGTAATAACTCCGTAACGTCAGGTGCGGCCATGAAAGGATTTGATGTGCTTTGGTTGCTTCCTGAAATGAGCCGTGTAATTATGATACCGAGCGACGAGAATAGCTTGCATCGCGCCACTACACGACTGTCCTGTAGCCGTCGCTGGTGTTATGTAGTTGCGTTTAATTTGTTTATTGCTTAGCGTAGTTAAAGTCGTGGTAGGTCTACGGGGTCACTGTAAAATGTCTTATGTGCACGTGTTGTCCCGGTTGTTATTCCTACTGTTTGTATTCACAAATCCTGGGTGGTGGTCCATGAGAATATCATAATAGGTAGAACCACTGTCGCCATTACGCAGGTCAAAAAAGACAAACTCTAGCGTTGAATGTTAAATAATTAATGTCGATATTAACTTTCGGCGTAGTTTGAAAATAGTATTGTTTGCTAATATCAGTTTAAGGATTGGTTACTTCTGCGTTTTAATAACCGTTGTTAGGATAATACTTGATCCATATTGCTAAATATGGCTCTATGTGTAACCACACGAAATATAAAGCTTTGGTCAACCCTAATTTTTTCCCTTCCAATGATAATTTGTTTCTCAGAATAAGTGTACTTATATTTAATTAAGGAAACTAAAGGTATGTTGTATGTATGTGAAAAATTATTGTATATTGACTGCTGGTTTCTGAAATAAAAAATAAAATAAAAAAAAAACTCTTTTGTTTGTTATGTATGTATAGGTATTGTTTTGTACTTTTTATACATTCGCATATAAATGCTTACATCAAACATTTGTTTATGTTGTATTCCATAACAGTTATTTGTATGCACAAAATGGCATTTTAAATGTCTCGTAGGACCAGTGTCTAGCTCTAGATATAAATCATTGAACTGTACCTGTTCGTGTATGCCACATGACATTTCGTGTTTAACGGCCTCAAGAGAAAAATCGACACATCAATTATGTTAAAAGCAATAGCCAGTGAAGGCTTCTAATGGTAATGATTAATGGTAGTGGCAGGAGCGAGGAATGCCGCGCCAGCAATAAACCGCAGCCGGACGTACCGGCCACTCATCGTCCAGATTCCTGCGCCGCCATTACTGTGGGGGGAGGGGAGATGTTACGGCCCATTAGTGGAACGACATAGGAACGACCCTCTACGGCAATCGCGGCCAGTGCCAGCTTTGTTTTGAGTGCACAGATAGATTATACCAACTGCCTCAACATGAGAGCTGTTTAACCTACGATATATTTTATTGTAATAGTTTCCCAGGTGCCTTGGAATTTTATCAGGATTTCATCTCATTCAATAATCGAAATAGCTTTTTTATCTTGACGGACTTGTTGAAGCTCATGGTTCTGTGTCAACTGGCAATAATTGAAAGCTTCACACGAAATCCTTAAGGGAGACTACTCTGTAACGTTGTGTCTTCTATGGGGTCCAACACTGTAAGTATGGTCCGGGTCCAGTAATGCGACACATTAACGTCACTATATTTTATTGGTAGGAATATAAGTAAGATATAAGACACTCTGAAAAGAATATAAAACACAGTGTAAAAACTGAACAATAAAACACTTAAAACTGATACATAAAAATATAAAAGGCTTATCAAAAGGTACTTACAATTTAATTAGTGCCTTGAGATAATTTTTAGTACGTATATATTTAGAAGCTACTAATATATGGTCCAAGCCAAGGTCCAGATCGAGACCCTTGTAATTACAAGCTTTTATTTAGTTTCACCTGTCCCGATGTTTGTCATCAAATCTTGCAAATTAAATTAGATCCACTTCCCGGTTACTGATTGAGTTGAAATTTTGCATACATGTGTAAATCGCATGACAATGCAATATTATGATGACATGGTGCTGATCTGATGATGGAGCAGGAAGGTAGCCATAGGAACTTCGCAACGAAAAGACACAACCTCATCGAGTTTGGGCTAGTTTGAATCGTCTTGTCGAGTAGATAGTCTTTCAATGGTAACCAGGGTCTGATGATGGAGCTTGAAGGTGGTCATAGGAATTCTATAGTGCAAAAACGCAATCCCATCGAGTTTCGGTTCGTTTGTTTCGTGTTTTTATGAATAAGAACATAATAGAAGCTTGTTTTTAAAAAAGTTGTTTTTCTTTTAATTTGTATTGTGTTTAATGAGACACGATCAGCAATAGAATGAGTTAAAAACAACGAATTAGGAATGATAAAAAGCGCAAAACTGAACTTAACGTCATAGATAATTTTGAATTTGATTTAATATTTACTTTTTAAAATACTGCCAGTAATAATGACGATGGTACTTTACAACTTTATTGTTCGAATTTAACCTGGTACTCCTCTGGATGTGCGACTTTTTCATACTATGAGATGGCAAACAAGCTTGCGGCCCACCTGGTGTTAAGTGGTTACCGTCGCCTATAGACACTTGCTATATTAAGGTTATATAACTTAACACTCCAAGTGCGTTGCCTTCCTGGGGGACTAAGATGATATGCCTTCCATGCCCAGTAATTACACTGGCTACCATTCCCTTTAATCCGAAACACAGCGAACTGTTTCACAGCAGAAATAAGAAAGGCTCTATTACATATTCTTATTGATATAGATAGCTATATGTAGTTTCACGTTTTTTTATATGTTTGTTGGTTAGCAGACAAGCAAACAACAACACAAAAGTGTAGTGTTATTAGACTGTGGTCTTCTGTAAGGTGGAGGTACTACTTACACTGAGCACTAGGTGGTAGACCCATATGTAGGGATGGCTGGGTAGTTACCACCGCCTTTCTTATTCCTGCTTTGAAGCAGTTCACTGTGTTTCGGATTGAAGGAAAAGGTAGCCAGTGTAATTACTGGGCATGAAAGGCATATCATCTTAGTCCCCAGGATGGTAACGCACTTGCAGTGTTAAGTGATAGTGTCTATAGGCGACGGTAACCATTTAACACCAGGTGGGCCGCAAGCTTGTTTGCCATCTTATAATATAATAAATAAAAAAAGAACAAAAAAAATGTTTAATACAATGTAGCCCTATTGTTCAATAATACCTAGGTACTTACATAATATTAAATTATTACACTTCGAAGCGCACCTTTTTAGAACTGAATAACTGAAGACGATCAATTTATAATATAAATGTTTATTAACGTGAATACTTCTAACTAATTTGATGCTGTAGTATTATTAAGGACATTTTGTAACTGCTTTTGACAACAATATAGTCAATCAAGGGGAATAAAAAAACTTAACATTCATTTTTACTTGATGGTACACCTACATATTTTTAAGTCTCCTATTTCGTCGTTATCGAAGTAGTCAAATAAAAATAGAAAAAATATAAAGTAAAAAGACTGAATCTACTCTCAACGATCATAAAAGTATCTGTAATTGTGATAGAAATAAAAATACACTATATCTCGATGCCGCAAGTTGATTTAGCGTCTTATCCTGGTGTCTCTTCGAATTTGACGTTTATTGCAAAGCTGTAAAGTGTACACTTGTGAATGTAACGTTGAATGTACCCGAAGAGGTATTAAACACCGATTAAATTGTATCAGAGCATTCAGAGGCGGCGTCATTGCACTTACATTTAGGAGTTTACGGGTCTTACAGCGGCAGCTGGCGCTCCGGGCAGCCGCTAACTTACTTACATGTTCTTGCTCTCATAATATTGTGTTCATACTTACGTTTTGACAATGAGATCGCGATATAATAGTTTGTAGATAGAATACTTTGGGTGATGAATTCTTTAGCTAACACACGAACTGTAATAAAATACATCACTTAGTAAAAATATACAAATTGTACTGTGTGATTCTCCTGAACTGACCCTCTTGACGAGCAGAAATATTCTAGTCATTTCCGTTTTATCCTCAAAGATTAGTAGTTGGTTTTTTCTAGGTTTCCAATTTACAAATAGCATTTTATTAAACTACATAATTATGTTTCTCTTTGTATTTTTATTGACCTACTTCTGGAATATCTTGCAGTATCTCAGAAAGGTTTCTGCATGTCTCTCATAGGTGTAAGTTGCCGACGGTGCACGTAGCTGTAGATGTTCAATGTTCAGCTTGTGTTGTGACTCGAACACATACGTTGCAGAACCTTGCCAAATCAAAATTTGATTCGCAAAGTCATAAGCAAGTTAAAACGTAGTCCGAACTGAAAAACAGAGATTCCGGGTTCTTTCTCTGGAGGGTACTTGTGCTTGGTTTGGTTTGTGATAGCGGGCTTGTTTCAAGTCCTGTATGTCTGCCGTCCTAAGAACAACTCCGCAGACATGAGTCATGCAGACAGAACAGTTGCTCTGTAGTATTAGTTAAAGTAACTATCAACTTTATGATAGTTTTCATTAAGGTTGCCAGTTGCAGCAACAGTTTTCTGTTGCCGCGATTTTAAATAAGCTTTTCAAATCCATGGTCAGCCGTCAATGTGACTACGGGTCAATTGACACAACTAGTACAAAGACAGTTGCTAGGATTCTGTCCTCGAGTGCAGCAAATGAAAACTCGGAACTCATCAGGTCATTGAAAATCACAAGTAGTAGTTTCTTGAAGTTATATGTAAACAACTAGTAGCGATTTTTCTGTTGCCGCAATACTGAGTTTAAAGTTGCTCTGTCTGGATAAGTAGCGCCTGAATTCCTCAGTCAGTTGAGGATATAAGTAAAGTACGCTTGTTTGATGATGAGATGACACATTTTCTCGTCGTGGAATTAAAAAAATCCCGCAGATAATTGCGAATCAATGTAGAATTATCTTACTCGTAAAGATTCAATTCATATTTTTACAGATCGCCCTACCAGGTTTTGATTGTTGCGACTGCTGTTATTTTTAGTAATTTATCAATAACTGCTCGGCAATTAAACTTCAGTAAGCTTACTTTTACTAGTGGATATAATATTAAAAGCGGCTGTAAATTATTTTAACTCTACTTATATTAATAGTTTTATCAATTTTAGATACGTTACAGACATGTGTCACGTGAACGAGGGACGCACTTGACACATGTCATTAGCGTCCAGAGCGAGACGATAGAGTGGGTACCAGCGGAGTAGCGCGCATTAGCGGCCGCCACCAACAACAATAGCGCTATATTTATGAAGATTGATGTGACAGCTGCAAAAATATGTTCAGAAGGCAGAGCTCTGATCGCACTCTTTTGAATAAGATATACCTACGGCATGTTGCTCGCACCTATAATGCTATATTTGTTAAGCTCATATTCAAAGCTCAGATTTAGGATGAAGAGTCCAGAATGGCAGCCAAAATATATGCATATTGTGGAAGCATTTGGATCACAGTCTGTTTAGTGTATCAAATGTGTTTTTTTTACGATATTATTGGCACGTGAAACCCTTAGCGGCCGTCTGGGAAGAACGTGACTGGATAAGGGTTAACGCAAACGATAGCTTTTGACTAAATTCAATTGACCTTTCATATTGAATATATGGCGCAAGGATTTATTAAAACTCAACGCCTAGGTACTAACATCATTTTCATGTGTCTACGCTGTTTATAGTGTCTATCTTTATTATAGGTATCGTCGCCTGATATGATAACTCTCGATATGACGCGAGTAAAGTCGAATATAGTTATAGCGACTATAAAACTTGAGATTGAGAGATCAAAACGGTGGGTCTAACTTGCTTAGATTATTTTACGACGAAACATCTCGGCTCGGCTTCTTATTAAGAGACCGATGTCCTTATCGAATCCAGTGTAACCTTACATGTGTCTAATAGACTTCGAATACTGACGAAGTGTGCGATTTGTTGTTGCGTAATCTTAGGCACAAAGGGCTTCACATCAGGCTACCTGAAACTGTCAAACGTTAGTATTTTTTAACGTAATGATACAGATATCAGAGTTTAAAGTGAGTTGAGGCAATTGTCACCTTGTGGCAGTGTGACCAGGGCCGCCTAAAACTAGGCTGGGGCCCTTGGGCACACAAGAATTTGGGGCTCTTTTGGAAAGTAAAAAAGCTAATTATGATAATATTTTTTTACTAAGTATGACCATTTATAGGTAATTTATTTTTATTTTATTACGATAACGGTTTCTTTAAGGATTTCTGTTGAGCAAAATCTTCTATTATATCCTTAAAGTCAATATTTTGAAGAACTTCTTATGCACAATTGACAAATTACTCAGTCGTTGTTGTAACATTGTTGTTTGCAATTCATTTTTTATTCTCTTAAGCTGAGAAAATGACCGCTCTCCACTACAATTGGTAACCATTAGGCAAAGGAATATTCTTGTAGCAATTTCTACGTTTCAAAAAGTTGATCAGAGACTGATCAGAGATTCGGACATTCGGTTAGTTTCGTTGCAAGGTTACAATGTCCACGATCATAGAGCTATTCTTTAAACTAACGACCGGTTGCACCACGTTTTACTTTTTACAATTTCGTAAAATATTAACATATTTTTAAAAAAATGGAACAATCCATTCATATGAGTCAAGTTGACTTTTACGTTACTTTTTGCAAAATTGTAAAACGTAAAATTTGGTGTAACTGGCCGTTAGACTTGTTTTATTCATAACTCCCAAAAGATCATTCCATATTTCCTTTAGAAGAGCAGTCTCAAATTTTCCCACTTTTTTTTTTGCTAGATTTTGGGCTTTCTCCTGGTTGATCGATGTCACTTGCGATTGAAGACAATTCTTCATAAATATTTAAATTACCATTTTGCAAAGCATTAATAGCATAGGTTCGTGCAGACCATCTAGCTTCCGAAAGAGACTTCAGGATTCGATTTGCACCTGAATTTATTTACTGATTTGTGAAAAAAGTATAATGTGCCAGAAAAAAATGTTTCCAGAATAAATGTGTAAGAGAAATTTTCGTTCCTTCGGAGACCCCCGTGTGCCCTTATGGTGAAGACGGAATTGAGTGTGACGTGATCTTGTTGTTGCCGTCTGTACACAGACTTTTTACGATAAAAGTCAGTAATGTCGCACAAGATTACACCATCTTGAAATGGTGTACCATATAATTGGTGGTGTGCGCGAGGCCCACGAGTACAATTGGTCGTAACGAGTGGCTCACGCGTGCGCCCGCGCAGCCTCCGCCACCGCTAATAGCTACATTCCCCGGCTAATGGCTAACATGTCGCGGGCTGCTCGAGCCTCCAATAATAACTTCTTTACACTATTGAGCGATCACCTCGTAGTAGAGTAAGCGAGCTTGCAATCACTCAATTGTATTTATCTCTTAAACGGTATCTTGTAGGTACATTTTCGCAGAGTCAACAAAGTTATACTAGGAATATAAGTATAGTTTGAGATATGTCTTTACGTCTTTGTTGCAATGATAAATTGTCACGTAATGACGATTAAGAAAAGTATCACGTGCGACATAAAATATAAGTTCGCTCATTACACAACTTTGCAAGCGAATCACTCGCAATTAACATTTTTATGTGAGAACAATGCGGCTCATCCTACTGCCAACAGAGGTGCCAGCTGGACAGACACAGATGTCGCTTGTTAGTACTACATGGTACCTACTTACTGACTAGTATGTGAGGTAAAAAAAAGTCAAGGGAAAATTGTAAAATCGTAACTGATCTTAATATTAATATGTATAACACATACGTGTGTGATGTGATATGTCAGTCATCTTTGCTCAGTTTTACAATATTCGTTATTCTAATTCTGATTAGTTTGTATTGCTCATTTATTGGATGAATGACCAACAAGGGTGGTGGGTTGAAATCACTTTTTATGACCACATAGAATGAACGTATACCGTAACTCGCTGTTCAGAAAACGGTGATAATAATATACTACACATTGAGTCCAAGATAATGCACAGAATGTACAAATTGTTGCAGTTGGTAAAGCATCGCCGGCATTGTCTTTACAATCGATACAATCTCCGAATCTATTGCTATGCTAAACAATGCTGAGATATTTAACATTTGGAGCCCGTGTAGTCACGTTCAGTGATACGCAAGGAGTTCAGGGGTGAGGGCATGCCGCAGATAATGTTATATGGGACCAGTGCCGCGGATCACGTCGTGCACTGCAGATGGCTGCCGATTTCCCATTAAGTCCATCTACAAAGTCGACTCTATTTGCGATGAAGCAAGAGCTATAATTTACAGCAGGAGATGCAAACCACAGCCGAGCGTCTGAAAAGCGGCGCAATTATGTGGCGGCTCTGGAGGCGGCCTCGAACATGATGCCTTAATGTGCGCCTTCTGATCACGAACTTAATTCAAAACTCGATTGACGTCCTCAGCATTCAGTCATGATAACTCATCACATTTTGATTCGTAATGCTAAACTTGCAAAAGAGATGTAAAATTTCTCGAATTAATTTCTCAGCAAACCACAGTTTTTCGCAATGTAAGTACTCTTTTTTCGATGGAATCGTTAAATAGATGCATATTGGTTTTGTTTTTTATATGCGAAATACTTACAGGAAGTTTATAAAGAAAATTATGGTAAAGGCGGTCGGTTGCGTGACAGGCAAGTCCATGGCAAGGAAATAACAATAGGTCCACACAAAGCGCCGTCGAGGAGCATGCCGGGGGGACGCGAGACGCCGGGAGACTTTATAACTCAATAGCGAACGCCCGACGGATATGAATCGGCGGCCGCGAGCCCAGTATCAATACACGAGGAGATCTCATCGCCGCGCTACACTCCACATTCCATAAATATTTATACGAATGCTTGAGTTTTCTTTGAACTCAAAGCGTCTTAAATTAAAACCATCAATTTCTTTATCGACACATGAAAAATTGCATTAAACTTTGTTGCATCTGTAAACTGATAAGGTGAAATACTAAGTAAGGAAGTACGACGAGTTGTGAGAGGTCTAGATATAATTGCGTGCTGTCAAAGTGGGATGACCGATCGTTCTCTTTATGACGGTGACTGTCTGTATAAAAACAGAGTGATGGCCGCGGAGATCGATGCCAATGCCGAGGGCCCTCCAACAAAAACTAATATCGACCAAGCCCAAAGCAAACATGTACTTCGTAGTTCGCCGGAGCCTCTTGTGGTGGACTTGAGAACAGATTATGAGCACTAACAACTTCATAAGTTATCAGAAATAAACTTTTAGTTGAGCTATATGAAGCAATATTTTCCTCTAATGGAATTTTATACGATATTGTGCTCTGTTTTTATAAACTGCACTCATCTAATATAACATTGACTCTCGTTAAATTTGCGATGTCACGATGTATTATTATCGTACATGCATTCATATTCAAATTTTTTACCCATTCTTTGTAATATAATCCTTTATGCACAAAAGGGGGTGGCACAATGTAGAATTTAATTTAGCATAATGAAATAGGTACTTGAATTATGTAAAATTTTTAATCGTAATATTTCTGAACATACTATTTTTTCATTTTGAAATATTATATGTATTATTGCTCCTCGTGCTCACCAATTGGGCAGTTTAATTTTGACTCAATTTGATATTTTGTAGGCGCGTCAAGCGTATTCAATTACGAACTACCGAACATTCTACGAACTACGCAACCAAAAGATCTCTTTTGGTCTTCCAAAAGAGTTATTTTAATTAAATAGCCAGTAAATTGTAATTGTAGGCAGGTGCCGACTATCTACGGCGTGAACGCGGTCACAAATTAATACGAGCGTCGTCAGGCTCACCGCGCCTTTCCCAGGAGATTTTGCACTTGCACACAAATTTATCTTGGCGTCGCTCTAATGGGACATGTTTTTTGACTATTTGTCTTCCGCTCCCCTCGAGCTAACAATAAATAGGACACCCTTTCCATATTCCGTATTCAGTGCGCTCCGCGGAGATGGTAACTTTAAGTGACAAAGTGTAGGAAATTGTGAACACCTTTCTGGTTGATGCCCGGATAACGAATGGCAAAAGTTACACAAAGGAATCGTTTGGATGAAGTAGGTGCTTGATTATAGAAGTACAGATATAGCACGCTCCGAGTTTGGAATCCGAAACGTTTTTCACGAACTTATCATGTAAATAGGGCCATCTATCTGAGGTACGTGTAATGGGACAGACGGATGTGTCAGGCAGGCGTTCGTTATCGCCGCGGCGATTTGTTACGCGGCTTACGGCGCGGGCCTTGGCGGCGGCCTGAGAATGGACCACGGATTACTGGACGCATCTCCAGCTGATACATGACAAAGGGGTAGGTATAGAAGCATTATGAACCGAAGCCCTTCGGTACAACCAGCTGTATGATTTTTCTAAATTGTTTATTTTTAACTTGATTTGGAAGCACTTGTCCTTCATCTTACCTGATGGTACCTAAATGATGATAAAGGCATGATTTCGTAGCCGACTGCACGCAGCAGCAGCAGACGACATTTCGTCGCGACACTACTGGTTTTTATGTATTTCTATGAAACACCATCCGTAGCTAGCGACATGAAGCTGGCGACGCGTCGCCGAGCGGCAGACGACACTGTCGCCCGACCGCGGATCAGTAGTGTCGCCGACGCCAGAGCGACACGTCATTGTTTCTCTTTAAAATGAGTTTCTCCGATTCTGAGTAAGATAAACTCATATACCAGGTGGCCCAACACCCCGTACTGTACGATGCATCTCACAAAAATTATGCAAACACTCAAAAAAGATTATATTTGAAAAAATGTAGGAAATGGGTTAAATAAAAGCGGTAAGTACCTACTTAACTTAAGGTCAAAGGCAGAAGCAAACTTGACCCCAAACTTGACCAATACGACAACGCTGTTACAACCATTGCTATGCTGATAGACTTTGGCATGCAGCTGGTAGGCACCTTAAAACTACCAGCAAAGAAACCCAGCACAAAGTAAGTACCCCACTGGTCCATAGAGAATTTTCATTTTCATCATCGTTTCACCCGAGAGATGCCCTCTGTTGGACAATGATTCTAGATCCAATGATCTTTAAGCCGATCGGTTCTGCGCTAAATTTTGTATAGTTCGTTAAACCACTATACTTAAATATCTATATGTATATCACTGTAATGACTATCTACTTATGTAATTGTGTTTATAACAGAAAATTGTTAATGACGTGGGGAATTACGTATGCATGTTGTAACAAAAATAGCGTATGTCATTAACATGTCTATCTTGAGCTTAGCGAAATGTGCTAAAAAGACGATCAATGCGTCACATTAAGTCACGCTGTAATTAGAATTAGTCGCGAGTCGCGACGATGGCGTAAGGACGCGGCGCCCACGCCGGGGAATACTCGCACTCAATTACTCACACAGCGAAGAATGGCTACTAATTTATGAGTGCCACAGAAAACTATTAATGACACTTTCAAAGCAACCCTAATTACTATAGCAACAAGAAACCTCAATTCGTTTTGATTAAAACCAGAAACAGCTTCGTGTATGGCAATTATCTTTATACGAGATTTATACCAATACAGATCGTGAAACAATTTTATGAAAGATAAGGGTTCCAGCGTCCTTTATTACAAAAGTTTGTAAGCTGCACAATCTTAATGGGCGATCAATAAATAAAATGTATCCTCTAGACCATTAATGTACAGTTTACGGTCAGCTCGATCAACAGTTTTATTGCCTGTACGAAGCATTTACGTGACTAATATACATAATCGTGCAGACACGAGAATCTAAAACATTACTACAAAAACGCTGACCGATTTCAAACAGTTACCATGAAACGGCTGTCATATCGAATAGCTATTTACGAGAAATACCCATTAAAATTGTATCAAATTTCATTAGTGAAGAAAAAAGGCGAACTCTTAACTGCCTGGTTATGTTTCATGTGGCGGAGGCCAGGCAGACCGTTTTATACTTTATTTGGATGGGAATAGAGATGGTGGAAGACGCAGCGAGTGATGTCTCGAAGCAAGTTTGCCGACGCGATGTTAAGAATTTACTAATGGAGATAATGGAGCGGAGACGGCCCGCGCCGCTGCCTCGCTCTCGTCTCGAGGCTCGTTCCGTGCCGAAAATGTTTAACGAATGCGTGCACCACCCTCCCCTACGCGAAGATCTTGTTCTATTGCGACCAGTGACGTGAGAATAAGACACTCGCCATTCATTTTATAACGCACTTAAACAACATCTGTCGCTAAACATAAAATCGTGTCATATGACTATTTAGATCCTATTTCAGAAGCAGATACATAGCCTCTTGATACAAGTTGTTAAGATAGGATTTGTGTGTTCTCAAATACGGTAGTAGCACAGTCATCTGTGAATAACACAATAATTAATGATATTCATATACGTATGCAACTAAATGTTAGGATTATGATAATATTATTTAGCCTATAAGATTCATTCATAATGACTAATGCAGTGTAATAGATATTCCTCGTAATATGTAGGAATCGTGCGTCGTAAATTATTATAAGATAGCTTTTCAGAAAAGTTAATTAAAGGAAGGGAAAGATTTATCGCATTGAAAGCTTTATAAAACTATGAGATATTTGTTACTTACAAAACACGTTCCCCTTGAAATATTTGGTAAGATACGTCGGTCAATAATTGCATCCGGCAGTTATAGAATAACTTTGTATTCGGCTGGCGTAATGGTGATACCAAACATGTCCCTGGCATGTCTTCTTTAAAGAAGGTCTTGCGTATTCAGAGGCCGCTGTTTGTCACTCGTTGGCACGCTGCAACGCCTACGATAAAGCTAATTCAATGCGTTTTACGTCACGATCATAGAAAATTTAAATTGATCATGATAAAATATTAATTTCAAAGTATCGAAACATGCAATCACGCATAGACAACGGGCATTTTACCTGAATAGTGACGAACACAAACAATCACTGACGAACACACGTACGTCAATGCGAGAATTAATGTCTGCCGCGGACACGCACGTCGCTCTCGAAACGACTGCGCTGTAAAAGCATTTTCGGCTGATGCTTAGTGCTAATTGCCTTGTAGTTCAATGTAGATGCAAACACGTTGATGGATGTGGACAGTAGCTAGCATATTATTTAGATTCGTCCAATAATTAGAGGCAAGTTTGTTGAAGACATCTACAACTACCAGTATGCGTGCCTGTTATAATTGTTACCTGCGGTAACTTCACTAGATCTAGTATCTAGTACAGCTGTTGCTTGAATCGCGTAGTGCTCATGACGGTTTTGGGTTCCATGTTTATGCCCAAAATACATTTGCATTGCGCGCTGTTAGCGACACACGGATGTGATAACCGGCTCACATAACCACACACGACAATGTAAGTACGTGTTCAAACGCAGTCCACAAATATTATAGAGGACGTGCCAGCCACAGTTTCACAGAAATACAACATAAAATATCACGTTTTAAAAACCTGCTAAAAGTTAGTGTCTACGTTTCAGCTGAGGACGGCGTCGAATTCCAGAAAAGTTTTAGTTTGACAAGCGGAGTTCGAGAAATTTTGCTTTGAAGTTATTGGTAGATTTTAAATAGCACAACAAAATCAGGTCACAAACAATCTGATACTGGAAATGATGAGACGCGAGGACTTGAGACTAGATACTAGTAGTTCAAAATAACGAATCCAATGATCGGTTTCTGCGGAACTTTTGCGATTATTTAATCTTTCTTCACGATTGATACAAGTGAGGTAAAATGGAAAGTAGGTACATCTTGGCTGTCAATGGGGCGGTGAAATAGCATCGACAGACTAGGTCCGACCCACGGGGCGCGCTATCGGTTCTGCGCCCACGCCGCCCCACGCGAGCCTCGATTTATTGGCCGCGTCTGCGGCAGGAATGCGCCGAGATACTTCCAGCCAGAATACATCTGTCTGCCTACCATTAGAAGAATACAGTTCACCACGCTATTTCATTTCTTGGTTCATCCTGGGTGTGTTGCCAGAAAATAGAAGGGTACAGGTTTTAAGTAATTTGTTCTCGTACTAAATTCCACTACAATTCTTCGAAATTCCATTAGTTCCGCACGAAAGCAAACTTGCACTAACAAGGTTATTCAGTGTAATTGATTAAAGCAATAAACATGCTACACACCTGGATTATGGGCTTGTTACATTAATCAGAGACAAGTTCAGTAATCCTTTATACTCATTATACACGGTGATTAATATGTATTAATAGCAGCCTCTAAATGATGTTTGCTGTAAGCCGCAGCGGTCCGCGCCGGCGGTCCGTTAAATCGCTTATATTATAATAATCAGCTCATTACATGCACCGAATACATTTCGTACAGATATTCCATTAGATCTCACTTGGATACGGAAGTTAAAGATTGTGTTACAGCAATTTATGTCGCTAATGAAACGATGTTAAAATCTGGTGCTAATATTAATGTTAGTTATACGTGTAAAAGTTGATGTTGGAAAACCACACCCAAACATGTTATTTTAATCGTGTTCTTGTAAAATGTTTCATTATATCATCATCACTGCTGGGACACAAGGCCTCTCCTTGTTATCGAAGGAGGTTTAGGCAGTAGTCAACCACACTTGTGACTTGCCCCATGCGGATTGGTGTAAAATGTTCGTTAAGTGATTTATACAATAAATAAAATCTACTAGCGATTACTCACGCTACATACATTGTTGCTAATACTAATATGTATTTTCTTCTGCCATCTTTAAATATAGTATTAAATTTTGAAAATCCAGGTGGGTGATATATCTTTTTATTTTAAAGTTTTATAATGTAACATGTAATTGGTAATATTCGCAAATATAAAGGGTACTATAGTTTGAGTTAAATTGCTCTTCTCATGACAATTTTCCATTGTTTGCAAAGCATGTTATTCACATACCTATTTCTTAAGTTTACTGGATGCTAGCTTGTGGCAGCAACTCCATTAACACTATAAAAATCTATGTAATGACTATACTTGCTTAGATAATCTCCAGCGCTCGTTCTCGGTTTATGCAAAGTAATCATGTTACAGGCGGGTAATGTACATGAAGCATGCCCACGAGCGGGCGGTTGAGTGGGGGCGCGGAGATGTTGCGTGCGAATTGTTAGCGACGTCGCACGACAGCGGCCGTTGACGCGCGACAGCCAGCGGTTAACCGCGGCGTATTTGGATGATGCACGATAATAACATTAAATTGGACATCTTTCATGGCTGTGGGTGGAAATGGCCGTCATCTGCGTGAGCTTGACAAGCGTTATTATATACTTTATGGTCGTGCCTATCACTTTATTAATCACGAAGTGTTTTTATTTGTTTGTTAATTTTAATCAATGTGTTACGTCTGCTTTATTGGATGCCCGAGTCTTTTTATTCTTGTGCGTGTTTGGTTTAATTATTTTATATAAAAAAAATCGGAACTGGTATACTCAAAAGTTGATAGAAACCTTATATTTTGATATATGCATGTTAAATTTGGTTGCAATAAGTTAAAGCATACTAGAGTTATCGTGCAAACGTACAGACACATACACAGACATAATTCCAAAAACGGCATTTTTGGATTTATGGAGGTCCAAAACGTGTAAATCGGTCTAAATCTCGAGGTCAAATTTTTTGACGATTACAAGATTTCCTCTATACTTATTACGTAGGTATACGAGAAAGTAAAAAGATTTTTTGGTAGAATGTAAACTTTTATGTTTACGAAAATTTGCGCCCAATATTTTCTCGTTATTTATTGTTCGCTCATGCGAAGTTACCCTTATGTGATCTGAGGTAGGTATTCATGATTAATTTTATTCTGAGATTTTTTATTTTGCCATTTTAGACTATAATGCTATATTTTTTAAGGCAGTCAATTTCCAGCAGCAACTAAGACCAGCGTTTACTGACTAAAGTGTCTTATGAAGCGCTGAAGAAAATAGACATGAAAACTTTTTACTAATCGTGCACTTACTTGCTTAATAATTTCGACTCTTCCAGTTAATATATTACTTGGCTGGCGTTATGCAGTTCAGCGTGAAAATGATATAAATTAAATAAGATCTGGCGAAGTGTACACCTTCTAAATACTCGTAATAATGTTGTCCTGAATTTCTAGTATCTCGCCACTTGCTTGAAACACAACTCGGGCTTAGTAAGTTGCAAGATTATTTTATAGACGAAGGCTAATTACTTAGCTTAGTACAAGATCAAAGCACTTTCAATACTGTTGCTAACGTTATAATGCAAACTTAATCCTATAAGATGAAATTCTTGAGCTAGTGTATTATGTTCAGAACTTAATATTAAAATGAATTCTTGACTTATCCTCCGATGGCATTCGTTGAATGTACTTACGAGACGAGGAATATATGCAGAGTCCATATCTATGTGAGCACGTCGAAAGTCTATTTGCAGTTTTCAATATTGTGTACCAAAGGCGTATTTCGCTATAAAGCCCACTTTTTACATTTATATTTGAATATATTTGCAAAACAGACGACACGAGATGGTCCTATTGCAGTTATGTATTTATTGTTTATCAATTCGTATTTAGAAAATTTCTTTCAAAAAGTAGGTGAATGAGGATGTCAGCTTTACATAACTGTTATCATTGAGTTATGCTTCTAATATGTGTTAATATGAAACTAGTTTATGAAAGCTTGCACTATTATCTGTCAGCACTTCTTCTATTTTGTCATATCGTAAGAATAAAATTCTGAGATATTTTTTGGATTTTTTTTTCTGTGTCACCGGTGGTTTACAATTCTGAGAGATTCTGTCCTTTGTAACACTGTTTGTTGTTTGTTTTAATATATGGCAAATGTTTTTAAAGCTTTCGTCTTTACGCAGCTATCTATCAGTACAACTTGAGTAAGTTTAACTGCGAGCGGGTGATAAGAAAACGAGGTGGTCGTCGGCAGCTGCAGCGGCCGGCGCCATGTTTATTTATCAGGAGCTCTCTCGCATCTCGTCGACTTCGTAGCTTCAGTAGAACAAATATTATAAGTACCGGCAGCAGGTATTGGAGTGATCTTGCTCACAGCGACTTCGTTTAGTTTTATTGTTCTAATTATGAGTGAAGTGTCAATGGTCACTAATGATCGTGATCGTGACCATTGTTTGCCATGAGTAGTCTTCTGGAATGTAATGTTTATATTTATAATTCATGCTTATATTTAAGGTGATACTTCTAATAATTGATGTTTCTTATAAACAAGTTTTGTAGTACTAAATCTCCTAAAGTATTAAAGTGACGTATTTTCTACGGCAACGTTGCCTTATCCAGCGTGTCGGGGGCCGCCAGTAAATCTAGTTGTGTGATTTAAAGCCAACTAAAAGCTGTCATTAGACGGCTCAGCGATTAGCATTTGACGCGCAAGGGCGGATCCAGGGGGGGGGTCATGGGGGTCATGACCCCCCCCTGGGCTGGGTCCAGGACCTAGGTGGACCACTAATTAAAATAATGTTTTTATATATATATATTTTTAAGTACTTTCAATATTTAAATAATTTAATATAATACTTTGACGGCAAACACATTATTCGGGAAAATTTGAATTTACCGCGACATGGCCGCCATGCACCTTCGTGTTTTTCTTGATCTGAGGTTTTTTGCCATGTTTCGACAAGGTTTCGACTAAAGTCTAGCTAGACCTAACTTCAACCGGTACGACTAAACTTTAGTAATAAAGTACTAAGTTAAAACGTTTTAAAATTTCAATCTGTAATAGTGTTCTTAAAAATTGTTGCCACAAATGCACGTGCTATCTATTTTCATCCATTCGCTTTAATGCCAAACTTTCTGATCCATGCAGGACGACAGATCTCAAGATTCTTTTATAGATTTTGAGGTAATCAAGGGGAGTGACATCATCATTTCAGCCCAGATACGCCCACTGTTGGACATAGGCCTCCCCCAAGGATCTCCAAACCGGTTGGTCCTGCGCTGCTCGTATCCAGCGGCTTCCCGCGACCTTTACCAGATCGTCGGTGCACCTTGTGGGGAGCCTACCAATGCTGCGTTTTCCAGTACGTGGTCGCCACTCGCGGACCTTTCCGGCCCAACAGCCGTCAATCGGCCTATGTCGGTGACCTTGATTCTCCTGCGGACCTCATCATTTCTGATGTGATCACGCAGAGGAACTGCGACACTCCAAGCATAGCCCTCTCCATTGCCCTATTCGTGACCTTAAGCCTTCTTATAAGGCTCATTGTAAGCGGCCCATTGAGGCCGCTTACATACTCCCATTGAGGGGCCTCAATGGGAGTCCCATATTATCCCCGTAACCTGCCGCCATTTCATCCATCCTGAGCTTACTCGATGATTGACATCTCGGTCTATATTACCGTTGTGCTGTATGTTGTATAGCCCAGGTAACGGAATTCAGAGCAGACTGATACAAGCACTCCGTCGAGAGAACCGGCTCAGAACATTTTGGTTCTACTGATAAAAGTGGCGCCAGGTCATGGAGAATTCCATGACCTGGCGCCACTTTTATTATTTCGTTGTTTCGGGGCGATTTCCATCACTGCTGGTTAGTGCGCTTACGGGAGTATGGTTCGATTTTGAATGTGTTAACCCAGGCGTTCTTTGCCAGTCCGCTTTTGCCTCTCAGAGGAGGTGGGTTTTTAAGTATTTCATAGCCTGGTTCTTTGGGATACGACAGAAAGGCTCTGGGCCAAATTGTAGTCCTTGAGTCCCAGGCCTTGCTAGCTTATTGACCTTTTCGCTACCGATGACCCACTCTTACGGCTCAGACCAAAAATTATTCTTTTTGGTCTGAGTCTTATGGTTACCGAATTACTATAACAGTGTTGTGCCCAGTCCACCCTTTTAATCAGTTCCATGGTACTTCTTGTGGAAGTTAAACTCTGGAAGCAAGACATCTGATGTCATTGCGAGAGCGTGGACATTCAAACACTTTTTGAAGTAAATCACTTATTTCTTTACATCAAAAAGTGTTTATCATGCAAATCTAGAATTTAATATAAAAGAATAAAATATTCCTATTTTTTTCAATTTTTATTGACTTTTACCTCAAACCTGAAAAAACCCATATAGCCGGTTTTTTAAAATGAAAATCGGAAAAACCGGTTTCCAAAATCATCCGGTTTTTGAATCGTACTTTTTACCGTATCTATTATTATCAAAATTAACTTCTTGTGACTTGACCAGTGGCGTAACTATACCTTGTGGGGCCCGTGGCAAATTCATATACCCCCCCCCCCCCCCCCCCTAGTTTTGAAATTATTCGTTCTTTACATTTAAAAATGTCAGTGACACTACCGGGGCCTTTAGCCAGCCATGCCACCCTATAGTTACACCACTGGACTTGACCACGACTATGTGACCCCCCCCTGGCGCCAAAGCTGGATCCGCCCTTGTTGACGCGGGAGAGTAAGTTGGATCATTGATATTGATAGAGCGGAGCGCGCCCGCGGCAGGCACCTCCAGCTAGAATTAGAAACCAGCTTGTGAATGAATCTGAATCTCGATTAGGTTTGTTTTTCAAATT
Organism: Elophila nymphaeata; assembly: GCA_955850985.1. Lineage (NCBI taxonomy): Eukaryota > Metazoa > Arthropoda > Insecta > Lepidoptera > Crambidae > Elophila > Elophila nymphaeata. The sequence goes on along the minus strand of OY039066.1, from coordinate 22,672,558 downwards.
CCGATCACCAATTTGAATAATATTCACGTGACCCAAATGTCAATTGGTACGAAGTAATAAAATATGCCTCTCTAGTAGATACGTGTGGGATTACTTTCTTAAAACACGCTGCACATAATCAATCACGAAATAGCTTGCTTCGAAATGATTATAGGTATCTTATAAATGTTGATTGCTCTAAGCGAAGACAAGGAGGTACAATATAAACTAACACAAATGGAATATAAAATCGCATAGTATATGGCAGAATGACAAAACTATTTCTGTTATAAGTTGTAAGTATTACCTACTTTATTATATACACAATTACAGTAAGTTTATAGGGACAGACAAACAGATCGATAACCCTACATGCTGTGTTCTGAACTCTATGTCAACATCATTGCCATTGGTACGGCAAATCACTGTACCCTCTGGGGTTTACGAGACAAGTAAACACCACGACTGAAGGCAACCTGTTACGAGAAACATAGCTTTGGTTATATCCACTACGGTGACGAATTTACGGCCTTGGGTCGGAGCGCGCATTATATAGAAAAGAAATGAGTAACGTAAAAAGAAATGACGAATTTATTTCTATGATACTCTGTGGGTCGCAAAGAAAGCGGGTCGTTACAAAAAATTCGATAACCAACAAAATATTTAAAGCAATCTTTTGAAATTCTTTTCGAAAGATTGCTTTAAATATTTTGTTGTATTACTTAAACTAAATTAATGTTTATTTCGTTACAAACATAGGAAGAAGTAAATCATTATGCCTAATACAGTCTTTGCTTCACAGAGCCAGGCCTAACACTTAGGAAGGAAGGAAGTTGAAGGATTGAGCGGCTCAGGGTATGTATCTATTACGGCTAAAGTCACAAGGAGAAATAAATTTGTTTACCCGGCTAGTTCTGAACATTAAGATTAAGCTAACTTCACCTATTGGGTAAATCCCGCTTAGCCGGCTCTACTTAAGTTTATTTGTATTCAGGAATTTAAAATAAATGGTTATCCTTCTGTTAATTTTTTTTAGACCCATATGTAGGGTCGTGTGGGTAGGTACCACCGCCTTTCTTATTTCTGCCGTGAAGCAGTTCGCTGTGTTTCGGATTGAAGGGAAAGGTAGCCAGTGTAATTACCGGGCATGGAAAGCATAATCATCTTAGTGCCCAGGATGGCAAAGCACTTGCAGTGTTGAGTGATTTACCCTTAATATTGCAAGTGTCTATAGGCGACGGTAACCACTTAACAACAGGTGAGCCGCAAGCTCGTATGCCATCTCGTATTATAAAAATAATAATTGGTAATATCGTTTTTTTTTTACTAAGTATACACTATTGTATACATACGCAGTTACCTATGGAGCGAACTGGGCAGATACGGCAGTTTAGGAAGCACTTAGTGAGGTGGTGGGACCAGTACGTGGTATCTTATCAGCGCGGGTGTCTGCTAATGAGGCACCCGTGTCGTTGCCGCAAGGTGTTAGCGACACTGAATGTAGGAAGTGAGCAGTCACGTTCACGCATTTTATCAATAATAAATGTTTCTACGTACCTAAACCTTTGTTATAAAAACCGTTCGTACAAGAAAATCTCTATTGATGTAAGCAAACGTGTGCGTTTATCAAATGTTTAACAGCAATCCTTAACTTAAGTGTATTTTCGTGGGAAACTCAAATCTATAGAGACGAATCGTGAGTTGAGAGTTGGTTCTTAAAAAAGACGGAATGTTACATAAAATAAAAATGTTGCTTAACTTTGTATTTCCTCTTGTCCTTATCTATCACATAGGTATTGTAGTACTAAATTCACCTATTGTCAAGTATTCATCTTTTCCAGGTATCGTATATTTCGAGTTTCGCAGTGACCGCCCGCTGAACCGCGCTGGCCCCAAAGTGCAGAGTTATGGACATAACTCGCGTCAATAACAATAATTTAACAGACAAAGCGCCATATTTTACAAAATAATCGCCAGCGCGCTCCGGAGGTTAGATTTGTGACGCGCTAGCTGTGATAAAGCTGGGCCTAGCGCATGTTACATACTCTAATAGAAGCTGTTTAGGAGACTGTGAAAAGTCTCGGATATAAGGATTCCAAATCATGAGCTCCTTTGATGGCGTTATGATTCCACTCAAAATACACTTCACTTCAGGAACTCTGAGATCGTCAGCTTTTTTAAATTAATTACATATGTATAAGTTGGTATAAGTATGTATTCAAAAGCGTCGGTGGCCTAGTGCGTAAGAGCGTCGTCTCCCACCCGGGGGGCACTGGTTCGATCCCCGCCACGTACCAATGTGTTTTCAAATATTGAACTCATATGTACGTTTAATTGACGCTTTTACGGTGAAGGAAAACATCGTAAGGAAACCTGCACACACCTATGAAGAAATTCTTAGGTTGTGTGTGAAGTCGACCAATCCGCACTTGGCCAGCGTGGTTGACTAAGGCCTAATCGCCTCTAATGTGGGGTAGGCTCGAGTCCCTCGGTGGGGACATTATTTATGAGCTGTTGATGATGATGATGATGAAGTATGTAATATTTCTTTGTGTATACATTTGTGCGTTAGACATAAGATTGCTGACCTTATCTGGTCAAATTACTGGTGTTCTCTCGATACTCAATAATAAATACAGCACCAACCAGGATGGAAGTGTCCACCGAAATTAGTGTTTTTTCCACGCTCACACCAATTATCTAGCCCAAATTAAGTATCATTAAGAACTTGTGTTATGGATACTAGATAACAGACTTAATATACATAATAGTATAGATATTTTTTTATATAAACGTAAATAAATACATAAGCAACCATGACTCGTGGAAAAATTTTCGTGTTCATCACACAAACATTTGCTCCTACCAGGACTCGAACCTGGACCGCTTGATGTGTAGGCAGCGTTACTGACCACTCCACCACGACGGCGTCATTGCATTGTTGATAATCAAATTCAACTGAAACAAGAAGATAATAACTCTATACATTGTTTTATCTTTTAGTTACGCTAATACATACTAATGACAGAGATATAACGTAGTGTAAATACATTATAAACTCTGGTTATAGTAAGGTAAGGTTGGAAATTTCTCATTGCCAGAAAAAAGATAGGTTTAACTTCAAATAACGAAATTCTTATTTACTTATAGTATCTAAGTTATTTGCACACAACACCAATTTAAACATAATAATAGCAGCTTTAATGCGTATTTGTGCAATGTTTTTGGAAATATTTAGTCTGATGTAATGGTTAATACCGATGTCTGAAACAAATGGAATTTTGAGATACCTTTGTGAGTTGCCTTATAAAGAAGTATTTAGTAAGCCATGTGTAAAATTGGCTTAGCTTTCCTTATTAGATAAGTAAAGTTTCTCCGTGAAAATGTTGTAGGTTTCGTAATATCTAGATACATAGTTGGATGTTCGTTGTCAACGCCTAGCAGCAATGTTTGTCGTTTCCTAAAAATAAAGACATTGTCAACATGAGACGTTTGGGCGCTAATAGCGCCGGCGGGTACTTTGAGTGGGTCTAAAAAGTCCTACATTCCAACCTTTGTAATCTTATGTATTTAAGTTCTAAAGAATGACACTCAGAAGTCAAACATGTCTTGAGAATCGCCTGTCACTTTCTATCACGCACAAAGTGATAGAGACGTAGGACGCTCAAGTCGGCGTTCATTCTTGAAACTCATTCTAAAATACGAACATAGGTCTAGCTGATTAGAACTGATAATTGTCTAACAACTATATTCTAAACTTGACAATAATGTCATTGAAAGACCTCAATGTACTCGTATATATGAGTAGGTATGATTTTTATTATGTTTTACTATTTAAGGAGGAACCAGCTGAGTTTCTTGCCGGTTTTTCTCACCACTGGCTGTCATAAAATATATATGAAGTAAAATAACAGAGTCTGCATGAGTAACACAAGATAGGGACTCGACTAGGGTCGATATGAAGAGCACAGTTTGACAGGTTTTTCCAAGTTGAGAGGGGTAAAAATCCGGCCAAGTGCGAGTCGGACTCGCGCACGAATGGTTCCGTACCATTGTCTCAAAAAATCACGTTTGTTATATGGGGCGGACGGACGGACAGACAGCGGAGTCTTAGTAATAGGGACCCGTTTTACCCTTTGGGTACGATACCCTAAAAATGGTCTCGGCAGCTCAAGGAGTTGATAGTAGAGTGTGTCGGTGTCAACTGTCCTGTTATCTATCAAACGTATAGAAAATAGGTGTTCACCATATGTGGAATGAAATATTTTAATAATTCTCTACGTAGTATAAGTACGTTTCATTCATATAGTTTAAGCTCGTATCTGTTAAACGCCATGACATACCAGATTAATTAATAGAAACACTCAATCTACTGAAAAAAATACGTTAGCTAAATTATTTAGCTAATACTTCTGTGGCTTAACTTTAGTAATTAATATCCAAAGTTTAACAACACCAGCTAAATAGATTTAGCTGTGGACGCAAAACAAATTTAGCAAAATTTTATCTAGCAACCCGTACATAAATTTTTAGCTGAACCGCTAAACCGTAAGCTTTTGACTGAAGAGTTCAGCTTGTCAATGCTAATCTTTAAGATTAGTTTAGCTATTTTCAACCACATATTTGGTTGTGAATTACCAAACTAGTTTAGCTATTTTAACGGTTACTTAACATTTAGCTATAGTAGCTAAATAAAATCAACTGAAATAGTTTAGCAACAGTAGCTACAGAATTTAGTAGTCACCAAAGTTACTAAAGTGTTTAGTTTAAAATGTTGTTACTAATTGCTAATAATTTTTCTGAAGCTTCGAATTAAGTTCTTACAACCTATTTCAAACCTATAATTTTCTACGACCTCTTGCGAGCCTCTAGACCATATTATTAGAGTGTTAATAAGCTTTTAGCGCTGAATATATAAGTTCAATGTCAAAAGTTGATTAACACTGCCGTAATAATAACTAAAGGACACGGACGTACTTTACGATTTGCATAAAAACTCAGATTGTAAGTACTTAGGCGCTGTAATAATTATATTTCGGAGCCGACGGCGGCGCCAAGTTGCACAAATTAAATTGAATAAAAATGATTCCTGTTTTATAGGTGCTTGTTTTTTTAATTCCAAGTTTACGAGGTATCTTACGTGATCACACAAGACGCTCGTGTGTGACACGCGCGATGCTCACTCATAATCCAATTGGCTTGGGTTCTTTTTATGGGAGTCGAAAACGGGACTTAAATCGGGACCTTATCAAGATACCAGTGTCGAAGTGTTGGCCAGTGTAATATCACCGGATGACGACGGAAATCAATAAATAAATTCTATTATAGTTTTTTCACAACCTTTAAATATGTTTCTATTTACGTAATGTGTACCTATTTTAAGGTGCTAATTGTGTTTATATTTAGCAAAGTACCTAATATAATATAATAAGCATTAGCACAGTAAAAATAGACAGCTTACGTAGCACACATAATTATGTATAAATTAATATAATTAAGAAAAAATATTTGTTATAAAAAATGAATCTTACTGAGTTCTGCAATGGATTTGCAAAATTTGTATTCATTTGTCCATTGCACTAATGAACCCAAGTACTAGACACATAATACTTTATTTACGAAAAGCCACATACATAATAAGAAATATATTCAAAATTAATAAATCACAATCAAGGAACCTGAACTGAGATTTTCATGTGTTTTAGGCGATGACGTCTAAAAGATGCTTAATTATTTTCGTTATCCGTTAATTTAGCATCACATTCTTCTTATTTGGCTGTCTTGTTCATATTTTTTTATTAAGTCTTTTTTTATTCAACATAATTGTAATCAAGTGCTGTATGTAGATACTTAGCTGTAATCGGAACGCAAATTTAATAATTTTGAATTGTCTAAATCACAACTTGTTAATCATAATTTGCCATCTGTAGCTGTATCCAACAAATAAATAAATATGCGTAAAAAAGTAACTACTACATAATAAAAAAAAAAAAATGCTCAATTGAATCTAAAATTACTATGTTAAATATTGTACCGAAGGCTTGTATATGTCGTAGGGCTATCGCGAAATCCGGGTTATTAGAAAAAAGTAGGTAGTGAGGTGCGGAACGTAGCGAAACGTAGCGGAGTCTTCTTAGGTTTTCTTTCTTTATAAGGATCAAAATAAAATCTCAAAGTTTCTAAAATAAATTGAAAAAGTCTGAAGTTCCTAGGATTTCGTTCCTAGGAAAACGATTTATTAATTAAGGAATATTTTTTTTGTTTACAAACGCGTATATATTTTTAATACTAGAAAAAATACACTAAAAAAAATCAACCTGCCCCAGGCGGGAATCGAACCCAGCATTCTCCGCAATCCGGGCGGCTGCGTTAACCACTACGCTACCCGGGGCACTGTTTTCGCCGTCGAAATTTGTCAGTGCTTGGTGCTTGATGTTTTTATGGTAAACATTCTATTCTATTCATAATTAATAGCGTCGCGGCGCATTAAGCGTACGCATTTTGCTAATGTCAAGTGAAAATGTAACTAAAATAACAAAAATTGTACGGTTGATTGAGGTTAAAAATGGAGTCTCTCAACACGTGTTTTACAACAAGAACTCGGGAGAAACTCTGTAGTAAACATTGTTTGATCAAATCTTTGAAATTTGCACTTCTAAGATCCGACGATTTATCAAATCATCCTGCGATATAATTTATATTGACGGACGAATTTGACTCACTCTGTGAGCCAAATTTGGTGATCGTCGTCGCGCGTGACTCCGCAGAGAATTTGAAATACCTCATTTTGTTTTATGACGAGGGATTTACTGTCTACAACATATTTTATCTGTTTATTTATTGCGTCTGTGACATATGTAATTTCACCAAAGTGTGCAATAAAAGGGAACATATTTCTTGCGCGCTTGTTTGACTGCCATTTTAGAAATATTCATTACCTATTTCAGCAAAATATGTTTTAGGGTTGTTCGTCGGTAGCGTACCCAAACGAGATGATAGTCGTAAATTGCGTCTATTTATACGATAGAAACGTGAAAATGCAGTTATCTAGAATTTTTAATTTTATGTTATTTTTTTATTTTTTTTATAATATTCGGGAATCTTACAGCTAGTTATAGAAATTAACCAACTTATAAACTAAAAAAGGCCAATTACAAGTTTCCACATATAACTACTACATATATACTAAATAAAGAAAGAAAGAAAGAAAGAAATTCTTTAAATCCCAGACAACCAGATGTGGCTTTATGTGTAACCAAATGTTCTGCTCAACCACTTTTGGGATTATGAGCTTGATTGTATGGACCTACATACAACATACATAATGTAAGTATGTCGAATACCGTCTATAACAGTGAGCAAAACTTCGATGAGGAATCTTATTGCATTGCACATATGAATTCCAACCTTTTTATTAAAAGAAGTGGTCATGAATTACATAATATCAGAATGAAATTCATGACAAAAAAGTTCTCTTGTACGTGTACGAGAGCTAGTATTTCGATTTTAAAGTATCGATTGTTACGGCATGTTAGTGTGGCCGCGTCTGACAATATGAATAAAATATTATTGTATACTGTCAGTTATAATTAAATGTAATATGCGATGACATAACAGTCACGTATGCATTACCACAATTGGTAACAATACGTTGCTGCAAAGCGTAAATATATGTTCGTTTCAGTCAAATATTTACAGAAGTATACATTTTCACAGATTAAAATAACATTCGCGACAAATATTAGTATTCGATTGAAACGTGCGTTTGTGGTGGTGACGCTTACGTATTATTTGTTAGGCTGTATCGTGACTGAACCGCATAGTCTGTGCTGAACCAACAGAACATGAGACTCGGCGAAAGGTTGTCGTATGAAACCGCGGGCTAGCTTCTGTAATACCTATGTAAGATAGCTGTCGCGACGTATGGTTTAACCAGGACTGGTTTGTTAAATACATGTAGCTTTTTCGGGTCTTTCCACATTCAATCAGCGATTTCTCTACCAGTGAATATTTTTTCCACTTTTCAATGGTCAATAAAATACATTCCACTTTCAACCGCTAATTAAAAAACCTGAGTTAGGTATATACCTGTCTGGGGTCCACGACTGGAAGCCTCCTCGTGGCGGACCCTGGTAACGTGGTGGGGAAACTTTCTCGGCGGGTGTGTGGCTTTTGATGTCAAGTGTGTCCGCTTGGTATTCGTAGTCACATGCCATCGTCGAGTTGTTTTTGTTTTTCCACCACGGCTAGTTCCGGACGGCCCTTTTCAGGGCCACGACCGCGCCCGAAGTCCCCCGGGTGCGGTCCGATGGCTGCTTCCGGTGTCCTCGTCAGGAGGACGTGCCAGGACGAACAGCCGTCGGTGAGGAGGCGGCCTATAAGGCCGGCGTTGGGCTGGCGTTAGTCGGTAGCCCCTGTGGACTGCTGGCCACCAATTGGTGCACAAGGAGTGCCTAGACGGGTAGCGTTGGGACTAGTTGGGATGGTCTCCGGTGTAGTTGCGTTTCCTCAATAGCGCACTGGAGGTCAGGCCGGGGAGGATGTTTGGTGGGTATGGAGGGAACGCCTATACCTTCGAGTCCCACTTATCCCCTGCGGTTGGCACCACCCGCAGAGACGATGCGTAAATACATTTGACCTCCTCGTCAAAAAAAGGTAGATACCTACCTGTTAATAAAGGAGGAGGTCGATGACCCCGAGATCGTGCAGCGACATTGACATACTCCACTGACCCCAAATAAAGAAGACACTTGAGGTGGGCCCTGTCTATTAACTGAACCTCGTGGGGATGGAGGCGAACTTCAGGCAGCTACGAGACTTCGTGTGACGATGGCACAAGATTAGGAGTGGGCTATAGAGAGAGAAGTGAAGAGCGAAGACGCAGAAAACTGGGCAATGGGAGCTAGCGGTACCACTTCCGGTGGGCTCGGACCTGGAAGGCACCGAAGGCGTACGAGTGATGTTCGCCCCAGAAGGGGGAGAAGGACCATATGGACAAGAAAGACACACATAAAGAATAACTTGTAGGAAAGATTAAAGGTGTGCTGTGAAACCAGAGCCTCCCGCAACTAGCAGTACACTCTCCCGTGATTAGGCCTGTATAAGGTTGCGAGAAACACTATCACCTCCTATCTACACTTTTGCTTACTAGGGATGAGATTTTGGCAGATATACGTACTATACAAAATATTTCAAAATTATACCGGTGCTATGGAAACTGTCGGTAGTTATAAGTTATGATAATGAAACCCTCCATTAATCTGCAAAAGAAAAATGTAAGCTAATCACATTAGTTATACATATAGGTAACACTGAAATAAACATGTAAGACCAGAGCCGCATAACTTTTTGAGGCACTTCCCGGTACATATTAATGCTCAACCGTTTCAGAATTAGGGAAATGTTAATTTTAATTGCCGCATATCTCCGGGGTCGGACACGCCTCGCTATAATTGTGCCATTCACGTGTGGGATCATAATGCTCGTAATACTCCGGGGGGCGGGCGGCGCGGGGCGGGGAAGGGGTCATTCACGCGCCCATTCATTTTGGAGGATTGACGCAATCACTCACTCAAGATCGCTATCGGTAAAGATTAAACAAAAAGCCTGTTTTTATTCGTTTACCGTCAAATATAATTATTGTACTCCGCTGTAATTTAAAGTTCTTGTTAAATATTTATTTTTTACGACGTCTTTTATGCTCGTTGGTGTTGGACGTTTATTATACATTTTTTATTATGATTTCTGTGGTTTTTGATATAAAAATTATACTTTATGTTTCACTTGAAAAATTCTGAACTTATTATTATTTAATTAATATTTTCTACAGTAGCAATTAATTTACTTATTCAGTGATATTGAAACAAAGACTATTTAGTATTCCGTGTATTGAAACGACATTCCTTTGTTTTTTTACTTAACGTCGCTTCGCTACAAAGGAAGTAATCCAGTAACTTTGTCCCTTGAAAGGATGAGATAGTATGCGTCAAATCCGGTAGTTCTGATTTTTTTCACACTTGTTTATGATATTGGCCCTATAAATAATCCAAGTTTGAAAAATCGAAAAAAAGTTCTGAATAAATTTTGACACTGATTGTATTATCGAAGCCCTGTACTTTTATGATGATATCTGCTGCAACAAATTGTCACAAGAGGCCCCACTGCAGTGCCTGCACGACAAAGAACAAGACATCTCCGAATTGTCCCGAATATTATGCATGAACCGGTATAAAATAGTTGCACTCAGACCAAAACTTTTTATTTGGTCTGAGTAGTAACATGACCCCGGACGTCCTCGGACAACTAGGAACGTTCTCGCACGGCGCCCCAGTACTCGGCTCACCCCATAATTAATAAGAGGCTTTCACATATCGAATTCATATCCCCGGATTCATACCAATTTGCATCGATCATTCCACCTTTGTCGCGCGTAATACAATTTTGATTGGATTTCGTTTCAATGCAAGGGTGACGCGCGGCGCTGCTAATTAATTAAATGCGAAACACGAACTGAAAAATTGTTTGACGCAAAATAATAATTAAGAGTAAAATTAAATTACATATAATTATGCAGACTAATGTTACATATGTTTCGAAAATCCATCTGCCGGAAATAAGTATGTAAATAGCAAATTAAGATTAAATTTATTGCCCAAAAAATTGACAAAGTCAAAAGAAACATTATTGAAATGAGCTTCTGATTTATAAGGTCCTGCCGCGGTCACTCGAATAACAAACTAATTAGGACTTTTTTCACCGGCACAATTACCTTCTGATAAACTAATAATGTTTGCTCATTTGATCAACGTAAATAATATAAAAATGAGGTTAGAAAATTAATAGCTTTAATTTGCATTTTTATTGTTAGATGCAAATTAATTTACTATTTTGATATAATATTTACGTAATTTGACCTAAAATGTAACAGTATTGAGGTTGTAGCACACTTATCAGTTCGGAAAAGGATTGCCACTTTTTAACCGACTTCAAAAAGGAGAAGGTTCTCAATTCAGTAGGTATGTTTTTTATGTATGTACGTACACCGATTACACCGAGATTTCTGGTCCGATTTAAGTGATTCTTTTTTTGTTCGATGCGGAATAATTGTCATTTGGTCGCATAATTTTTTTTATGTAACGCTTTCGTAGTTTTTTTAAAATCGTGAAAATACGCAGTCGCAATATGATCTTTTCCAACTATTTCAACTTTATGCGTCAATATCTTCGAAAGTTGTTAACGAATTTCAATGATTCTTTTTTTGTATCAAAGATCAGTCTCCAAAATAAGTAGTTTCTTAAAAAATTTATAGCGTTCGCGTTAGTAATAGCGTTTTAATACGTGAAGCCAAAGGTACAGTTAGCCTCAGACGTACATTATTATTTTAGGTAGTCTAGGCCTTTGTCATAATACAGTGGTGGCGACTATTGCTGTACAAGCGCTGTAGTTGCTATGACATAGTACTATCACATTGTAAAGTACTGTAGTGTTATTTTGAGCTACTTTTGCTTTCTAGTTCACCATCTGCACAATTCTCTGAATTTTCCAACTGTCAAATTAAGGGCAGCTACGTAATTACTTATTTTGTACGTTAGTTAGAGGTTAGTTAATATTGAACTTTATAAAAGAAAGGCTCTTTTGGCTGTTTAAAAATAACAATAGTGGTGACATTTTTTTTAGAAATATACTTATTACAATGTATCTTTCTGTCGTAAAGGAAACATTTAGCTACGATGTGGTCGTAAACAGAGAAAGGAAGCTCGGGTGCTATCAGCTCAGCGCAATTTGATTGATGGGACAGATACGAGCGAAAGTAGGCCACGGGCGAGGAGCAGGCGAGCGAGCGCGAACTCCTGGCAAACTGTAAACTTGACTATGCTTACAGCACCTGATCTGTGCCGTCGATGCGATCCTAGAACGCATCGTTGGATCGGAACGCAAAGATGGCTCCGATTCGTTCTACCATCTACGATACATTACGAGTGTCGGCGGGCAAACCAGAGGTCGCAGACATGCCGCAACCATGTTGCCACAAGTCGCCGACATGATTCTTGAAATAAAGTCGTCGACACCAAGCCGCGACGCCGGGCACAGGTTTGGTGTGCAGACTCAATAGCATAGATTTTCGTCAACATTCTGCTTCATTGAGACTGCTTCTGTTTTTGAATACAACTTACGGTTATATATTTTAGCTTTTTGGAGTTTGTAGTAAACTCGATTTGCATATTAATAATCGATTTGCATATATAAGGCGTATGAGAAAAATGTGAGGAGTAAAATCTATCGATGAATGACCTCGTTACGTTTTTGAAGGTCAAAGTCATAATTGGTGCGCATCCTATGTCGCGCAACCTTCTAATTTTTATATATTAAGTAGTTTCTTTATTGTTCAGATTATGGTGTACATATTAATAAAAAATCAACTGTCTACTTTGCGATAGAGGACGTAATAGAGCATAATTGCACAATTTAAAAAGTACATATTTGGCAACAACAATAACAGTCCTTAAAGCTGTACACTGTACACAAGTTTCGGCAGTGAAACTATGTCCTGCTATTATGCAGGAACGTATTCGGAAGCGTTATTTTATTACGCTATAATCGAAGCTAAAGTTCACAACTGGCGCTCCGTTACGAGCGTACAGTCAGAAGCATTAATATGTACCTACTACTGTTGACGATTCAGCAACTTTATTACCTACGCAATAAGAGTCACGAGCTTCAAACGTGCATACTTAATATTGCTCGCGAGTGTACGTGGCAGGGCCGCACTCCCTGGCCCCGCCGGCAACTGCCGAGCTACAAAGAAACGCACCATTTAAAAGTTGGAACTAATTTGGCGTTTGAATAAAACAACGCGGCCGTTAGGGCTGCAGCGTAATCCAGTTTTATTTGGGGCTACTTGGCGTCTGCTTGCCACTTTGTGTTTGGCACCGGCGTGCCAGTAACGCTGGCGGACGAGTGCACTTCACAGATCGCTCACTTTAGCTCTTTGAATGTTCTCTGAGTACTTATTTCAAAAACGAAATTTAAATTTTCCACTGGCTAATAGCCGATTGAATTTTCAGCTAAATTATTGATTATTTTTAAGACATATTCAAAGTACCTAGTTTTTTACATACTTTTGTAATTTTATATACATGGTATATATAGTAAGCATCGCAGTCTGTAAGCAGTTTTTTCATCACAAATCTCACACGTGATGCCGTGCTTGAGGCAAGCGAGGGTAATAAATATCCAATGTCCTGTCACAGTAGGAACTACATAGGTACCTACCTGTACCTACCTAGTATCCATAACAACACAAGTTCTTAATGATACTTAATTTCTTAAAGATACTTAATTAGGGCTAGATAATTGGTGTGAGCGTAGAAATATATTATTATTATTATTTTACAAATGAAGTAGGACTCAAAGTCAACGAAACCCGTCCACTTTGTGAGTAATAGAGAACTGTCAAAATTAGGATATGTAACGTACATTATGAGATTAAAAGTAATCTCCAAGAATATCAAGGCATAAAGTTTTATGTTTTATACCATTGAGATTAATAGATTTTCAAAATCCAGATATCTTCTGAACTAGTCCAGATTTTTGTGTGAACTAGTTCACTATAGATGTAGTAGCGCGTCCCTAATCCAGTAATGCAGCGCGGTGTGGTGCTGGCAGGCGGCTGCCAATCCAATCGCTCCCCTATTATGGACAAGCCTTGAACGTACATTAACGACACCACACGACACCACAGCCGACGCAGCACGATCACTTACATGTCGCACGGGGTTTGCTTAATACATAAATGGGTTGCACATGCAGGCACAGATTTTTTTTAATTTATTTTGTATATTCTCTACAAAGGAAACAATATCTATTGAAACGTACGTGTGATGAATACCGCGTTTTTATAATGGAAAATATTTCCAATAATTGTATCGGACAACATAAACGACTATCATAATGCATTAAAAAAATAGCACAGACTTCGTAACTACTATTTTAGTGATAATTTCAAATAGGTACATAATGTTATAGGTAAGACAGACAGCAGAAGCTCAGTTTGAAGTTGGTTTAAAATACGATGTTCACTTTTTTCCTATGCACTTAATAATGGCCTATAACACTCGTGTTAACATATAAAGTAGACCAATAAATTGCCGGTAGGAGAGATCATAAAATTTATGAGAGTCGCGAACACGCAGCCATATGATATGTAGGAATAAATAACTCTATTTTTTATGGTTTCGGTGTCGTCTTAATGATACTGAAATATAAATACCCGAAATGGTGGTAGGGCTTTTGACGATTTAAAAGTAGTTAGCAAAGTCCATTTAAATAAAGACATTTTTCATTTCATTTCATTACTTAATTTCTTAAAGATACTTAATTTGGGCTAGATAATTGGTGTGTGCGTAGAAATATATTATTATTATTATTATTTTACAAATGAAGTAGGACTCAAGGTCAACGAAACCCGTCCACTTTGTGAGTAATAGAGAACTGTCAAAATTAGGATATTATGTAACATACATTATGAGATTAAAAGTAATCTCCAAGAATATCAAAGCATAAAGTTTTATATTTTATACCATTGAGATTAATAGATTTTCAAAATCCAGATATTTTTGTCTGAACTAGTTCACTATAGATGTAGTAGCGCGTCCCTAGTCCAGTAATGCAGCGCGGTGTGGTGCTGGCAGGCGGCTGCCAATCCAATCGCTCCCCTGTTATGGACAAGCCTTGAACGTACATTAACGACACCACACGACACCACAGCCGACGCAGCACGATCACTTACATGTCGCAGGGGGTTAGCTTAATACATAAATGGGTTGCACATGCAGGCACGGATTTTTTAAATTTATTTTGTATATTCTCTACAAAGGAAACAATATCTATTGAAACGTACGTGTGATGAATATCGCGTTTTTATAATCGAAAATATTAGCAATAATTGTATCTGACAACACAAACGACTATCATAATGCATTAAAAAAAAGCACAGACTTCGTAACTAGTATTTTAGTGATAATTTTAAATACATAATATTATAGGTAAGACAGTCAGCAGAAGCTCAGTTTGAAAGTTTTAAAATACGACGTTCACTTTTTTCCTATGCACTTAATAATGGCCTATAACACTCGTGTTAACATATAAAGTAGACCAATAAATTGCCGGTAGGAGAGATCATAAAATTTATGAGAGTCGCGAACACGCAGCCATATGATATGTAGGAATAACTCTATTTTTTATGGTTTCGGTGTCGTCATTGGGGAGTGCCGGATCATACATAACTCATTAATGGATTCTAGAAAGTCCACATTGATCCATAAACGAGGTGCCGTTAAATGCGAAAGTGGCTTGCGTTTAAATGTGCTTAAAATAAATAAATATGTAGCACCTACTTACACTGAATTTATGAAACGGCTCTCGGCGCTCGCTCGGCCGAGCTAAAGACATCTTCGGCAAAAGATTTATGTGTTAGACTGGGAGCTTTGATCCAATACAAATTGATTTATTCATAGAAGCGAGTGGCGAGGTGACTCACCCCCGCGATACTTCACGTAACGTATGTTGCGATGATGCCTCTCCTTCAAATGTAATAGCAAGGAATATTCTGATAAGAGATGGAATCCACTTATAAAACTTCAGCTAATAATAGCGATCGTAACTTCACACAATAATAACTGAAGGCTACTGAATGTTCTATGAGATAATTTTATAAGAATTTAAAAGGCTGCAGAAAACTTTAATACAGAAACTCCTTTTTAAAATAAGTGAAGTTATTCACAATGATACATTTTATGAATTTTAGTATGCTAAGAAGGTTTTAAATTTATCAATAAAGCCCTGAGATAAAGCCTTAATTTTTGAGTTTTTATTACGACCTCAAGCTCCATTACATTGTTGTAATTTGCATGCGTCCTTCCGGAGACATAAATTTAACTTGTCAGTTATTAACTGTAATAAGCTATTGACTTTTCAAGTGCAGTTATTGTATTGTGTGTAAGGATTTCATTATTTTTTTTATTAATTTTATATGTAATTTTGACACATAGTTTTTATTTATACTTTCTTTAGTCACTTGATTGACAGAATATTAGTTTTTGGAATAATCTATCCTCAGATATTATTCATGTGGCTAAAATATAACGCCAGAATTGTGAATTATTATTCATATAGTTTTAATTAACACTTGTTAGGATTTTTAATATTCCTGATATCCTGCGGGCAACCAGGCTCGCGGACGTGGCCGGCGGCCGCTGCAATTTATCTCGAGTGGTTCGATTTATTTGGGGTCTCATATCTCTGTTCAATATCGTTGTGAAGCATATTACCATTTCCGGTAACGAGCACAAAGGGTTTTAATATCGTTCTGTCATATTTTAAGGTCGGTCAGTAAGTTATTCAACTCGACATTCATTATAAGGAGCAATCGAACTTCAAACGCATCTCCCGGATCCCTTCACTAAAATCAAGGCCTAGAGGTATCCCGTTAATTAAATATGGAGTAATGGAGTAATACTAATTGACTCCTGATTTACGTAACTTCGTCAACACAATATTGCTGTTTTTCCATTATGGCAACAATTTGTCCGATATCGTAAGGGGTTACATTTTTTTGCCAGGTTTGATTGGTGGGATCTTACCTAAGTCTGTAGCAATATAAAAATTCTAATTGTTGCGTTCCGGTATTTGAAAGTAAGATAACCAGATTTGTCATTCTGTTGGGAACTCAAACAATCAATAATTTGTAACTTCCGTTAACCAAAGCCTTTCATTTCTATTAAAATTCGTTCGCTCTTATATGGCGGACAGTCTCCTGTAATTCTAAGGCACATTACGTTCTAACTTTGATCTTACTATTGATATACCACCTGATACTTCGACTTCCTTTCATATTCCTGCTGTTCGATTGTGAAATGCTCTGTCTGAGAGTATTAGAAGTGCTCGCACGTAAGAGTCCTTCAAAAGTAAAGTTTAGATCTCAGACCAATAAAAAAAGTTTTGGACTCAGTTCTTTCCGCCCGTCCTTAGCTATGTTAGTTTATACAATTTGTTCGTTTTCATAATACCTATAGCACGAGTTATTTTGTATTAATTGCTTAAATGAATTGTTATAAGTAAGCTTAATTTTGTTCCTCAAGTAATTTCTTTTTCTTGCACCCTATATTATTATTTCCCTTCTCTTTATTATCATTCATCACAAGATTGCCTGGAAGAGCTTACTTATTAGCAATAAGGCCGCTTACTTTGCAAATGTCTGTGTTCGCTTGTATTGTTTATATATTTTCTCTTTTTGTGTGAAAAAGCGATTATTATAATTTTCTTCTTTGCTCTTTCCTTTAGGAAAAGGTGGTTTGTCAAATGCGGACTTTTGGCCAAGCACGTTTTTATTTTATATGTATGGACATACTATCTTACGTTATTCGCTACCGAGTACTAAACCAATTACCATGTCTTTGTTATTCGCCTTCTGCTAATAGAAACTTATGGACAACTCTGCATGGCTGTTTAGTATTACTGCTTTTTGTAGTTGTTGAAAGGAGAGTGGATGAATGTCAATAAATTTTAAACTGGTGTCGAAGGGTTTTGGGGATAATACCTGTGGTCGATAATATAATGGGTACAGTTTTCACGGACGTTACCTGCCATCGGGTTTGATTTCTATAGATCTGTATACTTTGCTGTTTTCTCTAAATAGGTATGTGAAATGTTGTTGTATTCAAGATCACGATGTCTATGAGATACAGGTACCTTCTTATTTGCTTTGTCGTGTAACGTTATATCAGGCCTGTTATAAATGTGTACCTTTTCTGCTGTATTGCTTTTTCTATTTAATCATCATCATCATCAGCTCATATAATGTCCCCACCGAGGGGCTCGAGCCTACCCTACATTAGGGGCGATTAGGCCTTAGTCAACCACGCTGGCCAAGTGCGGGTTGGTCGACTTCACACACACCCTAAGAATTTCTTCATAGGTGTGTGCAGGTTTCCTCACGACGTTTTCGTTCACCGTAAAAGCGTCGATTAAACGTACATATGAATTCAAAATTTGAAAACACATTGGTACGTGGCGGGGATCGAACCAGTGTCTCCCGGGTGGGAGACGACGTTCTTACTCACTACGCCACCGACGCCTCCTTTTTAATGCGATAATGTAATCTGTTTAAAGCAGCGTGGTCCGCGGCCACATGTGTAAATAGTGACGAGACGGTCCGGTAATTACTGCCGCAGCCGGGACTATCGCGCGTTACTTCTGCGACATTACACTGGCATAACATATACCTACCTACTCGCAAACAACAATATACAATATACTATATTTGGCAGCATGAAATTTTGGTATAAGCCTAGGAATCTTATAATCATTAATAATTTTTATTATTATAGTTGTCATTATTAACATTCAGATATTAAAATACCCGTAACGTAAAGGACGAATTTATAATTATTTTGGTTAAACCTTATTTGTGAAGATTTTTTGGATTTGTTTCGTATTCATAAACTAAAAGTTCTGTCGCTTAGTAAAAAGTGTAGTCGCAAGATGATGTTAAGAAATATTTAATGCTTTCACTTTCGGTTTCAGTCATATTAATAGCACTTGATAAAGTTATGGTCACTACATCAAAATTAATAGCTATTTATTTGGCAGTTTAAGCAGAGGCAGTGAGGTTATTAGCATAAAATATCAGCAAGCACTTAAATTTTTGTTATTTTTTGTGATCGCAGTGCGTCATTCACGTGTCTGGTATTTATGCAAACGGCACGTTTCGGTGCTTATTAAATCTTAGAAAAAATGTTCGCTATCTGGCGAGCGTCGAGCTCCGGCCTATTGTTAGTGGAGGCTATTCTCGGAGGCGCGGCATGATTTATTTGAACTGTCTCCGGATTTATTTAGGTTTCCCCCGGCTCGAGTTATTCGCTGAGCCTTTGAGCGGCTCCATTCATCACGGTATCTCCCAATCTGCCCGCGACTCCGCCCCCCTCACCTGCCCGATTTAATTACTCTGATGCTGGGGCCGCACTTGCGCCTATCGTCCCGAAGTAATGTGTGGCGATACTTCGTACGATACACGCAAGTGCGGCCCGAGCAAAGTTATCGCGATAAAGCATGTGGCATTTCTTTATTTGCACGAACTATCGTGCAATAATCCAAGATGGCCGAAATCATTTCCAGACGTGTAAATTGCGTAGTATTATTATCCTTCTTTGCGTTTAACTATGCATAATCACTTTCTTTACTTCTAAATTGTGTGCTAATAATTACGTAATGCATTTATTATAAAAAATAACTCAGCTGTATCGTATACTTAGTCACCCGTAGGCGTCTGAACTAATGGAGAACAACCTTCGAAATGAACAACGCATGTCTGACCACGCAGCGCGATAGGTTAGCGCGCTAAAACCCTGACGTACCGCCTCCCGGCCGATAACGCACAAGCAACCCGAATATTCGTGACGATAGCCGATAACGGCCGGTCACATCTGCGTGTATCGTGTCCTAGCACGAAGCTTCGTGACGATAGGCGCAAGTGCGGCCCCAGCATTATTGCGAATAAATTGGACATTTGTATTGCAAAAGCCAGTTCCGACGTCCGCGACTTAATCAAACGTCACCGTTGACATTTTTTAAATATGGAAATTGTTATTCGTCATTTGCTCCATCTACATAATTTTATGGTTCCATGTAAATTTGGTGCGCGCCCGTTGTTGTGATTGGAAGCGGTCGCTAGTACGACGTCTGCATTAACTACATTGTAAGCAACTACGTCGCTGACTACATAAATCATGATACTATCTTTACGTAGGATATGCTCGGTGCCGTCAAAGACTAGAACGATTCAAGAATGATAAGCAACTTCAGTCGTCAGGGCGTCTGGAGTATGATCTATTGTGAATAACAACTATCATGGATGTAAATTTAATTCCAGGCGTGTGTCAAACACAAGGCAACTATTCACTGAAAATGAGAATTCAATGTTAATAATTATTTTTCTTGCTTTTTTATACAGACAAGATAAAACCTTTATTCGAAGCAACGAGCCATTATTGAAAGAAAGTTGAATCACATACGATATCCAGTAAGTGACGTAATAGAGAAGATTTGTTTTTTTATATATCCTCTATGTGCTGCTTTGGCCTAAGTTTAGTTTCAGTAAGTGACCTATTCAGTTCATCAGAAAAGTCTTAGAAAAAGAAAAGAAAATTAAAGCATTGTAGTTGTTGTGTCGCATGCTCGTCGAATGGCTATGATTGGAATGCTAGAGGTCCGCTGGTAAAAGTCTAAAACTACGTCGGTGAATGCTGATGAGTGGACGACAAACAACCGTGACTTTTTAAAAATTTCCACAACGAGGATGTTGCTGACATAACAGCAAGTTTAGCTTCTATCGCCGATGCAATAGAGTCTATCGATGCTCCAACCGCTAAAGAAGGTCCGCCACACGATATTCCATCGGCTGCTGAATTAGTAATGAACTATTTATGGTTCCGAATAATATTTCGTTTCTATGGAGTGGCGTATCGGCGGTACTTGAATAATATAGTACGTTTTATAGCAATTTCATTATTCAACGTCATAACTCATAGCGTAATGAATACGGTAGCGATTCACTGGAAAATCTGTACAGTGTTTCGAGAATATGGAAAATTTGATTCAGCAAATTACTGACGCCGGTGTCAAGTCATGAAGCTTTGACTATTGAATGGTAAACAACGATTTTAACGGTACACGTTTGGACATTGCCCCAGAAAATTCTGAATAAGTTTTAGCCATTCTGTAGAGTGCCGTTTTAGAAGTAACGCGATATTGCTGTGTAAGGGAGGAAATAACGTGTCCTGAGGCGGCTGTCCCGCCGGTGCCGGCTGGTCCGTGCGACGTGGGCACTTTTTGTATTGCTACAGAAAACTTTTGTAGTAACAACCGAGACTTTATTGTTACTTCAACTGAGGGGATTGACACGGGTATTGATTTTGTCAATACCTATAGAAGATGGGTTTCCTTTTTCGTAATAGATGGAAGATTACTTACTAACAATTTGTAAGAAACGCCGATCTGCAGAAAGATTTGACATTTATATGAAAATTCTAGTTTTTGGTATTGTCCTTGTGACTGCAGTCTGCAGTGCTCTCTTAATTTATTTATAGGTATATATAATGGTTTATTGTTCTCAAGAATTACAAAACTGGAAGAACACTAAAAATTAGTCACGGTATCTACGAAAGATTTCAAATAGAAACAAAGGCTTTTTTTAACTTTTCACCTTTTTTTGTTCCTTTCAAACCTATTGTAAATTATTTGGGTTTCATATTATGTCATGATCCTTCATAACTTGTTTTGCGATTTGTTTCGTACATTGCTCCATAATTTATTTGGAAAGTTTGCTTCCACGAGTCATAAGTTGTTAGATGAAATACTAAAAATGAAGTAAATTTGTGGGTTTGCGGATTAGAAGGTACCGCCACAGCTGAATGGGCCGCAGTTGATGCATGCGGTGGAACCTTCTGGCAATCATATTATAAATTATGTTTTCTGCGGTGCAGCTTTTGTGAAACATTTCCAAGTTCTTTACAAAGAGTCACGTTTTATTTATGTCTGCGGTTAGAACATCGGAAGACGGCTCAAAGGGGAGGCTTTATACTTTTTTTTACGAATTTTGAATAAACTCTCGTGTGTTTTTCATCTGTTATACAGGGGAATAGCATTTTAGGTGACGGTCTGGAGAATATACATTGGAATCATTGAAATATTCATCCTGCTTTACTGTAAACAAAACATTGATGACTATGTTTACAGTGAATCCTTTATTACAGAAATAAAGAATGTGGAATGAAAAGTATTCTGAACTTATCGCACTGTCAAACCTTTTGTTTTCAGTTGTTTATACAATACATGAATAGGTGTCCGAGAACTTATAGCATTGTTCTTATTTCAAAACTAACTCGGTGTGTTCTTAGTAAAGTTGATAAGGTCCGGAGATACATTAATTCCGAGCCAAAAGAGCAAATCAGATCCCATTCCGAGCGTCCGCAGCGAGCGTGCGATCGTTCCGTGAGGCAAATGGCTTGTTCCTTTTAGTGAGACAGCGGCCATCGGACACGAGTGGCCCTCACCTACGCTCAAATGAGCCTATTTACTTACTGCCATTGCCGCGACCAACAATTAAGCACTAAATCTTCCTTATCTTGGAACAAGCTCGGAAAACACCCAGTTGTTTTAAGCGAGTCCATTGATGCGCAAAGTTTAGCGTCTTCTAACGCTTACTAGCTGCGTGTTCAGTGAATGTTGAACTTTAACGGGTGCCGATTAATGTTCTCAAGTCAGCGGCCGCGGTACCGGATAAACGTTGTAGGTCTAAATGGTGTCCAGGCAAACTCTTTATTTGGTACAAAGACCACGTTTAACGACTTTCGCGGAATGTTTTAATTGTCAAGCCCGCCGTCACACCGAATGGGAACAGCGCACAATTTACTTTCCAACTACCATTTAAAGCGAGCAACATTGACAAGTTTCCGATTTATATGCAATTACATGTCTGTCGAAATTTGTATTGCGTCCGCGTTGAGGTTTTTATTCAAAGATGCATTAATTATTCATCGTCATAGCGCCGACTAACACTCACCCTTCAACCTTCATTGTTCGGCCGCGGCCGTCTGCATATTTAAAGGTGAAGCATTGGACGTTTGCATTTTTGTCGTCGTTAAAATAAATTAGGTAAATGTCGATAGTGCTGTGTCGCTGTTTGTGTAAATATGTACGTGAGCGCGGACCCTGCGGATGTACGGCATTAAGAGCCGCTCCCATGTTATTACATTTCATCAAACTCGCGCGGGGTCGTTTCAAGGGACAATAGCTTCTATCCCTGGGGGCTACGGGCGGCGGCTGGCGCAGGTGCTATCTCTGCAGCAGCGCGGTTAGAGTTGGCTGTGGTTTGATGCCGAATATGCGTTTAAAAGTAGATAGGGGCGGCGGCGGTCGTAGGCTCCGAGCAGAAGGTCTTTAAATATTTACCTGCCGTAATTAAATTATTGATTTTAATATGCTGTAAGCACTATAAGGGGATGTTTATTACAGGTATCAGTAGAGGAAGTAACTTGATGCGTAGTATATCGATGCACGTCTACGTATATAAACTTCAATCTGAATGCTATTTGATAAGTCTATTTTTTTATTTGAAAGCGAAGGTTGTTGTATCGCTGCATATTACGTGTATTGAGTTGGAAGTTCCTTTAGCAGTCCCGTGTGGGTAGTGGTCCTTCTGTTCTGTATTTATTCAACGGCGAGCGAGCACTCTCTGGAAATAAAATACCACGTACGGCTGCCGTGCCCCAACAATTGCAATTCTGTTGCGCGCTCGACTTGGATTAATATCGGATGCTCGCATATTGTGTTTTTTATTTAGATATTACTGTTATTATTATTGCAGCTTGCGTACGTTTGTCATCCCTTTTTCGACAAAGCAAATTGATTTTTATATTCAGATATGACAGTTCAAGCTTTATTATCTAAGGAAAGGCAAGAAAACTACGTTAATCTAAATATATACAGGATATAATTTCGTAATGCCATCTGAAGGGAATGTACTCTTAATCCTGTAGATAGAAAATTTTACTCAAATGAAACATTCCTTTATTTTTGAAAAGAAAGAAAACTGCTTTCAAAGGTTTTCGAAAATTCGCTTGCCACACCCGGGAGTCGAACCAACTAAAATCTGAAAAAATTACATCCTGTACTTTTATTGCATCGATCGTTAGGGTCAATTATTAAGACGAAATCTCTGTATGAAACTTAATAAATTAAATAAAAGGAAAACCATGAAACCCTTAATTATTTTATTTATTTACATAAAATGGTAAACTAACTAATTAGTTGCTCGAAATGGGCTCCATTCTCTTGAATACACAAATTTATTCTTCTAACAAATTCATTCATTTTAATGTACTTATAAATGACGTCAATGATAATTATTAACTACTAACATGGATAGCAGATGGATCTTTTAGTAAAAGTGCTTTAACTTGACCCATTGAATTTATAAGTCTTTTTTCAATCAAGTTTGTTGGAGAGATTTCGTATTTATAAATGACCCTAACGATCGATGCAATAAAAGTACATAGTGTAATTTTTACAGATTTTAGTTGGTTCGATTCCCGGGTGTGGCAAGCGAACTTTCGAAAAATTTTGAATGCAGTTTTCTTTCTTTTCAAAAATAAAGGAATGTTTCCTTTGAGTAAAATTTTCTGTCTACAGTATTAAGAATACTTTCCCTTCAGGTGGCATTACAAAATTCCACCCGGTATAACTCAAAGGTTACTGACTGACTAGTGATCTATCAACAGCAGCACAGCCCAAACCACGGACGGATCGGGCTGAAATTTGGCATGTAGGTAGATGTTATGACGTAGGCATCCGCTATGAAAGGATTTTTGGAAATTCCACCCCTAAGGGGGTAAAATGTCCACGCGGACGAAGTCGCGGGCGGAAACTCATAATAAAGTAAAAGTGTGCACATCAAACAAAAAGAAAGTGTTACTTAATTTTAATCTCCTGTGAGCCTCGACCTGACTTTCATTCGTTAGTTTTCTGTTGCGCGCTTGAAATATCTAAATATGGAACCTAATGTCACACGAATGAGATAATGCGTCCCCAATTATTGTTTGAATTAAAAAGTCGTTGACCCCAAAGAATGGCTGCGAACAGGTGATCATATTATAAGGTTCCATTCGCTACATTATGTTCGTTTCAATGGGCATCAATTAAACTTTATTATAGGGGACATTAGTTAAAAACAAATGTACTGGGGCTCAAAAACTTAGCCTCACTTAAAAATATATGACAGTTTAATTTAAATTAGATAATCATGGTTTTAAATAATTTATTAATTTTTACAAAAACTAAACGCAACTATAAACGTCATGAATTTAGACTTATTGAGCAATCCACAATTTGACACAACACTTTCGATTTGTATGTGGTTTATAATGTCTTTCTTGTCTAAGTTGATGCAAAGTTCCCATTGTTGTATACCATTCAACATCCGATGAGCTATTGTTACAAATTAACACCGATTGTGAATCTTGAGAACTATTCAAGTTTACAAGTCGCTTCTATTTTTATGTTCTTTATTTCTAGTTTTATATTTGTAGTGTAGAGTAGCCATGCAGAATAGTCATTTGTTTTTCAATAATCAAAAGCTGATAACTTTATTAATACAAAACATAATGCAATAAAATTAGTTACGACCTGATAATTATTTTACATATTATGGTAATTAACGTAGTTTTTATGTTAATGCTATGGAAATTTAGACAATAAAGGATATAATAGCGTCGTATATGTCACGATTTAAATGCTAATTTGAAAGTGGGTAAAGAAGTAGTGTTATTAGGTTATCGCGTTTGTTTATTAAAGTCAATAGCTAGTTGTATAACTGGATACTAAAGTATTTGGTGCACTTAATTAAATGTAGGTAAACGATGTTAGGAAAGAGACTGCGCAAATATTTTGTCTGACTGTTTTGGCATGAGGTTAGGTCTTATTCGTTTCATTATTGACGCTGCCGTGGTGGAGTGGTCAGTAACGCTGCCTACACATCGGGCGATCCGGGTTCGAGTCCTGGTAGTGGCAAATGTTAGTGTGATGAACACGATCATTTGTTCATGAGTCATGGTTGTTTATATATTTATTTAAGTTTATTTATAAAAATATCTAGATTATTAAGTATATTTGTCCGTTATTTAGTATCCATAACACAAGTTCTTAAAGATACTTAATTTGGGCTAAATAATTGGTGTGAGCGTTGAAATATATTATATTATATTATTCATCATCATATCAGTCAAGTGACGCCCACTGTTAGACATAGGCCTCCCCAAGGATCTCCAACCCGATCGGTCCAGCGCTGCCCGCATCCAGCGGCTTCCTGCGACCTCCGGGTACGCGGCCGCCAATCGAGGACCTTTCCGCTCCAACAACCGTCAGTCCTCCTTGTAATGTGCCCTGCCCACTGCCACTTAAGGTTCGCAATTCTTTGGGCTATGTCAGTGACCTTGGTTCTCCTGCGGATCTCATCATTTCTCATATGATCACGCAGAAAAACTCCCAAGTTTCTCTGCGTGATCATCAGAGGGCTATGCCCCGGCATAGCCCTCTCCATTGCCCTTTGAGTTACCTTGAGCCTTCTTATGAGGCCCATTGCAAGCGGCCAAGTTTCGGTTCCGTTTATAGGTCATCACTGGCAACACACACATTATTTTATTATTAGATTCAATTAATTAGTCTCTTATTGTGGTGACATAAATAAATTACTATTAAATAAATATATCTACACATTATATTACTATTTATACTCTTATCTTTATAAATGTTTTTAAAATAGTAAGGAAAATATATTAGACAGGAAACGCGTAATCATAAATTATTAAGTCTCATTTTGATACTTCATCAAGTTCCTGAATCCATAACGCCAAAGACAAAACGGAACTACGAGTATGAATGAATACTTATCAAGCAACTACTTAGTTGCGTGGCGATTTACAAATTATAGCTCACGGTGCACGCGGCCGGTGCGCACGCGCACAACCAGTTCTCTGATAATAGTTTTATATCACACGGCTAACAACTGCTATGTTAATGGCGGTAATAACGCAGCAATCTGCTGAACATATTAACGACCCGTGTAAAGTCATATAACAAAGGTCATTATAGGGCAGGCAGAAGTAGATCTGTGGAATATAATTAATTAATTAATTAACAATATCAATTGGTATCAGAATTTTCATAATTAAATTTTGTAGGCCAATTACGACTATTTCACATAATTTACATTCTACGTAAACTGTACGTGATTTAACATAATTATCATTATTACTCTTTTATTAAGACTATTTTCAAGGGAAGCTGCGACAAACAGTTCAAATTCAATAATACTTACTTTACTATACTCAACATACACTATACTGAACATATACCATACGCATATACAGATTTAGATTAACCCAAATAATACCTGTACAACAACCAGTACCTAATAACATTCAATATTTTCACTATTTCAACTGTACCAACAAGATACAACTCAAAAAACCCAACAAAAATAATCAAGATTTTGACACAGCACAGGTAATTATGTCACACCTAATGTCACGTGCAAAGTTTCTGGCTCTTTTTTGTTGTTTGTGTACTAATACTAGCTTAGCTACCAAATTTCAGCTGTCTACGACTTCAGGAAGTACCCTAAGAATTTTGATGATCGTCAGTCAGTCAGTGACGAAATCGGTTTTGTTTTTAGATATAAATAAATTTTAAAGTATAAGAGCTATGCAACTGAAACTTTATACGTTTAATAAATTCACTATTGACGTCATATTCTGAGAAATTTGTTTATCTGCTATAATTCGAACCCAAGCTAAGAGGGTTCAAAACACCGAAGAAGTGCTTCGAGAAAAGGTAGGTTGCGTCCCTTGTGTTTCGCTTGGTTTGTCTTGGTGTCAGATCTGTCGTTCTTTAGGAGGACTCTAACTAAAGATTAAGTAACAAGGAGTTGTTTGCTTCTGGACACATCGCTATAAGATCCACTGGACTTGCAGAGCTTCGGAATAGACGCGGAAGTCCGAACGCTTGGGTAGATACGCCAATGCCCATAACCGAATGATATAGAATCAGTAGGAATGGATAGGCAGTGGACTAACCTAATAGCGAATAAAATATAGTATAAGAAATCTTCATCAGCATCATCATAACAGCCTTCATAATTCGACCTACCCACTGCTGGGACACAAACAATCTCCTTGTCATCGAAGGAGGTTTAGGCAGTAGTCCACCACGCTTGTCCAATGCGGATTGGCGGACGGAGTATAAGGATCAATACCCCTTTGCTGATCCGTTAGCTAGTCCTAGTCACCTTCTACGACATCCGTTGGAGGATATGGGGTGATGCTATTCTACCCTGCCGGCATCACAAGTTAGATAACAATAATTATGTTTGAGTTATATTTAAATATCCACGGCTCGCTTGATGGTGGACAGCCACGAAGCAAATAGACGCTTGCAACATGAGGATGTGATGTACACTGCACACCCTGAGACTGTCTCCTACCTATCCCACCCCTCTGTAGAGCACTGGAAACCTCCACCGGCATAATCATTCTACTAAGGCTATAATTTTGAGCAACTATTTTGCTGTGTCTTATTTCATTTTTAATGTTATGTGTGGCAGTCGTTAATTTTGGAAAATAAAGTATTGAATGCTCCATATCGCAACGTAGATGTAAAGCGTATTAAAAGTAAAATTCATAAAAGAGATAATTCATACATAAGCAGTCACTTAACTGAAAACAGCCTCAGAGTACGGCTATAAGTTTGCAATTTTGTACACACAAAATAATAGGTACAAGTTAAATCATTAGCACAGTGCAGCTTGTATCCTCGACAAACGGAAAGGATCGTGACGTGTTAATATATCCGTGAGAAAAGGTTGCCGTGACCGCGTCGTTTACTAACATACATTGTATCTAAAGTGAAAATGTTCAAATCAGTTTCATAAACGATTTGGCACAATGCAATATAATCGAATCCCCGGCAAACGATTATCGATTTAGCATGCGATCCTGTAATCGAACTCGCGGGCAGTAGGCAGTCATTACTAGCGTAATTTACGAACGATAATTACAGCAGTTAACTGAACAACCGATGTACGCCCAGCGACGAATGCCAGCCTAAAATGATTACTGGCGTTGCGTGACATAATAGCTCTTTATTTTATTGTTCAACGAATCAAACGGGACTGTTTTTTCCGAATTCGTATACACTGTCGTATGAGATCAGAAAGCCTTATTTATTTATTTTCGGATTACATCAATCATATACGAGATAGCAGCAATACTGAATGCTACATATTAGCTATATTTGTAGCTGAGTGTAATATGAAGGATTCAACATCCTTCCTCCTCTATTTTAGAAAAATTTAAACCAAAGATAACATTTGTCCTGCCGCGAACATGGTCATAAGCTCATAAATATTGGTAAAGTTAGAAAAGAAAATAACAAAGTCACTAAACTAGGTATAGTATAGATAAACAATCTCGTTGACTCATATTTCATTTCTTGGATACAGTAATAAAACTTTAAGTGAAATATATATCTACGTTGAACTTGAAAGTAGTATCTAATTAAAATTTTGAAATTTAGAATCTGTAGTTCTGTAGTTAAGTCTGTATCTTTTTTATAGCACCGAAACATAAAACGGTTGTTACTCGTACAGGCCATTTACAATTCGTAATTTGAAAAAGTTTATCGGCATTGAAGCCAACAGCAAACTCGATTTATGCAACAATGTTGGCTACTTTTGTTATTAGACACGCTTTGCATGGAGCTTGAAATTGTATGCAATCTAAAATACATCGACCGCTCACTCTGAAACGTAAGTAAGTACACATAACACAACGTATATTTAAGATAACTATAGAATATAGAGGAGGTCCCCACCCGATGTTACAACGCCCTAACTGGTATAGTTACTGCTTTTGGTTTCTTTATGAAAGATGCAGAAAGCATTGGGAACGTGCAGTGAAGTATTATTAGGTAAGTTAATGACGACAATGTGCGACTACGCGACATGCTGGAAACCTGTCAATATTTTGAGGCAATGTCCATACTGCCAGTTGCGGCTTTTAGGTGTAACCAAATGTTACCTAAAGCTCTGCTTTACTATTGTGGATTATAGCGTGGTGTAATATATGTTAATAACATACATTAGGTAACATAAATATGCCAATGTGTTGTAAGTTCATATCTCTTTATTGTAATAGGTGGGTATGTATTTGAAAGTTAAACTATACCTTCCTATTTAGCAAGTTATCAACAGCTCATATAATGACTCGCTGACTCGCTTCCAGAAGACGACGGATAGCAGTGCAGTCCCATTGTGCGAGAGACTCGGCCGTGACTGTCATATCATTAATGTTCGGTTGTAGTCGTGTTAGACAACGTTCGCGGCTGACATCTGCTTAATACGGAACGTGTTATGGAACGAATTTGTGAAATAATATGGAATATTCCTAATAATAACGGTGTAGATACTCTGACTTGAATGTATAAAAGGAAAAGATATAGAAAATTCCCTTTTTTTAGAACAAGGGTGGATAGTAGTTATCCGCTCGCCTGTAAGTCAGAATCGTTTATGTGACTCGAAGCGATAGCAAGGTAGGTATTATAATTTTGTCCTTAGCATTACATTGATATATTTGGAAAGGAAAGGTTTGTCTGTGAAATGTATGAAATATACAATACGTCAAGAAGTATAATTTTATGTTTGAAAACTTTTTTAATGTTTATATTGATTTAGATATGTGCCAACAAAATTACAGAGCGAATGGAACAGGGATCGTTAGGAAAGCGTCTGACAGCGGGCGGATGTCCGTTATTATTTACAACAAAATTGTTTTGCTCACTTTATGCTATCCCTGGCGACTTCAAATAAAGAACGTAAAACTGTAATGCAGTTGATTTGTAAGCAACACGGCTGCAGAAACTTTGAGAACCGCCGCGAAAGTCCACGAGCCGTAGTTTCTGATTTACAGTGGCCGGGCTGCGACAATTCGTATTCATTGTAAGTTCGCCGCAGGACACCTTAACGATTCAGTTAAAATATCTCTTATACTTTAGCTAAGTGTGAGCAATGGCTGCTCTCCAGCGCCCACAAAAAACTATCTTTCTTTATTCTGCAGATAAGGGTTACACGAGCCCATGTGCTGGGTCGAGTCACAGATAACGAATTTATGCACTTTGAAAGGAGGCGGTGCGAACACTAATCCCCCATTCTTATCTTCACAATTTCTCAGGGTTATCTAATGGCTATTTATATGGTAAATAGGAAGGTGCTGTTGCTATCTTTTCAGGAACGCGATGTTATCACATGAGTAAATTTTACATGTGATCTCTAAGCCGTGTATCCCTATTATGTGTACTTTTATTTTTATTATCAGGTTAACTGTTCCATTCAATTTTATTCAAAGGAATATGAGTGCTCACGCTAATTATCCAGCGCAAATTGAAATAAACCATAGAAGTATTTAAATAAAAATCAACGGCCATATACACAATGAAAGAAAAATGAGATTTTGGTTATTTTCACCTTCATACTAGGTACATAACTACAGTATTAAAATTACCCAAATATAAGTAAATAATACATTCAACACATCGAGTTTCATTGTGCTAATAATCCTCCAATGGTGTCGCAGAAGGCGACTAATGGATCAGCAAAGGGGTATTGATCACCTTATACTCTATCCACCAATGCGGGGGCAAGCGTGGTGGACTATTGCCTAAACCTCCGATGACAAGGAGCGGCCTTGTGACCCAGTAGTGGGTCGAATTAGAAAAGCTGTTATGATGATGAGAACTTTAATGAACATTAGATACCACAGCCACATTTGGCAGTTTGTACCATGCAGTGCCTGGTAGCCAGCTTTATATATGTAACTAGCTTTTGCCCGCGACTTCGTCCGCCTAGATTAGTTATTTAGGGCAGCGTTTGAATTTTTTTCTTATTTCTTCTAACCCAAACGCTATATACCCAATGTTCATCGAGTTTACTTTAAAAAACTGTCAGATTTCCATACAAACTTTTATCCCCCATTTTACACCCTTCGGGATTAAATTTACAAAAATCTTAAAATTCCTCTTTCTTAATTTCTAACTAAAACGCCATGTACCAATTTTTATACATTTTACTTTAAAAATGACGGATTTCCATACAAACTTTTCACCCCCTTTTTCACCACCTTCGAGGGTGAATTTCCAAAAATCCTTTCTTAGTGCACCCCTGGACCTGATAAGGAACCTATGTACCAAATTTGGAATCTCTAGGCCCAGCGGTTTGGGCTGTGCGTTGATATGTCAGTCAGTTAGTCAGTCAGTCAGTATTAATTTTTATATATATAAATAGATTACATACATTATGTTATGCAGTCGAGACAGCGCTCTGTATAAGGAAACTAATTCGTGGTCTCGACTTCCGCTTACCATACCATTTGTTAATCGTTTTCATTTTAAAAAGTCTAATGAAAGTTTTAATGTAGATAGAGGATCTTCCTTATCAAATTTTATAACCGTAATATTGTCTACTACAACATTACGGTTTTCCCAAGGAGGGTTAGAGTCTGGCAGTAAAAATGAAACGCCAAATCCTTAAGCTGTATTGTCGATTTCAAGGCATACTGCACCTACTTCAAATAAATTGGGAACAGCGTAAGAAAATGACGAATATTGTCTACTACAATATCACGCAATTATAATTTTTATACTCTAATTAGTGATCGCCCGCGGGTTCACTCGCGTTAATGTCGGTTATTATGTAGCCTATAGCCTTCCTCAATAAATAGACTATCAAGCATTAAAATATTTTTTCAATTCGAACCAATAGTTTCTGAGATTAGCGCTTTCAAACAAACAAGCTCTTCAGCTTTACAATATTATAGTATAGATATGAAATTTAATTGTACATACCTCGTTATTATTTAACATCTTTTTATTACTGGCTATAAAAGCTCTTACAGTAAATATTACCCTAAATGTAGTTTTCTTAGAAATTGTAAACAATCATAACAAACTCATCGTAACGCCGGGGCTTAAAATGCAAAAAAAATTCCTTCCGAGAATGGATGTTATTGGCCACCGAGCCGTGATCGGCTCTAAATAGTTTAGTACTGAATTGACTGAACCACATCCATAAGGAGTGATAGAAAAGTATCCCGTTGTAATAATTTTCTACTAAACACAGTTAAAAATAAATCTGTGAGTTGAATATTATTTATAAAAAAAAGACAAATCAAATGTCCTTATTAGGTATAAAGTATTGAAAAATGTTGGAAATTATTTATGTACCATAAAAATAATTACGAGTAGGTGTACATACTTCTAAGTTTTGTTAATAAACACCGAAAAAGTAATTGAGTCGATTTACTGTCGATCAGCGTCGTGGTTCCACGAGGTCTCGATATTAGGTATGGTTTACTGAGTGGATGTAAAAGTGAATATGTAATTTGTGATGTTTGGCAATGAATAAAATATTCTTTTTTTCTTTCAAAATGTAATAATGATATGGATTTCTTTCATAAAGTTATATTTCAATGGGAAAACTGTTTCTCGAAATTTTCAGTATGTATATTATTATATAGTCATTGACCTTTTGTACAAAAATATCGTAGAATGAAATATCCTTTTGAAAACAAAATAGTACCAACTACTTTGCTAATGGTAGGAGTACCTCTAATGGTGCATCTACAGAGCCCGGCAACATAAACCGGTGGCCTGACCACAATGGTGGCATTATGACACTCGCGGGCTGCCAACCTTGATATTAGCTGGCAAGGCAGTGCGCTTTTGAACCTCGCCTCACGTCAGCTATGAAAGGATGTGATGCCAGAAATACTAATAATTCACCAATCGTTTCTAGATCTGCAAAGCATCTCAAAAATGTCAACATTGAGTTTTTGAAATTGTATTGAAAGTGATAACAGAAATGGTAATTTCAATGAGCAAACAAGTTAACTGAACTTAAAACAAAGAAAACAGATTATAAATACAAAACACCTAAAGCATTGTGTTTCGGCATCGGCATACAAATGACAGTACACGCGTGAACCAATCAAATCATCCACACTACGAACAGACAGTAACGACCTGAGAATAAACAAGGGCGCCGTCAGCCTTATCAAGCCCACTGTGCACGTGACGATATTCCGCGACACCTCCCTCACCAGGAAAACTTTCCACCAAGTCGAGCTTGGTAACACAAGCAGTATATTTTTCTCAGCCGTTGTTGCTATAGATATTTTAGGAGATATTATTTGGATTACCAGTAAAACGGGGAGCGATAATAATAAACCTTAAAACATTTCGGTATTTTGAGCGATATTTGAGATAGCACAATTTTTTTGTTGCTACGGTGTTTATAAGTTTGCTTGCAAAAAGCTTTATATTTTTATGCTGGGGATTTACGCTCTGTAGCTCAGCTCTGTAGGTGTTGTATTGACCCGCGTTTTATTTTGGTTTTTATGTTTTTATTGTGCTAAATGTATTGTCTATTTCAAAACTATTTTTTATTCTCTTCATTGTCTATACATTTCTCTATACTGTATAATAACAAAAAAAGGTTTGAATTCAATAAATGGCGACTCTTCCGATTGAACATTGTTCGAGTTTTTTATATAAAACAATTTGTAAGTACCTAATTTCTGGTGTATCAATACGTCTTTGCTATTCAAAAAAAAAAAAATATTAATTTTATATGCTGCTCACACAGACGTAATGTTTGTCGTTGTCAAATCCTTTTTGGCAAATTCAAGTAGTTAAAAGTACCTATAGAGATATATTTGGAATTGTATTCATAAGGCGTGGAAAATTTTGTCAGTGAAAATCAAATTATAGTGTTATCTGTTTATTCATTATGCCTTTATTAGGCGCTGCTTGTTTTTATGTATACATATTGACATTAATATAATGGAATATCTTGTAATCTGATATGAACGGTAAGCTGTCATAATCCTTTGTAGATCTTTTCTATTCTTAGAAGCTTTTGTGTCTTCTTGCTACTGACATATTATATTAATACCACTATTGTATTGTAACTCCTTAGTTATAATATGAATTTCTTTCGCAGAAAATGTTATCTTTTTGTTATGAGAAAAGTATGTGAACAAATTATTTGTAATCACGTCTCTCTGTTTAATCAGGTAAAGTGCTTTCGCTTCAATCCTTAGTTTACATATCTGAGTTGATGTTTGACAGTAATCAGCTGTTGACACCTATCCAACGTGTACATCGTGCACACTTTAGTGACAGCGGGCTCTTTCGTTATACGATATCGCCTAAGAAAACTAATGCCATATAGAGCGAGATAGTCATCTGATTGTAGCTATGACTTGAACAAACTTACCTATATTGGTGAAGTTTCGCATTTAAACGCGCACATGTGTTAATGTGGATGATAGATAACCTTTAAAATACTTCTTGAAAGACCTTGACCAGCTTTTATAGGTTCACTATTGCTACACAACTCTAAAGCATGAAACTAAATTTGATAAGAACCTACTTTAATGAATTATAAAGTTACTTTAGTGAAAATTTAAACGAATATTATTTATTTGATCATACATTATTTGATTAGGTAGAGTGGCAAGATCCAAGTACTCCTTTGGTTTCTCTCTCTGCTAAAAAATGGAGCCGACATCCGCATGGAAGTCATGGATTGCTAAGTAATGCGATCCACTTTGAGAGACTCAAACCCAAACCTTGACTTTTTAAAACCTCATTTACCTATAAGTATTGTTTTTTGGTTGCTGTAAGGGATTTATCAAAAGCGACATGTTGCCACGACAAACATGAATTCATAGCGCTTGCGTCATGAAACTGAAATTTAAATAAACTATCAGTTTATTTGATAATAACAAAAAAAATATTCGATTCAGTAGTTTCTGATATAGGTAAGCACATTCAACCGAACAAACAGACACTTCATCTTTATAATAATAATAATAATAGATATATTTTCACGCTGACACCAATTATCTATCTAGTATTATTATAACTGACATTTTTAATATACTTATTAATTGTAGCTATTTTTAAATCCTAAATTAAATAAATACACAATCATGACTCGCAAACAAATATACGCGTTCGTCACACAAATAGTTGCCGCTCCCAGGATTCGAACCCGTCCGCTTGATGTGTCGGCAGCTATACTGACCACTCCACCACAACGGCGTCAATATTAAAATTAGTATTTAAAGATTAAATTTACACTAATTATCTAATCTTATCGGCGCGATTGATCATAGTGTAGTACATTATTTACGTATTTATTCTCCAGAGATTTCTTTAAGTATATTAAGTTTTAATTTATCTTTGTTAAGTTTTAATATACTTTTGCTGCTGACAGTACGTAACTTATATGTTTATGTATTTCTTTGAAAACTTCACAAGCTGAATATCAAAACCACTTCTCATGTAAGACTATGTTATAGCAACAAACATGTCGAGTGTGTACCTAACTATATACCATTACATTGCGTACCTACGTTTACACTCGGCGCCTGCTCCACCACTTCTTGAGAATTACTCAGATACGATCTGGGACCCGAGATGGCGAGCTCCTCACGCAATGCTTCTTGCCAAACTTGCTTGTGGAATTTAAAGAACTACCGAGAACACACAACTGTGTAAATCATAAGTCAACGTTTTTTGTTAGTTGCAAATTGAACATAAATATGAGTACTATTTTAATAAATGGAACGGGAAAGAAAAAAATTAAAGAAGTAATTAATTTCCCCCATTATCGTGTACAAAAAAATCTTACAATCATATCAAAAGATGAAGCGTCCCCTACGCTCGAAGCTATTAAAGAAATTGAATAAAAACTCGAGCATTTTTTTGTTTAGGAGGGATTATCTTTCGCCGTAAGGGCAAAAGTGATAATAACGTCACTATGACAGGTTTGTAATTAATTAGACAAACAGTAGATACGCCAGCATTAGATCCGAGGATTTGTTTTCGATATCCGTTTGCCTGTAATGGATGTGATAGATAAGATAACATAATTGGCTAAGAATATTAAGCCAATAGTGACTCATCAGTGGAATCACTCTTTTATTATTTCAAACAACCTAAAATAGGACTTATTCAAAGAAATTAATGTAACATAAAATCTATCAATGACAATTCCACAAAAAATAATAAATACGTGAAAATAATGTTAATAAGGTTCTCTATAATGCATTTTATCAAGAAAATTATTCCTTTTGCAGCGCTTGCTTGAAAAAATGTTTGTTTTACATTCTTGTAAGACATCTCAAAACTATTATATTTAATTTCAACTTCACAAGGGGTATCCAGTTCCTAAGTGATCCCTGTTATAATTAACGATGTCGATATAAAGGCCAGGCCCACAATGGCCGCCCGGCGCTACCATGACATATTCCTTAATTAATGCCATATTTATGTGAAACCTTAGACGCCCTCAGATTATCGGGCTGGCAACACTCCAGCTACAGGAGCCAGAGGCTTACGTACCAGATATATTTGCTACCTTGTTCTCCTAAGCCCCAGCGAGAGATCCGATAAATAGGCATGGAACTATTTTTTCTTAGAAGGAGTATAACAAAGCCTGTTCAAACAACGGGGCTTCAGTGACAAAGCTCACGTCACACGTTTAGAATTTAATCCGTTTGCATTCTTGTTAGGGGAGCTTTCCTAACTATGGAAATAAAAAAATGAATGTGGCACTTGTAATGTGCCAGTTGGAATCGTTACGATAGAAACGACACGTTAATTTTACAGATTAGAAAGAAGACAGTGGCTCACTGCCTTCTTGCATGCAAGCAATGTTATTTTATTTTCTATTTTCTCGTGATTAAGGAGAGAAGTTGAGATAAACAAAAATATCGCTCAACTACGACGACGAGTAGTTATTACTCTAAAACAAAAACAAAAATTTGACTTGTGTCACGAATAGAGCTACGTTTAAACATTTATCAATGGCGTGATCTGAATTAGAATTCTCAAAATTTCATGTTTAGTTTATCTCCGGCTGTAGATCGAGCGTCCCACACATGCGTGCGTACGGGCAATGAATTTAGCTGCGCCCGGCCGGGGAGCCCTGCCATGCAGCGATAATTACTTTATAATAACATTTTGTAGCAGCAAAAACTTAATATCGAGAAACAGTTAAGGATTTACCGAGAACGCTATTCCAAGTTCTTTTGATAAATATTCTAATTGCAGACCATCATGTTCTCATTCAATAACTTACGTAATGTATAGTTTAGTGTTATTTTCACAATAATTATCATCTATATGTCAGATTCGACGTTACATATGACGTTATATTTCTGTTATTATTCCGATACAGCGAGTCGCTACAAACATGTTGTGCACAACATATGGCCCAACATGGCGGTCTTTACTCAACCCAGAGTAATGCTTCCTTTCGGGGCACATAAAAACAAGAGCACACAAACATGCGAATCGCGCGGTTCCCACCATGGTCAACTGTGGCTCCAGTGCGACAACTTTACGGTGTATTTGATGAATATTATGAGGATACGTCGACTAGTGACGGAGTACTATCTGTTGTGGCATATAAGTTAAGTATTTCAAAAACTGTACTCTCAAAGATGCAAATTAGTTCGAAAATCATAGTTGCCACTGTGAATTTGAATTAGCATACTGTTTTTGTTCATGACTATGGTTCTCAGCACCGAGGCAGGCTGTCGGCGAACAGTAAACAGAGCTAATGTGTCGGCAAACGGTGGCGAATGGCGCTCCCGCCGCCGCCCGCCAGCCGCTGCTTCCGACTGGTAATTGCTAGCGATCATTAACCCGCTCAAGGAGAGGCTGCGGGGTTCTTAGTACGTATCGTTCAAAACCGTGGCTGAGGACACCTTGCGAAATGATGGGCATTCAAATCTAAATTAGGAACGCTTTTGAAGACCTCGCTTTTATTAAAAGGTATGTTAGGAAATGTCTGGGTTTTCTCAACTTGCTTATTCTAATTTATTGTAAACTAGCTGTCCCGGCCACGCGTTGCTGGAGTAATTTCATACTTCTGTCCTAAACATTGAAATTGCAGTTTTAAAAAAATGAGGACTACTTATCAAGATAAAAACTGTCCTGTCTCTCAAGTTGGATCAAACTGCACACAGTGTACAAATTTGATTAAAATTGGTTAAGTAGTTTAGGAGTCCATCGCGGACAAACAACGTGTCATGTAATTTATATATATTAAGATTACAACAATAATTTGCGTCTTTCAAGAAATATAACAGGTTCATAGTAATTTCATAGCAATACTTAAATTATTTATGCTATTAAACAATATCTATAATATTCGAAAACAAAAATGGATTCTGATTAAGTTCAGTTAACGATCAAATCACAAATACATAGCAGAGATAACAAGCGACACTGATTAAAGTAATAAAGGTCACGTATTTTGTGCTCAATAGGAAATTAATCATGCTCATGAAGAAGTATTGCTCTTTGATAGCTAAAATAGAATGTCCCAAATAGGAGGCGCGCGTCCCCGGAGCGCCCCGCGGAGATGATGAATCAGTTGGAAAGTTTTACGTTCGATCTTATGAGATATGGACCACATTCGAGTCGCGGCTTAGCCCCAGATAAGTTGCAGGATTATATTAAAGTTTTGTGGCAACATCGGTAACTCGATACGTTCCATTACTTTGAGTACAGACATTAATCACATTCGTATCAGGATAAACAGTCTTCGTATATTCTTGCACAGCTAAAACATTGCCAACGTGAAATACTCGAAATATTTTGACTCGACTCGCAGAAATAGTTGAAGAAATTGAAACTCGTAGGTAAAGTTTGCCCCGTTTACCTGTGTGCCACGTTTCGGCTCTCCCGAGTCGCGATAGCACCCCGCTGACATGATAAGTGGATCGGAAACTCTCGGCGTACATAAGTAGGTGATCCGAGCCGAAGAGATATGGCTGCCATTCGTACGCCCGCTCGACTCGAGATAAGTCGCAGGCTATTAATACCGAATACAGCCTCGTGTTACAGAGGGGATATCTCACAGAGGAACAACTAACTCCGGCTTAAAACTTGAGGGACTCGGCGATAAGGGAACACTACTCCGCAAATAAAGTTAAATGGAACACCGAGATACTTTCGAAATGAGAACGAGCCATTCGAGAACGCAGTATAATAAGTCCATTTGCAATATCGGCTCCCCACGGTGTTACGTCACAATAGTCGCGCCGCCATCGGAACAAAACGAGCGCACCAATTGTGCAAATCGACCCTCGGGTTTTTGCTCCCAGCTTTTCACCGAGACCTAGAAAATCGATTGGCTTTTATAGCTTTTTACCCATAAAATGTGGTTCTAAAATATGTCTATAAAAAGCGGAGAAGGGGCGCGGGAGGCGAAGGTAATGGCCACCACAAAAAGTTATCAGGGAAGCCTCGCTGCGGTTCCGGCGCTAGAGCGTGACATGACTCGACGTCAGGACCTAGAGAAATACAATTCTGATAATTATCCTAGTCCATTAGTTTAAATCCTTAAGATCTC
Source organism: Elophila nymphaeata (assembly GCA_955850985.1). Taxonomy (NCBI): domain Eukaryota; kingdom Metazoa; phylum Arthropoda; class Insecta; order Lepidoptera; family Crambidae; genus Elophila; species Elophila nymphaeata. The sequence continues at coordinate 22,632,486 of OY039066.1, read as the reverse complement.
CAAGAACTATTTTCGCAGTAAAAGGTGCCGACTTAAATGAATTATAAACATAAATTTAAAGGATGTTACTGGCTGAAAACTTTCTTTGTGTAACGGAGACAATTATACTCAAAGTGATTATTAACACGACATGTATTCAAATGTATCTTTTTATAAAGTTCGACCATATTATAAAAATGTAAATTATGATCCAGAGAAGTGTTGTGGGGAGAATACGGCGGAGTTATCAGCGCTGTGAGGCGGCGGTGTGGCGCGCCACTCACACACGTATCTCGGCATTAGCACCGGCTTTATCGCTCGCAGCTCTTTGATATTTAAATACCCAGAGTCACGGGTTCCTGGTCGTAATGCCCCATTCGTCCCGGAAGAAGGATTCGTCTCGGCCATGTCGGGCTCGACGGCTCTCTTATCTGCTCCGTGCCTTTGAGCCACAGGCATGCCCGGCAATGTAATGCTTCATTACACAGTTGAAGCAAATATAGAACTGAACTTGCCACGGAATCGTAATGTCGAGGTTATTGTCAAGAAGCCGGTCAGGAGAGAGTTGCAATTCTAAAGTCTGGGGTCCGTAATTCATTTAAAGCGATTGTAGCACGCAAATTACTTTTTGATCTTCCTTTTCTCATTTAAAACTAATTACTTTTTATCATTAATCACGGTATAATTCAAATTATTACATCGGGCAGTTAGAGGATCTATCTTGTAGGCTTGGCTCCAACTTTTTTTTCATTTTACTTATTATTGTAAAGGTTTTTACACTGGGTAATAATGATCAGGATCCATTAGTCTATGAACTTTAAACAGTTACACAAGGCAGAAAGCATAGAACATTTAAGAAAAAACAACATACAGTCGAATAGAGAACCTCCTCTTTTTTTGAAGTCGGTTAAAAATATTGAAGCAATTATGTTCTTTCACCGATTAAATTCACCACAGTTTTCATCGCAGTATGTTCTAATGTAATTCTTAGCCATTTTAAACGTAATATTAAGTTTATAGGTATACCTTGTGCAATATCATTCTGTTTGTATTTTAAATGCAATGACAGTAAATGTAACAATAGCGTATTGTTTTCAACCTAACAATGTAGCAGTAGAAATGTCAAAGTTTACTTGAGTCATTGTCTCAGGAAAATTTCTTCTGGAATTATATTATATTGACACTATGGCTGTATATAAACGGGCTTATTGCTACACAATGTAGAGTTGTTTCTTAAAGGCCTCAAAAAACACACATCGACGACTTACATAAATTTTTAAGATATTTTTAGTTATCTAATTTTATGTATCCATGGCGATTTCAACTTATCTGTTATAAAAAGGCTATCAAAGAGAGGTACCTTAAAGGAAACTCCAACCACTTATGTTAGTTTATTAAAAAACATGTTATATTTTTGTACGAAGTAAGGAGCATGAATCTGCCCATGGTGTCGTGCTCATCTCTCTAGCTAGATCATCTTCTCGTCCATCAGCTCCCTCCATGTTTTTTACTAACGTAATGAAATGTCTACTTCTTTAATTCCTTATTCGCAATGGCTTTGTTTTGTAAGTAGACAAGACCTTCCCAGGAGATCGCTAATGAATCCCGCGGACAATAATATTTGATAGCTGAGCGAGCTGCGGGCTCGCTGTCTCCCGACAAAAGAAAACTTTGTAGACGCGCCGCCAACTTTCAACGATTCGCAGCTGTTGTTCTTTTTACGACTGGCTTGTGTATATAACATCTAGCATTAAATTGAGCCAAGTACATTTTTTGTTTTCTCTGAGACTTCGTTTAAAGTTCGTAACTAACGTTATATTATTATATCTGTAAGTAACAGTGAACGAGGCTAACAACTTTTCGTTCGGAGTTATGTAAATATTCTATTGGAGTTACATTTTCTTTGTAATTATTTGGTCGTGTTTACGATCTTTGAATACCCTTATATTTATGGGAGAGGTTAAAATGCAGTGATTTGTTTTTACTTTTTGCCGCGAAGCTCTTAACCTACATCACACTTGAAGGTTAGTGATGATGTGGTTGAAGATGGCAATGGTTTATTACTTTTGGAACACAAGAATGCTGTCAACGCTATTGTGATGGCGACAAACTTTTGATATGATGACGGTAGCTAGCCACTCGGACCTAAAGCACAAATTACCTTACTAGAATTCATGATCACTGGTGATTATTGATAACATCACTTGAGTGATTTCCACAAAACTTTAGACTATCTTTAACTAGATCAAGATATTGTACTAAGTACTGACATAAGCCACAACATCGTAGAAGCGTTGGTATCTCTGATAATATATCTATGAGAATGTTGTCATCGTTTATTTTTGTCACGTTATTATAATGCCAATGCTACGTTATTATAATGTAAAATATTTTAGCGAGATTAGATTACTTAATACACCGGACATGGTGTAGTGATCAGCGCCGTTTACATCACAGATGTCTCGGTTATTAATCCTTGTAGGAGCAGATGTTCGCGCACAGTTTGTATAAACAAGCCCTTATGCAAATAATCAATTTTACAATCTATTATTATCTTGTTTTGTAAATAGAGGTAGAGTTAAGAATAAAAAAGACTAGCAATTGGAAGTTCTTTCTTGGTAATATAACTTTAATATAATTTCTAAGAACAGTGTTGGAATGTTAGGTGTGACTTTTGGTCTTTGTCTGTTTGGTTTGGTTTTTAAGGAGTTCAATAGCTCTACAGAAAATTGTTCTTCTTTCAGATCCGAACATTTTTCAACTCGATTTTCCTCTGTGCTTCGGAAGGCCGTTAAGCTGGTGGTCCCAGCTGCTGCCGAAAGATAACAGTCGCAAACAAGTCACTTCATAAGCTAGAAATTGCGACTTGTAGAAACTCTGACACCAGGCTATTTCCAGGGTTAGTGTCAGGTCGGTACACGACCGTAAAATGCTGTGCCATAACCTATAGCAGTATGTCGATAGCAAGATATACTAAAATGACCCTAGGAGTAGGGCAGGAGGAAGAAGTTAGTGTGAAATAATTTTATTTTTGCGTTTACAAACGCGTAAATATTAATACTAGAAAATGCACTGAAAAAAATCGACTTGCCTCAGGCGGGACTCGAACCCGCATCTTCCACAATCCGGGCGGACGCGTTGACCGTTACGGCAGTGTCTCGGTGGCGTAACGGTCAACGCGTCCGCGGGTTCGAGTCCCGCCTGAGGCAAGTCGATTTTTTTCAGTGCATTTTTCAAGTTAGTGTGAGTTTTGGTATCGTATAATATTATCGTTGAACCGATGGTATTCATCATAACAGCCTTAATTCGACCCACTGCTGGACCTTTACTTAAATTATCTGAGGCTGGGACAAAAGCCTCTCCTTTTCATCGAAGGTGGCTTAGGCAGTAATCCACCACGCTTGCCCAATGCGGAGTATACGGTGATCAATACCCGTTTGCAGATTCATTAGTCACCTTCTGACCCGTGTGATGTCGGCAGAGTAGAATAGCATCACTCCATATTATCCAATGGGTGTTGTAGAAGGCGACTAATGGATCAGCAAATTGCAATCAGTATAGGCCTTATCTATGTGGCTATAAAAACAATAAATAAACGTACAATAAAAAGCGTTATGCATCCGATGAGGGCTGTGCGCTGATTGGTCACGTCCTGTCGACTGCGCACGCGCACCTTGCGCTTCAATCTAATCTCTGACTTGGAACACGATTTAATTTCATGGCAAATTGTTGCCCGCAGCAGAGATGGCTGCACGCTGGTCTGATGGGGGTTCTATATGTAAATTCAACGCCTTAGGTGAAGTTATTTGTCAGGTGCCTGTTCAATACTTTGTCAGCATTGCGCTTACAACTTATATCAAACTGTTGCAGCTCGATATCCGCACTCCACTTAGATTGCTTGTCAGAATAGATTATGAAGCATAATATTTTGAAGTAAACAGCCCTACTAACTGCAACTATTTTGAATTAACTGACATTAAGAACTTGAGTAATAAAGACCTTTTGATTTATTCGTAATGGTAACCACTCACCATCCTGTAACTAAGTATATTTATTCGTAACTGCTCTATAGAAAATACGAAAAAATAAATAAAGATACAACCAAGGAGTTTACCAATTTGAATCCGGGATCTTTGACTTTTTACTACTAGATCAACGGGCCATTAAGATTCCAATAAGTTCTTCAGTAGCTAAGTAAGAAGCTCTCTTTACCGTAAAACAATTCTAAATGTCAACCATAAAAATAGTTAATCGTCATTTAAACTTTGTTGGCGTCGTCACGTATTGACTCTAAAACGTCCGTTTGCTTGGGCCTCCGAGCGAAGGTGAATCAAAGTGTGAAATTAATCACGCGGCCATCGAGAGCATCGCCGTAATACAAATTGCCGTGGAAGACGCCGGAATTGATTGAACGTGCGAATTTAACACTGTAGTTTGAGTTCCACGATACTGAGACGGGTACTAAGTGATAAGAATTCCGGTAGTCAATACTCATTACTTTATTGCATCTATAATGGATGTTAAAAGGGGTTGCAATAAATTAAAATATTATAGACCCTCTCAGAGCTCTGCAATTGAAAGAGAAGATACTTAATTACCCTATTAGCTAGTGGATTCTAACTACGTCCCAATTGTTTAATACTTAGAATCCACTAGCACTTTTTAAAAGTGACATCTTCTTTATTTGATTCAATGATCGGTTTGAAGTGTAATAAAGGGAGAGCAATAAAAAATCATAAGCTCCAGCATTTGTCCGTCACCACCACATAATATAGTATTCTGCCTAACTTTATTTTTATAACTCGCATATTAAAGTCGTGACGGTCAAAGCTTGAACTGGCACAGTTATAAAAATGAATATTATAAACAAAAGAGTTTGCAGTCTGTAAAAAGGCATTTATAGTATAGCTGACGGCTGCAGGTCTAACCACAAACTCTCAATATTTTTCAATAGTCTTTGAACTGTTGCGTGGAGGCCAATGCCGCCTCCTCATATATCACATAGATGGCGCTATACAACAATATGGAATCCTGAATCGAGCTAACGAAGTTTCCAAAGAAGCTCGATATATACAAATAGAAGTTGCAACTACACACAGGCGGACGGCTGTCCCCGAGCATCCAACAAGGCTCGTCGGAAGTCCTTTTGGACTTTCTACACTGTTACTGTGGAAGAAGTTGAAATATTAGAAAATTTTAGGAGCAAGAATCCTTACACTTACTAACTATTTTAGGGACGCTTGAGAATTTTTGATATAAATGAAAGATTATGGAATTGTTATTGCGTTTACAAGTGCGTAAATATTTTTAAAATTAGAAAATACATTGAAAAAATCGTCCTGCCTCAGGCGGGAATTGAACCCAGCATCTTCCGCAATCCGGGCGGCTGCGTTGCGGAGAATGATGGGTTCTATTCCAGCCTGGGGCAGGTCACTTTTGTTCAGTGTATTTTCTAATTTTATAGATGATAGATGTAACTTGAATATTTGTGTCAAGTCAAATGAAGCTGTGTAACAGGTTGGAAATGTGTGTAGTGTATACTTACACACGATTGGATATTTAATTTGTGCTAAACTTTTAACAGGTATAACTTGATAAGGCAATGTTCTACATTCGTATACCGTTTACAAAGCGCTAAGTCAACAAGTTGTTACCGCGCTGTCACGCCCACAACTGACTCCTAAGTCTCCCAACACGACAGCGAACAAATACTGAAATACCACTAAACAGTTAAGGATTGTGTAAGAATAACATTAATTTATATCTATGTAAGTACACTGTTCTACTTTCTATACAAAGTTTACAAAGCTTTTAATTAAATGGAGTCCCGCAGACGGCGCTGGCTCCGGGAATCGAATGCGAAACCCGCAAGTGTGAAGTGGCAAGTTTCGAGCACCATTGTCTTTTGTTCCACCAGTGGAAATGCCTCACTCCGCCCCAAGCAAACACCGCCGGTAAATAGACCAACTAGAATATCCAAGTACCATCTGCGTCACCCTGCACCTTACGCTGCTGCACATAGAATCTATTTTGTTGTGCCAACTGTTAATGTAACATTGCTTTTAGAGTACCTCGAATTCGTGTACCAGTCGTTAAAGTTACCTGAATATTTGTGTTAGGAGTTGTGTGTGTGAATTTGAAAGACGTTGCATTAGGATAGAGCGTTCGTGGGCTGCCTTGAGCCGTTTGTGGTTAGGAGCCGTCAGTGTATGCGACATGTGTGTGACAGTAGTGTGCGTGCCGCGCCCGTGTGGTCGCACCGATATGGTCGCTCTCCGGGGAGGTCGGTGTTTGTTCGCCGTGCACGTCACGGCACAGTCAGTCTGTCGTTAAAACTCTCTATTGCGACAATATTTGGTTAATGGACGAGTTAACTAACGCCCGCATTGTACTGATATAGAGTGTTCAAGTAGGTGAACACTTACTGCACATGGGAATGAGGTGTCGCTCTGACAATATCTTGAATAGGAGAGGTTTTTCATTCGTTCGTAATAACAGAGTAAATTTTGTAAGAGTGTAATTATATGAGTCATGTGAGTGTGTAATCTCTATTTACATTATATAGATACAACACTCAAGGAATAAAAATAAAATAAAAAGTGATGCATTCTTTTTTCAAATGACTTCTTTTAATTCGATAACGCGAAAGTTGAAGCTGGTAGTGTTAGCTAGCCGAGCGTACTTGAAAAAGTCCGAACACTTTGCACACCCCTAGGGATCGAATCCAGGACCTTTGGCTCTAAGTCTGATGAGTTAATCACTAGACCACCGAGGCCACCGAGGGTTAAAATTCTTAGATTGGTGTCTTAGAAAGTGCTCGGCATATTAAAGTATTTCTTGATTCGTTTCTTATTGGGTTTCCAGTGCAGAAATGCACCCCGAATTCTTGAGAACGTGAAGCCATCTCGTCTATTAGTCACAAAGCGGTTAGTGGTAACAAGAGCCGGGTAATTAGAGCCGCGCCACTCGCATGACGCGCCGTCGTCGCTGACACCTCACCAACGCTGGCTGACGCTGACGTCGTAATTTTAGCTTCTGTGCTGGAGACAAGTAGCTGTTTATTCAAGAATCTAATGCATTATGGAGAACTGGCGTATTGAGATGTCAGGGGGCTTATCAGAGTCTAAATTAGATGCTGCTGTAGAGTTTGATTTCACTTTAAAGACTTTTATTAATTAGAGCACTTTCAAACAAAAACTTCACTTTACAGAAGACTGCTTCAATACTACGTCCTAGGATGCAGTATTAAAAATATTTTAGAATGTGTTTAGCAAAAAGTTTTCAGGAAAAACTAACAATAGGCTTGACCTGGTTGCTCTTTATTTATCTTGTCATTTTTGCGTAGTTCTTACTACAATAATGTCCTATCTTAAATATATAAATTACGTGTCACGTTGTTTGTCCGCGATGGACTCCTAAACTACTTAACCGATTTTAATCAAATTTGTACACCGTGTGCAGTTTGATCTAACTTGAGAGATAGGATAGTTTTTATCTTGATAAGTAGTTATATTTTTTTTTTACTGCAGATACAATGTTATAGGTCAGTAGTATGAAAATACCACAGCAACGCGTGGCCGGGACAGCTAGTATAAATATATTTTTGAAAGGTCTTTACTCCTCTAGTAGCACTTCAAAATCATTTTGAATTACTTACTAAAACCAAACCTGTTTTTAAATTTTCTTCGAGCCCAATCTGTCAACGATACGCTCAAAGTTTCATAACAGCGGATGGAGTTTAATTACGCAATTGTGTACTATGCTGCTGTACTTATAGAAAGAATAGAATTGTTTACAAAATATGTTTCGTACTCCAGTATTGTTCCATTGACGCCGCCAAAATATTTTGTAAGAGTAGAGTGACATTTCTAGTTTGTTTTCTATTTATCAGCTGCCATATCCAGTACAAAATAATGGTCCTATTCTTCGTAATTATATCTCACCGATATCGATTTAACCACTGGCCAGAGTTTCATCAATCTGTCTTTCTTCGACATAAATAATTAATTTAGTTTCAGAGATGACATTTGTTTATTTAAGTATTAAGTAATAAGAGTAATAGCAGGCGGCCACCACACCACCACATGCCGCCTCCATAAACACAGCTCGCTAACTTCTCACACTAACCCGACAACGAGATATGAAAAAGTGTGAAACCATAGGCATTAGTAAGCCACGTAAGGTATATTTAAAGAACGTGTTCTTTCGTTTTATATTAGTACGTAAAATGTTTTTGTTGGAAGCAGGAGATAAAGAATTGCGTCAGTACTTAAATCAAACGATAAAGCAGTCACGACGTGACGAGTTTTGACGACACGAGGCGCGTCACGATTGTCTAAAGTTGCCCGTGCTTGTCAAAGCGTTTAGACGTCTATCAATAAGACACACTAAATGCAAGTAAGGATAGCAAAATACTCAGGACAAATATCTTTAATTCTTTGCTATCGCTGACGGCGTATAGATAAATGTATGAGCTCTATAAACTTAATTATATTACTACATTGAGGAACAAGCGATTATTCGTCGTAAAAAAAATTGCAGAGTAATTTTTACTAGTCCGAGAACAACTTAATACTTCGAAATTAAGATCTCAATAAAGCAATAGAATACTTAAATAAGAATAATTACATAATTAAACAATTGGTGTTTTTTATGTACTTAAGTACTACAAGACAAAATAATCCTACGCCTTGACTCACGGTGACCGATTACGTACATATAAAGGCGCTTGGTATTCTAATCAGTCATTCGATATCCAGTCGAGAACACGAACATCCACGTCGAGAGGGTGATTAACTCTCGATGGTTGTAACATACGAGATTCCACTCGTGAGCGAACTTAAAGAAATAATCGGACAAGATATAATGTTTCCTAGAATAGTTCTCAGAGCGTTCACTGCACCAACTGAACAAGAAAGCAATACGATATTCACTGCTTAAGTTAGTTTGATAATTTTAATTGTATTCACCACTCACTTTCCAATAATAATATGGTAATTAGATAAACCAAAATTTAATGTAATTAGCGTGTTATCGATCCGTGTCTGTGTGCGGTTGTAATGTATCGCTCGCCCAAGGTATGCTGGACGCGTGATCAAATTACCATGAACCGTGCACATTGGACTATTGACACCAGATAGTCTGTTAGTCTAGTCTGTTGTAGATATTTATGGTTCTCCAGAAAGTGTTCCAGCATTTTGAAATCAACTGCAGTTTTCCTGTTTTAGAGTCGTTGCTTTTGTAAAGAATTCGTGGTGGGCGAACCTGAATATATCAACAAGTCCAGATGATGACCAAGCTTGAGTGGCAAATTTTTAAAGGGTTCCTCCGTGTTTGCGGTGTAGTATAATAATTTTAATACTCAGTAAACATGACTATTGTCACAAAGATTTGTGATGTGTGTTGACTTACAGATGTATATTATTTTATTTTATTTAAAAAAATACTCTAAGGGGAAAATATGAATATAATGATAAAAATCTGAACTATGTGTAAAGCTTCTGTTCTGTTGGGTATCTTTAATGAAATGAATTGCTTTACAATGCAAGGTTCAGGAATTCCTTTATATGGAAAGAGAATACAAATTATGCGGCAGAGAACGAAAATAAGAAATCAGTGGTTAACGAAAATAAACGTGTTGAAATGATGATTGTTTCTTACATGCCATATAAGAAAACTTCCAAACACTGTTTAACAAATTCTTCGGACTAAACTTAAAAGCTACAAACAAAGATCCAGTCAAAACATCCCATACAAGTTTAAAATACAGGATCCCGAGCCAAAAGTGATCCAGTAAGCCGAGCTAAGTGCACTTATTTATTCGGGCAAAGTGTATTTATTCGTGCTCATTAAGCCGCGGCGTCCAATCCCGGAATCGCAAGACAGATTAATCGCAGGCGTGTTTATCCCGATCCCGGGACCCCATTAATTGTGCAGCGCCCACTGCCGCCGACATTCCGCCGACACTCACCCCGAATTACTCCGAAATGAGGATCGCAACTGAGTGTAAACATCATTAATTTCTTTGACGAATCTATTGCTCAACAAGCCCAGGATTATTATTCCCTCTGATGTTATTTCCGTGATCAGGGAACGCATCGGCACGCATTAGGCTTCTATCTAGGGACTTAGATCCTGTGTCTGACATGCGGCTTATACCTGCATTGGAGCTCATACTGTCTAGAGTATTATATTGCACTGATATGCGCACTGTTTAGTTTGTGTATAGCATTGTGCAAAACTGGAATCTCATGCTCCCAACTTCAATATGTCAAAGCAAAAGACTTAGGTATGGATAAACTTACTTATTTATGTGTAATTTAGATTTATATTCTCGTTGAAAGCGAGATGTTGTACCGACCAATAGCACATAGAAAAGTTTAATCGATAAGGATGTTTTGACAATAAGTCGGGAGATAAGTTTAAGCCCTTGTAAAAACTGTACTCTACACTCCGCAGGTTTCATTTACTTAAGTTTCACACAACACCTACATGAACCATTACTCTAATGTCCAATTAGGCAAACAATGAAATTGGGGGTAAGCTAATAATTCTAGCGCTAGCTCCCATTCAATTGGCGGCTGATGTTATCGACGACAGTTTAAAAGGACTCGCTTCTATCGCGCTAAATCGTTGCGTTTCATGGGCGATTAAGTTCGCAATTATAGTGGCGCGGTCCACGCACCCCGCGGGGCCCGGCTCAAGGGAGCCATGTGAAAAAACACGAGCTTGAATTTTATTCACGCTATTTTGTTGAACAATACATTTCTATCAAGTAGCTTCACAAGTGAAGCCTTTGTCAAAGCAGAGGAAATTAATGGCATTTTTTATATAAATGAACGACGAGGGTGCTTTTATTTATTGTGTGTTTGTTTGAGTTTTCCAGGAAATAACACAGCGAGCTCTTTGCCAGTTTTATTTTGTCAAATTCTATTTTCGAGAGTGATTATACCTACTTTTATTTTAAGTTAAAACCCACGATGAATCTTCAAACAAAACTCATTTAATTTTAGAAGCAAATATCAAATTAAAGCTTAATAAGGAACGTGATTGGAAATTATGATCTTTTGAAGTATTAGCACCACGGAGCACTAAACTCCGTGATTAGTACAGTCGAGACGAATGGAATATTTATACATTCCAGTTTACGACGTTTTCACATAGAGAAACCTATTAGTTCTTTTTTACATGTTTTTCGTTTTCTATTTCATTTAGTATCAATTTCAATCATAACTAAACTTGCCAAAACGAAAAGTAAAAACTCTAATGAGTTTGTTTAGCAATTTATGTTAGCTATCCTAACTAATATTATAAATACGAAAATAAATTTGTTTGTTTCATATTCTTTCATGCCTAAACTGCTAAACCGACTTTAGTTAATATTGGTATAGAGATAGATAGGACGGAATATAGTTATAGGCTAAAATTTTTTGCAAAATAAAACCTAGCTTTTCTTATAAGAACATTCGGATAACAGCTACTTAAAAACAAAGAAGAAAAGAAGCATATCAAAAGAAGTTGATTAGCAACTAAGCTGACGTATAAGGACTATGGTTTACTGTAGTAAGAATATTATAAATATTGACAATCTTCTTCTAATTTTAAATTACTGTATAAAACTGCTGTACCATAATGTTGGTAATCCAATAAATAAATAAGTAAATTTTCTAATAAGTTAATAAGTAAAGTCTCATGTAGTTCAAACTTTCTAAATAAGTAAATTCTTCTTATCATGGAATACAGATTAGCTTTTACAAGTCCCCATTCCTGGCAACTGACGAGACTTGCTTCTATGACTGCTATTTTTCGAGAACAGTAATATTAACAACGAGAAACAGTGATGTTGGCATATCATTAAATTGTGCTTCGTCAGAATCGACATGACCGGCGACGGAGCGTCGCTCGTGAGGAGCTCCCGTTGTGTGCATTGTATTATGCGCGGTACAATCGGCTCGTCGGATGGCTCTGACCACGCACGTTGCATTGTGTGTGACGCCTACGGGACCTGCCTCAAGACTCTCGACCCATTTCTTTTACATTACTGCTCTTTCATCCAACGGCAGGTAAAATGTGTACGGTATACTTACCAAGCACCTTTCAAGCTTCTCTTTCAATATCCTTCAATATCTGTCTCCATATATCAAGTTATTATTTGAATAAGGTTGAGTGTTGTAGCTGCGAATATTATCATTCCGCAATCGGTCAACGGTGTAATAAAAAGCGTTATAGAATATATAAAGCTCGGTTTAAAGCCATCTGTCGTTTTTGCCTAGTCAGTTAAGTAGCTAGTATCTGATAACAAAGATTGTGTTTCACTAAATTCACACATTTTATACGAAATTCCAAGTGTCTGTGTCTCATACAACGTATTATCGCGTCTTGTCGTAGATTGTGTTATAAAAATGTAAGTATGCAGGTTTGTAGATAGCATTTTATGCAAAATAAGATAGCTGTATGTACATTTTTAGGGTTCCGTACCTCAAAAGGAAAAAACGGAACCCTTATAGGATCACTTTGTTGTCCGTCTGTCTGTCTGTCTGTCAAGACCCTTTATCTCAAGAACGCGTGGACGTATCAAGCTGAAATTCACATAAAATACTCAGGTCTATTTTCCGTTTAAGCTGTGAAAATATCAAACTTCTAAGCCAAGCCAATCAAAAGATACAGCCGATTATGTCGATATTTTCAACAAATTTCCGACACTCGCAAAGGAATCAAAACCTACAGGATACTTCAGGATAATAAAAATATTTTAATAAAATGAAACTTACTACCTTATTTCTCACGAACGAATAAAGGTATCAAATTGAAATTTATACCAAATACCTAGGTCTATTGTCCCTTTAAGCAATGAAAAAATCAAACTTCTAAGTTAACGCGATCAAAAGATACAGCAGTTTATACTAGTCAGTAATTTGATTTAATACGTCATAAATTGTAAACCGCTACGTTTGTACGGCGGAACCCTCGGTGTGCGAGTCCGACTCGCACTTGGCCGGTTTTTTCTAGTTTTGAAACTATTTACGCCATTGCAAAAATTATTCCATTATAAGATATCTAATTATTCAGCAACTATGCTTTAAATTATATTTTGGTATTCCTCCGCATGCCGACCTCGTGATTAATAGAAGGCGGCCGCGCGGTAAAGTGATTCCGAAGAGTATGCTACCTAGCAAATATAATTCTCACTAGAGTTAATGAACGTGAGAGCGCGGCGAGCGTGGTGGCGACCAGATGTCTACCACCCGGCAGCCGTAAGCAAATTTTCACATCGTTCAACAACAAACACAATTTAAAAATAATGATAGCTCATAAAAAGGTGTTCAATAAGCAAACGATCGTAAAACATAGAACAGATACTAAATACGAGTACCTATATCATATTATTAGGCAATAAATTCTCGAAAAAAGACACATTGGTGGGAGTGGTACAGACGATGATGATATTATATTTTGAGAGTTATAAAAAGGAAACATACAAATAATGAAAGTTGATAGAAACCTTATGTTTTGATGTCATACATGCATGTTAAATTTGGTTGCAATAAGTTAAAGCATACTCGAGAGACATAGGTACACACAGACATAATTCCAAAAAAGGTATTAATTATTAGGTAATCGGTCAAAATTTCGGGGTCAAATTTTTTGACGATTACAATACTTCCTCTATGCTATGTATACTAGAAAGTAAAAAATATCTTGAATAACGGCATAACAAATTAATGATGCTGTCGTTAATTAATTAGCGTTGTTCACTAATTATATAACTTTTGGCGAGACTTCATTGTAAAAAGTAACAATCTTCATTAATTCTGAACCTTCGATAGCAACTGCTCCGGAATATTATTTAAATTCTGGAAAACTTAGTGAAGGACACGTGTTCATTAGTATTACTTAAGGCCCGGCTACGTGCTCAATTTTATTTGTACAAGCAAACATTTTTTGCTTTTGGTTTTCTTTCGTCTTTCCTTGTGGATGAATTAGTTCGTATCTGTGACGAAGCAGGAAGCGAACTTCATCTGTAACCATGAAAAACTGATGGTTCAAAGAGGTAAAAAAGTACACCGCAATTTTTTTTTAATTTGTCTTGCTAGTTTGTACAATTTAAGTGATTAGCACAATTAGGCATGTTACGATAAAAATGAGTATACGTTCGCACCATTCGGTTTGCCTAAATAAGATTACGCGTGACAATAACACACCTTACAGTTTGTTCACCAATTTTTGCGCAAACCTTTTGCGCATGTAGATAAGTCGCTATCATGTAGGTATAACTTTCACCTCTCCAGCAGCAAAAGAGCTCTTTTGGTTCGTGAAATCTCGAAGCAATAACACTTTTTGCTGCGAGCTCCGAACAGGGCTGTAACATTTATTCTTTATAATTGTAGTCAGTTTATAAACTTTTAACTTTTAGCCTATTTATTTAACATAACTAAACTTTCGTATAACTAATTAAACATTTACTTTTTTCCTCACCTATTTTACAAACTACAATTTTCTCACTGGTAGAGATGAAAAGTTGTATGTTTCACACACAGAACACGAGAGCATTTTTTTTTTGTCTCGTGCCTTAAAAAGTCGGCATTCACAGCAAAAAGTAACTTTTCTCAAACATGCATGGAAATATTGTCATTATTTCCAAAAAAGAACACGCGAAGTATAGATTTACCGACAAAGAAAACCAAATCGATTGTTGGAGCGTCTTTTGAATTTGGAACATTACAACGCTCCAGCAATGTTGTATGAAACGGCGAGCTGGAGTTAATAAATACTCTTTGATTGGATCTCTTTTATCAATATTGCCATACTAAAGTCTATTGCTTAGTACAAATTGCGTTCACGTGGCTGTATAGCCATATGCGTTTGTCTTGGTGATAAATAGAAAATCGGCGGCAAAGCTGATAATTCGTCTTGATTTGCTATTTACATACATAATATATTTAATAATTAAAATGAATTCTGACGGTTCAGAGAGTGAAATGGAGATTGATTGTACTCCACCAGATTTAAACGACAACCAGGCGGATTCAAAGACAAAAACATAAAGCAATTTTTAATTAAAGCTCCAGATGATATATTTTTAGCGACAAAGGTAAAGTATGTTTTATTTCCCTGCATTCTTTTGAGAAAAGCACTATATATGCCTCGGCTGAAATGGCAATTGCCTGTCTCGTATTAGTGAAGTACTCGCCTGCGGCTCGGCCTTCAAACTCATCCTCGACCTGCAATTGCCTATTTCGCGGCTTTTGCAATAATGTACTATTATGCCACACCTGACCAGAATATGCGTACGGAAAATCCCTCTTCCTGTTCAGGGGGTGACATAAAATTTTGTACTCACGTCGGGAGGTAAAAAAGAAAGCCTTCTATCGCATATTAATCTAACTGCGATCTGAGACATTCTTTGTTTTAGCGGCCTAGTTAATAAATGTAATATTGTTCACTTGTTGAACAAATTAATATCTATTTTGTGCCAAGTTTTGCACAAACTTGGCGCATGCAAGATTGCCAGTGTAGCCGAACCTTACGTTACGTCGGCAGCCTATGGTAGAGAGTAGAGACGCGAATACGTGATTGGGATTCATTAGCGAGTGGGTCGTCTGCAAATATAAATGTTAGTCGCAGGGGCCGCGGCTCCGGTCGCTGCTCAACCAATATTTGTTTTATAGATAATATTTACGTCGAACAGCTTTATACATTTCCATGTCTATCGTGACTCCAAATGGATACGCAAATTAATAGTAACCATTAACCTTTGCGTTTCGCTGGAGGAGGTATTTTAATATTCCTTTTAAGTTTTACTTGTGGGAGCTTGTAATGGGATATTCCATCGTGGTTAAAATGTTTTTAGTTTATTATACAACGGTATAATTTAGCTTCATTATATGTTACGGTCGGTTTTTTGCCGCTTACTTCTTTTACATTGTTGTTCTATTCCCTTTTTTGTTAAGAATCATTATTAGTTTTTATATTCTAATGTAGGATAGCAAAGGTCTCTAGGGAATAAGTGTAGTCTCTTCTTTTCAGTATCCATAATGTCTAGTAATTTTTTATTTCTGTTTGAATAATTCATACATTTACGTTATATGAAATTTTAATTATCGTGACATGAAATTATTGCAATTCATACCAACAATAAGATTTAGATAGACTAACAAGACTAGATTATATAATATAACCATAACCGTTCGTAACCGCACGTTCGTAATCACAAAAGGGGTCGAGCAGAGTTTCAGGTAACATTCGGTTACACAAAAAGCCACATCTAGCAGTATGGGTCAGACAGTAAGTAATAATAGATGCTGACACGTTTCAGTGATAAGTGAGCTATGACCTTTAGTCTCAAAAGCGTCGGTGGCGTAGTGCGTAAGAGCGTCGTCTCCCGCCCGGGAGGCACTGGTTAGATCCCCGCCACGTACCAATGTGTTTTCAAATTTTGAATTCATATGCACGTTTAATCGACGCTTTTACGGTGAAGAAAAACATCGTGAGGAAACCTGCACACACCTATGAAGAAATTCTTAGGTTGTGTGTGAAGTCGACCAACCCGCACTTGGCCAGCGTGGTTGACTAAGGCCTAATCGCCCCTAATGTGGGGTAGGCTCGAGCCGCTCGGTGGGGATATTATATGAGCTGTTGATGATGATGATGACCTTTAGTCAGTAAAAAAAATGTCCTAGTGTTGCTACTTGAACCCAGCACGGGTTGCATACGCCGCGGCCCGAGCGGAGGCGTGCCTTCGAGGAGCTTAGGTAAGTACTTATCGCTACTTATCGCCGCGCTCAATTGTTCAACTTTTTACCGGTTTATTGCAGACAACAGCTGCCATATTTACTCTCTAAGGAAACAGATAAATCTTTTATGATATGTAGCCGCTTGTGGCTTTATGTGCGATGCTGAGATAGTAACGAATGGAAAACTAAACTGTAATTGTGTGAGAAATCAAGCTCAATATGGTTCTGAATGGTTTGTCTGTTATGGCACATGATTTATTTTTCGAGTTGATAAATAGACTTCAATGATTTATGATAGTGATATTTTATAATATGTATCTGAAGGAAATATTTGATTATTAATTACAATTATGAATAAATAAAAATAAAAAGATCCTTAAAATATTCAATTTGTATCGTTGCAATACCACTTACAATATTTTGCTTTCCAAAAGTTTTAATCTGAATTGAACTATAGAAAATAATTCAGGAACTTAATTCCGTACCTATAATATAATGTTTTACAAATATTTGCACGAGCACCAAATTATAAATAAAATATTTTCAATAGCATACAGCTGATAATGTAATACTATAATAGGTATATAATCGAGCGAATATTCTGAATTTTAAAAACTTAGGTTTCTTATACTCTTTAGCATTCGTCAGTGAATTTAAGCAAACAATAATTCCTTTATGGCGTTTGGCTGATAAATGAAATAAAGCGCAGCAGATAGCGGCCGAAACGGACCTGGAGCTATCAGGGAAATAAATCTACGACGCAACATAATGTCATATAGTTGGAGTAAGCTTGCAATATGGGATGGGCGAAATCCGCCGCGGGGAGCGGGGTATAGTGATACAAGATTGCATGCAGGGCCGGATTTAGGGGAGGGCAAGCGGGGCTACAGCCCAGGGCCTCCACAAAAGAGGGGCCCCCACAATAGAGACTACGGAAAAAAAAATTCAAATTCAGACTAGTAAACACCAGTAAACAACTTTTCCTTTCATATTTTATTTCGCGTTTTACCTTTACCTACGGTACTTTGTACAAATATGATTACATGAATAATAATAATAATAATATCTTTCAATTTTGATCGTTGATTAAAGGTCGTAAAGAAGTATGCCTATTTTTTAACCTAAAACTCGATTGAAATAAATTGTTCATTTTATTTGGAAAATAATTTGGCGCTAAGGGGCCTCCACTCCTTTGTTGCCCCGAGGCCTCCAAACCTTTAAATCCGGCCCTGGATGAACCCAAGAGTGCAGCGTAAGGTGCGAATTATACAGAATAGGCATAAGGCGAAGACACGGCACTGAAGCGGCACATAGAATTTGTATCAAGTTGATAGTACAAATATAATACTTATTCATAACATGACAGAAACATAATATAGCAAGTAATTGCACAGACTTACATTAGGTATTTAACTTGTCTAAACATAGTTAACTTTTAATTAAGGTGTACTTTTTTGCTACTATGTTCTTGTCACTAACATTATATTTATATCAACAGCATTGCCGGTTCTTAAGTTGATAGAAAATCTATGAAATATACCGCGCCTGCATCTTATCCTTGCTCTAATGCCGTTTCTGTGTATGACACGATGTGCTTCAATGGGATGCTAATGTAAGAACGAGTAATAATCGACGTAGTGTTTGCTCAGAAAGTCCAAATATTAGTTAAAAGAACGAAGATCTCGAATAGAAATAACGTGGAAATAAAAATAAAAATAACACATTGATAAGACTTTTTAGAAGTCTACCTTATTACTTTTATATTTTTATAATCATCACCTGGTTTATTGCTACGCGTATAAGCCTTTCCGTAATATTTAGAGGCTTTTAAATGTGGTTTATTGACAATAACAATATTACTAACAACATTAATTTCACTTGGTTCTTGTTGGTTACTTCCTTCTTTTCATCCATTTATTGAAACAAACTCACGTGACTCCAGTTCCAGATATTAGGGCTTGACCCTTTGCTATTTTACCTTTACAAGTTTTAAGTCATCTTTCCCATTCCACTCGATACTATCTCCTTATCCATAGTCATAGAGAGATTCCTAGATATAGAGAGAAATAATTTAAATGCATGTACAAAATTTAACTACATAACATATTGAATACTTTTGTATGCAAATTTATACAATATCTTATCTCGAATAGTTATGCCAAGCAGTTCAGCTGACATTGTTGATCGAATGCCACAATGAGCAGGCGGGCGTGGTTCACGCTTTAGGCTATTTTTGAATGCCATATTTATTTTTTACCACACAAAAGTGGTTAAACCAAATGGACTAAGAAGACAGAATATTTAACCCTTTATAAGGCAGACGTAATGTTCTGTTCTGTTAAATCATTGGCTTTTTATCCTCGTGTCGAAACCAATAAGGTTCAAAATATGTTGGGAATATAAATTTACCATAGCTTTAATAATGTTCCGGACTGCAGAGATGCTTTAGAGTGGAATATCTGTCCTGGTTGTTGGTATTTCTTTGCTAAATTACTGAAGGATTGCTACTTTTTTGGGTTAGGTTAATTTGTGTAGGCGACAAGCTGGCAACCTGGCAACCCAAATAGTTATATAAGGAGGCGCAGCATAACCCATACTGCCAAATTACTCCGTGGCCAAATGTGACTTTATGTGTAACTAAATGTTACATAAAGCTCAGCTCAACCCCTTTTGGAATTGTGAGCGTGATGATAAATATGTATGTTAATAAAGTCATAAGTAAAGGGCACCGTCGTAAGTAAAAAAAGTAAGGGTAAGTAAGGGCGATGTCTCCCACCCAGTAGGCTTTGGTTCTAATCCCACCACGTACCAATGTGTTTTAAAATTTTGAATTTATATGTACGTTTAATCGACGCTTTTACGGTGAAGGAAAACCCTGAGATGAAGAACCCTGCACACACCTATGAAGAAATTCTTAGGTTGTGTGTGAAGTCGACTAACCCGCAGGTCCGTTAGCCTGTGGGGTCCACGTGCGGAAGTCTCCTCGTGGCGGACCCTGTTAACGTGGTGTGGAAACTTTCTCGGCGGGTGTGCGGCTTCTGATGCCAAGTGTGTCCGCTTGGCATTCGAAGTCACATGCCATCGTCGAGTTGTTTTTGTTTTCCCACCATGGCTAGTTCCGGACGGCCCTTTTCAGGGCCACGACCGCACCCGATAACCTTGGGTGCGGTCCGATGGCTGCTCCCGGTGTCCTCGTCAGGAGGACGCGGCAAGTCAAGCAGCCGTCGGTGAGGAGGCGGCCTATTAGGCCGGCGTCGGCCAGCGGCCCACAGGGGCTGGCGTTAGTCGGTAGCCCGATTTATAGTCCGCCAGAATGTCCTGCTCGTCTCTACACCTAGCTAGGGCGTTCGAATGGTAAGGTTGCATTGTTACATTCTTAATGATACTTATTTCGGGCTAGATAATTGGTGTGAGCGTGAAAAATATATTATATATTATTATTAATAAGTTTGTATGAACTTCTGACTTACGTATCGTATTTGATCCATAGAATTGCTTTCGAGTGGTCAGCTTGTAGCGCTCGCAGATAACGGCTAACGGCCGTATGTCGGACCTCCATTACGCCAATGATTAATTAATCTTTCACACTCCATTACACGCCGGCAGATTTGGATCTTGTTGGTTAACTTTTGTATTCGATTTTGAATTGATCGCGTCAAGATTGTACTAACGATTAAATCACGGTTGAAATATTTTGTAAGGTTTTGTTTCAAAAGTAAATTATAATTCCCGTTTAGTGAGATAACGTTTGGATTTAAAAAATGTGGTCTTGCGAAAACTTTAAATCACCGTGTTAAGAAATCAAATAAATGGATTAAAGCCTCAAAAACAACTACAAACATTCTTTTACTTAAATTATTAGGCGGAGAAGAAACGTTGCAAGTACCACCTGCATCTTACAATTTAAAGATAATTGATAAATCATTCGATCTGCGATCGGGTATTCTATTTGTCAGGAGCTTAGAATGGACCTTACCTATTTGATGCGCATATTGACAATATTGTGAGCAAAGCTTCTTATACGGTTATACGGTTTCGTCATGCGAACATGCAACGATTTCAAGAATTATGTTTCTTATCTAGCTCAATAAAAGTCACTTGTTACATCTCAGTTGGAATATGCTACATTGGTGTGGAATCCCTATTACCTTAAATATAACGATCAATCGAAAGGATTTAAAGGAAGTTCATTCGTTCTGTAAATTTTAAAAAGTGAATTCGTCCTATGTAAATCTTTTAGATAAATTTTCTGTTCTTTCCTTCAAACTCAAGAAGACTGCTCCTTGATCACACATTTTTGTATAAAGTGATTAAGCATGAATTTGACTATACCCTATCAATACTGTATTCTCTCGTGTCCCTAGGAAATCTCACCGTGTAAGAGATACTCGAGAACATAAACTTTTTGCACCTAAATTATGTAAAACTAATGCAGTGAGCGCGCACCTTTGCATCGTGCTATGAAATTGTCATTTTTGCGATTTAGAGCTATTTAAGCTTCGGTTCGGTTTTACGCCTGAAAGACATACAAACAGATACTAACGCGTAATTATCTAATCGTTGAATTTATAATAAATATACCTATTTTAGAGACAATGAAAATCATTGTAAACCCTATGTTAGGTCAACTTTGTTATATTTTCTGCACTTACAAAATTATTTCGTGAATAACGTGTTTGGTTACAAAATTAGTAAATATATGCGTATTTAGTTACTTAAATCTCATTTTGTAATTGTTTGTTATTCTGAATAAAATATATTTTTTTAATATATTAATAACTAACCATATTACTATCTACGAGAAAGCAAAAGTGCTTCAAACTGTGTGTAGTATAAGTTTCAGCTCTGTTTTATGCAGCATTTTCCTATTTCTCCACACACACAAATAAGCAAAACAAACATTTTGAATGCCTACTAAATTTATGTAACAGCCTTTTCATACGTCTAGAGGTTTCTAGATGGAAGATTAGCTTCGTAAATTATAATCAAGCAGAGCCCGCTGTCAGAGGATTTGTTAGATAAGCCTTCGACAGTGAGTCGGTCGTGGGATGCGCGATAAGCCCTGACGGCTCTAAACTCCTCTCAGACCTTGCTATGCCAGATTGGGCTCTGCCCCCTCGATGTTAAAGGCTAGTATCAGTATCATCGGCTCGATCAGTCATTGTCACAGCATTTTTGTAGTCACTCGAATCAATCAATGTATGTGCGGGTGTGTTTGCATGTATCTTGTCGCGCGTATGTAAATCTGTCATAGTATCGCGAATAGTGAAACTTTTAAGAGCAAACTGACATTAAAGATAAAGATTTATAAATACACGTCGAATCGATCGAATTGCAATAAGATTTAGATGTATATCTTATAATAAGAAACTCGAAAATAAAACTAATTACAAGTGCTTATCTAAGTGGGGTATGAAGATAACAAAATAGATTCGATTAATATAAATAAAAACGTCCATTGTTTGAAACGCACAGCAGAGGCGTAATATTTATTTTCTAGAAAGGTTTTACAAAGTGAGAGGCGTGAGTCTGGATACTATCAGTAACACTAGACAGAGCTCGATACCCTCCGAGGCAGATATTAATAAGAAAATAGAGATATCTGAATACAACTTATTGAAATAGCATCCGCTGTAACTCGAAGCTGTATCTTTGAAAGTAATGGGTGTTCATTACTTAATATCAGATTAATTTGAACATCAGACTGTTCCTTGTGGAGCGGGTTAGTCTAAGGCCCGTATTACAGAATGACACTCAGAAATCAATCATGTCTTGAGAATAGTTTGTCACTTTCTATCAAACACAAAGTGATAGAGACGTACAACGCTCAAGTCGGCGTTAATTCTTGAGATGCACTCTATACGTACTCTAGACTCCGTACGAGTGGCATGTCTTTTAATATCTTTATTAGGTTAGGTCTGGTGGCACAGGTGAGACCCTGCGGGTAATCCGTGTCGTTGCAGGCTTACGAGCAACTCCGGGTTTTTGCTGTCTAACAAGAACCGTACCCCCGGTGATTATGCGCCAGCCATTAGCAGGACCCACTTATGTGGCCTCTAATTATCATCTTGCGCGCGTATTTTACAATAATGGCACTTGCTCTATAAAATCTACTAATACATTGCTAACTACGTTTTAATGAGGTTAATACCGTTGCTACCAAATAGGTTTTGGTGTTATACGTTTGTTGACATTGTATTGATGTTCTGTAGAACTGTCCAATTGAATTATTAGCACACCAACACTAATTGGCATTTAACGTTTTAATGGATGGATAGAATATTTTTTATTGTACTCCAGTAAATGTTCTATATAAAACGTTAACAATAAACGAAAATAATACTACGATCTTATCCATCTTCCACACAACTTTTCGATGGAAAGACGTAGAATATAATAAATGAAGGAAGTTGTTGGATAGTTATTATAGACAAGTATAACATTATCTATAAATCTATATATAAATGAATACTGACTGACTGATTGATTGACTAACTGACATATCAACGCACAGCCCAAACCGCTGGGTCTAGAGATTCCAAATTTGGCACGTAGGTTCCTTAAGAGGTCTAGGGGTGCACTAAGAAAGGATTTTTGGAAATTCACCCCCTAACTTGGTGAAAAGGGGTGAAAAGTTTGTATGGAAATCCATCAGTTTTGAAGCTAAATCGATAAAAATTGGTATTTAGCTATTTGAAAATTAAGAATGACGTATTTCAGGATTTTTGAAAATTCTTTCCCTAAAGGGGTCTTATTTTACCCCTTTGATTTTTTAAGTCCATGAAAATCTATGAATGGCGCTTGATTTAGAAGAAATAATAAGAAAATTTAAATGCTGCCCGAAGTAACTATTCTACGCGGACGAAGTCGCGGGCAAAAGCTAGTATTACATATGAACAATTCCTACCTCAAGAATCTACATTGGTCTTAGAATATGTCAAGATACACCAACTGTCACTCAAGCGCAACACTACGTCTGTGGGCAGTGGTTTCCTTACCAGCATCAGATCCAAGGCTCAGGTTTGCTTCTCATTTTGGGTACAAATTTGTGCTAAGGTTTGTTTATGATGGTATTGCTAATTTTAAGGAATGCCACTATAACAATAGCAAGTGTTGTTGTGCTCGGAAAGTTTATTTTGGTCCGTCCTCGTGTGAAACTTCCATCTTTTCATTAGGTGAGAAAAACGGCAAGCACCTCCAATTAAAGTCAAAATATTGCACAAAAGTTTTAAGCTCTATGGTGGGATTTTTCAATAGACTAAATCCATAGATAAAAGATAGGCCAAAACGAGTTCTATCTGCGGGCGGTGCAGCAGGCGCTAAAACAAAAGCATCGGAGTGGATTCCAATTAATTCCACGAGCGGTTTTAGCGCAGACTATTTTAATTTAACGCAAGGAGGTATCTGTGAAATTCACTCCGTGATAAAATTCTCGATTAATGTCGTACTGATATGATCTAAATGTGAAAAAAGGCTTTTGAAAGTTTGGAACTCGAATTAGATGATCATGGCAAAAAAAATATTTAAATGTGTCGCATTTTGTCTTTTCTAGACTGTTGAAAGCTGAGGTCGAAAGTTTTAGCTTCAGTACAAATAAAAAAAATGCCTATGATTTTTAAACATTTTACAAAAAAAGAGGATGCCTGTTCCACGTTTTTGAACATAATTGTAATATCCTAAAGTTTTATAATTGATACAATCTTTATTCTCATATCTTAACACAAATAAAAGTCCATTTCTTTTATTTGTGTTAAGATATGAGAATATATTATAGTTTAATATTCACAACGTTGGAGATAATCTTATTTCTTGAATTGGTACCATATAGAATACTTCAAATGTAGAATGTAGTCAATCGAATAACCGACATAGACACATAATTTAGTGCACAAGCAAGATAAAGCAAGTCTACTTTTAAATGCCACGAGAGACATTTATGCAGCGCCTGCCATTTAAAAATTATAGCGTATTGAGCCCCATTCATTACTCGACTGGGAGATAGCCGCGATTTCTCGAAGCACTGATTGTACGAAATGATCAGGAGGCCGCGATTGTGTCACGATTCCGCCGCTCACCGCTACAACAATGCTGCCTTCAAAGGGTGGCGACGATCGTTCTGACTACGCCTCCTTTGGAAAGTTGTATAGTTCCTTTTGTACTAGATGCAGGAAACCTTTATAAAAGCGAGATTAAAATACCCTTGAGTCGATGCGGGAGGGAGTACTTGCACGTCGTTCCACTCCACTGCGCCGGCGATGATGTCCCACAAAAACTGGACAATGATGAAGCATTAGTACGCATTTCAAGATGCTGTATTGATTCAGATTACACGCTCTAAAAGTTTGCTTTAGATTAATGAGTCCGTATTTCAAAATATCCTCTTTTATACGCACATTTTTTAACAACATAAGGTAACGCAGCGGTTAAGAAAGTTATTCAGTTTCTCCACTTTGAAGCTGCCATGCCTGCGGGTGATATTCATGAGTTGAGCAAAACTTAATTAAATATCTGACACGTATGTTTAAAAAGTTCACGTCCCCAAATTACGACCCTACTTCACGGTTTAGCGTGGCACATGTCAAGCTTCAAAAGAAACCTTTTCCAGATGGCTGAAGGGGGCTCTCGCAGACAGATTCGGCAGATCCCCAGCCCGGGGAGCATGGTTCCGCGCGACTTGCCCCAACTTGGTCGATACTCGTTTTTGCATCGACAAAAAACGGTCGCTCGGCGTGACAGCGCCTCGACCCAATTAATACTAGCGCTCATTATCTCCGACTTTTTGTGGGAATGTCAGGTGCTCTTCTGAGCTGTTAATTGATTTTGACAGGCCACGCTCACGCTCGCGATCGAGAGTCGATCGAATGAAAAAACCGACCTCGGAATGTTACGTTTCGAGGTTACACATTAAGATCGAAGTGGTTGTGATAGCGCGTCGGGTCTCGGCAAGTGTCTTGCTGGTGACGTGTGGGGGCGTCGCCACCCCCTCGAGGGTAGCTGACGTTCCGCAAACAGTTCCATTGAGAGCTGTCAGTTTCCCGCCTCTGCAGTCTTGTATGATTGGGAACTAATATAATTACCCGCTGTGTCCCGAGGCGCGGCCGGCGTGTACGAGTAATAAATTGATAATATTACGTCTGTATGTTAAAAACTATCAAGCGATCTATAGAGCGCTGGATATCTATTAGATCGTAAATCATTATTACAAGACAGATAGCTCAACAATTGTACACGATGCTTACAATAGGCGGTCAAAACAATATAAATTATTGTAATTTAAACTAGCGTTATGTTCGTGCGTATTGCGTTTATATTTCAAGCTAATGAAGGCGTAATGTGTGCGTGGTCGTGCTATTAAGTCTTAATAAAATAAAGTCAATGACCGCTCGTATTTGTTATGTTACGTATTCATGTTAATTACTGCTTATAACCATTAAGATAAATGAGTGATAATATTAAAAAGATTTGCCTTAGCTATAGTATAGGCGACTAAATAGTGTAAAGAGATTATTGAAAGTTTAAAACTTTTTGCAAAGAAGAAAAACAATCGTTGCAATGTTCTGTTGCAGACAGCCATTCGCCGTGAAAGGAATATAAATCCGTTGACTGTAACTATCAAACACGATTGATCAAAACGGCAGAGGTAGTCCAGTCAACAAGTTCAAAAACGTGAAAAATAGAGATAAAGCTCCTAAAAATATGAGCAATAGCTCATTGGATTCGGAACGACCTCTAGAAAAATGAGTTTTGAGGATTTTACTGCACGTAAAAAATTGCAATTGTTATTAACAAAATAAGATGAAAAAAAAGAGGTATTTACGTTTTTGTTAATAACTCATAAACTATTAATATTTAAGATATTTGGAAAAAAGGTCCTTAAAGAGGAGGAAATTTCCGAAAAAAAAGTCCCAGCTCCCGGAACTCTACCTCTATTATTTATAATTTTAATTTAACGCTGAAAATAGGGCTCCGCGCAGCCATTACGGCATGGGCGCACTGCCGTTAAAGACAGTTTCTTACATAAAATTATTTTTTTATAGTAACAAATATGAATTTAAAAATTTAAATAAATTATGGTGTCATCCAGATACTTGAAAGAATATATTCCCGTTGGAAAAAAAATTTTAAATTAATTTTTCAAAAAGTTATGCAATTGTTAATTAACGAATTTTTTTCCTATCTCCGTTTTCATAAATGACGACATAAAAATTTAAATAATAAACCTATAAATTTTTGGCTCTGTGGAGCTCTTCTTATATATATACTTAACAAGATCCCGCGATAAAAGTTTATTAAAGTTAATTATTTTGTTTATTACAATTTTTTAAAGTTAACAAAAAATGAAAAGTCTACGAAATGTTATTAAAAAAAATTTTTTAAACAAATGTTATATTATTGCTGCTTTCTTATCCAACAATGGCATTAAGTAACATCGGAAAATTTTTTTTTACATCATTTGTTAAGAAATTGTTTATAAACAAATAGACAAGTTTAATATTTAAAGAAATTTTTTTTTACCATTATGTTGTCTTGGCAAAATAATGATTTTTTAAAAAAAAAAATTTTCTTAAATAATTTTTTTTATTGTTTATAATCGTTTTTTTTATATTTCGATTGTTTAAATAATTAGTTAAGGAATGATTTTCTCCTTAAAAATCATAATTGGCATTTCTTCATAGGTAAATAGAAAAAAAAATTTTTTTTATCAATAATTTCATTGTTTGTTAACTTAACAATTTGTTATAAACAAATTCTAACTACCGTTATATTTTTTTTCTAGAGCTAAAAAAAATAAAAAAAACAGCCATATATATCAAAATACTAAAAAAAAAATTTAATATAAAAGCGTTATAAAAAATAGAAAAAATTTTTTTTTAGTATTTTGATATATATGGCTGTTTTTGTTATTTTTTTTAACTCTAGAAAAAAAATATAACGGTAGTTAGAATTTGTTTATAACAAATTGTTAAGTTAACAAACAATGAAATTATTGATAAAAAATTTTTTTTTTTTCCATTTACCTATGAAGAAATGCCAATTATGATTTTTAAGGAGAAAATCATTCCTTAACTAATTATTTAAACAATCGAAATATAAAAAAAACGATTATAAACAATAAAAAAAATTATTTAAGAAAAATTTTTTTTTTAAAAATCATTATTTTGCCAAGACAACATAATGATAAAAAAAAAAAATTCTTTAAATATTAAACTTGTCTATTTGATTATAAACAATTTCTTAACAAATGATGTAAAAAATTTTTTTCCGATGTTACTTAATGCCATTGTTGGATAAGAAAGCAGCAATAATATAACATTTGTTTAAAAAATTTTTTTAATAACATTTCTTAGACTTTTCATTTTTTGTTAACTTTAAAAAATTGTAATAAACAAAATAATTAACTTTAATAAACTTTTATCGCGGGATCTTGTTAAGTATATATATAAGAAGAGCTCCACAGAGCCAAAAATTTATAGGTTTATTATTTAAATTTTTATGTCGTCATTTATGAAAACGGAGATAGGAAAAAAATTCGTTAATTAACAATTGCATAACTTTTTGAAAAATTAATTTAAAATTTTTTTTCCAACGGGAATATATTCTTTCAAGTATCTGGATGACACCATAATTTATTTAAATTTTTAAATTCATATTTGTTACTATAAAAAAATAATTTTATGTAAGAAACTGTCTTTAACGGCAGTGCGCCCATGCCGTAATGGCTGCGCGGAGCCCTATTTTCAGCGTTAAATTAAAATTATAAATAATAGAGGTAGAGTTCCGGGAGCTGGGACTTTTTTTTCGGAAATTTCCTCCTCTTTAAGGACCTTTTTTCCAAATATCTTAAATATTAATAGTTTATGAGTTATTAACAAAAACGTAAATACCTCTTTTTTTTCATCTTATTTTGTTAATAACAATTGCAATTTTTTACGTGCAGTAAAATCCTCAAAACTCATTTTTCTAGAGGTCGTTCCGAATCCAATGAGCTATTGCTCATATTTTTAGGAGCTTTATCTCTATTTTTCACGTTTTTGAACTTGTTGACTGGACTAAGGGTTTCAAAAGGCAGGCTCTCTATAACCTCGACCCCGGCCTGTCCTGTGATGTACGTCACTCACGCTCAAATTCATATATTCATCTGGAAATACTGTTAGGTCATTTGCATGTGTTGCCGGCGTGTTGTTAATGTATTATAGAAACGGGCGACCGACAAGCATTTATAAGTAGATACATTGACCATGCATACATAACACAGATATATCAATCTAAGGAGATCGGTAGAATCGCCGAGTTCATAGGAAGACCGAGTGTCGCGATCAGCGGCCGTACTACATAACATAATATGGTTCTAGTTGAGCATGCCGTAATATACACTATTGATTGCGCGCGTATTAAGGACTGCGAAGCAATGAAAGTTAAGCACAGCCGCAATGTAATACCATTTGTAAGATAGTAACGCATAATTAAAAGCGATTGTGTTTTTATGAATAAAAGTCGGACTATTTGTTTAAATATTGTGTTTTAAATATAAATCTAAGTTTTTAGGTTCTTACGTGTGAAAAGTTATTCCATTACTTGATTAATAACTGATTCACTGTAATGACTGCATGTTACAGTGGAACAGGACGGCATTTTGAAAGAAAAACGGATATTTTTTTCTGACATACGTACGTAGGTATTCACTCGACATTATCGGACAGCGAACTGGTGGCAATGTATGCCCACTGGGCATACACTTGTCACAAGTTAAACGCCGGCTTGGCCTATCTCCTTGTATTATTAAATCTGTGATATATACGATCACGCTCGTCCCAACAGGGGTGGAGCGGAGCTTTAGGTAACATTTCGTTAAACATAAAGCCACATTTGACAATATGGGCCATGCATTGCGTCCAAGTAGTGACAGGTTGCCAGCCTGTCGCCTTATAAAAAGGGCACCAAACCCAAAAGGTAACAATCAGTAACAATCCTTCAGTAAGCTAACTACCAAAACAGATGTTACACTCAAAATCATCTCAGCAGTACTGTTATTCAAAATCATTAAGTGTTAAAATTATGTATTAGTAATATGAAATACGTAAATTAGTTTATAATGCCATATAGAGAACAAGCGACTTGGTCTAGCAATAAAATGTATTCTATTGTATGCTTCTTCTCACATGGTGTCCAGGTCAAAATTACCGGGCACTCAGAAGCCTCAACAGATTGAGGGTATCTTTAAAACCCAATGCTCCAATCATAATACTAACATTAAAATTGTTGCTATACTAGCTGGATGGACTTAAAAGTGCGTACAAACTTGTTCCTCCTGGAGATCGTACCCTGGACTTATCGAGCTGAGACGGTTTTGTGAAATGCTAATCCACAGTGTAAATTCAGTGTCACCATCGATATCATATTGGTGATTTCTACATACAAGAAGTAGGGAAAATACCATATCTATTGCCATTCTATCCCAGTCACAATAAAGTGTGTTCCGATAGTTACAGATAGCTCGTCCCACTGTGGTTGATTGGTTCCGGGTGAAGCTCTAATTGTACCAATGATATTATATTAAACAAGAAAACTTTTGAAAAACAAGCTTTTAGTTCTTGTGGTAGTAACCATCTAAAAACAAAGTACTCGTCAAGACGAATCAAACGAGCCGAAAGTAGATGGGGTTGCGTCGTTTCATTACAGAGTTCCTATGACCACCATCCAGCTCCAATGGCAACCCTGGTTACCATTGAAAGACAATCTACTCGTCAAGACGTCGTCGACAATCTACTCGTCGATACAAACGAGCCCAAACTCGATGAGATTTTTTTGTGTCATTGTAAAGTTCCTCTGGCCACCTTCCAGCTCCATCATCAGGTCAGCACCATGTCATCATATTCTATTCTATTCTTCTCTTAATTAATGGCGTCGCGTCGCATTAAGCGTACGCATTTTGCCAATGTCAAGTGAAAATGTAACTAAAGTAATAAAAATTGTACGGTTGATTTAGGTTAAAAATGGAGTCTCTCAACACGTGTTTTTACAACAAGAACTCGGGAGAAACTCATGTCATCATAATATTGCATTGTCACGCGATTTACGCATGTATGCAAAATTTCAACTCAATCAGTAACCGGGAAGTGGATCTAATTTAATTTGCAAGATTTGATGACAAACATCGGGACAGGTGAGTTTCACCTGTAAATAAAAGCTTGTAAAAAGAAGCAGATATGTCATAGGCGCGTGTTGCGTCTGTGTTAAACCATCAAGAAACCATTTGATAGTTCTAGGTTGTGTGGCAAAAAAAAGTCAAAGCAAATTTCTATGAACGTAACTTATAGTATAATATCATTGCTATTTTCTATAAGGTGAGGTGAAAGCTAAGATCCTCCCCATCAAATTAAAAAAGATATAACAAGTAAGTACAAGCGGCTATTAACAGTCCCCGGTAGAAACATAAAAGAGTCCTTAAAAATAAAATTAAAGCACCCAACTCACTCATTTCCCAGCAGTACTTAAAGAATATAGTCTTACGAAGTGCTAAAGCAAACTTTCCATTGTCTTCGGGAATGCCTACGGAAAACTAAGTAAATATGTCCGGTATGCTCTCGGTTTTTTTGTGGCGGGCACGCAACCAATTATAATATATTAGCATTTAACAATCTACAACTGACTTAATGACTCCAAATGAGTGCACAGATAATAAATGTAATGTAATCAACGGGTCGGCCCACATCTTGCTGAGCTGTGTAACACGATTGGTTCAATTAATCTGTAATCTATAATGCATGGATACGGTTTCATTTTGAAATATTTCTAGCTCATTCTAACACGTAATAGGAAACGACAGGCAAGGTTTTCGGATATCGAATACTTTTTGATTATGTTGAATATTTTTTTTGTTTTGTTTCTCATTTTTTACTCCTAAACGAAAAGAGATATGTGTTCGCAGGAGATATGACCCATATAGCCATGTGTGAGACTTTTTTTTTATTCAGCATTAAAATATGGGTATCTCGCATTGGCGAGAAATAATGTTGATTGTTTTGAGGTAATTGCATGGTTTTTCATTTGTTGGTGTATTGATGACGCAGATCAAGCTATCATTAACTATTAAATACCTAGAGTTTGAGCGCTATGTTAACATAAGGAATAAGGTTGAAAATTTATTGAAAATAATAATTAACAGTTTTGGGTAGCCTGGTCTGGTAATGAATAATTTTACTAAAAAAATCTGAAATATTTGTTTAAACTACTGAAATAACAGCTTACACCATATGGTAAACGATCACCCATAGCCTGTAGACGCTTGAAAACATTTTTGTGTCACAAAAAGCGTTGGAAATTTTGAAAATTGGATATTCTGAGCTGAAACCTATTTGAATTAAGAAAGCTGTCACTTGATAATTATATTACATAAGAACGCTGTCATGTCGTTCTCTGGCTGAACAAACAATAGGTGTGTGAGGTGCGTGTCCGGAACTTTGAGGACGATGTTGGGGAAAGTTTGTGATGACAATATGTGGAAGGGCGGGGGCGCTAACAATGGCGTGGCGACGGCTTTTAACTGTACACAGGAAACGCTTGTTGACGTACTATCGTTCTAATTCAATAATATAAAAGTTAATGTAGTTTTAGTAAAGTGTCAATCAATTGAGAACAATTTGATAAAAAAATATAGAACGATTACTTCTACAGCAATATTTAAAACTTATAAGTAACTAATGACATTATGTAATACATGGGCGGTCTTCCAGTCAACCTTTGGATGGTCAGGAAACTAAGAAAACGAATTCTCCTAGACTGCAGACACGAGAGATAAAAGTATTACAAATTTCCTCCCGTAAATTTAAATGATTTCTCCTCTTTTTTGCTGGCGACAGTGCGTCGTCTCGATAAAGATCACTACATTACTGCAAGAAAAGTAATTAGAAACTAACAACGGTGCTTAATTGCCAGATAGTAGTGCGTTAATAAAATTAGCTCTGAATACAATGTAGACAGCGGGGATGTTAGCCCCGGTGCACACGGCTGCGAGCGCCCGCCGATGTTTACCGAGCGTATTTGCACTGTATGTAAGTACCCAATGGCTATATTGCTGTGGCGGGTTTGTCTAAGTTTAGAGGCTCGTTTTGGAGATTAAAATACGTTACCGTTGCGTTACCATAAATTTACGGGATGCCGGACCCGTACATTAAATTTATGCTGGATTGCGTGAAGAATTGGCTTGCGATCGGGGGGAATGTGTAGAAATAAAAGTCTTCGATACGATGGGTAACTAGGCTTTGGCAGTGTCAGCGGAGAGAGTTTCTTCTTTAGTAGTAAATTCCGGGGTGTTCTGGAGCGAAATGAATACCATGGCCGCTAGGCTCACTATATTAGACACTGATACTAGACATCGAAAAGGATAATTATTCACTTTGAGAAGGGTCCAAATAGATATAAAACTAAACACAAGGTCATAGCCCACTGATCAATTCGAAAAGGAAATTAGCCGTATCGCCTCCTTGTCACAGTAAAAAGAGGCGATACCGTTAGGTTCCAATGAAAAACATATATAATTTGGACAAAAATTGACCCAAAAATAATTATAATACCTACCTATAATGTACTTAAATAATTTGACAACTAACATATGCGACCTATTTTAAAATAAAAATTACTGAAATTTATTAATTTGCATATTGGTAAGAAACTAATTTAACACGTTAAATTTAAAAAAGCTGAAAGTGCCTCTAACGGCTCGGACTTGCGCCCAGGCATATCGTGTGCACACAGCTTGATAACAAGAACAGTGGCTGTGCACGTATTGTGTTGCGCGCCGTAATTGAGCACTACGTCCATGTAGGGCGCGCGCCGTGCGAACCGCGCGACAGAGCCGGTCGCTCCCACAGATGATATCGTAAATATTCGCCTTGTCTGTCAGTTTGTTTAGACTAGGATACACTTCTGCGATGTGATCTTTAACAGTGTCTACGTTAGTGACGGGCAGTTGTAGGGTCTGGATTACATTAAATGATAATTTACGCCCAGCTTAAATTAATAACCCGTCTTCCCACAAAAAAAGTCACACATACTTCTGAATGGGCTGTAAAATAGTATACTGCTGGCAAAAAGTATACTATGGCTATAACGCCGTTGGAACTACCGTATAGGTTTACAACTTTCACCTAAGTAAAAGGTTTAATAAAAATATTTCATCAACTTCATAAGGGTGGCTTTCCTAATCAAAGTCTTACACCTATCCGTCTGCTGTCAAAGTCTAACATGTATCCAGTGGTTATTAGAGTATACTCTAATAACCACCGGATAGATGTTATACTCAAAATCATCTCGGCATGGTGTTTCATACGATTCTACATAAATAAAAGGAAGTACATAACATAATATTGTTAAAAAGAATAGAAATCATTATTTGTTACAAGGTCCAAATAAGTTATAAACTTTATACGAATTCGAGCAACGTACGCTAGAACAATTAAACCAGTCACGTAATCTGCACATCTCATCGATGATCTATGTGGTTCTATGGCCCGTAAAACTGCAACTTTACTAAAGAATTAGTAGTCGTCTGTAAGCTGGAAAGCACCATATATTTTGTTCTCTTAGATTTGCGCGAGCACTACACATTATAAATAAAACAACTTTTTACAACAACAGATTTAACTCGCGTGTAATTAGATTTTACATGTTGTTATTGTCCGACGTTTCGTAACACTTTTCAGCGTTCGTGGTTATCATATTTTATGACATAGTTAAATCTACCGTCACTTTAATTATTAATTTGGAGTGTTCCGTTTTTTAATAACTGGATCAGGTGGTACGGCCCAACCATCTTCTCTATTGAAATTTGGGTGTTTTTTTAACTCAATATTTTCAATAGCCTCGCGCAACATCCTTGGGATGTATCGACAATGTAAAGTCTAATTACACGCGAGTTAAATTCGTAAAAGTTGTTTTATTTATAACCTATATATTTTCTTAAAAATTACGCTCCAATTTCGAGCAGCTTGCTTCTCTGCGCTTTACATTTCATTTACTACGATACCGTAATACTACGATACCGTAAAGGAAGTTTGAATCTGGGTATTCCAGGGAGACACCTTCCAATAATTTCATCTCATAAATAACGGCGCGGCGCTTGAAATTTTTTCGATGTTCTATCGTTGTCACTGTTATGTTAAATTTATCTGTTTCAGAGCGATCAGCAGCCGCGTGACAGACACAGTCACGATAATTGTGGTGTTCCGAGGTGACATAGCTCTGACAATCGACGTTCGACGCGGAGGAGTTATCGCGGCAACGATCGACAAACTAATAGAAAGTCACTTAAATACGAAAAGAGAGGCACACACTTGACGGAAACAGCGTTGCTTATCATTCAAGTATTTCACATTGCAAATAAAGTGTCCTCGTCTCATCGTCTCATGTTATTTTTACGTAAAACATTGTGGTAGGTAATTTAAACAGAGGTGAATCTGTCGACCCATGGATGTTTCACTTTCATTACAATCCCTCCATTGTTCCTCTTGAATAGCGTTATTTAGAAGTGATCGTCTGTATACAATAAAATTAGCAACGCTTATATTTTTGAACACCTTGTACAGACGAGCGCAGCTGATCAATTTTTTTATTGTTGTTTCTATGACATAATAACAGAATGTTCGAGTCATTCTAACTTTACGATATTGTATACAATTAAGGTACATCACTAAATTAAGTACCTAAGTATTATAATTTACATCATTTAAATAATCAATAAAAGTTTTTACTAATTAAGTAATTTATTCGTTCTCATTATATCTACCTATATTAACAATTTTATTAGTCTTTTAAGATTTAATTATGTCTAATTGGCTTGCGGGGGTGCATATATTATTTCGTTTAAATAACAATTTACATTATCTAACATGTAATTTAATATCTGAATGCTGTAACTTTGTTTAATTATTTTATATGTTATTCATCATTAACGCGATGAGTCAATACAAAGTTTATAAATATTC
The DNA here is from genome assembly GCA_955850985.1 of Elophila nymphaeata. Lineage (NCBI taxonomy): Eukaryota > Metazoa > Arthropoda > Insecta > Lepidoptera > Crambidae > Elophila > Elophila nymphaeata. Next base: position 22,596,791 of record OY039066.1, on the reverse strand, counting down.
ACATCTAAATCTATTATCTTTCTAAATCAATTATAATTATTATATCAGCACTTTCGACATCATATCCATTTGTTATTGAATTTATTGACTATTCGCAATAAAATTTCAATAAACATGATTTCAAAAATAATTCGTTTGAAATCTAGAATTGCTTTGAAAGCAATAAGAAGTTGGATGACGAGGCCAGCTTCTTGAGACTCATCAGCGATAAATCGTTCCCGGCATGCGGCGGAAAAAAATACATACTAAGGTTTTTTTATTTGTGGTATAATTGGTGCGCGTTAGGGCCGCGAGCGGAATGTGATCCGCTGTGAGCAGCTGCCTCGAACCCCGGACAGGCCTATCAGATCACTGGCTGGTGTAATGGGAGAAGTGTTAACTGTATTAGTCACGCACGACTCGCCTACAATTATTGACTGCGGTATATATCACTAGGTGCAAGATGCGAGATTTAATATCGATTACACTCGTCTAGAATAAATTTATGAAGGGATACCTTTAGAAGGAGTCATCTACTCGCACAATCACGCTTATAAGCCCATAACGGAGAAGTCTTAGGTAACATATAGGCCATAACTACATAGTAATGTGAGCTACGTTCGGTCCCAAATTGACAGGTTGCAAGCCTGTCACAGACAACACGCTATAAGTTTGGACCTGGCGTCAATGACGTCACTGCAATGCATGGGTAACGCTGTGCAAGAAAAAAGCATCGTAAGAATCACAGAAATAATTATTATTTCTGTGGTAAGAATATTTATGACACTTAAAGAAATGTTTCTGAAAACTCTAGGTTAAAAACCGGGTTCGAAGCCTGAAGCGATAAACAATTATGTGACGAACACGAAAATTTGCTTGCGAGTCATGGTTGTTCATATATTTATTTAAGTTTTTTTATAAAAATATTTTAAATTATTACGTATATTAAAAAAAATTACGCTATATAACAAGTTCTACTTCGGGCCAGATAATTGGCGTGAGCGTGAAAATATATTACTATTATAATTTCTACGTAGAGGTAATAATTGCCACATCATGTTTGCTGTGCATTAGCAGGGAGTCAATTGTAGTGGTCATATAAATTATGTAACACCTTTTTTATAACTAAGACTTGCAACGAATAAATGAAATGAAATCATCTACTACATCTACCGCCAAACATTCGCCTATTTTATTAACATTACCCTTTCTTATGTAAAAACAATATTCTAACCTAACTGTGAACACAGTGTATCCTATGCAGTTATATCTAAAAGGAACATTATTCGGTCACGAACGTGTTAGTAACTCATTATTATTCAGTAGTCGCCGCAAATTGACGCCGCCTGTAATAAATTTGGATTTTCTTTGGAATTCATTAATGTTGTTATTGTTTTCTAATATATGCTAGATTGCGCTTTTACAAAGCGTCAAAATGATGAATTATTTATAATTGCATACCACATTATTAGATTTATATCTCCCCTATTAGATCACGATAAACCCAAACATACGCTTCCTGCACAGTTTGGTTGATAATCTTTACTTAAATGATAGAACTTAAATTTGGGAAATTAATATTTTCGCTTTAAATCGAGTTTGCAAATAATTTAAGCATACGTAGATATTCCTTCCTTTATTTCTTCGATACGAACGAAAACGAGACAAATGTACAATTGCTCTCATTTCTTGCAAATATTTCTATCAAGGTTTTAATTTAAATAAACATTTACCTACTAGAGATCGAGCAAAAACTCGGTCTCTTCATACCTGTGCATTTAATTTGATTCCTTGATGGAAATCTTAATGACAATTTACAATTAATATTACTTCTTCACTACTGAGTTTCTTTCCAATACCTACGCTTTCAGAGAAAATTGGATTCTTTGTAGTTTGAAGAAGTTAATTGAAAAGCAAAAGCGACGCCAATTTATTAGCAGTTATTTGAAATTTCGCTGAATAACTTGTAACGAGAATAATTTGTTTTCGGAGTAACATCGACTAATTAAAAGTTATTCGTGTATTTTAAACATTTAGGCGTATAGTGTTTGTAGTCAGCTGTAAGTAATATAGATGTGGAGTTATTTGCATCGTTCTACTTATATTTTAGATGGTTAGATGCAGATTGATTTTATAGCTTCACTAAAGTTATAGGTCAAGAACTTTAAGGAAGAGAAAATGTAGATAATATGAGAACCCGAGTTAAACCACTTTGTTCATAGAACGAATGCCAAAGTTTCTTTTGTGATTTTGGTTGGTGGTAGGACATTTCTATGTCAACAGAAATTCTGAAGTGATTTTCGCCTTCCGTCTTATCATGCACTTAGCTTCAGGCAAGATGAATGTACAGAGCTTCCCTGTGAAAGGTAAAAAAAAAATGATCGTTAGTTAAGAGGCATGGCTACGGTCGATCGATGTGTCCTTTTGATATCCATCGGCATCGCCTTGAATAAGCAATCCCGTCACGGTTTTATATTTAGTAGATACCTATTCTGTTCTATAAGGAAAGTTTGAATGGCCATTACATGCCATTATGGCGGACATCTGTTAACGAATTAAGGTCTCTCAAAGCTAGCGAGCAGTGTTCATTAGCCGCGTAATTAGGAGGCGACGGGGTGCCGCGGACACCTGGCGGGGACGGCCTGGTAGGTAGGGTCACCTTACGTATCCGACGTAAATAGACTCCGCTAGATTTACTAAGGTACTGTTTATAATTTATAATATTTTTAGGTGGCAAGGGTTAGGTAACAATATAGTTTAGCAACGTTTGAGGTTACTAATCTACCGAGCTAGGCAAATAATTTGATATTCTAAAACATTAAACAAGAATTTTAACAAATTCAGATGTGTGGCGTCAAGGAGCACCAGTTCATGGCGAAGCTTCATGTAATGTACTTATTTCGGTCTTCCGTGGAATTTTAAGAACAAATTTTTGTGACTTACGGTTGCAGAGTGGGGCGCAGTGGAAGTGTGCTAGAGCCATAACCTGTAGGAATAGGAGAGAAGACACGCGAAACCAAGGTAGGTACTTAACACTCTTATGCTTTAACAGTCTAATTAAATTTTGTAGAATTTCGTAAAATATCCTAAGTAAACAATTCTTTTTAGAAAAATTAATAACCTAAAATATTTTACAACGATTGGTATCGCTGCAAATCTTGACATAGTATTAATGGAAGATGGAGAGGCACAAGCCGCCGCGGAAAGTATCTTTGAGACTGACAAAAAAACTTTGACGACCACGCCTCCCTAAGTCTTCTTAAGCCGCTTACCGGCCATCTTCGCGTCAGTTGCTATTAGTGACGCGAGCTAACGAACTCACAATATAATTATATAGTATACTTATAGAAGCAGGCATGGAATAGATATTATGACAAGACAAGCTAGCAATCATGCTCGGTTAGAATTCATGCACCGAACACCACTCCAGCACAGCATAAGAATGCGTATTGCAATATGAGTCTTAATCAATTGACTGTAAATTATTTTTATAATGACCTAGCCACGTAATCTCACGTGGAACATGAAAATATAATTATAATTTGTACTAATTGACGAGTTGCAAAGACAATTGTAGGATATTGCATTGATTTTAAAATGCTCTAACAATAGATCCTATCTTAGAATACTTTCCTAAGAACTAGTCACCGTCTACTGCCATGCACAAACATTAAGCGTCTCTCTGCTGCACGTTCATAGGTCAGAATCTCTTCAGGAAACTTCTAGTAAACTGAAAGGATGTCTCTAATTCTGAGATATAAGTTGCTGAGAAGTCTTCCAACGGTGCTGTAGCTAAACAAAATAAACGACACACGAACGTGCTGGCTTCGTTAGAACACTGAAGCTCTAAAAACAAATGAAGATCTGGAAATGTATTTCACCGCAGCGTGTGACGACCTACGGCTGTAGAGAGCTAGTTTTACACGAGATAAACTCATTGTAAGTGCAATTAAGAACCCCTTAATTGCCGGTGGGCGTGATTTTCCTAAAATAATTGCCAGATTAAACCCGCCATCAGATTTGACAGCGTAGCAATTTCATTAGCGCGGCCTTCACTTCAAAGCGATAGGTTTATACGGTTGCCGGGATATAAAACCAGGTATTTTTATGATCTCTCTTACTCTGTACGGGGTACTGTCAACAACATATTAAAAGGCGCACTCCGAATTTGATAGCTTATACTTTAACACGTTCCCGTGAGCTACGTCGCGGAACGTCGTAAGTAAATACTATTGATTATGATACGTCCCAACTTCTTATGACGTCCTAAAGATTATGATATGTATTTTGGAACGTCACCCAACGTCTAATTTAAGAGTAAATTCGTATAACGTAGCTCCTTTGCGCCGCAATACATCCCATTTTTGTAGTTTGTACCGCCGCCTGACATTGGAAATCTCATATGAGTTACGGCGCGACGTCTTCACACGTTGCTTTATTTTGTATGGAAAAAAGTTGCGCCATTATGCAACATTTTGGACATGTGGTTGCTCACGCAAACGTGTTAAAAAGTATTGCATTGAATTTTTGAATTCCGAACTCCTTCCCCAAATTTTTCGTTATTTGACGACAGCTTATTCTGTAAAAATTCTCTTTAAGAATATGCTTGAAGCATTTTGTTTTCTTGTTGATATCATCACCAATGTAGCTGTTATTTAGAATTTAATCTACTATCACAAATTCTAAACATGAATTAGACAAAACAGGATTGATAAATGTAATAGACATTTAATTGGCTCACTTATAATGGAAACTTGTGTAGAGGTGGATCGTTAAAATAATGACTGCCATTCCGTATTCTATTACACAAAATAGGCAGAATTATCGAAGAGAATAACTTTATTTATCTCTCAATAAAATTGTATTACAGATATTTTATCGTTACTTATTATTTTGTGTCTTCGACGATATTATCTACTATTATTATTTTGAACATAGATATTTTGTGGAAATAATCCAGTTACGTTGTCCTTCATTTTTGTTCATAATAATAAATGAACACACGTTCGTAAGTAATTAAAATGCTATTTAGGTTCAAGGTTGGTATTAACGATGAGTATGATTGTGAGTTCACAAGTGTAAAAAATTTACACCTTAAATAATATGAGTAAGAATGATTCGATAATCATGTGCCGCAACCCAACCATTCAAAGGCAAAAAGGTTTTGAAATATTTGGGTACGCTTAAAAATTTGTTTGACAAGACTTTGTTTTTCCTATGTTCTCATAAAATACTCAATTTTAGTCCTTAACCTGCTGCGTACATCTGTCCTAATTAGTTTAAAAAAAACAATGAAAGAAAAGTTTGGTAAAAAAAGTCTCATTCATTTCTAGCAGTTCACCCAGAATTTTTGGTGGAACCTGAAAACTCGACGTCGCCGTTCGGCATGTATTGTTCAGTGGTATTGTAGTTAGTGATTAAGATCCGTTTGCAGCGGGCCTTCTGTTTTTTTACAGTGTGCCCCAGCAGCTATATAGGTCAGACACGCGTGTCACGCGGTGTCAACATCTGCGTCTCGGGTCGGTCACAACGCCGCTGACAGCTGACGGCTGCTATTATTACACGCTAATAACCTGTTTAAACTGCACACATTATACCTATTACGAGTATTTAGGTGATTTGATGCACCTAAAGAGTTCGTGGGAAAGTCCAAGTGGATGCATTGTTAGGATCGTAAACGTCTCTGTTAAAATGTGACTTGCTTGAGTAACAACTAGTGCGTGCTGGTTTGCAGCGTCACCGACAAACTATGGCTACTATTCCAATGTGAAGTAAGGAAATTAGCAACTTGTTTCTTCGTCGCATAATCAAGAAATGGAATTCACTACCAGCACGTATGTTTCCTCCTTCCTACAATGCTGGTTCATTCAAAAGAGGCGTGAAGAAGCATCTTGCAGGTCGGCAAGGTGAGGGTGGCTAGCGCGGCAGTTATCTCTCGCAATAGCTATCTTCGTATTTGGACTCCACTTCTGCTTACCATCAGGTGGGATGGAGTCATATGCTTGACATTTTTCTATAAAAAAAAAATTATAGGTAGTCAAACGTAGTAATGTTGTTAAACGTAAAACGAAGTAGATTCTTGGCTCTTATTGCACCTCAAAACATGTTTATCTATTCACGTCATGAATTGAAATTGAAATATGGAACGGGAAAATTCTAACTTTTTTAGATACGAAAGGGAGTTAAAGGGAGAGACCAAGCCGCGGGTAAAAGCTAGTAAACCTATACAAACGTAAAAGTATCTTAATTGTTATAACTTTGTTGCTAGGCCATTAGCAGCGGCGGCATTTGGCATGTGTCAGCCATTGTTATTTCTCTTGACTGAAGCCAAATTCGTTACTAAAATCCTGCCAATATATCAGTGTTTGAAAAATTATAATTTACATATAGCTCGGATTAAAGAGGCATGAATGAAGTCAGGTTTATGTAGATGTGAAATCCAGACGTGACGTTAGTTGTTCTTACCCACGGGGAAAAATAAGAAAGGGGAAGCCCTTTCTTATTTCCCCGTTGATCAATGTGGTGCCGTGATACAACTTTTGTATGGTCTTTTCTTTTATACCTTTTATCAGTTAATGTCGTTGTTGGTTCTTAGATTTATTTATTCTGTTCTGATACCAACATCTAATACCACTGGTATTTGTTTGAACTCATATTTATTTTATACTCCGAATGTCTTATTTTTATAAATCATTACCCGGTTCATGTTTGGTTTCTTTTTAAAAGAGTTGATAATAATTTACTTTGAAGAGGCGTTAAAAGTTGAAGTGTTGCTATTGGCTTAAATATTTGAATTAGTTAACGCTCATAACTCAAGTCATCTCGCTAGTTCTCCCATATGATTTTATTTTATTTATTTAAAAAAAATATAAATAATACAAATTTATATTTCTTTACGAAAAAGATAGTAATGGCCATTAATCAAAGAATCGTTGAGTATATAGAAGATATTTTCTGTTATATAAATTGAATATTATCACACGAAAAAGTGCATTTGATTCATCGATAATAGTGACAAACACTGGGTAAATAAAAACATTTTGAATTTGAAACAAGCGCAAATTAACTATATGAATTACGTATTTAAGTGCTATCTACAAAAAATAAAAAAGTGCTCTCGTGCAATTTAGTCCATAAGTTAAATTATAATTTTAGTTAAATTCCATTTTTTTATTTGTTCGAGAATAACTTATTTCAAATTTGATTTCTTGTTGAGTACCAACGTATGGGCACCTTCATACATTGCGTCATAATTAATATACAGTTTTCTAAATAATTTCGAATTAAAATCGGACATGTTGGCATGTTCACATGATTTAGGTTACATTGTAATGAAACAAATTGCGGCGACATCGTAAATTTGGCACTCGCTCGCCATCGTGTTGAATGTCAATGGGAATTTTAAAGAAATCTCCGGTCAGCTATTTATCTAAGAGCCGCGTGTCGGCTTGGGATTTGACATTTCAATAATACCAGCTAGCAAGCGACGTCACAGCCACCAAAATTCGTGCTGGTTTCCACGAGAGATTGTGACACGTTTTTGAAAGTGTAAAAGTTTTTCTGTATTGATTTATTTTCGTCTGCCAACGTAATTCGGGTAAGTGGCTTAAGAAATAACTAGAAATAACTTCTGACTTTTGCAATGAATACGGTTTTAAGTCCTTCAATGTGTAAATCTTAACTCTGAATATTTTATAGTCTTAGGCACGTATTATAGAAGAGAACTCAAAGAATGAACGCTGACTTGAGCGTCGTACGTCTCTATCACTTTGTGCTTGATAGAAAGTGACAAACGATTCTTAAGACATGATTTATTTCTGAGTGTCATTCTGTAATACGGGTCTTAGAGTATAAATATTAAAAAAGAAAATAATCCGAGTAATACATGAAAATTGGACTTCAAAAGAATGTTCTTTCATCAAATTTAGTTGGATACAGTACCTTTAGCTGCAGTTGTTATCCTAGCACTGATGATAATAATGCCTCTGATGTTTCAAAAGCAGGTCTGGATAACTCTTTCACAGTATCCAACAATCCCTATCATATAAAGAAGGACTCCCGTAGTAAAAAAATACAAGTCTCCGTGTGCTGTCCTGTTTCTTATGAATTTTGCATTATTTTACTGTCACTAATAAAAAGTTTTTACTGCGATTCCGAAACAGACACCAGCTTCAATTTACAGCTTTAGGTCTGGTGGTATCTCTGTGTTGTAAACCATGCGGGTGTATGAAATTGTGTTAAGTTTGTAGTTTTATAGTACATACTTTTCTCTTCGCGAACACTGTCGTTTGCGAAACTCTCCTAAGACGCATAAAATTGACGACTACTAACAATTAAATGAGAATATAAAAACCTCTGACGTGGTTGTACGAGCTAGCGATGCGCCAAACATATCACTAAAGTGAAAAGATAGATATATATCTTTTCAACTCAGTGATATATATCACTCTTGTATATCAGTATCTCATTAAAGATACATTGCCTGCCTTGCACTAAAGATAGATATAGTTGATAACAACTATATCTATCTTTAGCGTTATTATGTCGCTTTAAACCAAAGTGTCTGAAAAGTGATATTAATCATCAAACTATATCTTGCAGTCGTGTCCATAGATTTGAGAGACTGTGTCGCTTAGACAAAGTTGTGTTCGTCTCTCTCTCTCTCTCTCTGTGATCGGAATCGTTCATTCATTCGGTATCCGTCGTCCGTATCTATCAAACTGAACTACGACACATTGATATAAATGATATAAAGAACGTCACCTGAGCTAAAGATACATTAGCTCTTTCGTGAAGATATATATCATTTATATCACTCATTCGCAAGCCATTCACACAGATTAGAGAGTATATGTCTAGCCATTCATTCGGTATCCGTCGTCCGTATCTATCAAACTGAACTATGACACATTGATATAAATGATATAAAGATATAATTGAACGTCACCTGAGCTAAAGATACATTAGCTCTTTCGTGAAGATATATATCTTTTATATCACTCATTCGCGAGCTACACAACTCTAGTACGAGCTTGATATCTTTGATTTCTGCACAAGGGAATTTAAACAATATCGTTGAACTCTCCGTTGTTTGGCGAATATGACGAATTAAAAGAGGCATGTATGTGAGGAATAACCTATAGGAATAGCCATTGCTCCCGCGTGCAACTATTAACTTACTGCAACTGCAAGTTAGACTTTGTCCAGAAGAGCGAATTCGGCGCGAACACACAACGCGCATTGGCGAGGTACTATATAGGGCTCAATACATTTCGTCCTCAAGCTTCGCGCAAGTATCTTATTCGCGCGTTGAGATTCATTATGTGTTCGCACGTAAAGATTCGCGGCGAATTCGCTTTTCTGTACAAGGTCTTAGACAACAGCGACGTACCGGAATTCCAAATTCTCATTCTACCCCCAAGAAGCAAGAGCAAAGTAAGTGTGTAGGATGTGTAAAATGGTGACAGTTACCGAAACGTTCAAGATAATGATTTTTACAGGAGCGCACTCCGCACAACGTGAAGGGACGCGCGCTCGAACCAACATGCTGCAGCATACGTTACCGTGGCGATGTAAGTGACGCGGTACAGCTCCCGTAGGGCTCTGTGCCATATCCCCCAAGAGGACGCCGATACTCTCGACATCATGCTGAAGCAATTTGCCGCCCTCTCCCCTATCGATAACGCATGCCGTGCGAACGAGAGACTCGAGTCGACCACCACTCCCCCCGAACCTGATGACAAGTTTACTGCACCGACCCCAAAAAATTTGGGTGCAGGGTAGTAGAAAGAAGATAGGTAATTGTGGATAAGTTTGAAGCCCATAAATTAACCGTAAAGTTAACTTATAAGAATTTATTTACTTGTTTGGCCTAGTTCATATCCCAAAATAGACTACCGTATAGGTATTCCTCTTTTGTGTAATGCGCCGCACAATAATATCATAATAGTGTCGTTCAGATGTGGAGCAGCTGTCAAAATGACACGTTATCTGTCAGTGGCGCGGGCCGCAGCTTTGTCTCATGTTTGCGAACGCTGACACATATTTCTGTACTTATCTAGATTGAGTTATGGTCACGAAACGAAATTTATATAGCTGCTTGTCACAACGAGTAAATATATTCCAAATAATGTCTTGGCATCTTGTTAGCAATTGTCGTTTACTGCTGCGGTCTTTTGTAAGGCTGCAAAAAATACGATCACACTCTTAATACTATGGGAGATTGAGCAGGCGCAGCGAGCGGCTCCACAATTAAACTGTATAAAGTATATTTTATTCTTATTCTTATGTAAGGGGCTGAGGCTGTGTCTCAGAGCACTTCGACCCTGTGGGATCTTTTGTGCTTCCACTTTTCTTATCCCCCATATCTTATATATAAAATTCTCGTGTCACAATGTTCGTTCCCGTACTCCTCCGAAACGGCTTGACCGATTCTCATGAAATTTTGTGAGCATATTGAGTAGGTCTGAGAATCGGCTAACATCTATTTTTCATACCCCTTAGTGACAAGGGTTGTCCACCCTTAATTTTTTTTTTAATTTATAAGGCAAAACAACGTTTGCGGGGACAGCTAGTTTTATTATAAATTATAAAAAGATTAATGAAACCACTATAGAGAGATATTTTACGTACACCCCGAGCCTTCCCAGCTAGTGGACCTATCACTCTAGGAGCAATATCTATGTGTGAATGGGGTTACGTTGACATGTGTAAGTATCTAACATCAATACAGCGAAAAAAGTCGGGAGTGATCTCCCCTTGACTTTCTCGTATACCGGAAACGACTCAAAGGTTGATAGAAACCTTTTGTTTTGATGTCATACATGCATGTTAAATTTTGGTCACTCATCCAAGTACCGACCGCGCACTTGGTTGCTTAACTTTCGTGATCGACGGCTCAAAACTTGATAGAAACCTTATATTTTGATGTGATCCACGCATGTTAAATTTGGTTGCAATAAGTTAAAACATGCTCGAGTTATCCATGCTCGAGTGGCCGTCCGGAACTAGCTGTGGTGGGAAAACAAAAACAACTCGACGATGGCATGTGACTTCGAATGTCAAGGGGACTTGTCATCGAAAGCCACACACCCGCCAAGAAAGTTTCCTTACCACGTTACCAGCATCCGCCACGAGGAGGCTTCCGGACGTGAACCCCAGCCATTAGATATACCTAGATTAACACTTTAGTACCTTGCCACCCCTAATGGTAGCAGCTATTACTGCACGCTGGCGTTTGAAAAATATCATTGCTAATTTACAATAAAAGTAAATTAGCAATGATATTTTTCAAACGAGAGAAGACAACGAAACGGTAGTCGTAATTTTTTAAGTACATTAGCGAAAGCAATAACTATATTGCCCCACTTATAAATTATTTATGAGATATGGCGACTTATGCGAACATTAAACGGTCACAATTAGTCTAGAAATTAAAACCGGTCCCCATTGAAACAAATACAATTATTGCCCTTTTTGACACAAAAGTTAGTGCTAATTATTAGTACGAAATAACGAAAAAGAATATCTCTAATATGAATACATTTCTCAACCGACTATTGTCATAATGGCTGATTCATTGAGCCCGATAAATATTAATGAATTTCTATACTTGGATGTGCCTATACTTAACGAATGTATATCGTCGGACATGCTCGGGTTGCAGCGTGGGCCCGTTATTTATTCATAGGTAATTATATTTGTTTTGTAACGTCGTATTAAAAGCATTAATTGTAAACACGCTTATCTGTACAAATACTTACAGGAGTAAAGTTTAATGAGAAGTTTTTGTTACATTCCGTTGATGCAATAGTATAGTGCATAGTTCACTTTTTTTACTATTAAATTTTATGTCTAGGAGAAATTCTTGGTAAAGTTATAAAAGCAATTATTTTTAATTATAAATATATTTTAATTTGATCAAGACTCGTATCGCATCATAAACCGCTTCTTATTAAATTGATAGATACTTAATGTCAGCTTCTACTAGCGTGAATTTAACGCAATAATTGAAACTTTATTAATTACTTTCACTTAGATTTTCCATTCTTTTAGATATTCCTTAGAACCCAGAAGTTTTGGAAGATTATAGTTGATGGATGTCTGGATATTTGCTTTTGAAACGTTAAACAACAGAAGTAGACGACATTAATAACTAACTTAACTCAGTAAAAGAAATATAATTCCTGAAAATTTTCTCTCAGAGCCCTCAAATGAAGTATCTACACTTCCCTACAACGTTGCGATGTGTTTCTGTGGATAAGTAAGGATTTAAGATTTGAGGATTGCGTCAGGGTTGCAAATGAGACCCGTTGTTGCTGCAAGCGTCGATAAGCTAAGAAGTCTGATCGCTTCGTAGCTATGTGCTGTTAAAAAAAGCCACGCTCTTTATAGGTATCTCAAGCCATGTCGTATTTATCCATTTCTGTGAAGAGCCCTTAATATAATTCAAATCCGTCCAACATACGCGACATTCTCGAGCGTACGTCAGATGATTAACAAGCATTTGTTAACTCGGGGAACTGCGGACGGTGGTATTCTCGGTACCACACCTGCTTAGCTCTTGTGTTACTAATGGACAGAGCTGACTCGGCAGCGTCCAGCACGTCCCAGATTGCAATGCGGTGATTTTTTTTCTTATTTATTCATTCTACTAGGTAATTGTAATCAGAAATACAGGCAACTTGTCTTTTTCTCAACGTTATTCCTCCACGCAAATGTAAGTTTTTAAGTTTAAGATAAGTTTATTTTGTATTGGAACCGTAAATAGCCTCTAGGGTGGAGAAGCGCAAAACATGTTATCCATACAATTTGAGAAAATAGTTACGTTTTTTATAATACAAATTTACACTTCGGATTCTGATCGCGTTACGACACTTGAGATATAATGTTAATGGTTACGATCGTAGTTTCTCATCTTATCTTAATGTTTTCATATGTAGTATGTTTTGACATCAGACAGTTGTCAAGCTGTTGTCAAAATGTATGAAAACTAAAGCGTTTTTGGGAGTTTCCCAAGTTGTTTCAAAAACACGTGTTGAGAGACTATTTTAAACTCAATCTACCGTACAATTGTCGGTTACTTTAATAATAATTTGATATTGGCGAAATGCGTAATCTTTATGTGTCGCGATCGCCATTCGTTCAAAAGAAGAAGCGTTTTAGATTCGGTATATATCATCTGTATTTGTATTTTCTCTCAATTTCTTTTAATTTTATACATTCTCGGCTAAAGAATTACTTTATTAAATAACTTGGACACGTAACACTGTTGTATTATCTAATAATTATTAATGCATGAGCGGTAATTACGTACCATCAATTGAACCGCCTCGTCGTTTGTCCCCTTTTCCCATGAAAAAATCACATCATTTGCGTAGAAACACGTCACAGAAGGGGTACACGTATATCTATTAGTATCTAAAACAGTGTTCATTGAAATAATTATAGCTACTGAATCATGCCGATGAACACTTCTATTATACTACAGTAAAGATTTTAACCAAGATCACGATCATAGTGGAATAAGTGAAATTTAACGTTACATAAATAAAGCTTTAATACTCGTTTCCATTATTTCACAAAGCCACTTTAATTTTTACTATCAATAAAGTTAATTAATGTTACGAATTAAAAGCACTTATTTTAATTTAAATTAAGTATATTTATGGCCGCACCGAATTGAATCGCGGCATTTTAAAATTACATCGGCTCGTTAACAGAATTTATTGTTCGTGTGCGTCACACATACGCGTCACACACACTTCTGCCCGTGTGATAGTTATGTCTGGTTATACTATGGTTATGTCTTCAGATACTCTGAATAGCATCCTTTAAAATGTGTAAGACCTGTTATTACGGTGCATATGTAGTTGTAATGCATACACATTCAAATTGGAGACACCGCTTCACTTCTTCACTTCAACAGCTCATATAATGTCCCCACCGAGGGGCTCGAGCCTACACCACATTAGGGGCGATTAGGCCTTAGTCAACCACGCTGGCCAAGTGCGGGTTGGTCGACTTCACACACAACCTAAGAATTTCTTCATAGGTGTGTGCAGGTTTCCTCACGATGTTTTCCTTCACCGTAAAAGCGTCGATTAAACGTACATATGAATTCAAAATTTGAAAACACATTGGTACGTGGCGGGGATCGAACTAGTGCCTACCGGGTAGGAGACGACGCTCGTACGCACTACGCCACCGACTCGCCTGGAGGGAGACACCGGTTCGGGAATAATTCGGCAGCCATTACATATCTCCTTTACTTATATGATCTGAGGTTATGTCAGAAAGAAACGAATCCTGTAACCAAACTAAAATTATAAACCGTCCTATAGCTTAGTATATAGGCCGACTCGTAAAATATCATAAGGATACCAAGCAACATTGACCTATTCTCTTCTGTGCTAAGCTCTATTTACAGAATCGCGCCTCTTAGATTATAATGAGAATTTAGTCGAGCAGATTGGACTAGCCGCTCGACTCTGGAGCAGCCCGAACTGGGTACCTCCACCTTACAGAAGACTACAGTCAAATAACACTAAATTTTTCTGTTGGTGAGTAGGGTTGCCAGAGCTCTACGAGGAGGGAAAGAGACTAGGGTTGGCAGCGTGAGTGTTGCAAGCGTCTATAGGCCACGGTGACTGCTTACCTTCAGGCAGGCTGTATGATTGTCTACCAACCGAATTACATAAAAAGAAGAATTTTGTTTCTTTATTTTTCCTTGTTACGCTGCGCTTTGTGCGGCGGCGCTTGTTTGCTTGCTTTACTTTTTAAACAAAAATCTTAGCTGATCACAGCACTCTGTAATAGCTCAATGTTGATTGTTTACGGATGAAAGAAAGTCACAATATGAAGAATGGAAGTGCGGGTAGAAAATTAGCAAGAACTGTTAGATATTAATGGTTTAAGAAATAACAAAATTTTGTTATGCCTCAAGATAGAAACAGAGTAGAAGCTAAATAAAACGTCAGTGGTTGCGAATTCCGGAATAGCCTGACTTTCACAGTCCTTTTGAGATAAAACTTATAATAAGCTCGTCAATTTGAACAAAAAAATACAGCGAAAAGCTACTGGCTAGCTGTTGGCTGTGGTTTGTTGGTTTACTGAAGTTGACTGTAGGTTTGTTGTTTTTTGGGTTTGGTGCCTTTTTGTGTAGGCGAAAAGCTGGCAACCTGTCACTATTTTGGGGAACTGCATGGCCCATACTGCCAGATTTGTAACAAATGTTACCTGAAACTATGATCAGATAGTTTTAGAATTGTTAGCGTGATGAAAAACTACCGCCGTTCAAATCTCGGATTTTCTGTTTTGGTCGGTCAATGTTCTCCGATGCAGTTTGTGAAGTAATCAATGGCAGCCTGTTCGCCTGCCACGGCGGTCATGAATCAAAGCGAGCCAACGTCGCGTCACGCCCGCCGGCCGACGATGCCATTAAGCGCATTTCAAACGGAGCGATTTTATGTCACGAATTTCGGCAATAGGCCAGCAATGTTGCTCTGTAACAAAAATAGATACTTGTAATGTTCTTTAAAATGTGTTTGTTAAATATATTGACAGTAAATTCGTTGTGAGTTTTAGTTTTTTAATCTGCACGGTTTTTATTACCTTTAAAAATTACTTACAATCCGTTGTTATAATTCGCCATTATGTTACGGATTTGGTTGACTGTTAAAATTGAACAGTTTATTATAAATTGACACATTTTTGGGGTGCGTTCATACCAACGCTAAACTGTGAATTCCTTGCCTGGTCGAAAACTTTGGAATTTCATAATTGTTAATCTGCACACCAATTTGGTTTTGCACAGTTTTGTGATTTCATGCTCTTATTAACACAGCTTCAAGAGTCATCTTAAGAAAATATAGTAATCTGAAGAATAGTAAGAATAGTAGGTAGGTAATATAAACTAATGCTAATGAGATACCTGCACCCTAGCATAGTTCATGTTGATATTCATGCTTAGTTATAAGACCACATTACACATGATTGCAATAAAGAATTGAATTGACTTGTCAATCTACCGTCAATACTAAACTGCGCGACAATTGAACTCTATAATAAAACAGACCACGGCTGCATAAATGTCTGTAATATGAACCTGTTTGGTCATTAAAAATGACCTAATTTAATTCAACTAGCACACACCATTATTTCACTAATTGCAGTTCCTTTGCAAAAATTGCTGCTGCTTACTTTTAGTGCAACTAATAATCGTTACAGAAACTACTGCAAAGTTGCCAATTACATCTACTTTGCAGCAACGTGTGTGAGATGCTTAACAACATCGCATTTGCTGTCATCATAGCTCTTATTCAGATTTGCATAAGGGTTATCTGCAGTCCTGGCGTGTGTAACTGGGTTGCGTCGGTGACAGCGCACTTGAATAGCCAATTAAGTGACATTAACCAACTACTGTGTCCGTATCGGCGACTATAAACAATAAACATTGATACCTTCCACACGGTACCGTTGTGAACACCTTCTTAATTAGTTCTGGTTAACTGGATTTAAATTTTCGTTTTCGGGATAGGAATATTCATTTCTAAACGCAAACATATTTTAAGAAGATCTTTAGAAATAATCTTTAGGGGCTTAGAGAAATAATTTTAAATTTAAATTGGATGTGAATACAAGATTATAAAAACCCAAACTCAAACCGCTAACAAGGGAAAAAATACATTAAAAGATAATTACGAAATCGAGTAAATTCCAACTAGAAATGCATAAGTAATAAATGACACGTTTACATACGGCTAATAATGTAAATGGCGCTCATGGAAGCATGAAGCATTCCGCGGTAGAGAGCTGCCGTAATTAGTGTAATATTGCCGTTGCTGGTATCGTGGGCATGGTGGACGTATGTGCTGTCACAGCTAATTATACATTGACATATAAAATACCAAGCATTTATGAATCGTCACAACAAGACATTTCAAAATGTTATCATATCGGCCGAGAGTCGTCCACTGTTGGACATAAGCCTCTCAAGGATCTCCAACCCGAACGGTCCTGCGCTGCACGCATCCAGCGGCTTCCCGCGACCTTTATCAGATCGTCGGTCCATCTTGTGGGGGGCCTACCAACGCTGCGTCTCTCGGTACGTAGTCGCCACTCGAGGAACTTTCCGCCCCTACGGCCGCCAGTTCTCCTCGCAAATGTGCAGTGTCATTTATTACATAATTTCTAGTTGGAATTCACTCGATTTCGTAATGATCTTTTAATGTTATACATATAACCTATATTTTCCCTTAGTCGCGATTTAGAAAAGTTACTAAATGATTATTAATACATATATCCATAAACAGATACTGGTGTTCCTTAATAAATAAATAAAGTCACGCCTTTTCCCCATAGTAGTGGGCAGATATTACTTGTTTTCCACTTGCTACGATCCTTACCACAGAAATAATAATTATTTCTGTGATCCTTACACATTTCTTTTGCTTCACTTACTTTCATCAGTCCTCATACATGATCGGCGTATACATAATTTTTACATACATACATATGATCACTAGTAATCCCATGAGGGGTTGAAGAGCTTCAGGTGTAACATAGGTTACACATAAAGAACCAGGCCATGCAATACTTAAAAACCCACCTTCTCCAAGAGGCAAAAGCGGACTGGCAAAGAACGCCTGGGTTAACACACTTAAAAGCACTAATCGAACCATACTCTCGTAAGCGCACTGACGAGCTACTGAAGCTTAACAGGGGCAACCTGAGCCTGTTGATTGGGGCTTTGACTGGCCAATGCAAGCTGAACAGACATCTCTACAATATGAGACTAAAAGATACTGATGCTTGCAGATTCTGTGAACAGGAGCGTGAAACACCAGTACACCTCCTGTTCTCTTGTGAATGTCTCATTCCAAAAGAAGCCGACGTTTGGGAAGACACATTCTCGACCCAGACGATATCAAAACAATCCGAGCTAGGAATATCTTATCATTTTTAGATAGTGCCCAGCTAAAGGAGTACATGTAAGGCGTCAATAGGACTTACTTGGAGGCTAGTCACAATAGATCTTTATAAGTCGCAGTGACGCAAAAAGGCCCGAATTGTTTAAATAATAAAATAATAATACACATAAAGTCACATTTGGCAATATAGGTCATGCAGTGCCTTCAAATAGTGACAGTCTCTTCCAACCCACCTGAATAAGAATAGCGAAGTAACCCAAGTAACAAAAACGGTAAGTTAATAGTACCTATCCAAACCTTTATCGTAGGTACTGGTAATAATGGATAGTTTAATAAGTAAAATAAAATTAAATGTGAGAAAACGGGTTTTCTCACATTTAAAATAGTGACCAAAATTGTAACAACTTTGTAATTTTTTTGCTCTAGCTATGTGAATGCTTTCTTTAAATACTACGCGTTGCTGCCACTTGTTATTTATATGTTATTCCATGCTAGCACCGTAGCAGATTCAAATTTATCGATTTCGATAAAACGCGTTTAGGTAACGTGTCGTGCAGCATAATGGATGATGTCACTCGCCGCTGAGAAATGTTTTCTAGTCGAGCTCATAACACGTGAGAGGCAGCGCAATGTGCCACACTGCACTCGTACACAGAGGGTCTCTTTTTTGATACTTCGCTTTTGTGAGTGCCTAGTAAAGTTGATCAACAGGGAGCCTCCGAAAGGAGAAACTTGCATGCTGTGAAGACCCACCGAGTCTTCGCCTTTTTAATAACAGTTAGCCTTTTTAATAAAATTGATTAAATTTATAATTCAAATAGGGTATGACATCCAGTACCTAAAGTATTGATTACAATTGAGATATATGGCATTTAAATTCTGAATAGTACCCTCACTTTCCTGTCATTATACTTAGCTTCGGCGTTCGCACTAAAGCCTATACGATTAGAGACTATAATATCTTGATTTCAAAACAGGTTGCTGGATACATTCATTTTTTTATATTAAGGGATGGCAAACAAGATTGCGGCCCATCTGGTATTAAGTGGTTGACGTCCCCTAGACACTTGCAATATTAAGGGTAAATCACTTAACACTGCAAATGCGATGCCATCCTGGGGACTAAGACGATATGCCTTCCATGCCTAGTAATGACAATGGCTACTTTTCATTTTAATCCGAAACACCGCGAACTGCTTCACGGCAGAAATAAGAAAGGCGGTGGTACCAATCCAGAGCCCAGACGACCCTATGTATAGGTCTACCACCTAGTAATTGTTATGTCACTGGTCCTTTAACATGAGCCTACTTATTTAAAGTTTGACATTAGAATCCTGGACGAATCCCTAAAAATGATACCTTATTATATGAATTTAATTTCTTATTTAATCCAATATCCTTAATTCAAGTTTTAAATGTCTTGTAGACTAGATAAGCAGTGTTAATGTGTGTAGTCGTTAATTAGTAATTCGAGCAGACCTTCTGTACTCCCCGTTATGTTGTTGGCTGGCGCGCTGCAGTCGTCGGCCACAACAGAGGCTCGCGGACATACTTTGGCAACTGCTGTTACCGTTTCCACGGGACACCAGTAGGTCATCTCTGTTGTTGTAGGTCAACTCAATACGTATATCTTAAGAATACATAACAAGATATTCTTGTCGTGTACAGTCAACAGCATAAGTAGATGATCAAAAACAAAATTTCTAAATTCATTAAAAGCAAAAATAAACACAGAACTGTGAAATTCCTAAAAGGATGTTTATCTTGTGGTTGTCAGTAGCCCTTTGGGTAATACACCATTTAAATTTCTATTATCCAAAATTTTCATTTAGTGAACTTAATTTTTGCACTGTTAACACGTATTGACTATCTAGGGTGCGTTCCAAAACCAGTGACGCCAGGGTAAAATTTACATCGTGAATAAGAAAGAGTCGGAGCATGACGCTCGAAAGAGAAAAACATTGTTTTAGAACGCTAACGAGGAAATCTCGAGTAAAAATATGAAAACATGACGTCACCATTTTAATTTGTTTATTATCATATAATGGACAACTCTGCGCACGAATTTAATAAATTAACTTTTCACTTTATGTAAATAAAATACTATTTTACAGTAACCATCGTTTTTGTGTTGTTACAAAAATAATAATTCAAAAATTTGATCATGAATATGAAAACGTAGATGATGCTCAACAGATTGACAGCAGTCAGGTAAATTTTAACGGTCTCCAAACACCGATAAAAATCGCCCCAGCGGGGTAAATTTTACTCTCCCCAAAGTCGTTCCAAAATACTCGAGCAACTGTCAGAGTAAATGTTCGTTTACCTTCGGTTTCACTCGGGTTTGTTTTGGAACGGCTTAGAGTAAAATTCACTCTACCCCGAGTAAATTGAAATCGTTTTGGAACGCACCCCTAATTGCTCTTAGACTAAAACGGTTTTGTTTTACATTTTGACAACAGCTAGACAGGTATCAAAATATGTGGGAATGTTTACTACCAAGGAGCTTATACTAAAGAATGGAGTCATTAGACAAAGTAACAAAGTGAAGGCAAAAATTTTGACAATAGTTGACATTTCAAATTACACATTTCTCTTTCTAGAAATTGTCGTCATCTCTTTCTAAACACGACTACATAGAAACAAGATTTCCCCAGTATTTCGCCATCTTTCTAAAACAAAAGTAGAAAAGTAGCTAAAAACTTAACATATTGTATTCAATTATCAGTATTTATTATCGATGAAAGAAATTAATATAATATATTTACTTTTAATGTTTAGGTTTGTATTTTATTTTGAAAATCATCATTGTGAGTCTTTCTATAACTTTTGGGAAATGAAAGGATTTATGTAATGGCAGCACTCTATTCATGTGTCAATGTCCCGAAATCTCAACATGACATAAATTGTCGTAATTGACATATTCATAAATATCGACTCGCGATTTTGGTACGGCTTTTTACATTTTAATAACTATAAATAGTGCAAAATGGTGCATCGCTGTATAGTTCGTGGTTGCAGAAGTGAGTGGTATCCAGGATGCAGTCTGAAATTTCACTTGTAAGTGATAAAATTGCATATTATTGTTCACCTAAGTAAAATTGGTTTTTCACATGTAATTCCATATGATTATCGTTATTGGGCGAAACTCCATAGGGGAAAGTAATTTCTGATACTCGGCTTTAATACTATCTGAATTTAATTAATTTTCATACATAAATTACTTATTCAAATATGTGTAAACAAATTGACTAGGGTGACTAGGATTTCCAGAATTATTATAAAATAATAACCTTTTTCCTTTCAGAAATGGCAATCAAAATTGATATATATTTTTTTTAAGTCTTTGAAATAGCTGTTATATAGATATATATAGATTATATATATAGTTTATAGATTATTTATATGTATATATAATACATAAATCGTTCTACCCATTTTTGGTTGGGAACGTTTATTTACAAACAAAACATGTAATTTGTGCAATGTACATTATTTTAATTGAGAATTGTGACACGCAATAAACAATTTGAATTTGAATTTGAAACATATTCAAAATGATTGATTGGATTTTACCAGTGTAATAGTGTATTTTATCTTTCACATTTGCATCTACTAACATGTAACGCAGAGTGCAATATGCACAGTGACCTCAAACTTCACTCGAATTTGGGTTAGTAAAATTGACACAGCATTAATAAAATTGTGACTGTGCTATTCAAGCCTATCAAATGATAGTTTTTAATATGTTAATTACAAGTTAAAAGTGCCTGTATACATAAAATTTTCTTTTCTTTTTAGATTTCCGAAAGACCCTAGGCGGAAATTACACTATCTTCGCTCTTATCCTTCTGACTTCGTAACTGCGTAACAGGTACAGAAGGTTGATATATTACGGTTGATATATATACGTAGGGCGTTCAATTTAAAGTAAGAATGAGGTACAAACTCTTTGAAACCGAAAACAGTTTATACGGGCTATTCCAAATACATGGTGTGATACGTTGCGTACCGACCAACTTTACATAGGAAATTCTTATCGTTTTATGCATATTTTTTTAATACTGGTTAACACATGACAAAGTTATATACCTTGTCATACGTTAACCAGTATTAATCGAGTTACGAGTACAAATGATTCTTTTACATCTTTTACCGGTATTCATATTTTTAATTGTTGGTCTCATGATAGAATAAAGTCACATCTGCATAATTCTTTCTTATAGCAGAGCGATTTTAAGTTTGTCTTGTACAAAATTAGCTGTAACTTTCTTCTTAGTTGTTTTACAGAATCGATTATTTTGCCAATCATTATAAAGTATTATGAAACATCGATTGATATGAAAGTAATATATTTTAGGTCAATATTTTGTAATTTAGAAGTATCTATGTGAATATGTAACTATATTCTGCGGATATCATTGTATCATATAATAATAAAGGATTTTGTTCTTTTAAGTATCAATATTATGTGCATATATAACTTTGTTTTACATAAATTCTTGAGTCACATATGTAATATATGAATGTTTAGATTGTTATTTATGTTTAGATTTAAAATAGAAAAGTTCTTGTGATCAAGTTTTAATTAAGGAATAAACTTAGTGCGTTACAGAATTTATAAAACTACAACTACTACTACTTTATTTATTTTTAATAACTACCCAAAATATACGCATGTAAAACTGTAACTTAAATGAAATTGATAATTATTTATTGACTTGTATTGACGTTTTGAAATCATTGCAAAATTGTAAGCTGTGGAGTTCTTCGCCGGAGTCTTTCGCCATTTCTGCTCCATCTCAGCATAATAATTATTATTTCGTCCCGAAATGGTGGTAGGGCTTTTGACGATTTAAAAGTACTTAGAAAAGTCCATTTAATAAAGAGCTTTTTCATTTTTATATTTCGCCAATGTTAAGTGTAAATTTACTTATAGTAACAGACAGTTGTACGGAAGATTAAAACTAATTATTATGAATGTTAATTCTTTGTCATGGTAAACTCAAAAATATTTTAAACTTTGAGTACTAATTAATTTTATTAACTTAACGAAGTCCAAGATTGTCCGTAATTATTTTTTCTGCTATAGGCACCCTACTAGAAAGAGACAGAGCCTCTCTAGAAAATGTCAAGAAATGTCAAGAAATGTCAAAGGTTGTCAAAATTTTTGCCCTCACTTATTTCATTTGAGTAATGACTCCATTCTTAATTCTATCTTCATGGTTTACTACTTATTTAGTGGTGTTTCTCCCGAGCTCTTTTTGCAAAAACACGCGTTGAGAGACTCCATTTTAAACTCAATCTACCGTACAATTGTCGGTTACTGAATTCACTTGATATTAGCGCAATGCGAAATCTTTATACATATGTCGCGATCGCCATTCATTTAAAAGAAGAAGAACGATTTTGTGATGGTTTGTACTATGCTCAATGTTGAATTCCTATGTCATTGACTATGCTAAATAAAGTGATAGGGTAATCTGCTATCAGGGTTTTACAAGAAGCAATAGACGTCTAAAACGTAATTTGTTAATTACGATTAATGTCGTCTGTTGCCGAGATATTTATAGTTTTACATTTTTATATGAATATTATACCTTTTCATAGTTTATGTTTATCTGTCTATTGATTTACAATTGATTAATGTGACAACAACGCTAATACAATTATTACTTGACTTTTCTGATCTCTGTAAATATAGTAATTAAAACCCATTTTTCACTCGTGTTATTCGCCCTTTCATTTCATTAGGAGATACTAACACCCATCTACCAGCTCTCCGCTTTATTATCTAAAACTAGAAGCACGTTGACAAATCGAAGTCAGCTGAAAATACCAGAACACACCCCCTAGTGGACTTGAAGCAATCCAAACCAAGCACGAAGTACTTCTCGGGGGATTAAATTCTAGAGTAGTGAAAACTGTTTTCAACAAATACTTAATGCTCAATTGTTTATTGCAATCATGTGTTTACAATGAGGTCTAAACACTGGCACCAATATGATCCCTGCTAATAGTACCAACAGCAACATTACGAAAGATTAAAACAGAATAAATCATTAATTTGGCAATTATTAATTTGGCAATTCGTCTTGGAGATTAGACCGTCTTCATGTTCCTGAGCACATTTTTGTAACGAGTAATAATAAACAGACATGTTACGCATATTAATCCCAGTTTATCAATATCAAGCGAGAACCCATTACAACGCAAAGCTCCGTAGATAATGATAGGCGAAATCCCCCAAAAATTGCTCGGTTAACTGTGTAAGCCGCCGGATCAGTGCCAATCACGCGCAGGTGTGCTGCCGCGTTGGATTATACCACTAATTGTCATAAGTTTTTGATATGAGTTTAGGTGCTACTAACTCATTATGCAATATTAAAAAATGTGATTGATTTGCGGGATAAATATATTTTTTTCATTGTAAAACTTCGAAGTTCCGACGTTTCTAGGTTTGTTTCAAACAGATGCACAAGATCAATTTTAGTTCCAGTACCTCGTTATTTGGAAAATTACAATAGATTAGAAATATAAGTTATGTCTAACCCTAGAGAGATGAGAGAGCTTGTATAGTCAATCTGTAGGTTCGAGTTTTTTTTTTCGTAAGAAAGCAGAGAGCAGAGCAGTGGTAGAGTCGAATAGTACAATAGTATATATAATTATTTTTTAGATTTTCTTGAAAGCTTTAAAAAGAGACGAAAAAGAAAAAACTTCTGTCATAATAAAATGCAGAGACGGGACAGTGTTCAAATCATGTCAAATAATTTATAAGCAAATTCAATGTTATCATACCTTTGATTACAAAAATATTTTTATTCAGTTACTGCCACTGGTATTCGAACTTAGGAACAATTACGGCAGCAGCATTGACCACTCTGTGCAATCGTAATATAATTTTAATTTCGTAAGGCTATAGAGATATTTCTTGTGGTTTTAATAAAAATACCAGATAGATGAATTAAGTTTAAACACCTCAGTCATAATCATTATTCAGCATTTCAAACATGCCTACTTAATTTATACATTAGACATAATGAATCAGTATTATTTCTAACACACATGTTTGTAATAATCGTTATAGCTGTTGACAGTATAATTATGTTGTTTATTGGAACGATACAGTAAGTATGCCATATTGAGTGTCGTAATGTCTGCGTGCTACAGCTAATTTCAAGAGAAATTATTAAATGACAGTCGTTATTGTCTTTAAAATAGGTATTCTAATGGCGCGGCTACTCTCGGAAGTTAACCACAGTGTTAACCACTAACGACCGGTTTCAATATTCATTTTACAGGTAGAGATTGCCTTACCAGAGTTTGGTTGCTAAGAGGCCGCTGTCACTTTTTAACGTAATTTAACCTTAATTGCTAGGCAACAAATCCTTAGTAAGTTAACTTTTATGAAGACACAATATTGAAACAGGCCGTAAAATAATAATGGTGACAAGACTCAAGTATTATAAAACATGGACTAAAGTTAGTCATGGTTTTAATGCTGTCACTTTTATTAGCTAAATGAGAGACTGAGTTAGCATCAGTTTTAAACCACACATTATATATAAAATTCAAAATCCTGAAGGCACAGCCCAAACCGCTGAACCTAGAAACTTGAAATTTTGCACATAGATACCTTATACTGTGTGGGCATCCACTAAGAAATGATTTTTGGAAATTCCACCCCTAAAGGGGTAAAACATCCACGCGGGCGATGTCGCGGGCGGAAGCTAGTTTTATAATAAGGGGGCAGGTGTTTGAAATAAAATGAAATAAAAACTCTTTATTTAAATGGACTTTGCTAAGTACTTTTAAATCGTCAAACTACCGCTTGACTTCGGTAACATCTTGACATTTTAACCTGTCGTTAGATTGTGAGACTTATTCTTTGACGGAAGTTCGTTAGTATCTCATAGTCTGTGTATCTAGTTTCCGGTATTTGAAAACAGTCACCATCTAGAGAATTTGAGTTCGTCATAGAGTAGATAGTAGCTAACACTGCCTACACATCAAACCGCCCGGATTCAAAACCTGGTAAAGACAAATGTTTGTGTGACAGCACGAATATAGATTAAGAAACCTCGGCACAATGGGCCCTATCAAGAATTAGGATTGGTTTCGATATCTGACTTTGATTTGTCGGGGCTTTCGAGTACAAGCTGATTAACTGATATTACTAAGTCATCATCATTCATCATTATTATAATTTATTGTTTCATTGGCTGCGTTAACCATTACGCAGTAAGTGCCCTGATGGCGTAGTGGTTAACGCAGCCGCCCGGATTGCGGAAGATGCTGGGTTCGATTCTCGCCTGGGGATGGTCAAATTTTACTTTCTCGTACGTAGTATAGAGGAAGTCTTGTTTTCAGTGTATTTTTTCTAATATAAAAAATAGTTACGCGTTTGTAAACACAAAATTTTTTCCATAATTATTATGTTTCAGTTTTCGGATGACAGGATTTTGTGGTAGGTATGTAGGTTGCCGATGTTTATTAAAATTCGTCCTGATGAATGACGTGAAAATTGGAATGGTTAATATTCCAAACTCAAAACAGTGAATATAGATTGCTTATTAGGAAAAAGAACAATTTTGTTCATGTCTGTATTATTTGCATTGCATATTTTCAATTTTGGTACGCCTATAATCCCAAAAAGAGGTTGAACCACGGTTGAACAGAGCATTAGGTAACACTTTGTTACACATAAAACCACATCCCGCAGCCTCGGAATAGTGACAGGTTATCAGCATGTCAATGTGTGTAATAAATAAAAATTTATAAATAATTGTCCTACTGTTATAATATGCACTACGCCGGCAAGGCTGCCAGTAATTTCCACCCAAATCATCCACAATGCAGCAACAGTGTGGCGCTCGCCATATCTGAAGCGATAATGCTATTTTGATCGTGACGAACTCGCGAGCGCGGCCTCGCTGACACGCTCACAACGGCTCATGCATAATGCTGCATGCTGCACTAACAATACCTATTCTGGTGTAACCATTTTGTGACATACAACATTCACGCAAAGATGCGACAAGTATTAGCATGCCATGGATTCACCGTCGGATGCCGAGTCCCAAGTGTTACAGACAGGGCAGCCAGATACCTGGGACTTGGACCCAAATGTAGGTAGATATAAGGGGCCCCTTATATCTACTTCAAAGGTTTAATGATTACGCTAAATAAAAGATAGGCAAAAAAAATGCTTAAGTCCGCAAACGTAACTCGCATGAGTGACCAAACCACCGAAAACACGAGTTAAATGTGCCTTCCGAAACACGGAGGTAATTATCGCCGTTAGAGCTTGCTTTCTTTTTAAAGTGAATTTCTGTGAATATTTCAAGCGTGTACCTTTTGCTGTAAATCAACATCGAGCAAAAACAAGCAAAAAAATCACGTTTGTTGTATGGGAGTCCCCTTAAATATTTATTTTATTCTGTTTATTGGTATTTGTAGTTATAGCAGAAACAGAAATACATAGTCTGTGAAATTTTCAACGGTTCATGAGATACATGCGTGGTGACAGTCTTAGTAATAGGATCTTGTTTTACTCTTTGGGTACGGAACCCTAAAAAAGACTAAAGATAATAAAGAAAGCAATTATGTGTGCCGTTTGTACTGCGTGACTAAACCAGCCAGAAACTTTATGTTATGTTCCTTCGGAAGCATGGAGGACATTCGAGTTTGTTTAATTTTAGTCCCCCATCCAACTACAAGCCGCGCTCGACTCTTGCGATTATTATTAATTCGACGTGACTATCGTATTAACACATAGGTATCTTTAATCTAAGGCGCGTACCCTAAAAAATCAGCTGTTCAGATCAAGAGTCTTACCACCATTTTTTTAAAAGCGATTCAAATTCCACACGGTTAAGTAGGTACTTATAGGTTCGTAAACTGAATCGTATTATTTCGTACCATCATCTTCATATTACTGATCAGCATTTGCATCGAAAGAATGAACGAAAGTTGACGATAGTCTGTTACTTTTTTAATTCTCCCTATTTTTCGTAGGAAGGCAAGGGGATCTAAAGTCCATACAACCCCGTCTTTAGTATTTTTTTCAATAACCTTTTTATTTATTATATTTAAATATTATTTTTGTTTATTTTATATTTAAAAAAACTTTTGTTTATTTGAATATTTTTAACACGCTTTTACAATAACTCTTCATACAAATTGAATGACTGAACTGAATCGCTGTCAAAATAGCGCTAAAATTGAGTCGCGTAGACACCGTCATAGTACGAATTAAAAGATTCTATTCAGTTTAAGGTCCTAAATTGGATCTCAAGAAAAGATGGCAGTAAGGTAGCAGATACAAAAGTGCAACACCTGTGCAACCACAATGTATAGAACATATGAATTTTTGGGTCAATTGATTTGCTTCATATTTGGAGAAAGCGCTATAAATAAAGAGTAAAGTCTTATTTTAAAAGGATGCCAGTGAGAAGATGGCTTCCTTTTAAAATAAGACTTTACCTGTCATCCTGTATAGTTCCCGAACTGAAACTCATCATTGCTTTATTTAGTTAGGTGCATTGTGTACGCGTATGAAAGTCTAATTCTAAGCTGTCTCTTCTGTTGTCACCATCATTTGCATACCCTGATTACAATTCGCGTAATATATTTTCTGTCTTTTTCTTTGCCATAATATAATATTATCTCTCTCTATATCCATCCACTCTTCGGTCTTCCTCTTCTTTTAAAATTACATATTCATCGCCTTCTTCATCACATGATTATCATCGCTTCTCTCTCATTACCTTCTCTTCTGTTCTCGCCGTAAGTCACCAGGAAGCCTTGTTCTGAAATAAACAACAAGAAAGTCAGCAAGTTTGTTGTTCCCTTAAAAAATTGCCACCAATATTTATACCTACTAAATGATTACGACCTAATGTAATGTCGTGCCATTGTTAAAACGCGAATAAAGTTATTCGTGTTATTCATATACGTGTAGGTAGGTTTACCTACGTAATAATTATAAATAATGCCAATAAAGTTTTCCAGAACAGAACACGTGGTAATTTACATTGTTTGCGGTCAACTAAATAATAATATCTTTTATACAAACCACAAAATATTTTCTCAATGTTTGTTTATAAGGAAATTTGTGAAGTAAAATCTAATTCAATAATATGTTGTTTTGTAAAACCAATGAGCACTTGTCGGTTATAAATGAATAATAGGTAATAATTTCTAATAAAAGTAATAGGTATGAGTATTAGATTAGTTCCATAGTTCGGCCACGGTAATGTTATCTATCATTACCGTGGTTCGGCGATTACTGAATTTAGTAGGTATTGTTATCAATAATATTCCTATGCAGTATCGCTAATGTGTTTTGTCTGCACGTATTCTTTCAAATTACAAATGTTCCTGCTGGCAAGACAAGATTTTCTTCCTGAATATCTTATGTTTTGATAAGGGACCCATTTTGTTAAATGAATCGTGAGGTAAGTACTTTGGGACAAGTTACGATCATTATTGTTTTTGTGTATTCAAAGCGTACAGCCGAGATCCCCACTGTATGGATAAGACTATTTATGGTAATTTCTATCAAAACACATTCAACCGTTTTTTTGACTGACTAGGTTGTCAATGATAATATTTCTTGCGTCACCGGGTTTTTAAGAAGGCGAAGACCTTGAGGTTCCTTAAGCTTGGAGGATTACTGGGCGATTACTGAGCGACCGAGCATCTTCCCAGGGAGTCTCTCGATCGCCTAGCGTCCCTAGGGCGCCCGAACTGGAAGGGAGCGACGCGCTCGAGGGTGCCTCTAAGGGCTCGGCCTTCGGCTCGAGCACATCGTGTCGTGCTGAAGAGGGGAGAAGCGCCCCGGCCCGTATCTGTACCGAGTATAGCGCGAAGTGTGTAGACCGGGTCTTCGCACTCTTGTTCGAAGGGTGCTGTGATGATGATCAAATGATTAGTCGCCCATTTAGTATTTTTAATCATTCTTTCTGGATTTTTAGGTTTATTATTTCCCGTTAATAGATTAGTGAGATAATTTGAATAATATAAGCAAAGCATTCCTACTAAATTTTTCAGTCTATCTCGAATTGCCCCGCTAGATGTAAACACATTATTTACTGGTGATTCGATTTGAATAGACAGCACCACCACTATAGCCAAGCGTTTTATTTTAAGTTATTAGGGTATATAATAAAACAAAGCGTTTGAATATACCTAGGCGGTTCTGTCTGTACAAATCTGTCTGACACACTCTTACCTAACATAAGCACATTTTATTTCTTGAATTATGCTTGATGTGGACAAACACTTGTCCACACTCTCACCTGATCAAGCTAAATTAAAGGTATGAACTGCAATGTTGTAGATAGAACTATCCTATTCACTCTTGCTTTGATGGCACCTGGCGAATTCCACACCTTTCAAGATTTCGCATCTAAAAAAACTTAACATACATATGGTACCCATTTCAGCAATAGAATTGGGTTGAAGAACATCTGAAAGGTCGACCTGCCGTAGTATAAGGTAGTTTCATCTTAACAGGACGTTAAATATTTGCAAAAATATTTCGTTCGGATCTTAGAAGTGCTCATTTCAAAGATTCGATGAAACAATATAATCATAAAAACATAAGCATCAAGTACTGACAAATTTTGACAGCGAAAGCAGTGTTCTGGTAGTCCGCTCAGATTTTGGAGGATGCTGAGTTCGATTCCCGCCTGGGACAGGCCGATTGTTTTCAGTGTATTTTCTAGTTTTAAAAATATTTACGCGTTTGTAAACACAAAAATTATTACATAATCTGAAATATTATACTTATATACTTATTATATGCTTATTATACTTCTCTGGTAACTACGTAATTTTATAGTCATCTTAATGACAATATAGTTAGCACAGCTCCATCGTTAAGTCCACAACGGAGCAGCGCCCCGACTTCCCTCTCCGATGTAATTAGCTGTCAGCTCTCGTCACCGTGGGCACATCTGCGCCATTGTAAGCGTTCGAGCTAAGCAGATCTCCGAGCCGATGCCGACTATTGAACTAGTCATTCATGTTTTCTTAATGCGCAAAACATCTGTACTTTATCAGAGAAACATTCGATTTTGTATCTTAAGTCAATCTAGATAAAATAGGAATTGGGACGCAGATGGGAGTGAGTGAGGCGTTCTCAATGTGGTTTGGTCCTGACATTCGATACTGAGTAACATAACACGAATCTTGTACTTAAGTAACATTAATAAGCCTCCCCCGGCGGTTGAAGACATGCCTGCGATCGTATCTCTCCGAGTTCTATCACATCACAAGTTTATCGTTACCATCTTTAATAAGATATGACCGACTTGTAGGCGAATTAGGAGATACAACTTTTGTCATCGTTACTCAGTTTTTTTGTAGAACATTTTATGCGGGTAGATTGTTATTTTCCTCCCCTAGGCGTTACATACATGCTTCTAAATTCCTATCTAGTATGTCAACAGGATGTCTGCTCGTGAACCGATTCAATTAATTAGTTTTCGTTTAAATATAGACTTATCATTTTGTGCTAACAATAATACAATGGCTACAAACTACAGGATGATAATTACGACGACACAAAAACAACAACTTAGACCTTTTAGATGTAAACACGAAATTTAAATGGCAGTTTTTCTACAAACTTCAAAGGAACTTCACTTCATCAAAGGGATGATATTTCTAGATGTTCGTTAAGAGATATTTTTTGAACATTCGTACGTTCCAAACACAAGCTACAATAAATAAAATTTACCTTATTATTATTTTTTCATTTTTATATCAAAATTCTGTCACAATATTGTACTTTATAAGATATTCACTATGCTTAACTTTAACACCTACTTTATTAGATATTCCAGCCAAATCTTTATTTACCTTTTATAGAACATAATCGCGGCTTCGTATGGAAAAAAATAAGTAAAATACTTATTTTTTTCCATACAGTCATGGTCATAAAAATACTGTAGCTATACCAAAGAAATAGCATTTTTTTTACGAATTTGCGCTCAAGGTTCGCTTTACCAGAGTTAGTACTTGTAATTTATGAAAATAAGAGCCTTGAGTTATTTTAAACGATATCTGTAACTGGAAGATTTACAAAATGAACCAATCTGTCAAAGTTAGAGCCCTAACCATCGAATTATGTTTTCCTCTATTTAAATTAATTAATCTATACAACCATTATAGGTATAATAGTTTTCTAGAAAGCAAACCGAGAATAATATTCGTTAATTCAATCCCTGAATATAACAATGTTTGCTTTGCTTTGTGCAGGAAATGGGAATCAAATGAACTATTGTTCTGCAACCCATAAAAATCCACACTTTTCCATCTAGTTTCAGCGCAAAGCGTGATTCGCTGAAAGGTTATCTGGGGTTAATGAGCGCCATTGTTGGGCTGAATGGGCGCGACGTGATCCATGAACGGGGACCGATCGATAGCGATCGATCAACGAGAGCCGGTGAACCGCCGCTATCTCCGGGAACTATTCAAATAAACTTCGATGGAGATAAGACGCGCAGGAAATCTTTGCTATTGCGAAATATTACTATCGCCTTATATCTACTTTGTATACAAGTATGTGCTCTCGCTGAGATTGCTTCGTCATTTGCCTTTATCTCAAAGTAATACGTGTTGATAACGGGAAGCTGTATTTTGAGAAATATAGGTAGAGGTACATTGTATTTATGACATTACATTATATTAAAGGTATTGTACAATCTATGGCAAAACTAGATTATTAAAATATTAAACGAAATATTAAAAGTTCCTGGCTTCCCTCTGCGATAAGATATACCAAGCATCCGCACAGTGAATCTATGCAAGGTTAAGTGTTTCATTTCATCTTCATTTGTCTATGATAAGCTGTAAGCTTTAGACTTTATTATAGCTCGGTCGATAGGCACGAAATGAGATGTCTTACAAACCGAACCCATGACTGTGTTCCCCTCTCTGGCTTATTGGACCGTAAATGAACATTTAAAAGAACCTCGTAAAACTAAACCTAAGCCTAAAGTCCCAGCCCCTACATCCTTCACCAGTTTCCCACAAAATACATCCATTTAAGGTCCATCTTGTTTCCGATACAATTTGTTACCTATTGTGTCTCTCCGTTAAAAATATCTCATGCAGGTACCCATGCAAGGAAGGATACAGGGTAGAAATGTAATTGGAATGCGATATAAAGCTCAAAACATGCAGTTGCAATCGAAGTGGAGCCGAACAATGGCGTTTGTTGATATTAATATTAAGGTCAAGTCACACTGAGGTGCAGCACGCAGCGAATGGACGGTCCCTTGTGTGAGTGTACCAGGAATACGACAAGCAGACAAAGATGGCGGGATGTGGTGAGGCGAGCAACATCAGCCCCCGAACCAGTGGCGGATTTTCCAGTAGGCTGAGTAGGCAGGCAGCCTAGGGCGGCAAATTTGTCCATAACCTTTTTATTTGCTGTAGTTGAATATTATTTTTGTTCGTTTTATATTGAAAATACTTTAGTTTATTTGAATTTCATTTTTTTAACACGCTTTTACAAGCTACATTTTATATTTAAGAATAGAATAAAACGCTTAAAACGACAGATGAGCGTGTCACTCTGAACTGAATGACTGTCGCATTTTTAACTCAATTTACCGGGAGTTTCTCCCGAGTTCTTGTTGCAAAAACACGTGTTGAGAGGCTCCATGTTTAACCTAAATCAATCGTACAATTGTCTGTAACTATTTTCACTTGACATTTGCGAAATGCGTAATTTGTCGCGATCGCCATCAATTTAAAAGAAAAAGATGAATCGCTGTCGAAAGTACTGAGTCGCGTAGATAGGATCATAGTGTACGAACTAAGTTTAGGTC
Source organism: Elophila nymphaeata (assembly GCA_955850985.1). Taxonomy (NCBI): domain Eukaryota; kingdom Metazoa; phylum Arthropoda; class Insecta; order Lepidoptera; family Crambidae; genus Elophila; species Elophila nymphaeata. The sequence continues at coordinate 22,563,037 of OY039066.1, read as the reverse complement.
TTAAATTAGACTGCGATAAATGTGGTAAGGTAGCTGGCGTTACATATTGGTTTGAATTGTCCTTTAGCAACGTTCCCCGCTGCGCGCAGTAAACCGCGCTATGTCGCGCGTGAAGCAAAACATGGCCGCCCGGTGATTGGTTCCACGATTCGGCACGTTGAGATTAAAACTTTAATTGTTGCTGTAATTTGAAACATTCACATTTTAACGCTGTACAGTTTCTCACGATGACGATCTTTAAATTAAGTTTCCGTTAATACCCGCCTAATTGGAAGCGCAACCGTAGACTACATGGTAAAATAAATTAATTTATAAGTGCCTATAAATTAATTTATTTTACCATGCCTATACATTTTTATTTCTTCTTACAAATATTCATTAACAGGGCAATCCACTCACATAACTAACGGCATTGGAGGCAAACACACTATTTTTTTAGAATACTTTTATCCTTTTTCTTTTACAATAAATGGCGATCGCGACACATAAAGATTACGCATTTCGCCAATTACAAGTGAAAATCTACTTATAGTAACAGACAATTGTACGGTATATTGAGTTAAAAATGGAATCTCTCAGCATGTGTTTTTACAAAAAAAGAATTAGGTAAAAACTCCTATTATTTTTACTATAACAGCGGATGAGTGACTTTGGCATATTAATAAATAGGGGCCAGCCGCGGCTTCGGGCGCTTAATTTCGGTTATTGCATGGTCTATAGCCTTCCTCAATAAATGAAATTTTCAACACATAAATAATTTTTCAATTTTAATTAGTAGTTCCTGAAATTAGCGCGTTCAACCAAACATACAAACTAACTCTTCAGCTTTATAATATTACATAATACAATACACTTACAACAATTAGTAACTAGGTACTAACCAAATAACTAGTAATAAGTCTCGGCTTTAGCCAAAACCTAGGGTTTATTTGTAGGCTTAAATTTACTATCACCGAAAACCTCATCCACAAAAGGTAAGATTTTTCTTGAAATGAAGATATTGACTTGACTTATGACTCACACATAAAAAATTACTGGGCATGGAGGGCATATCATCTTAGTCCCCAGGATGGCAAACGCACTTGCGGTCTTAAGTGATTTTCACCTAATATTGCAAGTGTCTATAGGCGGCGGTGACCACTTAACACCAGGTGGGCCGCAAGCTTGTTTGCCATCTCGTAATATAAAAAAAAAAAAAAAAAAAAATTGAGCAAAAAGTTAAATGATCGGTCGACTGTACAACTAAGGCATGAAAAGCGATTGTAAGCAAATTACAGTTGACAAGCTCGAATATTGAAGCACGGCTCAGCAGCTAACGACGGCCATTGATTAAATAATTGACTGTCCATCGCGGGTTAAAGGTTATTGAATGCTGTAAGCAGGCGCAGGGCTCGCATGACTTTGTTTAATAGCGCCGTATTATTTTATAATTAATAGCGGTCGCCCGCGGCTTCGCGCACTCGCCAAATAGTATCCAGTCCTTCCCAGGGTCTAAAATATATCCATACCAAATTTCATCAAAATCGGGCCAGTAGTTTCGGCGCATATTGCAATGCAAACAAACCAACAATCAAATCTTTCCTCTTTATAATATTAATATTAGTAGATTAACTATAATAATATTAAAGCGCTGTAGATAGGTAATATCGTATAATTAATTTTGGAATTCACTTTTCAATCACCACTGTGGTGTAGTGGCTCGCCGAACGATCTCTGGTCTAGAGGGTTCGAGTTCCCCGTTCAAGTCCAAGTTCAATCTCTTGTTTACACTCGGTCCTCCTAAGGGGGCAGCTACTTCAGATAGCCTTATAGCCACTTTGGCACTAGGTAAGGGGGTGCTTAGTCGGTAGGAGTCCGACATAACTGGGGGGCCACCCTCCGGGTATATCTCCTTCTTCCATCGGGGTCCGGAAGATCTTCTTAATTCTTTCCGTTGCTCTGTCTTTCACATTTCCTGTGGGGGAAAGAAAGGGAAAGCAACGAAGGGGGTTAGGGAAAAGTCTGGTGCAAAAAAAATATCAAAAAGTTCTTTATTTTAATGAAATTTGCTTAGTACTTTTATCGTCAAAAACCACTAACCACCAAACACTATTATTATAAATACCTACCTAGGGACAAACTTTAATGAGCGTCCGTGAGAACAAAACCTGCCCAAATTGTACGCATGTAAAGTTGTAATCTTTGTAATTTTCTTTTTTTTATATATTACTAGATGGCAAGCAAGCTTACGGCCCACCTGGTTTTAATTGGTTACTTAACACTGCAAGTGCTTTGCCATCCTGGACTAAGATAATTGCTTTCCATGCCCAGTAATTATACTAGCTACCTTTCCCTTCAACCCGAAGCACAGGGAACTGCTTCACGGCAGAAATAAGAAAGGCGGTGGTACCTACCTACTCAGACGATCCTACATATGGGTCTACCACCTAGTAAATCCTGACTCCATCCCCTACCAGGAACTCACCATACCGTAAAGTAAGTTCATTCTTCAAACGTAAAATTAACAGTAAAAATTTGACATCTAAAACCAAGAATAATATTGCTACCTATACCAAATTCCTCTATAAAAGTTTCTAAAACATTTATTTTATTGCCTACACCATAAATTAATAACATAGTAACCAAAAATAAATATTGCATGCAAAAAGCAAAAACTATTGATTTATTCAACCAAAATGTTGCCGCGAGACTGCGGTATTTCGCTCACCGCTCAAATCACGTATTGGGTGGTCTTAGAAAGTGTCGTAAACAAACAAACAAACGCTCATTGTCCGCTGACGGTTCGTTAGACTTCATATTTTTGAAGATTGACATACAACCGACGTTGTAGAGGTTACGAATTGATGTAATGGCTGTGTTGTTAGACATGAATTATTTATTTGTTGGTTTTGGTTATTTTAATGTGACGTTGGTGGTCGGTTGATCAAAGTAGGTAATGTAGGTATTACAATTACAAACTTTTGTTCAAATGTCAATTTGATACTTGATTATTTATTTGTCATTCGTTATTTACTGGTATACCCATCTAATTTTTATTCAATACCACATATGGTACAAGTTTAACCACAGACACAGTGAGGTTAAAATTTCGAAGTTGTACTTACCTCTAATTGTCTTATTATCAATTTTTAATTTTTAATAGAACAAGACAATTTGTGATATAATACACATTATCACGCTATAAGTTGATGGTGACCAGTGGCGTGCATTAATTTTTACATTAGGTAGGCATTTAGATCGAAGTCTCGAAAACTCAATCTGAAACGCTACGCGGAAATCTTTACCTAACTAGTATAAAATAAAGTCGCACCCGCCTCCTGTACCTACCTACGCTTATATCTTTTCTACTACTTTCAATGCCTTAATAGATAGAGTGATTTAATAGGAAGGTTTACATGTATAGTTCCATGCATAGTTATTACTTACAGGATGGTAAAAATTCTAAAGTCCACGCGGACGAACTCGCGGGCGGCCGCTAGTAGAAAATAAAATCTTAAAAACTATTAAGTACTTACAACAATATCCTATTTCAGGTTGTTCTTTTTGCGAATGGCGAACCCAGGATGGGTCAATTCGATGAATGTGTAATAGTTTCATAGTTATTTGTAAATAAATAAAAATAACTACCTATCTATAAATAAAAAAAAATCTTACCTATGAAATCTGGGTTTCTTACGCAGTTTTCCTAAGCAAATTGAATTATCAGAACATTGGGAACACTGCAATTTTTCCATCGTCGTAATTGCGCAACACAACACAACACCATAAAAACACTTATATGTGGATAAATATTGTAAAGAAATTAAGATTTGCACCAAAAAATTATTTAACATTCGCGCGCTTGAATGACATGACAGTCATAAAGATTTGGATTATAAAAAATGGCTGGCGCTGGCGCATGGCGTATTCATTCATTTTAAAACTATTTCCTTTCTTTTATAACATAATAACGTCAAGTCAAGGTGTGTTTTATAACAGTGACGTGAAATAACAATACATAAAAAGAATTTTAAAATTCAAATTAGTTAAAAAGATCTTAAGTAAATATAAAGATTAAAACTACTTGCTTTGTTCTTACGGTTCTTATTCACAGACACTAGCGCGCCACCTAGGGAGTACTGGAGACATAATCTTGCGAATACTTTTAATTAATAAAATTTATTCCTAGTATTTTATGCGACGAAAGGTTACTTAAATTTCGTAATTCATTATTTATTGATGAAAGTGCTTTAAAATAATCGTATAAATTAATCGCAATCCTAAACAATATCAAATTGATAATCACAGTAGGTCGAGTAGGTCAGCCTACTTAATACGGCTAAATTGAGAATGTCACTTTCCTAGTTATAACACCTGCTAGTTATACTATTTCAATCTTGTCGTTTAATACTGTCAATCGGTGTGTGTTTCTGAACAAGTAAAAAATATTGTAGTGTGTGTGATTTTTACAAGCAGATGAAACTAGTGCTTACCGCGCATATTGGCACGTAGGTGTAGGTATGTATACGTTACATGCAGGCCGCCCGAAGCCTATAGGTTGCATTATTTTGTAGGTAGGAAGGACGTATAGTCTATAGTAGTGTATGAGTAATATATTGAGGTAGGCAGTGCTTAAATGCCTTTACTATGAGACCGCCCCTGATGGTGACTATCCCAGGCGGACTTAACACAAGCCTACCACCAAATAATTCGAGCAGTTTAACCTCCCCTGGGGATTGAACTCTGGACCTTGGATCTAATTCCGGCGGGTCAACCACTAGATCACTGAGGTAGTCGTACGTCACCTAAATATCAACAGCAAAATTTTAATTTGGTTGGTTTTAATCTACTACTTATGTCTTTTTTTACTTTCTCGTATACGTTGTATAGAGGAAGTCTTGCAATCGTCAAAAAGTTCGACCTCGAGATATTGACGTATTTACACGTTTTAGACCTCCCTGAGTCCAAAAATAACGTTTTTGGAATTGTGTCTGTGCGTTAGCACGATAACTCGAGCATGCTTTAACTTATTGCAACCAAATTTAACATGCATGTATGACATCAAAATATAAGGTGTCTATCAACTTTTGAGTCGTCGATCACGATAGTTAAGTAACTACTCGGATGGGTGACTAAAATTTAACATTCGTTTCCGGTATACGAGAAAGCCAAGGGAGGCCACTCCCGATATTTACAACAAGAACTTGCGATAAACTCCGTCAGAATAGTTTTATTACCTACATCAATCAGTTAAACAAAAGTCTTTCCAAAGAACATTCCACTTATTTACTCGCGCAACACTAACAACTAAGGCCGTCCATTTTATTTAACAAACAAAAGTTTAAAATACTGTAACCCGACGACGGAAAAAGAGAAAGAAATGAAATCTGTTGAAATCGGGGTTTACAAGGTAAAATCTATTCTATTCTATTCTTAATTAATGGCATCGCGTCGCATTAAACGTAGGTACGCATTTTGCCAATATCAAGTGAAAATGTAACTAAAGTATTAAAAATTGTACGGTAGATTGAGGTTAAAAATGGAGTCTCTCAACACGTGTTTTTACAACAAGAACTCGGGAGAAACTCCAAGGTAAAATCGACTCCCCCTATTGTTAAATTCGATTGAAACCTTATTCATCAAAATCGGATGTATAGGTTAGGTGATATGGAGTAGGTAATATACCTACGTAAATACAAACATAGTTACATAGGCTGCTAAAATCATAGCCTTCCTTTTGGCTTCGCCGTAAAAAATACCAAAAAGCCGAAATTATTTCTGTCCACTTGAGAGCTACCGGACCGTAACCACAGGTAAAACCTTTGAACAGCAGTAATTTTATTCAAAACGACGTTCGAATTCTGCACATGTAATGCGGTTACACATTGTGACAAGTTTCTAATACTACCCGCATAATCAATAACTTTGGTCGAACTAAATTGAGTCTTATTACGTACGGGTAAGGGTGATCATCGTGACAGGTGGTAATGGTAGAGGTAACGAGTAATGTATGAATGTGTGCAAGTAAGTGCAGAATGCAATTTGTCGAGGTATAGTTACGATGTGAACACTGGGCTGAAAAATGAATAACAGTATATATGCAGGGTGTTTAAAAAGGTGATAGTTGTTGTGACGTAATCATACCGAAATACTAATAAAGTACCCGGGGAGTTTCTCCCGAGTTCTTTTTGTAAAAATACGTGTTGAGAGACTCCATTTTTAACTCCAATCGTACAATGTTTGTTACTGTAGTTACATTTTCACTTGACATTGGCAAAATGCGTACGTATAAAATATCGCGACGCCATTAAGAATAGAATAGAAAGACCGGCATGATTTAGTGTGTAATCATCCTATCCTGGATGATGATGATGTCTGTCCTGGTTGCTGGTTTTTTGCGTTACATTGTTTACTGAAGGATTGTTACAAAAAGTAACAATCCTCGGTTCGGTTCGGGTTCGGTACCCCTTTTAAGTATGCGTATTTATCACCATTTGGAGGCACCGCATGGCCCATACTGCCAGATGTGGCTTTATGTGTAACAAAACGTTACTTAAAGCTCTGCTCAATCCCTGTAGGAATTATTAGCGTGATTGTATTAGTTGAAAAGTGTAATAAATGATGAAATTGGTAACTGAAATTCAGTATCTGCAGATTTTTTGCAGAAATTCGCTGTATAAAGTGGCCTGTTTATTTTTAAACTGAAACTTTCCTTCTTGTAAGCAGAAATATCCTTTCTAAAGCCTTACAAAGCCATCACTTACGCACAGAACTCCCACGCAGCAAACTCCATTATGCTCCAATAACGTCAGCTGGAGCCCAACATCCTGTACTTACATACAACCCAATAGCGTTTCCGTAACGCAACAATGTTGGGAGCGGCGGGTGACACACTGCGCATGCGCACGCAAAAACTACGCGCGGGATTACGACACTGGAAAGAATACTTTATTAGGGCCACTTACAGTGTAAAGTAGTTCGATAGAACAGATATTAGCGACAACACGTTAAAGGTGACATTTGATTTTCCAATCAGACTTTATTCAGGTGGTTTAAAAGCTTTTTTTGCGCTGTAAATGCGATAAGCGAGTTTTTGTGTAATGTTTCTATCAGACGTAGATAATTATAGCGTTATGGTGCTTCTTGCAGACATGTCTAGTTGACGCGTAGATTAGATACGACGAAGAAAATGAGATAGGTTAATCATACCTATTTTTAATTACCTAATGGTCGTTTCTTTGTCTCATCGCGACTTTCTCTCAGGTAGTTGTAAATGAACATACCTAAGCACAAAAAAAGTACTGAGTATACTCTTTAAATGTCACAATTATAGCTAATAGTGAGATTTCACACTGGTTCAAATCAACTTTTTATATCAGGTAATAGGCCATATAAAAGTAAGTACTTACCTTATTTTACCTAAATTTTATTATACAAAATTATAATCCCCACAGTCTAATAAATAATTTAATACAACGTTGATTCTTAAAAAAGTTGATCACCATAACAGCCCCTTTATAATTCGACCCACAGCTGGGACTCGAGGCCTCTACTTGTCAGAAGTCGAAGGAGGTTTGGGCAGTAGTCCACCACGCTTGTCCATGTGGAATGGTGGACGGAGTCGCCTTCTACGACACCAATTAGAGGATATGGGATGATGCTATTCTACTCAGCCGGCATCACACGGTAAATAGTTAGTAATAACAGATTAATAATAAAACCATTAAAATATCCAGCATGGCTAAGTAAACACTTGACACAGATATTTAATCGTCTAGCAAGATAATATGAATATGAATCCCCTTATGATATGGAATTATTATTTCACAATATTTATTGATTACATTGTAAAACGATACCTCAATCATTGAGCTCACAATATTAGATTATTGTGATGCAATGTTGTTGAATTACTTACTACGTCTTGGACCAAATTTTTTTATAATAACGGATCCAAACCTGATCCAAACATGTATTGCCGCTATGTGCCGCTATTTTAACCAAAACCTACAGTACAATTTTTTGTAACTGTAATGAAATTTTCACTTGACATTGGCAAAATGCATAATCTTTAAGATTTGCGTACTTATGCCATTAATTAAGAATACAATAGAAAATTTATGAAAACGATAACGATTTGTGTTTCGGCTCATTCTGAAGTTTTTGTTTTTGGTGTTTTGGTAAGAACGTTGTAAATAGCGCGATAGGGGCTGATGATAAGCGGTCAAGGTAATGTGACGACCACCTGAGATCATGCTAGAGCGTAGCTCTAAAATAAAAGATATGACTTGGTAATTCAACCAACTACGTCTATGTAGTACATAAAACATACATATAATCACTCTCGTAATGCCAAAAGGGGTTGAACAGAGCTTTAGTAACAGTTAGTTATACATAAAGTCACATTTGGCAGTATGAGACGAGTTAGTAGCCTGGTGACTACTCAAATGGGACACGTAACCCAAAATAGTAGCAATCCTTCATTAATCCAACCAGCAAATACCAACAAGCAGGAGAGATATTGCAGTCTAAAGCATCTCTGCAGTCCGGGTAATTTCTAAGTCCAAGAAATCGTATAATTCGTTGTAAGGCAGACTTCAGTTGGATGACGAAAAATTAACTTTAAATAAAAATAAAACCGCCTTCAAAACTAAAAACGGTGAAATAAAAACTTAGTAAGTCAATGTTTTTGAGGTCGGTCTCAAATACAAATGACAACGTTTATTCCAGATATTGAGGTTGGCACAAAATTCATATTGTGACTGCGTATTTTCACGATTCTAAAAAACTACTGAACCGATTCATTAAAAATTTTTACGAGACCAAATGGCAACTACTTCGCATCGAACAAAAAAGAATCACTTAAATCGATTCAGAAATCTCGGCGTAATCGGTGTACATACAGAAAAAAAACTTATCAACCGAATTGAGAACTTCCTCCTTATTGAAGTCGGTTAAAGACATGGCTAAATTCGTCGTGGTTAAACAGTTCTGTGTAGCTCAGTTAGAAGAGTAGTCGCACCGATAGCGAAAGGAATCGTTTTCTATTTCATCATCAACAGCTCATATAATTGTCCCCACCGAGGGGCTCGAGCCTACCCCACATTGGGGGCGATTAGGCCTTAGTCAACCACGCTGGCCAAGTGCGGGTTGGTCGACTTCACACACAACCTAAGAATATCTTCATACATGTGTGCAGGTTTCCTCAGGATGTTTTCCTTCACCGTAAAGCGTCGATTAAACGTACTTATGAATTCAAAATTTGAAAATACATTGGTACGTGGCGGGGATCGAACCAGTGCCTCCCGGGTGGGAGACGACGCCATACGCCACCGACGCTTTTATCTATTTAATTTGGTATTAATTTCAATTATAACTAAACATGCCAAATAAAAAATTTCAATCAAAAATAAGAAAAAAAAATCGTTTTAAACTTAGTCTAAATAACATAGTAAAAACAAAGTAAATTAAAAACATTAAAAAAATAATAAATTTATGCTAACTATGAGAATTACATATTAAAAATTGAGGTCGTAGAGATATTAATTATTTTGACACTTAGACTAAGTAAAAGTGTTTACCTGTGTCTTAGACATCTAAAATAATGACTATCATAATTATGTGCATTGATGTAGGTTAGTCTATATTGTTCGACTCTACTTTAAAAATGTTTCTAGATACGATAGCTAGGTACCTACTATGTAATACCTAAAAAGAGGTAGGCTGTATGTCTGTTCTTAATTTATTTAGCCAGAAATTACGTTAGATAGATAGAATAAAAATACGATAATAAAAACACAAGAACAAAATAACTCACACGTAATACTTATTAGGTTATTGATCAAATGTTATTTCTTTAGTTTTCCATTATACCTACAACTATCGAAAATAACAAAACCAAAGTAATTTGAACGTGAAATTAGAAAAAAAAAACTTTTTATGACAATAGACTTTTGAACACGAACACGAACACGAAACGTTAGAATCTTTCTGACACATAGGCATCCTTATATTATTTATTAGAGCTTTCTGAGAAGCTCTCGTTGAGTTGACTAAATAGCTGACGCGTCTACATTAACTATAGCTATGTTATTAATCTGCTATTACTAATTAATTACCGCTAGTTATTTCCCAGCGTAATTTCGCAACATTTGATCTGATATTAGCTAACGTATATGATTACTCTTGCAATATGAGTACAATTAGATCAATTACGTTCAATTAATTAATGTTTCGAATTCCTCTATAGGTTCACGTGTAGCATTCCTGGACTCCACTTATGTATGCTATCCAAGAAATCGTATGTTGAGATGTACACTGCTGCAAAAACTAGCAACGTGTCAAGTTAATTTCATAGAAAATGGTCGATGAAGAGGAAATGATTACTGCATTGGAATTTGAAACATCCATACTGAGGCAAGCCTGACTTTATTGTGTTTCGCCCTCCTGCCTATTCTATTTTGAGTACCTAATATGGTTTTATGTGTAGGCATGTGCAGGTAACCAAGTATTTTCTAAGGGTGCTGACATAAAGAAACAGGTTTCCGGTAAAGACAAGGAGTAGAACTCGTTGCCGAGGTCTGTTTTCCCGGATCAATATAATCTGGATATCTTTAAGCCCAGAGCGAACAAGCTTTTGGGCGAGCGAGTACCACCTTAGGCCTCATAAGACAAGCAAAAAGTGTAAAACACTGTAACCCTACTACCGAATGGAATGAAATTAGTTAAAATCTGGGTTTACAAGGTAAAATCAACTGCACTTGATTCCAATAGAAATCGACAGTCAAATATAATTTTGTCATTACAGTCATAGTTTTGTTTTTGGCCATTTCACATTGCTTAGCAACCACATCAATACTTTGTGTACAAACTTCAAAGCAATTTACTTAAAATCGGTTACAAGGAAAATTTGTCAAACTCTTCTTGTTAAAGTCGGTTAAAATGTAGCATATGTTATCAGAATCATAATAACGAATTGATTGACACCTCTTTCATAAAAATCAGATGAATATTTTAGGCACTACGGTGGAACATACGTAAACACAAACATACATACATAACCCCTTGTGTGTCGGGGTCGCTGTCAAAAACGCCTGTGTGTCGGCCAGTCTCCTGGAGGTCGATCCCCCTCCACAGTTTTCCGATGATGAAAATGATGATTATTATTTGAAAATATAACTGTACTAATTATATTATATTCTGCTAGCTTAATTTATAACGATTTTAGTGACAAAAACTCATATTTACAGTTTCATTACAACAAATTTATTATTTTTTTTACACCCGGAAAATTTGCGACGGAACGTCCGGATAATCATAACGTGACACATGCGCGAAATGTTACAAAATGGCGGCGACACAATAGGGGATAATAGACTGCTAAAATCATTACCCTTTCTTTAGGCTTCGCTGTAGTCGGGTAAAAAACAGATGTATATTATCTGTGCAGGTCGGTCGGTACCAAATCTTGTCGGTGCCGACTACCTTCCTTCTTTACAAATTAACGCATTAGTCGGCAAAGTGCGGCTCCAGAGCCGCATGTGGCTTTGGCTCATTAAGTGCGGTCTGCCACAAATAATCACGGAAGGCGCAATAATAATTTCGTTTAAAAAAAAAACTGATGCAAGGCACATTGTTCGAATTAACAAATATTTATTAAGTACGAAATTTAGTTTTATTTTACTAATTTAGTGTAATAAAGTTTACTAAACAACCAGATTTAGCGCCCAATTATTTTTAAAATTGTTGTTCATATTGGGCTCCTTGTCTAATAAGTTTGCAGACTACTGATTAAGGCATAATAATGGAAATGTTTGCACCGATCGACACCAACCCTCACAGATTTGTCTGTACCGGTAATCTGCTTCTTTATATAAGTACCCTAAGGCTCTGTTTAACCTATATGAGCCTGACTAGGTATGTATGCACCTGTAATAAGTAAGCGACGGAAAGCTAAAAGCTCAGGAGCGATGCTAACTTCGTTATGTTAGGTCAGGAGTAGTCACATCGTTGTCTTTTGATACTCTACCATCTCTGTAGTCGCACTTTAAGCACAGATTTGCATCTGTATTATACAAAGTGCTTAGTCTGGATTCTATAAGAAAAAACTTTTATGTCATGTAACGTAGTTTTACCGCGAATATCGTCCACGAAATGTGGCTTTGGAGTGAAAATGTAAAGTAGAAACTCGGGATACCTAAGTATATAAGAGAATAATATTGATACTAAGAAACTCGGATTATAGGCGTTTTGACTGTATACCTGGCATAATATTAACGCCTACGTTCCGTAGCAGTAACGTAACTGTAACAGTAACGTAACAGTAGATATATGTGGATCATTAATAAAATATACCTGGCACAACATTAATGCCTACGTTCCGTAGCAGTAACGTAACTGCAAATATCTGTGGATTATTAATAAAATATACCTGGCAAAACATTAACGCTTACGTTCCGTACCAGTAACGTAACTGTAGATATCTGTGGATTATTAATAAAGTATACCTGGCACAACATTAACGCCTACGTTCCGTAACAGTAACGTAACAGTAGATACCTGTGGATCATTATTAAAATATACCTGGCACAACATTAACGCCTACGTTCCGTAACAGTAACGTAACAGTAGATACTTGTGGATTATAATAAAATAAATCTGGCACAACATTAACTCCTATGTTCCGTAGCAGTAACGTAACCGTAGATATCTGTAGATCATTATTAAAATATACCTGGCACAACATTAACGCCTACGTTCCGTACCAGTAACGTAACTGTAGATATCTGTGGATCATTAATAAAGTATACCTGGCACAACATTAACGCCCACGTTCCGTAACAGTAACGTAACAGTAGATACTTGTGGATTATAATAAAATAAATCTGGCACAACATTAACTCCTATGTTCCGTAGCAGTAACGTAACCGTAGATATCTGTAGATCATTAATAAAATATACCTGGCACAACATTAACGCCCACGTTCCGTAACAGTAACGTAACAGTAGATACTTGTGGATTATAATAAAATATACCTGGCACAACATTAATGCCTAAGTTCCGTAACAGTAACGTAACAGTAGATACCTGTGGATCATAATAAAATAAATCTGGCACAACATGAACGCCATGTTTCGTAGCAGTAACGTAACCTTAGATATCTGGTACAATATTAAGTCTACGTTTTGTAACAGTAACGTAACAGTAGATATCTGTGGATCATTAATAAAGTATACCTGGCACAACATTAACGCCTATGTTCTGTATCAGTAACGTAACCGTATATATCTTAAAATCTACTACTTATATTTTTATCCGGGAGCACCTGACAAGGTTTGTTATTTAAATCCTTGTGCAGGCGTGACCCGCGATCTTACGAATATCGTTGACCCATCGAGCTGGCTTGCGTCCGACCACGCTTTCTTTGTTTGTAACAAAAGAAAGAGTAAAAAGTGAGGGAAAATTTACAAATATTCTTTTTAGATCTTCGTCAAGGTTCGTTCTTTCGTTTTGCTGTTGCAATCTTCTATAGGCTACGGTAACAGCTCGTCATCAGACTATACCCTGGTATTATCGATAAATCAGGGTTTCTGAAGACGGTGTTTGTCAGCCATTACTGGGCGAGTCCAATTACTTCCCCGTCCGTCATGCGCGGGTGCCTCCTGTCATCAGACCTTACAAGCCTGACTGTAATAGAGCGTCTCTGCTATAAGTATTGATTACACCATTGCATTAAATAGATTCAGTACCAGGTGACTGACGCTAATGTGGGGCCAGGAGGACGCCTAGATTAATTAGATGCTATCGCTCTGGTCATATGATAGGTACAAGACGAAGAAGTATTAAAGAGGGTTTTGATATTATACCTACGGTAGGTATCTGGAGTTACATAAAACTAAGCTAACGTAAAGGCATAAAAATACATATTACTTAACTTAAATATATTTTAATTATGTCTGAAATAGATACTTAAGCAACTACTAGGTGGTAGACCCATATGTCTGGGTAGGTACCACCGCCTTTCTTATTTCTGCCGTGAAGCAGTTCGCTGTGTTTCGGATTGAAGGGAAAGGTAGCCAGTGTAATTACTGAGCATGGAGGGCATATCATCTTTGGCCCCAGGATGGCAAACGCACTTGCGGTGTTAAGTGATTTACACTTAATATTGCAAGTGTCTATAGGCGGCGGTGACCACTTAACATCAGGTGGGCCGCAAACTTGTTTGCCATCTCGTAACATAAAAAAAAACTCAAACCTAATCACCGCACGGTGATTCGTGAGCTTATCCCAAGGCGAGGCGATGTCGTTACATATGGCATATTAATGTGCGTTATAGTATGGAGTTTCATACGAAGAGTACTAAACTTCTCGAGTAGAGGATAGTCATATTGATCAGTTATACTGATCCGTTTCCGACTCGGAAATGTGGGGGAAAGTGGGGTGATTGGGAACACCTAACTTATAACACTCTAAAAACATGAAATAAAGTCACAAACATAATATTTTTTTATTGCAAAATTAACTTTACTAATAAACCTACAAAAAAATTAAATAAAAATTCTTGAAAATAAGCTTTAAACTCAAAAAAATATACGCGATACCGTATTGGGTAATTGAGATCAGTCTGCGGGGAATAATAGGAACGATATGGTGTATTTGTTCTGAGATTGGGGATCTTCAATTTCGTAGCTCACTCGATGTGCACGGACAAAAATATCACGGTTTTGCGAGTTACGTGCGAGTTGAGCGCTTTACGTGGCGCAGCACAATTTGCAATATTTTTTAACACCAAAAAATAAAAATCATTTCCCAGCAATTATTTTTTGAAATGTGTCTTATTTTGACTTGTGTCTTTTGTCTTTGTCTTTTACACTCTGTATTATAAGCATGTATCTTATCAGCCTTATTCATAAACACCCAATAAACCTATTTTAGTTATCACCTTGTTAAAAAGTATTTTGCCTCATTCATCTCGTTCCAGAGTGACAGAGACAACAATTTGTAACTCTCTAATAAATTCACTTGTTTTTATGAATAAGGGGGTATGTCTTTCAATTACCATAAGCACAGCTATAATTGATTGAAGTACCTGTCAGTACAAAAAAGGGGAACAATCTCTCACTAACTAAACCATGGTATATGAAATATGTAGTTGAATACCCAATACGCGATACCGTATTGGGTAATTGAGATCAGTCTGCGGGGAATAATAGGAACGATATGGTGTATTTGTTCTGAGATTGGGGATCTTCAATTTCATATCTCGGTGTGGTTTTTCTTTTGTAATGTTTTCTTTTGATATTCGACTGTTCCTAATTACCCGCCGTTCTCAATAACCCCACCTTCCCCTAACGGATATTCCGAGTTGATGTGTGATGTGACCTTAAGAGCTAACTCAGACAACACTTCTATATCTGTTTTAGTTTATTTCTGTACTTTAATGGTCTCTTGACCAACTAATTTTTTAAGCATTCCACTTGAAAAAAAAGACGTCGCTCCCCGATAGGTGACTAAACAAAATTGATTGATGTACCCTAAACCCTCCATAACCTCACTGTCCATTCGTGGCTCACTTTCCACATTCATCAAACAAAAAAGTCCAACTGGTTCATCCGCATTCCCCCAAGAAACGCCGTTTGCCGTCAAGTAATCCAGATTTGTCCCGGCGAACAAAAACGGCGGTCACCATCCCGCGACAAAAACCGTGGCTCGTCACCGCCAGCCGACGATGGAGACATTTTCATGCGAATATTTTAATGGCGCCTGTTTAGGGATAAAATATCCCGATGCGGCACGAATACATCACGTATCAGTTACCCGATATAGCAGAAGGGTTATGGGGTTTTAATGAGACAAAAAAAAATTCTTACAAAACAAAATGCGAGGGTCGGAATTATTGTGTTATGTATTTGCTGATTATAATATTTTTATTACTTATGTAATTAGGTGAGAAAAATGTTGGATCATAAAAGCCACCAGGACATAGCTTCTACACTCTAAAACGCAGGACTGGTTCGATATAACGGGTGTAAAAGACATGAACGAACAGTCAAACGAAAACCATGTATTCTGCTCACCATCATAACATTTTTCTTCCTTTAGACTATACCTGGGAAATTGATAGTTACAATTTTATTGAAGGTCAAAGTCATATTTTTTTTTTCTTATTTTTATGAAAACATATTCTAAACATTATTTCTTAATTATTGTCCAAAGAAACATAACACTTTTTTTTAGTATTTCATAACAAAAAATGGCTTCAAAACGTCAGCGTTCAATGTAGCTCACTCGATGTGCACGGACAAAAATATCACGGTTTTGCGAGTTACGTGCGAGTTGAGCGCTTTACGTGGCGCAGCACAATTTGCAATATTTTTTAACACCAAAAAATAAAAATCATTTCCCAGCAATTATTTTTTGAAATGTGTCTTATTTTGACTTGTGTCTTTTGTCTTTGTCTTTTACACTCTGTATTATAAGCATGTATCTTATCAGCCTTATTCATAAACACCCAATAAACCTATTTTAGTTATCACCTTGTTAAAAAGTATTTTGCCTCATTCATCTCGTTCCAGAGTGACAGAGACAACAATTTGTAACTCTCTAATAAATTCACTTGTTTTTATGAATAAGGGGGTATGTCTTTCAATTACCATAAGCACAGCTATAATTGATTGAAGTACCTGTCAGTACAAAAAAGGGGAACAATCTCTCACTAACTAAACCATGGTATATGAAATATGTAGTTGAATACCCAATACGCGATACCGTATTGGGTAATTGAGATCAGTCTGCGGGGAATAATAGGAACGATATGGTGTATTTGTTCTGAGATTGGGGATCTTCAATTTCATATCTCGGTGTGGTTTTTCTTTTGTAATGTTTTCTTTTGATATTCGACTGTTCCTAATTACCCGCCGTTCTCAATAACCCCACCTTCCCCTAACGGATATTCCGAGTTGATGTGTGATGTGACCTTAAGAGCTAACTCAGACAACACTTCTATATCTGTTTTAGTTTATTTCTGTACTTTAATGGTCTCTTGACCAACTAATTTTTTAAGCATTCCACTTGAAAAAAAAGACGTCGCTCCCCGATAGGTGACTAAACAAAATTGATTGATGTACCCTAAACCCTCCATAACCGCACTGTCCATTCGTGGCTCACTTTCCACATTCATCAAACAAAAAAGTCCAACTGGTTCATCCGCATTCCCCCAAGAAACGCCGTTTGCCGTCAAGTAATCCAGATTTGTCCCGGCGAACAAAAACGGCGGTCACCATCCCGCGACAAAAACCGTGGCTCGTCACCGCCAGCCGACGATGGAGACATTTTCATGCGAATATTTTAATGGCGCCTGTTTAGGGATAAAATATCCCGATGCGGCACGAATACATCACGTATCAGTTACCCGATATAGCAGAAGGGTTATGGGGTTTTAATGAGACAAAAAAAAATTCTTACAAAACAAAATGCGAGGGTCGGAATTATTGTGTTATGTATTTGCTGATTATAATATTTTTATTACTTATGTAATTAGGTGAGAAAAATGTTGGATCATAAAAGCCACCAGGACATAGCTTCTACACTCTAAAACGCAGGACTGGTTCGATATAACGGGTGTAAAAGACATGAACGAACAGTCAAACGAAAACCATGTATTCTGCTCACCATCATAACATTTTTCTTCCTTTAGACTATACCTGGGAAATTGATAGTTACAATTTTATTGAAGGTCAAAGTCATATTTTTTTTTTCTTATTTTTATGAAAACATATTCTAAACATTATTTCTTAATTATTGTCCAAAGAAACATAACACTTTTTTTTAGTATTTCATAACAAAAAATGGCTTCAAAACGTCAGCGTTCAATGTAGCTCACTCGATGTGCACGGACAAAAATATCACGGTTTTGCGAGTTACGTGCGAGTTGAGCGCTTTACGTGGCGCAGCACAATTTGCAATATTTTTTAACACCAAAAAATAAAAATCATTTCCCAGCAATTATTTTTTGAAATGTGTCTTATTTTGACTTGTGTCTTTTGTCTTTGTCTTTTACACTCTGTATTATAAGCATGTATCTTATCAGCCTTATTCATAAACACCCAATAAACCTATTTTAGTTATCACCTTGTTAAAAAGTATTTTGCCTCATTCATCTCGTTCCAGAGTGACAGAGACAACAATTTGTAACTCTCTAATAAATTCACTTGTTTTTATGAATAAGGGGGTATGTCTTTCAATTACCATAAGCACAGCTATAAATGATTGAAGTACCTGTCAGTACAAAAAAGGGGAACAATCTCTCACTAACTAAACCATGGTATATGAAATATGTAGTTGAAAGTATTGAATTTTTGTGACAATTTTATACTTACCTACTATTATCATTATTTTATTATTAAACTAGCGCTCCGCACGCGACTTTGTCCAAGTATATTTTTTAGTAATAAAATATAACCTAGATTAAGTATATTACTCAGTGAAAACGTAACATTCTAATGGTAAACGAATTTTTAATATTGGTCCAATAGTTTTAAGTCTATTCATTACATTACAATTATTTCTCTTCATAACTATTGTAATATTGGTATAAAAATAAAATAATAAATATAATATTTTTAGAAATGAGTACACAGTGTCAGGATTGATAGACGAATATATTTAAATTTTAATAATGTCAACTACATCAGTCTATAATGGCCAGTTTTAGTTTATGTAAGAAAACCTTATTACAACACGCTCCCTTAAACTAACATTGGTCACATATATATGCAATAGACTGTACCTACAAAAACACTAACAAAAACATACTAAAGTTAAGAACTTATTGACAAGTTGTCAAAACAGTATTTGTGTTTTGGATATGGCAGCGCCTTAGTACAAATGTCTGCCACCATTTCAGTTGTAGGTTTGTACATTATTTTAATTAAGTTTTGTGCAACCGCTTCCCTAACAAAATGATAACGGACTGCTACATGTTTAGTGCGTTTGTGAAATACCGGATTGTAAGCTAACTTTTGGGCAGACTGATTGTCATTGTAAAGTTCTATTTCCTTATTACAATCGTAAATAACAACAGGCTCAGAATAACCCAATATTTCACCCAAAAATTGCTTCAAGTACATAGCTTCTTTTGTAGCTTCACTTAACGCAACATACTCTGCTTCGGTAGAAGACAAAGCAACACAAGTTTGTTTTTGACAAGACCATGATATAGTATTGCCATTAATTTTAAAAATATATCCTGTAAATGACTTACAATCTATATCGCTTGCCCAATCCGCATCTGTGTATCCCGTTATATGAAAACTTTTATTTCTGGAACTACTAGCTTTGAAAAATAATTTAGTATTTAAAGTTCCTTTCAGATAACGAAGTACACGTTTTGCGGCGGCCCAGTGTTCCTCAGAGTAACAAGAATTAAACTGACTTAAGTATGAAACACTATAAGACAAATCAGGTCTAGTCATTTGACATAGAAACATTAAAGAACCTATTAGTTCTCTGTAAGGCAAATTAACATTACAGGGATTTTTACTACGTATACGTTTTGTGTTTGGCTCTTTTTTTTTTTTTTTTTTTTTCAAATCAAATCATTTATTTGTGGTTCACATGTCAATTAGATCTTAAATAAAATTCATAGGTACAAAATGTGACCTGCCGTAAAAGGCGTACAAATGTCAATAAAATATCTAATAAGTTTGATCAATTTAGATTAATAAAATTTACACGAGCAGTTAATTACCTACCCAAATAAATAGTCTAACATTACCATATATAATTTGTCAAATACTTAAGTCATGAGTTTAGGTTTTTATCGTCAAAAAATTCTGCAATACTATAATAACATTTGTCAACTAGTAATTTAAATAATTTCTTTTTAAACATATTTATGTTTTCCTGTTTGATGACATTCGGTATTCTGTTATATATTTTAGGGGTCATAGCTAACACACTTTTTGACAATAACGAGGTATTAAATTTTTTTATACTAATTCTATTTTTATGTCTAGTATTCCTAGAATGAATTTCTGATACTTTTATAAATAAATTTTGATTAGTTTTCGCAAATACAGCAGTCTCAAATATGTAAAGCGAAGGAAGTGTTAGAATTTTTAATTCTTTGAAGTATGGCTTGCATGAGTCTGTAGTCTGTAGATTACACATCGATCGAATGCATCGTTTTTGAGCTTTAAAAACTGTTAGCTTGCTACTGGAATTACCCCAAAATATGACACCATATCTTAGGATAGAAGCTACATAGCCATGGTATGCCGCAAGTACAGCATCCATACTAGCAATTAATCTTAACTTATATAGCGCAAATGCAGATTTACTGAGTTTTTGGCATATGTAATCCGATTGATCTTTCCACGTTAAATTACTATCAATAATTAGACCTAAGAATTTTGTCACTTGTGTATCCCTAATTTGTTGTCCATTATAATTTATATTCATGTCATTAAACTTCCGTTGTCTTTGATAAAATTGCATAATGTTAGTTTTGTCAATATTTATTAATAAATTATTACATCTAAGCCAATTTATTATTGTTATAAGTGTTTCATTAATGTCAGCTTCATAATAGTCAAGTTGTTTACATTTAATTATAATTGTGCTATCGTCAGCGAAAAGAATCATTGGATGTGCAATATAGCTCGTTATGTCGTTTATATAAATGAGAAAGAGCAAAGGACCCAGCACACTTCCTTGTGGCACTCCAAAAGTAGTTTTTCTTATTTTCGATCGATAGGATACTTCCATTTTAGTTTTAGGGCAGATAAAACTTATTTCCGTGTATTGTTTTCTGTCCTTTAAGTATGATTCTAATAGGTTATAAACATTTCCTCTTATCCCATACGAGTATAACTTTTTTAATAGTTTGTCTCGGTCTACATAATCAAATGCTTTTGTCATGTCAAGATATATGGCAGCTACTGGATTTCTAATGTCAACTTCATTCATTATTTGATTTAATAAGTCATATATAGCTAAATTTATTGATTTATTTTTCCTAAAGCCTTTCTGTTCTTCAATCAATATATTCTGTTTTTCTAAATAACTATAAATTCTCTAAAGGTGTCTCTAAAGGTGTCTTGACAGGCTTACACTCAGTCATGCCAAATTTATCTAAAATTTGTAAAATGTAACGCTCCTGACTTATTGATAATTCACCACGACCTTTGTCATGAGTTATTTGAACACCCAAAGCATTATTTAACTTACCTAAATCCTTAATCTTAAAAGCTTTTGACAATGCATTTTTAAGTGAAATTGCCATATTTTTATTATTGTAAAACAGGAAGAAATCGTCTACATATAAAGATATATACAATATACCGATTTAATTCCTGATTGTTACATTACACGTGAGTGGTCGTAGTCAGTGCGCACCTCAACGCCGCGGTGACGGAGGGGACTCGTTAACATGTGGCATGCATGATCGAGGAGACAGCAATAAGCAGGGTCTGCACCGGGGCTAACACGGACATATTATAATAAAGAAAAAACGGCCAAGGACCTTTGAACAATTATAAAAGGACCCGTAGTCTATTAATTTTTATGTCTCTTATGGACTTTCAAAGAAACATCTATACAAGAAATATCTAGCAAGACAAGCTATGTATATGAAAATCGGGTATTCGGTACTAACTTTAGTACCGATTACGCTAGATTGCATAAAGGATTATTTGTAGTAGATTTCCATCTAGTTTTTCTTGCTAAGAAAAGTCTAACCAGAGTAACTCATAGGTATAATGATAAAGCAATATTACGAGAGAAACATTTTGTTTCGTCTTTCTAGTTCAAAACATGGCATCAGGTTCTCCGTGAAAATGTAAATTATGAGATAACTGTGGTTCCTTGATAAAATACTTAAAATACGTGATATTATAATAAAATAAAATAAAATATCTTTCATATCTATTAAATATCCCAGGAGATTTGCCGCTCGAATTTTTATACTCGTAACTGCTTTGATTAAGCTCTGTTTTCTTTATGAAAATATCACTGCTATTTCATAATGTTATCTAAATGTTAGAAACTTTAGTGCAAGTTTTTTTATGCTACAAGATGGCAAACAAGCATGCAGCCCACCTGGTGTTAAGTGGTTACCGTCGCCTATAGACGGTTGCAATATTAAAGGTAAATCACTTAACACTGCAAGTGCGTTGCCATCCTGGGGACTAAGATGATATGCCTTCCATGCCCTGTAATTACACTGGCTAGCTTTCCCCTCAATCTGAAACACAGCGAACTGCTTCACGGCAAAAATAAGAAAGGCAGTGGTACCTACTGCCTTTCTTATTCTCTGACCCTACATATGAGTCTACCACCTAGTAAACTCCAACATACTCCAACAAGTACTCCAAAATATGATTTACACGGTGCTAGGTGGTTGGAACATTATTTCACGTACTAGCTATATGTATACGAAACATCATTTAATTTTAAACTCCACTTTTTCTTAGCATCAGGTGGCCTTTTCATGTATAAAAAAATCTAGACAGTAAGCTTGCAAGGGAAACTTCAATTTATTTAAATATAGCAGAAGCGATAACCAGAATGATAATAAAATTGCAAATATTTATATATTTCCACAAGTTTCGATGCGGAACCCTATAAACTTGATACTTATTTCCATGTGGAATAATATTTACATCAGAATCGGGATCTCGTTGTTTTATTTTTGTCGTAAACCTCGATAGCTGTTTCGTAGCTACTATGATACAAATGGTGATGTGCCGTACTTTGATCCACGGGGGTGAGATATCACTCGCCAGCGGCACATGTTGGTGATATTATAGAAGATCACAAACAGAGAAAATTATGTTTGTAATCTTGTCCTTGAGATGAATTAGACTTAGCGCGCACGCGATTTTAATCGGTGCGATTTTTTAATTGCGTCAATAAATCATAAGCCACCATACGAACTACGCGTGTGATTTTTGTCGCAGTTCGAGGAGTCTAGGAGGTAGGTATTTTAGTATTGTTCACAGGTTAACAACTATTTTATATGGCGACTAAGAATCATAGTGCGCGCTTAGCGGTTGAAAAAACGTAGCAGTACCTATATTTGTAGGCCAATTAATAAGTGTAAGATATTGGACATGTCCTACAATTTGGTTGTGGCAAGTTTTTACACTGTAGGTAACTGTTTAGAGGAAAACTGTCAGCATTCGATTCACCGCACGGTTACCTTGTCCATAGTAGTTATTGCAGAGAGATATATATATTAATAAAAAATACGAAAACTGAAAAAAGATTGACTGCGAAATGAACACACGCCCACTGTTGCTGGAGATCATAGTACAGCTTCATCATCTTCATTTGCCTTTATAATATCTTTTCATTCACCAAAATGTGACGTGGACCTACAACCAACCTACAACAAAGAAAATGATGTCTATGCACTTTTAAATTTCTTTCTTAGTTTCTTTTTATATGCCCACTCAAATAGAAAGTTATTTTTTCCTACACTTGACTATACAACTGCATTGCATAGTCAAGTGTAGGAAAGAATAATTTTCTATTACATTTTAAGATGGTACTAAGTTCAAAGTGTAAAGCGTACACAGGACTAAACTGTACATAAATGCCAGTCTGTATAAAAATGTTATTCTTTAATATTTTACAATTTAAACAATAAGTCTATTATTATTTATTATTTCTTTTAATGTATTTCAAAAGTCTAAATTTTATTAAGTATAGGATAGTGTACTGAAATCCAATAAAATTCTGTGAAACTAAGCAGAATCTTCTATACTTGTTTTGCAGTACATAAGTGCAGATGTGCTTCTTACCTACACGAAAAAAATGTATGAAAAAAAATCTGCCAGTAGGCGTCATCAATTCTATTTCAGAACGAATAAGAAATCTCCGTCTCGATATAATTAGAAAAAATGACCAAAACGCTCGTTTAAAACTTCAACGACCCAGAGCGCTATCAAGATATTCGTATCGATTGAGAAATTCTGCGAGAAGGCATATTTGACTTTCATTTGTGGAGTACGAGTGCCTTCGCCTGGACGGGGTGCGGTGATGTCAGCAGTTCTGTTTGGCGCAGATGCTGTCTCGAGTGGAGGCCACTCCAGCGGTATTGGCTCGTTATGACACGTTTCTGTCCCAGACTGTCGGGGTTTTTCTTCAAATAGACTTTTGTACTTGTGATTATTGTTTTATCTAACCTTTGTAGAACTCGGAAATTAGAGTTAGATTGCGACCCAGAGATGATTTTGCTGCTCGACGAACTTATTCTGGCCGGAATTGTGTTGACGTCCAAAATTTTGGTACATTATAACGTGTACCTATAGATTGCATAAGTATAAAGGTTGTTAGTGGATCACAGTTTTCACCAGCTCACAATCTTTATAGATATATATATACCAGTAGCATAAATTAAATGTCAAGGTACCCAATTAAATGAAATGAAATAATAAATATTTTTATTCCATGACACTCTTTTCAATTTATTTTATAATGCAATACTTTTAGCGCTACAAAATTTAGTAAAACGTAGTATAATTCTACTTCTTGATCTTAATCTCATAATCATGGTGGCGAATATCAAGTGAAAATTGGTGTCAATAAACTTAAATTGTACCGTAGATTGAATTAAATATGAAGTCACGATACCTATTATCACAATAACTAAAAATCGGATGAAACTCAAAACTAATCTAGCCTTCATTCTATTCTATTCTTAATTAATGGCGTCGCGTCGCATCAAACGTACGCAGTTTGCCAATGTCAAGTGAAAAAACTAAAGCAACAAAAATTGTACGGTTGATTTCGGTTAAAAATGGAGTCTCTCAACACGTGTTTTTACTACAAGAACTCGGGAAAAATTCTAGTCTTCATATTTTGTCATAAGAAGATAAACATCTCAGATGAAAATACTTGTGTGTGTAATTATAATAAATTAATATGAGAGGTTTATCTATATATAAAAATGAATACTGACTGACTGAATGACTGACTGACATATCAACGCACAGCCCAAACCGCTGGGCCTAGAGATACCAAATTTGGCACGTAGGTTCCTTAGGCGGTCTAGGGATGCACTAATAAAGGATTTTTGGAAATTCACCCTCCAAGGTGGTGAAAAGGGGGTGAAAAGTTTGTATGGGAATCCGTCAGTTTTAAATCGATAAAAATTGGTATTTAGCTACTTAATTAGTTAGAAATTAAGAATGACGTATTTCAGGATTTTTGAAAATTAAATCCATAGGGGGTAAAATGAGGGATAAAACTTTGTATGGAAATCTGTCATTTTTTAAAGTAAAATCGATGAACATTGTATATGGCGCTTGAGTTAGAAGAAATAAGAAGAAAATTTAAACGCTGCCCTAAATAACTATTCTACGCGGACGAAGTCGCGGGCAAAAGCTAGTGTATTATACCTAAGTATAAGTTTTATTAGTCTCAAATTTCATTTCATTTTATGAAATTGAATTTTATATTAGGTCCGTTTATTTTTCATTCCTAGTAAATACACCGAAAACAACTGTCAGTTATTATTTTAAACAATTTCATAAATCAACTCGTTTTCGCCGATATTGATACTGCGCAAAATGGAAATACTGCCGCAGGCACGACAAAAAAACCGCTCGCTGAAATGACGTAGATAACGATAAATCTGTTACATTATGAACGGTTTCACGTGAATGATTACTTTTTATGATTATTAATTAACATTTTACTCTCCATATAAATAACTTTCAGATGCTATCAGCATGAAACATGTTATAGTTTTTGTTGCGAAGTCGTCCAATTATGTAAAACGCGATAGCAGTAACCGTGCCTGAGTTAACATTTTAAAAACTACCTCCAAGTTTAGCAGTTCCCAGTGCGCGAGTGCCGGGGATCTTATTAGAATGCAGCCTGAACGTTCTCGGCAAGTTGCGGACTTTAAGCACTGGCTTGTTAAAACAGAAAGAGTTCAACAAACGCGACCTCCCGGGAGGACCATCCACCCAAGTACCCTCTCTCGCTGCTATTTCAAACAAATAAATAAATATTGACCATTAACTACTAACATTTCACGTGAACGTCTCCCCTGAGAAGAAATACTTGTAATTTATTCGACTCTAGACGAGCAGCTAGAAATTTTCTTGCCAAATAAAAAGGTAAGAATTGTGCCGACGCGTAATGGCCGAAAGTCTGCAGATGATTTATTGCTTATGTAAATGTGTTTCAGTTTATAAACGACCTTTTACAATTGTTGAGGAGAATGTTCCTAATATACCTATTAGAAACTGATAGAAAAAATCTTGTTTAAACTGACAGGGCCTCGCAAACAAAGGCGATAAAGAAAAATAATATCTTCGATCAGGCTTAATTAATGTCAATAGCAAAACTATCCGAACAAAAGTTTTTCCAAGAATGACATAATCGAGTCCGGGTCTAGAGACAGGAAAATTCCAACAATTTCAAAGGAAGCCTCCAGGGCGAGTTCCAGAGAATCGAGCCAACATTCAGACGGGCTTATCTCAGATCTTAACAGGCCCTGATGTGGAAACCGCCGCTTCTACGAACCTACGTCACACGCCGCGGTGACATCGTAATAATTGCGGGCGAGTTCCCATAATCGATACAATGAACGATCGTCGCATCGAGTTACAGCCACAATCGATTCCTATTCCCGTGATTGTTCTTGACGATTGTAGATTTTATCGCCGCTCGTGAACGATGTCGTTGTCATAATTGATGTGCGCTATTTATCGTTGCGCACACAAGAAATGTTCCACTGTAGTTGCTGTATCGTTTAGTACTTACTCGTGAAAGGTGCGGTTTTCTTAGAAAACTGTCTTTAACTGAACTATGAACAAAACATTTGCTACTAAGTGCCAATTGAATATCCACTTTCTCCATATTAATAAGATTCAGGTTGTCACGCAACAGCAACAGTTCCGAAATATAGCCTAAGGAACAATACCGAAAAAGGGTAGGCAAATTGATCAGCAAAATAATGCGCGTTTTCTGTATCCCGGTAATTAGTAATAATATTTTGTTCTTAAGTAATAGTACTACTTCAAGTAATTAGAACACGCATAATTTATCCAATTTGTAATGAAACAGTAAAGTTAAGAAGAAGAAAGAGCTGCCCAAATTTTCATTCGATCCCAAATTGTTAATAACAAATTAGTTCACGTCATTGATACAATAATCATAATGTTATTGATTACGAAACCAGCCTCGTTCTCAGGTGAAGACTTACAACCACACAAACAATGGCTCCTGTGAACATTCTACATGCGCACTACGGGTGATCCAATTGATACGTACTGACAATCCGATACTGGAATACGCAATCGGAGCCAATGTCTCTATAAGCGATATCGATCTCTTGAAACATTATCAATCAGTGAACTAGTTCAGTATGTACTCAATTCGGTATGTCGCTATATCTGTTGAGTGAAACGACCTCAGTGTGATATGTCTGGAAGGTTGCTCCACTTCGATACATTTAAATATGTCTCGTCGAGTTTATTTGAGGCCGTGTGACGTCATTGCCAGATACCAAAGGTAGACATTAAGATTGCAGCTCCAAATTACTTTAAAAGCTATTCGGTCTAGTATTTTCTGCGCAAATATTTGCAGTTGTTATTAAAATGTTCGCTGCAAAATATGCGCGACTGTAGCTAAACACGGCACACACTAATGGAAATTTGAAATGAAAGCAAACAGCGTTCACAGTATCATCTGGACTGTTTGCATGAAACAAAACACTCGAATTAATAGTCAGACTGGCGGCTGTTATAACTATAGCAGTGTCCACTCTAGTAACCACGAGATTGTAATCATAATGTTGGTTATCAGTATTGACATGACTGTTATTACAGTTACCTAGCTATGAAGAGGTTTTGTGATTTCATCCCAAGTAGGGTTGTAGTCCGTAAAAATGTAATGCTAAATCCTATAGGCTAGCTTAAGGCTAGCAGTATTATCGATATCAAGACATATTGAACCGTCATCAAATAAAATGGGAGCAGGCTAGGAGAAAAAAAAGAGATTTTGCGAAATGTCTTTAGATATTTGTGTGTTTAACTGAATCCTAGATGGATGGATGATCTGATAACATCTACAATTAATTTTATAAGTCTGAAAAGTTTGTTTGTTTCTTTGAACGCGCTAATCTCAGGAACTACTAATCCAAATTGAAATATTTTTTTTGTTGAATAATCCATTTATCAAGGAAGGTTTTAGGCTAAAAAAACTCCGACGCCGCTGGCATTCAATAGTATTAAATTAGTCCCCAATTCCCCATCGTTAAATCTACATTCTTTTTTAACATTCTACGTATACGTTGCCGCGTTCTTATTTCTTCTTCTTTAAAGTTGTACGTACGTTGCCATGTTCTTCGTTCTTCTTTGTTGAGTTTCTTCTCTTGTCGTTTTCTTTGGATTTTTTTATTATGGACTAGTTGAATTGATGGAACACTTTGTCCATTCTCACACCAATTGTCTAAACTTATTTAGTAACTCGTATTAAGAACTTTAAGAAGTATTGCTAACAACTTACTCATGGAAAACTGTCACTGTTAGCGTTTAGATTTAGCTCAAAGTAAAAACTTCGCTATATTTAGTTGGGAGGCTTTCAAAAATGCTAAGTGGTTAATCGGCTTTGAGTGTGGGGCGGCGGCCTTTGATCCATTATTCCGCGCCGGCCCGCTCGCCTCAGTAAAGACAGATATCTGGCGGACCCACCGTCTTATCGCCCTATTGTATTTCTTTATACTTTTTTAAGTTTGCTCTAAAATAGGCTATGTTTGTGGCTTCACTGCAATATTATGTTTCGAGACACCGAGGGAATGGTAATGTGAACCGTTCTGACAAACCTTATTCATTTAAAACTGTTTATCCTGAACAGAATACATTATGTATTGATGTGAAAAGTTTGAGTAACAAAACTGATTTTAAAATGTGAGTAAACAGGATTTATACCACGTAGGTACCTCGAAAACCGAGTACTTGGTATTAAATGCAGTATTCTCACACTTTGATATTAGTAACCACGTAAGTTTAAAACAATACATGACTGATTGTTTTTCTTTGTGACGATTATTGCAAAACCTTTATTACTTGTAAACACATAAGATCGTTAGTATAATATATCATATATTTGTTGGTAATTTGCTTAATTTAGTCCCCTTCATGTTTCACAGTTAAATATTGTGACCTTCCCTTTTGGGTACTTTGTTAATTTCATCATTGCTGTGGTGAAGAATGTGTACGCATTTTTGTATCAATTTTGATGTCCATGTTTTTTGAAATCATATCTATTATCTGAAATTACCTCAGTCCATTGAATTTAGTCTGCTTTGAATAATTGTCTTGTAATGAAAATTTGTCTGCTATGATAATGGAATAACGTTGCAAATTGTTTGACGAGAAACTTCAGTATTATGTAGCCTGCAGCCGTCTGTAGAATAAAGTTACATTCATCTATCTATTTTTTTTCTTCACACACTATTATTGACACATGACATTGGTATTTGAATACTTACTGATTAAAACTAGCTTACTTTTGGAAAAACCTGTACTAGTAATAACTTGTAAATGATTGAGTAATCACTTGGAATTTATTATGCTAAAATATTTAAATTCGGTATTTCAGTATTTGGGTTTTTGTGTGTAGGTAATTAATACAAAATTAAGCCAGCTTTGATAGTTTGGAGATTATAAGTTACTAAATTAAATAAATAGTTTTCCAAGTAGGTAGATGTAAACTTTTTTGATGTGTGCTCACAATATTATTATTTAAGCGTAAAAAAACAAAACTGTCTCATTTAAGTCAAATAAGAAGGAAAGAAAAGAAAACTTTCTTAGTGAAAAGCATTAAAAATACCAATTATTTTAACAATGACGTAAATACACACGCACGTCGGCTGCAAATTGCACGCCGTTCAATGTTAATATTCGCTCGGTTACAGTTGCTATAATTTCGAGATAGCAAAATTACTGTCATTATTTGCGAATTAACCCGAGCCAGCTTAAATGATTCCATTACCAACTATGTTGCAAATTATGTCGTCAGAATGGAGAGAAACAAACGCAATGTTTCATTCCGGAAACAATTATTTGGTAAAAACGGTGTGCGTGCGGAGAATCGAACCCGTCATGCGCACATTCCGCGCCATACGTGACTGGCCAGACGCACTCGGTGCAAACTAAATAGGGTACAGAAGGCAAGCATCATCCTAACCACCACCGTCCACGTCCACCCATCTAATATTCACTTTTTTTTGACGGGGAGGTAAAAGCGTTCCCTCCATACCCACTAAACATCCTCCCCGTCCTGACCTTCAGTGCGCTATTACGGGACAGCTCGGGATCTGCGCACGTGAGCGCAACTACACCGAGACCGTTCCAACGCGGTCAGCGTCTACGCACTCCTTGCACCAATTGGTGGCCAGCAGCCACTCCTCCACCGACGGCTGCTCGACCTGGCGCGTTCTCCTGACGAGGACACCGTGGCCCAGAAAAAACAAAAACAAATCGACGATGGCATGTGACTTCGAATGCCAAGGTAACACACTTGATATCAAAAGCCACACACCCGCCGAGAAAGTTTCCCCACTACGTTACCAAGGTCACAGGGAGGCTTCCGGACGTGGACCCCACCCGTTTAATCTTCCTAGCCTAGGTATTCGGCGTCCTTGTTGGGGAGACCGTTGGCACGTAAGTCTTCCTTCGCGACATCAAGCCGGCATTTCTTCTGCCTGCTTCTTTTACTGTCACCTGGTGGAGTGTTTGTACTTCACTTTATATAAGTACTTACACTCTAGTGTTGTGTAAGTTACACTAACATACATACACGATAATATAATCGAGCTCATTATCCCAAAAGGGGTCGAGCAGAGCTTCAGGTTACATTCGGTTAGACACAAAGCCTCATTTGGCAGTATGGGTCATAGAGTATCACAGAAAAGTTGCTACTATACCCAAAAAGGACACCAATCCCAAAATTAACGATCCTACAGTAAACAAACCAACTAAAGCAAACGACCAGGACAGTTGTTACACTCAAAATCATGTCAGCAGGCCGGTTAAGCTACGCTAAAGTTATCAAAAATATAACAGGAAAAAACGGTGCAGTCCACGGTCCACAAATAGGACACACTACATCTCATCCTGTGACCTGGATACATTAAAACCATCCGAGGGAGTTTCTCAGCCTCGTTTGAAGAGGGAGACAGTCGGAGTGCAACGCGAGGAAACTCACAGCCACATCATAAGTTTTTCAACAAGACAAGATTTTCAACTCCATTTCAGCATTTCCGACGGCTGGTGTCAGGCGGGCGGCCGGCCAATAACCTACTGCCAGTATAGTGACATATCGACTCTAAATAAATCAGGAGCAGGGTAGTAAAAAGAAGACTAGAAAAAAACACGGATGCAGAATAAAGAAAAAAAAAAGAAAAGAAAAGAAAATAACTTCTGAGATTCTTACGTGGGTAATGTTTAACCTTCTGTGCTCTGTTTGTTTTGTGCGCATGGCGACTGCGCTGTTGCACATGATAATAGAATTCTTTGTTTGCTTCTTAGTAACGTTTCAAATTTTGCTGCGTTCTGCGATTATTTCGTCGATCGATCGTTAGCAAGAACGTGCACATTTTTCTTTTGTAATTTGAGTAACAAAAAGTCAATTACTTACGTTATGCTATATACTTTCATAATTATGATCTCATTAAAAATTTTTTTATTGATCTAATAAAAAAACTTATTATAGTTAAGTCACGCCCTTCACTCAATTACATAACAAATGTAATTTTTCAGTCATAAAAAAGAATGCATGACTAACAATGATTATTATAAAAGATGACTAAGAAGTATTTATATTCATATTATTTATATCTATTCTTTCTTCTTTTTAAATAAGATTTGTATTTAAAAAAAAACTATTAATTAGTTTAGTTGTTTTGAGAATAAATAAGGCAAAAACAGAATGGTAATAATGGAATAAAAGTTACATTGGTATGATAAAAATGGACCGAAAATGAAATTTTATTTTTTCAGTCGTAAAGTTGCGGGCGAAAACGAATTTCGATTTGTAACAATTAAATATAAAAATCGGGAGTGGTCTCCCCTTGACTTTCTCCGAATACCGGAAACGACTCAAAAGTTGTCATACATGCATGTTAAATTTTGGTCACCCACCGATTACCGACCGCGCACTTAGTTGCTTAACTTTCGTGACCTACGAGTCAAAATTTGATA
Source organism: Elophila nymphaeata (assembly GCA_955850985.1). Lineage (NCBI taxonomy): Eukaryota > Metazoa > Arthropoda > Insecta > Lepidoptera > Crambidae > Elophila > Elophila nymphaeata. The sequence goes on along the minus strand of OY039066.1, from coordinate 22,530,835 downwards.
GAAACTTTATATTTTGATGTCATCACGTATGTTAAATTTGGTTGCAATAAGTTAAAGCATGCTCGAGTTATCGTGCTAACGCACAGACACACACACACAGTCATAATTCCTAAAACGGTATATTTAGATTAAGGAGGTCCAAAACGTGTAAATCCGTCAAAATCTCGAGGTCGAATTTTTTGACGATCACAAGACTTCCTCTATACTTACGAGAAAGTAAAAATGGAATATTTAATCTGCAAACATTTCAGCATGTATAATAAGTAGGCTTATACATATTATTTAAGTTTCGTAGTGACTTAACCATAACATAGATATCTACAGCCAACGCAAGAAGTAATTATTTATTTATTTCAAAAACATAAGCAAACGTAAAAAGCAACGAATAAATATGTGTTTTGACGTCATGTTTTGGCCGAGTCGTGAACGATAAACAATTTTATCGATTCAAAAGATACACAATCGATTCCTGCAGTACATCCGTCGTATTGTTTCCATTATTCAGAGCGGCTGACCCCGGGCGACCTGGTGACGTGAAAAGCAAAAACTGTTTTTGGTTTGCGTCGGCTCGCACAAGGCTAGGCATGGCTTTTCACTACTTTCTCTTAGACTTTTTAATGGGATTAATAAACCAATATGCGTAGCCAAAATAGTAAACAGACTTTCAATACTAACACCACAGCAAACGGACAAGTAATATAATATATTATCAGAAACAGCAAAGAAATTGAACGTTGAACGATCTGTCCCTTTCTTAGCAAAGTTCATTTAAGGGTGCGTTCCAAAACGATCTCAATTTACTCGGGGTAGAGTAAATGGTAGCTCAATATTGGTCGTTATTAAGAAGCGCTTTCACCATTGGTTAGTTTTATTAAACTATAGTTAATTTACACCAATTAGAAAGCTTTCTTACGCTGTCTACTTGGCTTCACCTTATTTTGGAACGCACTCTAAATAAAGAATTTATGTTTTTTTATGTAATTTGGTTGACTGACAAGCATACGGCCGGCCTGGTGGTAGCAGTCACGGTAGCCTATAGACGCTTGCAACACAAAGGTGACACTCGCGCGCTGCCAACCTTAGCGTGGGGCCACACTAGCCGGTCGTTCTTTGCTACCTAGAAAAGATCATAAAAACGGGTTCATCGTAACACACTCACCGGTTATTCTTAATGTAATTTGAATATATTTATTTTAATTCGTTCAATTTATTTAATTTTATAATTTTAATTTTCCATTCAATTTATTTAATTTTATAATTTTAATTTTGTTTAATGTATTAATTATTCAATTGTAATTGTAATATTGTACTATGGGTGTAATTTACCTGAAATAAAGTTTTTTTTTTTATTATTATTATTAATCGCCGGCGCTCAGTCGTAGTCTAAGTCGTAGTCTAGCGCTTGCCGAGAGAGGTACTCGTGTACCTTTGTTATATAATACGTAAAAAATCGTAATGGACGATAATGAAGTCATAGCCTTTTTCTTAAAGTGTGTAAAAAAGGACATACTGCATATCCCATAAACACGGGAATTTTTGGATATGTAAAATAAGAGATTCTGTCGATCCCGCCATTTTCCGCAACTCTGCAACGAGTACACGCAGGAGCACAGCTACCGGCGGCGTACTGAATAAAGCAAATCTCGGAGGGGCGTGGTCCCGTTGCTTGCTTACCGGGCGTTCTTTCCGTTTCACACCGATAGGTGTGTGATGGGTAGTACATTTTGTATTGCATTCTTGCCTTCCGGTTTTATGGTCTTTTCTAGGTAGCAAAGAACGACCGGCTAGTGTGGGTCACTCTGAGTCTTTCTCTACCCCGCGGAGCTCTAACACCCTTACTCACCAACAGAAACACTACACCACAAAAATGTGTTATTGGGCGCTCCAAACTCGAGCGGCTAATCCGCTATGCCCTACGTCGAGATAGACTGTATAGTTAGGTATAAGAAAAGTGCTTTTCAATGTGTTCAATTGTCATACTTTTTTGCTAGAATGTTCATAGTTTCACCGATAGAAAGTTGATGCATCCGTAAGATAATATTATATTACGAAGACAGCGTTAACAAGAATGATTGCATCATTATTAACAACGTGTCTTGCGCTGCCTGAGAATCTTTTCTAACCGTCTTCAAAAAAGGAGGAGGTTTTCAATTCGACTGCAAGTTTTGTTACGTGTGTTAACGTCCTCGTAGTTGTTTACTGGGTGTACCGATTTTGAAGATTCTTTTAACGTTTGGAAGCTGGTGCTTGTTGCGTGGTCACAATAAAATTTAAGCGACATCTGACGAGTATTTTTTGAGTTGTCCCTAATAATGCCTCTTTCATTAACATCGATGAAGGAGTTTCTCCCGAGTTCTTGTTGTAAATTTTTGTTACTTTAGTTACATTTTCACTCGACATTAGCAAAATACGTATTTTTAATGCGTCAAGAATAGTATAGAATAGACCTAAAAAAAATATATATTTTTTAAACATTTTAAGACGGATTTTTATTATAAAAAATCTATGAACTATCCACATCACAATGCGCTTGTATTACATCTCGATCGATTTCAAATTGGAGCTCTAAAACCTGCACCATTTCTAAAGTACATGTTTAACAAAGCTGATTATAGTGCTATAAATTTGAAAATACTGAATATTGATTGGCATAATGAGCTTACAACAAAACCCTTTAAAGAAGCAGTTGAGTTCTTTTATAAAACATTTAACTCGTTAAGAAATTCGTATGTTCCATGTAAGCAGGTCACTAGTGGATCTTATCCACACTGGTATACACCAGCTCTCAGGAAAATCATCAAAGAAAAGCATAAATACCGTAAAAAGTTTAAAATGTACGGTAATAAGTCAGACGAAGACTCATTCAAAACACTGCGTGATCGTGCCCGAAGTATTGAGAAGGAGTGCTACACGAAGTACATGGAGTCTATAGAGGAGGCCATCCAGCATAATTCCAAAAACTTCTGGACTTTCGTTAAGTCGCGAAAGAAAAATAGTTCACTGCCCGGTTGTATTCAATATAATGGGGTCAGTTTTGTTACTGGTGATTCTATCTGCCAGGCCTTCTCTGATTACTTCTATTCAACATTCCTTCTGAACTCCAATACTACACAAGCCACAAGCATGACTCTGTCCTCTGGGGAGCCTTCGTCGTCTTTCCACTCTATACGAGTTGAGGTACCTCAGGTCTGTGCCTTGCTGCAAAAACTTGATCCAGCGAAGTCTGCAGGCCCTGACCATCTCCCGGCAATATTTCTCATAAGATGTGCTGATACCATAGCTGTTCCTCTTACCATCTTATTCAGGAGATCACTAAACGAAGGCATAGTTCCAGAGATATGGAAAAGAGGATACATAACTCCTATCTATAAAAAGGGGAGCAAAACTGACGTCACTAACTATAGACCTATCTCAAAGCTGTGTATTGTGTCTAAAGTTTTGGAGAAAATTATATATAGGCAAGTCTATTCAGTAACTAGTCACCTGTATAGTCCTTCTCAGCACGGATTTCTTAAGGGTCGATCTACCGTATCCAACTTGGTGCTGTTTAATGAATTTTTAACCAAGTCAATGGACTCTGGGCTGCAGGTAGATGTTGTTTACACGGACTATAGTAAAGCATTTGACAGAATTAATCACACGCTACTTATATCTAAGCTTGCTAGTGTTGGTGTATGTGGCGATCTCCTCAGATGGTTTTCTTCCTATATCGATAACAGATCTCAGGCAGTAGTGGTTAGTAGTTATATTTCCAGCTGGGTCACAATACCAAGCGGAGTTCCACAGGGCTCGTTGCTGGGGCCCCTACTGTTTATAATTTTCATCAATGACATTGATAGATGCTTCGAACATTCCAGCTTATTATGTTTTGCCGACGATATGAAAATCTTTACTCCAGTCGGCTCCCAGGCATGCGCAGAAGCATTGCAGTCTGACCTCACTCGGCTCGAAACTTACTGTCAATTGAACGATTTGGATCTTAACCCGGCTAAATGCAGTATCGTAACTTTCACTCGCAAACAGAACTTTGTTCTCTTTGATTACGAGCTTAAGAGTAAATCACTTCAAAGACTGTCAGTTGTTCGTGATCTGGGGGTTCTTCACGATGCAAAATTAATATTTGACTCTCATATTGATTGTGTAGTTTCCAAAGCCATGAAATCGCTTGGATTTATAATGCGATGCTCTAAGGATTTTAAACGCACAAAAACACTTAAAATTCTGTTTTGTTCTTTAGTTCGTAGTCATCTGGAGTACGCAAGTCAGGTCTGGAACCCTAGATATGAAGTGTACATCTCGCGGCTTGAAAACGTTCAACGTAAATTCATTCGCTTCTTATGCTACCGCAACAATTTGCGCTACCACCCTGACGAATACACTCGGCTTTGCAAAAGATTTCACTTGCTCCCGCTTGAGTTGCGTCGTGAAGTTAATGACCTGACGCTTTTGCTAAAAATAGCATCGAGTTCTGTTGATTGTCCGCAACTGTTATCACAACTATCTCTCAGGGCACCTTTAAGGTCATACAGATTTATCCCACCGCTAAACCTACCAAAAGTTAATACAAACTACCGGCAGAATACGTATATGTGGCGAGGGTGTAGCACTTTCAATCGTTTGTGTAGGGTTCATGACTTGGATCTATTTAATACGAGTGTGGGGGCGGCGAGAAATGCTATAAGTAGGCAATTCTTTGGTCGAGATAGAAACTAAGTGTTACAGAATGGCATGAAATCAATATTCCTCTATTGTAACGTTTTGTGTTGTACCTTATGTAACGTTTCGTAACTCATATTTTGGTGCTTTATTGTAATATGCCGTACTGTTTCTACCTAACTATTGTATTTTAAGATGTGTAAATTGTTAACATAAGTTATTCTAGTTTTACTAGTGGGGACCTCTAATTGGCCTCAGTTGTTACTAATACGTCTTTTTAGTTTATAAGCTGTTGGTCTTCCTAAAATAAAATAAATAAATAAATAAATAAATAAATGAAATTAGAGTCTAGATGCAATACTTAGCCAGTGCGAGAGAAAACGTAAACGCAGCACTAGCGACACTGGCCTTGTTGGCCTGTAAGGTATATAGCAGATGCTATTAAAATTATAAAACACAAACTTTTAAAGTCACTGTTTATATTATAGACCGGACTAAGTTATAGACAAATCTAATTTTAATGACAGTGTCAATATAATTTTCAAAATATGACTAATTAGGTACTCTATCGTAGCGGCCACGGAGGTCCGCTACGGTGCTTAACGCCTCTTTAGAAATTACGGATTGTAAGTAAGTACCAGGGAAATCTAATATATCTGCCACCATTGACGTGGGCGGGCAAATACAAAATTGTTCACACAAACTGCCGGGTTTCTATATTAAATGGTATTTATAATCTCCAATCAAATCAAATGCTCCTTTATTAAGCTGAAGCTCTTTCTCATCAAGCATTTTTGTAAAGTACAATGTGTACTTATCTATACGGCATTCCGTGGACCCAAAGCAGTAGTAATTTGAGCTTTATCGTTACGAGGTTAAGGGTACGTGTCTGCCGTGATGCCTGATAAGCCGATCTGTGAGTAACGAGGCTTAATTGGTCCACGACACGTTCCCTGACATAACATAACACTTCTGATAGCGTTCGTGATTGCGGTTTTGTTCCGGAGCGTAACTTGATAAAAACCACCTTGAAGAAAATTAAATGTTGGTTCGTTACTTATTAAATAAGTCATGACGTCACCGTCGCTTTTTTGTTTTTTTTATTATTATTATTCTCAAATAGTATCCATTCCATACAAACTTGTTACACAATATTGAGTGATAATAAAACAAATGTGTTGCTTGGCTCCGTGTGCCGCATCTTAATTATGCATACAAACCACTTTCGCATACAAAATTGCAGATATTGTTTGAACATTGCGGATGACCTTATTTAATAATTATTCGCGAGTGTCGCAATTATAAATAACTTGTAAATTTATTGTCTATTATCTAATTGTATTCTATTTACATTTGTAACGATGTCGATAGTTAATTAGAGCAAAACACGTAATTTTATCAAATTGTTAGTAAATTTGTTTATTAATTGTGCAATATATAGAATCCAAGGATCCAATCCAAAATACCAAAAACTTGTACGCACCCTGGTGTTTTGCATATTCCTGTACCGGTGCCAAAACTTGGACACTGAGAAAGGTGGATTGTAACCGCATAGACGCTTTCGCGATGTAGTACTGGAGTCGTCTGCTGCATATCCCCTGAGGGTACTAGCCAAGTGGCAAACGATACAACGTTTCTATCGTACGAAATAATAATAGCCTCCCATCCACTAGAGTTTATTTTGCCGGAATGCCCAATTTTTATGGAATGAATTCTAGTAGATGGACAAAGCGCGAAAGAATGACGGTGTTAAAATCTCTAATTTTTGACTACGGTCGCCATAGAGCTTTCTCACTAAAACGTCAGTTTGATAGGTACATTATATTATTTTCGTTATGCGTTCGGCGCAATTGATTGGTTACTTGGCTAGGCCCTGACGGCACGACGCACCAACACACCAATTCTGCGGTAACTCTAAATCTCGACCAGGCTATCTACCTACGTAGAGTTCTTGAATACTTCGGTCACATTGCCAGAAGGAACGGAGGTAACCTCGAGAAATTTAGGTCACTGGCAAAATATAACGGAAGAAGAAATGTTCGCAGCACTATGCGTTGGATAGACCAGGTTCGCGCCACTCTGGAAACCAAATATTAACTCATTATTGCACGTAATAACATTTGTGATTTACAAAAAAACAGTGCAGTTTGCAAGAGTGAACTTATCTCTATAATCGATTTCTTCCAGCCAACCCAAAAACCTGGGTGAGATACAAGTTGTTAAATGTCGACCGCAAATATCATTGCGAACAAGGCAGACAACAGATCGAAGTTTTCCTCAATACTTAGGAATCAGTGATTTATTATAAAACGAGTTATTTATGATTTACTTAAACATTAAATGTTTAAAGATAATTCTAAACCGTCTTTCGTAAGTAGGTACAACGACGTGCCTACCAAAATTAAAAAATCCAATAAATTTTATTTCGCCTCTATAAATTAGTCACACACATTAACCTTTTTTATCAAAAAAATATATTGAGAAAAGAAAGCAACTATTATATTTTCGTCCTGTCCAATGTTTTTAAAACTTATTTTCAACAGGTAGTACATACGTTGTCAACCAAATAAAATCATTTACTGAACTATGTCGAGTAACGTAAGTTTTCTTTGTTTGCTTAAATGTTTGAATTACAAACGCTTGGAGTAAGGCTGCTTGCATAATGTAAAACTATTAGGGCTCCTACAGTCTTCTAAAACCAAACTACTCTTACACACAAATGCGATATCAATAAGCACTTTTTATACTTAAGTTTAAGACGCCGTCGTGGTAGAGTGGTCAGTAACGCTGCCTACACATCAAGCGGTCCGGGTTCGAGTCCAGGTAGGAGAAAATGTTAGTGTGATGAACACGAACATTTGTTCGCGAGTCATAGTTATTTATGTACTTATTTAAGTTTATTCATCATAATATGTTATTAAGTTTATTTATACTATTATTTTTAATAAAGTACGTTATCTAGTATCCATAACACGAGTTCTTAATGATACTTAATTTTGGCTAGATAATTGGTGTGAGCGTAGAAATATATAAATTATAGGCATTATTAAGTTAATGAAAGTGGTACCTACCTATAAAGTTAAATCAAAAGATAACATCCAAAAGTTTCCAACTTATTAAAAACAGTAAGGGAGTTATGACTTAGACCGTTCCCGAGGTCGTCCCGGCAACCTTGACCTCGTGCGACCTTCCCGGGTGACCTTCGCTACACGTGTACACTTCCTCCAAAAGGATGGCCTTTTGATAAAGGTGAATCGCCATTATAACACCCAGTTTTGCGACGATAATACTCCGCCAATAATACAAACTTACATACGTATGATCACGGACGTAGTTCCAACACGGGTCGAGCACCGCTTCAGGTAACATTAGTTACTCATAAGGCCATATTTATTTATTAAATTAGGCACACAAAACAGAATTATAATCACGACAAGTTAAGAACAAACACAACAAACACAATGGTTGACTGCAACTCCACAGACATGTGTACACACCATGTTAAGCGAACATCGAGCAAGAATCACAAATTAACATAATTATTATATTATAAAAAATTTACATGTTATTACATTATCAAAAAATTAACATTATTACATTATTAAAAGTTGACATAAGTATTATTATATTATTAAAAATTTAAACATTATTATTATTTTTAATTAACATTGAAACAGTATAAAGTTACTTTACAATTTTATATAGAGAGGATTTCCATTTACAGAGGGATGAGTTGTAAATATCAGGCTCATCGTCTCGTTCATTCAATAATGCGTTGAACTCACGACTCATTCTAAATATCTGGCATATCTGGCAGTACGAGCCATGCAGTGCGTCCAAATCGAGACACGTTGCCAGCCTGTCGCAGGCATAAAAGGAGCACCAAACCCAAAAAGTAACAATCATTCAGTAACAATCATTCAGTAAGCAAACAAACAAAAGCCAACAACCGACAGATGTTACACTCAAAATCATCTTAGAAGTAATATAAACTTAACTAACAAGTGAAAATATTTAGGGAGGTGAGCTGACTCTGTTCGCTTGTCCTGAAGAGGTACTGCCGTCATATTCCAAGAGACCTCTGGAATATTATACCGGTACTTTCCCAGGGTGTATGCAAAGTATGTGCAAATTTCCGGTTCTCAGTTTTCTTAGTGAAATTGCTAGTTGTAAGTACATTTGTCCAGCTACTACAATCTTCTCAAAGTTTATCGCTGAAACAAAAGTAAAGCAATATGGTTTTTCAATAGTATTGATAAGATTTCGATTCCGATTCCTTAAAAGTTCCGAGAGAAGTTAAATAATAAATTTACAAACTACAAAAACAATGATTGATTTGTATTTATTAATAGAGTAAAATAACATACGTTTGTAATTATACTTACGTTCACCAGTTTTTTCTGTCTTTGCAATTTGGAACGGGAATAATAATTTAATCTTGATTTCCACCTAGTCGCAATTTATTACTTTCTCGTATACGTAGTATACAGGCTATAAAAGACATGAGCAGTCAAACGAGAACCATGTATTCTATACATCAAAATAAGTCACATTTCAAAAAATAATTGCTGGGAAATGATTTTTATTTTTTGGTGTTAATAAATATTGCAAATTGTACTGCGCAAAGTAAAGCGCTCAACTCGCACGCAACTCGCAAAACCGTGATATTTTTGCCAGACGGCGGCCCCGTTCGTTTGTGTCCGTACGCATCGAGTAAACTACATTGAACGCTAACGTTTTGAAGCCATTTTTTGTTATGAAATACTTAAAAAAATGATAATGTTTCTTTGGAAAATAATTAAGAAATAATATTTAGAATATGTTTTTTCATAAATATATGAAAAAAAAAATATGACTTTGACCTTCAATAAAATCGTAACTATCAATTTCCCAGGTATAGTCTGAAGGAAAAAAAATATTATGATGTTGAGCAGAATACATGGTTTTTGTTTGACTGTTCATGTCTTTTACACCCGTTAGAGGAAGTCTTGTAATCGTCCAAAAATTCGACCTCGGGATTTTCACGGATTTACACGTTTTGGACCTCCCTGAGTCCAAAAATACCGATTTTGGAATTACGTATGTGTGTCTGTGCGCTAGCACGATAACTCGAGTATGCTTTAACTTAGTACCGGTTATCATCTAAGCTTTTCAATAATCTCGTTCCTCTCATAATCTGTCCATTTCTTATGCAGGTTACCTCTTCCCCTAAATCTCAGACTTTCTTAATATCGTTCCTTTTATTGCTTCTTGTAACGTGATCATAGCAGACTAAACGATTCCCTTTCAGTTTTTCCTATAAAGACTCATTCCTTATTTCATGAATTCTTGTCGAAAACATTTTTTTTATCAACAATTTGAACTTAATCAATATAATAATAACCAAGCATTTTGAAAGAAATTGTGAGATGCCACAAATGCAATATTTGTAAGTAGTCACATTGTAGCATCTAGCTACTAATTGAAACAGATGCATCAATCAGGGGTGGCTCGGCCATTGTCCGCTCGCATCGCTCTGCGCGCTCCGCTCGCTCTGATCGCTCGGGCGACATAATTGGGCTACAGCGGCCGTTACCACTAATTAACGTATGCATGGATTTGCGTTACCGCAGGGGTACTAATGACCTACCATAATTTATATGCGAGTAATTCATTAATAATGTATTTGTTAGTAACCAGTGAAACGGAAACATTAAAATTAATCTATTGTTTAATGGATTCATTACTTAACAATGCAACACAAACTGTTTGGTTTTTAGAGATGCAGTGATGAATTCTGCTGGATTTTTCGAATACTTTCTCCATATAAATCTTCCTTGTAGCAGCATGGACTCATCCATTGCCTACAATGGTAAACAAATTAATATTTAATTTCCAGTAGGTAAGTGTAATTTGGTCGGTAGTTTAGTGCGTAAGAGCGTCGTCTCCCACCCGGAAGGCACTGGTTCGATCCCCGCCACGTACCAATGTGTTTTCAAATTTTGAATTCATATGTAAGTACGTTTAATCGACGCTTTTACGGTGAAGGAAAACATCGTGAGGAAACCTGCACACACCTATGAAGAAATTCTTAGGTTGTGTGTGAAGTCGACCAACCCGCACTTGGCCAGCGTGGTTGACTAAGGCCTAATCGCCCCTAATGTGGGGTAGGCTAGAGCCCTTCGGTGGGGACATTATATGAGCTGTTGATAAAGAAGAACACTTTTCGGCGAAACGTGCTGTCGACCAATCAAGTAGCTCTTGGCGAACTATTTCGTGCTTCCGATAATCATCAATGATGAACAGTGATTCCTATGAACAACTCTATCGATTAGGAGTTATACGGTCCATTTGTACTTCTTGGAGATCGAACATCTCTAAATCGGAAACTGGTGGGCGAGCTATTAGACCGGAGGTAAAAATCCTGATTTTCCACCTTTTCTCTGCAAAACTACTTTCCTATTAAGTACTAAGTACAATAAGAACGGACAGTGCATTGCAGCAACAATACAAGGAGCTCGTTTCACACAATTATGTCAGTTTAGGCGGCAGTGTTTCGGTGGGCGGCTGGTAATTAGCCGTACATTACCGTTTAATTACCGTCTACAATAAACGGTATTACAGTGTCTTTGTTGCCGGCTCTCAATGCACATTGTGTTCGTAATGCTGACTAATAACAGTGTCATCGGGATATTGTTAGCACGATGGAAACTATGTTTTGTTTATAGAAATAACATAGGTTCCTATTTCCAGATCGTTAGGGGTTGACAATGGTATTTTCTACAATATTTGCATAAGCCAATAGTGGTTAATTGGAATCTGCTACATTATTTAAGTATTTATTTATAGGTTACATAAAAATAATAATAATATTAGAACTAAATATTAGAACTTGTGTTATGGATACAGATAACGGACTTTAATATACATAATAGTATAGATATTTTTATAAATAAACTTAAATAAATACATAAACAACCACGAATCGTGAACAAATGTTCGTGTTCATCACACAAACATTTGCTCCTACCAGGACTTTAACCCGGACCGCTTGATCTGTAGGCAGCGTTACTGACCACTCCACCACGACGGCGTCGACATCAGTGTAAAGACACGAACGGAGAAAACGTGATATATAAATATCTTTATCTACAACAATAGTTATGTTCACCTTTCCAGCAACAAAACAGCTTTTTTGATATGTGAAACCTCGAAACAAAAACGGATTTTGCTGCGAGCTTCTAACAGGACTATCGAATAATAGTTATTTGTTCAACAAGTGAGCAAAGTTATTTTTTGCTGTGAGTGCCAATATTAAATTATGAACCAGCAAAGTAGTCTAGAATTGAAGCACGAGCGCAGTGAGTGATTCCTAAAAATTCTACTGAGCGCAGTGAGTGATTTAAAAGGCACGAGTCAAAAAATTCATCATTTCAATCATTGCTCTCGTGTGAAACATACAACTTTACACCTCTACAGCAAGAAAATTATTACAGGTGAAATAAACACGAAAATACTTTAAAACATGTTTATCGTGCTAAAAAAAATAAAATTACCGCAATTATTTAAATTGAACGCTACAGTCTTATATGGAGCTCGCAGGAAAAACGCTTTTTGCTTCGACATTTTACAAAGCAAAAAAGCTCTTTTGGTGCTGGAGAGGTGAAAACATTTTTCATTAAACTTTTCCACCTTTGTGTTTAATAAATTATGAATTTATAATTTCACTTTAAAAACACAATCCATAAAATCTGCGTTCAATTCGCTGAAACTATGTCAAGAAACCTAGCTACTTCGATAAGCGAGTAAACATAAAAATACCAATTTAATATGACTTGCTTTAATATTACGCAAACAATGAAAACAACGTCATAATACAAACCACAAAGAATGCACGGGCAACCTCGACCCGCTGAAAATTAATTACTGTTCCGTATTTCGTGGGCAGCAAGGTCGTTAATTGTTATAATATGCGCCCTATAATACACATCAAAATTATTAACGTACATAATACATTGTAACAAGGTCACTTAAATTTGCTTGAAATTAAATTGCTACTTTTATTCTCGAAACTAATTACTTACCGATGCTCTGCACGGTAAATGGTACTTTTGAGCACGATTACTGTCTTTATCAAGACAATAAAAGTCAGTTTAATTAAGACAATGTTTTACCATAGGTCGAAATTCTAATAGCTCGATCGTAGGTTTTTTTATACTACGATGGCAAGCAAGCTCGCGGCCCAACCGGTGTTAAGTGGTTACCATCGCCTTTAGACACTTGCAATGTTATGGGTAATCCACTTAACACTGCAAGGGCGTTGCCATCCTGGGGACTAAGATGATACCTTCTATGCCCCGTAATTACACTGGCAAAGTTCCGAGATAAATGTATGACGTAGCCTTGCTTAAATTTTTCCCATATTCCGCAAGCTGCCCGGGCGTGTGTCCCGCATAATCTGAACAACTTGGTTGTCAAAGCCCAGGAATTACTCCGCAAATCCGGCGACATTGTTCGCGGCGGTTCTGTTCCCGGTCGGGCGCTCGCGAATTTATGACGTCGCTTCCTATGACACATTGTTTCATTCCGAAATTAATTCTTTTGTTCTAGATCAAATAAAGCTGTGTTTACGACAGTCCAACGGCACATATTGACTCCTTGCTAGGGTTGGCAATTGCTGTTTAATAATACTGTAGCAGAGATACATGGCACAGTGGATTTGCCGCTTAAAATTGGAGTGCTCACCTTGTTAAAGAATCAATCTAATACTAATTATACTAATCTATATCTACCTATCTGTACTAATATTATAAAGAGAAAATGTTTGTATGTTTTTAACGAATAAACTCAAACACTACTGGAATTTTTTCGAAAATTCTTTCACCATTAGAATGCTTCATTAGCCCTGAGTGATATCTAGGCTATAATTTATTTTATAAAAGACTCCATGTGGACAAAGTCTTGGGCAAAACGCTCGTAATATTATAAAGAGGAAAGATTTGTATGTTTGTAATGAATAGACTCAAAAACTACTCAACCAATATTAAAAATTCTTTTCCTGTTAGAGTGCTACCTTTTTTACTGAGTAACGTAGGCTATACTTTATTGCAAAAAAATACCGGAGTAATGGTCAAAGCAGCCGCCCGGATTGCGGAAGATGTTCGATTCCCGCCTGAGGCAAGTCGATTTTTTTCAGTGCATTTTTTCTAGTATTAAAAATCATTACGTTTCTCGACTCATTTAGAAAAAAAAATATGCATTAATAGAAAAATTTGGGAGCCCTACTCAACACTAACATCGACTTTTAGTTAGAACAAACATAATAATGTCGGCGTTATTCAGTACAGAATCAACCCACGCTTATTGTTTCGTGCAATTGAAAGTTTTAACAATTAAAACGAAATTAGTAAATCATAGCGATGCCAATCAACAAAGTTGTATGTAAACGAAGGACATCGTTATCGAGTTTCGAACTTTAATATTTGATGTAAGAATCTTGAGGAGAGATACTAATTCGAAATTCGAGGTTCGACCAATTTTAAACATTTCTTTATTTTCTTTTGTTAATTTTAATAAAAAATCTGCTTTAGGAATAATAAGTTATTTAATAACCAAAAGAGCTGAAAATGCCTATAATGGTTCAATAAAGAATTTTTATTCAAAATCAAAAACTATAATTTAAATTTTACTAACTAGATACCATGTCGGTTGCCAGTAACAAGCTACTCACTAATAATTCGGATTTGAATTCTGATAAGTTGTTTATATAATAAACACAAACATTTGTTCACGAGTCATATTATTAACGTTGTTCGTATTTATGAATAAAAAAGATGTTTGAAAAGTCCATTTAAATAATGGACTATTCTAAGTAGACACTTTTAAATCGTCTCGGGACCAAATAATGAAGAAATGGCGAAAGACGCTCTTATCTATGGCTACTTAATTTAGGCTTATAAAAATATAATCGCTCGTTCTGCATAACCACATCCAATTGTCGGTGGTCAATGTACAATTAATTACACCAAACGTGAGCATTATTCAATTTTAAATTCGTTTATGACTCAGCGAGCAGTATTTCGAATAACCTCCCATTTGAAATTACCAGAATTTTTTACATGTTATGTGGACCCCATTGATTACCAGTTGGAGTCTAATATTACACAGTAAGAAATTGTTATTTTCAAAGGTTTCAATTCCTTTACATTTATTTGTAGGTACTGAGTTTTTACCTGTCGTACATTCGGTGTAGATAACTTAAGTAATTTGGAGTTTATTAGGTTATCAATAAATTATATGAATACTAAACCAATAACCTATTTGGTACTTTTGTTAATGGATAGTTAACTTCCTCAAATTATCTAATTATTTATTTTAAAAAATACTTCTAATTATAACGAAATTTCGCATAACTATATTTCAAACGACATCGAGATAATGTCTTATTTTTAAACACTCCTACTTCAAAGACGTTCAATGAGTTGTTGTGCAACATAACCCGACGTTACCGACGTAATTGATACCCTGGTCGGTGCCAACGGGTTTTCGCAAAACAAAGCTTAGATTTATGTCCTGTATGCACTTCTGTAAACTTTTGGCTGACCTAAAATGCCATCCTCCCCCCTTAATACTGTCTCTGCATCAAGACGTGCCAAGAGGTCAAGGCAGCATGGGCTTAATATCGTTTAACGAATTACTATTCTCGAAAAAGTCAGACTCCACCCCGCTTGATAAAGGAGTAACCTGAAACTACCAATAATATTAAGTTGTCTGCGTTCGATTATTCAAACTATAATTTTGCTTGAATCGACTGTGGATTTTGCGGCGAATGTTTTTCGATTACTAATTCGGTTGACCATTCGTCGCTGAGGCAGCATCGACTACAAGATTCTCAGTAACTAGGCTAATCACTTCACCATGCCAGCAATTTCCTAAAGCGTCCACGTTGTATGCGCTGGTTATTACCTCCTATCAAGTTTCATATGAAGCTATTAACTTCAGGTTAATTAGAAATATTATAAAGGTATGATTAAACTATTCCAAGCAACGATATTAGACTTAATGATAGTTTTGTACGTGCTTGTAAAGGCTGTAGAAGTAACAAAATTAAGCGGCTGTCGCGGAATCTTACCAAATATAACTGAACAGAAAGAAACCAGAACAGTAGGCCAGAGATGTAGGTATCATGAGGTCCACGTTCGGAAGCCTCCTCGTGGCGGACCCTGGTAACGTGGTAGGGAATCTTTATCGGCGGGTGTGTGCTTTTGACGTCAAGTGTCTCCTCTTGGCATTCGAAGTCACATGCCATCGTCGAGTTGTTTTTGTTTTCCCATCACGGCTAGTTCCGACACGCACGACTGCACCCGAAGTCCCGCGGGTGCGGTCCGATGGCTGCTCCCGGTGTCGTCGTCACGAGGACGCGCCAGGTCGAGCAGCCGTCGGTGGAGGAGTGGCTGCTAGCCTCCAATTGGTGCAAGGAGTGCCTAGACGGGCAATGTTTGGACGGTCTCGGTGTAGTTGCACTCACATGCGCAGATCCCAAGCCGTCCCGTAATAGCGCACTGAAGGTCAGGCCGGGGATGATGTTTATGGAGGGACCTGTACCTCTAGTCCCACAAATCCCCTGCGGTTGGCACCACCCCGCAGGGACGATGCGTAAATGCATTTGACCTGCCCGTCAAAAAGAAGGTGAGAGATGTATCATAAGAGTTGTTTTTATAGGATAACGGACGGTTCACTTGATTGTAAGTGATCGCCGCTGCCCATTGACATCAGCAGCACCCTAAGGATCGCAAATGCGTTTCTGGCCCTTTTAAGAAGACGCTCTTTTTTGGGCATATCGTGATCGGTTCGGGAACACTGGTGGTGACAGTTGGTTCCACAGCCTTGTGGTTTCCGGAAGAAAATTGCGCAAAAACAAACGGTCGTGGACAGCCGGGCATCAAGTCTGTGGGGATGGAGTTGACGTCGCGAGGAGTGAAGACGGAATGCAGCGGCAGGTATATCTCCGAACACTCTTCAAAATATTCTACTATGTGTCCAGATTCTATTTCTTCAACAGTACGTGCTAAGTCGTATACAACAAAATATTTTTCTTCTGTTACAATATTCAATTAGTTTCCAATTTGGTTTACGTTGATACTAAAAAGCTATTATGTTTCACGATATTTATAGGACGCACAAAACAGTACTGCTATTTCAATTTCAATGTGTTTGCGTTTCATAACTTTACTGCTTCGCATATACGTAGAGACAGCATTGTTATTCTAGAAGCAATAGAAATTGTAATATGCCTTCGGCCCACTTCCATCAGTTAGTAGCTGGGTGAGTGCCCTCTGCGAGCCTCGTGTTACCACTGCACCACACACTAACGACAGTGCAGAAGTCAAGCTTCTGTAGGTATGACACATAATGGCACGCTCTATTCATCACAGTCAGGTTATAAGTGCGAACTTGAGTTTGTTAGTTACGCTCTCACGTTTGATCTACTCAACCGATCGTCCTGAAATTTTGTATAGGATGTACCTATAGAAAAGACATAATAATATGGTACCTACCTATCATCCAGATAAAAGGGCTATACTAGGTAGAAAAATATTTTTTGATCAACGTGAGCGAATCCGAGGGCAAATGCTAGTATTACATAAATCATCTTATCAAATTTTCCCTTATTTAGTAGCACACTGTGGATTATGTGCATGAAGTGACTAGAGCTACAAACTAGAAAATAGTCAGCAAGCAAAGAAAAGCAAGAGTTTCGATAATCTTATAATAACTGTGCTATATAAATACGTATAGAGCGAAAACGCACTAGCGGCCGTTTGTAATACATGCCGCACGGCAGGCCTCACTTAATTTTTTATATGAAACCGTATGTTATCAACGCCCTTACTTGCTGACGGCTGGCTGCAAGTCATCCAGTGCGTTGATATCATGTCGTTTCATATAAAAAATTTGGTGCGTTTTCGTTCATAGAGGAGTGTGTGAATGCGACGTATAATTTTTCGCAACACTAGCTCGCGTCACTTCATTCGCTTTACGCGCTAGTAGCGATCGACACAAATCGAATATCTGCAGCGCGTGGTACTCGGTAAGAAGTGTTCATTGAGCTCGTGATGTAAACAGCTTATCTTCTGCATTCTCTTTATATTGTGACTGCAGCCAGTAACGTATAGGCGAATTGTGCGGTATTTTTCTCTTCAGCTTAGAGACGGTTGAAGTATTACACCTACCATTAATATCTGATAGCTGGTTGAGTGGTCGGAATCCTGACGGGTTCGAGTTTTGGAAGTGGCAGACGATGTGTACACGAATATTTGTATATGCGTCATGGTTGTTTATGATGTGACCTGCCTTAAAGTAAGCAAAACCAAGGCTTCCGTTGCGAGCTTTATTTTTTTGTAAAAAAAAGAGGTCTAGCTCTACGTAAACCTTAACCCCATTTTCTACCACGTAGAGATCCGATACGTAGATCCCCAGTTTGATAGATGATTAAGTTTAAACCGACATATTCATCTTCGCGTCGGTGGCCAAGTGCATAAGAACGTCGTCTCCCACCCGGGAGGCACTGGTTCGATCCCCGCCACGTACCAATGTGTTTTCAAATTTTGAAATCATATGTACGTTTAATCGACGCTTTTATGCTGAAAGAAAACATCGTGAGGAAACCTGCACACACCTATGAAGAAATTCTTAGGTTATGTGTGAAGTCGACTAACCCGCACTTGGCCAGCGTGGTTGACTAAGCCCTAATCGCCCCTAATGTGGGGTAAGCTCGAGCCCCTCGGTGGGGACATTATATGAGCTGTTGATGATGATTCATCTTCGCCACGAGATGCCGAAAAAGTGATTTTCCTTTTTCGAACTCGACAAAGCTCAATCTTCTTTAGAAAATGACTCGCACTCTCAAACTGTGCTCATCATATCTTCGCAGCTTTATGTTCTACTAGCGACCCGCCCCGGCTTCGCACGGGTGCAATGCTTATGTAAATATGCATTTATTATACATATAAACCTTCCTTAAGAATCACTCTATCTATTTAAAAAAAACGCATCAAAATCCGTTGCATAGTTTTAAAGATCTGAGCATACATATGGACAGACAGACGGCGGAAGCGACTTTGTTTTATACTATGTAGTGATTTAGAATTATTACATCCTACATACATTAATACATCCGACCAAGAATACAAAGGCGCTTAAATAAGCTATAGTTACTTACAGTCATTTTGTTTCCACGCCATGCTACAAGTATCATTATTAATGCTGTGCTACGTAGTATCAAAGGGCGCTGTCGAGCACGCATTAAAGCGAACTAAGGCCTATAGCAAACGACACACTTTTTGTGCGATCAACTGCGACGCACATTTGTGAAAATCTGCCAAAGCGTGCCCCGTAGACTTTAGTAGATTGTCAAGAAAAATTACATTAGTCACTAGCGAGCGCAAACGCAGATTACCGACCGACTATAGTGTGCGTCATTTACATTAGCGTGTGTTGAAGCAGAACTACGCAAAACGTTCTATTATTTTACCACAATTTTTGTACGGCGCGCTGCGGCGCGGTCTCTGAGGTATTTCGTGTGTCAGACTTTTTGCGCGCCGTCGTACTGCATATAAACTCTATGGGTTCTGTTATCACCAAAAAGTGCGCCACGGATAGTGTGTTGTTTGCGATAAGCCTAAGCGATAATAATTATGACGTCAATACCGCACAACCATCTGCGGTTCGATTCTCGGGCGCGGCGTGTGGGAGCGGATGAGCCCACATTGAGCTTCCATTAGCTTATAGCATCTCCGTGGGGGGCTACCTTCACCAAGGCATCACTTTTCCTATACGTAACCATGGCTCCGTACATGATACATTCCTGCAGACTGGCTAAGTGTTGCATTTACTGTTTTTGCTTTACCAGCAATGTACTCAGCGTAGCTAAAAAATGTTTTCAAATCAAATAGTTCAGAATCCATTAGCGGTTGTGTATGTGTTTCAATACAGCGCGGTACCTATATAGACGGCTTTGTATATCGTATTAGCGTCGATTCCGCAGGTCAGTAACCGGCTCAAATGTTGGCCAGTCATCCTAGTTCGATTCCTTTATGTTTGTTTGTGGTTTTGATAGAACCATTTGGTGAATATTTTGAAAAGACAACACTAGTGGATTTTTCTTAATAACATAGTAGATGCTGTACATTGTAAATATAGGTGTCAAGTAGTCATGTCTAACGGAAATGTTTTGCAGTAGCCTAAAGCATTATGTTTAAAATGTTATAACCGAGAGTAGATGTATTGCTTTCTTACTTTGTATTTACAGATAGCAAGAGCACGATTAACAATAGAACACTTCCTTTAGGCAGTAAAAGCGATCTTAATTTAAGATTTAGGACTTAAACTGAATTCACAGCAAAAGCTCTTCACTAGTTTTTTTTATATATAAATAATAGTTACCCGCCCTTGCTTCGCACGGGTGAATTAATGGAGAAAGTGAGGCCAAATTTTCAAAAATAACCATATGGAATAACTTTTGCCTTTACAAACGCGTAAATATACTAGAAAAAATAGCATACCTACAAAATATTTTGCTAGGTATACAATAAATTCATTAAACATTTTCCTTCTTAACAAAATTTATAAAAGGAGGTCGATTGCGCCGCGGTCGTGCGTCCATCGTAAGGATCACGAAACCCAAGCAACCTTGTTCGCCGTCGCAACTAGGATGGGTGACCGATAATTTTTCAACTCGATTTTCCTCCGCGCTTTGTCAGTAGGTACATACGTTAGGCTGCTGGTCCTGGGTGCTGTCGAAAGATAGCAGTCGTCCCAAGGAGGGTGGGTGTCAGGAAGGCATACACAGCCGTAAAAATCTTATGCCAAACCTATAGCAGCATTGTCGGTCGGTATAAAGCACAGATTTAATAATACAAGGAGATAGGCCGAGCCGGCGTTTAACTTGTGACAAGTGTATGCCCAGTGCGCATATATTGCCGCCAGTTCGCCGTCCGATAATGTCGAGTGAATACGTACGTACGTATGTCAGAAAGAAATATCCGTTTTTCTTTCAAAATGCCGTCCTGTTCAACTGTAACATGCAATCATTGCAGTGGATCAGTTATTTATCAAGTAATCGAATAACTTTTCACACGTAAATTTTATCATGCATATGTAGACATAGATTCAGTAATTACAAATTTATTAAAATAAATATAGTCTAAACATTGTCCTGATAATTATAATTACTAATATGTATAAAAAGCTATAACATGTATTTAGTAGAAATACAATATTTTATCAAGCGGTAGAAGAAAAGAAGCACCTTGCAGTCGGCAAGGTGAGGTTGGCTAGCGAGGCGGTTTATCTCTCGCACTAGCTATCTTCGCATTTGGAATCCACTTCTGCCTACCATCAGGTGGAATAGAGTCATTTGATTTAATTGTATCTACTATTAAGAGTCAATTTAATTTGAAATAATGTGATTTGAATATAATTTTGAGACGTAATCTGTGCGTAAGTTTTACAATTCTCCTGCTATATTAAACCGTTGTCTCCAAATCCGTGAGAGAATGTCATGTCAGTCACATTCTCATGGTAATCCTGCGTTACTCAAAGCTCGAACCTGAAATCCAATCATCCGGCGCCGGACAGCCGTCGCAGGCCGGCGGCCGCATCCGGCACTTGGCCGGACTCAGGGTTCCCAACCATACCGCTTAAAAAGTGTATTAAACTTGTTTCGCTAATATTTATTGTATATATGGAGAGTTAGGTCGAGTCGGTGGCGAAGTGTGTAAGGGCGTAGTCTCTCACCCGGGAGGTACCGGTTCGAACCCCGCCACGTACCAATGTGTTTTAAAATTTTGAATTCATATGTTCGTTTAATCGACGCTATGACGGTGAAGAAAATCGTTGTTAGGAAACTTGCACAATTGCACACACCTAAGAAGAAATTCTTGGGATGGTGTGAAGTCGACCAACCCACACTTGGCCAGCGTGGTTGACTAAGGCCTAACCTACCATTCTCACAACAATTATCTACCCCAAAGTAAGTATCCTTAAGAACTTGTGTTATGGATACTAGATAACGGACATTTTCAACATAGGCACATAATAATGTTATATATTTTTATAAATAAACTCAAATAAATACACCGTGTTCCTGAGGTTATACATTAACTTCGGCATGTTATTCAGACAATTAAATTGATCATTTTTTACTATGGACACTTTTATGAATTCCAATTTCTTTAACATTTTTTATTTTCAAACAAACTAAATGCTTAGATATAATTTATCTAATATGTATTACTCTTTACCTGAGCTGGCAACGTCGCATTTGAAACTTTGGTCCACATATCCCTTTGACATATCCACATTGTATCCACATAAATTTTTCGAAATTTTTCTTGACGTTGACAAGTTGGATAGTTTTGGTTGCACAAAGTGGCAACATCTCACAGATAAAGACTCTTTCTCACTGCACAACACAATTAAATTGGTTAAACTTAAATTACCAATAACTTAAAAACTATGCTATTTAAACTCCTACTTCCTGTGTATGATATGTTTAACAAGAGCTATAGAAGTATTATTCAAAGTTAATGTATATCCTCAGGAACACGGGTATATAAACAACCATGACTCGTCAACAAATCTTCGTGTTCGTTACACAAATATTTGCCGCTACCAGAATTCGAACCCGGACTGGTTGATGTGTGGGCAGCTATACTGACACACTCCACCACGACGGCTTCAGTATAGATTAGCATCACCCCATATCCTCCAATGAGTGTCGTAGAAGGTGACTATAATGGATCAGCAAAGGGGTATTGATCATAATACTCGGTTCGCCAATCCGCATTGAGCAAGCGTGGTAGACTACCTGCTGCCCAAACCTCCTTCGATAACAAGAAGCCTTGTGTCCCAGCAGTGGGTCGAATTATAAAGGCTGTTATGATGATGATGACAGCTCTTGCCTCCGCTCTCTGCAACGCGATGGACCCGAAACCCGCACGGATGAATCTCTCTGCTTTATTTCATGTAGCTACGAAAGTTGTGAACCCTAACCGGACTATGAAAGCTTTTGATAAATGCTGGCCTAGCTTGGGCCCGAGATCAATATTCCTAGTCGATAACGTCATGTGAAATTCAAATAACAAGATTATAAGTCTACACCCACACTTTTTAATACTTGTGTATTTACTCGATAAGTTGTATCCATAAGTGCGTAATAAATATTGTACACTTATTTCCAATATCTATAAGGAAATCCACGATTTACACAAGTCCTCATGCGATGGGAGCGTCATCAAATAGCAACTTAATACTTCAGACTACCTATCTAAAGAAGCAAAAAAATATAATTTTAACAAACCATTCCCGTTGAGTGACTTCTAAAGAGTTTTTTTATCTGTGTTAAACGGTTACTCGAATTTCGATGATCTTTTTTTGTCTAATAGTGTTTCAACAGGGTGGTCTTATAAATTTTTGAACTCCGACGAGCAACTCTGGAATCCAAGAACGGAAAGCCAATAAAACCCTCAATTTGCACTACCTAGCGAAATGTCTCATAATATTATTCCAATGATTTGAACTTTTTTTCTACTCTTCTGTTCTCGAACTGACCGATAGTTCTTCTCGCTTGCCCACTGTTATGTGTGAACGAGATGAAATAATTTTAGGCGGCTACTTATCCTCGATGCATTTTTATATTCATCTTGTAACAACGCACTGACCAGAAACGTTTCAAAACTTTACAACACACACAGTAACTTTAAAGATGAATACGTTTTCCTACTCCTGTTTTTTATCCGATCTTTATGATATTTTAAGTGGGAAACTCACAATCTCTCCAAGCCACAACAACGATCTTCCAAGCCAAAATAACCCATAGGGCCAAAATAACTGTTCCGTGTGTTCGGAATATCACGTGGCTTCAAGGGACTAATGAAAAATTTTTGATATCCAAATCCATCATTCCATCGATTCGAACCGCTCGTGTGTTGCCGATCCCGCGTCCATTGCGTGAGGTGAGTCGCTGCGTAGGATGAAAGTAAGACCTTCTCCAGAAGAGCGAATGAACCGCGAATCTTTACGCGCGAACACATACTGAGTCTCAACGTGCGTATTTGAAACTCGCGCAATGTATCCAGCCACAGTACCTCGCCAACGCGCGTTGTGTATTCACGAGGATATAATGGACAAGGTCTTAGACCTTGTCCAGAAGAGCGAATTCGCCGCGAATCTCTACGCGCGAGCACACAACGCGCGTTGGCGAGGTAGAAGCGGTTAAACAGGCTTTAGAAACCTCAAAACACAACGAAAATATTCACTGGTAAAATAGGCTCTCAAAACGCAAGAGGCTAATCCGCTGTACTAAGCCCTACCTCTCAAATTGTTGTTTTGGGTCGGAAGTGATATTTATAAAAAGAAATTCAGCTTGTTAGTAGCAGACTGGGCCACCCAGTAACCTGGCAACTTAAGCTATTTCTACGTATTCATTACGTCTTCTTAGCAATCACTGGTAATGACAGTAACGACTTATTCAACAATTTCCCTAATTGCCTCCTTCACATTGAAGAAGGGAAAACTGTTTTTTCTTTACACAGTTTAACGTGTTTAACGTTTGATGCAGAATACTCAAAATGTGCTTACTTATAAGATGAATATTTCATATTTTTCGACAAGAGAAATTTAAAAAATATTGAACATGTTTTAGGATAATATTTAATTTTATTGCAAATACACATAACGGTAATTATGATATGATATCACTAAGAACTTGTGTTATGTATGAATGCTAAAAACATATTAAAATTAGAAACTTGTAATACCTATCGACCAATAAACTCGTGGACTAATTCGGGATTTGAAACCGGACCGCTAAATAAGGCAGTAGGCAGCGATATTGACCACTCACCAGGGAACTGTCAACATATTTAATTAAACAATAATACCAAAGTCATTTCCAATTAATGAGATTATTTATCCTATACAGATAAAATAAATATGTGATTGGTGTCCTGTATATTGATTGATCACAGTAAAAAAGTTTCACTGTCGCAAGAAGTGACAAATGGTTTTTAACGTAGGGAAAAACTATATCTGTGCGTTTTCCTTTATTCATAATTCGACATACATTCAAAGTTATTTTGAAACAAAATTGAATATTTAAAAAGGAAAACGAACAGATATAGTTTTTAACCGACTTCAAAAAAAAGGAGGAATTTATGATTAAAATTGATACCAAATTAAATAGAAAACGAACTAAGCGAAAAACGTTAAATAAAATTCATCATGACAGGATTTTTTCCCCTGTTTTTCGTTCTCTATTTAATTTGGTATCAATTTCAATCATAACTAACTAGCCAAACAAAAAATAAAACAATAATTATTTCAAGAAAAGGAGGAAGTTCCCAATTCGATCGACTGTATGTTTTATCTGTGTTACCTCCTAAGTCTTTACTGGGTGTACCGATTTTGAAGATTCTTTTGACGTTTGGAAGTTGGCGCTTGTCAATGTGGTCCCATTTATTTGATCGAGATCTGACGAGAAGTTTTTGAGTTATCCCTAATAATGCCTATTTAATTCACATCGATGATATCCTAATCTTATTAATTGTTTATCTAAAAGATCTCAAGATAGTTTCCTGAAAAATTTAAAAGCAAGAAAACACCTACAAGTAAAAACAAATATATTTTTAAATAAAAAAAACGCCTTCAAAATTAAAACGGATATCAATATTTGCAATAAACGTTGCCACTTATATTTGGGACCGACCTCAAAAAAACTATTTAAACAAAATTTTATTTTATTTATTTCTCTGGTTTTAGTTTTGAAGGCCTTTTTACTTTCTCGCATACGCAGTATAGAGGAAGTCTTGTAATCGTCAAAAAATTCGACCTCGAGATTTTGACAAATTTACACGTTTTGGACCTCTCTGAGTCCAAAAAATATTTTTTTTGGAATTATGTCTGAGTGTGTGTCTGTGTGGCTGTGCGTTAGCACGATAACTCAAGTATGCTTTAACTTATTGCAACCAAATTTAACATACGTGTATGAAATCAAAATATAAGGTTTCTATCAAATTTTAAGCAACCAAGTGCGCGGTCGGTACTCAAATGGGTGACCAAAATTTAACATGCAGGTATGACATCAAAATATAAGGTTTCTATCAAACTTTAGGTCGTTTCCGGTATACGAGAAAGTCAAGTGGCGACCACTCCCGATTTTTTTATTTAAAAATATGTTAATATGTTAAAAACGTTCTAAAATATCATAAAAATCGGATAAAAAGGAGGTAGAAAAATGTATTCTCCGTTTGTATGCAGACGGTGTTCGCCGTATTTACTAGTGTCCAGCTCTCCGATCGCGCTATTAACGCACGTTGTAACAAAAACCAAATCGTTATCGTTTTCATACGTTTTGACAGGTGTCAGCTGTCAAACTGTTGTCAAAATGTATGAAAACGATAACGATTTGGTTTTGGAGTTGTCTCCCGAGTTCTTGTTGCAAAAACACGTGCTGAGAAACTCCATTTTAAACTAAATCTACCGTACAATTGTCGGTTACTTTAAGTACATTTTCACTTGATATTGGCGCAATGCGTAATCTTTATGTGTCGCGATCTCCATTCATATAAAGAAGAAGAGGATTTGGTTTTGGTAATAACGTTGTAAATATTGCGATAAGGCTTTAGGCTTACTTATCTACTATATTTTGGTTTGTTTCCTTTTTGTTCTCTGCTGCTCAATAAATATCTTTCTTTCTTTCTTGTAGTGCCCGTAGTCGTAAGGAGCGAGAGAATTCTCTGGCTGTTGGTGATCCCATAAGGTAAGCCACACGCCTTTTTTACCTATGTAGTATTAATAAGTTGAAAACCATTTCCTAAGCGTGACTAATTTTTATTTCGAGCGCTTTTAAGTCTCACAATACCCAGTTTCGGTGCTCATTGTTCACACTTCAATTAACATTTCTTCTTGAAATTCCAATTACAAACCTCTGCAGAGCTAAATAACAGAAGACAGTTATTTATTTTGTGAGCTGATACCATCACGAAGACTAAAATTTTCGATGTTTATAATGGATGTGTTGATACAAAATAAATAATAGTTCTAGGCATGTATTGCAATGTTCAAATAGATATGTACAGTAAATCACAAAGGCCGCCCGCACAACAGGAACACAATCCTCTTGCGAATAAAAATGTGTGGTGCCTGATAAAGGCTTCCCAGGAAATCCCTCCGCGAGCATCCTGCCAGGCCTCCGGAGATAAATATACACTCGTACTACCTTGTCACATTTAAACGTTATATATGCTCTGTGTATGCTCAAATAACCGTGCAGTTACATAAACAGACAAAGTAATAAAAGTTGTACGGAAAGTTGTAAGCTTATTGCATTTATAACTTAGTTATGATAGTCGATTTGGTACGCTTAGATAGATATATGTTATTCGTGTTAAGTTCTTTAAATGACGTTCTAGATAATTATTTAATATTACATCAATACATTGAATATTATAAAATTTTAGAGAATAATTCGGATCTTTTAAAAGCGTTGGACTTGATACACAGTGAATACCTTGAACGTACTTACAAAAAAGATCGATTGAATGTATTTTGTAAGAATTTAATTACAAGCATTTACGAACAAAGCAATCAATTTCAATGGTTAAATATTTCTTTTAGTGTGTAACACCTTTGAGTGCAGGTAAGCATTTTATATCTTTCTTTGTTATTACATAAAATATGGCATCCTTTGGGGCGACTAGTACTCTGATGTTCAACTATATTTCAGCGCATAGAAAAGTAAATGTGACAAGAAGAACAGACAAAAAATATTCTTGACTTAAACTTAAAGGTGAAGAAAATGGAAATTTATTGTTTACATAGTTTTATCACAATTATATTCAGAATAACAACCAATAATGGACTATGTATTACTGAGGAATATTTTCGATCCGGGAATTCCAATGGATATTTTAGAATCTAGTTCTGTAATTTTGTAAATTGCTCACATAGAACTACGATAAAACAAGATTAAGAACAAATTGTTAAACGTCATCCAGAAACTTTTACGCTCAATTAATATTTTATTGACAATCGAATATCGAAAACTCGAACTCTCGAACTCGCATCGAGCAATAAAGAGACTGTTGTATTTCCGCTGATAGAATGTTTGTGAGCAATGTTATTGAGTTTCGACCGAATAGCGGCTCTTATTACAAAACCAATAGCAGCGGAATTATGGCCGCAGCACGTAAACATGGGGTTCGAGTTTCAACAAGGATGTGACTTATAAAGTAAAATTACACCTTTAAAAAACGATGACAACATCCAAGGAGAAGTTTGCTTCACAAATTTATAGGGATGTAACGATTCCGATATATCGACATCGCCGATAGTCTTAATATACTCGTATATAAATCTCGTGTCACAATGTTTGTCCTCAATGGACTCCTAAACCACTTAACTGATTTCAATCAAATTTGTACACCGTGTGCAGTTTGATCCAACTTGAGAGATAGGATAGTTTTTATCTTGATAAGTAGTCATTTTTTTTACTGCAGATACAATGTTACAGGTCAGTAGTATGAAATTACCACAGCACCGCGTGGCCGGGCAGCTAGTGTATTATAATACAACCGGTGTCAAACTGTTCCAAAAACGATATTCCTAAAGTAAATTTTAATAACTGACTTTATGTATCGGTATAATTGATTATTTTGTGTAATGACTTATTAGCCACTTTAATTGCTTGATAATATTTCATATACTCACTTATATAAATGTTTTAATGATTTAGCTTTTTATTAATTTAGGTGTTTATTTTTATTCCTCAGTTTTCACACTTCACAAAGTCGATGCGCTATTAAATATAGGTAAATTTAATAATTACATTTTGATTTATTATCTACTAAGTCATCGAACTTAGTATCGCCAATTATTATTTACTATATAATCGGTATCGTAAGGCAGAATTATATATCGTTACATCCCTCACCGTATTCACCTATTAGTAAATGTTTGTTTTAAGGTTTAACTTTCAGTTGTGCAAATACTTATAATTTACAGTCATAGGCACGTATTAAAGAATGAGTCTCAAGAATCAACCCCGACTTGAGCGACTCTATCACTTTGTGCTTGATAGAAAGTGACAAACGATTCTCATGACATGATTGATTTTTGAGTATCATTCTTTAATACGGGCCTTAGGTATCAAAGCCACAATCCAGCACTTTCTTTACAAACTGTATATTTTCAACGTTGGTTTTATCTTGAACCTTAACCGAGTGCTCCGCCAGTTTTTCTTTGGTGTATAGACAATGAATCGTTCTGTGCTATTATTAATTCTTGAACAAACACGCAGCATGGCAGGTCTAAAATACTTACTTCGCACACCAGTAATTATACTTCCGTTCCTCATTCAATACACAAAGGAACTGAACAATGAGCCCATACACTCGGGGCTCGAGGCAAAAGGACCTTTCACCGTAATAAAACAGAATATCCTCTGCGGGTAATAACCGTACGGACCTCCCGACGGCGGCGGATCACGATCCCACTAAGTTATCTTCAAATAACTACTTGGCAGAGATTTGATCAATATCTTTGGTAGTAATAACATTATGTGGTCTTATCGTACCAGTTACTACGGTCGATTCCGTGGGCTAGGAACATTAATTTGCTTTCCATTACTAAGTTTGACGTTAAAACAATAATAATAATTATAAGTATACCTACAGAGCTTGTCGTTAAACTCCGGTAATGCTGTAAAGAAAATCTGCAATCTACAGCAAAATTCAGAAGTAGATATCGGTTCAATTGTTCAAACAAGCAATAAATAAAATACTATGGAATAATTTTATTTTTGCGTTTACAAACGCTTAATTGTTACCATAAAAACATAAGCACCAAGCACTGACAAATTTCGACAGCGAAAAGCAGTGTCTCGGTGGCGTAATTGGTCAACGCAGCCGCCCGGATTGCGGAAGATGCGGGTTCGATTCCCGCAAGTCGATTTTTTTCAGTGCATTTTTCTAGTATAAATAAAATATTGTTAAAATGCTACTTTCACACATCTTCTCAAGTCTTTTAAATATATAGCAATTTGTTACTTAGATGCGGGCAAAGTGTTGTTCTTATGATCACTCCGTCGAAACAAGAGCAAAACAGCTCCTATCCCGACCACATAAGACCTACACGCAGCACCCATCTTGACGTAACATTGTATTGATAGATAATATTTCGTTATATTTCACAAAACATTCCCAATCCTGGCATCAAACATTTGTATTCGCGTCTAACGACCACCCAACGTCTGCCCCCATGCTATTTGCTAACCGACAAGGTAAAACGAAATGTAAATCGATTTGTTGTTTACCTCCATTCGTATTTCATTCTTATTTACGTCGCGTGTTTGTGCGTCTGCTCGTGTCTGACACAAACAAAATGACAGTTGGTGATTGAAAAAATGAGGGTCTCGATGAGTTTTTGGAGGGAGAGTGTGGCGGCCGTTGAAATGTTTATTTAATGGTTCAAAAATTTGTGGCTGAGTGCATATTATCTTAGGAGATAATCTCCATTATTTTGGTACTTTCGATTCTTTGGAACCGGTAGACTGGATGAATACTGGCTCCTTGCAATTGATCATTATCCTATAAAGGGTTTTGATCGTAACGTGGTTCCCTGAATTCGACTAATGCGGGTGTTTTGTTGGAAGCAGATGAAATTGTATAACTTAATAGCAAGACTCTACTAATACATTTCGATTTAAAGTGATTACAAATATTTTTAGAACACTAACTTTTGCCAGCGACATCGTCGGATGCGTGGATATCGTCCCATGAAGTAGATTTCAGTAGTGAATTTTTCCCACAAGAACGGATTACTACGTTTCAATTCAGACTATGACTTACTATCTACCTATTTACTAAATTTCATCCAAATCCAATACACGGGTGTCTTCTGAATGACTGCAAACCTCCAAACTTTTACATTTATTAAATTAGTAAAACTACACAATATTGTTGTTATGAAAAATCAGGTTAATTAGAAATAAAAGAATAAAATATAAACCCAGATTGACTCTGACAGACACATTTCTATTTTTTAAAAGGTCAGTTATAGATATTCTGATATATATTTGATATTCTGTTATGCTTATGTTAAAACTACAATAAGGTCTATAATTATCATTACATTGCTTATCGTAGTATACATCAAGAAGAAAAGCCTCATTGAAATAATGTGCTCGTGTGGTTTGACACCAATAGCTGTGTCATTGAAATAAGCGATAATGTTGTAGTGAATAACATTGAGAGTTTTATTACGCCCACATTTTTGTGCTAAAAACAGAAAAATACCTCGGCCTCCACAACTTTTTACCATCTTTACGTGAACAATTGACAAAATAAGGCAAAATCAAGAAGATTATTGGATGTTGACACTTATAAGATGGCACTTACATAATTTTAATCTACACAATAGTATTTATAAGCATAGTGTCGTTCGCAAACCTCTCTTTGTCTCGCTCCGTTACTACGCCAAGACTCATTTGTTGTAGAGTAAAGACCAAGCTCCATGTATCATGTAATAACTGCAAACATCAACTTTTGTATTCTTTCAGTTGAGGGGAAGTTAGTCTGTGAGATATACTCGGATAGAACTGGTTCTTCAAGTGACAGTTGGCCTAGTTCCACGTTTATTATATTTTCATGTACAGCCTGACAAAGAATTATGTAACTTTATATTAAACGAGCTAAACAAGTTTTGTAACAACAATATATCTGCCTTTATTAAGTTAATTCCAGACCGCATATTTACATAGTTAAGGTTAGGCCTTGTTTATTATTTATGCTGTCTGTGATATTTTTATTCTATGGAGTTCTTAACATTATTTATCACAGAGTTTTAACGTCCACTAAATCTTTGTCGATGTTAATCCACGCCATTCTTCGAAATGAAACCACTATGCTTCGTAAACGTGTTTTGCTTGCAAATTACACTTAGGATAGTTTCTATCTTGATAAGAATTCCTCGATTTCTTAACCCTTGGGGTGCCTGGTGGGTGAAAATTACACGGCGTGCCTGCTGGGTCTGTCGGACCCGTAAACAAAATCATCTTTTTTTTGCAATTTAGTAGTCAAAATGGCAATAAAATAAGTTTTTATTTATTTTGAATCTTATTTTAAATGATAAAATGATGAAAATAAAACCATACTGTATTTGCAAAGTTTTATTAAATAAATGAAAATAGCTCTAATTTTAGGAAACAAAAATTAACACTTATGTTTAAATCAACAAAATTAAACTTTTTTAATAGAGATCAAAAATCAGACTTCGAATTCATTTAACGCACAAGACCATCAAGAGAGTATTGTGACAATTTCCACATATAAAATTTGCATGTTCCAAGCAAATGTGACTCGTGCTAGACATACAAGTATACATGGACTTGCGATCTTTTTTGCCAGGACATAAATAACAACGCCTTTTTATGGCAGCATCCTGCCTGTTGGCTGGTGGCTCTGAAGGTTCGCCTATATGAGAACTAATTCTCTTACGTAGGGTAGTTTTGGAAGACGCATATTATTTCGTGGCTCAGTCTTATGTGGGGCCGTCAATGCCACGCCCATTTTTTTATAAATTCTCTTCTAGTAGTACTATCACCAGAATTGTTCAACATCTGAATAATTTTTGCATTTATGCCAGCGGTGTTAAGATTCCAGAAAAAAATTGTCAATGGCCATCTTTTTGAATTTCGTGATACATCATAATTATATACGTAATAATTTATCCAAGTTATCCACGCCACTTGTGCCATACTGCGTTATCTTTGCCTTTATA
The DNA here is from genome assembly GCA_955850985.1 of Elophila nymphaeata. NCBI lineage: Eukaryota > Metazoa > Arthropoda > Insecta > Lepidoptera > Crambidae > Elophila > Elophila nymphaeata. Next base: position 22,498,363 of record OY039066.1, on the reverse strand, counting down.
TATTGATCTCCCAGAAAAATTTATTAATGGCTGAGACATCTCAACATCACTGTCTTCACTGACACTATTATTTGGTTCTTTATGGCCTTCTTCTTCTTCTTCCTCAGCACCATCGGAATCGTGTTGAACACTCACATGATCCGACTCTGCTCCACTTTCATCGAAAATGACATCTTCGTTTTCATCTAATTCTATTTCTAAAGCTTGGCTTATCTCACTGTTAGTTAATTGTCTGACCATTTTTAACTGCAACAATATTATTTACTTATTTTTTTACCACAAAATCATTATATATAACAAAAACAAAAATAATTACTTACCGCGTAAAAGTTACGCCGCGTGCCTGGTCGGGTCCTGCAGACCCGAGCGCACTTAAAATGCGTATATCTTGGACGCGTGCGAATTGCAGATTGCGGGAGGGGCGAAAAAATTACTGCTAGTTTATATCGCGAAGCTACTCAAGTGCGTAGCGGGTTTCACGGAGTATTTGAAAAAATATTGTCGATTTTATCAAGTGACGGGTCTGTCAGACCCACCAGGCACCCCAAGGGTTAAATTGCAATTCAATGTTAATTATATTTAAGAATTATTATGGAATTACTACAATGCTAACAGACAGTTCGGTATTTGTTGCTGTTTCAGTGAGAAGTCTGAACTAATTCTGATGCATATCAGGCGATAAAAAAGAGAAGCATGTTATTGACTTGTGACCAATTGTAGCATACATAAAACCGTCAGCGCATAAACCACTATGAAGCGACCTTATTGAGCAGCCATTTGATGTTTCCTGTAGGAGTGTTATCGTCTATAGGTACATTATAAAGTTTCTGGTCACAGATCGCGGTCACTGTCCTCTACTCAGATTAAACGCATACGCTCCCATTGACAGATAACGAAAATAATCTAATGTCAATGTTACTGTACGCCCGAAGTAAGATGGCAGTAAGTAGATATAAATATGTGCACAGTAATATGTATGTTTAAGCCATAAGCTGGGATGTATATGTATTTTTTTTAGCGAAGCGATGTCTCTGCTTGTAACAATCCCACGTTCTTTGGCTATAAACTTTATTTCATTGCAAAAACTCGATGTCAATTGGCATCGAGTGAATGAAATGAAATAGCAGTAAGAAATATTCGATTTCAGTTGCTCACGATAAACTCTCAAAATAATAAAAAAATAGGTAATCAGAATGAATTTACTTAGGTCAATTTTACTTACGTTAATTTAAGAACGGATTTCGCTTAGCAATGTCTTTGTCGCTTATGATATACCTACAAACAGCTCTTCCATGAGTCTTCGTAGTATAATATCTACGGGTGAATAATACATTTGTAGATTTAACTTACAAATACCCTCATGTCGTAGTACCGAAATAAAAACAACCGACTCCTCTCGCCCCGTTCATTGTGTTGTATCTATTCTGAATGAGTTACGTTTAAACCATGAAACGATACTTAAACTAAATTACATGACATTCAGTTGAAAGAGGAATCGAATATAAAAAGAAATAAACTTTATTGTACATATCGTCGTAACACAAAGAATCACAAGAACATGTTTACATAAAATACTACAAGGGGCGGCCTTATCGCTAAGAGCAATCTCTTCCAAGCAACCTTAGGATGGACAGGATCTATAGATCATAACCGTGAGGTAAGATGACGATGTAGCAATTTATTTACGATATATAAGTACATAAAAAATGAACAATATACATATTATTACCAAGAATACATACTAACATAAAAAGTACATAAATACGTTATTATACTAAAGATGTTATATTAAATATAATATAATATAAATACTTTGTATAGGTAGAAAATATATGCACATACATACTATTATAATATAGATACTTTCAAATTGGACAATAATAGCTATGGTGAGTAATCCAGAACTCCTTTACCATTTTCGCGAATGTACCCAAGATTTCTCTATAGCTTCATGGTACCCAAGGATTGCGCACGCCTGATTTCAACTGGCAACTCAATCCACAATAGAACTAAAAGCTTGTACAGTGAACGATTTGTTGTAAAATTTAGAGAAGTGAATAGGGGTGGCTAAGCAGCGAATCTCCGATGACCTCAGTACACGTGGGTGAGTGTACTGAGGTCGTACAAGATATACTTTACTTTGACAACGAGGTCGGTAATGGATGATTTCGTCGTTTTTAAAAGCACATAACATTGTGATGGTTATAATACTTAATAGCTGTAGACAACCTACATATAGAAGTTGATACTAAGTAACGAAAACAGTATCTTTATATTCTATCTACATCATCCAGCATTATTCTTATATAAAACGGAATATAAATCAGATACTTATTTAAATCTATTTGTCGGCTATTAAAAAAGTGTGTTAAGCATTTACATAACGATCGTCACATTTTTCGTCATTCAGTTAACGTTTTATATCTACAATGAGGAGCGAAATTTTAATATAAATTATGGACAGACGAAGTATCGCACCAAAACTTGTCTGACTTTTATTCTTAATTAATGGCGTCGCGACGCATTAAACGTACGCATTTTGCCAATGTCAAGTGAAAATGTAACTAAAGCAACAAAAATTGTATGGTTGATTTGGGTTTAAAATGGAGTCTCTCAACACGTGTTCTTACAACAAGAACTCGGGAGAAACTCCAACTTGTCTGACTTGAAGGACTTTGTTATAGACTTGCTCGACCGAAGGTAGTCTTTACGTATCCTGAAAAGGAGATGGGATTATCATTTCTCTTCTCATTGTGAATACTTTTTGCCATTGAACAAGAAACAGATAGTAGGTATGCGTGCAGAAGGGGACCGGCATGAGGCATAGCTGAGGGCGCTTTAGAAAGGGTCGGGTCCCAGCTCAGGTGTACGAACAATAATGACGATTATACAAGTGTCAAGTTTATCGGTGACCCCAGGTACGCCATCTGTGCGGGTTTTTACTTGAAAACGAATGCCCTTTGCTCGAATATTAAATACTCGAAAACTTTTCCTCGTAGAACCAGTAAATCAACAAATCGTGAGCTGAGAGTTAAAATATCATCTCACGAGTCACGGTTGCTTAAATGTTTATAATTATAAGAAATATCTAGATTATTTTGTCTATTTGTCCGTTATCTAGTACCTATCCATAACAAAAGATTTAATAATACTTAATTTTGGCTAGGTAATTTGTAAAAAATGAAAAAAATGCGTGAAAAAGTTATCCTTACATTAGATTCTCTTTCAAAGGTTGGACCCGTTAGTCTTAAAAAAACAACACTCCTCCTCCTAACCCTCTTCAATCTAAGCGCATTCGTTCCGTCGAACTTTCTCATTCAAGATTCTGATGCGTCGATGTATCGAATTATCGAGCTCATGGTTTATCAATTTTATTTTCGAGAGTACAATATTCGAGCAAAGGGCATTCGAATTCAAGTACTACCCATCTGTGCAGTACGCTCTATGCGCTTCGTAACGCATCCTCTTCGTATTTCAAACCAGCCAACAGCTGTAACCACAAATAAAAACTTGAGTGTGGTTTCTGGCGACTGTGGCTCCCAACTATTATGTGCGTAAGTCATTTCCAATGCGGGACAAAAAGCCGCAGACAAAAACAGTATTACGGGCGACGTAATGGCGGTCGGGCTTAGCCGGGATGCGGGGCCGTGAAGATTGCTTGACGGACATTAGGCCTGACTTTGACGGATGGAGCGCCGATTGTACACGGTATTAGCTCAAGATAGCACTCAGGTTTCGATTCATGTTGGTACCTACTAATATTGTGTTTTGTCTCAAGGTGAATTCCTAAATATAGAAGGCATAATTTGATCAAGGTAGAGTTTCAAAATTTAATATACCTACTACAAACCTATCTTTTGGTGTATGAATACTTTGGATTTTTTTTTTATTTGGCATAAATTGAGATACTTGAAAAAAGGCGCCACGAAACCCTTTTTAAGAATTCTTACAACAGTATAAGATCTTTAAATAACTATATATCCATAATTAATGGCATCGCGTCGCATTAAGCCTACGCATTTTGCCAATGTCAAGTGAGAATGTAACTAAAGTAACAAAAATTGTACGGTAGATTGAGGTTAAAAATGGAGTCTTTTAACACGTGTTTTTACAACAAGAACTCGGGAGAAACTCGCGATCTTTAATTACTTAGTTATTGTTAAACATACGTCACGTCAGCTAGATATATAAACCATAGACTAGAGCAGATTCATCACGATCTCATAGTCCTGTATAGCTTCTTATAATGGTGTAAACTATACAAAACAAACTTAGCCCTTCTTTGTTACCGAAATACTGTCACTACCTCTTTCCTAGCAGTCGGGTAAAAAGGAAAATATGTAATACTATTCGTTTTGTCGAACAAAGAAAGTTGTCCACACACGAATTGACAGCAGTAGCTGTTTCCCAGGCAAAGCTAGGCACAGACGGTAATTTGATGCAAAGTTTCAATTTTAAAATACTATCATTATAAACACAATCATCTAACTAATTCTTGGTTCTACGTAATAGAATATACGCCATGATAATTATTCAATTTATTTCATATTAATGTACGAGGATTGGCTGGGCTTATTAAATTTTCATTGAAGTTTATGTGCTGGCAGATTCTGACAGATAATGCTTTCCAATTTATAAGGTGCTTTATACACCTATAGCGTGGATTTTTATGCGCGAACATTTTGAAAGCAACCGGGCCTAAACACGCAATTACGCTATTTAATAAATTATATCTCAGAACCGTTGCGTCGTTTCTTTGGCAAAGTGGTCTGTACAGCTTCCTACACACCAAGAGATCTGGATTCAAATCCTGGTAGGAACTATGTATGTGTTGAACACGAACATTTTTGTTCACGACTCATAGTTTTGTGTCATTTCCTTATTTGTACTATTGAATAATAGGAAATCTATCGATGTTATGTAAAATAATTCTAAGATTTTACGCAAGATAAGGTGTAGTTTTATTGCCGTAATTTTTTAGAAGCTATGTGTATGTGAGTTGACTTATAAAGTCTTAATAATATTTATGATATGACATTAAATATACTTAAGACTTTATGAGTCAACTCAATTCTCACGTTATGCGTAACTTGAGAAAGTATTCTTAGCGTTGTTTTTCTTAAAATTATAACTAATGACTTTGATCTTGACTTTCAAATATAAATGAAATTCAAAGCAGATACTAAAATTTACTTCAATAATAACTTTCCGATTTTCCCCAGAATTTTATTATTGACATAAGGAACCCTACTTTATCTACGCAAGCACATGAATGTTTATGCGTCGTTAACTTGTTTGTTTGTCATATTTGTTTAGTAGTCGGGCTAATCTCGTCCCGGAGTCAATATAAAAGACGTCCCGGCACGTAACACAAATATACGCCGGCGTAAACAACATGCCACAGAATTAAATATTGTTCTGGCGTCTCCCTCGTGGACCCCATCTTAGCAAAAGTCGATAATGAAGAGACTGTGTATGAAAAATAAAAGGCAATTAGTTATAATATGATCATTTTTACTAGTGGGTGGTAGTTTGCACTGTCTGCTATGGGGCCATCATGATCTTTATTTCTAAACCCGCAAAGTTAAATTTCACCGCTGTATAAAACTGAAACGACCTTATTCTCTTACTGTTAAAGATCATGTCACGGACTGGATCAGACAAACAGTCGTCGTCGATGGACCTTAAAAATGATTTCCCACAAACCTAAATGTTTATTAAACCTAAAATTTTAAAACCATAAGAATATTATTGAGCTTAGAGAAATCCGTGGTTTTATTTCAAACGATTGACGACACCCAATAAATTTTAGTATTACATCCTACTTACTTAGATATTTGTGAGTGAAAGTGATAAATAGTTTTTCACTATTCATCTTTCGATTTGCTACTATAGTCACTAGCATTAATTCGTGACTCTTATTGTGAATACAATAAAGATCGTAAAATATCAATAGTAGGTATGTATTTATTTATTCATCGTGTCTGAAACTTTACTTAAATCATATTGTACAATAAATAAATGAAAAGACAAAAGCCATTCGTAGTTTGTAAAATTCGCTTTTTATGGTTTTATTAAAGCTCAGGGCGCGATGTAATGCTTGTGTCATCCTACGTCTTCAGCTTCGTCAGCAAGCTCTCTCCAAGCGACAGATCTCTAGCGAACACTTTGGAGCCTTTGCTCCGCTCTATGGTCTCTTCAATACATTTTGTATTATATCGGCGTATGTCGCGAGTTAGACTCTTGGAGATCTCTTTACCGAGCTGCCGACGCTCACGAGTGTCTTCAGGGGACTGCAGAACCATTCCATGTCTTTCTTCCATAAGCTTTAGCGTGGGCACTGAGGGTTTGAAGAACGTTGAAACCACCGTACGGACAGTTTCCACAAATCTGTCGTTGTATGTGTCCACCACTCCACCACGACGGCTTCAAAAGTTAGGCGGTAGGTAGCTAGTCTTAACACCAGTTTCCGAACCAAAGCGAGCACAAATTTGTACTCCCCGTTGATAGAACCTAACACCTCTATGGATTTATTTCCAGAAAGATTGAACCACGGAAGAAAATAAGCCCTTCATCCTCAACAGTCTTAAAAATTTCCAATATTGTCTCTAATGTGGGTTTTTGTTTGGGAACAAACAAAAACCCACATTAATCAGAAATTTTGTGGGTTAGTTAAGATGTAGGTACCTAAACGGAGAAAAGTGATTTGACAGTTTTCTGTGGATAGGTATACAAGCTGCTGGGGATGGTCTCGCCAAAGTTACCTACGTATGAAACGTTTTCTATGCGAAAACGAGCAAAAAGTTTAAAAAACTGTAACCCGACTACGAAAAAAAAGAAAGGAATGAAGTCGGTAAAAATCGAGTTTCCAAGTTAAAATCGACTCCTATTAATGTTAAAGTCGGTTAAAATGTAGCTTATGTTACGCGAACCATAATAACGTGATAATAACAAATCGATAGATTCATCAAAATCGGATGAATTGTTTAGGCGCTATAGGGACGAACATAAGTATCTGGTATTCACTCGGTAAGCGTTACATTGTTGCTTTAGTAAGATAGATAGTAATCAAGTACTATCTATAGCGCTTCCCTATTATCTTTGCCAAGCTTTGTGCTCTACTTACTCGTATCTTCATAATTACAACTCATGGGCTGTGCGTAGAAACACGTAAAATATAAGGTGCACAGAAAAGTCTAAATAATGTTGCTAAGGAGAATAATATGTAATTATATTGATAACTAGCGACCCGCTCCGGCTTCGCACGGGTGTAATGCTTATATAAATATGCATGTATTATACATATTAAACCTTCCTTAAGAATCACTCTATCTATTAAAAAAACCGCATCAAAATCCGTTGCGTAGTTTTAAAGATCTAAGCATACATAGGGACAGACAGACGGCGGATAGCGGCTTTGTTTTATACTATGTAGTGATGATAACCATGACGCCGTCGTGGTGGAGTGGTCAGCAGCCTACGCAACAAGCGGTCCGGGTTCGAATCCTGGTAGCGGCAAATATTTGTGTGACGAAGACGAATATTTGTTTGCGAGTCTGGTTGCTTATATAGGTATTTATTTAAGTTCATTTATAAAAATATAATGAATATTAAAAGGTCCGTAATCTAGTATCCATAACACAAGTTCTTAATGATACTTACTTTGGGCTAGATAATTGGTGTGAGCGTGGAAGTATATTATTATTCTTTAGTTTCCAGCTATGGCAACAGATTTAATATCTTAGCAAATCTGTTGCCATAGCAACGGTGCTAATAGCCCCCTTGGTGGTTGAAGGTTCCATGTGAAGGTCGTTTCCACTTTCTGCCTCGTCATTACTTACCATCAGGTGTTTTTTATGTCAAGTGGTTGGCAGACAATCATACAGTGGTAAGCAGCCACACTCACAAGGAGCCATCCATAAATTACGTCACACGAATTTAAGGACTTTTTAACCCCCCCCCCCCCCCCCCCCCCCCACCCCCCCGTCCTTGTCACAGGTTGTCACATTTTTAGAACCCCTCCCCCCCTGATGTGACGTCACACATTTTTTAATTTTATGCATGTATTTAGAAATAATCAAAAGAAAGCAGTTATTTTAATTTTTTCTTAAACCTACTCAAACCCTTACCAGAACTCTCGTGAATTTTGTGTCTAACTTGCATTACAACGCCGCTCTAGAAGTTGATTGTTATTGCAAGAGAGATAATCTCATAGCGAGAGTGCTAAAGTATTAAAAATATAGATCGAGTTCGAAATTTTTTTGATTTTTTTATTCACATATAAATTTCGCGTTTTAGTACTTTAAATTTTAACATGTAACGTCACAAAGCTTTTGAGGAATTAAGGAATGCACGTAGAATGAAAAAAAGAAAATATAGGTATTCGAAAAAATATGGCCAATTGGCCACATGTCTCCAATTCTCCATGTGCCGCTATAGGTGTACCGTGTAAGAACCTGTTATTAGCACGTAAAGACCATTAACTGTAAAAACTTTTTTAATCAAAATATCCATATTTATAAGGAAATCGATACCTCATTAAATTAAAAGTTTAGCGAGTTGAAAGATAAATGAAATAATTTAAATACTTGTTGTCCTACATAGACATCGTAACCAAACTAGAAGAGCTGCTGACATTTAAATTAGTAGGTAGGTATCTAATACTATCAAACTGATAAAAATTCCAATAAATTATCAATATTTTTAATGTCAATGGATAATCAATAATTATCTCATTTAGCATTAGTCTAATTAACTGAAACAGGTATGATAAGGCACCGGGTCATTGACCTTGTCAGCTGAGCGCCATTCTAGACGGGGCTCCTGGGAATCCGCCATCTCCCATTTAGACAGCAATTAATCTAATCTGTTCGACCAAACCTTTTTTATATCTTTTAATATTAACACCCTGGCACCTTTTTGACATACTTTTAAATTTATAAATATTATATTTTTGTATGTCAGTTTGTACATCACTCATTCTCTTCTCTCATGTCATATCTATCTCATAATATATACTTGTAGCATCTACTTCCTCTGTGTTTTATCTCTTAAATACCAATAGGTTATGGGCCCAGAGTGCGTAAAAATAGCTACAATGGAGACTTCTACAAGCCGTATGACTGAAATGACCGTAAGTCAAAATTCGTCCCAAAAATTAGTCGGACAAACCAATTACAACATATGGAGCTTTGTAATGAAAATGACGCTTATCGATGAGGATCTCTGGGTAGTCGTAGATAAACCGTCATCATGTGCGGCTAGACTCACCCATGAAGAGTTTGTGCGCCGCGACCAAAAAGCGAGGGCAAAAATATGCCTTCAGATCTCCGAGGCCATCTACCCCATCGTCATGGAGTGCGACACTGCCGAAGCCATGTGGAATGCGCTAAGGAAGACATATGCGCAGATCAGTGCCCCTACAACGCCTCTATATCATTGTCGCTGCAATACCACGGTCACCAGCAGTACGTCCAGTTCCAGTAGTGCGTGTACCTACTGTGGGAAGAAAGGACACCGTGTGTCAAAGTGCCGGAAACGTTTCCGTGATTACAAGCAGAATAAGGGCATCGGTGACAATAAAGTTAATTATATATATGACACTACACTACTATCATCGTTCAATTCATTTACAGGCCAACACTCCACTTCTTTATCCCAGGATTGGTTCATAGACTCAGGAGCCACAGGCCACATGAGTTGTCGCAGGGATTGGTTTATTGACTACAAACCTCTCCGACAACCAGTCACTGTTGCCAATAAAGATGTTGTATATAGTGAAGGTAAAGGTACTGTTTCTGTAAATATTAATGATAGTGTAGTTAGGATTTCTAATGTTTTATATGTGCCTCAACTTTCTACAAATTTATTATCTGTTAGGGAATTAGTTAGTAAGGGTTTTGTAGTTCTTTTTTCACCTAAAGGCGCAACCATTTTGTGTCAGAAAGACTGTAAGGTGTCTGGTACACTAGTGGGTACTGCTTCCAATTTTGGAGGCATGTACAAACTAAACATTACCACTAATCAGGCATACCAAGCTCACAATAACGAGCCCATTTTACTCTGGCACCGCCGTTTAGGTCACCTAAACTACAAATATCTCGAAATTCTAAAACATAAACATATTGGAATTAATTTCACTGACAGACTAAATCAAAGTCAAAGTTGCGTTCCGTGTCTACAAGGTAAATTGTCTAAAAAGCCTTTCAAAAGTTCAAAAAGTAGGTCTAATCACAAACTAGAGCTGATTCACACTGACCTCTGTGGACCAATGAGTTCACAATCATGGGGCGGTTGTTTATACCTACTTACATTTACCGACGACTTCTCTCGTAAAACTTTTGGTTATTTATTAAAAACCAAGAGCGAAGTTTTTACGAAGTTTGTTGAATTTAAGCACCTTGTTGAAAATCAAACAGGCTTAAAAATAAAGGCACTCCGATCCGACAACGGTCGTGAATTTGTAAATAGAGCAATGACCACATTTCTTAAGGAAAATGGCATCATACAACAATTATCTGTACCTTACAACCCTCAACAAAACGGTGTATCGGAAAGGGTCAACCGAACCGTTATTGAGAAGGCAAGGTGTATGTTACAGGATGCCAATCTTCCTAAGGCCTACTGGGCCGAAGCTGTTAATACAGCGATTTATTTGAAAAACCACTCGCCTACACAAGGGTTGAATTATAAAATTCCTGAGGAAGTTTGGACTGGCAAAGCCGTCAACCTCTCTCATTTAAGAGTTTTTGGGTGTGAGGCCCACGCTTTAGTCCCTAAGGAAAAACGGACGAAGCTAGAATCAAAAACTCAACCTTGTATTTTTGTAGGCTATTCAGACGACTGCAAGGGTCATAGGTTAGTCGACCCAAATAACCCTAGGAGAATTATAATTGCTCGGGACGTAGTTTTTGTAGAAAATAAGGTTGTGGGAAATTGCGAGTCATCCGAACCCACAAATCTTGTTGAACAACCACCAATGACTACAATCCAAATTTCTTCACCCGATCCTCCTTCCGGTTCCGTTGCTTCTCCTACGACAGTTAATGATGAGATACCGGAATCCCAGCCGTCTGACCCATCATCTGAATCCATTGATATTGGCCCACCCTCTCCTGAACCCATTGAAATTGCCCCTGAACCTTCTCCGATTCCAGATGAAGACGTCAACCAGCCCCGCTATCCTCGCCGCGTGCATAAGCCGCCAGAACGGTATGACGCAGGTGCCTACCTTGTGTCTCCTGATACCGAGCCTGAAAGCTACAAACAGGTAATGGATGATATACACAAGGAGGACTGGCTGAATGCTATGCAGTCGGAATACGCCGATTATGGTTCTAATCTCATAGACCGCCGATCCTACACTGGGTTTGTTTTCACATTAAGTGGCTCCGCCATATCCTGGGAGTCAAGAAAACAACGCACTGTCGCTCTCTCGACCACCGAAGCTGAATATATGGCCCTTGGTGAAGCCACTAAGGAAGCCATATATTTGAAGTTTCTGGTGCAAGATGTGTTTGATTGTGACTATCCACTTCCATTGTACAGCGACAATCAAAGTGCCATACAACTGACCAAAAACAATACTCATCACTCACGCACTAAGCACATCGACATTCGGCATCATTTCATTCGAAGTTCCATCGCCAGTCATAACATTATTATTAAATATATTCCTACTGGTAGTATGGTCGCCGATGTCCTTACTAAAGCCTTGCCAAATATAAAGCACGCTAAATGTGTAAATAGTTTAGGCTTAGCATAATTTTGTATAGTAGGGATATTAGGCTAGTTTAATTATTTTATTTTTCGAGTGTTAGATTTAAGATGTGTATATAGTGTGTTTGTTTTTCCTTTTATATGAGTTTGTTTTTGTTATGTTGTCTTGTATATAGTATGTACATATATACAGGGTGTTTATATTACGGGGAGGTGTTCGACCAAACCTTTTTTATATCTTTTAATATTAACACCCTGGCACCTTTTTGACATACTTTTAAATTTATAAATATTATATTTTTGTATGTCAGTTTGTACATCACTCATTCTCTTCTCTCGTGTCATGTCTCTCATAATATATACTTGTAGCATCTACTTCCTCTGTGTTTTATCTCTTAAATACCAATATAATCAAATGTTAAATGTTAGTCTTTCGCGTCTATCTATACAATATGAAGTTATATTGCTATAAATTGAGTTGTGGAGTTAATATGATGCATTACCACAATGAAGAGTTAGAGTACAGCGGATTGGTTTGTCAAAACTGAAGCACTTAAACTTTCTCTTATATTTTTTGACAATGTTTTTCCAAACATAATTTTACTATGCTAAAAACATATTTATAAAATACGTCGGCTTGAGACGCCATAAGAAACGATACAGTAGAATAAAATCGTGAGGTTCCCGTTTCCATTTAGTATAACGCTTTTTTATTTGAATTTACATTTAATTGAATACGTCGACATCAAAAATTCATAATTTCAATCACCAAACTATATGAATTCGCGCCAACTGCATACCGCTGACTAAAATATTTATATGATGCAGTATTTATTACGTCACTCATTCCGATAAACTGGCTTCCTTTTAGCCAATAACAGATTTATGAGTAGCGAAACATAGTATTCACTCGTCGTAATCATGTTTTGCTTAATTAAAAATTTATATCGCAATTTGAAACAAACAATCGGATTCTGTTTCAATTTAGCTGTAACATTAATAATTTGTTTAAAAACATCAGTTGTGTTTTCCTGTTGGAATTTTGAATTATACCGACGTTCGCTAAGTATAATATACACAACAAAATAATTGTTATAACGCTGTCCGCCCACATCCGATAATAAGTAACTGAATTTTTGTAGGAGAAAAATGGAAAATTTAGTATTGATGCAATGTGAAACGTAGGCCTACAAAGTCGGTCAAGAAACGTAGGTAATTAAATTTCAAGTAATGAAAACAATCGATTGTCGTTCCTACAAAAAGTTTGACTTGGGCGAGCGCCGTCAAATAAAGTAACTTAATATGTGACGAGTCCTCTTTAAACCTTTGCCAAGTCCATATTCTGTCCCTGGGACTTTAGAACCAGAAGGGTATCGACGGATCATTAATTGAATTCAATGCGCCGCTGACTTAAGTTTTAGGATCTTGTCCGACTACTGCGAGCCCCTCACGTGTACGATGTGAACATGGTCATAATTATTACTCTACTTCGCTTTTTACGATGTTGTGACGAGGCAGAATACAATGCAGTGAGCAGTAGATAGAGACCTACCTACCCTTAGAAAAGGGTAGACCCTTTTCGGTACTGTAATAATTATGACCATGTTCGCATCGTACACGTGAGGGGCTATGCGTCGGCGATATGCGTCGATACCCTTGTTGTCAATATTAGGATTCTTCGAGATTGACAGGTTTGTCAATGTGTGAATAATATCTTTGGTGTAAAACCCGCCTACACTCCGTAGACTGTGGGTGGTTGATACCGTAGTATTAGATTACCGTCTCATCTACACCTGTTGTTTTCTATAAAAATAATAAATACCTACTCAACAAAACTAACGTTTTTGCAGTTTTCAATAGGCTCATCTTTGACCGGCGCGGCTTTATCTGTTTAGAAATCGGTTAAGCCACAATTTCTTCCACGGCTGACAGGGCTATTTTGCACTCTAAGAAACAGTGTAAATAATCAACTTCGTCACAGTATGGCTGTACTCCACTCACGTATTCACCAATCGCTATCTGTAAACAGCGTTCTTTAAAAGCATCTCTCGATGTTAATATTTATGAAGCTCGCGTGATGCCCCTCGTACAGACTGCCCTGTTTATATTCTGGAGAAACGTACGCAAACGAAATGTAAAACCCATTACTGCTTCGAAATTCTAACCGGGAGTGCGTTACCGTTGGCCAACTATTTTTAGTACCACTTGTGACAGTAAAATTTTACCGATGTCTAAGTGTCTGTCTGTTATGTTTAGACGGGTAGAACGCTAGACATGTTTTTGAAATATGGCAACCAATTGAGAATCATTGCCAACTTTTTCTAAATCTACGTAATACGCCAAGACGTGGATCGCTGAATATTTTAGGAATGTTTCGAAGGAGTAGGTATCTCCAATGCCAAGGCCAAAATTATACAGAGTTGTCATTAAGATTTTCACTTTCAATATCACTCCAGCTTATCTGTGTATTTTTCCCGCTGCTTATCTTTGTAGTTTTCCCCACAACATTATTCAATACATATTTTTAAATCCACTTAATTTATTTTAGTTAGTTAAGCAATACTACTCTATCGCCACCGAGCCCCTCAGAATACTTTCAATAAATACAAGTAATAACATAGTTGTGTAATAACAGAATACCACCATAATCGACTTGATCATATCCCAATGACTGACTTCAGCTGCTTCCGGTAGCATTTTTTGTAATACATTTAATCGATTTGAGCGAAACTAAAGTAAACAAGTTCGCTTTTACAAAAAAAAGCAATAACGGATAACGGCTAGGGAGTATTTTATATAATACCCTGTGATAAACTGAGATAAATAAACGAAGTACCTACCTACTCGTAATATTTCTAGCACAAACCCTGATTCTAAGGCGGAACGATACCTCGTAAAAAGGGTGGATAGTTGGATATCACTAAGCCATTGAAGATTTTCGTACTGATCAGAATTTTGTTTTCGTCCATAGTTCCTTCATACGCCTCTAGATGAGTATTCAGTACCAGATATTGCATTTAAAAACAGAAAATTCTCTCCATGCAAGATCGTATAAATCAGACAGACGAATCAGATAAAGTTAATTGCTTTCAAATTTAAAGCCACCTCAATCTGAGCAAGTAAGTTATTTTCCAGATGAACAATATAAAGTATAACGTGCGTCAATTTGCAACGATTATATTTATCAAAGTTACAATTTAGTTTTTTATTATTGTCGTTAAAATAAAGTACTTTTACTCGCCATTATCCGTATATTGCGTCGCAATCTGATGTTATTTTGCCTCAATACTGTGTTTTGGTTGGTTCGCGTCGTTGGAACGCTTAGTACCTAGTAATCAGAGTAGATGGATGATTATTTTCAAAACCCATCAGCGTCAGCGCCGGGACAGCTCTCCCGCCAAGTGTAATTATTTCAGTTGTCGTATCTTTTGTTGCATCTATTTTAATTCCATTCATTGCTCGAGTAAGTCTTTTGTTGGAAAATTCTCATCAATCAATCGTAATCCATTAGAGATGGATATATATTTTTTATTTTATTCATTCATAACTGCAATTGAATTTGTTAAGAAACTCGTTTCACTTGAAACTGGTAATAAAGGCGATTGGACGCATGCGATGTAAAATGATTACATTTTTATGTTCTTATCACGAATTTTAATAAATGTTGTAATTATGAGTTCGGGAAACTATGAATTGCATAAAACATCTCGTCGCCATGAGGTAGTAAAATAATGCGAGAATAACGATTCCATTAAATTTTTCATTCGTGTTCGATTTTAATAAGCAATGTGAGTTAATTTCACGTTTCATTGAACGCTGCGCTGTTTGGGTTATCTATTGGAAACTCGGCGCAGATGAGAATTCATTTAATGTTTTTATTGCCATAAAAAGTTTGGTTAATAAGCATACCCATGGCTGACGTGTATAACATGAAAGAAACAATTAGAAAAGGATCAAGGGTTCCAACTCTGCGTTGCCCACTATTAAAATATATTTATGAATGCACAAAACATAAGTCTTTTTGCTTCTAATTGTAATACTGTGTTTCCATGATCTGTTACCCCAACAACATAACTTTGTCATTTGGATGTGCTTCCGATCCAGTTACACAAAATTCCTCTGAAAAGTTCTTAATTGTCCAGGTTTTCTCAATATTCAGTTAATTATTCCACCTTATTGGTAATCAGATACGCTCTATATCTTAAAGGAACGTACATTTTATATTGTCATTATACAAAAATAAAGACGCAAAAAAATCAAAAACACACAACATATAAAACCACTAATGAAATTGGTTGCGGTATTCACAAGAAACCTTATAAAAATGACCAATGCGGACTACTTTCTTTTCCTTATACATATTTGGTATGATAATGTACAGTTTACGTCAAAAGGTGCTCTGAGATTAACATTCTCCGCAACTTGTCTCATACATTCTTAGTAAAAGACATCTTTCAACTTGACAGCCAGTTTTTGTAGGTAGAAATTACAATGCTTGTATTGTGCTGTTAGAACGTAACAATAAAGTACAATTACGCACGGCCCTTCTAAGCACCTCGCCGAAGATAATGCAGGAAGAGGTGGAAACCTTGTCCGTGATTAAAGAGCAGTTGGATCATTATCGCTGCGCCGACGCATCCGCGCACACAAAAACTAAGCGATGCTTCCTGCTCGCCCTTTGTCGAGCCACATTGTGACTACAATGTTCTATTTTTCGTAGCTCTTAAAAACAAGCGCATACAGTCTAAGTTACAACTCAAACGGCAGTCGTGCTTCACCATTCAAGGCATAAATCTGCTCTAGCCATTTAGGGCCACTACCTAATCGGTGCCGTGTTGAATTTGTTTCTTTCGTCTCGTTCGTTTGAATCGACTCGCTTTATGGCACTGGAAAAAATAATTGCCTGTTAACTAGATTTCTATGGCACCAATTCGAATTTCATGGATTAGAAAAAATGTTAACAATTAATATAAGAAATATCTAAGACATTGTAGATTTCAACAAAGCAAAACTAGTTGGTGCAATGTTATAGAAAAATAATAGTAACGGATGGGCGGGCAGCTACCTCTACTAAAACTATTTTGATAAGATTGAGAAGCAAGGTCATATCAATGATAACTTACAATAGGCTAGCATAATTCGACAATTGGTTCACAAGTGCACTATGGTCTAGGCTCTCAGTATGGCAATGTTAAAGTTTTCTCATTGAATATAATGTACTGTTTTCATCTCATCTGGTACCGTAACAGTAGGCAAGTATTTTATTCCTGCATTCGTTGCACAGAATTATGAATAATATCGGCCTGATGACAAATTATTTATGTCTGGGAGCTAATAGACTGTTGAAACTTCCCAGTAATGAGTCCAAACATTGAAATATTACCAAATAGCTGGTTAGCCGCTAGCGAATGAGTCAAGCATACCAAAGTAATGAGTAGGAAAGTCTATTCGGTTCCAGACGATTAACATCGTGATTATTATCCAACCGATACTGCCGCATTATCTGGGCTACTTACCGGAGTGACCTTCGCCTGACCTCTTGGTGTCGATTTGTTGTGGTTTCACTTCATCAAACTAAACAAAAAGTTTTGTTTGTGATTGCAACATAACTTATAGTATGGACGCTCGAGGACAGCGGGCAAGAAATAAAAAGTTTAGTGAAGAAACATCTGAAGAAAATCTCACGGTGTCAGAAAACGTTCACTCGTCTTAAATCTTAATTACAAATACTTCTTTGTATCCTTACATACCCCAATTAACTTACATAAGTTTATGTTTATTACATTACATTTATGTTTTAATAGTTTATACACGGAAATGATTTTATAGATTGGTTATAAAAAAATCCATACTGAATTGTATAATGTTATTGCTCAAGAATACCGCTTTGTTAGTGTGGTTTAGAGAAGTAGATATTTTGCTCATTTTCATTTGCAGAGAGAGCTTGAGAGATATCAACCAAGAGAGTTTGTCAGTCAAATTAAAATTATTTGATAATCAATATACCTATCTACCTTACGATTGCAAACATTTTCTAAGTTGTACCTAATCTAATAGCAACTGTTGATATTTCAGCTACCGAAACATACTGGGTAATATGTATTACCAGTTTATTAGGATCCCTGTCAATAAGTACCTAATCAATACTTGACAAACGTTATTTATACGTTTATTTAGAGTTGTTTACGACTTAATTTAGTACCTTTTCCCTATTGCTATTATTTTGTTTTCTATGAGTCGTGCATCACCGGAAGATTTATACTTGGCACTGCGCTTAGCAAAATTAAATTTATTATTGTTTTTGCCCGTTTATCGTTGATATAAATATCACGTATCCGTTTCCCGGGCGAATTTATTTATATGGAGGTAATGAATTCATCATTTATAATAACAGTTCTTGGTATTGCGTTAGTTTCAATATATTTACCGTATCGTGCTACTTGTTCTCAAGTTTCTTAAGTAATTTTATTGATATAACCATTCAAGTGCTTCGGATTTTGTGAATTACAGATTACTACTGAATATTAGTTCTGATATTTTATCCTTGTTTTATCACCACGCTTGTTACCTATTATATCTACAAATTTTTCTTTAAATCCAACTACTTAATTCGCTTAAAATTACCATAAATTTGGTGGTCTTTAAATACCTGAATTTTATAATGTCATTTAAACGAACCTCAACTCTCCGAACGTTATTCTATTACAAACACTTAGTTTAAAAGACAGCTGAGTTATCGAGGCACTACAACGTGTCCCCGATACTCGAGAGCGTAAACACGCGCAGATAATAAGCACATCAATCACACTACACCATAAGTGTGTCCTATTGTCTGTCACCGGGAAACAAGCGCGAAGGGTGGAGTTGCGTCTATCCGTTTAAAGTACCAGAGCTACATTAAGATTGTACGTCTTTAGATTTGAGGAAATAAAAAATTACAGTTCAAAACCCAATCCCAAGGAAAAGATCGATTTCTCGAATTGAGTGGTCGTAAACTAATCAAACTCGCATCCTGATTCGGTCACGACCGTCTCTGGACATGATATTGAATCCGTTGAACGCGTTCCAACAGCCATCTTTATATCAGGTGGTGTCGTATGTCACGAACTAGTCATAACTTCCATAGGCTACGCCTAAGTTATTAGGTTGACCTACTTGTGTAAACTGATGAGAGTTTTTTTTTCCACGGTCACACCAATTATCATATTAAGCAACCAATCATCATACCGTAAGCATTACAAATTATCATATTAGAGTTGATCGCAAACCAGTGCGTTTGGAATACTAACTCACATTAATATGACAATTTTGTTAACTTTGTGTATTTCCGAATATGATAGAATGCTACCGTTAGTAATATACAAAACGATCGGTAGTTCAGTAGTTGAAACCGTCAGCGAAGCCTATTGTCGATCGCGGCAATAGAGCCTCTAGGTGCACCGACCCCGTGCGATTCGAACGCCTTAGGGACCCTAATCGGTGCAGGCTCCCCCGAGGGAGATGCTCACCGGTCAGGATTCCTCTCTGGGGTGATTCGACTTACAGATTAGAGGACCCACCTAGTTATCCTTGTCTACACCAAAAACCCCTGTGACGCAGAGAAGGTCATCAGAGACATCCTGTAAAATTAGTCAAAAAAGACATCGATCTCGATTGAAATCGTTTGAAAGTGATCAAAACGGACGAGCTTTGTAAGTAATTTTCTTTTCCAAAAGCTGTGCTCTCAGCAATCAGAGCACAGTCTATACTACACTGTAGTTATAGGTTGACCATTTTCCATCAACATAGGTACTCTTACAACTGCTGGCACCAACTTATACGTTTCACAATTTCGTGAAAAATATGTTTAATAAAAAATCTAACAACCCAATCCTATGAGTTAATTTAATATTTACGTTAGGTACCTACTTTTTACAAAATTGTAAAACCCGAAACTTGATATAGGTAACAGGCCGTATCTGTTCTTTACTACTAGATGTGTTTAACCATTTTTCCTTAGATAAATTAATGATGCAGAGCCTTCAGATGTGGCCGACACCTTCCACCTAGACAAGGGATAATAATTTGCACTTTCCTTTTATTTTTGCGTTTACAAACGCGTAAATATTAATACTAGAAAAATGCACTGAAAGAAATCGACTTGCCTCAGGCGGGACTCGAACCCGCATTTTCCATAATCCGGGCGGCCGCGTTGACTATTACGCCACCGAGACACTGCTTTTCGTTGTCGAAATTTGTCAGTGCTTGATGCTTATGTTTTTATGGTAAACATTGTTTCATCAAATCTTTGAAATTTGCACTTCTAAGACCCGAACGAAATATTTTTGCAAATATTTAACGCTCAGTTAAGATGAAACTACCTTACATTATGGAATAATTTTATTTTTGCGTTTACAAACGCGTAAATATTAATACTAGAAAAATGCACTGAAAAAAAAATCTGCCCGGATTGTGGAAGATGCGGGACGAGTCCCGCCTGAGGCAAGTCGATTTTTTTCAGTGCATTTTTCTTGCACTTTCCTATTAATTTATTTAAATCTTAGCTGTCCTTTTCTTCAATCTTTTATTGCTAGTAAGCTAATAAAAAACACAAATGTTATTTCGAAAAGGATGTTTCAATAGTATCCACAAATGATATTTGGTTACGTATTGGACACACGTTTACGAGTTTAATACATAGTTCCAAAATAAATATTGTTTTAGGCAAGCTAAGTTTTTTTTTGTTGGTGTTTTGTTTTCATTTTTCATACCTAGTTAACCATTGTTTTCGTGCATGTTTGATCAAGATGAACATATTTTTTTGACATATTTTTGTATCGTAAAGTCGGAAGTACGACTAGATAAATGTTATCGACGTCTTTCGTTGGTCTCCTTTCACTATCTAATTTATCAATTAGTATTTAGTATCATTTGCTCATCTAAATTGACCACTATAAACAACAACATTATCTTATAATTAATGGCACCGAAGAATCAATATGACAACGCTCATAATTTCAACTATTACTCGGTATAATAAACGTTATTTACGACGCCCAATAAAAATATTCTTGTGTGCCAAATTGATAATGGCCGGCGGGAGTGAACCGTAATAGGATATAAAAAACATTAATAAGCTTTATGGCAAAATAATAAAAGAGTGTTATTTAGTCTTTATGATGGAAATAAGTCATTTTTCATAGGCAACGCTATCATTTAGTGGTGATTCAGCGTCGGTTGTTCCGCCCACGGCCGCGGTGCGAGGCTGATAGCGCGATGGCTCCCAGCTAGTGGGTAATTAAATTTAGATAACATTAGTTATTGATACTTGAGATAGAACGTGACGATAAGACGATTAAAATCTTTTAGATTTTGGATACAACTTGGTCGTGACTAAATTGTAGTCTGTACATTTGTTGCTTTGTCTATGAATGTTAATTAGGTAAGAAAGAACTCGGAGGTTCTACTTTGAAAGGTTTTGCAGTTAGTCTTGCTGAGTGTCGAATTTAAATCACATCATATTTTCCGCGGCTTTTTTAATGTAAAAATGCTTATACCTGCCTAGTTATTATTATGCAGACATATTAGGGGTTTAAGTATGAAATTGCCGTTTTGTATGGAGAATTTAACGAATATTCATTTTTCCATACTAATATATTTGCGATTTTTTAAGAAACCACAAATCTAAATTTTGTGTAATTTTGTGGATATATTTAGACAACATTAAGCTGTAGGATACATAGACAAAAAAATTTAGAATTGATATCTGTAAAAAAATATTCATATTTTTATAACGGAGACCGGCCCCTCTTAGGACGGGCTGTTTTTGAAGTGTATTTCTAGTGAAAAAAAATAAAAATAAGAATAACATTTTATACATAAATATAAGTCATTGTAATGAAGTTTAAAATAAAAAAAGAATAATGGACATAGCTATTATATTAAAGGAATTATACACTAATGAATAATGAGGAAAAAATCGGCAATTTCATTCTTTAACCCCTATTACTTCATAGAGAAGCGTCGGTGGCGTAGTGTGTAAGAGCGTAGTCTTCCGCCCGAGAGGCACTGGTTCGAACCCCGCCACGTACCACGTACCAAATTTTGAATTCATGTGTACGTTTATTCGACGCTTTTACGATGAAGGAAAACATCGTGAGGAAACCTGCACACACCTATGAAGAAATTCTTAGGTTGTGTGTGAAGTCGATCAACCCGCACTTGGCCAGCGTAGTTGACTAAGGCCTAATCGCCCCTAATGTGGGGTAGGCTCGAGCCCCTCGGTGACATTATATGGGCGATGACATTATATGAGGTTGATGATGATGATGATGATGAGACATACTTATTGTTACCTAAGTACGTACCTACTTCAACTTGAGGCTATTTAAGTGCTACTTATTTAGAAAGGTATTAAATGTGACACATTAAAGATAAAGGTACAAAATCACATCAAAAGAAATGGTAAAATCTAGTGAGGTGGCAGAATTTAGCCAGAAGAAAGTATGGCGGCCAAAGACACACATGAAACATTCACAGTTGAAAGTTTATTAGATGTGAATTAATGTTCATTAGTTTCGCTAAAACTCGAGAAAGACTTTGGGGCTAATTTTGGTTTGGAAGTATTTGCGGAAGTCCATGGAAAGTGTAAATGATGCGATACCTACATATAAACTATTCCTCCCTGTCAAACATTCGAAGTTCGTCCCGTTGTTGTTGTTTTTAATAAACCAATTCCGATCATCTGTTATTATTTATAACAATGTGTGACGGGTCTCTAGTCCATTGATAGATAATATTTGAATTAATTAATGGCGTCAAGGCGTCATAACAAGTATGGTTGGTAACCCAAAACTTATTTTATTGTTCCTTCTCATTCAAAGGTTATCTGTTATTAATATTTTTTAGTGATAATGATAAGACCACGTTACTTTATTTGTGATATATTTTGGACCATATAAAATCTTATTCAGTTAGTTATTTATGGGAATTTATGGCGTCATACAAGATCTAAGGTAGAATTATTTATACATAGTGTGGGAATTTCTCCCGAGTTCTTGTTGTAAAATCCCGTGTTGAGAGACTCCATTTTAACCCAAATAAACCGTACAATCTTTATTAGTTTAGTTACATTTTCACTTGACATTGGCAAAATGCGTACGTTTAGTGCGACGCGACGCCATTAATTAAGAATGGAATATAGTGTGACAGATCCCTGGACGATTATTAATATCCAGACACAATTGATTTTAATTGTGTTCTCGCGCTCCTGAGCGCGAACGGGGCTTAACGAGTTAATAAAAAATATCTGCAATATTTTTTTCACAACTAGGTACCTAATTTGGTTTGCTAGACCTAAAAAGCCGTTTCTAGGATTATGTAGCTCGAAATTAATTGAATCAAATTATATTTGAATCATTAATTTGCCTTCTATTTCACCACAATATAAAGTGACAGTAGTATGAAAGATAAAAACCAATTTCATTAATTGTTCACGTTCTCACTATTTACGAAAATAATGGACTCGTTAGTAACTACTTTTATTGTCGTAATAAAAAAAATACCTAGCATTGCGTGTGGTGGCTCGTGTACGCGTATGATTGTACCGTAGGTATATTTATTATTATGAAGATTACAGAGGGGTACAATGGTAACACTAACATTACAATGTTTAAGTCACCTAATTGCTACTCTTTCTTATAACAATTACTGGATTTCGTGCTGGATGCCCGAAATGCTGATATGTTTTATTTTTGATTGTTACTGCCCTCCTGGCTTTTGTTCGTTGGTTCACTTAAGTTATGCTACCAGCCTGTCACTATTTTGAGTTTCTTGAAGACCTCGGAGGAGTACTTGAGGAGCTTTATGTGTAACCAAAAGTTCAACCCCTTTTGGAATCGTGAGCGTTATTATATGTAGGTAGGTACTAGCTGACCCCGCAAACGTTGTTTTGCCTTATAAATAAAAAATAAAAAAAAAATTAAGGATGGACAACCCTTATCACTAAGGGGTATGAAAAATAGATGTTAGCCGATTCTTAGACCTACTCAATATGCTCACAAAATTTCATGAGAATCGGTCAAGCAATTTCGGAGGAGTACGGGAACGAACATTGTGACACGAGAATTTTATATATAAGATATACCTACCTATGTATGTTAATTTTACCAAACTCTGTTCGACCCTTTTGAAATTAAGTATGAGGAAGATTTTCCGTTTCAGACGTCATTGATAGATTAAAAACTAACTGCTTTGTTTGTGCAGATGTCTAAAACTTTTATATTTAACCTCAACTTTCGCTAAAAATGAGCGACAGATCATAAATGATTTCGAGAATCGAAGAACAGGATTCTTTCTCGGTTTTTGACATACCGAGTAAAGAATAAGACTTGTTTTTGGCGACTGGCGACAAAAATCCCAGTTTGCACTACCTAATCCCATCGTAAGCCGTAAGTAACCCTACCTGCGTGTGTCCGCGTAAATAAACGTGTCTTAGTTGGTGTGCGCCATCTGTTTCCGCAAAGCCTTCTGGAACCGTAGCCGGCAGGGAATTGATATTTGAGCCCAGATATCGGATGAGAACTATATTCCTTACATTACGCGGACTTTATATGAAATCGGAACGACACGAAGAAATGTCATCTATCTGGATACCCAGGTGCAATTATGTTGCCGACTGATACTTTATCTTATTATATAAAATTCTCGTGTCACAATGTTCGTTCCCGTACTCCTCCGAAACGGCTTGACCGATTCTCATGAAATTTTGTGAGCATATTGAGTAGGTCTGAGAATTGGCTAGCATCTATTTTTCATACCCCTTAGTGATAAGGGTTGTCCACCCTTAATTTTTTTTTAATTTATAAGGCAAAACAACGTTTGCGGGGTCAGCTAGTTAAAAATATATTATTCTGTTTACTTTTTAATATTTTCTCGTTTTATTTCCGATACAGTGCCTAGATAAGTGATCAATCGATTCCATAGAACGCATGAGAGGTCATTTAACGTTTTACGAAATTAATCGCCGAAGATTAATTTGTGAAGTTTTCTTTGAACCTTCACTGTGTACTTAATATACAAAAAAAATTAAGTAAGTAAGTATATTAAATGCAAACTAGCAAACAAACGTGCAAAAATCAGAGGTGCGTGGTTTCAGACCTGTTTTCTTTCATTTAAGTGCAAACTAGGTCTGACTGTAAAAGCAGTCAAAAATAACTGTGGACTAAGGTTGAGAATCAATTATGCATATAAAGTGGTTTAATGGTTATTTTTATGACGAAACGGAAAGGATCAGTGATGTAATCGTATAATTGAATTAACTACGAGGCTCGTAGGTATTCGTAGCATAGTATACTCGTAGTCCCATAGGTATAGCTATTTATGTATATCGTATTAAGTAAGATATCGATCAAAACCCATTTTGTTTGATTTCCACAGTTTAAATGGTTTTCAACAACTTCGTGTCTGGACTGTAAGCTGGAAACTAAAGTACCTACCTATAGGTACTTACCAACATAATAATTTAAAAAATTCGAAATAAATTCTTTTTCTCTTTAGCGTTCATGATTTTCGTATCTACGAGTAGGTACCTATATTGAACTAGTAGTGTAGATTGTTGAAATGCTATCCAACGCTTTTCGATTTTCGACAAGTGGACGAATGGAACTGACAGATATTTTTAACACGCTTACGCTTAGGTAATATTAGTTTCACCTGTATGTTTGTAACTCCTTTAATGTTTGTATGTAACAGACTCGTTTGGGCTCGATTTTGACCCACTTTAAACGGTCAGATTTCATTTAAACTTTATAGACTTATCAAAGACTTCTGACATTACAATAATTCGATAAGAATATCCCATTATCCTGATTATATGGCCAGGACTAATAAATTAAACGCTTGGAATGTTATTTCAGTTGTTCGTCACTAGATGGCGTTGTCATTGTTAAGTTGGCGGTTTTAAGATTTTTTAATTATACATATAAGTACTTTCATCGGCGTTTATAATTCGCACTTAAAAGGGGATACTAAAAAAATGGTTTTAAAAAGCTAAAAAACACGCTTTTATATGAAATCGGACTAAAAAGAGAAAAATATCTTTTAAATAGGTATAGGTAGAAACTAAATGATAAACGAGATGTGTAATTATTATTTAGAGAAAAGCGTGGGGTGCTCAATTTAATTGTACCGATCGAATATTTTCATTCAAGAACTAATGTTATTGAGCACCCTCAGACCAATAAAAAAGTATTGGTCAGAGTGAGCACCCCACGCTTTTCTCTAAATAATAATTATACTTACCTACTTTTCGTTCATCATTTCTTTTCTGTACTAAAACATTATTTTTCACTTTTTAGTCCGATTTAATACAAAAGCGTGTTTGTTAGTTTTTTTAACTATAATTTTTTTATATTTTTTATTATTGCCTGAAGTTCGCTAACACTTTACAATGTTCGTGACCACTGGAAAACTTCAGTCTTTTCGTGGCCATGAACGCTGCAAAGAATTAGGAATAAGTGAAACCTATTAGACGCGAGTTAAATCCATAAAACTTGTTTTATTTACAATGAGTAGTGCTCGCGCACATCCAAGAGAACATTTTATAAGTATTAATAAATATACATTTGAGGTGACAAACATTTGCTCAAACCTAATTTATTCCCAAAAATACAGCAGCAGTCCTATGAATCAACAAGATATTCATTTTTGTTTTGTCATTTCTAAGACCGGGCTATAGTTCGAGCTATGACTAGGTACCCATGCAAATAGCATATGTACAAATAGTTGTAATTTATCAAATAGTATATTTAAACCTTTGCCTCATGTTGTTTGGTCGGAAAGTTAACGTTAGAAACATTAGTTAATTGGCATCCGGCGTCATGAAGCAAATAATGAGTAGTAAACAATAACATATTGTTATTTTAAAGCTATGTCCAGACGAGTGTAGCGCGTAATGTAACGCGAATTTCGCGTGTGAACATAACTATGGATGTAAAATTTAATGCTCGTAGTGCTGTCCTCACGCTAGATTCGTGTTACAAATAATCCAGGCTCACACTAATTACACAGTACCTATACCAAGAACAGTAAAACGTCTTCATACAAACTGGCCGCTATCCATTAGAATGTGTGCGTGCGTAGTCGGCGCCATGTACGCACGCACTGTGACACACACATTGTCATAAAAATATGGGGGCATAAATAAGATGGTCTCGCAGTCTCGGTGTGATCGCGCGTTTTTATGTCATTGCACATTCCTTTGCCGCTCGTTCCCGCCCGGCACATTTACGATAGCCGTCAACGCAAGAGTAGGCTAATAACTCGCCGACAGCCCGTAGATAAACTACTGTTCTTGGTACTGTGCTAATTATGTAGCTAGTCCAAATTAAGTGTAACTAGTCTATGTACCTATGTAATATTATTTAGTCCAGGTACTCACAGCGGATAGCCGCTCGATTCTGGAGTAGCTTGAACTGGAGTAGTACCTCCACCTTACAGAAGACCACAGTCAAATAACACTACATTTTTGTGGTGCTGTGTTTCTGTTGGTGAGGAAGGTCACCAGAGCTCCACGAGGTAGGGAAGGGGACTAGGGTTGGCAGCGAGTGAGTGACACGTCAGTGGTGCAAGCGTCTATAGGCTACAGTGTCTGCTTGTCCAGACTGTCCTGCCCGGTCTGGTGGCTCAGACCGACCGTATGCTTGTCCGACAACCAAATCACTGAACATAAAAAAAAAATTGTGTGTGTCAGCTCCGACGCACGACTGGAGTTTACTCCGAGACAGGTGAGATGGCGCACCTGCTGTCATCCGTGTTTTGACAATTAGAAAGTTGCGCGACATAGGATGCGCACCAATTATGACTTTGACCTTCAAAAACGTAACGAGGTCATTCATCGATAGATTTTACTCCTCACATTTTTCTCATACCGGGCCCCTTATATATACATACCGGGGATATGCAAATCGATTCTTAAGGAGTAAACTCCAAAAATTAAGAACCCGTTTTAATAATACTAGATAACTGACAAATAGGTGTACGTATATGAATACGTAATAAATTAGATATTTTTACAAGAATAAACTTAAATGAATATTAACGACCATACTAATTCGTTTTCATCACACAAACATTGTGTATTTGGCAGTGTTGCGGACTACTCCACCGACAGTGACACGTTACAAGTACAACACACAATCGGAACCGTCTTAGTTATCAAAATAAACATAAAGGTAGCCATCCACGCTCAGGTTTAACTGTTCAGGTGAACTGTTCAGGTAAACATGAGCGTGTATGGTATAGAAACCTGCGCAGTTGTGTGGCATACACGCTCATGTTTACCTGAACAGTTCACCTGAACAGTTAAACCTGTCAGGTAAACATGAGCGTGGATGGCTACCTTTAGGAGTGTTAGATTGATGACAGCCGTGTGAAAAAAAAAAAAAAAATGGGAGAAGAGGGGGCCCGCCGCCGCAAGGCGGCACATATTTCACCGGCAGGCGTGATGCCTGCCGAGAAGCTGCCCGGGCAATGGGCCATCGCCCGACGCCCGCACCGCCCTCCCCTAGGGGAAGGTCGAAGACCCGACGACCCGATATCATCCAATGGGTGTCGTAGAAGGCGACAATGGATCAGAAAATGGGTATTGATCACCTTATACTCCGTCCACCAATCCGCATTGGGCAAGCGTGATGGACTGCTGCCTAAACCTCCTTCGATGACAAGGAGAGGCCTTGCGTCCCAGCAGTGGGTTGAATTATACTTAAAGGCTGTTATGATGATGATGATAAGTGTTAGATTTGCATAGCATCACACTTATTGACAATTTAAGTAATTTATCGCCAGCCGCTATTTAATACTTATTCATAATTACATTACATAATGGATTTAGAAGCAAAGCAATCATTATATTGGGACTAATTTATCTGGCCTAAATTGAGTATAAGCTACACAGATACCAGATCCCAGCTAAATTAATAGACCAGTAAATTTATTATTTGTTTAGCAATCAAGTATGTTGGTACCTACCTACCTGGCCTAATGAAAATATCCTGAAAATACCCATTTTCAACAAAGTCCATCCTGTTAATACAAATTTACATACATAATACATATTTATAGTCACGTCTTTTTCCCACAGGCATAGGCAGAAATCTCTACAGTACAAATTTGATTAGTTCAAATGTTTTAAAAAGAAAGTACAATCTAATCTTATTTTTGATTTTTTTGAAAATGGTACCAATTTATATAAATAGCAAGTATCTAAACGAAAAGCGTCGGTGGCGTAGTGCGTAAGAGCGTCGTCTTCCACCCGGGGGGCACTGGTTCGATCCCCGCCACGTACCAATGTGTTTTCAAATTTTGAATTCATATGTACCTACGTTTAATCGACGCTTTTACGGTGAAGGAAAACATCGTGAGGAAACCTGCACGCACCTATGAAGAAATTCTTAGGTTGTGTGTGAAGTCGACCAACCCGCACTTGGCCAGCGTGGTTGACTAAGGCCTAATCGCCCCCAATGTGGGGTAGGCTCGGGCCCCTCGGTGGGGACATTATGTGAGCTGTTGATGATGATCTAAACGAAAAACAAGATAAAGTTTTCTAAGAGTAGGTTATTATCATCAGCATTGGCCACATAGTAAAGAAGAAATTAATTGGTTTGGCTGT
The DNA here is from genome assembly GCA_955850985.1 of Elophila nymphaeata. Classification (NCBI taxonomy): domain Eukaryota; kingdom Metazoa; phylum Arthropoda; class Insecta; order Lepidoptera; family Crambidae; genus Elophila; species Elophila nymphaeata. The sequence goes on along the minus strand of OY039066.1, from coordinate 22,468,998 downwards.
CCTGTCAGCCTGTTCCCAATTTTATGTATTTTAAACAAAATATTTAAATTGTAAATTTTACTTTATCACGTTTCATTTTTAATTTATGCACGTTCATAAAACGTTTAAAGTCTAATATTAATTTCAAGAAATTTAAGTGGGTTACTTAATGTAAAATTTCCTCCACATCTACTATTCGTAAGATAATTAAAAAGACATAAAATATTCTGCGGGTATCACAATACCGCTTTTATTCCAAAAATAAATTTAATATGCTTTTAAATTTTGTATGCAGGCCGCGCTCGCTAAGTTAAATTAATTAACACTTAACAAGATTTCTTCGGTAGGTACATTTAAATTCAGTTGGTTTTTATGCCGCTCCAATTACGCTCTGATCTCATTAATTAAAATTCGTTATTTTTGGTTCCAAAATAGACGTCATTACAATATTAAATAATTTCACTTTTAGATTCTGTTTAGTATTGACTGTGTAATAGAAAGTCTGTTTAAACAATTCATGGAAATATAACATTAAAGATTCAAACTGTTGTTTAAATGGCATTATTAAATTTTATAGAAAATTATTGATTGTGGAATTTATGCTACGATATTAATAAATTAATGATTTAGCCGTAAATAAATTTAAATGGTAGATAGGTAAATACTCCGATGTTAGTATGTATTTAACACAAAATTAATTAAGTGTCAACTTGATCAAATGAATAATTCACGAGAAATAATTAAAGTTTTTAATGTTGCAATTTGATTAAACAGTTACTTTTCGTCGGATACGACTTCAAAAAAGAAGGAGGTTCTCTTTTCATCTTAATCTTTTTTTATGCATGTTCCCCGATTACTCGAAGACGCCTAGACCTATTTTGGGAAATTCTTTTATGTCATAAAATTTTACCTAGGTATTTACCTAGGGCGGTAAAAAAAAAAGCCCCAGATCCAATATTAATCGATACCTACCTGCTAATCAAGTAGAAGGAGGTTCTCTATTCATCTTAATCTTTTTTTTATGTATGTTCCCCAATTACTCGAAGACACCTAGACCAATTTTGGGAAATTCTTTTATGAGTTATGACATAAAAGAATGCCCCAGATCCCATATTAATCGATACCTGCGTTCTGAGACATTCTTTGTTTTATTGCCTTGTTAATAAATGTAATAATTTTGTAAGTACCAAGTTTTTTGAATCGTGAATAAATTCTACAGGTTCTACAGTTGGAAAAATCCATATTGCAACTGTAAAATCCATATTGCAACTGCGTAACAGTTGCAATATGGATTTTTCCAACTATATGCGTCGATATCTGCGTAAGTGTCGTTACTTCCTTTGTCAAAATACAAAGGAACTAAAAAAATCGCTTTACTACCTAGCCTATATTACCCTGACTATAATAACAAATCGATTGACACCTTATTTATCAAAATTGGATGAATAGTTTAGGCGCTACGGACAAAGGAACATAGGTACCTACGTAAATACAAACATAGAATGCCATTTTTTCAACCGACTTCAAAAAGGAGGAGGTTGTCAATTCGACTGTATGTTTTTCTTTGTTATTTTATGTTTGTTATAACATAACACTGTACTGGATGGACCGATTTTGAAGATTCTTTCGACCTTTGGAAGCTGGTGCTTCTCATTTGGTCCCATTTAAATTTGATCGACATCTGACGAGTAGTTTTTGAGTTATCCCTAATAAAGCCTATTTAGTGGACATTGATGATATCGTAATCGTATCGCTTGTGTGTCTAAAAGATCACAAGATAGTTTCCTGAAAAATTATATACTTACTTAAAACACTAAAAAGCAAAAAATTATTTATTTTAAAAAAAACGACTTCAAAACTAAGAACGGAGAAATAAGAATTCTGTTTAAAAAATCTAAATGTTTTTTTGAGGTTGGTGCCAATCTCAATATTTGGAATATCGTTAAAAAGATAACCTAAAAAAAAACATTAAGATTGTTATAAGTACCTAACAGAATTTTTATTTCTTCGTTTTTAGTTTTAAAGGCGGTTTTTTATATAAAAATAATTTTTGAATTAACGTTTTTTGAGTTCCTACCTGTTTTCTGAAGGTGGTTTTTTACACAAACATTTTTATGAAGGATTTTTTAATGCTTTATTTACCTCTCCCACTAAGCTAATCGGAATAAGTGTTTCTAATGTGTGGGTGCACTACAATAGGTACTGAAAAGTAACTTAGTAGGTACATGAGATTCCTGCATTATAGCAGTGCACATCGTTGTACCAGAACAGAATGCTTCGAATCAAATTACAAATTAATTACATAAACATTTTGCAAACTACCTAAGTATAAACAAACAGGAATTAAATACCTACGTATGAAATTGAAAATGTATTAATAAGCTCGGGACATAGTCTTTAATAGTCGAATTAGGCTGTAACATAAATCATAATAAACAGAAAGTGTACAAGACTGTCACCCAACTACGGAAAAAAGAAAGAAATTAATTCGTTCGCGGTCACAAAGTAGGTAAAATCTGGTCCTCCTATTTGTTAAAGTCGGTTAAAATGTAGCTTAAGTTACCCCTTAGATGAAAGCAAAAAAGTGTTACCCGGACTCTTAAATTAAATCAAAAAAATAATAGTTTAAAAAGACTAAAAAACTCGCTATTAATAATCGGACTAAAAAGTGAAAATAACTTTTTAGTAAAGAAACTAAATGATGAACGGAAAGTATAATTACTATTCAGAGAAAAGTGTGGGGTGCTCACCTACATGTAGTTTAAGAAGTTTAAGAAGACTTCGAGTTTAGTTTACTTTAAAAAAATATAATGAATAACAATAAACGTAAATTATGAATGAATTCCTATTGCTTAAAATCCCATTTAAAGTAACTAGATTGTAGATTTTAATTAAAATTATAAAAAAAACATGTTATTTATTCCATACTTTTATTCTGAGTGAAATGTCCAGGGTGAATTCAATGTAGCTGCTTAGTGCCGCGCGGCTGCGGCGGCCGCGGTAAATCCTTAAAATCTAAATAACAACGCGCGATTGCAGCGCGACAGCCGCGCGACAGTTTCGCGACAATTGCGCAACTAAATTGAAGGCGCCCGTAAAAGAATTGAAATATTTTAGAATAGTCCTCAATGTCTGTCTATTGTACGATATTACATTTATTTTTTATTATTTAAATAAATATCAACTTTTTAACTGTTTACTTTCCTTTTTAAAAAAATAGATAGGTAATGTTTTGTTAACCTAGTTTAGGCACCAGTCCTCCCAAATATTATGAGTTTTCGCTTACATAGTTTAAACATAATTTCTCTGTTATTTCTAGTTATTTAAGGCTAACAAGCATGTAATATTGAGGTGGAAAAATAAAGAATTTTTTAATTTTATAACCTTTGTGAACATTACCCAGTACATAGGTACCTGTATATTTTTTACCCAATTATTTTACGAGATTTTTTACTATTTAAACCTAAAAACACATTAGTTTTTTATAATGTTCTTATGTTGTGTTGTACAAATTTTTACGCGTATTAATAAAAACAAATTAAAGTATGGGTAAACTTAAACTTTAAGAAAAGCTAGTTAAAGGAGACGGGAGTTATATCAAGTCAAAAATATTTGATAATAAGATTGCTTTTATTTTGGAATATAAAAAACTAATTGTTGACATAGTTTGTAAACCCACACTTTGGTTGCTGGTGAACTGCACAATCAGTGGTCCAGTTTTGATAAGATAACTAAATTGTCCATATTATAATTAAAGTTAACCCTTCAGTAATAAAATAACGAGCGTCGCGACACCACTGATAACAGAGGGTTAGGTGCGATAAACTGTATCAACTCAATTAGATTAGTTTTTCTGTTGCCTATAGAGCTGTGTTGCACTTACGGGTATTACGACACACACCAAATCGACATGAACCCTTGTAGAGACTACATTACAGAAAGTCCCTCGTAGGCGACTAGAAACTATCTACGGGAAGATTGTTTTACTATTCAACATTGTGAACTATAATTAGACGAAATTAAGAGCGTCTTTGATAAAGCGAGAAGTTGTCCCAATTCGTTATCAGAACGCATTTCGTTTTGATAATAAAGTAGGTTGTAGTTTTAAAATAATAATTTCAAGCATGGCAACCCTACTCGAACGGATTTTTATGCGTCGCCGTTATCGTGTTTCTGAAAACTAATTTACGTGCGGACCCGTTTCCGTCGGCGACGTTTATAAACACGGCGTGTTTACCAATCATGGCTGCTCGCACGCATACAGACGACGATAACGAATGCTCCGATGATTGAACCTTGCCATAGTTTTTAGAATGCTCTAATGGCGACCCGCTGAGTGCTGGCGAACACAACACCAACGTAGGACTAAATCATCACCCATCATCGTTCGGTTTAGTGATGTAGCTGTCTGTGATACCGTTATATCGATACCTTTTCTATTTTCATACAAATTTAATAAACTGTATATTATTTAGCTGTTTATTCAGCTATTATCTATTTGACATCGAATTTTACTACATAGTTAGTAACGTATTTTATTATTAGAAATCAGGTTTCATAGTCGTTTCGTATCTCAGTTCAGTCATGTCGTTTATTTGTCGTGCGCCAGAACATTATTTTCTCTTTTGACAATGTGGTTTAATCAAGCCAGAAACAAAGAGATATCTTATGCGACTAGTTAAATTTGTTCTTATTTGCATTTAAGTACATGCTATAACAAAACTTTTTATTTGTAATTATTTATTGTTTTTGTGTGACATCTGCAATAGCCTCTCTTATTCACTTAAAAGCTCATAAATTATCCAGCAAGCTTTTGATTATGAGGAAACTAAAACAGGTGTTCAAACGTATCAACCAATGTAACGATCAAAAATGAAAATAGTTATATTCGAATCTCAGACCAATAAAAATTCTAATTTATTTCTCACAAGAAATTAATCTTGTAGCAAATTTGTTCATAAATTATTTTCTACATACCTAGTGCGATATTAAGTAATCCATATTTTTATTGCTTTTCAAACCCATCGCGAATAACGCAAGTGTTATTGCCATGCAATACTAGTCAAGACCTTATTTATATTTATTGCTCAACTCTGAGTTGATAATAAACTAAGTAGCCATAATATAGCTATAATAGTAGTTTAATGGAGTCCGTATTCAGAGTAAATGAGCGACCACCTCGTTCCCGTAACGGACATGGTGATTATGACAAATAGAGTTAGTCGAACGCTATTGTTCTCTCAGCAGCTGTAGTGAAATTCGCATGGAAAATTACCTACATGTCTCGTTTTGACTCGCCAGCATTGAGAATTCGATATCTCACTCGATTAATGTCGGAATTAAGTTTCACGCGAACAGGCACGTACAGTATTACTTTAATAGTAGTCCACATGTTTATGTCCAGACGCGAGTTTATATCGCTCGCTATGGGAGTTAATAGCGTAGAAAATTATTTCATGTCGTTCGGGGCGATTAGCCCCAAGTACGGAGAACGGTCCCGGCAGACGGTAAATAAGCGGTGCTGCCTTTGAAGCTGCATGTCCTTTAATTACAGCGAGCGTGGCGGCGCGGCGCGCTATCTCGCCGGTATCAGCTGACTGGCGCGCCCCCCGCGCACACCCACGCCAATCAGCTGATCGCAGTAGGTCGGCGCCTCGATGACACGCCGCCGCCGGCAGCCATCGCGCTCGCACGCCGGCCTAGCTCTCCCCGAAATACACCGCGAATGCACTCTGTAACGTTCGCTTTATCGCAAATTCGAAAGCATTCGTCGAAAGCAAATATATTCGCATTCTAATGCCGAGCCGCTTGAAACCGGTCGCTTTGACGTCCCGAAACTCAAAGGAAATGCGAACCTATTTATAATAATAATCTAAAATGTAGCTGAACGCTCCTTCCGGAGGCGAGACATGAAAGCGTTCCGATCCCTGGCGTCGTCCCTCTCGCGCGTACGCGTTCCATGTCCGGTTGGAAAGAGACGCACGTAGGAGAGGCAAGCGGGACGCGCCGCTGTCAACTTTGGTACTTAAAATGGCCGATGCTTGCTTAGTTTCGTGATCGCCTAGGGAGGGGGCCGATGTCGATAATATTATGTTTTATGACGGCGGGTGGCGGGCGTACATAAATTGGGTTTTCGTTTTACGAGAGATAATACTGGCGATAAATTATACTCGCATTTCGGGAATCGAATTCCTCCCGGAGTGTTTTTCCACTTTATACAAATTGGAAGAGGTAAGTTTGAAGTATAACTACTGGTAATGCGTTCCGAGGAAGGAGGCAATTACGGAATTGCTGCTCTGATCATAAAGCCGCGTTATCAGACCGTGACGAAGGAGGTCATTACATTTTAGCGATCATTAATAATACCCGCACAGTGTATTCAAGATTTAACACGAGCCTGTTGTATATTCACGTCTATTTAACTCGCTGATTCAATTACGGTGGCATTGAATTTACTGTAAGGAAATATGTGTATTAAAATTACATATAAACGGTTTTTAAAAGTATTCCGCTGGGCATTTAGCTTCATTAACACAAAATGTTATAATGTTTATTCGTAGCCGGCACGTACAGCTTATGCCTTAATTGCAGCGCGGAGTCGCCGCCGAAACCATTTGCCAAGACGGCCTCTCAGCAAAAATCTTAGCGGACACGGTATAAAAGTCGTAAAAAGCAACAATTAAAGTTTTTACTGTCGTTGCGGAGATAAAATAAATGCGGCCTCGGTCTGCCGGCCGCTGGACGTAATCGTTTTTCTCTTACGAACGGCGATAGAGCCTGAAGGAAATAAGTATCGTAGTGGCGCGGATCCCGGCGGAGCGGCGCGGGCGGCGGTAATCATCCATTAGTCTCGATGTTTATTTCGTGTTTATTACGTGGATGCTAATTTAACGCCGCCGCTCGCTCTGATGTAGGATAATGGAGTATATTTTCACAAGAGGCCGTGCGGAGGTAATGGCCGATTTTCTCGCCACATAACCGAGCGGTTCACTAAAACTCCGCGTGCGACTTCACTATCTCGCTGCATCTTAATTAGACCCGCCACGACTAATTGCCGCGACGTTCCTCTGAATGTAACGAATCATTATAATCAACGTTTTATTGTAATGACTTCGTCTGAAGTCTTATTTCCCTGAATAGGTGTATGAATAATTCCCCACAGCCATTGTGGATTATTCACGACTCATTGTGTATCTTTCAAAAAGAAAATAAAACATCGAATGAATGAGTTGCTAGGCTTTTGTCTACTCAATAGTTTTGAAACGTCGAGGCTGCGCTCATGCCGCTTCAATACAGAACAATGCAAATTATATTTCCAACAAAAAAGCTAATAAACTCCATGAACTCGTTTGAGATTGTTGCCAACGATTCAGTTTTATGAGCAAATGTTTCTGTGGATTGTTGGAATTGTTTATAGAGATGGCCGATCGTTAATAAACTTGTCCAGGACGTCGATGTAATAAGAAAATTATAATATCTAACTCATTGTTGATCATTCGTTTGGATAAAGTAGACGGAATAACGTGCGACCTACTCGCGATGATAAATGGAATACCTTCTTAAGATTGTAGAGTTTCTGTATTTTAAAGAAAATAATATAATTTTGTGACTTTCTTATATAAATAATCAGTATGTCCGGGTATATAATGCTTTTGGCCGCCTAAATGCAACATTTCAAAGTCAGCTGCTAAATCATATAGAGCTTCAATGACACATATTTTTGAGCACATTGCGTAATTCAAAGACACGAGACACAATTTGGTATCCATTATTAATGTAGGTCAGTAATGTATACAAACGTAAGTAGTAAGTACCACGTAATACTTAAATGTGAAAAAAAAATCTTTAAAACCAATTTTCTAGATGAAGTTCGTTGTATAGTATTAATCAGATCACTAAATTAACTGGTTTTTGTGTCATATCTTGATTCCTGAATAGTTTTCGTCATAAAACAACACGCATAGCCTTATTTTTTCGTTACAATGGACATAATTACTTTTGTATCTGTTAATAATTTGATGATAACTAGACATGGAAGCAGAAAATGAATGGTAAAGTGAAATGTGATCAAAAAATTAAACAAGTTTGTGGTAATCGAACCCATTCTGAAAAGGATAGGTAAAGATGTCTATGGAATATTCTACTGAGGTAATTTCTTCTAATTTGGTTTGCTTTAATCAAACTAAATGATTTAAGTTTTTATCATGTATATTTCTCCTCGCAATTACAGTCAATTGCGTACATTCAGCTACATTTAATGGCAATGACATTACAGACGCTTAAATGCAAAAATATGTTAGCCTCATTTTCAGCGTTAACTTGCTATAGACTCTTCAGTTACTTAGAAGTTATTTATTGATATTACACATTAGTCTGATGTAGGAATGGAACATGTTTCGCATTCACAGATAAATTTACAAACAAACAACGCAGTAGCGCTGTTTTCAAATTTTCTCTGGTGACGTCAAAGCAACAACAACAATTTAGTTTACGTTTTCTCTACGTTCATAATCACAAATTAGATGGGCTGAATTACTTTGTAATCTTTGTTTATCTTATGATTATATACATTGGTTAAACGTCGACAGTAAATTTGAAAAGTGGAAAACATTTATTAATTTTGCAATAACAAGAGCTTCTATTGATCGCAGATAAGTGATACATCAACATTACATGTACCAGTTCAGATCTTTGCAGCTCTAGTTCAGACACATTTGAATGAGCTCATAAATTAACTCAAAACACGTTTCAGCGTTAAATAAAATTTATGTTTACATTTTGACATTAATTTCCTAGAGTACCAAGTGCTTTTTCATAGCGAGCGGAGGACACATTCTTGAAACATTAAAAATACTTGGTGCTCTCAACATCACAGATATTCAAGGTATTCTTTAGAATCACTCGAAACAATCACAACGAAAACTGAATTCCTACAGGCATTCGCTAGTGCAGCATTCGTTTCATTTACGTAGTTCTCAATATATTTTGTCGGAGAGTAGTTACACTTTATTGGCTATTACTGTCACGCTTTGCGTTATTAAAGGAGATATCTCACAATTTATAACTCACTGCCGATAACAACATGATTCAGAACATTGTATCTTGACAAGATCACGGCCAAGCCTTCGAGTGCTTGCTGACGTTATTTCCTAGCGATAGTTGGTGGATGCGAGCTTTTTGGCCTGAGCGTCCGAGCCTATACTTACAGCGGGAGGATCCTGGCGGCTGGTCACTGTCACTGCCAATACATTTACTACGGTCACTGCGGCACTCACTGGGCGCGGCACTGCCCTACACTGCGCGCACTGACCCGGGGCGCCCGCCGCGGGCGCCGGAAGCCGAGTGGAGATAAATAAAACTATTCTTTAAGGATTTTTGTAAAAAGATAGTTATATTTTTGGCATTGGACTATGACACAATATAATACTATGATATGCTAAGTAAGCGTTTTATAAAGACTTTTACATGCCGAATATTCGTTAATCAGACTATTCATCAGAGGACTCTTCATATATATAATTTTAACAAACATAATCGCTTACAAAATGAGAGTAGAGATACGGTTCTAGTTACCGCTCGGGACTGCTCTAGAACTCATCGCCTATTCGAAAACATAACTATTACTAGTTTTATTCGTAATATTTTTCTCACTTTCATTTTTTTTACTCTATAGGTACATATTAATTATAATACAATTTTTGAACATATATTTATCGATATGATATCTTACACAGAACACGCAACGAATCGGCGACCGTACAATAATTTAATCGTGAAGCGTTGGGTACTGCGTTTGCGAATAAATACTTTCGTCGGGCGTGCGCCGGCGACGCCGCGGCGTCCTCGGCCGCGACGTGCGGCTCCGGGGCGACGACACACAAATCAACGTTCAAACGATATCAACGCACATAGGTACTATTTGGTATCAGGTTCGTCCGCACGACGGCACTTATCACTAACTAATTACAACGAAACATCACAGAGAGCGGGCCCGCGGCGCCGCTACATGTAGGCGGGGGCTGCGGCGGGCGCCGCTACATGTAGATCGGCAGCTGCTGCAGCGCGCGCTTGTCGAACCGCTCGTAGGGCGGCGGCAGCGCGCGCGCCATATCACAGTCCTCCAGCGCCAGGTACGGGTGCGGCCGCGGGCGCCGCGCCGCGACCAGCTTGCCGGGCGGCTCCGGCGCGGCCGGTGGTGGCAGCACATCGGCGCGCGCGCGCTGGGCCGCGGCCGGCTGCGGCTGCGGCGGTGGTGCGGGCGGCGCCGGTGCGGCTAACGCGCGGCAGCAGCGGCGCCGCGCGCGTGTCACGGCCGCCGCACCCGCCGCGTCGCCGCGCGGCAGGTTGTTCACGAACGGCACGCGCCGCAGGCTCTCGAGCCTCCGGAAGTGCGACGGGTGGATCATGAGCAGCGGCTCGATCTTGACGCCCTGCGGCGGCTTGGCACAGTCGGGAAGCTCGTATTCGATACTGCAGTCTACGTGTAAAGGCACCGAGTAGTCCTTGGGGGCGAGCGAGGCAGGCCGCGGGTCCCGGCGGAAGCGGTCGGCGGCGGCGAAGTCGGCCTCGCCGCGGGCGTAGCCCGTCATGGTGCGGGCGCGGCCTCACGGCATGGGCGCCGCGGGGCGCGCGCCGATCAGCTGATTGTGCGAACGGAGAGCGCGCGGACGTGCGCGCAGGCTGGCGGCGACCGCGAGACTGGCGCGCCCCGCCGCGCGCCTGCGCGCTGTGCCCCCCGCCCGCACCCCGGTCCCCGCACGCCGTTCATGGCGGCCGCGGCGCCCCGCGCCCCGCGCCTCCGGGGAAGCCTCTCGCGTCGATCGAATCCCCCGCCTCGGAGCCGCTTGCTGAGGCTCGCGCGCGGGGAGGACGGTCGGCGGAGCGGCCGCAGGATGCACCGCGACGTCAATGGTGCTCGAGATTTGGCCCTCTGTAGTTCATGAGAATTCGGTGCTCGTGGGAATCGGCCCGAACGTCCAAGGGATGATGCGGAGTCGTCGTCGCGGCGACCGTGTCATCCGTCGATCGATACAAAGCGCGATCGTAGCCAACGTGGAGTGCTGCGCAGAGATGCACCACGCACGGCCACGAGGCGGCAGGCGGGTGCGGGGGCGGACGAATGTCAAACAGCTGACTGAGGAAACGTCCGAACCGAATGTTAATGTTGGGACTCGGAGGCCGGCCTGAGTGTATCGGGTCGTTCTCGAAACTAATGTCGTTTACACAGACTTCTTCCTCGAAGTGCCTTCGGGAAATTAAATGGTTATGGCCCAAAATAGCGTTGTAGGAATTTTGTTTTTTTTTTACTATCTCTATTAGAACTGACTAAAAAAATGATTTGAGCTCTAATACAATTAATCATAGCACCCGTTGCCAGAGTTACATTAATCCGCGATATACCGAACATTAGTAAGCGACTCCATGTAAAGTTGGAATGTTTCCAAAACATCCTAATACTGTCTTGTTACGACCAATTTCTCGTCATTCTGTGACTCGGTAATTTTCTGGGACAGGAAACACAAAAGGACTAACTAAATTTATCTTACATTGGAGCGATACTATTTATTTAAGCCCGCACGTGGGTATCTGGAGAATTTTGCAAGACAATAAAATTGCATGAACTTTTCTTAGATAAGTATATCGAAAATTTCAGCCTGTACATAATTATGTAGGTAGGTAGGTAGTAACAGTTTACACATATTAACAGACATAACGGTAGATTAGGGAACCTCCCTCTTCTTTATTTAAAAGTTGGTAAATCTAAAAAATTGATATTAATGACATTAGCCACATTCAATCCAGTAAGAGGGGTGGTTTTATAACACCGAATTAAAAGCAATGCGAGTTATAAATAGCGAAATAGCTAACGAGCTTAGCGCTGATTCCTACGGTATAAAGTATCAAACGTGCAACGTTGATATTAATAGTAACCCGATATTTTTGTGCGGCGCCGCGCGCCGCTGCGATAGGTCGGCGGAATCACGCCTGTGATGGACGGCTGAGTTTACGTAATGGGAGCCTGTTGTGCGGGGATGAACGCCGGTGCACACTGCCACTGCTAGGGTTGCCGATCCTTAATGCATTCATTTCTTTTACTTATACCCCCCACTACTTACTATAAAATTGAGCTTTACTTTGTGTAATTTAAAGCAGCTCAAACGAAACCTTAAAATATTTTATATTTAATATAAATATGTAAATACTAAGTAATTTTAAACGACTTCTTCTTGATGCAGTGGTCTGTAGTTTTGTAACTACTGGTGTCAAAGCTAGACAATTTTGACACAATTACTAATAGTCTTCAACAGTATGTAGATTGAAGATTAGGAAATAATAAATGCAATTTTCCAGCATTTTTAGACTTAAGGTCCACCGGCTCCAAATATAGCGGAGTATGAAGTATAAATAAAGAATTATAAATGTGTATCAATACTTTCCTTGGTTTTCTATGACTCTCTTTTCAACTACTTCATAAAAATATTATTTATTTCTTACTTTTTAGTTTAAATTTGTACGCATTGAAGTCGGTTTTCCTATTTTTTTGCTAAAAATATTTTATAAAATTGTGCAAAGAAAATGTACATGAAAAAATACGTTTGAATATACAGAATTATCGTATAAGAACCACACAACAAGTAACAAACATTGGGACGCTTAACATACGAGCATTTCCATTTAAATTAGCCAAATAGGTCGTCGGTGAGACAGCCTTAAGACGGTGCACAGTAATCAGATATGGCATGTCTGCGGCCTGCGCGGTATGACGGACGGATTATTATGTAGGTATTCTATAACGTTGCGGAGCTGTAGTGACCAGTGTAGCCACTGCGGTCATCACACCCTCCTTATTTAACCACATCGTAGATATACCTAGGGGAAATACTCCAGAATTTATATAGGTACTTTTGCTAGCTAGATATATTGTCAGGCCCAAGAATAGCCCAACCAAAGCGACAATGGGCAGATCACATACCCAGGAAACTTAATTCGTGGTGCAAAATTGTATTGGAGTGGAGGTTGTGTGGCCAGTTGGCGGATCGCAAATGAGATGGAAAGATGACATCAGGAACGCAGCTAGCTAAAATTGGACACTGACAGCCCAAAACAGAGGAAAGTTGAGAGGATTGAAATACCTACAGCAAGGTTGACGAGGGCTTAAGAAGATGATGATGATGTAAGAGTATGAATAAACATTGACTATGAATAAACAAAAAGATAATCGAAAGTATTCTTCAGTTTGAGAGCTACAATTGATTTGGCGTTTCATATGATCTATCATCAAAAAAAAAACCAAACTTAATAAATATAAGTTGTATCGAAGTTTTGTTTAGAAGGAATTGCATCTCTATTTAGCTAGAAAGACGCCCTATTATCAGAGAATAAAGTATAAGAATTAACACCAACATGACGAGTTAAAGAATGTAAACAAACGTTCTTGGGATCTCCCACGATGCCAGTCTTACCGATACACGCGTAACATTCATCAAATTAGTTTGCTTCAGGGACTAATTTATAGAAAAATAAAGTATTATTAAAAACGTGCGAAATAAGTACCTACCTATATTATAAAACTGTACAAAGTTGAATTGCATTATTTGCACAATGTATTGGTAACTTAAAATGGATAGGTACCTACGTGGAATGGGCTCAAAAACATAAATGCAGTAAAACAAAGTCTTCGAAAATATATCAGAGGTTCTGGAAAGAAAAACATACTTAGATCAAATAAAACACTTCAGTCGGACTTAATTAAAAACGTTCGCGATAATAAAGTGGACATTTATTACCAGAAACCTATAATGGGTTCTATAATCATCTACACCCACACAATCGCTATCGTGACTGCATTCAAATTTCATTACGTGCCCGCGATGTGACGGTGAATTTCATCACTTACTACACCGACATTGGAAACGGAATGTAGAGGCGAAGCAGACACAGAATTTATTATATTTTGTTCGTGTTGAGAAAATCATAACAAATGGGACAGAATGACGCCCTGAGGCGGTTCTGATTGTGTGCTATTTTAAGAAACATTAGGAGCTTATTTTGTTACTTTAAGATACTGGAAATACTCTTGTCCTTTCAAATTTATGTTAACTCTCTCTATAAAAAATATCTTCCTCAATAACTCAGAATAGGTACAAAAACATACGTAACATTTTAGAAAATTATTACATTTTCAACTCTATATTAATAATTATGTAAGTATATTCTTTGTAACTTAGGTAATAGAATTCTTGCTGTGAAATAAATTTATGTTTAAACATAAAGCAATATACCTCTACGTCTACATTAGTAATACCAGACACTGTTTATTATACTGAAAATCAAAATACACATATGGTTACCCGCGAATAGACAAGTATAAGGGCTCTAATTAATTGAAATCACTTAAGATGTCGAAATTCTTGTTAATCTATTGTAGTTAAATAAAATGTTAATAACAAATATCAGATCAAACCTTAACAAACCTTTTGGAGCACTTAATGGATTACAAACAGATAAACCATTAACACCAGTTTGTCTTGTATTGTAAACACAAGAGAGTCATAGATTGTGCAGTCTGTGTCTATTATTATTTATCAAACAGTAGGTATCTCTGGATGTTCAATGGGCGCGAAGGGTGGTGCCCCCATGGAAAATTAAATCTGATCAAAAGCTCGCCCGCGGGATCAGTGCCAATGAACTTAATATTGACATTCGTACAACTCTTTGTTCTCCAGATCTCGGAACAATGTCGCTAAATGTGAAATTGCTGAGTTTTATACTCCCTTTATTATATTATTCCTTGGTCACTATGTACGGAATAATTTTGTAGAGACTATGCTCATTAAACTGTATTGCACGGAGTCGAATTCAAGCGTTACATGTTTAATTTGAAAACGTTATAAAAATATAATGGATTTAGACATTTAATATGATTAAATACAAAGAACTACCCATTTGTTCTTATTCTAGTATTTTTTGTAGCTCCATAGAATTTCATGTATAAAATCAATTACAATTTTAATTACTTAATTCCGTAATTATTACCAATTACACAGTTCGTTTCTATCTATTAAGTTTCCGACATTTAAGTTAGTGTAAATCTATTTAGGTATTAGGTTTGCTTATACAAATATAAATAGCTAAGTATTTTTATTTGTTGGCTGACCTTGTAGAAACTTTTGATTGTTCGCTATAATCGGTCTTAGGAAATCTATAAAACCGATTGCAAACGACTAAAGTATATTATTGTAACAAAGTCCACAAGCATCGTCATAAATCTAATGACAGTAACAAACATGAGCTGCAGAAACAGTCTCCATCTTCGCAAGCGGACGGCAGCTGCGGGTTAGTGGGAGAAATAAATTGGACGATTGTGAACTATCTCTGGCTCCGCTAGTGTGACATAAGCAACAAAATTTACATCGATATCTTTAGCTAATATAGCTCATCTTCTTTCTTATAGCGCATCTCCTCATGAATTTTATTTGGTTTGACTTCATAATAACCGCTCATTCCAACACCACATTTCTTTTCAGCCATAAAAGTTTCTTCGTCACATTTACAAACATTAATGCCAAATATATTAAGTGAGGCAAATATTGCAGTGCTTGACTCATCGCGTCTAATAAAGATCTAGGTAATTATGTGTATAAAGTTAGAGGCGTCCTAACGAGCAGTCGTATATTTTATTGCACCACTTCTAATTCCAACATAATAGCGTAGATTGTAGAAAATTGTGGATTTCTTTGAATTCCGTAGTTCAAATATTTTGCAACATTTCGTAAGATTTTTGTAAAAAGCCTTTTCAGCATGCTCTTATATAATATTTCGAGAAGATCTAAACACTGGTTGATCTTTTCGTCGCAATCGAAACTAATGTTCGTGAACTTAATAAGATGGTTGTCAATTACACGGGAATAATTTATTTCAATAAAAATATTGAAAACCTGGCTTAAGAGCTTTCAAAGACCAATTAGATTTTATATGATATTAGTGCCCATGCTCGATACAAACAGGACCAATATAAGTGGGATTAGAAAGCACATAAAACCTGTAGGCAAGCTAGCATTGCCAATAATTTCTGATGTAAACTGCAAAACAAAGGTCTTGGGGTGTCCAAAGAACTTATTTGCAGTTATCAGCAGGAAAAGCCGTAGTCTAGCTATCACTACGGCCCCTGCGATAAAATTTACGACCAATTCCGATTTGTTCCTTGCCTCGTTATTTCATTCCCTGACGTATTCCGAGTATATTAACTGCCGCACTCGGTTTTAATGGTCGATTACGTGTTGAAGCAGATTTGTCATCCGAATAAATAAGTTTGCTACATTAGTTTCAATCAGTAGAAAATGTGAGGCGTAAAGATCTGAGTAGGGGTTGTGGCCATCTTTGCCAGTTTTTATTTGTAAAGGACGGTTTGATTGGTAATGCCATCTTTATCAATATTGTATGGACATATTGTCATTGTCAAGACTATTCTAGTAAGTACCCAAAATGTTAAGTAAAATGCAGCAATTCGACAGAAAAGTTTTTTTGCAATTTCTATATAAATTAGTGCACGAAAATAGCGCAATAAACCAGAAAAATTGTTACAATGTAAAATATAAATAATGTTTTATTTTGCTACCAAGATATTTACACCAGTCTCTAGTGGCTTATCTACCTATTATAATAATTAAATTCATAATTAGTGCCAGCACATGCAATTGTAAGGAATTTATTGTATGCAGCTTACACAGTATAGCAATTATAATAATATTTTATTGCTGTTTTATAACTGTTATGTAGAAACTAATGTTGAGCTACTACGATCACTTATAACAATTTATTATCATTAGTCATGTCCTTACTTATTCCTAGCTATTATTGTACAGCATCTATTGCTTAGAATCTGTCTCTTTCTGCCTTCTGATAACAATAGTATCGGCTACCATCCATTTACTGTCAGATTCTCGCAATATATGTATAAACAGCACACAGCATATTTTTATGAATAGCTCTGCTCATATTCTGTGGGTTGTTCTTATTTATCTACAGTCATTAGTCATGCTGCACACCATAAAATAAAAGGCCATACGAATTAAAAGGAATCACGACTTTGCCTCTATTTTATCAGCGTTAAAACGACAGGTTTTTGTAGAATGTGTACTTAGTAGCGCTTAATGTTTACGACTTATAGTGTACAGAGCTAGCAGTAGACTAATTTAGAAGAAAATATGATGATTATGTTGTCTTTTTATTAGGAAAATCACGAATGTATTTATCATTTCGCAGTTCACATTTTAATTACGATGGCTTTGTGGTATATTACGACGTAGATATGAACTGGCTTTTCTCAAATATGCTATTTGAGTCTATTTTGCCTTGCTTCCGAAAAAAAGCTATTTGAATTTATTTTACCACATAAAACTGTACTATTGAGAGAGATTTCATATAATATGAAATCTAATGACAACACGTAGGTAGTGTTGACATGAAAAGGCTTTATGACATTTCTACAGTTTTTAATTTTAGATTGTTTTATTTCAGAAATTAACAATTATTATAGGTACAACAAAAACAATTAAAATAAATCAATACACAAAACATAAAATATAAATAATACATTAAAAGTTATATTAATTATAAATAGCATTTTATTAATGGCTTAGACAGTAAATTTGATTCACTAAAACACTTTTTCGTAGCTTTCTCTGTCTGTCTCAAAGCAACATGTTTTTTAATCTCTTTGAAGCCCAGTAGATTTACGACTTAGTCGCATTTGATAGGGCCTTTGTGAAAATCGTTGCTACTGTTATCAATACCAAGGGATTTATCTCTTGTGCTAGTGACGCAAAAGCTTGCGACAATTTTGTATAAAGGAGTTTCATTTCATTTTGTGATCGAGGAGTTCGCTAGGTTCAGATTTTCAGAGGTCCCAAGTCCGATTCTAGAGAGATACAAAAATATGTCGGGTTTCTTGTAGTTACCACCATCATAAAAGTTGTTATAACACAAATTCTTGAAGATATGTACTTAATTTGGGCTAGAACATTTGGTGGGAGCGTGGGATTATATTATTATTGTTTCGATGGTCATAAGATACAGTTTAGTTCTGCCAGCCTTAATTCTGGGCGAATCTCGCCCCCACCTAAGGCCTTGTCATTACCTACCATTAGCTGAGATCTTCGTGGCTGAGATGAAGGCTAAGTAAAAAACAACGAATTTCCATTTTGAGCTCATAGTTCAATTGCAGATAATCATTATTTCCATAAGGTTTATATTGCTTCATATAAAACATTTTTATTTCTCCCATCAGTTGGTATTCTGTACTTTGTTACACTGGCTATTAGCGTGTGAAGCCCACCAGACTCAGGTAGACCTTTAAGGTATCGAGGTCGAGCCAGTTTTCAAATCCTCCGTCGGTAATAGGATACACAAAGACATCCGCTTACAGAACGTTGCGCGCCGCATTTCATACAAAGTTGGCGCCTACAAAGGGATGTTTGCGAGTAGGGTCCGTCAGATTAAAATCTTTGGACGGAACCCAAATAATGTAACGGTTCCCGATATTATAAATGCATATTACTGGGCAGAGATCTTTTCAAAACGGGTCTCGTGAAATTGGGGCTTAAATTGTTGGGAATGCTTCTCCAAATATTGGGGTTTAAGCTTTAACTAAATACTTTTGACAAACAACTTGTATTTTCTTTGGTATTCCTTTGTGTAGAGAAGTTTGCTTCATCTTTTGAAATTACGCTTTATGTTTTTCAGATATTTTCCTATTGAAATAACAAAACATATGATTAGTGTAAGGGAATCAAAGACGTTTGCAGGGTCTTTAAAATTAATATTTTTTATTCCCCAAATTACATTATCAAATTTTTTACAGAATGACATCTTAAAAACATTTTCTTCAAGCATTGGCATTAATTCAAAAACTTAAATAGAAACAATAATAATTGCTACAAAAAGAGGTTGCTTCCTAACAGATAGTGTTAATACAATGTAGGTTGTAGACAACGTCGTATATTTACCGTTGTGAACAATATCACAATTAGGTGAGGTGGTACTTTGTGAATAAAGTCAATTGTTCTTTCTCATAACACCAAAGATATTTTTTTCAAATTAAACTATCTCTCGAGTACCTAATCAATAACAAAACACTGAACATGTTATAAACTTCGAATAAGAAAAACGTTGCAACGTTTTACTTAACTGAGGGTTAAGGAAAACGTATACGTACTCGTTCAGTTTATGGATTAGAAGCATATACATTAATACGTATTAATGTATATGCTTCTAATCCATAAACTGAACAGTTTAGATAGGGATTAGCGTGAATCACTGATGCGCCGGGATAGGATATCGCACACGTATCACGCACCGGCAATTTCCTTAGGACAACACAAGCCAATTTACCGCGACAACACTAATTCAACACCCGTTAATCACCTGCATTCGATGTAAACAGACCGATCCGATAATCGATATAACCGGGCTGAACGATCTCGATACTCAGATTGTGAGCTTCGTTCGGAGGAATTTACAAAGGCATGCGCCGGCGACCCTCGTAATTAATATAATACAAGCCAGACAGCCCGCCCCGCGCGCTGTACATTATTACTGTATTGAATTTGTGATTTATTTCACATCGCCCCAAGATTTCGTGAATCATTTCTTCAAAAACACCCCCAGTTTTAGTGGGCATATGAAATTATACGCTATAATCACAACTTCAATTTCCACTGAATTATCGTTTTTTGTTGTTCAATTCTTTGTCTTAAGCAAAAGCAAATGGATGCTTTCATAGTTTTTTATATGCGTTCACTGTTTCATCGTCAACAGCTCATAGATTATCCCCACCGAGGTGCTCGAGCCTACCCCACATTAGGGGCGATTAGGCCTTAAAGTAAAGACTTCACACATAACTTAAGAATAATTGTGTGTTGGTTTCCTCGCGATGTTTTCCTTCATCGTGAAAGCGTCTATTAAACGTATACATATGAATTCAAAATTTGAAAACACATTGGCCACGTACCAATGTATTTTCAAATTTTGAAATGTTGCCTCCCCGACGGGAGACAACCCTACGCACTACGCTATTGACGCTTCAATGGATGTTTTAAGCACCACTAAATCTTGTATTATTTTCTTATATCTTTGGGCTCTTGTTTTATGATATTATAACTATAGTACATTTTAATGCATCTAGAAATACGAGAAATCTATCTAATTTACATTTAAATGTAAATTAGTAGTAGTAGTTACTAACAATGTTTGTCTTCAAAGGTTCTGTTTTAGCTTGTTTAGATGACTTAAACTGGAATTGATTTAATGATTTTCGACAAGTTAGTAATATTGTTGGATTATACTACTAACAAGTAGATAAACAATTTACGTGTATATTGGTATTGTGCGGGAGATCTATCAGCGGTTTACTGGTAATTAATTCAACTCCTTTGCCGCTAATTACGGACTGATAAACTTTACAACTTAACATATAGGTACATACCTAGTACCACGTACGATATTGTTCAGTTGTTGAAGAACACAACTTCTACATACTTGCCGTATAAAGTTGGTAGACGCAATTTGGTTGTTGTTGATTTATTGTTTAAGAGGGGTAAGCCATAGCGGATTATCTATTAAGTTAAGTACACTTTACAAGAGACTGTAGTAACTAGTAACGTCACACCATTTTGTTTGTACTGTAGCGTTTCAATCGATCGTGAACTGAAGATAGCTGCTCAAAGATCGCTCTTTTTTAACCGACTTCAAAAAAAGGGGAGGTTCTTAATTCGACTGTGTGTTTTTATGTCTGTTACCTCATAACTCTTTACGGCAGCGTTTTCCAAACTGGGAGGCGCGAACTAGTCTAAAGGGGTGCGCGAAAATGGTGACACGTTAAAAAAATTGTTATCATACATTTTATGAAATCTTCAGGGAGGGCGCCCAGGGCCCGATGTAAGAGGGGGGGGGGGGGGGAATTAAAATTTTCTCATAGTTGTGTTAGTGTAGTCTAGTTTCGAATCTCCGGACCTTTATATCCTTTTGGGGAGATGGGGGTGCTAGATCGGGCCCTGGGATCGCCCAATGATTAAATAATTTTAAGGGAGGCGTAGTAACATCAAGTTTGGAAACCACTGCTTTACGGTGTGTACCGATTTTAAAGGATCTTTTGACGTTTGGAAGCTGGTACTTGTCGTGTGGTCCCATTTAAATTTGATCGACATCTGATGAGTAGTTTTTGGGTTATCAATAATAATACCTATTTAATTGACATTGGTGATATCTTGTCATTTTATTTTGCTTGTTTATCTAAAAGATTTCGACATAGTTTCCTGAAAAAATCTATAGAGTACTAACAACACTAAAAATCAAAAATAAATTACACTTTAATAAAAAAAACCGTCTTAAACCGTTTTTTGAGTTCGCTCCCAAATACAAGTGACTACGTTTATTCCAAATATTGAGGTTGGCACCACCTCAAAAAGCATTTTATTTATCCGTTTTTGATTTTGAAGGCGGTTTATTTATTTAAAAATAATTTTGTGTAGGCAACCTGTCACTATTTTGGAGTACTTTACCTGAAGCTCTGCTTAACACCTTTTGGGACTGTGAGCATGAGTATTAATATATAATGTCCTCAAAAAACATAAACGGAATTTTTATTTCTCCGTTTTTAGTTTAGAATGTCATCATCATCATCATAACAGCCTTTATAATTCGACCCACTGCTGGGACACAAGGCCTCTCCATTTTAACGAAGGGAGGTATAGGCAGTATTCCACCACGCTTGCCCAATGCGTGGACGGAGTATAAGGTGATCAATACACCTTTTCTGATCCATTAGTCGCCTTCTACGACATCCATTGGAGGATATGGGGTGATGCTAGAATGTGGTTTTTTTATTTAAATTAAAATATATTTGCTTTTTAGTGTTTTAAGTAATATAAATTTTCAGGAGTCTATCTCGAGATCTATTAGACACACAAGTGACAAGATTACGATATCATCGATGTCAACTAAATAGGCAATATTAGAGATAACTCAAAAACTCGTCAGATAACGATAAAATTTAAATGGGACCAAATGACAAGCACCTTCCAAAGGTCGAAAGAAAGAAAGAAACATAAAAAAAACATACAGTCGAATGATAACAGCCTTCTTTTTGAATTTAGTTGCACCAAACCCAAATATTAACAATTCTTCATGAAACAAACCAACTAAAGCGAACGACCACTATTAACTGAATACAACAGATATTATATCTATTCAGTAGTTGTCGCTGGCCTTTTATTTTATAATTTACTATAAATTTTATAGGCCGCAATATTGAACATTAACAATTATAAAATTTACGCTTACGTCGAATATCAGCCATAAATTACTCATAACCAAATTAATCTAGTACGCAGACGCCGTAACTTACACAACAGTTAATGAATAGCATTAAATTATTTGTAAACAAGTCAAAGGAAACACTTTCCAATCTTGGAACTTGTGGAATGTGAGTGTAAACAACAACTGACTCACACACTCACGAAGTCTATTAGTAGCTGGTGCCTTATGCAGAATTAGGAAAGCATCGCCTTTGTTTCAGTGGTAAACCAGTTCTGTGAGTCCCATTACGAAGGCAAAGGTTTCGATATCATCTACACATCGGCGTAAACAGTATTATGGAAATGTTTTTCTTCTAAGCAGCTGTTTGACATAATTATTTCGATATTTAAAAACAATGTCCAAAAATGTATTAAATTTCATGTGAAAATTTAATATTTTAAATATGACTTAGGAACGTAGCTGCAGTCCTTATGACTTGAGGCAAGAATTATTTTCGAGAAGCACAAAAGGTAAAAATCAGTTTATTTACGAATTTCGTAAATGTGAAATCATAATAAACTAGTAATCCGGTACAACATTTAACATTTAACACATTCAGGCTTAACATTTAGTTAGACAGATGATGCAAAAAATTATGTTATTCTATAATTACTTATTATTAACGATTGCGTATGGAAGTCATTTTACATTGTTAACTAACAAAAAGTTCTATAATTACTCGTAAAGCAATATAATTATGTAGGTATATTTTATCATTGTCTATTCATGTACGAATAGGTTTCCATTTAAATATTGAATATTTACTACCTACCATAGCAACATTATGACGCAGCGAAAGAGCATAAAATTGACAATAGAAAAAAATATTGCAATAAACTTCGAATTTTATGCTATTGTAAAATATGCAATAAATTATAGAATGTCTGCAAAGAAAAAAACAATATCGTTTTGTCCCCGATATTCGCGAACTACAGTCACATTTCCATTACAGCTTAAAGAGTGCGAATTCAATGAATTTTTTATTGAGGACTCGTTCGGCGAGTCGTAAATATACAACCGCTTACAATGTACCGACGCGCCTCGGTTTTTATTGGAGAAAAAAAAAATTATAAGAATGATGAATGACTACTTGGTCGTAAGATGTGACAATTGAGACTAAGACACGTTTTATTGCTGCGGATAATATATTAATTAATGAAGTTGATGACTCAACTTTGTTAATGTCTCGGTTGGAACTACTATATAGATACATATATTAGTGAAGCTGCATTTTTTTGTAAAACCACCAAAGAATCATTAATATAAATGTAGCTGAACTAATCATAACCATTTTAATTTTATTACACATTACAGCTTATAATCTAAAGTAAAAACACGGAAGATTTTCTGTATAGTAATTTTTGAGACACTATTTGCAAGCCTGTTCGAATAACAATTGAGTATAAAAATTGGGGCATTCCCGTTGGCCACCCTGGTGGTTATAGTGAATATTTATACATATGAGAAATCCTGGTAGATAACGAGAAAAAATTCTCACCTATAGGTAAATATGTATACCTGATGTCCACCAGTAGGGGGACACAATATCAAGATTTATTTTAAACATGGCATATGCTGAGTTTCAATAACATAATGTAGGTATCTACACTTTTGTTTACAAGGCATAAGATTTTCAACGAACAAGGCATTAGTTATGAAATCCGTCATTATTAGACAAGCATTAATTCTAAATTTACATTTTGAACTTTATTCCTTTACAATAAGAAAGTTTAGGTTCAGTAGGTATATTAGTATAACAGGAAAATTTTTACTTTATTATTTTTTCGTTTGAGTTTCTTCAAATAAATACAATGGGAGTTCTAGATTAGACACAAACACAATATACTTATGAAAACCTATAGGTACCTACTTTATCATCCCCGGCAGCGAGCGTCTGTCCCTGTCTGTCCATTGTCCCGGCTAATCTGAGGAACCTCTTAACGGATTTGTATTCGACTTTTATTGACACGATTCCAAGATTTGTGTGCCTTAAAAATTGCCTTAAACATGAATTGGACAATTCAAATGTAACCTAAGCTAATCGCTTAAATATTATGCATTTTTTAATGTCATTAGGTACAAAAGTTTTTCTTAACTCACGGTAAAATATAAAATTGCTCAAACATATACGCTTACGTTGTCCGAACAAACCCTATTATTATGCTGAGTCGTAAATAGCAAGCTAGTCCTTCGCGCGACCACAATAAATTAGCCGCCTGGACGTGTGGAAACGACAATCGCATGTTTATGGCGATGCTGGGCAGGGTTATGTCTATGTTAGAAGTGTAGTGTGCGAGTGTCCTTACTTGTACATATTACGTGGGGCATACTGTTTTGAGGAACTCATAAATAAAGCTACTTGATAGTAAGTAAGTATAACAAATGTATTCTAGTGGTTCGAGCACTTTGGTGATAAACCCAGAAACCTGGGTCGATCCCTATTAAAGATAACTCTATCTTACCTAAGTCTGCAATAGTTGCGGTCCGGAATTTACATTTAAGTAAAATTTACATTGCTGTTAATGTATGTTTATTTTGTAGTTTTAATTACCTACTGCTACGTTGGTAAAAAGACCTTTGTAGTGACACTTCCATTAAATGAATTATTTAGTAATGACACATTCATTCTATTTCTATAGTTATGGCCATAATCCATTATTACCTACCCGTAGAAGCTGCATTTCAGTAGTTACCTACGGTCAATAGCGTTGCAGCAGCACGTACTTAATCGGTAAAGTATAATTAGGGTTCTTATTATAAATGAACGTTATGTTATCTTAGATTTGCACGAGTACTAAAACCCAAATACACGCGAGATAAACCATTTATCTCTATGAATATATTGGATTACTGCTCTCTGAACAATATTTAGCGTTATTTCATAATTTTATTGTTAAATGATTTAGTAAAATTTTGTTCGAATATCCACGATGTCAGACCGATAGAAAATCAGTAATGTCCATATTATTAAAGTTATTAGTGTGCGCGCCATCTTGAGAGATGTAAAGAGCAAGATAAATATTGTTTTGGTAGATGGAACATATTTATTGAGCAGTTTAGGCTTGATGTCTAAAACATTTGTACCGTATTGCTTTCACAATGCTTTTAATGAAGTTCATTATACCGACCTAGGAATAGAATTAGCATCTTAAAACACGCAATATTCGCTTTTCATAATTAAATCCAATCCATTAAATGATAATAGATATCATCATTTGTAATAATTATTAGTTTATCATTATATTTGAAATCACGTCTCTAGAAGATAAAGCGATTATATTCAGAAAATTAACAATATCATTCACCAATTATCTTACACGAATAAACCTACAAAACTTTAACAGCCTTTATAAATCGCCCCACGTATTTATGAGGGTAATAATACGAGTTTTTAGTTAGGAAAAGAAATTACCTTTAAAATCAATGTTGCAAATCATGTTTTATAAGCTTAGTTAGTTGGTAGGTATATCTAATTCGAGTCTCGGAAACCTTTTTGAGTAGGTATTAATAGCGAGTAATTACTTTCCAATATTAGAATTGGTAATTTACTTAAACCTTTATTTAGGCACAAAAGATATATAAAGGATTTTAAAAACAACCTATAAAAAAATCTCCTTGAATCACAGGAAAAAAGTACCTATTAGGAGATTAATTTACGATAAGGATATTATTTTTATTTCTGACGACGTTAAGCTTGTTGATTTTCCGAGTATTTTGGTGTCGCTTAAAAACAACCAGTTATGAATAGAGATAAATATTATCCGCTTATAAAATAAAGGCTCTTAGGAGAATTACATTTCATAAAAGTTGTACAGTCAAACCTACTGAATCATGATCCACATGGTCGATCATTCCTTTAGAATCATAAATTTTGTTACGTTTTCTTCGCTATCATGCGTGTTGCACTTCGTACGTTTTAAATATGAATAAAAATACGTCATTATGGCTCAGAGGTCTTTGCAATTTTAATCTTTGTTATCACTGCACTAAAGTCTCAATTGGAATTTTAAATAGGATGTCGTTCATAATCTAAACTCTTTTCACTACCGAGAAAAACGAAAAACTATTGTATTTTTAGTAGTAGTTTAAAAAAAATTAGAAAATTGAATTGAAAATAAAATTCTAAGACAATATTATAAACAAATCGTATAATGGCCAAATTGGCATAACAAAGAGCTCGGATTGTAATGCTCAGTGAACAAGGCTATGGCATTCGGGAAACATCACGAGAGTTGAATATCATAGAGTTAAATATACATGAGGCGCATCTCCCACCCGCTGCCGGCCGCTGCCATTTCGGTGTGAATTAAGCCTTAGAGCCGCCATACTCTGATAGCTAAGCAGTCAGGATGCACTGCTTCAAGCTGCGACTGCATAGTGATCTACAGTCGTCTACGGAACCGCGCGAGCGGTTGCGTAGTTTACTATGTAGTCGCAGCTTAAAGCAGTCCATCCTGATTGCTTCTAGCTGGCCGTGTATGGCAGCTGTTACTTAAAATGAAGGTCTCTCCGATTTTCGTACAATTTTTTTCGTGCAATACTCAAATACTCCGATCTATTTATCATTGCGGTCATAGCTTTGTCAGTAACTGTCTTTATCTAAAAAAATGATAAGTTCGTTAGTTAAGAAATGTATGTTCAAGCGAATTTTAACCTACTTTGTATAGAGTAACTGTAGGAAAATGATCTTAAGGTGGGTCATGATTAAATTTTGTCGACTGTACGAGACGGCATCTGGCTTCTAAAAACTGTGAAATGGGCTACTTAAATATCTCTATGATTGTTGAAAAGGGTTTATAATTGAACAAGGAATATCGATCAATCTGGTTGGATACTTAGGCCTAATGTCTAACACTAAATTGTCTCTCGGCTTAATGATAATACTATGACGTTCAACCCTTTTGCAAGTAGAGATTTAGATAACATTTGGTAAAAAATTACATACATTTTTGAAGAAAAGTGATTATCACAATTGAAACACAAGAGGTAGAAATAAACTTGCTGTTCCAAGTTTCAGACTTCATAAAACTAGTCACTCATTCATGGGGAAATGTTTACAAATATATAATAAACTCCCACATCATGTAACTGAACTTCCGTCACATAAATTTAAGCTTCATATTAAACAAATTTTAATGAAGAAAGCGTATTATAAAGTTCAGGAATATATAGACGATAAAAATGTGTGGACACATCCAAATGTGCTCGATTCTCCATTGTAATCTAGTGAGATATCAATATGTGTAAAATTTTAATTTTCTAATTGACAAGATTGTAAGGAAATATGTCTTAAATCACATTTTTATTTTTTAGTTTAATTATTATTCTTTATTTTAATAAATTATTATGATTAATTATTAAAGACTTGACAATGTGAACTATGACTCTATCCAAATCAATAGGTACTATAAAAACTGTAAAGGGAGGATAAAACTTGTTGAGTTTCTTGCCGGTTCTTCTCAGAACAAGGCCTCCTGGTAGACTCTCGAACCGATGGCATCAAAATTGACTTTCATAAGTGTACAAATTGTACCTAAATGAATAAAGTAATTTTGAATTTGACTTTGACTTTGATACATAGAGCCACATCTAACGTGTTTAATATACCTTCTTATATTGTACCTTTATAAATTCCTATAAAATAGAAAAGCGGCTTAGGAAATGGACCCATGTGACATCGCGCACGTAACACAAAGTAATAGGTCAGTGTCTACACTGCCAAACATTACGTGACAGATAACAGTTTTAATAAAGCACGGGTAAACCGATTTATATTCGGCGCTCATTCGGCGAAACTGCTCGTCGCGGGCCGGGAAATATTTAATAGCTCCGTGGACGTGACTTCTAAATTAATAAGCTGCAGTTAATAAGTCACGTGTCGTATAAATACGACAGTGTAATCATTGGAAAATTGTCGTAAGATCCGGCGTGGGCGGCGCTATTGGAATGGTTAAGCTCGTCTTGAAACTTTATTTGGAAGTTTTTGCGATCATAGTCTACGCTGCTGCCGCCATGCTGCGATGCGATTCCTATTGTTAAAAATAAACATTTCTATAGGACATTTTGTAGCTTTTATTTGTGAAAGAAATGATCCATGACCGGTAAATGCATCAGAGTTGTCAGCAGCTATATAAAAAGGAATTCAAATTACTTATTGGCCTTTCGTCCCCTAAAACTAGGAGATTTATAACCGTATCGATCTCTATATGCTCTGTGGTATCGATAGACCAATAAAGTAACAATTCGATTGCACAACGTGATATGCGATTTCAAAATACGATTTGGTAGCGAAATTGTTAAAATATGGTTGTATTGAAAACTTTGTAAGATTTTCTGTAAAAATACATATTATATTTTACTGATGCATTATATTCGAAAGTATAAATCAATGTTCTTACTTCCCGTGTAGTACACTTCTGAATTATAATCAAGACTTTTTCGATATAGAGGAAATATTTTATTTTACATTTTAGTTTTCAAATAAAATAGGCCAAATTGCTAGTAAATTAAGAGGGTGAAAATATGTAATTACGTATGTAATTAGGGTACAGCAAACTAGCCGCCTGATTTTGGAATACACGACATGGAAACACCCCGCCTTACTAAATATCGCAGTAATATGTGTAGCATTATATTTTCGTTAGTGAGTAACATTTCCTAAGTTCCTTAAGCCACTCGAGTGGCGCTGAAGTTACAAATGTCTACAGACAACGTTAATCACCATTTAAAAGCAGTCAACTCACGAAAACAGCTCGTAAGTATAATGAAAACCGCTTCCCAATAAAACAGCATAGGCTTGTTGGCTACCTATGAAAAAATTGCGTAAATAGTTAATGCAAATATAATTAAATTTATCACCAGTAAATAATGCAATATTTAATTAAATTTATCACCAGCGTTTCCAAAACGTAAGTTGTAACGATAAAGCAAAATATGTCAACCTTACTTTGACTAATGAGCCATCTGTTCCAACAGCTCCATCGGCACTATAAAGAAAGCCTGCTGCAGCCGCCTATAGAATACTAAGGACAGGTAATTTTGAGCGGGCCTCGCCAAGGGAAGCCTATGACGGTAAGAATTCCTGTGCATTCATTAATTATTTATGCGCGGAATCATGCGGGGCTTTCGGGAGTTGGTCCGAACGGAATTTTAATTGCATTAACCAATTCAGTATGCTGTCGTAGCGTTGCGAATAATGTATCCCCTACTATACTTATGAGTGTTATAAAAAGTAACCTCGAGGTAACGCCATCTGTCCTGCAAGGTTTTTATTCCCACGTTGAAGAGTCAGTCTGTAAAGAGAAAGTGTTATGACTTATTGAAGTAAAGCTTCCTTAGCACCGTTGTGATTTAATTTTCAACCGACTTCAAAAAAAGAGGAGGTTATGCCCAATTGCCCATAAATACTTACCCACTTACTTTACCACTTAGTTATTTTTAGATACATACGCATATCTACGTATTTATTTTTAAAAATAGGAATAACATACAAATAGTGTCCAATATCGCAGTGTAATTATATTTCTATGGCTATAATCTTTCAACAGATGATGTGGTTACCTATAATTGTAAGAGCAGTTAGTTTAAGTTAGTATTGTTTAGTCTAATTATATATGTTTAAAGCTGTATCTTATGTCGGTGATCCGATAAATAAATAAAATTCGATGAAATGAAAAAGCGACACCAACAAGTTCTTGACGCATAGAAGTTTCTTGTTCAACATTTTTATTTAGCCATTATTAATAGAGGATATTATTATTATCTTATTATTATTGTTGTGACAGGAATAAAAATTATAGCGTAAAGGGTACTTAAGGGTTATGAAAGCCTTCTGCAATTTATGTCTTTTATTAGTATTTAAAACTTTTTTTTACAACAAACTAGATCGCGCACACATTGTTGTGGTTAAAAAAAATAGTTGAAAACTAAAAATGTTTTGACTGAGATAACGTTTGGTCATTTATCGCATCGTCCTTTCTTTGAGGTTTAAGATAAGGGAATAA
This sequence comes from Elophila nymphaeata, assembly GCA_955850985.1. NCBI lineage: Eukaryota > Metazoa > Arthropoda > Insecta > Lepidoptera > Crambidae > Elophila > Elophila nymphaeata. The sequence continues at coordinate 22,438,660 of OY039066.1, read as the reverse complement.
GATTATTGTTGACGAAAAACAGTTTCGGTTAGCCTGATCTGCTGTCGACTATACATAGAAGTCATGATTGTGGTGTTATCGACTTTGTAGACAAAAAAAGGCTTAAAAACTATCAGAGGAAAGATGGTTTATCGATAGCCGAGTGTTCGGGCCGCCAGCTGCTCGGAAACTATCAAATTAATTTATATTACCTTGACGTTAATAACCCATTTATTAATGCTGGCTGGATTGAGCCTTGATTTTAATATATTAGATTGAGTTTCATTTACTATACACTCAAATCACGTTTTATGTTTGGAGAGTTGTGATATGTTTGCTAATAAGAAATATACGAGTAATATTATAATCTAGCTTTTTCCCGCGGCTTCCTCTGCGTAGGATTAGTATAAATTATAACGCAATGTTTTCTGATCATCATCAACAGCTCATATAATGTCCCCAGCGAGGGGTTCGAGCCTACCCCACATTAGGGGCGATTAGGCTTTAGTAAACCACGCTGGCCAAGTGCGGGTTGGTCGACTACACACACAACCTAAGAATTTCTTCATGGGTGCGTGCAGGTTTCCTCACGATTTTTTCCTTTACCGTACAAGAGTTGAATAAACGTACATATGAATCAAAATTTGAAAACAAATTGGTACGTGACGGGGTTCGAACCGGAGCCTCCAGGGTGGGAGATAACGCCCTTACGCACTACGCCACCGACACTTCTTACCGATGTTTTTCTGGTGTATGAGATATACTATCGTAAAGTTTCATTGAAATCCATTCAATAGTGTTTGTAAGAGTAACAGACAACATCCATTCATCCATACACACATTCGTTTATAAATTAGTAGGATTTATACTTGTGGCTTTCAAATGCCATATACGAGTATACTTAATGAACAAATTAACAATAACAGAAAAGCGCTGCGTAAGTTTTTCTAAATACAGAAAAAATGAAAATGTTTTGTCTTTGTTCACAGATTGTCTTGTTTCTGTTCACAGACTAAAAACATTTTTTTTTATATTTCTGTTCTTTCTTTGTTCTAATCCGATTTGTATAGGAAAGTATGATTCCTTTTATCCCGGTTTCATATTTTTATTTTTTCCTCAAACACACATTTTCCGTTACCTCGTAATCTGGACCAGTAGGACCCTTAGTATGAGTTTTGATAGTTTTCGAACTCGATCAAACGTATCGGGCTTCATACATTTCCCACTAGCGCCTCTAGCGTAAGCTATCAGAAACAGTGGGAAGTGTATGAATAGACACGATACGCCCGAAAACTAACAAAACTCATACTAGGATGGTGACGTGTAGGCAGCATCGCTAACAACTCAACCAAGACTGTCTCTGACAATGAAAAAACTGGTGCTATCATATTCTGCCATACGCACGACAGAATGTGTAGTTTATATTGAACGGATATTAAATACCTAATACATTAGTAATTTTTTCCTCTTTTATTTATAGCATTTGATTCGTTGTGATTAACCTGAGAAAACTAGAACCCATCGAAATAAAAAATATGTTGGTATTATAATTGGCTTTGCGATCCGTCGTTCCTTTAGAAAGATTAATTTTGAACATTTGTCTCTTGTTGTAGCTCCATTGCATTATGTTACGTGCGCAGAACCTCTATTGAATTCCTCAATCCCTCGGGATTTTCTGAGATCAGATTGACCCTTTTCATTTCCGGGATCCACTTATTTTTATTTATTTTTTGGGATCGCAAGTTTCGGCACTGTCCTGGGAATCACAAAATAAAGGCAACACAGAAAACAAATGGTGTGTATTGGTTTTCTATTTTTTAATACCTATGCTCGGTCGTAGAGCTAGAGTTCAATCAATCAAGCAAATTAAGTAAATAAATATGGTGGCAGAGTTTTTGACGATTTAAAAATGCTTAGTAAAGTTTGGTAAACAACTCCAACCCTTTGGCAGTGGCAGATTTGGCAGCTTATACTAGCTATATGTATTTTTCACTTGAATTTAATAAATTGTGAGCTTAGAACATTTATAAATACCAAACTAGGTAGTTAACAGGTTGGAAAAATACTGATCTCCATAAGTCCCGAGACCAATTAGTAACCTCACAAAGTGAGCGTTTTTAGAATCCCCGGCGTATACTATGTCCCCAAGACACAAAGTATATTAACTATAGTACACCCTGAGGAGACTCACGGCTACACGATATGATTATATTGTATGTCCCCGAAATGAATGGAGAATTTCTTCATGGTTCACCTAACAGTAAGGGGGCATCGCTGCTTGTGGACGATTTTCGCACTGAGATGTCTATCATAACTAAAAGTAGACGTTTTAATTTTGAGTGTCTTATTCGCTTTCCCTACTTATCTTGTAATGTATAAATGACTTACATTCTGTACTCTTCTTATGTTGTGCAGCAAACGACATGCCCCTCTATAGGTAAGCCTAAGTTGTGTTTCAATAGTTTGCCGTGTACCGACTCTTTCATGTCGTTTATTTTGTTGGCAACAATAAAACACACTCTTTAATCTCTATCGAGTTTCACAGAACACACTTTTAATCCAGTTTCTTTATCCTTCGTCCTACACCCTTCGAAGCATTCGATACGGATTTCATGTTTTATTGATAAACATGTGACAAAGGGTTTTGATCTGATTCAAATGTAACACGCTTGTGAAAGGATCTATAAAACCTGTCAATTATACTTAAATTTAATCATATTTTAGTATCAAATTTAATTTTAATAACTGTGTAAATAATTAGGAAATGTATATATCGGTTTATATTTTTTTTCCATAAGCCAAAATTTTACTAAGCATTTTGTATAAGACTGATTAAAAGACAAGATAATAGGACCGTATAATTTAATAACTCCATATATAACCACTAGTCGATAGGATTGTATATAGAAAGCACTGTTCATTGATTATCGGAAGCACGAAATAACTCTAGGCCGATACTTGACTGGCCGGCAGCACGTTTCGCCGAAAAACGATACAAATAAAAAATGGTAGACCGATTGATTCCACGGCCTGCCGAAAGCACTCCGGAACGAATATATTTTACTGAAAGTCACCAATAGTAACCTAAATGTATTACAGTAATGAAAAATAGTACAACAAAGTATAGGTACTTAGAGAAATTCTTAGACTAAATAGAACTCATATTTGTGTTTATTATTCAATCATAAACAAAAATTAGGAAAAAGATGTAAAATACGGAAACTGATTTGACATTGTAGTAATCTGATATACGTACCAGTACATCATCAATGAATAAGTCGTAATATTTATTTTCATTTTTTTCTAATTTTTGTTATGGATGTAAATGCGATGACTGGATGAAAAGAAAAAGTATAAAGGAGATATTTATAAGTACGAAGTAAGGGAGAAGTGGGTGTAAAATGGAATGGAAAGCTATTCATTCTGCAAAAAGCGAAAAGTCCTGTTAATTGATTATCGATATTTCGGAAAACATCAAAGGAAAAGGAGTAGCGATGCGGCATTTTACTGTTCTTCAAATAAAATAATACTGGATACGTTATGGTTCTTTGTTGTTTGCAGGGAGTTTTGTGGAAATTGTATTATTAATCCTTTAAAACCAGTTTTTGACATTTCAGAATAAAATAATCTGAAAGGAAATTTTCCAAAATTCTTCCACAACACTTATAATATGTTAGCTGCGGAAGTAACCTACATAATACCCCAAGCATGCTACTTAGAATTTCATTCAGAAAAAAATAACAAATAAATAACATTACAGTAATTTTCAAACATATTTCAAAATTATTCGAAATAATTTAGCCCACGCTTGAATTGAGAAATTTCAGCTTACTTTCTAGGGGTAGGTGTTATATTTGTAAATATATTTTAGGTGTGACTGGTTTCTGTGCTGTTATTATACGAAATCAACAGCACAACAGCAGTAGATTTAACAGCTGCATTTCCAAATTACTATTATACATATAACCTGCGTGTATTTTATCCAATTTTTCATTCCCATAAAACAGTACGTCGCATTTCTCAAGGACCATTTCTTTTCACAGCCTTATAAAGCTCCCACCGTTTCTAATATCGAGGGTACTTTAGAATGTCTCGTGCAGTTCACAATTCATGTTAAAACTGCCTTTGCACCCGTAGTCACATAAAGGAGCATTGTTTGTCCTGCGCCGATTGTCTCTAAGCCATTGTACCACGCTATATTTCACCATGTTATTATTTACCACAAAAGAACTGAAATATTGATTCGGGGAATGTTCAGTGTCATTGTGCACGCTCAGGTGTGCACGCACCACGCCGTACTGAGACATGTCTGGTGTTAATACGATTTTTTGTAGGGTTGTCAAAACTTCCATTCTGTTTAAATTCTTGTTTTTTGGAATTCTCATATAACTGCCGCGATAATTTTAGGCGATAGACATAATAGAGTTACACAAATTGGGAATGAATACTGAAACAGTGTATTCAAACAGATAAAAGCACACTGTTTTAGTGCTGAATATAAAATACCTACTGGAATCCATAATATTATTATAATTTCGAAGATTTTATGTCTTTAGAGAAATTTCTATACACTCAAATCTGATAAACAATAATTCAGAGTCCAAGTCCTGAGTAAACCAGAGTTATTTATAAAAGAGCCCAAAAGAGATACTTTTCAATAGAACTCATAAAATTAAATGAGTCTTCTTTGTACAGCTTCGAAGTGAATAAAAACGGATGTTGTACTATGTTTAGCATCAAATCAAATTCTTTAAACGTCAATATTTAAAAAACCCTTTGAGACATCTTGAAACGCTAAGTATTTAAAGCTGACTTTAAAAGCCTTAAGTAAGAGTCAGAAGTAAAGTGTTTCCTTTACGTAAATAAATATATATTTTTTACAATGAAGTTTAAAAATGGTTTATAGCGAAGGGAATGGCATTAATCTTTTCCTGTCTGAGTGTAAATGTTTAAAAGAGGCTTACACGAAAGACGGGAAACAGATTTCCGCAACAGGATGCTAAGTATTTTAATGATAACTTTAAGTAGAAGTGTTTATGTTGAAATATTAAAGGAGATGTTTAAGAAGCTAACTCAGCGTTATTGTGCATTCAAAGTTTCTAAGCGGATTAATAATCATAGCTGACTTTTGTCATAGCAGTCCAGCAAACTTATCGAGTTGGTCCTCAAATATAGTTTTAAGTCGGCCGCTGTAAACATTTACAATAACAATAAAATTAATTCAGAACTGTCAATTCTGCCGGCAGACTAGAATAGCATCACCCCATATCCTCCAATGGGTGTCGTAGAAGGCGACTAATGGATCAGTAAATAAGTATTGATCACCTTATACTCCATCTACCAATCCGCATTGGGCAAGCGTGGTGGACTACTGCCTATACCTCCTTCTTTGAAAAGGAGAGACCTGGTGTCCCAGCAGTGGGTCAAAAGGCTGTGATGATGATGACAGTCAATTTATAGTTCCATTTGTTCACGCGTGCGTATCAATCATCATTCATCATCATGATATGCCTGTCCTGGGTCTGCCCTTTATTTGGGGTCGGCGTATAAGTCTTTCTCTCCTATACATCTCTGTTAGCCGTCATATCAGCATTAACTCCTTTCTTTACCATATCACCTCTCAACAATCTATCCATCTTTTCTTCGGTCTTCCTCTCCCTTTATACTCGTCCACATTCATGTTTATGACTTTATCACATGATCATCATACCTTCTCATTACATCCCCATACCATGCTAGTCGTTAATCTCTCAATTTCTCTGCCACTGGTGCTACTATCAGACTGCCTCTAATATACTCACTCTTCACCCTGCATACGGATCAACATTGTTCTACATATTTTATTAAAATCATTTTTATACCCATTATTATCTATAAGAGACAAGCACTATTTTAAGGCAATTATATAGCCCATTCTGCCAGGTGTAACTTATTATGAGTGTGATTGCATGCATAGTGTAAAAATATTCAGTGTTTCGACGCCTTTGAAGTTGAGGAAAATGTCGCTTTTTCTTAGACAGTTTGCAGCGACCAGCGTAACGAACGAATGTATAGCAGTTCGGTGGCACCAACTTCTGGCGCCCCTTTCGTCCTGCGAATCCCTTACGATTGCGCTGTCTAAACGTTGGTCGAAGAAGTACTCCGTGCCGTTGGCTGCCTGTAAGAATATCTATATATAGACTGTGGTGATAGCATGATGTAATATCCAAATAATAATAATAAGGTATACACTCAAAGGGTAATGGAGAGGGCTACGCTCGGAGTTTCTCTTATCACATCAGAAATGATGAGATCCGCAGGAGAACCAAGGTCACCGATATAGCCCTAAGAATTGCAAAGTGGCAGTGGGCAGGGCATATTGCGAGGATGACTGACGGCGGCTGGGGCGGAAAGGTCCTGGGAAAAAAGGAGTGGCGACCACGTACAGGGAAACGCAGCGTTGGTAGGCCCTCCACAAGGTGGACTGGCGATCTGGTTAAGGTTCTGGGAAGCCGCTGGATGCGGGCAGCGCAGGACCGCCCGGTTTGGAGATCCTTGGGGAAGGCCTATGTCCAACAGTGGGCGTCTCTCGGCTGAAATGATAACGATGATGATATCCAAATCTGACTGAAAAGGTGAACAGAATTATTTCTCACTTTTTTACTAAGGTAGGTACTTTATAATTTACTATAAGCCTACTGACTTTTTTTTTTCATTAAATTCAAAACATTACATTTTCATAATTAAGAATGAAGAATTAAGAAGATTATTTTTCTATATTGCGTGGCAACCCTATGCCGCTTCAACTTAAACTCACACTGAACTCCTAAACTCGTCAAAATGTCGTATTAGATATGACATGTGACGTACAGACACTTCATACAGGCACATTATTACGACACACGATACGTTCCCTTTAAATTTGAACCCTACAGAATTTGACGGAACCAAATCGCCTTTTTAAAAGTTTCCCCCTTTCAGGGAAGATAATACTCTACCCTTCAAGGTAGAAACTTCTAATCCGAGAGAAAATTAATCTTCACCTTTGTAATTCCTTTGTTATTTAGAATAAGATAAAACACAATCTCCCTTTTATACAAACGAGAAGTTTTAATTTGCGAATACTTATAAGTCGATATTGTTTGAATGAGTAATGACTAAACGGATTCAAATAAAATTTAGCATACAGACAGTTCTTATTATTAATGTGTTCCTTGTGATAACAGCAATTACATTCTAACGGATTACATGTGCAAGTTGGCCTCAATAACAATTATGTTAGTTTCACTTTATTAAAATAATATTTAAATAAATTCTGGCTGAAGACAAATAGACGATTTTGATGTTACAAAAAACATATAATAATAAAACACATATTACATTGACATCTTAATATTAAAGGTACGCTTGATTTCCTCTGCAAACGAGAAGTTTTTCGACGGGGGGAGGTTTAGTAAGCAAAAAATAACAATTAAAACTTTAGCTGTGCGCGGAGGGGTAACTAAAAGGATTTATTTTATAAGAACATGGAGAGTCACTCATCTCTCTTCAACGATAAAAATAATAAAATAATTGCTTCGCTTAGCAAGGGGAACGTGTACAACAACAAGCATAACTATACTACAAAAATAGATCTTATTTCCACTACGCACAGTTTCAATTCAAACAGATTTCAAACAGTAAGCTAGGTAATATAGTCACTCACACTAGTAATATAGGCTACGATAACTACTACTCAAATAGTATATACGTAACGATTTAATGTAAAGAAAAGAAGTCTGAAATCAATAGTCACTGAATGCTTAGTATATGGACGAAAATTATTGACACGTTTTGAGTGGAGACCGAAATACGTGCCCTAGGGAACTCTTCATGGGAGGCATGCTTGCTTATGGCGGCGCCCGTCCTGAGATGAAATTGACTTACGGAACTTTTGCTAGGAAAAAAATAACGTATCTCCACACCGAATTGTTGTTTACGATAAGTATGTTTCTGATGGAAGAGCGAAGAAATTGTGAACGTAAATAATTCTGTGTTCGTTAAATCAAAACTTGCCATTATTATGCAGTAAATTAAATTGTTTATGGAGCTGGACTCTTAAATAAGTTAATCTTGGAACTGGATTAAACAAGGTTGTTTTGTTAATTAGAAAGCTTTTTAATAATCAATTTGAGGCAAGAATTTTTCCATCTTAATTGATTTTAAATTACGAATTACATATGTATGCCTATACAAATAGAAACAGAAAAAAAAAACTTTCAAATGTGGAAGTAGTTACAAGATTCTGATATTTTTATATCAACTTAACTAAAGCAATATCATCGTAGTTTATAAAAATAAAGAATGGTTATCGATAAACGTTTTTTAAATCTCCATAAGCGTCAAGAACCACGTCATGTGTTTTTACGTGAATGGAAATTGGTTTGTTCAATGAATCGAGCGATACAATCGAGACATTTCCTTAAATTAACACATAAAGGGTGGGAGAGAATACGTTTTAAATTTATCCATGACGCACTGGTATAAAGGCTTGTTTTGTAGAAATGTAGAAGATATTGTATTTATAATGAATTTATTATTCTCTATCTATTAAAATGTTGACATAAATGGATTTATATAATTCTACAACTGCTTAATGTAATTATTGAATTTCATTTCTTATCAAAGATTTCAGAAAATATTGAATTTGTTTATATTTTTGGCATAATTTCAGCACTGGATCATGCCTGGAGAATTTGGTACAATTTTCAAAACTTTCAAAGAGTCCAAACTTCTAACGGTTGCATTTTTTTAAGCTCAAAGGTTTTAAGATTTCAGAAAAAATTTGGATTTGTTTATAGTTTTGGCATAATTTCAGCACTGGATCAAGCCAGAAAAATTTGGTACAATTTTCAATGCCTTTAAAGAGTTCAAACTTGTAACGGCCGTAATTTTTAAGAAGAGTGGTTATAGCTTACGTCTCTTCCGCAGAATGGAGGATAAGAAAAGATGTATTTTTAGACAATGTATTAATTTGCGACACTATATACAATTTTATAATGGTGTTGGTAAGAAGTGTAGGTTGCAAAAACTTCGTACGTATCAGTTGTGTGTACAATACGTAGCTACAATTATTACCTCATTATGTCTCAATGGTAGGTAGCTCAGATCATATAAGTAAAAGAGATATGTAAATGTCGCCAATTTGAATATGTATGCATCACAACTACATATGCACCGTAACAAAGTTTTTAAATTATGCTATTCACAGTTCCTATTGGCGCACACTCTACTTAAACACCAACCACAGCAATCACAACTACATAAAGAAATTCCGTATTATTTCACACATTTATAAAATAAAAGAAAAGTTATTTATTTCAAGCATAGCTCATATTAATGCTAGTGCTGCGACCATTACAGCATACGACATGGTAATTGATAATTAAAATTATCGACAATCTACAACTCTTGTAGTTAATGATAGTTTGTGACAACAACGGCATTTCTTATATCGGCAAGAACAAAACAACAGTCCAATCGGTACTTACTGTCATCCATTTCCAATGTTAGTTACTGTCACTGTGTGTTACTAGAACAACACTTTTTTTAAGAATTTACGAGGCTGCTCTTATCCAATATATTCCTACTGGCCAGGCTTTCACTCTGGCACGCATTCTCCAAATAAAACGGCGGACTTAATACCACAAATGACTTGGAGATCGAATCTGGGACTCCTAGGTCTACTCCCGGTAGGTAAACCACCCGATCACGTTATTTCAATAATTTCATCATTCAATGCAGCACCAGGGAAATTTAATAAAAAATATTCGAGAAATTCCACCACAGCTCTCTCAATAATATTTAATTATTGAACAATATTTATAGGTGTGTCAATAGGTCAACTAAAATTTATTACATAGTATGAACGCGCGATAATTTATTCATTGGTTTACATAAAATATGTTAATTTAATTTGTTATCAAAGAGCAAATAAATTCAATATTAAAATTTAGCTTAAGATAAGATACATTCTGATGAAAAAACAAATCACATTCTTTCGGTCCTAATGAATAAATTTTCTAAAATTTTTTGAGAAATAACTTTTCTTTCCTTTTCGTAATTAGATATACAGACACCTATATTGTGTTGACTGTACTGCCAAATCTGACATAAGCGTACAACAAATAACTAAACGTGAATAACAGGCTCTGCACAGACATTGACAAAATGTGCAGTTTTCGATGTACAGTCAGCTCAATTTAATCAGTAACAGTTGTTTCGCGAAATTCGTTTCTACGACAAAGGAATATGTTATACTAACGTCTACCTTCGTTTATATGTTAGCGTAATTGGATGATGTCGTCGATGGATGTTGATCTTGCAAATAACACTCGCAGCACGTAATCTGACATTTGTTATTTTTGTATTATTGTTATATTGGATAGGAATAAATATTTAAGCAAAGGCAACGCACTGGTACCATTCGAAGGGGTTATATTTGCGTAATATTAGTACGGCATAAAATGGCGAGTGTTTGGTATAAGGCTTATGTGTTTTTTTACGACAGAGGGGTGGCGAATGAATGTACCTAACAGCTGTTTAATGGTCCTTAGTATTACAGCTTGGTTATAGCACCCCTATGATTCTCTCATATCCGTAACGCATTACTAGCTTAAAGATAAGATACGTAACTTGAAAATGTCTATAAAGAAAATGAGATACTAAACTAAACATAACTGTAATCGTTATTGCGCTTTAAGAAATACGCTATTCCCAACATCCCCACTTGGTGTCTCAATGATCCATCATTGATCAAAACAGGAAAAAAACTCCCAAAGTAATAATTATTAACGTACTAAGAACAAATCCTAATAAACGTTTTTTTTTCCAAGCTCACTTTTCTCATTGGCTTTCTGTTGAAATTAGAAATAGAGGTAAGATTTGGTAATCGCTTGGCTTTTTATCCGACTATGGCAAAGCCAAAAGGAAGAATAATAATAATTATCAGTCTCGTTATGTATGTAGATGGGGTCCACGTCCGGAAGCCTCCTCGTGGCGGACCCTGGTAACGTGGTGGGGAATCTTTCTCGGCGGATGTGTGGCCTTTGATGTCAAGTGTGTCCCCTTGGCATTCAAAGTCACATGCCATCGTCGAGTTGTTTTTGTTTTCCCACCACGGCTAGTTCCGGACGGCCCTTTTCAGGGCCACGACCACGCCCGAAGTCGCCCGGGTGCGGCCCAATGGCTGCTCCCGGTGTCTTCAGGAGGACGTGCCAGGTCGAGCAGCCATCGGTGGAGGAGTAGCTGCTGGCCACCAATTGGTGCAAGGAGTGCCTAGACGGGCAGCGTTTGGACGGTCCCGGTGTAGTTGCGCTCACGTGCGCAGATCCCGAGCCGTCCCGTAATAGCGCACTGAAGGTCAGGCCGGGGAGGATGTTTAGTGGGTATGGAGGGAACGCCTATACCTCGAGTCCCACATATCCCCTGCGGTTGGCACCACCCCGCAGGGATGATGCGTAAATGCATTTGACCTCCCCGTCAAAAAAAAGGTATGTACGTACATACATATGTATCATATTTACTTATGATCATGTATGTTCATATTTACTTATGATCCTTCGTAGCGCCATAATTATTCATCCGATTTTGATGAATAAAGGGTCAATCGATTCGTTATTGTGATCCGGGTAACATAGGCTACAATCATTTAAACCACAAACCGACTTAAAGAATAGGAAAAGTCAAAATATCGATTTAATTCACTTCTTTTTTTATTCGTAGTCGGGTTACAGTTTTTTAAACTTTTCGCTTGTTGTTTGTTGATTTTCCCGTTTTGTATGTTATTTTTTTATCCGTATTTTAGTAAATAATTCTATTTGAAATGTTTACTCGCACTGAGATGATTGGAGTGTAACATTGTCTCTTGAAGACTTTTGTTTGTTGGCTGGCTATAACTTTGTAACTTTTTTGGGCGCGATATCCTTCTTAAGGTAACAAATAAAATTTATTATTACTATTAAGGTTGCAGCATATTTATTTACTCGGTTTTCGTAGCCCTTTTTTATCTGTTACGTAACCGTATCGCCTCTTGTTCATTTGAAAAAGATTTAACAACTTTTAGTCGACAGGCTTTTAGTTTGTATGTGCAGCCAAGTTACCTAAGGCTCTGCTCAATCCCTATTGAGATTATTGTTACAATTGTACAAATGTTTGGAAAATTACCAGAGTTCTATTTTATTAAATAAAAAAAAGCCTTCACGTTTATCAAGGTTGAAATACGGACCGGGCATACACAGAAAGCCGTTTCGTGTTATTAAGTCCTGCGGGCAACCCCTACATCCTTTAGGCACATTGCATTTTACGGAGCGGTTGAACAAAGCCAGCCAGCCGTGCAGCCCGACAGATATTGTATGTTTCCATTATTACAAACAACATATGGTATGCCGGACTTATGCGAAAAGAATTAATGCACACTTTTTTTGTAATTGCAATGTTCTTTTATGTTATTTAAATACAGCATGGCAGATAAAGAAATTAGGGGAGATTCAGAAAAACTTGTGAAGTTTTTGTTGTTGAAGATAAGTAACAAGGAGGTGAAAGGTAATGACACAAAATAAGTCACAAAATAAATAGACACCCTTAAGGTCCGATTTCACAGGATCTCATTAAGAGATATCTGGCAATTAAAATTTACAGACTTGTATGGACTATCTGTCAAATAAGCTATAATAGGAACTTACCTGGAACCTTCTATACGGGCCCTTAGAGTTTAATTAGTTTACACATTGTTCAAAACTGTATGATATCAATATTAAGGAATAGTACTGAGGTTGCAGAGCAATGGAGCTAAAACAATCAAATCAAGACTTTTTTATTTATTTAAAGGAAGCGCAATTGTAAAATACTTACGTATTTGCTAAAAAAATTGCAATGAAAGAAAGTTTCCATTGATAATATACTTTTAGTTGAACTGAAAAAAGGAGGGCTTAAAATAATATTAAAATACAAATCCCTGTGGTGTTAATTAGTTCAATAATATACTATGTATTATCCTTTGAGAGAAAGATTGGAGTGTGAACGAAATTAAATAAAAATAAAAAAGTCCTTCAATTAAACCAAACCATGTTAAATACTTCTAAATTCATTAAAAATATAGCGCATATCAATTACAGCATAAGGCTGTATTGTATATGATATATAGTAATAATGTCTCCAATGGGACTTGAAACTCAAAATGTCTTTATTTATATAAGTAAATAAATAAAGGTATTTTGAGTTTCAGTAGAATTTATACGCTTGTACGGTCCCCATCAAAAGTAGATGAACACTGTAGTACCTTGTCATAATAACTAGTTGGGATAATTATTATAATTCATACATAATTGTCGCAACTATTACGGCACAAACGCTGGCGTTGCTATGACATGGTACTAAAGTGATCATCTACTTCTGAAGCTGACTGTACCACGAGACCTTGTTCTATTTAAAAGTTTTATGGCCCTCGGATGCCACCACTAACCCCAGAGGAAATGAGAAATCATATTATTATGACCAACAAAGTGTATTGGATATGGAAAGTCTTACCATATTTTTTTTTGTCACACAAGGATACACATCGTATAAAAACATCTACCATACATGTAAAATTATTCACTCACTAGTGCTACCGAACCGTATTTTTTCAAGAACATTATTATCTTCCATATTACGCGAAGGCGAAATAAATAAAATTCCCTGCTCGTATATTGCAGAATGCCGATAAAACCAGCCTCTAAAATATGGGCGCGCCGCGAGGGCTGTCATACGGTGCTTTTATTTACAAGGCATAAAAAATATTTTTTGTTACGTGCTGTACGGACAACAGACAAAACTACTTTTACGATGAAACACAATGAGAAAATTATTTATAACGTCTGTTACAATGCTCGGAGGTGAAGTACGTCAGTCCGATGTTAATACTGAAACTTTCTTTTCATTTAACTGTTAAGAATTTCTGCGCCCTTTGCAATAAATAATTTTGTTTAGTTTTGCCGTAAAGGTGATCTCTTTCTGTTGTATTCAAAACTAAAAATAGGACTAATATCGAAATAAGTGTATAAAACACGTATAAAATCTGTACCGACATCCTTAGCATACCTGAAAGTTACACATTTTTCAAATGCAAACATATTTTATAGTTTCTAACTTTTTTATATCACCACTGTCTAATACCACTCATCATCATTATCATCATAACAGCCTTTTTAATTCGACCCACTGCTGGGACACAAGGCCTGTCCTTGTGTCCCTAGGGTTTAGGCAGTAGTCACCACGCTTGCCCAATGAGAATTGGTGAACGGAGTATTAAGGTGATCAATACTCCCTTCCATTAGTCGCCTTCTATCAGAATTTCTGCGCCCTTTGCAATAATTTTTGTTTAGTTTTGCCGTAAATATGATCCCCTTTTTTGTTGTATTCAAAACTAAAAATAGGACTAATATCGAAATAAGTGTATAAAACACGTATAAAATCTGTACCGACATCCTTAGCATACCTGAAAGTTACACATTTTTCAAATGCAAACATATTTTATAGTTTCTAACTTTTTTATATCACCACTGTCTAATACCACTCATCATCATTATCATCATAACAGCCTTTTTAATTCGACCCACTGCTGGGACACAAGGCCTCTCCTTGTGTCCCTAGGGTTTAGGCAGTAGTCACCACGCTTGCCCAATACGAATTGGTGAACGGAGTAATAAGGTGATCAATACCCCCTTCCATTAGTCGCCTTCTATGACACCCATTAGAGGATATGGGGTGATGCTATTATATTCTGCCGGCATCACACGGCTACTGGCATCACATCACACGGCACCACCGCTATTCATGAAAAAATCACAGCCAATAGAAGTTTTCAGTGATATAAGTAAGAATAGTTTTTAAAACTTCAGGCTATTTGTATGGGTGACCAGTGATCACCATCTATACAGGTACCTACTTATTATAAGAAAATCATTATCTATACCTATAGGCTAAGATAACTGCTTAAACATCATTCGAGTTTACCGTTCCGGTCGTAAAAAATACTTTTAACGTACTTTAAAACACAACTTACCGTAATGGCTTAACAAAATACCTAAAAATAATAGGCGATCCCAACTTATTTTTTTGCGTTTTGTAGAAGAAGAGAATAATCAAATGAACAAAATGTTCGCAGCAACCCTACTTTACCAAGAGGGGTTCTCCCTTTAAGCCGCTTTTTAATTGTGTACCTACAGTAAAAGGGATCGTAAAACCACTAAGGAATTTTAGATTATTTAGTAAGTACCTGTGTTGAGAAATGGCAACAAGTTTACACGTGAAAACGACAATGTATACACTGAAGCTGTTTTTAAATTACATTACAAGTAGTTACCTACAGTACCTATATTTAGGCAAATTATTTTTTTAAGTCTAACATAAATGTGAACTAAAATGTCTTGCTGCGTTATTACAGAACAATTTTACCACAACAATGTTCCAGATGAAAAATTATGCGAGTTTACCTGTAACATATAAACAAGTCCCCATTCCACCTGATAGCAAGCATAAGTGATGTTCAAATACTAGAGCCAATATAGCAGGCGCGAGAAACATTTTAAGCGCCCCGCTAGCCACCCTCGCCTTGCCGACCTGCAAGGTGCTTCTTCACGCCTCTTTTTAATGACCCAGGATTGTAGGAAGGAAGATACGAGTGAAGTATAGGCACATGAATCTACTAGGTGGTAGACCCCATATGTAGGGTCGTCTGGGTAGGTACTACCGCCTTTCTTATTTCTGCCGTGAAGCAGTTCGCTGTGTTTCGGATTGAAGGGAGAGGTAGCCAGTGTAATTACTGGGCATGGAGGGCATATCATCTTAGTCCCCAGGATGGCAAACGCACTTGCGGTGTTAAGTGATTTACACTTTATATTGCAAGTGTCTATAGGCGGCGGTGACTTAACATCAGGTGGGCCGCAAGCTTGTTTGCCATCTCGTAACATAAAAAAAATGAATACTCTGTAGTGTGGGAACTGACATTATTTTAAAAACTACCTAATTATTTTAATATGATTTTACTTGTAAGTATGATTGATAAGGGCGTACCTACTATATAAAATAAGTAATCGACTTTTACGCCTACATTAGCATAAACAAATGTGCATTATTATACACCTACCTACTAAATAACCGTTGAATAATGTATTGGTTCAAACTTCATAGATTTACTGACAACGAACACAAATGTTTCCGTAATCGGATTGAGTGGTGTATTTTAATTAGGTCCAGCAGCTTAATAAATAAACTGGTTTTATTTGCATTTAGAAATCGGGTTAAATTTTACACATTATATAGAAAGCACTGAATATTACATATTATGTATTTGTTATACTTTATCTTGCAATGTCCTAATAAACAAATGAACATCAATTTCAAATTGACATTATTTTGAATTTTGCTATTTTTATTTATTATATTCGAATTGAGAAGTTAACATTCCAAACATAGTTTTGATGATTAGTTTTTAATGGATTCGATTTCTTCTACTGGGCTCGTGTAATTTTTTTCTTTTTTTACGTTTTAACATATCATTACATAATTTATTTGCGATAACATTTAGAAAACCAGAAATGTTTAAAACTAAGTTGTCGAGATATTGTTCATAAATTACAGATAGCATATTTTAAGTTATATCTAATAATGATCATACTGGGTGTAAAAGACATGAGCAGTCAAACGAAAACCACGTATTCTATACATCAAAATAAGACATATTTCAAAAAAAATATTGCTGGGAAATGATTTTTATTTTTTGGTGTTACAAAAAATTGCAAATTGTACCGCGCAATGTAAAGGGCTCAACTCGCACGCAACTCGCAAAACCGCGATAATTTTGCTTGACGGCGGCCCCGTTCGTTAGTGTCCGTGCGCATCGAGTGAGGTACATTGAATGCTAACGTTTTGAAGCCATTTTTTGTTATGAAATACTAAAAAAAATGATAATGTTTCATTGGACAATAATTAAGAAATAACGTATAGAATACGTTTTCATAAAAAAATGAAAAAAAAAATTATGACTTTGACCTTCAATAAAATCGTAACTATCAATTTCCCAGGTATAGTCTGAAGGAAGAAAAATGTTATGACGGTGAGCAGAATACATGGTTTTCGTTTGACTGCTCATGTCTTTTACACCCTGTATGTATGTAATCTAATTAATCTGAAGACACAAACTTTTGCACAATATTACTTTTGTGTCTTATATTTGTACAGGCATTTTTATCTAATATACACGTGTCTACAATACGAACTATGATCAGTACCCTTACCACATTATTATTTCTGTGACCCTTACCATGAGTTAACAGTGACTGGACTCGCTAGCGTCGACGTAAAATATTTTATGGAAAAATGTACAGCGCCTCTAGCGGTAACTTGCAGGACTAAAATCGCTAGTACTACAAGAACTGAATTTCGAGCAACGTTAATTTATCTTTATAACAAATGATTCACTCTGAAACATCTTGTGACAGTGTCAGAGGTCCGGCTAATATAGTCAGGCACACATGTGCTTTAAAATAACCCCTAATACTTGAAGCGTTAGAGTCATTTTCGAGGTTAAACGAGTGAGGCATTGTAAGACTTAACAATAGTGAATAACGAAGCATTGTGGAGTAGTTTGGTGTCTGCTCAGTCAACGTAAACTGTGTCTGGATGAAAACAAACTCAGGCGACAATTTCGAAATTGAGCAATTGTAAACGAACTTCTTACATCATTTAATTGACCTGGATTTTAGTTAAGAAATAATTAATACGAGGACCATATTATTTTGAATGTTTGTCGTGTCTTGTTACTTCATCGTATATGAAATATTCTATTTGTTTACTAGATATCAGTAGGTATTTACGCTTGATTATGAAATTTGAGTATTTTAGGTACTACGTTATTGGTTTGAAAATAGAGATCACAAATAAAAATCTTTATAGGTAATTATAATTTTCCCTTTAATTTTGATTTAGTAAATATTGTTTTTATTACATTGACAAACATTTAACATAATTTTTGCAATTAATATAAAATAGCATAAGATTTCTGCTCATAAATTTATTAATAATTACACTTTTAGACAACACTATCAAAACTAGAAAGTACGCAGAAAAAAATCGACCTGCCCCAGGCGGGAATAGAACCCAGCATCCTCCGCAATGCTGAGGCTGAGTTATTTCTAGTTGCGTATTTTTTAGTTTTAAAAATATTTACGCGTTTGAATCGCAAAACTAATTTCGAAACTATGTCATAAGCAATACTTCATTAAGTAAATCATAGATATTAAACATAAGTACAGACTACAACATAATATCAAGAATCTATAAGTTAGGTAATTTATTCAAGCGAACAAAAATAAAGTGCTCATTGTACATTTAAAACGCAATAAAATTGCTGCAATTTCGTTCGAACCTACATACTTACATTCAATAAAATTATCAGCTATACGGCGTTGCAGTAATCCGGCGTTTAAAAACAAAACTGTCTGTTCATGGCGTAAACAAAAAAACCTTGTTTCCCCGTTGCTCCCTAACACAAAATCCTTTGCCGAGCAATTTCAAACTGGAACTACAAACAAGTGAACGAATGTTAATTATACCAAATCGAGGTAGTCATTTGCACCCCAACGGACTAGGCCTCGCTCTCAAAGCCCAATAAAAAATAACCAATTTAGTCGGGACGGCTCATTGTCCCCAGAGCCAACGTTCAAATTATCGCTTTTTGTGACAAACATGCGACTGCCGATTTTTATGGAACGCTACACTTAATAACGAGAGATAATAATGTAATAAATAACAGCGGCCATGTTTCAGTGCAGCTGTCTGTTATCCGAAGTGGGCCGCTCGATACGGCTTTGAAAAACTTTATAAACGGCTTTTCACCGTGTAGAAAAATGAACAATAGGCATTTTAAGTGGATGGTAAATGATTCACGCACGCTGTATTCTGCCAACGTTGTAGGTACTCGTACAGGAAAGCCCTGGGGTAACTTTTAAGTTAATTTTGAAATGTCTACCGTAAAAATGTCTTTAAATATTCGTAGTTTCTTTTAAGACAAAAGGTAAGTGAAAGTCTGTAGTGTTTGTATTTGTGAGTAAATTTTCCAGACCCTTACTTAGAAGGCTCTGGAAACTTTATCCTTGATTAGGGTTTGCAGCAAGTGAGTGACAACTTGATGTTGCAAGTAAGTAGCTATGCTACCACAGATATATCAATCTATCAGATATATCTATCTATATCGAATCGCCGAGTTCATAGGAAGACCGAGTGTCGCGATCACCGGCCGTATTAGATAACATGGTTCTATGTAGTTGAGCATGCCGTAATATACACTATTCATTGCGCGCGTCATAAGGACTGCGAAACAATGAAAGTAAGGCCTATCTCCTTGTATTACAAAATCTGTGTATGCTACGGTGACTGACTATTATAGAATTTTATTTAAAAATAATATTTTTATTTTCATAAACTAAATTAACACTGATAAAATTGTGCAATAAAATTTAAATTCAAATTAATAATACATAAGTAACATTATTTTGTTTCATAATATTATGCTTTGCTGGAGCGGGTATTAAGTTCAGAATTTCATGGGCATTTTCAATTGGTCAGTCACTATTTACAATGTGACGGGGCGGCTTTCTGTTTGCGCCTTTGTATTTTAAGCTGTTGTGTTTTCAAGTGCTTTTGTTTAATAATAATATGTAGTTGTTAAGTAATAGAAAGATTGTCTATATCCTAGGTTCCCAACATTTGAGACTTTCAGGGGGCAGGCCCAAAGAACATTTGAGGACTTTGAGATGGCATTATGCATAGAATTAACAGTTATTTAAACGCTGCAACAACTGTTATAAATTTACGACAGATTGTAAGTAATTTAACATACTTCATCAGTTCAACGTATTGCTTGGTACATCAACGATGTCTGCATTAATCATGCTACTTACGCGTTTCTTAACAATGAAACTAACAGATTAACCATGTTATGTTATTTCCTGTCCTTCCAAAGGTTGTCTGGAAGAGATCACTCGTTGTAATAAGACTTCCCATTGTGATTATTTTCTTTTTCTGGGTTTTTAATGATTGTTATTAATTGTGGTGTACAATAGAGAATTATTCTATCTATCTAGTGAACTTAAAATGGGGGCTAGGTATAGAAAAAAAATATTATTCTCAATGTTACGAACTGGACATCAGGCTAGTGAGTTCTTATTCCTTATTTATATTCAAGTCTGTGACATCTGACTTGTCATGTGATTTTGATTGATATTATCGCTGTTAGTCGTTCCTGTGTTTGCTCTCTATGGTTGTATATATTCCTGTAAGTAGTTTGCTTAATATTATTATATGTATTATTTAACTCTGAGCTCCTCTCCCTTATTTTCTATACAGTCCACGTTTACACCAGTTCCTTACGTTCAAAATAAGATTGAGAAACTGTGGTCTACACGAAACAACTTATACTTTTAAGTCAAGGCCACTTCAACTTTACGACTGAAGCACAATACGGCTGTTATCTTCAGCGAGAAATCATCCACATAAGGGGGGCCTAAAATTATAATATGGCCATAGAAATCCTGTTATCTTCATTGCTATTGTGCTGGAATGCTTTCAAGTTTTTATGAGCAGGTATTTTGTATGCTATGAGTGATCGATGTAATATTCATTCACATTATACTCTTGTATTTAAAGAGAACGGTAGGATACAATACCCGATATAACCTATAACTCGCAGTCTAATAATAAATAAAATGTTTTTTCCACACATGTACATATATACTATTATCTACTCCGATTAAAATACTATAGTTAAGTAGTAGATAACGTTCATAAAAATTAGACATTAAAGTATCTCATAAAAAAAATTATCCCAGTCTTTTAATTTCATAGCGTTCAAGCATGGGTTTTTCACAACCAATTTCGGGATATGCAACTTTGCAGTACTCTAAATGATATCATTAAATTTTTTGACATAATGAGGTTTTATTCATTCATTAAACAGCACACGAGTACTACCTAGTACCTACATCCACGGTTTTAAAAACATGGTAGGAACGATTGTTTGTGGGAATGCCCACGGAGCTCAAAACCACGAAATGCCCTATGTTTTTAGCGGGACGAACACATAAATAATAATAAATATGTATATAGACTTAATAAAAGGTACAATGAAACGTATTCTTTGCACCCCTGTATGAAAAAAAAACATTCTTTTGTAACAGAGTGGATCGCGCGATTAATTCCTTCGACAATGCCCCATCTACAGGCTCTTTAAAACGAATGAAAAAATAGTCCAAACGATCTACAACAAAAAACTACAACAATTCAGTTTATTAATATCACGGCTGTTAAAAACAGACGAGAATCTCGGAATTCGATTTTGAACAGTGGACGTGACGCGGCAGTGGGTGGGTGCCGGGATTGCAGGGGGCGGCGGGAGCTCGTCTGATTGCCTGTGACTCAGCTTGTCAGGCACCATGCATTTATGGGGCGTGTGGGATAGACGCGAGCTGCTTGAGGTAATTGAGCGTTTTTATAAGTGGAGCCATGGACAGACAGGCCTATTAATTCTAATAGTATCATTATGGACAAAAGAAGGTAACCAGCGGGAATCCATTGGTCAAATTTCAAAATCAAAAGGTTCGTGATTACTTAGATCTTTACTTGAGATTCTGAAGGGCTAATTTTTACTTTCTCGTATACATAGTATAGAAGAATTCTTGTAATCGTCAACAAATTCGACCTCGAGATTTTAATGGATTTACACGTTTTGGACCTCCAAGTCCTTGGAGTCCAAATAAACCGTTTTTGGAATTATGTCTGCGTGCCTGAGTGTCTGTGCGTTAGCACGATAACTCAAATTAAAGCATACTCGTGTTTTAACTTATTGCAACCAAATTTAACTTGCGTGTATGACATCAAAATATAGGTAAGGTTTCTATCA
Organism: Elophila nymphaeata; assembly: GCA_955850985.1. Taxonomy (NCBI): domain Eukaryota; kingdom Metazoa; phylum Arthropoda; class Insecta; order Lepidoptera; family Crambidae; genus Elophila; species Elophila nymphaeata. The sequence goes on along the minus strand of OY039066.1, from coordinate 22,416,726 downwards.
ACTGTTGAGTCTTTGATCACGAAAGTTCAGCAACCAAGTGCACGGTCGGTGACCAAAATTTAACATGCATGTATGACATCAAAATATAAGGTTTCTATCAAGCAAGGGGCAAGTCAAGGGGAGACCACTCTGGATTTTTTACCTGTATACCATACATAGATATAAATTACATGTGTGTACATACTTACATATAATTGTGTTTTGTACTTTACACTCGCATTGTTGCATGAAATAAAATAACGATTAAGTATTATTATTTATTTATTTAATCAGGTACACAAAACAAAATTACAATCATGACTTGTTAGGCATTGAAAAATGTAAAAACACAATGGTAGACCGCAACTCTACAGACATGTATACACAGCATGATAAGCGGACATCGAGCATGACATAAATTATCTACACACACATTAAAAACAACTTCAACATATTAAATCATAAAAATAATTACATGGTAGATGGGTATATACCTACTAGAATCTAGTTCTTAGTTATTAGTACACCATATAAACCTACAAAGATACAATATTATACAATCAATGCAATTATTTATGTGTGAAATATGGAAAGTAGATATTAAGAATTAACATATTTTTTTTAATTAACATTGAAACAGTATACTGTTACTTCACAATTTTATACAGAGAGGATTTCTTATTACTCATTATGGAGTTTATTTTCCAACTCTTAACCATTTGTATAATTTATACATATGTGCCAATTATTCAGTGATAGTCTATACATGGGCCATTGCAATGCTTGCATGGTTTCCCTTTTCTCTGCGACGAGGTATAGGTACTGACTAGATATAACTCGTCTCAGATTATCTCGCGAGTTTAATTTTAGATTGTAGATCTTGCAATATTAACGAACAATTGGCTTTTATAATTTTCATTGTCCATTATAAGTCACATATGGTTCTGTCGTTGTACCACGGCTTATGCTGTAGAGCTTTTTTCCTTCCACACTTCTTAAGTCGTCATTCATCGACAAATTCTGGCCACCACTCAAAAACGAAGTAAAAAAAATATAGAAAAATCTGCAACAGATGCGTTCCCTCGAACGGAACTCATTGACTCTTTTGAATGAGCCAGGTCTTTGTAAGAAAGTACTGGCTCATTGAAAAGAAGCGTGATGAAGTGTAGTATCCCCGGTCACAGGACCACCCATTCTCATTCCATGGGTGTTATAAAAGAGAACTGAGGGAGTTTGGTGACGATTAAACCAGCATTCCCAAGGAATCAAGTGTCAGGTATGCTGCCGGTTTAAAACTTAGTTTTTAGGTCAGTTTAGTAACATATAGCTCAGACCCCAAATACTTGTAGGTCGGCAATAGTATGACGCGTGCAAAAAAGATTTCTTTTGGTTTAGTTTTCATCGCATATGGACTCCGTGGACTCCATTTCCGCTTACTATTAAGTACGATGGAGACCTTTTTATAAAAAAAATACAACATTATTTTCGACTACTGTAAAACTTGATCTTAAATGCCGTTAGCAACTTATCAAAGACCCGATCCGACTGACATTCGACACGAGACCTACATTTCAGTTTATCAGGTTTGACATTTTAAAAGCGTGACCTTATCAAATTATTAAACCGTTGTAAATTGCAGCGGCATATTAACGAGCTGTTTGGTAATTAAGGCCCCTCGGCCCTTATCGGCCTCAGACGCCGGCTTAATTAGTATTGTATTGATTGCACATCGCGTGAATTGGATCAAGAATGTTGATACCCGAAAATATTTTCTACGATAATCAGTATATGATAATTAGCATAGGTCTAATCAAGATTCGGACAACCGTTAGGAGATAGCGTGCAAATCTTCGGTGCGTTGATGAAGGAAACAGTAATAAATATCAATTACTAGCGCCGCGCACGCCCCGTTTAATGCGCGTGTACCCCATTCCCGTAAGTATATTAAGATAAAAAATATCCTATGTCCGCGCTAAGAGATCATTCTAAATATTGTTGACAGAATTTCCAAAATCGGTCCAGTAGTTTATCAGATTATTCGTTACAAACATACAAGTCTTTCCTCTATAATATTAACTATCTAGCTTTCTGCGACCTCGTCTTTGATGACTAAATTTTTTTACATAACATCTGAGTGTTTGTAATTGTTACTCTTATCTATAAGATAGACTCATGCAACATCCTTGCATTTTCCCCATGGAGATCTAGAGATCATACTTCGACAAACACTACAAAATTACGCTTCTACAAAGTTTGACTGTGGTTAAGAATTTTATGTCTTTGAAAAGTCCGATCCAAGAATTTCTGCTTAAATTCGACCATTTAATATATTTCTTATGTTAAACTTAATTTATTTTAATTAGAATATTTTAAAAAGAACTACTTTATAAAACACACACACACACACACACACACACACACACACACACACACACATACACACACGCACACAACATAAATGTATTGAAATATAATAATTTGAAATGTTATATTGTAAAAGCATGTTTAATGTATATTATTAAACGTAAACATAAAACTTGAATTGTAACTAATAGAGAGTGTGTGGGCACTGACTTCTGTAACACAGGTATGTACACCTAGCACAGGAGTCAGGGGTTTCACTATTATATTTTGTACGTGTTTTATGTCAATAAAGTTATTAAAGTTAAAGTTAAAGTTAAAGAATTTTGGAAGTTGTCGACGGTCGTTGTTGACTTTGGGGAGGACGATGTTCAGTAGTGGACGTAATGTGGCTGAAATGACTTATACATAGCATAGAAGAATTTTTTTCGACAATATTTTTAGAAGACGAATGATAATAATATGAAGAAGTAAGTAACTGATATTTCGTCGATGACTACAGCAGAACCGAAAAAACATTTTCTTAAAATTCCTTTTTTTTAAAGTGTAACAATTGAAATGTTTTGAAAACTTCCCTGAATAATGTTGCGATACCAGTCACGTTGCGCCGAAAACTTTGTAAGAGAAAATCATGTGCTACTTAATTAAGACTTCTTACAGGCCAGGTGACTTTTAAGGACGGTAAACACAGCACAATTGTAATACTTAGTGGTTTCGTGAACAATCAAAACTTAGAGTAAACAAGTGTATTATAACGTATACGCTTATGGTATACTATAACATAGTTCATATCTATAAATGTATATGTCGTAGCCCGATAGCATAATTGGCCAGATCATGTAATGCTTGGGCATATCGTCTACCTACCGATCACACAGAAACTTAGATTAGACTCTCCCATAAACAGTCCACTCCGCTTGGTCTTAAAAAAAATAACCTTGAACCTACTGATCACTCCCGACCATTCCAATTTTTCGATAATGGGTTACTCGACCAGTGGTCGAGATTGTTATGGTCCAGTAGTGTTTCATGATATGCCGCACATTTCACGATCTAATACAATTAACGAATCACCTAAAAACCTTGGGTTTATTACTTGAAATGGATTATAAACTACAAGAAGGACAATTTACACGATTCAATCACATGACTGAAATAAGCAGGTATGGCTTCCATAAGTTTAGGTTTCTACATACCTCCAGATTTTTATAGCCCCGATTGGCTAAGGTCTCTTTGACCGCGGCTTAGCTCAAAGCCGCCACTCACCCATTCATGAACTCTTTCATCTTTTTGGAACTGAACGCAGTAAATAAGGCAAGCATTCGCGGCGACAAAGTCAGTATTTATAGACGGCCTTTGAGTAATTTTAGGCATGTTGATCATTTTGAAATGGCGGGCCGGTATGTTAGAGCAGTCTTTAGGATTCCGTCGACATATGGTATCTCCTTGGTATTTAATTAAAAGGAATATCTTTTCCAACTTTGCCCAGTAGACAATATTATACCTATGTCATGTATTGTTTTAAATTTACGTGGTCATTATCATTTCAATATGAAAAAACCACGTTCGTCCCCGCTAATACCACAGCGCCTAAATATCGGATTTATATCAAAATAGTGGCCTTATATTTAAATCTGTATCAAAAACGTGGCCCTACGCGGAGAGGTATAAGGTCCATTTTCTCACTAAATTATTACATAAATACTAGAAAAATGCTGGGTTCTTTTCCCGCCTGAAGCTGAAGCCTGGTCGATTTTTTTCTGTTTATTTTTTCTAGTATTAAAAATATTTACGCGTTTGTAAACGCAATAATTATTCCATAATGTAAGGTAGTTTCATCTTAAGGGCGTCAAATATTTACAAAAATATTTCGTTCGTATCTTAGAAGTGCAAATTTCAAAGATTTGATGCAACAATGTTTACCATAAAAACATAAGCACCAAGCACTGACAAATTTCGACAGCGAAAGCAGTGCCTCGATAGCGTAGTGCGGAAGATGCTGGGTTCGATTCCCGCCTTAGGAAGGTCGATTTTTTTTGTGTATTTTTTCTAGTATTAAAATTATTTACGCGTTTGTAAACGTAATTTTTTTTCCATAATATCATTACATTAAATTATAAATCAACCTTCCCGAGGAAGTCCACTCTCCCCTATCTCATTTGTAAGTCCACCTATCACGTAACCACAACTGTTGTGTTGTAATTACGGCCACCAGCCAATATATTTAGCAATTAGTACCAACCACTTACAATTACGTTCGTAGTTATTAATATTACATAGGTAAAACCTGTACAATGATACGTTAATGGCTGGTTGTCAATGTTTATTGATCAATACTAGCTAGTGATGCGGTAGGAAATTGATATCCAAGGAAAAGCTGGAAATAATTCAGTTAATTTATGTCCTAGCGGCTTTTTTCCGCGGCAACGACCGCGTTCGATTTCCCATGAGCAGTGAATTTGTCCCAAAGGGAGCGTAAATTTTATTCGGAAAAAGTTGCCCATGTTATTCCAGACTAAGTCAATCTCTGTGCCAAATTTCGTCTAGCCCACTGTGCTATTTACAACAGTATAAAATCTTAAGCCGGGTCCAGGTATGTATCATTTGCCCGATGCGAACAACGTATCCGTATGGCCGACGCGTATCATGATCGCATATGTGGATGGGTAATAATAAAATAAATAAAGCGTTACGATACGGTCCGTCCCATGTCTTTTCGGTTTCATACGGTTCTCATATGGAGCAAATCGAGGCGTCCACAACTTGATACTTGGTTTGATACGCTGATACGGATACGCTGATCGGATCGGGCAAATGATCATATGTGGACCCGCCCTTAAACGTTTCTGTTGTCATACATTTTGACAACAGAGCTCCACGGACTAAGATTGGCAACGCGCGATTGATACATCAATGTGGCAAGCGTCTATAGACTACGGTTGCTGCTCACCACCAGGCAGAGCGTGTGCTTGTCTGCCTATCTACTTAACATTAAAAGAAAAGCTGTCAAAGTGTTTGGCGGGAAACCATGGCGCCTGGATATCGCTCTTTGTTTCAATAATTCAAAATTGCTACGGAGTGGATTTTGTGCAGTTAAAGTGATGTCGTTTCGTTGCATAAGCATCCGTGTTGACGATCAGTTATTAGAAAACATTGAAATAAAGGTTTTGTGCTGTGTGTGACATTGAGAATTTTTGGGATTTCCACTTCATCAGGCGCTCGCACATTTCGCGCCAAACACTCCCTAGATGCATTAAAATGTGTGACATATTTTATTGCAAAAATCAAGAAAGAAGATACAAAACTGAAGACTAGCTAGAAAAATAAAGAAAAGCTGTCAGATGTCAAAACACATGAAAACGTGAACTAGAATCATTGGTCTGAGACGTGAACGATCCACACACAGAACGCAGAAAGATCCATATCCAAAAGGGAGAGTTTCTCCTGAATTCTTCTTGTCAAAACACGTGTTGAGAGACTCCATTTTTAACCTCAATCAACCGTCCATTTTTTGTTACTTTAGTTACATTTTCACTTGAGATTGGCAAAATGCGTACTTTTAATGCGTCGCGACGCCATTAATTAAGAATAGAATAGAATCCCAAAAGGAGTCGAGCAGTGCTTCAGGTAACGTTCGGTTACAACACAAACCCACATCTGGCAGTACAGGCTATACAGTACCCCCAAAATAGTTACAGGCACACACAAAATCTTTCAGTGAACAAACAAACTATAGCCAGCGACCAGGACAGATGTTACACTCATAATCATCGCAGTTCGGGTAGCTTTTGGTTTTTACGTATATAAATAGTGTGGATGGGTTTGACGGAGGCCTTCGCCCAGCAGTAGAGTAAAGGTAACAAAAAATAGAGTGATCCAGTGGCTAAGAGGCATCCAGACTATAATCCATATCTCTTAAGATAGATGCTCTAACTAATGTAAACCGAATAGCTTGAAGTAAATATTTATTTGTTTTTATCACAAGCAAATCAAAGCACCCATACTATGAAACTCTACCGAACTTGCTTAAAAATAGCAAAGTTAAAATAATTTGTAAACAAGCGCGAAGAATGTCTTTGTACAAACACAATGCTTAACTTTTTAACGCAAATTAAATTTTTTTTTATATAAAAAAGTGTGCTTCGCAAGTTTTATTACATAAGAAGGATAGCAAACATTGTATAATTAGGTGCCATCCTTTTAAATTTTAATGAAAATCTTTGAAAGTTAGGTATATTCATCAACAGCTCATATAATGTCCCCACCGAGGGGCTCGAGCCTACCCCATATAAGGGGCGATTAGGCCTTAGTGAACCACGCTAGCCAAGTGCAGGTTGGTAAACTTGACATACAACCTAAGAATTTTATCATAGGTGTGTGCAGGTTTCCTCACGATGTTATCCTTCACCGTAAAAGCGTCGAATATAAGTACATATGAATTTAAAATTTCAAAATACATTGATAGGCACGGGATCGAACCGGTGCCTCCCGGGTGGGAGACAACGCCATTACGCGTTATATTCATAGTAAAATATTTTTATCAAATAAGATACAGAAGATAAGTAAAATTATAAAATAAATTATTTGATTTTCTATCACTATTATACTTTAAATTTAAAGTTTTTTAAATAAAATACATACCTATGTAATTTTTTGTTTAATAAAACAATCTTATTACAAAACAAAAGTAGTTTTTTCTTTCATTTATTACTTTTAGTACACTCATCGACCCTTCTCTATATACTCATCACCCTTACGTATAAAAAATACTTGAATAAAACGAGCTCTCCGCACGCAAATATAATTGAAATTCTAGTAAAGCACACACAAACCCATGTTTAAACTAATCCGAACGAACGTTCGCTGGCATTCAATAATTTAAATTGATTCCGAGGTATTCACAGAAAGTTTTCACCATTATTACTCAAAACACGTACTTTACTTTTTGAATTACCCTCCGGGGGACTGAGGGTAGGGTAAAAAAACTATAGAAAAACTTCTTTAATCCCGCCCTGACGTCTCTCCGGCCTTTGATGGCTGTTATTATGAGTTACTCGTGAATTGCTCGGCTTTTTATTAGTTCTTTTATTGGCTTCAGAAGTCATAAAAGATGTGATGTGTCGATGTAGTTGGAGTGGCCGCCATGTTATTGGGTTCGTCCGCTCACAAAAGAATGAGACTTTGTTCTAAATTTTCGAAAGCTATTTCTGGTTTGAGAGTTATTGGCTTTCTACCCGACCGTTGGTTATAGCACTCTGTGGCAATAGTTGTTGAGTACGATTGCAACTTTTTATTTTATTTCTAAACTAGCTTTTGCTCGGGACTTTGTCCCAGTAGGGTAAAAATAGAAAAATCCTTAAATACGTCGTTCTTAAATTTTTTACCGAAAAGTCATATACCATTTGTGTATTTTACTGTATAAATGACGGATTTCCATACAATTTGTTATCCCCTATTTTACTCCCTTAGGGGTTGAATTTCGAAAAATCCGGCCTTATCCCTTGCCTACTTCATAAAAGGAACTTCTGTGAAAAATTTCAGCTATCTAGGTCCAAGGGTATGGGCTGGGCGTTGATCATTAAATGATATTGTTACGCTTATAAATAAAATTGTACAGATAATTTAAAACGATGGAGATCTTTTGGCATGTAATGGTATTAAATGTGTATAGGGGAGGGCTTTTCTATTTTTTAAAGGCTTCAACATTCCTACTGAAAACATCCCCAAAATTCTATTCGCAAGTTTTTAAGCCACTCATAGAGCATTGTTAAAGTATGAAGTATTACCAAGCGTTTAGGTGAATTGCAAGAAGTCAAATTTCTTTGTTCACATTAGGTGTCATTTCGCAGCTTACTAAATGTTATTCCCTACACTTACTTATTTCATAGGTATGTATACCTACTACAAAACAGATTTTGTATTTTTTCTTTTGTTGTCTTTTCCTTTGCTGGCACTTTGGCCAATTGGGATATGGTTTTCTGCAAAAATAAACCTTTTAACCAGAAGTTGTGACGTGTAGATTTCTAACTAAAAATTACGTTCAATTTTAAATAGTTTAAAGTTTAGTTTTATTGAAGTGTTAAGTTTTATGTTATCCTACTAGAAAAATGCACTGAAAAAAATCGACTTGCCTCAGGCGGGACTCGAACCCGCACCTTCCACAATCCGGGTGGACGCGTTGACCAATTTCGCCACCGAGGCACTGCTTTTCGCTGTCGAAATTTGTCAGTGCTTGGTGCTTATGTTTTTATGGTAAACATCGTTTCATCAAATCTTTGAAATTTGCACTTCCAAGACCCGAACGAAATATTTTTACAAATATTTGACGCCCAGCTAAGATGAAACTACCTTACATTATGGAATAATTTTATTTTTGCGTTTACAAACGCGTAAATATAATACTAGAAAAATGCACTGAAAAAAATCGACTTGCCTCAGGCGGGACTCGAACCCGCATTTTCCGCAATCCGGGCGGCTGCGTTGACCAATTACGCCACCGAAATTATATTAGTTTAATTCCATCAGAGCGTCATCTAAAGTCCAACGTCTAATTCTGATAATGACCGGTTTGTCTCAAATAATTACTACATCTAATATATAAAACTCTCGTGTCGCGGTGTTTGTGGTTAAACTCCTCCGAAACGGGTTTCCCGATTGTCATGAAATTTTGTGTGCATAGGTCTGAGAATCGGACAACATCTATTTTTTATCCCCCTATATGTTAAGGGTAATCCACCCCTAATTTTTTTTTAAATTTTTGGACGAAATTTTTTGTTTTTATTTTTTTATTATGTGGCATTAAAAAATACATACAACTCTAAATTTTTACTTTTTTATCACCAACCCCCGTTTTTTTATAGCCATTTTAGTAATTTAATCATTTTTGTAAGGCAAAATAACGTTTGCCGGGTCAGCTAGTTTTATATAAAATTATATTAGTGTAATTCCATCAGAACATTATACAAAGCGGTCATTATCAGAATTAGACGTAGAATAGATAAGCTATACAAAAAGCTGGTTATAATTGTGCTGACGACTGGTTCTTTCAAATCATTCAAAATTTATGTTTGATGAATGTACCAAATTAAATAGAAAAGAAAAAAATAAGAAAATTCTAAAATGTTGCACATTTTACAAACATTTCAAAGCAATTAAAATAAAAATAATTAAACAAATAAATGTTTTAGGAAATATATTAAAGAACTTTGTTTAGGACTTGCAAACGTTTGACATTATCTTTAAAGAAAAAGAAGAAGAAAATATATATGACATCTTACTGCAAATAAAACAGTTTTGAGTATTATACCCAAGAAAACTCTGTCAGAAACAGCGTTCAAATTTTGGTCACGCCTCTGATGGCTTTTGATACTTACTACAAAGGGAAAAACATTCTCATACTATGCACCATAAAATCTGTGCACCCTACGTTCAGAAGTGTTTTTCAGACGGCTCGACGCGGGGAGCGCGCATTAATTTGCAACCCCAAAACTAATTTCTAAACAAAGACGCTGTAAACACGTCCCTGAGTCGAACCCCGCACCGCCGGAGCAATAACCATCGCGTCAGCTGCCGAGGACGGGGAGTAATAGAAAAACGTAGCGAATCGATACGAGCTTCATCGGCCTATTAATATTTGGCTGAGCTTTTGGGGCTGTCTGATGCAGGCGGCTTGTTTTTTTTATTCGTTCAATTCGATACAGCGAGCTGGTGTACTGTTTTTGGAGGTGCGTCAGAGTAGCTGCTAGTACGTACGTCGTTAGGTACGAATAACCTTACAAAATTTAAAATTATTTTTTTATTATTCTTCGATAAAGCGCTTGGCTTGAATTTAATAAATATCTATGTGTTCTTCTTAGCGGCACCTAATTTTTGAGACGACGAGGACCTTGGTGGTCTTCTAGAGAATTTCTAGTCGGTGAGATTCTCTCCAGGGACAGTCTACCGATCAAAGAATTCAGGACGTTCTAATCTGCAATGTTGAATTACAGAAAAGCCCAGGAACATAAGACGGTTGTATGCTTCTTAAATAAAATGTTATATTTGAAATGAAACTCTTTCATTTACTATTCTGGATAAGGCAGAAGTTGGAAGATTAGAAAGGATCAAAAAGAACCAATAGTTTTTTTTTTCAATATTCCACCAACATAAAGTTTTATAAGGATGGCACCATGTGAAAACAAGGTGGCACCCTTGCTATAAAAATGACAGCTTAATAATCGGTTAGATTTTATGCTATCGTCACGCCCCCTTTATATCGAATAACCGAACAGTAATACCGTAGGTAAGTATAAATGTATTTAATCGCAAACGTGAGTCTAACTTGCTAAGATTTCAACCTCTATACTAACCCTAAGGACTTTGCGAGCGAAAAGATTTATAGGTAATGATTATGATAATTAACTGAGATACTTAACCGTAAGAAAGAGAATGATACTGTTAATATATCTCAATACGTATTTAAACAGTTTGCTCCAAATGGTGACGCCCAAAAGACATTTTAGCTGCACTGAAAAAAGTCTTGTCATGCTAATTTCTGAGACGGGATTCGAACTCGTGACCTTTCGCAATCCAAACAAGTGGTCTTCCCATTGAGCTACTCATGGCAGTGAGTTCACGAGGAATTTAATCAAGTGTTTCGTCTATCATTGCGTCACTAGTTGACATATGCCTCACAATGTAGAAGATACATCTTCAACATTATGACGATGAGGTAATTTTCGTTTCCTGTTTTGATATCATTTTCAAACATTTAAATTGATTGTGCGCGTGATTATGTGTATGTATGTAAGTACAAAATTGAAGTTTCCAAGCATAACATTCGGATCCTTTGTCTCCTCTTCAACTTCTTTACATCCCACCTTACAAAATTTCTATTGCAACTCCTTCACTGTCCATGCAGTCTGGCTGTGGAACTCATTACCATTCCCGATTCGCGACTCTCAAACAATAGCTCAGTTTAAGAAGCGAGTAAGAGCGCATTATTTATTCTTTAAATTCTTCTTATGTAATGTGTATTTTATTATTGTATTTGTTTCTTGATATTATATTGTTTCTTTTATTTAAACAATATTATGTGATGGTGTATTATATTAAACTCACGTCTACCAATCAAAATCTCTCTCCCATATTGGGATTGCTGGAAGGTCTTTCTTTTAGAAAATAAACAGTACCTTTGTACAATTATATGTGTAATGTATGCCTCCCTTTGTAATAGTCTTTGTGTGTACATTAATTGTTAAATAAATAAACAAAACATAACCTAAAATTATAAAGCGTCTTAGTAAAACTCTAAGAGCAGGATCTCGTTCTTAAGTCGGGAACAGCAACAAAGGCATCTCCCGGTATCTCCCGGTGTCCCGGTTTTATTTGTTGCCGGTAATGCCGTCAGATTCGGTTACGGCGGCTAAAGTTACGCTCTTTGAATACTTGTTACTCTAACTCATTGTTAACGGAACGAGCACAAAAGAGACACAAAATGAATAAGACGACGAACTTTTCTCACAAAGTCAAAGAAACGGGTCAGTATTTATTTAAACACGAATTGAAACTTTGTACGCATTAATTTTAAACTCTTTAGAAGCTGTAATTTATTTATTATATATTTTAAAATGAGTCATTGTTCAATCTTACAATATTGCTTACCACTTAAAATATAGCTAACACAGTCCTATCATTATCAAGCAAAAACATTCGGAGATAGGTTCTTCAATCCAATTAAATTATGTAATTAACGTAACCCACTATTGTTACTAAGCTTATATAATTGAATTTGGAATGAATAATAATAATTTATGTAGTTTTACCACAGTAATTAAATTAAGATATTATAGTTTCTAAATTATATCTGTAGATAAGAATAGAATAATGCAATATAACATTCATTCTTTGCATGAAAACAAAATAAAGTTATTTAAAACACTTCTTTTTTTAAATTAATCACGCTTGCGACACAGTCATTAAGATTACGCATTTCGCCAATTTCAAATGAAAATGTTAAGTAACAGACAGTTGTACTGTAGATTGAGTTAAAAAATGGAGTCTCTCTATTCGTATTTTTAAAACAAGAACTCGGAAGAAACTTATCGAGTTATTTTTTCTGTATTCCGTCTATAATACACAAAGTTGTGAAGGTAATTACATGATACCCTACAATTAGACGTCGGGAGCTATTGTTACTGTCAGTTACGTATTTTATTAATAGCCTCGTTATCTAATACGAAACTTTTTCTTTCGTCTGCTGTAATAATATAGCGAAGCTGATAGTTGACAGTTTTAATAAAAAATTGAGCCGATATGCCGCAACCATCTGATAGCAGTCGAGACGCGTATAGGTACATTTGTGTTTTATTTCATAAAGGATAAGTATTTTGTTATACACTTAAATAATACTACCATATCTGAACTTAAAGGGCAAGAACGATCGGGGTAGAAATCTTTGGGGGAGGCCTGTGTCCAACAGTGCACGTTTCTCGGCTGACATGATGATGATTATCTAAACTAAAAAATCTTTAAATATTTTTTGTGAAATGGTGTTTAATACGAACTCTCCTCTGCGTCGTTTGTGCATATTTTTATGAAATAGATCCAGTGATTTGGAACCTACATCATGACCACGCTAAAAAAAAAAATGCCAGAATTGCACAGTTTTTGCACATGTTAGTATTTACCAGCCTCTAAACACGGCTGCCAAATTTCATGAGTGTATGTACCTATGTCTATATGTTTGTATATTTCTATGTTTGTCCACGCATATCTCAAAAACTATAGGTCGCATTGCAAGAATTACTTTTTAGTTAGACTAAGTTTAGTCCAACTGTGCAAGTTTCATCTAAATCGGTTCAGTAGTTTCTGAGATACAGAGTTACGGTGTTTACATACGACGCCGCAGCGGCAGCGTTTTTCATTGTTGTTCTATGAAGAATCGCCGCCTCCGCCGCGGCCCATGCGTAATGACAATACAAATTAACAATCTACTCTTTGATACAACCAAAAGTGACTAATACAGCGACACGCCGCGGCAGTGGCGGTTTTGCTGCCACAGCGGCATCGTGTGTAAACACGCTTAAGTGAACTAAGAAAAAAATAATCGTTGACTTAACAGCATAATTCTAATAAAGCTAAAAACGATTTTTTTTTATTAAAATCTAAAATGTTTTTTTGAGATCGGTGCCAACTTCAATATATTGAATAAAGGTTGTCAATTGTATTTGAGACCGACCTCAAAAAAATATTTAGATTTTATAAACAACATTTTTATTTCTCCGTTTTTAGTCTTTACCTTGCAAACACCGATATTAACCAATTTCATACCTTTTTTCCGAAGTTGGGATAGAATTTTTTAAACTATTTGCTTGTTGGTTGACTATTGATGTTGGCCGCAAAAGACCTTCACCGAAGATTTTCTAGAAGGCAAGGGCCTTGGTGGTTCCGTAATAACTTTCGGACCTTTATACAAAGTTACTGTGCTTTCGAGGAAGACTTATGTATACTGTTTCACGCCTCGTGTTTCGGTCACGTGGCAACATCTTGTGTAGCTCTTTTGTGAAGCCGTAAATAAAAATCCATTTCCTTCAAATGTGATATATTCACAATAACAAAAAAGTTCTATTGTAGGTAAAGTAAAGTAAAAAGGTAAGGAAATCTAAAGTTCATACAAATCCTTTAATAGTTATATACCTACTCATAAAATGAAATGATAAGTAATGCGTGCTGCTGCGTTTATGCTAACGCTATCATAGAGCCCAATAAAATTTTAGTTTTTAGGGTTCCGTACCCAAAGGGTAGAACGGGACCATGTTACTGAGACACCGCTGTCCGTCTGTCTGTCACCAGGCTGTATCTCATGAACCGTGAAAGTTAGACAGTTGAAATTTTTACACATGATGTATTTCTGTTGCCGCTGTAACAACAAATACTATAAACAGAATAAATTTTTTTGCTTGTTTTTGCTCGATATTGTAATGATGATAATGTCTCTATTATTATTCTATTAAGAAGATTTAAACGCAACTTAAACTCACAGTGTTGACTTACATTACTGAAATTCAATTATCAAAAAACTTAAAAGCTTATTTAGACTATAGTAGGAATATTGTATGAATTAGCCTGCAATATATTCCAATTAAAAAGAATAACTATACAGTTAAGTAAGAGAAGATGACGATAAATGTGAAAGACGATAATTGAGAATAGCTACCTTTTACATATACCTATAATTATAATATCATTAATTTAACTAAATACAATCTATTTTATTGATTTATTAACAAGTTGTCTCGATTTCACCAATTTTTTCAACACATTTCCAAATAGGTACCTATAGTCCCAAGCAATATGTACCCACAGTTGACTGTTGAACACCTTAATTACATATGGAATAAGACTCACAGGCTGTCACATTTGGATACTTATTATTGTTCATCATGTTAGCAAAAATAATTCCGTCACGCACGAGGCTTATTCGGTTGGTTTGATGTTGGATATCATTACAATAATATCTCGTAATTTAACTGTCACTATTTGAAATGTTATCAATTACAGCTACTGAATAACATTGTGTTCTTGTCATTACTTTCACTCAAACGTTTTATGCAAAACTAAACTCGTTACCAGCACAAAAAAACGAGAGTTTAGACGATAAACTTCGTGTATTCTCGAGTTATGCATACCTCAGCACACTTCAAAATAAAATGCAACTGTTATGCGATGAGTTAAATATCATTTTGTGGCGATTGGGTTTGTTTTTACAAAAGTATTATAAATACCGGAAGTCCGCGCCAAGTCCTTACTTGATGCTTTAAATAGGTTAAGGGTCGCGCGAACTGCATCCTGCGTCATTACTGTCCTTTGAAGGCCATTAGAGTACCTTTAGACAATTTCTTATTCTATCCAACTTTCTCTTTTCCTTCTTAAAACCACGCATTGTCATCGACTTACTGTCACTACGCACGAAGCACAGCTAGGCAAGTTGAGATGGTAGATTCTTTCTTGCACTAACTATTTTTGCATACGAACCCCATTTCAGACGGAATAGAGTAATTTCTAAACCTATAATTTAGTTAAGGTATGATACGTACAAAACTTCTGTGTTATATTTATATTATGTTATTAGTCAACGACAGAACTTCACGATAAAAGTAAAAACCAATTTGGTAAAAATAAGCTTTGTTAGAGCACTACGCAATTGATTAGGAATGCCAAATCGTTTTCTGATAATTAATAATTTATTAATTACTCGCGCTCCGCCCGAGACTTCATCCGCGTGAAGTATTTTTTTAAATCAGATATAGTCTACCTATAACACTCAAGAATATCTAGCATCCCAATGGTGAAAGAATTTAAGATTTTTTGAAATCAGTCCAGTAGTTTTTGAGTATATTTCAAACAAAACTTTCGTCTTTATAATATACTAGCTTTTGCTCGCAACTTCGTCCCCGTGGAGTAGTTGCTTTGAGCAGAATTTTAATTTTTGGTATGTACTTAGTAAACATAGATAGATTTGTTTGGACTTTCATTCCCTTTTATCCCCTATTTTAAAATCGTAATGATAGGATTTCGACAAATCTTAAAATATCTTTCCTTATTTTGAACTGAAAATTCATTTACCAATTTTTATGGGGTTTACTTTAAAAATGACAAATTTCTATACCGAGCTTCATACCCCTATTATACCCTTAAGGGTAGAATTTCGAAAAATCCTAAAATACCTCATTCTTAGTTTTTAGCCGATAAACCAGATACCAATTTTTATGGATTATAAGGTACTACAAAAATAACTCGAGTAATTTAAAAAGAATGAAATAAAAATAAAATGGTTTTTTTTTAATCCCCAACACAAAAAAAAAAACTAAAAAGAAAAAAATTAAATATTCTTTAACTTCAAGAATCTATTAATATGTTTTACTCATCGTTGTTGAATTGGGGGACCGCTATGTAAATTAAATGTAACCAAAATTCAAATAAAAAAAATAATAATGATAATGCTAAAGTATGGAATAGGGGTCCCCGACGCGACGACGCTCATCTTAAAAAAATAATAGATTCTTTTAATGAAGTTAAAAGGCCGAGGGAAAATTTTAATGTTTTCTTTTTATTCTTTTGGGTCGGGGTTTAATTAAAACATTTTGTTTCATAGTATAAAGAGGCGATACGATACGGTTTCGATCTGTTAATTGTGCTATAACCTTTATCTTGACTTAACACTAGGTAAGGTAAAGTTCAACCGCTACCACGTCGTTTTTGACGTAGAATAAAACATCTCATTTTCTTTATTCGCATCCTTGAGAAAGATCATAAAAAGTGCAGACGTTATTGCGTCCAAATCTCGGTTCAGTTTGCAAAAAGCCCGTAATACATGTTTCTGTATGTACGTAAGAAAACGATATCTTTTTGAGTTAGTGAGGGAACGTCCCCTTTGTTGCAGCTAGCCGTTCGGCTACGTTATTAAAAACTGCCGTTTTTTTTATTTCTTTATCTTCGGCTTAAGTTTCAGGCAGGATATTAAAATTATTTATTAAGTATGATTTTAAAGCTTCCACATTTTGCGACAGAATTGTCTTTTACCCTTTGTATTCGTTTAAATATAATAGTACACTTAAGAGCGTGCATTCATCGAAGTACTGATCATATTTTTTTGCTGTATAGTTGTTAGATACACATGTCTATGTGACCCCATGCATACAAAGACATGGCTCGCAGAGCGATAGGTCCACTAGCTAGGAAGACCCGAGGTGTGAGACCGAAAAATGACCGCGAGCTCAGATTTAGACCATTTTTCAAATAATTATTAAAAGTATCTGAGTGCATTTAACAATGTTATCATATTATTATATGTCTAACAATTAAATGTATTTTAAGTAATAAATATATTAAATGACTTTAATTTTAAATACATTGTAAAAATCGTCATTAAAATTTACCAATTTATATATTTTTTTGTAATCCCTTTTTAATATGTTATCTAAATTTTTTACTTATTTAGGCTCTATAGTTGTTTAAAACAGTATATTTTCTATCAGAAGATAATTTTTTGCAAAGTATTGTTTGCCAATATAATGCTTGTATTTCATCTGAAAGATAGCTCCAAACTGTAATTTCGTAAAACTGCGCCATAAGATTCTCCTCGCTTTACAAAACTATAAGTGTAAATTAAAATATCTCCCTTTCAATTAAGAATTAATCTTCCTATAATATATAATTTCTTTGCAAAGCCTGTTCACATCGCTTCAAAATCAGGTCGAAAAAACCCACTAAATGTGCCAATTTTGACAAAAATCGAGTGCACGCCCTTAATTGTTCTAACGTGGGTAATATCATGATTCTTTTTTTGTTTTTCGAGTGCCACTGCTGTTAACCGCAGATGACCGCGGATTTATAAGAAGGCGATAACTTATGTGGGTCTTCTAGCCTGTAGGGCGAACTTTCGTAGAGGGTTTCTAGTCGGCAGGTATCTCCCACGAGGGGTTCTCACTATCTTCTATGTCTCTTCAAGGTTTGTATGGAAAAAGAGCGACAGACTTGAGAGTGGCTCCAAAGCGTAAAAACTTACAGTTACTGTTGTTCGACGCCTAAGTTGAGGAAAATGCCGCTTTTATGCAGCGTGCAGTAGACAATATATACAATGAACCAGCGTGTCCCGAGCGAATGTATGTAAGGGGAACTCCTTCCGACACGGACGCTCTAGGGACGCTAAGTATCTTATTCTATTCAATGGTCGTCACACAAATATTTGCCCTACCAGAATCCAAACTCCGAGCTCTGTATAGGCAGCTTTACTGACTAGGTCCTACTTCATCAAGAAAGTGTGAAGAATAGTGTGGTTTTATTAATTATCGGTCCACGTCGATTACTGAGCAAACGGATAATAAAACTAATATACTCTGCTAAGACGTTCAGTCCGGTCGTAAATATATATTGCCGTTTACACGACATGGACACAAAATAAAGACGGCGCAGAAATAAAACTTTATACGGTTAGAGCTTAATGCGCTGTTTTTGAATCATGGAATCTCAGGCCATTTCACTACAATCAGTAGGCGCACTTGCTTTTTGGGATTTTTGTTTTTTAAACATGTGTGCATTGAACACCATTTTCATATAACGTCATGAATAAAAGATAGTTGTGACACACTAATATATTTATTATTATGTATAGGATTAACAGGCTTGCTTGTTTGATTGTTCAACACCAGTAATTTCTGTGGAAGCATTAGTAACTCTTTTGCGGTTGATTTTGAACCTATAGATACTTTACTGCATGGAACAATTTAGGTTGTTCCCTCCTATTCACTACCATTTAAGTTCCATAATTCTTATCTCTAACACGGCTTCTACATTCTTAACCTTCGAACTTATGAGGTCATGTAGGTCCTATATAGACCGCACTGCCTACCCAGCGTTGGTGTGGATCAGGAAACCGATTCCACCCTCGAAAAAAGGATAATTATTATTATAACTAAACAACAGCTTGTCTTCTGTGTCATCTCTATAGTTTGTGACGTAAACCCGGCTTATCATCACAACGCGTTGCCAGGTCGCAATAAATAATTAACAATGTAACGTTATTCATAACGACAGACTACATTATCGATTTATAGTCGCTTTGATTAATTAATCACGAACCTTTGTTCGATTCTAACAATAAATCTAATAGCGTCACGATTACACAGCGTGGAAAAAGTTATCTGCGAAGTAATTTATTTAAATTTCTTTCTCGAAAGCGTGATTCTATGACATGCGTGGAATATAATAGGGTGATATTGTGTACGACGGAAGGGTCTTGAAGAATGGCTGGAGCACAAAGTACTTTATATATGGCTGGAGAAAATCAAGTAGAACTTTATATTAATGCATGTATTGACCTCGGCATTGCATTACGGACTGTATTTAGTCACAGTTACAATTCAGTTAGGGATACTTAAATTGGGATATCGCTGGCCTTGCTATCCCAGAACAAACGGACTGGAATGTTTTAATTTAATATCACTGCAGTACTCTCAGCGAGTTATGGCGGCCTTATCCGCGACCTTACATTGTGACTGGAGCTTTTCCTTATCTCTGCGCGGCGCTCCAAATTCCCTAAAACTTCGTCTGAAATATGTTTATGAAAGTTTTCCGGAAGACCCAAAGGCTTCAGTTTCAATCCCCAGAGAAGTTGGCGTAACTATAGCCTGTCAGCTTCTTATCAAATTATCTCGCCTTAGCAATACTGTAAACTGTACTGTTATATTTCGGCAATTAGTGATAACATAGCCAGTCTCTTCGCTTATGGACTAGCTAAGGTTTCTGTGAAGTGAACTTCCAAAAGCATCCCCATCAATAAAAAATATATAATGTACTTTTTCACCTTAATATTACAATTACATCGATAGTATTTTTTACGCCGCTAAGCCGAACTGTCGCCGGCAGCCCTGAACGGATCGGTTCGCATTGTTATTTTTTATTCGTGGGGCATTCGATAATGGGCTATTTCACATCAAACGTTCAGCACAATGGCGGGGCAATCTCGCCGGCTTTTTAATTACATTCGATTTTGTACTCCGACTCCATTGTGTAGTCGGTTCGCTCAGGATCGTTGGGAGCACTCGGAACACATTTGCACCCTTCAGCGGAAATCAAAGGTTCTGTCGCCCGCAAATGCTTCCAAATGGGTCCTCGGTTTGCGTGCTTCTAACGTACGTGGATTTAGTCTTCGCTCTGAACGGCCACTTGTGTTTCTTTAGAATTACTTTATCTATTTTTATACATAAAGCCACATCTGGCAATATGAGCCAAACAGACTCCTCCATATTCGCAGGAAAGATGGAAATATATATACTTCTTCCTTCTATTTACCTAAATGAAAAGAGATTGCTCAGCGACACGGAGTACTAAACCATCTTTGCACAGCGAGAAGTCAGTATTCGACTGTATAACGAATTGTAATATAATACTAGTTTTTTACCACCACATAGGTACTCCATCATTCACACAATGAAACATTTGAATTGTTAAAAAAAAATGTGTGCGTGTACTAGTGTACACACGTAAGAAGTGAAACTTCTTTATGGCCTTACATAGACATGAATACAAAAAAGATGGCGCGTAACGGAAAAATGTGACGCGTAACCGAAAAATGTGACGGTAAATTTTTTTCCAACGCCGATAAAGAAGTTTCACTTCAATAAAAATCAGCGTTCAATCGAAACAAGACTCGCTTGCGCTAAAATATTAAGTCGTAAAACTTCTAGAAAATATTCAAATATTATTCTTAGCTTAGGTGATTATTACGTTACTTAATACACTTAATAATATTTTCCTCGCTTACACCCAAATTAAATATAATTATGTAATTGGACTTGTGTTATCGTTAGGTACTACCATAGATATATCAATCTAATATTAAATCTGTGGGTACTACATAACGGATAAATCAATTTACATAATAATTAAGATATTTTTATAAATAAAGAGAAATTAACATATGAAAGAAATCGGAGAGGTCTAACTCCAACAGTCTCGGCTGAAGTGATGATGACGATGAATGTTTTTGATGAAATTGTTTTTTTAATGTCAAGTGGATGGCAGACAAGAATACGGCCTGCCTGTAGGTAAGCAGCCACCGTAGCCTATAGACGCTTGCATCACTGACGTGACACTAGCATGATGCCAACCATATCTGTGGAGCTCTGGCGCCTTCCTCACCAACAGAAACGCAACACCACAAAAATGCAGTGTTATTAGACTGTGGTCTTCTGTAAGGTGGAGGTACTACCCAGTTCAAACTAACTCGACTTACAAAAAATCGATTGAATTTTTTGTTCGAGCATATTATGTTCATATACTAGGGTTCGAACCCGAACTTTATGATGGGTAGTCAACGACCACTCCACCGCGACAGCGTCAAACGTTATGTTATGTTTATAATTTTAAATAATCTAATATTTTATGATGTATCGATAATGAAACTAAAGACTGTAAATCACAGAAACTAGTGACTGTTCCAGTAATATATTAACACTGTCCATTAAACATGTGATAATCCTCAAATGAAAGGTTAATTTTACTGAACCGAACTAACCGTCCGTAAAACAGATGTAGACCCAATTAGTTTCCAGCCGTCCGCCTTGTTTGCGGACTGCTATAGTTTTAGTATCCCTTATTTTAACGTAACTAAGTTTGAATTTTATAGAAAACTAGCTGTGCCCGCGCGACTTCGTCCGCGTGGATTTCCCGTTTTTGCAACAGTTTTCATTGATGCTCAACTGCTATTAGTGGTAGAGTAATGTTATGGAGGTATATAGGCCTATATCACGGTTTCCTAAACAATATCTGTACCTATTAGATTGTTCTCAGGTAATGTTATGAATAGCTGATTATTGCTATAATTTATTGTGTGCGTTCCCCCAGCAAAATGTTGTCAAAAACAGTCATTTAAATTATGTAGGTAATTAGTTGCCGAGCTTCTGAATTTGTTGCAAACTATCTTAAATTAGTTGCACTTATAGTTTTTTAGTTATTTAACAAAAACATTTTCTGCTGGGGGAACGTTACCGCAGCAAAACATTTTCTTTTTTAATGGGAATATTGAAATAAATATTAGCTATACAATTAGTAGTCTAGGCGGGGTAAATGTTGCGACTTATTTGGTGTTTGTTCTTTCTTCGGCTGCGAAGTTATTCAAGATTCTGCTGGGGTAACGTTTGTGATTTTGCTGGATCTCCAAAACGGTTAAGCGGATTCTTATCATTTTTTGTACATGACTACATAAGAATTTGTTTAATTAGTTGCGCTATAAAAAACACCTATTTAATGCACCGTTCAAAGGTTATTTAATTAAATACAAAAACACTTCAATAGGTCCTAGCTCTTTGAAATAGAGCTTTAAAGATTTGCTTTAAACTTTATTTTGTAGCTTGTAACCGCCTTCAAATGTTTGTGAAGTTTCATTAGTATCCTGTTAGTAATTAAGAAATTATGATGAAATTAATTTCTCAACATTCACGGTCGCAATGCGCGCGGCGTTTTTTGGCCACTGTTAAACCTGTATGTGGATATATAAACCTAAGGTTATATCAACAATCAGTTGCTTAGTTCAGTTTTATACCTGTAAAATTTCAGCGTAGTACATACAATATATAACGAGATAATAAAATAAAAGTCATTAGAAAGGGCAAGATCGCGGTAACCCGACCGTGTTTAGGTGGTGACAAAAAAGCGACCGCGTAGTACATTTAGGCTATCTTCGAAAATATGCAGGATAGTGTTACAAGTTTAGTACAGATGTGTACATAAGTGTTAAAAAAACTAAATGTTTTCATCAATAATTTTTATTGACCGGTAAAAATAATTTCGATTAAACGAGTTGATTTCATATTCAATAAATAAATATGAAATTCTTACATTTTTTTACTAGGTACGAGCATGTGGAAATAAATACCTGGTAATAATTAGGTACGCAATTTGAGGTAAATTATTGGCTTTTAAGCAATAAGTATGTAAATTAAGTAATACATTTAGTTTTTAAGTCTTCTTCTACATCTCTAATTATGTAGGCACAATGTCAGCTAGGTGCCTAACAAAATGTAGGTACTAATAATAATATTGCAACTATTTTTGTAAACACATTATGCAACTTTATAGCACAGTCTATAGAAGTCTTACAGTCGTCCGACGAGCGCGTCTAGACAGGACAATCGTGAGGGGGTTGCGGGACGGGTGGGGCGCAACGGCGCCGCCGAACTGCTTACACTCGTTTGGGAGATGTTGGCCAAGGGTGTCGCTAAAAAAAACATACCAACTGAATTGAGAACCTCCTCCTTTTTGAAGACGGTTAAAAATATTAAAAAAATGGTCCATACTGAATGTACTATAAGAGACTGCATGTCATCATCTAGTTTAAGTAACAATATTAAATTTCATCAGTTTCCAGGCACAGAAGCAAGGTAATTCCAAGAATATTTTATTTTAACTTGCCGTAAATCTGATAAACGCGAAATGGCGGACTTTTGGCGAAAACATTAATCACGCATAATTATTAAGCGTAGGTACTATCTTTTTACAGGGTTTAATTCAACTTGCAATACATGTGTATGTTTGGGCCAAACCTTGCAACTGAACTTTTTCTACATATAATAATACCTTTTAACTTAGATTAAAGAAAAAAAACCTTTTTTGCTTTAATCTAAGCATTTGAATAAAAAAATCGATTGTTTCTAATTTATGAATTTAACATCTATATATAAATATAAATTGATAAAGAATTAAAAAAAAATTTAGAGATTATTCATACAAACATTAAACAAGAGCTATGTTTATTTATTTTACAACTTTACGGGTGGCCCTTATTTTGTTTTGAGTAGTATATTATGTCAAGATCTAAGATTGCGGAAGAGACTTTTTTACAGAAATCTATATTTTCGGGATTTTTGGGTCCCGATTACGAATACAACACACAAGAGATAACCAAGATAGTGAACGCGGCTTTTTAATATAACATAAACGTTACCCATGTTAACAATATGTTAAAAAGTCACGTCTGCCATCTTGGATCTCGAAATAGATGTTGTATTTGGAATCGGAACCCCGAAATAACCACGAAGATGACATCCATATTTATATAATAAGTGAAAAAGTAGCATCCGTCATTTTGGATCTAAAATTGATGTTGTACTCGAAATCAGGAACCCCGAAAACGTTTAAAACTATAAGTTTAATAGGTACGTCTGCCATCCTGGGTCTTGAAAGAGTTGTTGTATTTTGTTGTAATTTGTAGTAAGTTGATGTTTTGTTCGGAATCAGGGCCCCCGAGAATTATACCCATATTGATATTAAGTTAAAAAGTTGCGTCCGTCGTCTTAGATCTTGAAAGAGTTGTTGTATTTGAAATCGGGACCCCCGAAAGTAATACTTAACCATATTGATATTAAGTTAAAAAGTCGCGTCTGCCATCTTGGATCTTGAAAGAATTGTTGTATTTGATATCGGGATCCCCCGAAAACCAAGACAGTGATACCCATGTTGACATTAAGTTAAATAGTCGCGTCCGCCATCTTGAATCTCAAAATAAATCTGATGTTCGGAATCCAGGACCCCCATAAACCGCGAAAATGGTACCCATATCGATTTTGTATTAAACTCGTGTCTGTCATCTTGGATCTCAAAATAGATATTGTATTCGGAATCGGGAGCCCCGAAAACTATGAAAACGATACCCATATTGACATTCTGAAAAAAATGTCACGTCCGCCATCTTGGATCTTGAAATAGATGCTGTATTTGGAATTGGGACGCCAGAAAACTACGAAAATGATTCCTATATTAAAAAGTCTCGTCTGTTGTCTTGGATCTCGTCATTACAAACGTCTGTCATTTTGCATAACAGATTTACATCAACATAAAAAAAACAATAAAACTATTTTGTCTTTTTACATTTTATTCCTTATACCCTACATAAATGTTTCACCACACCAACAAGCAAAATCAAATTTAGAATATTGCCCTCAATAGAATTAATCCACGTTAAGTAGGTACACACACACACAGACACATATTGATTAATTCTCAAGTACTTGATATTTTCAAAAATAGAAAGCGCACACGCACTCTACAAGACGAATTACTGACTAAGATTCACGTTTATTGTGCTATGCAAATAATGAAGTACCCCTGTGGGGTGGGTACCCCGGAGGAGTGCGTCCTCCTGCGTCCCATGATCCCATCCCACTTAAGGACGTGTTATCGACGATTCTTGATTTCTGCAATTGTACATATAATAGAGACCTCAGATAGAGACTAATTTATTCTAAGTAGTAAAGCAGCCGAAACCGAAAGATAATAATATGATATGGTAGATAGTTTTATTATTGTTATGTATTTAACAACCATGTACGCGTCTGTACCGAACTTATGAGGTGTATTATACTAAACATTTTAGAAGATAGCCTAAATGTACTACGCGGTCGCTTTTTTGTCACCACCTAAACACGGTCGGGTTACCGCGATCTTGCCCTTTCTAATGACTTTTATTTTATTATCTCGTTATATATTGTATGTACTACGCTGAAATTTTACAGGTATAAAACTGAACTAAGCAACTGATTGTTGATATAACCTTAGGTTTATATATCCACATACAGGTTTAACAGTGGCCAAAAAACGCCGCGCGCATTGCGACCGTGAATGTTGAGAAATTAATTTCATCATAATTTCTTAATTACTAACAGGATACTAATGAAACTTCACAAACATTTGAAGGCGGTTACAAGCTACAAAATAAAGTTTAAAGCAAATCTTTAAAGCTCTATTTCAAAGAGCTAGGACCTATTGAAGTGTTTTTGTATTTAATTAAATAACCTTTGAACGGTGCATTAAATAGGTGTTTTTTATAGCGCAACTAATTAAACAAATTCTTATGTAGTCATGTACAAAAGATGATAAGAATCCGCTTAACCGTTTTGGAGATCCAGCAAAATCACAATCGTTACCCCAGCAGAATCTTGAATAACTTCGCAGCCGAAGAAAGAACAAACACCAAATAAGTCGCAACATTTACCCCGCCTAGACTACTAATTGTATAGCTAATATTTATTTCAATATTCCCATTAAAAAAGAACATGTTTTGCTGCGGTAACGTTCCCCCAGCAGAAAATGTTTTTGTTAAATAACTAAAAAACTATAAGTGCAACTAATTTAGGATAGTTTGCAACAAATTCAGAAGCTCGGCAACTAATTACCTACATAATTTAAATGACTGTTTTTGACAACATTTTGCTGGGGGAACGCACACTAATTTATTAATTATATTTTCTTGGTAAATAAAACCGCTTGTCACAATCAATCAATCTCAATTTATTATTTTTTTGACAGTTGTCATAATTCAAATTTCAAAACACCATAAACTATATGGCTACTTACAGAGGTCGGCTACATCACACGTGTGTGTTTTTCTCGCTTTCTCGCGGTCGCAGATATGTGACTGATGCAAAAAATAGATAAAAACAATCCTTGATGCGGATTTTATATCATGTTAAAATTTCAAGTCAATCGGTGCAGTACTTTTTGAGTTTTTGAAGCATACACAAACCAACACAACATTTTTATATATATAGATTGGTAAGCGAAGTTGTCAATGATAAAATTAATGAATGTAATTTACGTAAGTTAAATAAAGTTTTAAGCACTACATCGTATACAAGGTTAAGGCTGGTTTTCCACCAGAGATTGCTATGCAACGTTGCTATCACAGATTTAATAATACAAGGACATAGGCCAAGCCGGCGTTTAACTTGTGACAAGTGTAAGCGCAGTGGGCATACATTGCCGCCAGTTCGCCATCCGATAAAGTCGAGTGAATACGTACGTATGTCAGAAAGAAATATCCGTTTTCCTTTCAAAATGCCGTCATGTTCAACTGTAACATGCAATCACTGCAGTGAATCAGTAATTTATCAAGTAATGTAATAACTTTTCACACGTAAGAACCGAAAAACTTAGATTAATATTTACAAAACAATATTTAAACAAATAGTCCGACTTCGATTCCTAAAAACACAATCGCTTTAAATTATGCGTAACTTTCTCGCCCCGCTACTCCGCTACATAGCTTAACATCAGTGATACTGTCACATTAGTTTCGAAGCTTAGCTTTTTCTCGCAGCATTGCAGATCTCTGGTGGAAAGGCACCCTAAACTCCCACCCCCACTTAGCGTAAGCACATTAGATGCATGCAGTACCTGGGGTCATTCGCGAGCTGCAACTTTAACCCTAACTCTACCACATAGAACACTGGAAACCTTACTCCAGTGGCAGATTTACCAGAAGGCTGAGTAGGCTGGAGCCTAGGGCGGCAGATTTTAGGGGTAGAAAATTTGGCCCAAATTTTTTAATTATGTATGTACACAGAGAAAACGAGCCTCGAAAATTTTAATTTTTTAAAAAAGGGAAATAAGCTGATATAAAGAAGAATATAGAGCACAATAAAGTTGCAAATGTAATTAATAATATGATTGTGAACTAGGCATAATGCTCGATGGAACTAGGGTATCTAATTTCAGAAGTAAGTAGGGGCGGCAAAAATTTATTAGGCTGACAGAAATACAGATCTAAACGAGAGCGCACCAATGTCGTGTCACGAGTGTCCTAAAAAACTAATGAAATAAGAGTAACAAACCTTCTCAATTTTTTTAGTCCATTAATGAGTGTAAATATAAATGAATAAGTAATATAAAGCCACATCTACTAAAAAAAAATTTTTTCTATTTTTTATAACGCTTTTAAATATTACACGATTTTTTGTATTTTGATATATATGGCTGTTTTTGTTATTTTTTTTAGCTCTAGAAAAAAAATATAACGGTAGTTAGAATTTGTTTATAACAAATTGTTAAGTTAACAAACAATGAAATTATTGATAAAAAATTTTTTTTTTTCTATTTACCTATGAAGAAATGCCAATTATGATTTTTAAAGAAAAAATCATTCCTTAACTAATTATTTAAACAATCGAAATATAAAAAAACGATTATAAACAATAAAAAAAATTATTTAAGAAAAATTTTTTTTTTAAAAATCATTATTTTGCCAAGACAACACAATGGTAAAAAAAAATTTCTTTAAATATTAAACTTGTCTATTTGTTTATAAACAATTACTTAACAAATGATGTAAAAAAAAAAAATTTCCGATGTTACTTAATGCCATTGTTGGATAAGAAAGCAGCAATAATATAACATTTGTTTAAAAAAAAATTTTTAATAACATTTCTTAGACTTTTCATTTTTTGTTAACTTTAAAAAATTATTATAAACAAAATAATTAACTTTAATAAACTTTTATCGCGGGATCTTGTTAAGTATATATATAAGAAGAGCTCCACAGAGCCAAAAATTTATAGGTTTATTATTTAAATTTTTATGTCGTCATTTATGAAAACGGAGATAGGAAAAAAATTCGTTAATTAACAATTGCATAACTTTTTGAAAAATTAATTTAAAAAAATTTTTCCAACGGGAATATATTCTTTCAAGTATCTGGATGACACCATAATTTATTTAAATTTTTAAATTCATATTTGTTACTATAAAAAATAATTTTATGTAAGAAACTGTCTTTAACGGCAGTGCGCCCATGCCGTAATGGCTGCGCGGAACCCTATTTTCAGCGTTAAATTAAAGTTATAAATAATAGAGGTAGAGTTCCGAGAGCTGGGACTTTTTTTTGTAAATTTCCTCCTCTTTAAGGACCTTTTTTCCAAATATCGTAAATATTAATAGTTTATGAGTTATTAACAAAAACGTAAATACCTCTTTTTTTTCATCTTATTTTGTTAATAACAATTGCAATTTTTTACGTGCAGTAAAATCCTCAAAACTCATTTTTCTAGAGGTCGTTCCGAATCCAATGAGCTATTGCTCATATTTTTAGGAGCTTTATCTCTATTTTTCACGTTTTTGAACTTGTTGACTGGACTATTACAATTTGAAGACAAAAGGAAGAAATTTTTGAGGTGTATAGGTAATAGTGTAATAATAAAGTTATTTGAACTATATAAGTACGGAAAATTAAAGAATATGAAACTTTACGTTAGAAATTGCTTTTGATATTCACAGTGAATTACAAAGGTGTTCAATGCTCTGTTTCATTCACTGGTGCGTGAAATGAACAGGACAAAAGATCTTTGTGCATTGCCTTTTATTCGGTATATTGAGCTTTTATTAAGAAGGTCAACTTGAAAACTTTCGGCTGGTCCTTTTTATCTAATAACAATAAAATTACATAAGTTAAACAAAGAAGTTCTACTAATTTAATTTAACTTCTTGTGAATTTCTTGTGAATTTAGTTTCGTAAGTAATAGTTAAGTTTTATTGTATCAATATTATCCTCTCCTAAAGAATATTTAGCTTGTAGGTTTTAATAAAGGGCCTGCCTTAGTAATCGGTACTACATTGTTAACTTGAATTACAGCCTATTTTGAAGTTAAATCAATATATATCTAGACTAAAGTCAACTAGTATACCTAGCTTTAAAATGAAGTCTAAAATTGATTGCAACTTTTTTCTGTTGTCGTACTTACATCATGAATTTACTACTCTTTGTAGAAAATGAAACATTTTGATAATAAGTACAACACAAAGATGCACACAAGTTACAAGAAAATTTGACTTCATAATTATATTTGAATTAATCTCGGGAGTGTGGGTGCGTTATTGTAGGCGTAAGTACGTCAGCTTGTGACGTAATAAGAAACGTTAAGTAGCTGATTTGTCGCGTTCTTCTAATTATGTGTAGCTCAGTGGGAGAACACTCGCCCGGGTCATGAAAGATAGCGGGGTCCATTCCCATCCCAGTACCGGATCTCGGCTGGATTTTTTCATTCTTTCAATTTATTATGCATTAAAAGAATATTGTATAAAAAATAGTTACTATTAGGCATATTGAAAAAAAAATGTGTCTGTGTATATGTGTGTGTGTGTGTGTGTGTGCGCGCGTGTGTGTGTGTGTGTGTGTGTGTGCGCGTGTGTGTATGTGTGTGTGTGTGTGTGTGTGTATGCGTTTATATATGTTATGTATATGTGTGTAAAAAAAGACTACACATCTAGCATCAGAAGGTCCTCAGTACTGTCATGAGTAAGAGTCTGTAATCAATCAATTATTTAATGTTTAATAATTATGAAAGATCATAATTATTCAGTTTTTTAGTTACACAAACCTTATTAAA
Source organism: Elophila nymphaeata (assembly GCA_955850985.1). NCBI lineage: Eukaryota > Metazoa > Arthropoda > Insecta > Lepidoptera > Crambidae > Elophila > Elophila nymphaeata. The sequence continues at coordinate 22,386,691 of OY039066.1, read as the reverse complement.
ATTTGAAATTAATTTGAACATATATTAAATATTTAGATGTTCTTTTATATAAACTTAAATAAACGAGTATAAGGTGATCAATACCCCTTTGCTGGTCCATTAGTCACCTTCTACGACACCCATTGGAGGATATGGGGTAATGCTATTCTACTCTGCCGGCATCACACGGCTAAATATGTACCTATTGTAAAGAAGCTTAACTCGTGTAAAGAAGCTTAAGTTCGTATTCATCACACAAATTTTGTTCATACCAGGATTAAAAACCGGACTGCTAACGAACGATTTAAAAACGTACGTATTCAGCTGAATATCAAATACTGCGAATACTAACACTTGTAAGCAATATCAAAGGACGTAAACTTAAATCTCGCTGCGCACAAACATCTCAAACCCGTTTTAATCAAAATCATTCTGTATTCAGTCCCAACTTTTGTGTCGGGGTAATTTCGTAGCTATTCAGTTTACTCGCAGTGTCCTTTGATCAGTCTGAGCCGGCACTGCCCTATAATAAGTGTATCTATCACTTAAGCTCCCTGACAGCTTATGAAAGATCTGGGAACGAACATCTGGTTGGAGACTCTTTAATTTACGTCGAATGCATCGTTGGGGTGCATTACAAACGGTGCTGTTTTGTATTCTAGAAAATATCAGGTATTATTTATGTTATGGATTGTAAATGAAAAAAGGTAACTTTTGTGAACGCTATATTGTGCGTTTATCAATACCTTTTCTGTGAAGAACTGTTAGTTATCAAATTATAAAGGTGCACTTTTACAATAAATTTTGATATAAATTCGCTCGCGTTAATTTAGATTTTGTCTATCCCTCGGGAACAGACTTTTTAAAATAATACATGATAAGAAAATTATTCATTGTACTTACTATTAAATACTTATTAAATTATTCATTGTACTTACTATTTAACACGTACTTTTAAAGAAATCCAGTAGTACTGGATTTCTTTAATAGTAAGAAGGTACATAAATGAAAAAATATGGCGAAAGCTATTATTATTTAGGATGTCTTGATCTTAGAATTGAAAGCCCCAGTTGATTTGGGTCATTTTTTAGTAAGTGGAAATTACTAGATAATAATAAACCGCTTGCTTATTTGTTATAAAGACCCAGACAGTTGTCCCCGCGCATTTTATCACAATATCCAGTAATTATCTTTCGTGGCTACTCAAGTAAAAGCAAACGTGCCACAATGAGCAACTGTGTGTATTACCAATTAACTGCATCCTATTAATGTTTCCGTCATTCAAAAGGCAATTTTTTGTGCTATGAGTACACAAAATAACAGTGATTCAAAGATTTAAGGCCGCCCAAATAAAATGCTCGCCGCTAGCCCCACGTTAATTAAAGTGGACATGAAAAAAATACATTTACGACATTCCTACAAGTGTACAGTTGAAAAGCGACCGAGCGGCCTCTTTCAAGTGACACGACAGTCAATTTGCGCCTAGCCGATAACTAACAATGCAGCTACAGCATACTGAGAGACTAGACATAGAAGACTTGTGGAATTTTCCGCTCAAATTTCAATTACTTGGTGAAGATGTCGTAGAGATAACATTATTTTCTTGGGAAGCAATTTATGGAACTTCAATAGACGTAAGTCGATTAATTTATTCTTAAATAGAGAAAGGGGCATAATCAATAACCGACAACTCTATGTTCATCGCAGTTTAAAAAAGTTTGTAATAATTTAGTTCCATTTACATTTTGCGTGTGTGTTATTCGATTAAAACTGAAGATTAAAATAGATCTGTTAAAATGACACTTGCAATCAAATATTATTGAAACCATAGATTTATTTTTACTCACGTTTATAGATTGGCAATGAATCGTCTAGGATGAGACCAAAAAAATACACCGATCTGTGCATAATGCGCATGTGTGCATGAAAAATAGTACTGCAGTCTGACAATCATTTGTACGTGACTGACAGGCCTCCTTAGGCCCCCTGCGGGTGCGTGAAGTGGTCTCGTCTATCTATCTCGCTCTAATATACGCTTTAGTATGCTCTTTCTCTTTTACATTGCCGATCTGTAGTTTCCTATATCTTGGTAAAACAATTATCAAATATCTTGGTAAAACAATTATTTAACAAATCACAAATTTTTAAGTCAAGTAAGTTTAAGTCACCTGTACACTAATTTCTAACAGAGTTATATTTATATTCACTTGGATTTGAATTGCTTTGCATAACTTAAAGAAACTTGATACTCGTGCTATTACTCAAATATCTTGGGAACTTTACAAGACTTCTAAAAACGATTATAATTTTACTTCAGCATCAATACCAAATCTCAAGAATAACACCCCTCTTGCAACGGTTAATGGCTATTTTTCTATATGACTTTTCACATTTACACAACTACGGTCAGAATAGGATCAGAATGACAAGGTACTGTAATCATTTCTGATGGACTGTACAAATAATCATACTCATAATCCCAGCGCCACATCTGGCAGTATGTGTCAAATAGTGCTACAAAATAATGACAGGTCGCCACCTCTCCGCCTTTATAGGATTTTTCGTTCATGGCGTATCAAGCGGGCACGTACCGATTCTAACAAAATCATCTAAATACTATTGTGATATCAAAATGTATAGCCGTGTGATGCCGGCAGAGTAGAATAGTATCACCCCATATCCTCCAATGGGTGTCGTAGAAGGCGACTAATGGATCACAAAGGGGTATTGATCGCCTTATACTCCGTCCACCAATCCGCATTGGGCAAGCGTGGTGGACTACTGCCTAAACCTCCTTCGATGACAAGGAGAGGCCTTGTGTCCCAGCAGTGGGTCGAATTATAAAGGCTGTTATGATGATGATGATCAAAATGTTGAAATTACATATCTATATACATATGTATATTTCTCCATACAAAACAAACTACGATCAGAAAAACAAAATGTATGAAAACAATTTTTTTTCTACAATTTTGAAGTCTTAACATGATAATGTTAGCATAGATAAGTGCCCGCTTTATACCCCATGTACCAGACGGGATCACATTCGTTGACGTAATGTATTTATTCCTAAAATAGTTTGGCGTAACGAATTTGGCATATTTTTGGCATAATAATACTTTGGCAATATTGATTTTTGGCAGCATAATGTATTGTGGCATAATTGTAATTAAGACATATTTATGCATAGTTTTATTTGCATAAGGCTTTAGTTATAGTGTATAGTCGCATAAGAGTATTTTGTCGAGAGTCTAGTGTATTATGCACCTACATGGCTGAGTGATGGCTAAGTTAGATGATTATGCTTATATTAAATATGGTTTGATAACATTATGCCTTATTAAAATTATGGTTGTGAATGTTATGCTTAAACATGATTATGGTGATTGTAGTTATGACTAAAATATGCAACTTTTGTTATGGCTAAACATTTTATGCGTAAGTAGGTATTATTAGCATTATGCCAAGATATTTTATGATTAAAATTTTTATGCAATTAAAAGGGACATCAAACTAAAAAAGTGACAAACCTTAAAACAAAAGACCAAATCAGGACAGAGTTTCACTATCAGTTGCCCGGGTGTACTTTCGATTTTTTCCAGTGCTCAGTTTTCCAGCTTTAAGTGCAGAGACCACCCAAAATACCACTATTGCTTGTAGTGTACTCGTATAACAGCAACTACTTATTAAACTCCCAGAAATACCAAAAATGTCTGCTTTTGTATGGGCAGGTCTTAATTAAAATAGCCCGACAAAGTCATTTACCTTTCCTTTTACGGCGAGAAGGTTTTATATTTCATTTGTTAACGTTTTACGAGCTTTCTCCGTTACCGTCTTTTATGTTAGTATTAAAACAACATTATTGTTTGTTTCCGAACTACCCTTCATTACGTCAAGATGATTCAATTTGGAGAGGTTATGACGCAGTAAAGCGGTTTATGCAGCACCGGATAGCACTATTCTACAACTATTGCCGTGAAATATTGAAGCTTAGATCTAGTTTATGATATGAAAGAGATTAACAATGATCGTAGTGTACGGCTCTTACTTTGGGAGACAAATCAATAATACATTATCTTGAAAATGAGTTCGCATTTTTAATAGCTACTTATACAAATTGTTTTAATAGCTGGCATGGCATGATAGGACAAAGTAGGTACAAACAGCATCAGAAGTAAATTAACGCTTTAGTACCTTAGCAAAGCAAGTGCTTGTGCAGTAGTTGTTGTCACCATTATGTATTATTATGAATAGTTATTATGACAGGGTACTAAAGTGTTAATGGTATGTAAATAGTTTAATGCAATGCCTCCTGGTGGACTCTTGAACCGATGGCATCAAACTTGACTTTCATAAGTGTACAAATACCTCAATACCTCCTACCTCAATGAATAAAGAAGTTTGAGTTTAACCTACTTCTGATACTGACTGTACTTTGAAAAGTCAATTTAAAGAAACTGCTTTTTGATTTAAAATAGGTACGCTATTTATAGGTTTGGGAAATGTATATTTTTGGGACTCAAAGTTTGTAAAACGTTTGATTGAAAAGACAATTTTTCAAGAATTGTTTTCAAAACTTATTGTCAAACAAGCACCTTGCAGAGAGTTAGCTATTGTGTATTGTTTGTCGAACAAGCTTTCTTTTCATTTGAATGAATCATTTGTTAAGCTATATATAAAAGTAATTCAAAGTTAAAAAGATTTACCTTCTCGAAATAATTACATTTTTTGAGTTATTGCAAAATAAAATCCTGTTTAGGAGGTACGAAGTTTAGCTCTCATAACATAGGTTTTTATTGCAAGCTTATTCGTATCAAAAACGGAATTAATGAGAGAAAGGCTAGATAACATTTTTTTTTTATTTTAAAAACATACTTACGCCGCAAAATTTGGCTCGTATTCCAAATGTACCTATTTGAGATTCTCGATTCTCATTTTGGGCACCTCATTTCTGCTCCGGACGCTGTTACACTGAGTTGGGTAGTGGCAGATTTTCTCTTCGGGATTTGCTTGGTAATGTGGTTACTGCGTCTAGTTGAATAACATTGATAACACACGTTATGCTGTCCTCTACGAGCACTTTCGGAGGCATCTTAGGAAATGAAGTGATATTGGTTTAAGTAAAATGTTTAATAATGGCGAAACTGTTTTTCTTATTTAACACCAGCTGACCCGCCACAAGTTGTTTCGATTAATTTTGCAAAAAAATATTAAAAATGTACAGAAACAACCGTATTCACAAACATTACTATGAGATCACTCGACACTTGGATAAGAAACGAACCAGTCACAGAGCTCTATTCAAGGTCATTGCGTTGAATAGAGCTCTGTGATTGGTTCGTTTCTTATCCAAGTGTCGAGTGATCTAATAGTAATGTTTGTGAATATGGGTGTTAGTCTAAGACGTAGACTACACTAGGTGGTAGACCCATATATACGGTCGTCTGGGTAGGTACAGCCGCCTTTCTTATATCTGCCGTGATGCAGTTCGCTATGTTTCGGATTGAAAGGAAAGGTAGCCAAACGTGGTTACATTTTGTGTTAAGAATTTCGTTTCAATAAATTTTCCTATTTCCAATTTTCTGCGCAATTTTCTTATTTTTTCTTACCATATCAATATCAGATATCGTATCCGTATCATTACTAGAAAACTTTAAAAAAAATACGAATGAAAATAATGAAAAAGGTAAAGTCGCTCTGAAGTTATGGCATGACAAGGGAATGCAGGGGATTCATTTTTTTATAATTAAATATTTGTCATGAATCAGGCTTGGTTGGTGGAAGGTCGGCATCATGTGAACGTCTGTTGCTACAACATTGTTCTGTTCCAACAGTTTGTGATGATGTAAGCAGTTTCTCTGAGAGAGAGAGAGAGAGAGAGAGAGAGAGAGAGAAAAGGACATATTCGTTTGTCAATCGATATAATATTATGTCCATCGAAAACTTCATACTTGCACTGCAGGGGCAATAAAGGCCTTTCCGCAAGTCACAAAAATAATTTTATTTCATGTCCATGAATCATCATTATCAGCCGAGAGACGTCCACTGTTGTCATAGGCCTCGCCCAAAGGTCTCCAACCCGATCAGTTAATTTAAATGAAATGCAGACATGTAATTTTTGTCGTGGAAAATTAGAATACCACCTGTGATTACATATGGCAAATGAGCCGTCTATCACCTAAGTTGGCTCGCCATAAACTACAGCACAACCAGCCTGTTACCACTTAATACTCCAAGTATGCTAATTTCAACTTGTAATGGCGTCAGATTGTTCGAACTACAGCAACGTCATTACCGGGGTTAATGGATGGTGGTTCAGCCAATGCGAGGAAAGCGACTCATTATTTTTGCGGTCCAAGCAATCTGCCGAACGAACAGCTGTGGCTACGAACACTTTATTGCGAAAATGCAACTATGTGCATTTTCTTAAGCGCGCGGATTTCTTTAAAAGATATTGGCAGAAAGGTGAAGAACTACTATTTACTTAACTTTTTTTAATCAAGTAAATATATCTCAAGAAAGCGTCACTGGAAGTGACTGCCCTTTAGTTTCCACTCTGTTAGGTGAGTTGGTACCTTATATTATAAGATGTAATTTATTGTACCAACCAATAATGTATGTAGATCATAGATACGCATAATATAAACATAGTACCTAATTGTCAAAATACGCGAAAGTTGTAAATGTTATTTATACGTTCATACTCAAGACATTCTTTACCACAAGTCTGAAAGAAAAAAAAATAACAGTTATTTGCGCAAAGTTTCAGAGGACTTAGGCGAAGTATTTTATCTTTAATTTAGTAGTTTTTAAGTATTTTGTAGGTATCTAGTTTTAGTATCCCTTTTATAACGTAGATTTGATTAGTTTATATTAAGTAGTATTTATTTTTGTATGTAAAATATCTCAACTTTTATTATTATTACTATGTTTAAATAAACAATATTACAGTTATTTTATCTAATATCAAATAAAATAAGTTAAGTAGTTTAGGTACTTCAAAACTATCTTAGCAAATATGAATTTGAAATGGTTCACTTCCATTAAGGAGAAGGAACAGAAATATTAGGCAATATTAGTGTTTCTTTTGTGTACTTTCCTGTCCTAGAATGAATTAATAAGACAGACAGATGAGCACAAGTGTCCGCTGTTCCACTGTGTACACAAAGCGCAATTGTCCTGCCAGCTGTTCAAAATTAATTCTTATTTCCACTCGTTAAGGTTCTTACAAACATCCACACCTGTACAGTCTACAAATTAACACGACACTCGTTTTGAAATGTCTCTGTTTGGCTATTGAATAGGAATTAATCACCTTCGACCCCTTTTCTAGTTCCACAGGTGAACGCACTCAGTCTAGGCTAGGAGATCAGACTGGGCGTATGCTATATGAGGCATAAATACACAAGAGACAGCCATGCTCCGAGCAAGATACCTTCGCTAAAGCTTAAGATATAAAATGTTGCGAGGATTTTTCTTTGAGGTATTTCATTTGATATTTATACAGAATGTTTGGCATGGCTTAACAAACACGCTACCCGTGCTAACATGCCATATATGTAATAAGTATGATGTTGTCAAGAATTCAAAATTTTAAAATTGATGTTGAGATTTTCCATACATTTTGTTTTACTTACCGACATTTTTGTTTGGACAAGAGAGACTGACCGTTTATGTATGGAAGCTAGAGCAAGGAAGTTGCCTAACATTCTTACATGGTGTATAATGTGCCGACTAATATCAGTCTGTAGCCCAAAGCACTTCAAAATCTATTCGAGGAGTATTTAGCAAAAAAAAAATTTTTGTAGGGGTTTTTTACTGACCAATAATCATAACGAACTGTTTATTCAGTTTATTTTTTAAATGACAAACGGAGTTATATTATTACTAAAATAACATATTTTCGAAAAACATCGTCAACATCTGTAATCATACCTTTAAATAAGACTTGACTACTTAGTAACTTTGCAAGTGTATGTTTTTTTGTATCTAGTAATTTAATGAAAGAATTAGAAGTATTCCCAGGTCTCGGCAACAATTGGTCCTGACCCAGTCAATATCATTTGAAATTAATTTTGGATTTTTGATAACACCATAATTTTTATATGACTATGTTAGACATGGTATCAAAAATCCTGCAGGTATATTCGACAGTAAGCTAGTCCTCATCTCGTGCTAGTCGTGACTATGTATAATGGTTTTACTACATCTTTTAAGTAGTACATAAACACTCGCTTTTACGATAAGTAGCTGCCAAATTGCTGTTGACTACCGCACCGTGTTAATTTAATTACCAGCCATTTGCTGTGTCATTCTGGATAATGTTTTATGCCTATTTCAGTGTTTGACCTTCCTTGGCAGTCTCTATGCTGTTTTTGAAAGAAAGATAAAATAATCACATATATTAGGGGTTTAAGTATGAAAATGTCGTTTTTTATGGAGAATTTAACGAAAATTCATTTTTCCATACAAATATGTTTGCGGTTTTTTAAGGAACCACAAATCTAAATGTTGTGTAATTTTGTGGATATATTTAGACAACATTAAGCTATAGGATACTCAGAGCAAAAATTTGAGAGTTGATACCTTTAAAAATTATTCATATTTTTATAACGTAGACGGACACCTCTTAGAACGAGCTGTTTTTGAAGATGTATTTCTAGTGAAAAAAATAAAAAAATAGGCAATTTCATACTTTAACCCCTATTATAAGGACATTCTTTTGAATTTGAGACTTGGTTTAAAGGAATATTGTCTTTCAGATATTGATAAATCAAATAAATTATGTACTAAAAGTGACAAAAATTGTGATTGTATCGAGCAGAAAACTGTGAGCTTTCTTCTAACTCTATATTTTGTGATTCTAGTCTATCGCTTCTTATTACGTCACAAAGTAACGTACTTACACTGTCTAGGATTACTACATCTTCAAGATGCAATAAAATTTATTCCATAGATACCCTACTACATAGCTAAATTTTGCTTTTTTATATCAGATTATGGCGTATATGAAAAAACGATAGATTAGACTTAATGTGGGGTCTTTTTGTTTCTCAGCTTCGTTGGCAGATAAGTTGCTTGGATATCGAGAAGTCACGAGTTCAAGTCCCTGATAAAATCCTGCCAAAAAAACTATTTTATTTTTGTCAAAGTTTAGTTAATTAACATTAGATTTTTTTTTTGTCAAATATTACAAAATGTAGGTTAGTTTATGTAACAAAACATCCATTATTTTTACCACAAACACCCTGTAAAAATTGTCCCTAAAATTGTAAGAACAATAATTTGTAAGTAGTGTAAATATTTGAGAGCACTCGGAGTCTCAGACGGCTGTTAAATAAAAAGTCTTCGAGCATTAACGTCTGCTTTCGTTGCGTAAACTGTCTCAACCTTCGAGAGCCCTTTGAGTGTGTACCGACTGTTGACGGCACGCCGACATTAACTATGTATTTCACTATCTATTATATCTATCTATTTTATTACTACTACGTGAAGAAAAAACTTTCTACCCCTTTTTAAGCATACCTATTGTGCACGGAGGAGTGTGAGATTTGGCATAATTAAAGTTCTTATAAGAGGAGAGCTTCAGGAAAATAAAATATATTTATATATAACCAGCTTATGCCCGCGACTTCGTCCGCGTAGAATAGTTACTTCGGGCAGCATTTAAATTATCTTATCATTTCTTCTAACCCAAGCGCCATATACCTACAAATTTTTATGGATTTTACTTAACAAATGACGGATTTACATACAAACTTTCATCCCCTATTTTACCCCCTTAGAGATTAAATTTCCAAAAATCTTAAAATACATCTTTCTTAATTTGTAACTGAAAGGCCATGTACCAATTTTTATGAAATTTACTTAAAAAATGTCGGATTTCCATACTAACTTTTCACCCCTTTTCACCCCCTTAAAGGGTGAATTTCAAAAATCCTTTCTTATTATTCCTTATCCAAATTTGGAATCTCTAGACCCAGCGGTTTGGGCTGTGCGTTGATATGTCAGTCAGTCATTCAGTTAGTCAGTATTCATTTTTATATATATAGATAGGTGCTACCAGCCCAAAAGACGGTACCCTGTTAAAAAAAAGAAAAAAAAGAAAACGTGTTATCAGATCGAATTGTAAATCTAAGGGCGCCTTTAAATTAGTCGCTACGTGTCGACAACCGCGCTGCTTTATAAATCCATATAAATTCTGACGCAGTGCTGCCGCGCGACTAATTTGAAATCACCCTAAATCATTCTCTTGAACATTTACAAAATATTTCATCAAAATCCGTCGAACCGCTTAGGACTAATCGGCGTCTATTTAAAATAATGATGCCTACTTTCTAACAAGACTACAAGATGTTTAAAATTCTAATTAGGTAACTAAGAATTCCAATTAATTCAGAAACACTTAAACTAATTCAACAAATACCGAACTTAATGGCTGCTGTTTTACTAAAATTATGATAAATATTTAATAAAAAATATTGTTGTCTTGCCGCTACGGAGTAACGTTGTCTGCACCCAAGCGGTCAGCGGTTATTTTATGGTGACAGAAATTCGCAGATGATTATAGAGTAATTTTATTTTTGCGTTTACAAGCGCCTAAATTTTTTTAATACTAGAAAAAATGCACTGAAAAAAATCGACTTGCCTCAGGCGGGAATCGAACCCGCATCTTCCGCAATCCGGGTGGCTGCGTTGACCATTACGCCACCGAGACACTGCCTTCGGTGTCGAAATTTATCAGTGCTTGGTGCTTTTGTTTTTATGGTAAACATTGTTTCATCAAATCTTTGAGATGATTCTACAAAATGTTTAAAACAGCTCCTTGTAAGAGCAAGTATGGTAGACAATAAATAAATTAGTGTCATTCCATCGCTTTAATTCATTATAATATCGCTCTCTATATACATGGTAATGTATTTTTATTGCGTTTACATATTGCACCGAAATAAGATAGCTGTTTATCTAACGTCATTCGCTTTGATTAGTCCGCTTCCCTGGCTTTTTCAATCTGTTTGAGTAGTCTCAACTCGCATGAATACCATTATTATGTCCGTCACACATAAAACGGATGATCCGAACAAGACATGAACTCTAGCTACGTACAAAAAGCTTCGGCGAGTAATCTCCGGGCGAGCGTCCTAATTTATGTGGGGGCACGCACCGCTAGCGTCTGGGAACATGCTACACAGCGAACGATTAACACACAACGACTTTAACTGACGGCAATAAAGTAGAGTTTCGCATAGCAACTGTTCAAAGCTGTTCGTATTTACTTATGCGTGTGTTATAAACAGATTAGTAATTAATGCTTCAACGTTATCTATTCTAATAGTTTGAAAGACTTCGCTTTATACAGAGCTCGAGCATAATAACGTAGAATAAGAAAAGCAAATCGTAATCATATGACTGACCCGGGATCGTCCCCGGGGAGAGGCCCTCGGGAAGAGGAAATATAATGGAACATGTTATACTATTATAGGATGATAGTCTATATATTTAATATTGGATGGAAGGGATAGGAAAAGAGATTGCACGCTTATGGTTTCACAAAGTGGAATAATTATTACTTACAATATAGGGGGGAATAATCGTACCAGCTCCATATTTTGAACTTATAAAACACTAGCTTTTGCCCGCGACTTCGTCCGCGTGGAATACTTACTTTAGGCAGCATTTTTTGTGTAGGTACTTATTATGCAAAAAACACACATACAAACTGCAGTGCACTACGGTAAATGGCATTTTTACAATCTACCATTTTAAGTTTTTCCATCCTTTGCTACTTACACGCAACCTTTCACCCCCACATGGGTCAATATTTTTGGGTGGGTCATCATGGGTCACTTTTTCACAAAAAGGTAGCTTTTATTATCCATTTCGAGGCTTAGTCTATTTTTGTTCCAAATTTCAATAAATTCGGTTCAGGTGTTAGGCGTGAAAGCGATTAAGCTAAAAAGTCACGTCCACCATCTTGGATCTCAAAATGGATGCTGTATTCTGAATCCTGACTCCGAATACAGCATCCATTTTGAGACCTCCGAAAACTACAAAACTGATACCCATATCAATTTTAAAATTCGTGTCCGCCATCTTGGATCTCAAAATGGAGCCCTGTAAACCACGAAAATGATACCCATATTAATAATAAATTAAGTAGCGTCCACCATCTTGGATCTAGAAATTGATGACGTACTTGGAATCGCGACCCCCGAAAACTACGAAACTGATACCCAAATCACTTTTATGTTAAAAAGTCCCATCTGCCATCTTGGATCTCGACGTAGATGATAAAAACTCCCATTTGCCATCTTGGATCCCGACGTAGATAATGTATTTAGAATCAGGACCCCCGAAAACCTCGAAAATGATACCCATATTCCTATTAAGTTAAAAAGTCACGTCCGCGATCTTGGATTGGATGTTTATTTCTTATCGAGTGTCTAAATTCAAAGTTTCATGGTTTTATCTTTAACCATGACGAACTTCCATACAAATTTTCATCCCCAATTTCATCCCCACATGGGTCTAAATTTCAAAAATCCTAGAACTAATATTTCTTTCTTTCTTATTAAGTCCCTAATTTGAAATGAAATGAAATGAATGAAATGAAATGAAATACATTTATTGGCCAGCACAAAGACAACACATACTATAAAGAAATGAAAACACTATGCAATAAATTAAATATAACAATGATAACAGAAAAGAACATTACAAAATGAAACGAAAAGAGAGAAAGAAAGAAAAAATAAAAAACCTTGTGCATGGCCAAAAGGTACTGCCTCAGCATGTGCTTCTGTGACATACTCGACGTCACAGAAACGCTGTTATTATGGCAGACCATGTGCTCCCACGGTCCTAAGATATAGGGAGTTAAATGAGACACGAGAGATCCGTGCAGAACAATTTATTAAATGGTGGTATGATGCCCAATAGCGTGTACTCCCCTGGTGGTAGCCGGAGATGGTCTCGGTGAGGGTCGCTCGGTGGGACGAGTTAGGGCGGCTTGTACTGCTGCTCACTGTAAGTCCAGCCCTGGGCGGAAGTGAAATAGCTGAGGCGACAGCGGCTACCTTAGCCTAATCTTGGACCCCAATTAGGGGTTAAACACATTAAATAAATAACTATTATTGCACACGATTATCAAATTAGTTAATTAGTATTAGGTAGGTCTTGTCGGTGCTCAATTTACTTAGCGAACCACGCAAGCGCAAAACCGAATCACCAAGCCTTTGTTTGCGATTCCTGACTCGATCGAGACTGCCCGGCGACGCAGGCGCAATCTATCGGAGATTGCCCGCAACAGTCGTACGGTCACTAAAATGTAGCTTATCAACGTTAATATGGAGCGCTAAAACCTATTGATAAATTTAGGAGGCGAACTTTAAAGAAATATTTCAATTAGATGAGCTTCCTTTATATCTTAATTTATGTAATATTTATAAATAGTGTAATCTGATTTAATTAAAAAAAAATTATGTATGTAGGTCGGTAAAATATGTATGTGTAACGTTACACTTGAACTTCGTTACGTTAATAAAACCACAAGTTGAAAATAATTTGAGTTTTGAGTTTTCCATGACAAAGAATCAAAATTCATAATAATTACTTTAAACTTTTTTTCCTGAGTGCCTTTTAGCACGGTAATGTTATCTATTTTCGGCTCCCAGGAAAAAAATCAGCAACCGAAATACGAGGATTTATCGCTTCTGTGACTCTTGATTTTAAGAGGCACGTTACAGTTTATTATATAGCTTATCTCATGTCACATCAACTCATAGACATTAAATTATTCTTGTTTTTTAGGTGCTAAGCATACATTTAAGGTTTTCCGGTTAGCAATGCTATAAAAATACATTGTGTGGTATACCGATCTAGCCGTTCTTGAGTAATGATAATAGGGCCGTAATGATGCGCAACTTACCAACTTACTACCAGACTTTCTTTATATTGATAGATATTACGGCTGAAAGCCGAAGTGCGGTTTTTTATACAACAGAAGAAATTGTTAGCTCTAGTAACTTTCCGTGAATTAGTTACATAAGTAACAGCTACTGGCTACAAAAAAGTAAGTTTAGTAGCACTTGGTTTTTAGTATAATACAGGCTGTAACATGAAGGGTACTTAAACATGGTACCCTACATGTTACAGCCTGCATTATATGTAATATTTGGGGTGTTTTAGGCCATCAATATAAACAACTTTTTGACGCCGTCATGGTGGAGTGGTCAGTATAGCTACCTACACATGAAGCCTTTCGGGTTTGAATCCTGGTGCCGGCAAATATTTGTGCGGCGAACACGAATATTTGTTTGCGAGTCACGGTTATTATATATTTATTTAAGTTTATTTATAAAAATATCTAAAGCTATTAATTTATATTGAAAAAATGACCGTTATCTACACTTACGTGCAATAAAATCGACCCAACTCGTCGGTTTCGATTCGACATTTATCGGTATATAAAAAGAAGATTAGGCAAACAAAACTTGTAAATATAATTCAAATCAAATCAAATAATTTAATGCATTCATGAATGTAAATAACAGATGTTCACAAACAACACCAGCACATCATGGTGCCCATTTGGGCATAGCATAATCAAGATAAAAGTGTAACGGACTAGATTAGAAATTATTCATACTATATTAACTTAATTCGAATGTATATTTCTTACGCTTTATTTAACCTCCTCTAAACATCGATAAATGAAGTGTTGGTGACAATAGACTAATTACTTCGGAAATCCTGGTTTCTCATTTTTGCGTCATACGGCATTTTGGTGACTATACAGAATGTTAAAATTCAATTGAGTCATTGTATATTCAATAATTGATGATGCCTGATGCCCTTAAAATTATTTCCCCAAACATTTTAGCTCTCTGTATTAACTGTACCTATATTATCAAGAAAATTTGTACTAACCAATTCAAGGGTTGCCTTTGAAAAGTGATTGAGTAGTGGTTTTATTGAAAAAAGGGCTTGAAGTTTGACATAAGCAGTTGCCTTGAAAGTGTCGGTGTCTTGAAAGTGGAAGCTACATATTTTCAAATTCATTAAAATTTTGTTTTTAAAGACACAATAGACAACCATATGGTCCGTCGCTTCGGAAATCTAAAAAGAAAAGAAAATTTTATGTATACAAGTTAAAAGTGTATATAAATATTTATGTACACTTTTAACTTGTAATCAAATAGCATATTAAAAACTATCATTTGATAGATTTTAATATGCTATTTGATTACAAGTGCAGAAGAGCGCAGCCACAATTTTATTAATACTGTCTGTCTGTGTGCAATGTATCTGCGTTGCATGTTAGTACATGCAAATGTGAATGATAAACATTATTACACTAGTACAATCCAATCAATACTCTCATTATCTTTTTCTCAAATAAAATAATTTACATTACACAAATTACATATTTTATTTGTAAATAAACATTTCGAACTAAAAATGGGTAAAACTATTTATGTATTTTATCTATGTAATAGTTATTTCAAAGAATTAAATAAAATAATCTATCAATTTTGATTACCATTTATAAAAGGAATGGATAGAAAGGGATATTATTTCCTTATAATTCCGGA
The DNA here is from genome assembly GCA_955850985.1 of Elophila nymphaeata. Taxonomy (NCBI): domain Eukaryota; kingdom Metazoa; phylum Arthropoda; class Insecta; order Lepidoptera; family Crambidae; genus Elophila; species Elophila nymphaeata. The sequence goes on along the minus strand of OY039066.1, from coordinate 22,371,119 downwards.
AATCCTAGTCACCCTAGTCATTTGTTTACAAATATTTGAATAAGTAAATTATGTACAAAAATTCATTAAATTCTAAGATAGGATTAAATACGAGTATCAGAAATTTCTCCCTCTTATGGAGTTTTGCAAAATAACGCTAATAATCTGGAATTACGGGTGAAAAATGAAATTTATAGATGGAACAATATTATATGCAATTATGACACTTACAAGTGAAATTCACACTGCATCCTCAATACTACTCACTTCTACCAGCACGAAATTACTATATATGTATAATTTTGTACTATTTATCCTTATTTTAAACTAAAAAGCCGTACCAAAATCGCGAGTCGATATTTATGAATACGTCAATTTCGATAATTTATGTCATGTTGAGATTTCGGGACATTGACACATGAAGAAAGTGCTGCCATTACATAAATCCTTTCATTTCCCATAAGTTATAGAAAGAATCACAGTGATGATTTTCAAAATAAAATACAAACCTAAACATTAAAAGTAAATATATTATATTTATTTCTTTCATTGATAATAAATACTGATAATTGAATACAATATGTTAAGTTTTTAGCTACTTTTCTACTTTTGTTTTAGAAAGATGGCGAAATACTGGGGAAATCCTGTTTCTATGTAGTCGTGTTTAGAAAGAGATGACGACAATTTCTAGAAAGAGAGATGTGTAATTTGAAATGTCAAGTATTGTCAAAATTTTTGCCCTCACTTTGTTATTTTGACTAATGACTCCATTCTTAGTATAAGCTCCTTGATGGCAGACCTTTTCCCTGTGACGTACGGGTTTATTAATAAAATTATAAGATAAAAATAAATAAAATACGATATTTATATCAGTAAATTTGCACATAATATAAGTAAAATAGGTTTAAAAATAAAAATATCACTAACACAAACTATTATTACTGAAACTAGTCTGTGGTAGTATCTCTAACTAGTCTGTGGTTGGATACACAACTTCTCTGTAATCTGTGGTATTTTAGCTTAACCTAAAAATATAGGTACACGTTCTCAATTCAAGCAAGCCACGTATTTGCCACGTATAGAAAATTATAATAGGTACACGTGTAATGCAATACAGCAGATACACAAAAATTAAAAACCGCCCGTGATGCCAATATGCACAATCCATTATTATGAAGAGAACAAGAATAGTGCTCGTCATGTTTGCCGCCTCATCGATTAAGAATCTGTGATTTTGATATCAAAAATTATGACGTGAATAAAACACTTGTGAGTATTATACAGATTTTTGAACATTGAGTAGATATGTTTTATAATGTTTTCTAAACAATTGTTTTGATTTTAGGTCACGCATGGGTGGCGGGATATCATTCCAACAGCGGGAGGCAGCGAACTTGAATGAACCACGAAATGCACTAGTGCGATGCTTGGGAGTCGAGAAGACCATAGTGCAAGCTCTCTTCTGAGCACGGTGAACTTGTGCCCATGACAATTTCTGGTAAAGGTACTGAGGCTTACCTGTTTTTACCACCCCAAACATGAGACAAGCAAGGTGTAGCTTCCTTCGAGCCTCCATTCTCAAAATGTTTGCTGCATTGTGAAATGAAGTGACATGCGTTCTTGGGGGGACATGAAATGAAAAACGTGCACAGGCATTCTGCACCCTCTGGACAAGTTTTGAAGTCCTGGCCAATAGGCATGGGCCATAAACTGTATCACAGTAATTTAGCTTTGATAAGATAAGTGTTTCACACAGTCTAACTCTAAGTTCCTCGCATAGGTAGGGCCTTACATTGTACAACAATTTTAAACGGTAGAAACAGTTTCGGACTAACTCCATTACATGCTTCTCAAAATTCAGATGCCTGTCAAAAATAAGTCCTAGATTTCTTGCTGTCTCTACGCGCTCAATTACTACTCCGTCTATGTAAATGTGAAAGGGAATGTGTGATGTGTTTAACTTCTGCAATTTTTTCCTTGTACCCAAAAGCATAAGTTTCGATTTATTTGGGTTTAGGACAAGGGAGTTCATTTTACACCATTTGGATATTCGGAACAAGTCATCATTGATTTTGGCAATAGAGTTTGCACTATCCGTGGTAGCAAAGGGTAGATATAGTTGTAGGTCATCCGCATATAAGTGATAATTGCAGTGCTTGATACATTTTACAATGTCTGCGCTATACAGAATGTAGAGAATAGGACCTAGAATTGAGCCCTGCGGTACGCCCCGTGTAATTTCAAAGTATCATGGTTTTATCTTTAATAATGACGAAGTCCCATACAAACTTTCATCCACTATTTCACCCCCATACAGGTCAAAATTCCAAAAATCTTAGAACAAATATTTCTTTCTGTCTTATTAAGTGCCTAAATTCAAAGTTTCATGGTTCTATCTTCAAAAATGACGAACTTCCATACAAACTTTCATCCCCTATTTCAACCCATACAACATTTTTTTCGCGATAAAAAGTAGCCTATGTCCTTCCCCGAGATCTAATCTATAGTTGTACCAATTTTCATCGAAATCGGTTCAGTGGTTTAGACGTGAAAGCTTAACAAACAGACAGAGTTACTTTCGCATTTATAATATTAGTAAGGATTTTTCATTCACATATTTCAAATTCATCATTGGCTAAACAGCAAATCGATAAATCCTTTCGTGTTTGTTCAAAAATTTAAATATCTTCAACTACCCAATTTTCATTTCAAAAGGGTAGTTTATGCGGGATATTTTGGAACTTACACCTTACACTTTCATTGTAGACCCACACGCAATATTGAATTATGTTACAAAATCACAAAACGTTCTTTACTATTTTTTTTTTACTTTTCGAAACAGAATTTGCAGCGTTTTTAGTATATAAACATTTGTATAAAGATAACCGGGCTGCTAAGATTTTGAGTGTATATAAATCTTGGCCGACGGCTTAATTGTTTGGTAGTTCACTGACGGCTTAGTTAATTAAAATTTGAGAGTTTGATGCCTTTTATGTAGGCGACAGGCTGTTAACCTGTCGCTATTTTAAGCACTGCAAGACCCTTTGATGACCGTACTGGCAGATGTGGCCTTTATGTGTAACTAAGGCCCGGACTCCATCAAAGCTGGAGACTGACTAGAGGATAGGAGCTGTGTTTTAAACAACCAATCATCATCAACAACTCATATAATGTCCCCACCGAGGGGCTCGAGCCTACCCCATATTAGGGGCGATTGGGCCTTAGTCAATCACGTTGGCCCATTGCGGGATGGTCGACTTCATACACAACCTAAGAATTTCTTCATAGGCGTGTGCAGGTTTCCTCACGATGTTTTCCTTCACCGTAAAAGCGTCGATTCAACGTACATATGAATTCAAAATTTGAAAACACACGGGTAGGAGACGACGCTCTTACGCACTACGCCACCGACGCTTCTTAAAACAAACAACCAATAGAAATTCTTTATTCACACATCTATCTCCGCTCAGTTTCAGTGGATACCACCAAGCGGTGATGTATCATATTTGTATGGCGCGATCGAGCTAGCGGAGATGTGAGCTTGCATGTTGACGCCAGCCGACTGAACGCAGTGGAGACGAGAAGGGATGTGAGTGGCGTGGAGTGAGCGGTTATCAATTCTGCTTTCTTCTTTTCTTTTCGTTTTTTCTTCTTCGAGTAAATTAAGATTATAACATTAATTTTATTACATACATACCTACATAATGATTACTTGTTATTGTTTGTTATTTTATTTTTATTTTAATATGTTCATATGCCTATATGGCGAATCATGGCTGTACAAATATTTTCTAATATTCAAAACCAATGTAATACCCATGCTTATGAATGAATAAATGAATTATGAACTATTATAAAAGGAGATACTGTTTTAGTAATAGTGACATAGAGACGTCTGGCTTTCGTGTCAGATCAAACTAAACTGCAATCTTATGTTATCTAAAGCTCTTTTGGGATTATGAGCGTGAAGTATGTATGTATGATATGGATAAAAAGGGAGTCATAATTACCTAAATTGATATTTCAATAAAAAATATTTAAATCCTCCTTATTATTTTTAATAAAAGCCAGGTTCCATTAGCAAAAAGGCTTTTTAATTTCGCGCTTTCAATTAATACTGATGTGGTTTTGCAAAGTCTGTAAACCGTCAGGTATATTCTACAGAATCCAGTGCTTACGCGGTAACAACGCGAACCATTTTAGCACCCCTTTTTTAGCCAACTACGGCAAAGACAAAAGGGAGGATGACTTTAGTAGTCTATGTATGTATGTTTGTAGTTTAAATTTTTCATCCGATTTTGATGAATAAGGTGTCGATCGATGTAATATTATGACCCGGGTAACATAGGCTACATTTTAACCGACTTTAACCATAGGAGGAGTCAATTTTACTTTGTAGGTATACCACGATTTATCCGCAGTCGGGTTAGGGTTTTTGCTATACAAAAAACGAGTACAGGATGAAAAAAACCGGCCAAGTGCGAGTCGGACTCGCACACCGAGGGTTCCTCGGTATAAACTGCTGTATCTTTTGATCGCGTTAACTTAGAAGTTTGATTTTTTCACTGCTTAAAGGGACAATAGACCTAGGTATTTGGTATAAATTTCAATTTGATACCTTTATTCGTTCGTGAGAAATAAGGTAGTAAGTTTCATTTTATTAAAATATTTTTAATATATTATATAACTAAAAAAATGTGATTTTCGCAATTTTTCCTATATTTGCATTATATGACAATGCTTCATGCCAAATTTCAAGATTCTGAGTTTACGGGAAGTATCCTGTAGGTTTTGATTCCTTTGCGAGTGTCGGAAATTTGTTGAAAATATCGACATAATCGGCTGTATTTTTTGATTGGCTTGGCTTAGAAGTTTGATATTTTCACAGCTTAAAGGGACAATAGACCTGAGTATTTCATGTGAATTTCAGCTTGAGACGTCCACGCGTTCTTGAGATAAAGGGTCTTGACAGACAGACAGACAGACGGACAACAAAGTGATCCTATAAGGGTTCCGTTTTTTCCTTTTGAGGTACGAAACCCTAAAAACAGACTTTTTATAAAGAGTCTGGTTTTTTCATCCTGTACTCGTCACTGGTAAAACTGACATTAATAGAATGGTGCAATGGTCATACCTTAGTTCTCTCTCACTAGTTCAATTGACACCACAAGCGGGGAAAACGAGAACAAGTCCCTCCCTAATAAAGCAAGCAATCACCGTTGACTATTAGATTCTTGCCACATCTTGATTTCCCTCACGCCCTAACTCAATAAAGCTTTCATAACTCTTTCCATAACTCTGTCGGATACGGTGAGACAGAACTATGTAAAACTTATGAGTTGGAAGAAAAAGGTAGTAATATTTATCGACTGATTTTTATATGACTATATAATATATACATGGACTGCTGTTCTAGTTAATCTTATATATAAAATTCTCGTGTCTCAATGTTCGTTCCCGTACTCCTCCGAAACGGCTTGACCGATTCTCATGAAATTTTGTGAGCATATTGAGTAGGTCTGAGAATCGGCTAACATCTATTTTTCATACCCCTTAGTGATAAGGGTTGTCCACCCTTAATTTTTTTTTTATTTATAAGGCAAAACAACGTTTGCGGGGTCAGCTAGTAATAAATAATATATCCCAAAGTTATGGATACTAGATTACAGACAGATATACAAAACTATCTAGATTTTTTTATAATTAAACCTACAATTCTTGGTCATTCAAAAGAGACGTGAGGGAGAGCATCTAGCAGGTCGGCAAGGCGAGGGTGGCTAGCGCAGCGGTTTATCTCTCGCACTATACATATAGTACATACGTATAGCTATGTATAGGTCGGCAGAATGGGACATGTATGACTTTACACCATTGCCGCTGTTCTGAGAAAAGAAGCTATGAAACAAAATTTTGTTACTGGTATAAAATAGACACAGCCTAGCTTAATTCAAATAGATCCGCAGCGTTCAAATAGCGATGATGAGAAGGTAATAATTATAGTTGAAAGAAAGTAATTTATTTTCGAATAAAAACAGCTACTTTACGGGAATGAAGTAATGAAGAGCTGGCCTTAATTCCACAGACAAACTCGTGTGAACTAACCAAAAGCTGTTCGGCGTTCAACAAAAAATAACAAGTACTTACTTAATTACCTACTTACTTTCCAGGTTTAAAGTCTAAAATTAAGCTGAGACATTATTAGCTTAATTTATTGCTTTATTCCATAAGATTTTAAATGTACTGTTTACTAATCAGCAACAGTAACATTATTACTGCTAAAGTTACTTTTATTTTGATTAGTTAAGTTACATAAAAACTAAAATAGTCATGCTCGAGTTATCGTCCGATGTAGGTACTCATCTTGTTAATGATTTGAAGTGAAATAACCGCAATTTAGAGCTAACTTTAACAATATACATTTATGTTTTATATCAGAGTTTAATCTTGAGATATTTTAGTGTTTACATTTCGCGTTTTGTGAAACTTATAATTGTGTTTCGCTGAGAATCGAACTAGGAACCTCTTCAAATACCAACGCGCGGTCTATACTATACAGTGGCTGGTAAAATATGTATTTTTTTCCTTCATCTGATGTAAACCATGACAGTATAAATTACGAAATAATAACAACAGGATCTCTATTTGATTTTCTGTCATTACCGCCTAATATTATTTAAATGACCCTTCTCACGTTACTGTCGTTAGAATCTCTCAACCATACTCTAATCACAGGCGATAGTTTCTTATTATAATGACTAAAGATTCTTGCTCAGCAGGGTTACATGAGCGTAAGCGGTGAGTAAGTACGGGTAGGGTTGCATTGTGTACCTAATAGTGCGGTCCAACGAAGGCAATTGTTGTTGATGATTTTGGCATTTGTCGATAAAGTGTACAGATTAAAGGTAGTAGCACCCTTGTCAGCTCGGAAAGCGAACGGCTCTTTTTTTAACTAACTTCAAAAAGGACCAGGTTGTCAATTCGACTGTATGTTTTTTTTTACTATGAACGCTACGGAGCAGTGGCTACGAAACGTATGATAAAGGGGCGATACGGTTTGAACTGCTGAGTGTGTTATAAACTTTATTATTTTTCAACCGACTTCAAAAAAGGTGGCTCTCAATTTGTATTTATCTTTTTTATGTATGTTCCCCGATTACTCGAAGACTCCTGAACTGATTTGAATGATTGTTTTTTGTTTTTTTATTCGGTTTTAACAGACTTCAAAAAAAGAGGAGGTTCTCAATTCGGCTGTATTTTTTATGTTTGCTACCTCATTTCTCTTTACTCGGTACCGATTTTTAAGATTATGTCAATCTTTGGAAGCTAGCTAGCCATTTAAATTTGATCGACATCTGACGAGTAGTTTTTGAGTTATTCCTAATAATAATGCCTATTTAATTGATGTCCATGATATCGTAATGTTCTACTCCTTGTTTGTCTAAAAGATCTCGAGATAGTTTCATGAAATTTTTTATGCGACACTAAAAAGCGAAAATATTTAAAATAAAAAAAAACCATCTTCAAAACTAAAAACGGAGAAATAAAACTTTTTTTAATAAAAATCTATTTTTTAAGGTTCGCTGCCAACCACAATATTTGGAATAAATGTTGTCACTTGTATTTGGGACCACGACATACCGTTTTCAGTTTTATATTTCTAATGTTTTTTCCAAAAATTACAGTGACCTGTAACGATATCATGAGTACGAGTCACTATTAAATAAGGAAATATTTAACTAACAACTGTTTATTTCAATTCACACTTTTCTACTCCGGTCAAAAGCACTTCATTTTCAGTGTGCCCGATATAAAGAGACACCTTCGATATTCCAAGTGACTTATCGATAATGAGACTATCGATAGGTCAACAGCACTATCCCTAATTGCCGAAGCACACTTCCGACCGGACCCGGCGGTGATTAGAGGCCTCGTTACGGTAATCACACGTCTTATCTTTAATTACACTCTTATGCCGCCTTTTCCACACCGCCAGAGATCCTCGGGAGTACACAACGATATGCCATATTCATCCGTTGAGTAACAACACAAATGTTACAATAATATTTGGGGAATTCGCAGAGGTATCGTTTTGAGAAGTATTCGAGTAGCTGCATAATGGGTATTCTTGCCTAAAATACAGTGTCAAGATAAAACTGTCATAATGTTACTGGTATATTTAATTTATTGCAAAATACGTAATATACTAATACTAAAACACGAATGTTTGTATGGATGGATGTAAGGATTTAGGTTTGTTACTCTTTCACGCAAAAACTACTGAATAGATTTTAATATTAATTCTTTATAATAATAGTTCATAGATCAGAATAGCACATAGGCTATAATTTATACTAATACTGCGCAGACGAAGTCGCGGGCAGCAGCTAATTACAATTTTCGGAAATTCAACCCCAAAGGGGTAAGGTACGGGATGAAAGTTTATATAGGGAAATAATGATAATAATAAATTCTTTATTGCCCACACGATTAGAAAAACATACAACAACAAAAAACAAGAAAACAAGATTAATTAGAGTATTTTATTCAAAACTTCACAGGATTACTCCTGTAGATGAGTTTTAGGTTTTTTTTCAGGATTCAACCCCTAAAAGGGAGGAAAGAAGTGACAAAGTCTGAAAACCAATGTAATTTTTTACATGGTTTATCGGGTCGCTGACTACGAACACAAAATCGATTTTACAATTCAACGTGGCGGACGTGAAATACCATCACCTCTATAAGGGTTCCATTAAAAGAAGAAACTGATTGAGTGACTGACTGACATAGTATGCCGCTGGATCTAGAGATTCCAAATTTGGCACGTAGGTTCCTTACGAGGTCTTAGGGTGCGCTAAGAAAAGAGTTTTTCATACTAGAAATATGAATATTTTTTTCATAAATCTGTCCCTAAGGTGGTAAAACGGGATCCAAACTTTGTATGGGGAAACAGGATTAGTTAGACTATTATATTTGAAACTTCACAGAAATACCTACCGATAAACAAGTACCTAAACAAATATTTCAGATTTTTCAAAATTCAACCCCAAAAAAGGGGAAATAAAGTGACAGTCTAAAAATCAACATGGGTATTTTTGCGTCATTTTTGAATATAAAACCCTTAAACTCTTAATTCAGGCATTCAATAAGAAATAAAATAGTATTTGTTCTAGCGTTTTTGATATTTCGACCCACATGGGGATGAAATAGAAGATGAAAGTTCGTATGGAAGTCCAGACCACTATATGTATTGTATACATTATGATTATTAAAAAATTAAGTACCCAACAAAACTTTAAAATGCTGCCCTTGTAGCTATTCCACGAGAACGAAGTTGCGGGCAAAACCTAGTATTTATATAAAATAAGTCGAATATTACAATGATCATAAAATTACAGTATTGTATCGTTCATTCAATATTTTTAATCATAAGATTTTTATTATTCTAATTTATTCATAAGTACGTATTCTAAAAGAAAATCTTTTATTATTGAGAGACGTATTCACGTATTATTCGCAAAAAATATTTTTTTACAAGATAGAATAGGGGTGAACGTTCGGTGTATGGATTTCAAAGAAACTTATTTGATAAACATCTACCTACAATGAGTTTTCGTCTGGTGGACTTCAATTGAGTCGTTAGTACATTTTCAAGTTAACTTTCGAGGACAGACATCTTTGTTATACATAGTTTAGTCTTCTGTATGTTTATAGTCCATCATCATCAACAGCTCATATAAGTAATGTTCCCACCGAGGGGCTCGAACACACCCCACATTAGGGGCGATTAGGCCTTTATCAAGTGCGGATTGGTCGACTTCACACACAGAATTTCTTCATAGGTGTGTGCAGGTTTCCTCACGATTTTTTCCTTCACCACATATGAATTCGAAATTTGAAAATACATTGGTACGTGACGGGTTTCGAACCGGTGCCTCCCGGGTGGAAGACAAAGCACTTACGCACTACGCCACCGGCGCTTCTTCTTCTGTTTTGAATGAATAAATTTTATTATTTCAGACCCATGCCCCGTACCCCAGACCATGAAATGTTTTAATTGGTACGTCTATATTTTTTAGTTTTAAGAAATAAACGATTTTAATCGAATGTAGAGGGACAGCCCAGCGGACTAGCCGTTCGAATATGGAGCGTCGTAAATAGGGCAGTACCCCCAGAAGATCGTCAAATGACACTACATTTTTGTTGTGTTGTGTTTCCGTCAGTGGGTAGGGTTGCCAGAGCTCCACGGGGAAGGGAACGGAATCCTATTTCCCTTCCCTTACGTCAGTGTTGCAAACGTCTATAGGCTACGGTGGCTGCTTACCACCAGGCTGGCCGTATGCTTGTCTGACAACCACTTGACATATAAAAAGCTTCTTGGATGCCACTGCTCGCCCATTTCGGCAATTGTAGCGAACCGTAGTATTTACAGTTAATTTAATGTATAATTTTCGTATTTTTTATGTATTAACTTATAACTAATTAATTAAATTTAAAGTTGTTTTGCCTTATAAAAAAAAAATTAGGGCGAACAACCCTTATCACTTAGGAATATGAAAATTGATAGTAGCCGATTCGCAGACCTACTGAATACGCATACAAAGTTAAATGAAAATCGGTCAAGCCGTTTCGGAGGAGTACGGTAACTAACATTGTGACATGGAAATTTTATATATAAGATTTACGTATTATAATTTAAAATTTAAGCGTTGGTGGCCTAGTGCGTAAGGGCGTTGTCTCTTGTCTCCCACCCGGGAGGCACAAGCTATAGCCCCGCCACATACCAATGTGTTTTCAAATTTTGATTTCATATGTTCGTTAATTCCACGCTTTTACGGTGAAGGGAAACATTGTGAGGAAACCTCCACACACCCATGAAGAAATTCTTAGGTTGTATGGGAAGTCGACCAACCCGCACTTGGCCAGCGTGGTTGACTAAGGCCTAATCGCCCCTAATGTTGGGTAGGCTCAAGCCCCTCGGTGGGGACATTATGTGAGCTGTTGATGATGATGATACTGTATAATTTTAATTGTCTGAATTTAAAGAGTTATGAGGTACCTATTATTTACCATCTATAATTTGTACCACACACTTTTGTTATAAGTACTTATATTTTTCATTTGCGCATTTTTTCCAATTAGTTTGCAAAGATACCTAATTAATTGTTTACTGATAAAGAAGTTCTCTAACGAACCTTGTTCTTCAATGGCTAACATTAATGTCGCAAATTTAACTTCCCGCCCGCCTGTTACGTACAACGAGGTCATTAATTCAATACGACGTACCTATTCGTTAAATAAAACTTTCAAATTTGCTGCGACACCTGACAAATTGTCTTTGACTAACATTAAAAAGGTTTTCAACGAAGTTTATCGAATTAAGTGGTTTATAATTAGATTATTTTGTTGTACAGTCAACAGCACGTCGGGTTATACACAACTGTCAAATTTCTCCAAACGATTTTCAACCTAAGACTTTTCCATATAAAGTGCATAATCGATTGGGAAAATTTGACATTTTGTGGTAGTTAACCCAATGTGCTGTGGTCTGTACATACCCAGTACATACCTACATATTACAATTTATTGTAAACGCTTTCCCTTCCGATCAGGAATTACATTATTTTCTTAAGTATTCTAAACGTACCATTCATTGCCCATGAGTTTCCTTACTCTATTTAAGATGAAATTAATATTTTTTGAAAATAAAAATATTTTTGCTACAAATCTTTCATATCCTAATATTCATGTAGGTATACATTTCAGGCAAAGCATAACATGGTGTTTGTTGGATATCAAAAATACATTTAATTGTATTCTTAATTAGTGGCGTCGCGATACATAAAGTTACGCATTTTGCCAATGTCAAGTGAAAATGTAAGTAAAGTAACAAAAATGGTATAGTAGATTTGAGTTAAAAATGGAGTATCTCAACACGTGTTTTACAACAAGAACTCAGGAGAAACTCCCAAAAATACATATAACACCCAAGCGCAGTTTTAGCAAAATACAGTTTTAACTACAAACGTAGATAATAAAAATCGCTTGGTGTCGAACCAAAAATAAAAGTAGCAAAAACAGTCGCGAGCAATCTTTTCTTTCAAAAGAAGAATAGATTTTTATCGCACTTTGAAAATTCTTTATAGTTTAAATTGAAAAGCCGGTCTTCAGTGTGCATCAGACTTTGTGTTAAAAGAGCCTTGTACTGCCAGGCCGGCCCGATGACAGGCAGCGGGAAGATATCAGGAATCGATTAGTGATTGGCACGAAACAAACGTCGCTCGTCCCACAGACGATCCCAAGCCGCGCCCCGTAGGGTTGCCGCTCTCCTGTCAGAATATTATTTTAGGAAAATTTTCATACTTAGGGCGGTTTTTTTCTACGCGTATACCATCGTTTCGGCATTATCCCTTACACACGCGCTATATTTCGCGCTTCAAAAAACCAGACCCGTGTACTTATTCCGGCGTATTCACTGCAACCGGTGGTAGTGAGTTGGTATCAACATAGATTATACGAGGTTATTAGCGTGTGACACAAGGTGCTCTTATTGGTGATCACGCGTATAAAACACTGGTCTACGACCGCCCCAAAATCTACGAATCTACGAATAATTTTGTATTACTAGTGAAAGTAGATAAAATTGTGAGTTTCCTATCCTTACCGAAATAACCCGGACTTCTGATAGAGTGTAAAATACTCGTATTGTCCTGGTTTTTGGCCCTTTTATGCAAGCGACAGGGTGCAACCGTCGCTTTAAATTAAAACCTTCATAAGTCTTTATCTAGCTTACGGGAGACTAAAGTCAAATACGCACATTTTCACATTTTCGTAGTGTTTATTGTTACTTGGTAGCTTAACTTTCGGGATGGTTACGCGGCGCCATCGACAGTAAAAATATTAAAGAGAGCAAATTAGAATTTATATAATTTTCAAAACAACTTTACTCTCGTTGTCATAATTATTACAGCAACTAAAACATACGTGATAATTCTTCTGTATGTTGACAACCCTACGCCCCCTGTGCAGCGTACCTACGGCAACAAAGGAATGAAAGCAATAAGTTATCGGTGCGCAGCGCTCAACAACGCCGCCTTATCGGCATGTTTCTTTGCACAACGAGCTCTTTCATATTAATTTCCGTCTCGACGGCACACCGTTATGGCTCCTAATAACAAAATTCTAAACTCTCAGCGTTTACACTGAACAAATTATCGTTTTAGTTACGTATGTTAAAAACATTGATGATTTAATGAAAACAAAAAGTTTTAGAATAAGCTATTTTTATACCACAAATGCCTGAGTAACCTACAAAACGCTTTAGTCGTCTGGATGTCACTCGCGATGCCAACCCTACACTAAACAGGCTCCCTACCTGTGGTGCTCCAAATAAACCTTGAAGAAAGGGAGAAAGAAAGGGTTGAATCTAGTTCAAATTATAACGTGAAGATATCCCCTGAGACCGTGGTAACGACGTGGCTCTTTCTAATAATAGGGGTTAAAGTATGAAATTGCCGATTTTTTCCTCATTATTCATTAGTGTATAAATCCTATAATAAAATAGCTATGTCCATTATTCTTTTTTTATTTTAAACTTCATTACAATGATTTATATATTTATGTGAAAATTTTTATTCTTATTTTTATTTTTTTTAATAGAAATATATCTTCAAAAACAGCTCGTCCTAAGAGGTGCCCGTTTCCGTTAAAAAATATGAATATCTTTTTACAGGCATCAATTCTCAATTTTTTCTTAATGTTGTCTAAATATATCCACAAAATTACACAAAATTTAGATTTGTGATTCCTTAAAATCGCAAATATTATTATTTGTATGGAAAAAAGGAATTTTCTTTAAATTCTCCACACAAAACGGCAATTTCATACTTAAATATAAATTAACTTGGTAGAATTATTATATTACTGTAGCGGTGGCCGATATTCAAATTAATTATTAAATATGCTTAATTACTTCTCTGTAAGAGTAAGAACTAATAAGAGAGACGAACTTCTCCACAATATCCTATTAAGTTGATTTGCCGTACGTACCTCTCTTCAATACTAATATCTCTATCCCGTCATTCTCTGTACAATAAAGCCATTTTTGGAGTACCAAACTGTCATTAAAAAAATTACAATGACAAATAATCTCGAAGAAATCTCGTTCGGCTCAGTTACCACACCTCTCCATATCAGACATATCACTTAAATAAAATATACACATACAATAACTAAGTTTTACTAGTTATGTATAGACGCAATAATGTTGCAAATTTTATTTCGCGCCAAACTTATTCAGTTAAATTAAGAGCTGTTTTCCGTTGCAGTGCACGTGATGGCGCCTGTATACGTTCAAAACTCAACACAAAATAATCCTCAGCAAAGCTGTAAGCCGTGCTCGTTTCCTGAAACTCTGAAGCCATGAATTATGCGAACATTTATTTTGTAATATCCGAAATGTAATATAAATACGGGATGTTCAAATATGAGCCGCGTTTACTGCCGCGATTACAGCGAGATATTGTTATATCTTCATTTAAACGATCATTGCTGCGTTTAATGTTGCGGTGGACACTTGAAAAAGAGGGGTCTTTTAATAAATTATATTAAGTTTCATTTGCTAATTTATAAAACCCGTCAAATAGCTGAAAAATAAGTGTGCATATTAACGTGTGAGTTGTTATTCTGAGCGTAGCTAACATTATTTACCTTCCTGGATATTTAGGATATTTTAGGTACGAATTTTATAGTATTTTTAAATACTTATAAAAACTACACTTACAGTATGTTTATATGGGGTACAGCACACCGTATTAGCCAAGGAAGTACGGCACCGCACCTCAAGTAGCCACTGAAAAAGAAATATTTTATAAAATTGATTATATTCTCATAAGATAATCTTCTTACCTTCGTTTAGTGTCTGAGAAAACATTAAAATATAAGATCTTTACATAAGATCTTTAAGATAAATATGTAGTTAGCCTTTCTGTGACTTGAATCTTGTTTAAAAGGCTTTATCTGAGAAATTTAGAATAAATAATAAAGAGCACTCCATAAAAATACGAAAATATTTCATAATTAAATTCAAATTGTGATCAAAACGGTCATTTATTGCGGTCAAAGAGCGAACATATATGAAAATGTGATACGTAAAGAACTCTCCAAAACATCCTTTGTACTATTTTTCCCATTTCCTATTCAACCCACGTGTGACTGGGATTTTATTGACAACGTATGTATACAATAATAAAATAGCGATTTATTATTTTTATCAGCCAGAAATATAATTTCAAAGAAAAATACAGCCCTCGACAAGCTTTTGAAGTATTTTTCCTCTAATATATTTTTGTTGTTTTTTCGATAATAAACGTGAGTTTTCGTAGGCGTTTTCGTGAATTGCAAAATGTCAAAATATTATAAAATTGAAAATAAGTAAGTAAAGCAAGGGTTCTATTGTATACTTACCTACTCAGGCGTAAAAACATTTTCACGAGTCCTTCTAAAACATCGAATGAAAGGTGTTGTACCTAAACGAAAATTTTCACAATTTTCCCCAACTTTCACAATAAATTAGATTTTAGATTACTTGTTATAAAGCTATAATACATTTCAAAATCAATAAAAACAATACTACCTAGTCAGCGACTCCTGGTGTATCACTGTTAAAAGGAAATAGGGATCGTCCCAAGGAGACCCGG
The DNA here is from genome assembly GCA_955850985.1 of Elophila nymphaeata. Taxonomy (NCBI): domain Eukaryota; kingdom Metazoa; phylum Arthropoda; class Insecta; order Lepidoptera; family Crambidae; genus Elophila; species Elophila nymphaeata. The sequence goes on along the minus strand of OY039066.1, from coordinate 22,355,445 downwards.
AGACTCAGTTGTCTATGAGCTATGAGCACTGGAGATGTCATGGAAACAGGCATGAATGGCACAAGATCAGAAATGCAAAGCTGCCCTTCAAGTCTTACATCCTAGCCGGGGATATATGAACTTAAGACGAAGAGTCAACGACTAGAATAGAACAAAGTCTTAAAAGCAATCACGTATAATTATGTGTATTATTGATATGAATCGACTTAGTTGTCAATCCATTTTCCCCTCGCCCAGGCATAGGTTCCACGAACTATCATTTCAATTGTCATTGTAATTCATGCATGAGTTGCACATACGTTGTGTTGTGGAGTGAATGGCGTGGTCCGCGTCGAATGCATTCAGAGCGGACGCGTTGTTATTCAGATATGTGTTCACCGTGCACACTCTCACGGCAGTGTAGTGCAGCGCTATATTGTTGGTTGTTGTATTCTAAAACTACAGACTGCAATAAAAAAAGACGGACAAACTGGATTTAGTTTTGCAAATATTCGTAAAAAAACCGAGTTAGCAGACATGCTGCCAATTATATTTTTCCAGCTAAAAGTATTCATATCATCCTCCTAAAACATAATCCTTGAAGTTTGTATGGATGTGTGTTTTTTACTCTTTCACGCAAAAACTAGAGTACGAATTTCAATGAAACTTTACAGTAACATAGTATTTACAGTAACATGAAGATATTGCCTACGGTTTCCATGAAGTAACCTGTTCAAGTATCTTCAATTAAGGTAACACATCAGCAGGCAACGAGATCTACTACTTAGTTGGAGGTGCTCATTAGTAACAGAAGTGTTGGCGCTTTATGCGAGTGTAATTTAGTGAGAAAATTAATGGCACAGAAAGAATGATAAAACGTAAAGAAGTAAAAAAGTATATACAAATGTTTGGTTTAATGTCTTCTTGTGTGTACAATATTTGTCAACTAAAGAAATAGCTTTCAATCATACATAATTAAGTCATGCCATAGTGCTGCTGTTTCAAAAATGCATTTAAAACAATAGTATCAATTATCCTATTATAATTATCAATATCATAGTGAAATACTTATAAAGTTCTTTTACACTTCAAAGTAAAGTCTGCAAGATGACGTAACTTTTAACTATAAGCCCTCCTTTTGTAACTCTAAGAAGCTCTGTTTTGAGATCCGGGACTAAAAGCTCATCAAGTTTGTTCCTTAATCAACATTTATAAATGTTCATCATTCGTTTTCTCTAACAGATAACTAAATCTATCAAAATTGTTATATTTGCTGACATATGCGGATACCTATTTCGTCAAATTACCAGATCACAAAGTTTCTTTTTAAGTTTGCTTTCATAGATAAAAATATAAATTCTCAAAGGAAGCTTCCTCTGAATAGAGTCTCGAATTCACGCGGCTGATGAGAGCCTAGTCTCTAAAGCTTTTGCGAATTATAACACTCCGAGAGTTTATTTATGTTATTGAATATCAACGATAAATATTCCTTATTTATAGTTCTTAAAGAGAAAATGTGCTACCTACACAAAATCTTTGTAAGCTGCGTTATTGAATCGTAAGTCTTCAAGATGTAAAAGCGCCGTTATCGTCAAAGAAGTCAAAGGAATCGATAAAAAGAAATTAAAATACCGATGAATACCGATCGCCAAGGAACACCTCAGAGACACGGAATATTTTAAAAGTAATTTTTAATGTCCTCATTTCGATTCCAATAACATACTTCCATATTCCACCGTCCTCCTGGGACACCGCCGGCAATGGCGGCCCGCCTGGAAATTGAAAAGAATATTAATTTTCTCCTGACCGCTTCCCCGTTTGAAATACATTTCAATCCCAGAAAGCGCTTGCATTAAAATCTCACTAGCAAAAAGATTTTCTAGGTAGTAGGTATTAAAAATATTCCAGGTAAAATCAGCGGGCGAAAGCATGTTTTTAAATTATGCCCGCGATCCCGTGAATGGCGATGTAGGACGCGAACATGTTCAAAGACCTGAATAGAATATCAGGTCGCTTTATTCGATTTGAAAAGCGGGCAAATACAGAATAGCGTATCATTATATTGTAAGAGCCGAAACGTAGTAGTTGGCGCTCCCCGCGGGCTCGCTGGCTGCTCTCATGCGGGCACAGCGCAGCGGACAGCAGCGCACTCAATACATACAAAACCTAAATGGATAACCAAAAAGGTTCTGTTTCTCATTAATTTTATTATTTAAAGAAACGTGACAAATCAACAAAAAATGTTATATTGCGTACTAGTTCATGCTATTAATTGGAAGATGAGAATACTTAGAGCCTGTAGTGTATAAGTTTTTTTTTATGTTACGCGATGGCACAGCTTGCGGCCCACCTGATGTTAAGTGGTCACCGCCGCCTATAGACACTTGCAATATTAAGCGTAAGTCACTTAACACCGCAAGTGCGTTTGCCATCCTGGGGACTAAGATGCCCTCCATGCCCAGAAATTACACTGGCTACCTTTCCCTTCAATCCGACACACATAAGAAAGGCGGTGGTACCTACCCAGACGACCCTACATATGGGTCTAATAAAGTAGTTTTTTAATTTAAGAAACGTAACTATTTTGGAGCTCTATTTGTATAGGTAACGTACAGATTCTTAGCGAAAAGAAGCGCAAATCATGATTCCCTTACAAATTGAGCTCTTAACACTATATACTACAATTTTTACGTTTTTATAGACACTAAAAAAGATACCATACGGGTACTGATGATTTGCTTATTGTTTTGCAAATTTTTACGCATAACTAAAGTTCTTAGATACCTGACACTTTTGGTGCCTTAAAAACATAAAGAGTAATTTATTCGCAACAAGTAAAAACAGAAACAGTCAAGTATAAACCCATAAAAAATTACGCCTTTCTCTATAAATTCTTTACGGGTACTTTTTAATCTTCTGCGCAGCAGCTTATTTCGTACTCTGTGCGTTAACTAAATTGCTTGTCTGTACATAAAGAAAGAATAAATCCGAAGAAAAGGTCCGCATGAATAATAAATCAATGAGCTATGAAGTATTCTTGTCCAGCATAATAGCGGCAGGCGCGATGAGACGTGCTCGGGAGGGCAGGGAACAGCGCGGATGTATCGACGCTGGCTAAGCATATGGGCTTTATTTATAAGGCAGGCAGCCCTATTCACGGAGCGGGGAAACTGCGGAATTCGCATATTTGAACAGTCTCTGATGTACTGCCGAAGTAGAGGTCAACAAAAAGTTTTATGGTTCCGTATGTGTTGAACTATCTTTATGGCGTAGTTGTTTTATATCGTTAACTATAAAACTACTTGGAAAAATTTTGGAGCTGCGGAATAGTAAAAGTATAATAATGAGCATTAAGAATATTATTAAGGATGATGGGAAAAGGCCAATTAACAAACATACCTACTTTTAAATACTAAAAGAAGGCGATGGGTGTGAACGTGGATGTGTTTTATATAATTAAGATGTATGGAAGAAGAAAACATAATTAAACCGACTCCAAATACGAACAGAGGCCTTAGTATGAGTTTTGATAGTTTTCGAGCTCGATCAAACGTATCGTCTCTTTTCATACATTGCCCACTAATAAACGAAATTATTGGTGAACCTTCTAATCCTGAATCTGACGTGGACGACTTCTGTAGACGTATGGCAACGTCATTATTTTGAGGCAATGTATGGCTCATACTGCCAGATGTGACAAACTGTTACTTAAAGCACTGTTCATCCCTTTTGGGAGTATGAGCTCTATGGATAAGTATATATTTGTAATATGGGAATTAAGATTTTTATGGGAAATAATATTTTGAGCAGGGCAGGCAAATAATGATATACAGGATGTAATTTACCTCAAGTTTAAGCCGAGAACTACGTATTCTAAACACCAAAATAAGAAACATTTCAAAAAATAACAATTGGGAAACAATTTTTATTTTTTGGTGTTAAAAAAAATTGCAAATTGTACCACGCAATGTCTCGACTCGCACGCAACTCGCAAAACCGCGATAATTTTGCCAGACGGTGCGCGAAAACCGCGATAACAAATTTTTTTCCAGACGGCGGCGGCGCGGCGGCCCAGTTCGTTTGTCTCCGTGCGCATCGAGTGAGCTACATTGAACGCTAACGTTTTGAAACCATTTTTTGTTATGAAAAACAAAAAAAATGCTAATGTTTCTTTAAACAATAATTTAGAAATAATGTTTCGGTTTAAAGAGATTTATTTTAACTCATAAAAAATATTACATTTCACTTACTGAGCTAAAGCATGCATTTATACTAATTTGAATGTTGCGGCGAGCAAGGACAACAACATATTGATCAGTTTTTATTTGTAATTATTAAAATTATTTAAAATGTGGGAATTTAACTTATTTTTAAAAATTGATATATTTTTAGAAGTTTTAATATTCTCTGGCAAACCATTGAAAATCTGTGCTCCTTCAAAACTTATGTTTTTCTTGCCATAATTAGTGCGCGGTGTGGGCAAATGTAAGTTATCAGCCCGACGAAGCGACCGTTTACCCTTCTCTCTGTTGGTGTTAAATGTTAATTTGGAGTGTATTAGATTTAATAAAATCTTCTTTATTAAAACACAAGTATTGTATATGTGTAATGTTTAGAATATATTTTCATATTAAAAAAAAAAAATATGAATTTAACCTTCAAAAAATTAATTTTTGGGAACAGAAATAAGTCTTATGGGGCCAGGTCGGGAATGTATGCAGGATGGCTCATAAGTTCTACGTTCTACGTTTTTCACCTTCAAAAATTCGTTTGTCTGACTGTGCGGGAACTAGCATTGTCGTGGTGCAAGATGATACGGCGTTTACGGTTATTTTTACGGAGTTAGTCAATAATTTCCGGCAAATAAAAGGTCGTGTACCAGTCACTATTCACAGTATGACGATCCTCTAAAACAACAATAGCCACATGTCCAGTTTTATTAAAAAAAGAAGCACTCATCCGTTTAGATGCACTTTTCACGCGTGCCACTTTGGTTGGTTTCGGTCCATCTTGAAAGGACCCATACGCTCGATTGCTGCTTTGTTTTGAGATCATATCAATAAATCCATGTTTTGTCACCTGTTACTATGCCCCACACCAAATTTTACGCACCTTCGTTGAATCTGGTAAGCATGGCACCGCACCAAGTGACGCGGTCCATTTTTTAGGCCTCTGTCAAATTGTGTGGGATCCACCGCGAGCACAGCTTTCTCACACCCAAATGTTTGTGTAGGATTGATTGTATTTAACTCATGCCTATGTCTAAGGTTGCGCGAATCTCATGGGAGGTCACATGCCTGTCTGTTTCAATTATACGGCGCACAATATCGATGTTTTTGTTGTTCACAGCGGTGGACGGGCGACCATCGCGAGATTCGTCACTGAGATTGACACGACCGGGCTTGAATTCTGCAAACCTGCTACAAATAGTCGTCTTGCATGGTGCTTCATCATCAAAAGCAGGTTGAAGCAGAGCGATGCTCTGTTGAAATGTCAAATTACACTTAAAATCATACTTACTTACGAAGAAAATCATACTTACTACGAAAATTTTCCCGAGTTAAATCCATGTTAATGTAGACACGCAATTTTTAAAATGGCGCCACAATGTAAAAACAATTGACAGTCAGATGCAACAAACTGCATTCTACAGCCAAAGAGTTGCATTTTCAAATGTTGTAATTACTTTTTAAATATTGTTTATGTAAGTGTTCAGTTCCGGAAACTTTTAGTGTGACCTATGTAGTTCGCCACGAGGAATGAGCCTGCGATAGTTCGATCGTACGATTTTTTAATCGTTATGCGTGCACTGCCATATAGCTTCATGCAGATACCCTAACTCAACTTTCTTCCAACTAAAAAAAACACAAGTGCATTTACTGTTTTCATTTCTTGAAAAATGAAAAATATCGTTGAAACCAACGAAAATTATTCAGTAGTTTCAGCCCTGAAGTTAGAAACAAGTTTTACATTGTGTAGTGATTGTGCAAATAAATAGAACGTGAATTGAGTTGCTCACAGGGACATTGCATCCTGTCATGCCAAGTGGCCTGGAAGCGGGCGTCCTGTGGGACTCCGGGGCGGGCGAGGGGGGGAGGGGACTCGTAATTTCCGACTACACAAGTCATTATCATACATTGTCGTGTGTACTGTAATGAGCCCTATTGGAAAACAGACGTTCTTATAAGATAATAAGATAGTCATGTTTCTATAAGAAACTGTGTGTAATAGGTATTAATTGTACTAATTGATGTTTTATGAGAATAGTGCGTGAATACGCTTCTAAGGTAAGGGAGCGAATATTTTATGATAATATGGGCAAAGATGTTTAAACATTGGCTTGACCTAAGGTTTAATTTATAATATTATAATCAGTTTACACAACGTAAGTGCTATGTTAAAAATCTCTAGTAAAAAAAATATTATTATATTTTTTCCTCGTTTTGAGGTTTTTTTTTATAAAAGTCAATGTATACTGTGGTCTTTGTCTCTATTTTTATGACAAATGTCATGAAATACAAAACTTGTATTTTATTAGTGTATATTAGCATTCCGAGATTCACATGTTAAGGGTATTAGTAAATACATAGATTTATTATTACTGACGTTTATAGATTGGCAATGAATTGACTAGGGCTAGACATGTTCTCGATGGGCGAGACTAAAAAATTACACCGATGTGTGCGTAATGCGCATGTGTGCATGAAAAATAGTACTGCACGCTGACAGTTGCTGTCTTTTCGTGACTGACAGGCCTCCTAAGGCCCCCTGTGTGTACGTGAAATGGTCTCGTCTATCTATCTCGCTCTAATATACGCGTTAGTATGCACTTTCTCTTTTACATTGCCGATCTACAGTTTCCTATATCTATGAGTACCTAAATAGAAGATTTAACATGCGAATCTCAGATTGCAAATATAATTTTAGTTTTGTTAGAAGTTTTGTACATATACCCATAATGCCACTTTCCTAAAAGATTTATTCAATCGTAATGTCGAAATTAATTCACATTTACCACCATTGCAGTCATTGTCAGCCAGCACTCCAGTAACTGGCTGCAAAACATCTTCGCTAATGCCAATCAACTCTCACGGCCCTGTGACAGTGACTAAGGGATCTACCCCGTCAACTAAATCACAATACAAATGTGTAATTATATTTCACAAACAGAATTTAATTATAAACTCATAGACCATATAACAATTAAGTTATGCGGCCGAAAATAATGTTGGCACTCTAACTCCGCAAGAATGTTAACAAAGCCAGTAATAATTTTAAAAGTTCCTAACAAGAATTCTTAGTAAGCAATATAAAAAACGAGTCGACAGTAATTCTGGTTCTTATAAATCACGGAATGAATAAATTTAAATAATCCTAAGATCCCCTTTCAGTTTAAATTTGAAATAGTCAGCAACATGGGTGGAATTGAAAAGTTTGCAGACGGCTGTCTATGGGCGATCGCGGGCGGAGCCGGGCTCGCTTTGATGATTTATCAAGCGTATAAATCAGTACGTATTACATGGCACACCTTATCAGCTCTACCACACTCAGAATAAGGCTGAGAATCGCACAGTGAAACTTTAAAGAGACGGGGAAATGTGTTGCAGGTTTTTTGTAGACATCTTTGTAAGGATGGTTTTAAAAGTTGTTTATTTAAATTATTACGGAAATGTGACTGATCCGTGCGTGCCTGATAAAAAATGAGATCTTAAGCTTCTTAAGTCTCAGATGAACTTAAAAAGTTGCTTACTGTGAATTTTATTTTTTCATTATTCTTACTTAAATTAAGTTACAAGAGTCAAATACAATTGATTTCTAATCAAAGACAATATCACCTTTTCAAATCTGAAGAAAGCTTTTATTAACTTTGCTCCGTTATTGATGTACAGAAGAAATACCGATACATTAGTCTGGTGCATGGAACTTTGTAACGACGAAATAATACTCGTCGTTCGTCGACAGTAAAATTCCTTTGTCAGACATAACTAACTTTAATATACCAAGTTAAGAGCATTATAACTAAACTTCGAAATGCGTCGAGAATTTCGGTAAAGCGTTCTTGATGCAGTAAAGTCGTATAACAATGTTATGCTCCATAAAGATGGTATTAATACTAAAATATTAAGGGCTATGTCTGTAGAGGCCGTTAAGGTTTTATAAGATTTCATGGGAGCCATTCGCAATGTTTATAGGGAGACGTCGCAGGAAAATAATCTATAGCAATACAAATGTATATTTACGGCAGAAGTCTACAACCGAAATAGAAAGTAATTAAAGCTCTATGTTAGGTGCCCACGTAAATAAAGTTTTACAGAAGTCATAATTAGATAAACGAGTGCGTAGACTTATTTTTAACCTTACATTGATTTAGCAGAGTTAGCCTGCTTCGGTTATTCATTATATCTTTAAATGTTAAAATTAGTTTTAATGATTATATCCAAAAGGTTTCAGGAATTAAAAAATAATAATTATTTATGATAAATGTTGTACCGGAGTTTACAAAAGAGATCCAATGTATAATGTACTTTTTGTATTTCAGCCTCTTAAAGGTGTAATGTATTTGCTTTACTTTTAGACTTATCAACAGTGTTTGTACTTATAACACTGTTTAAAATTCCTGTCTTTTAGATATTGCATAGAAGTAAGAACATAGACTGACGGTATTGAACTGGTGAAAAAATAAAGTAAGATAGTATTTGTTTAGTGAAACAGTATTTAAATAACGATAAACTCTCAAAGTAAGATTATATTACAATTTGTGACAATCAATTTATAGGCAATCAATTTTATGATTTGAAATTAAATCACACACATGACAGCAATAAATTATACGATATACAATTCGATATAAAATATTGCGAACCGTAATACTGCATTCTGAAAGCACATTTCTCTGGCAAAAAATATGAATTGTTGGAGCGTGTTATAAAAAGTTATAGTTTGGTGCCAAAAAAAACATTGCATGATCCGTTGGTTTGAGTAAACGAGTGAATGGGGATTATTTTTTGTAACACGCAAGCGTTAGTAATGCTTTTATCCAACATCAAACATTTGAGAGCTGCCGTGAAAGGAGACCGCTTTATGGGTACTCAACGAGTACAGACATAAAATAAAAAACATACAGAAGGTAAACTTCATACACCACCACGACACGAACACTCAGAACATTTTAAAAATTCCACGACTAGTATGTACTGTGTACTTAGTGAGGTTATGTACGATGGATTCTTTTGTATACCACACATTGTATTCTTGTAACATTGTTAACCGGAGGATCATAAACGTATGCTTAGCACCTAAATCGAAAGGAATGCCTGTACCTACCTAACAATAACATAAAACGGTGGTGTGTACCAAAAGTTAAATTACTTAGTTCATTAATATGATTAATTGAACTATATAGAAAAGCTTTTTATTAGATAAATGCGTGAGAATAATAACTTCCCAAAATTTACGCATGTAAAACTGTAACTTAAATCACAGGTCCTGAAAAATTTAATTTGACCTGTATTGATATTTTGAAATAATTACGAATTTGTAAGCTGTGGAGTCTCTTTTATCATTTTTTCTCCATCTCAGCATGATAATAATTACTTAAGTGAAATAATTATTTCGTCCCGAAATGGTGGTAAGGCTTTTGACGATTTAAAAGTATTATTAAAACTAGAAAAAAAAACACTGTAAAAAAAAACGTCCTGCCCCAGGCGGGAATCGAACCCAGCATCTTCAGCAATCCGGGCGGCTGCGCTACGCCACCAGGACACTACTTTCGCTGCCTGGGACAGATCGATTTTTTTCAGTGTATTTTTCCTAGTTTTAAAAATATTTAAGTCCGCGTTTGTAAACGCAATAATTATATATAAATCCTTTATTGTACACACAAAATTTTACAAAACATTAACAAGAAAGGACATGTACAAAGGTGAGCTTATCTCTAGCAGAGATCTCTTCCAGCCAACCCTAGCTATAGTTTAAGCAATTAATATGCGGGGATATAGCGTACACAACATTAATTATTCCATGATTTAAAAGTACTTAGCAAAGTTTAAAAAAATTTAAATGAAGAGCTTTTTCATTTCATTTCAAATATGGCTGAGCAAATAATTTTAACAACCCTAGCTAGCAATACGGCCCAAGTTTATACCAATTTAGTTTATTTGATAATGTAAAAAGGTGTATATTTTTATAACTTGCAAATCCAGCTTAATAAAATATTAACAAAAACGCACTTTCATGTAATAAAGGATGAAATTTTCATTCTCACGAGTATTTTTCAACATATCAATTAATTTTTTTCATTGTATAAATTGACGTACTTGTACCGCTGAAATATTTGATGTTAACCTTCTGGAGTTACCTTACTTTGTTGTAACGAGGAGGTAACCTAACGTGGGCGCGACTTAGGGGCGCCATTACTGCATGTCTGAAGATTCTACGACGAAATAGTTCACTTGAAAACTGTGATTACTACAGTTTGATATTGTAGTTGTTTTGGATATAAAACTATCAAGGCTACAGGATTAAAATTATCAAAGAACACGTAAAAATTATGTAACGGTATGTGAGACAAATGGAAATAGAAAAACAGGGCAGAACTAGAAGCTAGAATTTTTAGTGCTCGTTCTCAGAATCTCTCTACTTTACAAAAGAACCCAGACAAACAACCTTTTTATAGTGCTGTCAGTTATAGGCTCTCTCACATAGTAATTTCATTCTGGAATGGCGAATTTATTTTCTGATGAAAAATGTATTGAAAAATAAGTATATTGAAAGATATAAATTTGTTTCTCCCTTTCTCTTTTTAGTGTCTAGACGGTTAGCTTACTTTATAGTGAGTTATTTTTAATAATGAACCCTTTTTATACTGCTAATGGACATTTGCAACTTGGAGAATAGCAACTTAATCTGACATTAACTCGAAAATAAAATTAATTTTAAATGTAAAATATATGATTTTCAATCAAAAAGAAATTATTCAAAGTAGACTTTAATCAGTACTTGTTGACGTCATACATAACTAGCCGTAGATTGAGAATAGAGTATAGATAAGTCATCAGCGTACACCTAAGCGAGATAGCAATATCTACATACTATACCTATAGCTACAACAATAGACTAAGTATTGGCTTTTACAGCCAATTATACAAAAATTCACCATTACTACAAACGAAATCACATAAAATACTGCGTATTAGAATGATTAGATTGTTAAAACTGAGGATGAAATACTAAAAATAGTAAATAGTTTAGACCCTAATACTAGTTGTGGCATTGATGAAATTAGCACAAAATCTCTAAAATGTGTAATAAATCTAATTGTAAGTGCACTTACAAAGTGTATTAACGACTGTCTCAAAAATGGTGTTTTCCCTGATAGTCTAAAAGTGGCTAAAGTTAGTCCCATCTACAAGTCTGGTCCTAAATGGGACGCTTGCAACTATCGACCAATATCCGTTCTTCCAATAATATCAAAAGTCATTGAAAAAGTACTCCACTCTCGTCTTGAAACATACCTGAACTCTAAGAATTTCTTTTATGGAAAGCAATACGGTTTTCGACAAAAATCCAATACTCTAGCGGCAACTATCGATCTAATAACAATGATAAAACAAAAAATCGATCAGAAACAGGTAGCCCTAGGTATATTCATCGATTTGAAAAAAGCTTTCGACACGGTAAGCCACCAAATACTACTGAAAAAGCTAGAACTCATAGGGATTGAAGGAAAAGCACTTGGAATCTTTGATTCTTACTTACAAAATAGAAAACAAGTGGTGAAAATAGGGGACACCCAAAGTAGTCTAATGCCTATAACGTGCGGAGTTCCTCAGGGTTCCATCTTGGGACCGCTTTTGTTTTTGATTTACGTGAACGACATCCACAAAATCAACATCACGGGAGATATAACACTCTATGCTGATGACACGAGCGTATTCTATTTTGGTCGAAACCTAAATGACATCATGATACAAGCTCAAACTGATCTAGATATATTAATCCACTGGTTTCAGTCTAACTTATTGACTATTAATAGTTGTAAAACGAAATATGTTGTTTTCTCTGCCAAAAATAAAAACATAAATACCAATTTGCAACTAAATATAAATGATCAGACAATATCTAAAGCCTCGAAGGAAAAATATCTTGGTTTAACCTTAGATAGCCATCTTACTTGGAGGCCCCATATAGAAAATATCACATCAAAATTAGTGTCTATGGCTGGTATATTGTGTAGAAATAAAAATTGCTTTCCTAGGAAATTACGATATTTAATTTATAATTCTTTAGTGAAACCACACATTGAATATTTAATTGAAATCTGGGGTACCGCAGCTAAAAAACATATAAATATGATCCAGACAAAACAAAATAAAATAATAAAAACTCTTTTTAACTATAATTATTACACATCTACAACAAAAATATACAAAGAAACGCAAATAATGAACATCACACAGACATATACGTACTTGACATGTATTCTCATACGAAAAATACTTAATAATGAAATAAATAGCAATATTAATTTTACTAAGAAAAGTCGTGTACAAAAAATTAAATTACGTAGTGCCAACAATCTAATTATTCGTAAACCTAGAACAAACTATGGGAAAAGAAACATAGAATTTGAAGGTGCTCAGCTATACTAAAGACACTAATAAGCTTCCAATCTGGGTTAAAAGTGCACAGTCCATGGGTGCTTTTAAAAGGTTGCTTAAAACATATATAAAAAAAAATATAAAAATGATAACATAGATAGATACGTGTTTGCCTGTGTATGTGTATATTATGTAAAATAAAAATGAAACTATTTCGTAATTTTAAGATATATGGATAAAAAAAAGACATCCAAATACACCTACCTATATCCAAAGTAAATGTTTATGTATGTGTGTATATAATTGTATATAAACTATATGCCAGATTATTAAAACTTTAAAAATATCAAAATAGCTAAATTAAACGATTATAGATAAAAGCAACAATAATGGCTTTATGTTTAATACATAAAAATATGTACACAATAAAAATAAAAAATATCGTAACAATAATAAATTCTTATCTAATAATACTTTATTTCTCTTCTTGCTAATCCCTGTGCTACTAGTTCCAACGGATACGTGACGAACCATCAATGCCGCATCTGGTCGCCGTGATTTCTTTGTGGCTCCATGTTTGACGAGTCCGTTCATTATAAAGTAAAAAGCAACATTGTTCGCCCCTTGGACGGTACACAACGTTTTTAAAAACTACCGTGTTTTAAAGTGATTCGGTGGATATGTGCTGTGTATGTGCGCTCGATTGCCGAGTTATTGTGATTTTAGTTTTGTGAGTAAAAATTGTTTCTCAATAAGTGAATACCTATTGTAATTCTAATGGGAAATAATAAAGTTCTTTAACCATAACCATAAAACTGACATAAAATCACTTAAAATGATGAGAAATATCAAAGCACCACGCACTTGTCTGCCACCAAAGCAATGGTGGCAAACATAAAAATCCGATACGCAAACAGAGACAAAAAAATGTTTTGTCCTGCTCTCCCGTATATATCAGACATATAAGCTTTCGCACTCTAATAATTATTATTCTTTAGTAGCTCATCTATACTATATTCTCAATCTACGGCTAGTTATGTATGACGTCAAAAAGTACTGATTAAAATCTACGTTGAATAATTTCTTTTTGATTGAAAATCATTTATTTTACATTTAAAATTAATTTTATTTTCGAGTAATATCAGATTAAGTTGCTATTCTCCAAGTTGCAAATGTCCATTAGCAGTATAAAAAGGGTTCATTATTAAAAATCAACTCACTATAAAGTAAGCTAACTGTCTAGACACTAAAAAGAGAAAGGGAGAAAAAAATGAATATCTTTCAATATATTTTTCAATACATTTTTCATCAGAAAATAAATCCGCCATTCCAGAATGAAATTAAATTCTTATTCAATTTGCGCCGTATTCAATAAAAGATAGACTTGAGGCCCAAACACCGTCCAAACTGTGATATGTGCCGATACACACACAAAGAGGTTCCCTAATGGACCCTATTGAAGCCCGCCACGGTCTACTGGCCCCGGCAGGGCTGTCGAATACGTTTATTTAGGCGGCAATTTAATAGTACATTATTGCAATGGCCGCGAACTTCACTAATAAGAGACAGGTAATTGCTATGTCGGCCGAGGCATATATATAGTGCTTTTCTCAAAAGAATGCAGGGAAATAAAACATACTTTACCTTTGCCGCTACATATAAATCATCTGGGGCTTTCATTAAAAATTGCTTCATGTTTTTGCCATTGAATCCAGTCGATTGTCGTTTAAATCTGGTGGAGTACAATCAATCTCCATTACACTCTCTGAACCGTCGGAACTCATTTTAATTATTAAATATAATTTATGTATGTAAATAACAAATCAAGACGAATTTTCAGCTTTGCCGCCAATTTTCTATTTATCAACAAGACAAACGCATGTATGGATATAACAGCCACGTGAACGCAATTTGTACTAAGCAAAGAGACTTTAGTACTTTAGTATGCCAAGATTGATAAAAGAGAACCAATCAAAGAGTATTTAATAACTCCAGCACGCCGTTTCATACAACATTACTGGAGCGTTGTAATGTTCCGAATTCAAAAAACGCTCCAGAAATGGATTTGGTTTTCTTTGTCCGTAAATTCGATACTTCGCGTGTTCTTTTTTCAAAAATAATGACAATATTTCCATGCATGTTTGGGAAAAGTTTGAGGTTTATTGCACAATTTGCACATCAATGTTGAATACAAAAAGAAAACAATAAAAGCAATTTGCCATTACCGGTTTTATGGCTATATATTTACAAGCGATCTCTTCTAAACAACCTTTCGAGTGACAGGATGACATTATTAATGAGGGAAGAAGTTAATTATTTAATTATACACTAGTAATCACCCGCGGTTTCGCTCGCGTTAATGTTGATTATTGCGCCAAAAAGTATCCTAAGTCCTTCCTTTCATCAAAATCAGTTCAGTGGTTTAGACGTGAAAGCGTAACAATCAAACACTTTCGCATTTATAATATTAGTTAGGATTATTCTAAGTTACACTTACGTAGGTACTTATATACAATATTAAAAATAAACTTTCTTAAACCTCCATATTTTTGTGTGAATTTATATCGTGTTTTTTTTATATCCCATAACTTAAGGGTTTTGATCAGACCATGTAAAAGATTAAAATTGCATATATTGTAAATTTTTTCTCTTTTCCACACAAAAACGTAGTTTTGCCGAATTAATTTATATGGAAAACAGAAAAAAATACTTTTTATTTAACAATTATAAAATAGAAACTTGTGTGAAAATGTGACGATGCTGTCAACATTATAGATAAATAACAAAATATAATTAATTATGAACCATAACGAAAAATTTTAATATTGAAACAAAACACAATATGTTTTCAATAGAAAGAACTCGGATCTACAATAGTCTCTAAATTTTGGTTGTATCTACCTTCCTGAATGCATTTTCTTTCTTTCTTTCGCAGAATACACGTATTTAAATTCTTGAAGTAGGTTCCTGTAGTCAAATCTCGAAATAATGAATAACCTAGAAGATTTTGCAAATGTTAGTTTAGTTTTGTTTTTCGATGTTCGTAGACTTGTCTCTACGGACTTTTATAAGGTTGATATTTTCAATCAACTGCATAGATAAATAAAGTTTTGAATGTTACAAATAGCTCCAACGGAACCTGCTGCCAGCAATCTGTTCCTGGAATCACCATTCGGAGCTATGCCAAGTTGCCACTTCGACCATATACGTTAGGTGAATAGGCACTTTCTACGTAACCCACCACACCCCAAATTTAACAGTCGTACTTGGAAAAACGATCAAATTACAACTGTATAAGGTCGAACAAGTTTCATAGCATTTCAAAGATTTTACTCGTAGTAGTTAAGTATCTATTTAAACAGAAACAATTTCTGCAAAGCACTAGTTTCGGTTTAATAGCAATTTATACAAAAAAAAATATGTGAGACTTCTTTGAAAGATACCCGTACTAGCGTAGTATGTAATAGAAAGATTGCCAAAACTCCTTTTAGCATTACATTGGCAAAGATACAAATCTGTACAAAGTTCTTTTCACCACGCAATAAATATTAAATTCAAAAGATCGACAGAGCTACTTGAAAATTAGTAAGAATACCATCACTTATTAAATGTTGCGAAAAAACAAAGTCGATCTTTTTCTATCTCGAGCTGTACAATATTTAAATTTAGTAATGCTAATAAAAAGAAATACCCAGAACCCAGATTTTAATCGAACCCAGCATTTTCCGCAATCCGGGCGCCTGCGTTAACCACTACGCCACCGAAGCCCGGATTGCGGAAGATGCTGAGTTCGATTCACGCCTGAGGCAAGTCGATTTTTTTCAGTATATTTTCTAGTATTATACGCACAAATTATTCCAAAGATTTGACGCTCAGTTATAATGAAACTACCTTATAGTTTCATCTTAAGGGCGTCAAATATTTGCAAAAATATTTCGATCGTATCTTAGAAGTGCAAATTTCAAAGATTTGTGTTTATCTGATGAACACGCCAATGTGTTCATGAGTCATGTCTGTTTTTATACTGAAATGGAATAAAATGATATTTATTGGTCGCCACTCAGCATCTGCTGCAACCGTGTAAGTCACAGCGCTGGTCTTCCGTAGCACCAATCAAGAGTACAATGCGGGCCAACTGCCAAACCTCAAGTTTTTTGAAACTGAAATACACGCATTACAACAGCCTTTATAATTCAACCCATTGCTGGGAAGGCCTCTCCTTGCTATCAAAGGAGGTTTAGGCAGTAGTCCACCACGCTTGCCCAATGCGGATTGGCGGACGGAGTATAAGGTGATCAATACCCCTTTGCTGATCCATTAGTTGCCTTCTACGACACCCAATGGAGGATATGGGGTAATGTGATGCTATTCTACTCTGCCACAAATACACGCGATGTGCTTAAATAATTCAACAAAGTTTCACATTCATACTACTTCGTCTGGTTTCAAAGCACAAGTCGTTTCGTAGTTTGTGGTGGAATATTATTGATATGAGCATGGAAATAATATTATTATTGTCAATCCTCGATGCTTCCTGGTAGCAGTAGCCCTGCATTAGACTTGTAAATCTGTGTGGAATCGTCCTCGTGTCATTCGTCGCTATCCTAACGACAAAATTCTCAAACGAGAGAGCGACACGACACAAGGATCATGCGACCGACTTATCGTTTATTATTTATGGACCTGGCACGGTGATATACGGCGATTAAGACCACCTTTACTTATATGATCTGAGGAGACCACTTATAGAGGCTGTGGATTTAAGAATCGCAAGTTCCTTCAGAACATAGTTACATTTGCCCATATGACACTGCATCGCTAGCATTGCAGATGGTAGATTCAGTGACAATTTATAAGTACATAAACAAGTTTATCTCAAAAAGAACTTTTGATTTATTTGATTAGTTTGGACTCAAATTTAATTCAAGCTCAAATATCATTAAATCCTTACAAACAGAATAACAACTGATATTTAAAGTTTGCATTAAATAGACATCTAGGTTTATTCAATACACAATATCACGCTCGTAGTCCCAAGAGGGGTTGAGCAGAGCCTTAGGTAACCTATCGTTACAGATAAAGCCAGTATAGGCCATGCAGTGCCTCGAAATAGTGACAGGTTGCCAGCCTGTGGCTTACTCGTACATAAAGTACCTAACAATCCTTCAGTAAACAAACAAACAAAAGCCAACGACCAGGACATAATGTTACGCTGAAAATCATCTCAGAAGTCCGGGTAGATATTTATTTAATAACCTAAAGACAATATTCTTTGTTATAATCCAGAACCCTGATATACATATGTACTCGTATAAGTAGTTAGTAGAAGAGAGTAGAAGTCATTAATTTCAACACGAGGTATACAATTAACATTAATTTATCAAATCTTAAATTAAAATTATCTGAATTCAAAATTAAATTCTAATCAAATTTTATGCCATTATTAAAATTATAACAACAACGGATCATATTGATTTGACTTACAGGAAACAAAATACTTTCATAAGTTCCAAGTTAGATACTTAGCAAAGATACATTCGTGTCAATCTATCTGTAAAAAAAACTCGGTGTAGTCCACTGAGATAGAGGATATTAAATTACGAAGATATTTAATAACACGATCCAGTTCTCATATTCCCAACTCGACGCTCTCTCGGAGGCTTTACAAGACCTTCCTAATTGCAGTAGCAAGAAAAAATAGTCTCTAATTTTACTTGGTAGGGTTTCTTAAACACCGCTTATAATTCATTCTGCCTAATAACTGTAAATACGTCTATCTTTTCCAAATTACAGACCTTTGGATTTACCGGAAAGAATGTATAGAAAAATAGTGTAGGTATGGCGATTAAAATATTTAATATAGTTTAATATATAGAAACGCCCTAACTAGCTATAAAATATTATTGTTAAATGCGACATAACAACATATGTGTTGAAGTACCCAAAATGTCCCATAAAGCAGAACATCATTTTTAAATGAAGATCTCGCTGAGGTAGCGGCTAATGATCTTGTAAGCGTAGCACTTTTCGTCACGGCCGAAAGATAACATTTCGAGTTTCTCTGCGCTTATGGAGGCACATTAGGTCGGGTTTACGACATAGCAATTTGACGTATCATATCCGTCGTACGCTTGACACTAGCGTAGTCATCAAATGGGGCTGGCGGATTACATACTCGTTTTTTAGGGTTCCGTACCTCAAAAGGAAAAAACGGAACCCTTATAGGTTCATTTTGTTGTCCGTCTGTCTGTCTGTCTGTCTGTCAAGACCCTTTATCTCAAGAACGCGTAGACGTATCAAGCTGAAATTCACATGAAATACTCAGGTCTATTGTCCCTTTAAGCTGTGAAAATATCAAACTTCTAAGCCAAGCCAATCAAAAGATACAGCCGATTATGTCGATATTTTCAACAAATTTTCGACACTCGCAAAGGAATCAAAACCTACAGGATACTTCCCGTAAACTCAGAATCTTGAAATTTGGCATGAAGCATTGTCATATAATGCAAATATAGGAAAAATTGCGAAAATCAAATTTTTTTAGTTATATAATAAAATAAAAATATTTTAATAAAATGAAACTTACTACCTTATTTCTCACGAACGAATAAAGGTATCAAATTGAAATTTATACCAAATACCTAAGTCTATTGTCCCTTCAAGCAGTGAAAAAATCAAACTTCTAAATTAACGCGATCAAAAGATACAGCAGTTTATACCTAAGACGAATTTCCGGTTTGAACGATAGCTAGTAAGTAATTTGATTTAATACGTCATAAATTGTAAACCGCTACGTTTGTACGGCGGAACCCTCGGAGTGCGAGTCCGACTCGCACTTGGCCGGTTTTTTTTTATCTATTATATAAAAGGCAAAGTCCTGACTCACTGTCTGACTGATCAACGTCCAGCCCATACCCTTGCACCTAGATAGCTGAAATTTTGCACAGAGGTTCCTTTGATTACGTAGGCAAGGGATTTTTCAAAGTTCAACCCCTAAGATGGTAAAATAAGATATGACAGTTTGTATGGGAAGTTTATCATTTTTATAATGAAATCCATACTAATTGGTATAAGGCTTTTCCGTTTAAAATTAAGGAGTATTTTAGGATTTCTCGAAATTCAACGATGAAATAGGGGATGAAAGTTTGTATGGAAAATCCGTTATTTTTATAGTAAAATACATAAAAATTGGTATATTGCCTTTCGGTTCAAAACTAGGAGAGGTGTATTTTAGGATTATTCGAAATTTAAATTTTTTAAATTTAAAAATAATACCAAAAACTACGGGGACGAAGTCGCGAGCAAAAGCTAGTTTGATTTATTTTATTTAAAACAGTTATCTATATTAACTTAACTATCAAGCTGAACAACAAGCAAACTATCTTCTATTTAATAAGACGAAACATCTTACACTAGTAAGTCATAAATTAATATCCCTCATGCTCTGCTGGTTTACCTTTATCTTCCCTCAGATAATATTATATGATCTGAGTTTTTACCCCATGAATTGCATTGGTTGTCTTCGCCAGAGCTATGCAGCCAAAAAACCCCCATTTGGGCTACTGGGTAAAACATAGACGCAAGTTACTTTGGCGCTTCTCAAGCCTTGACACTGGTCATTATTATCAAACTTCGTATTTCAGTTTCGCCATAAGCGTGATTCATTAATCTGTTAAACTGTGACTGGCATTAAACTAAATGTATAAAAAGCTTATTATAAGACAAATTATTATTTAAATGGTTCAAATGGGTGGGAATAAAATGTACCCAAAATATACTTACGCCTAAAACTATAGGTAATTTTAATATGTATTGTAGAATCTATTGATTTGTATTTTTTATTTTATTATTTTTATTAAATTGTGAGCCGTGGAGTTTCTTTCGCCGTTTCTGCTCCATCTCAGCATAATTATTTATTTAAGTGAAATATTTATTTCGTCCAAATACTGTCTGAAAAATAAGACGCTTACAAAGATGATCTACCCCTTTACACTCCTTACGTTTCATCTATGTTACGTAGGTATTTCATCAAACTAACTCCTAATATAACGAGCGCCCAACTATTTGTCACACGTTATACGAGCCTACGGTTCCGGCAAACAGTGTTCGCCACGAGCTGTCCAGCGCACGACACACGGCTCGGCTCGTGTGCACCACGCCTACATGGCTCGCCATTAATCTGACGTCATGTCCATACTACACAGTGCAATGGAGGCAGTATTGTTAATGTTGAACATGTCTGACAAAGAACGTAATCTTCTTTCTTTCTCTCCGAACCAAACAGATCACTAGTGGCAGTTCACCTAAAATATAGAGGAGCTACCAAGGTCCTCATCGTCCCTGTAATAACGCTAGTGTTATAAATAATAATAATATCTACAGACTATACCACAATAGTTACACATACGGAGCTTCTTATAAGACAATGCTCTCAGTTTATCACCTTGATGAGGTCTACTATTCAAGAACTCTCTTATATTATGTCAATAGTAACAAGCAAGCACACCGGAAGTAGGTGGTACTAAGTTTTCCGTTTCTTTTCATATTAAAGTATCATCATCAACAGCTCATATAATGTCCCCACCGAGAGCTCGAGCCTACCCCACATTAAGGGCGATTAGGCCTTAGTCAACCCCGCTGGGCCAGTGCGAGTTGGTCGACTTGACACACAACCTTAGAATTTCTTCATAGGTGTGTGCAGGTTTCCTCACGATGTTTTCCTTAACCGTAAAAGCGTCGATTAAACGTACATATGAATTAAAAATTTGAAAACACATTGGTACGTTGCGTGGTTCGAACCGGTGCCTCCCGGGTGGAAGACAACGCTCTTACACACTAAGCAACCGACGCTTTTTTTTATTAAAGTATAATTTAATATAAATTTCAAATATCTGTGTAGGTAAAGACCACACCATACTGAGTCGTCACTCATTGTGACGCCAGGACACTAGACCGTGTGTAATAACCATTTATAAACGGGTATCACAAAAAGGGCCTGACTCCCGCGCCCTCATCAGCGCGTCGATTCCTATTTACTCTCGCTTCGAAGCCACTCCACGTTAGAGATGGGAACATTTTCGGTATTTCAATTTCGGTTAAGTATTTCAGAAGCAGCGAGAGTTTATTTCGGCACCAGCTTAATATTTAGATTTTGTTGCAACGGAGTTTAATTCGGCTGAGGGTGTCATGCATGCTAAGAATGAACTTGCCAGAGAATTCGTGAATAGCGAAGAAAATAGCTATTTGAGGGAGAAAAGTTATAAAAAATGCAAGTACCTTTTATAAAGCCTTTTTTTTAGATATTATTAACTAATTATGAATACTAGGAAAGGAAATCCTAGAGGGAAGCCTAATGTCCAACAGTGGACGTCTCTCGGCTGATATGATGATGATGGAGGAGAGAGAATCTCCTGCTCTACTAATCTGCACTTTTTAATCAAAGGATGGTTTGTGTCACATTGAAAATACAACTTTATAATTTAGTTTAAACCACATTTTAGTGTCACATTTATAATAATTTGAATCCATTTCACTCGGACTCGCCATGGTTAAAAATATAATTTATAGACGAACATTAAATTTTCTTAAAGGAAATCCAAGGCCGCCCAAATCCAGGCCCTTTTTAATTTGTGAAAATAATGACGTAAATTTTTTATTATTTTGATGTATAACAATACACTTTGTACATCCGGTGATTGAAAATATATTTAATGAGACTTCTCCATTTTAAACTTTTAGGTACTTCCGCCTGACCATGGACTTGAAAACTCTACATTATGAAGCCTTATTTTCTACATTATGAAGTATTATTAGGTTCCACAAGGATCTCTAGCTCGCTTCTAATCCTGGTTGAGAAAAGAAGAAAACCAAAGAGAAATTATTGATATGCGTTCGCAGTTGATATGCGCCTGTCTAATGGGTAACCTACGTGCGGGTTCGAATCTTGAACAGTCAGAGCAGATTGCTTCTATTTGTATGATTTATGTTGTAGCTATTAGAGGACCACCAAGGTCTTCGCCTTTTCTGAATCCTATATCCTGCATCGCTGTAAAGATCATCTGAAGTCAAACAGCAAAAGTCATTCAAAATTGTTATATTTGTATGCTGAATGTAAAATAATAATAATATAAAACATTTTTGCTGCTCGTTTTCTATGATGGAGTAGTTGGTGGCTATCTAAATTTTAAAAACGTTACAACTACGTCAGTAAATAATTAAAAAGAAGTCAAGGTATCAACAGTTCGTTATGAAATAATAACACAAAACAACACGTTGCACTCGTGCACGTTTTTATTGAAGCAATTTGTGTTCACATGTCGACTTCTAATTGCCTTTTATAATCGTTACGAGTTTCACTTCGTAAATTATTGTCACCCATTTTTCTTTCATTCTATCAAACTGCGAACAGCGCCATCTCTACTTCTAATACGTAACTAAATAGTAGTGTAGTATTTGTGGACCACAAGCATGCGTGTTTAATCTAATTGATAAAGTCATCGATAGATGTCGCTAGTTCATGTAAAATTCTGCCGCGAAACGGGAAAGAAGTTTGCTATCCAGTCAAAGAATCCATTCTTTGTATAAGGATGGATACCCTGTTTCACAAAGATTCGTAAAATATCTTAGAAAAATGTTGCATTCTATTGACGAAGCTATCTGTCAAAAAGGACTTCGTAAATGGAACAAGGTATAAAGTTTTTCCCGTTTTTTTTAATAGGCATTAGGACCTGAGATTAGGACAGTCTGTGATGTCGATAGTTATAGGAAACTGTAGATGGGCAATGAAATCGAAAGAGCATACCTACTAGTACGTAGGTTTATTACAACGAGATAGATAGATGAGACCATTTCATGTGCACGCAGGCGGCCTAGGTCAGCCTGTCAGTCACGTAGAAAAGACAGCAACTGTCAGACTGCAGTAAGGACTGCAGTACTATGTTTCACGCACACATGCGCAATTGCGCATTACTAACACATTTGTGCATTTTATACCCGGACTGCTGAGATGATTTTGAGTGAAGCATCGCTTTAGTTGGTGTGTTTACTAAAGGAGTGTTAATTTTTGGGTTCGGTGCCCTTTTGTGTAGGCGACAAACTGGCAACCTGTCACTATTTTGGGGGTACTGTAGGCCCATATTGCCAGCTGTGGCTTTGTGTGTAACCGAATGTTACCTGAAGCTCTGCTGGACCGCATTTGGAAGGTGAGCGTGATTATGTTACTTTATACGTATGGTGCATTTTCGATTCATTCATTCATTGCATTGCCAATCTTGTAACGTCAGTAATTATAATTCTATGTTGATGTCAATATTCTGTAAATTAATTTATTCTCGATCATAATCATTTACATATTTTCCTAATGTTAAAATTTTTAGGATGTTTGTTGTTATATAATGTGAAGGGCGGTCATTTTGTGAGGTCATTAATATTCATAGATGTAAGCATTTTATTGTATACAATTCTTGCTGGCATTCGTAGGTATCAAGGTCTCGTAGATTTTGTTATTGTTGGAACCTCACTGGTAGTTAGACTGATGGAATTTTAAATTTACTGATTGACCATTTATGAAACAAGTTCTTATATGTCAGAAAAAATATCTCGTTCTGACAAACATTTTTTTACGGCCAGTAGTCGCAGTAGTTAATTTTATAATTTTGCACTGACCCAGCCTAGAGCACAATACATTTTGTCAATTGTGCTGCAGTATCATTGCAACACTTAGGTGGTTCAATTTCATTAATCTAAGACATGTTCGTATTCAATATTCCAGTAAAATTGGCACGTAGGTAGGACATTAAATAAAACTGCACTGAATAATTTATTCCACATAATTTATCTTATCTAATATCACAGTATTACAATCACAATCATTCACAAAAATGGAGTGGTTCAATGCTCCCACCACGTGCGAAAGTCAAACAGATTGAACACGTTCACCTTGGGCTCCATGCGCTTCTTCCGTTCTTCCGACTTGTAGAGGAACAGCCCTCGTGAGTCCTGACTGCAGTTGTAGCCGAGCACCGTCATATTTCCGGAGCATTCTCCGCTCATCAGTTCCTCCCAATCTTCACACTGACGGCCCATCAACGCTGTGTTGTCCATGACAGACTCGGAGTAAAGCTTCCACGCTTGCGCGTGATCGCACTCTAGAGTTATACCCCGGTCGAGGCACTCCGGCTGCCTCACTGCGACCCCATTCATGTAGACGTCCACGTGCCCCAACGCTTGCTCCAGCCCCAAAAGCCCAGCGCTAGAATGCACAACTTGCACAAACTCTGCATCTGCCTTATCTAGCCTATAATCCGAAGGCTTCCTAAAACAAGGCTTGGCTGGGTCGAGCGCAGTGATCCTGCCGATTTTTCCTCCGAGATTTTTCTGGACCAACTTCCCTGTGATGCCAGCTACATGTGCGCCTAAACTGAAGCCCAATAAGTGGATAGAGGACAAAGGAACATCGTTCTCGCTTAGATTTCTGATGAAGTTGTAGATGAGGTGAGCTAGAGGGTTGACACGTGAGGCAGAAGAGAGGTAACCTCGATTGAAACTGAGTCTGATGTCGATTACTAAAACCGTAACGTGTTTGTTGAGGAGTGCCGCAACGAGGGCCTTGGAGGCCTCGTCCGTTGGCGAGTTCCCCCAGCCGGGGATGTAGATGACCAGAGTCTCCGGTGGGCTGTAGCTGATGAGGTCGTGTGCATCCATCAGGCGGTGCGCCTTCTGCTCGGAACCGGAGAACTCTACCACTTCTATGAAAGGAAGCTCCAGTGTGAACTGCCGGGAGTACAGTATTTCCAATGGCAGAATTTCACCTGTAAACAAAACAAAACATCATATTACTTTTTTTGACAACTTGACTTTTAATTAATGAAAATAATATTGGTTTTATATAAAGTCGGTTTACGGACGATAATTTTACGTGATAACGTCATACACAAGCCGAACGTTTAGACCGATCGTGCCTCTCTATCGCTTGTTCCGCGCTCCCTCTTGCACGCTCGGTTCAGGCGGAACGTGATACTTTTTCGTGCGTACAGCCGACGTTCATCGATTTATCAGATGTTATCACGTCAAAAAATCTTAGACAATGGATCCTGCAAAAAATTTAATTTTTATCGTCGTAGTAAACATATAAAATAATATTTTCAGTATAAATCTAGTGCATTTTCTAAACGGAGAAGCGTCGGTGGCGTAGTGCGTAAGAGCGTCGTCTCCCACTCGGGAGGCACTGGTTCGATCCCCGCCACGTACCAATGTGTTTTCAAATTTTGAATTCATATGTACGTTTATTCAACGCTTTACCTGTGAAGAAATTCTTAGGTTGTGTGTGAAGTCGACCAACCCGCACTTGGCCAGCGTGGTTGACTAAGGCCTAATCACCCCTAATGTGGGGTAGGCTCGAGCCCCTCGGTGGGGACATTATAAGAGATGTTGATGTGATGTGATGTGATTTTCTAAACAGTGTAGGTAAATTCTGTTTACTGTTTTGTGTTTAACTTTTTAGGTTTTCTTCGACCTGTTTCCCCGCCACAAGTGGCCAGTTCTGGCCTCTAGCGTTATTAATTGGGTTAACTTTAACGTTCATGGGCAACCAATCATTGAGCTATTCAGAAACTGTTCAAGAGGCGGCACGTTAATTTAAATAAATAAATGTCTTATGGAATAATTTTATTTTTGCGTTTACAAACGCGTAAATATAATACTAGAAAAATGCACTGAAAAAAATCGACTTGCCTCAGGCGGGACTCGAACCCGCACCTTCCACAATCCGGGTGGACGCGTTAACCAATTTCGCCACCGAGGCACTGCTTTTCGCTGTCGAAATTTGTCAGTGCTTGGTGCTTATGTTTTTATGGTAAACATCGTTTCATCGAATCTTTGAAATTTGCACTTCCAAGACCCGAACGAAATATTTTTGCAAATATTTGACGCCCAGCTAAGATGAAACTACCTTACATTATGGAATAATTTTATTTTTGCGTTTACAAACGCGTAAATATAATACTAGAAAAATGCACTGAAAAAAATCGACTTGCCTCAGGCGGGACTCGAACCCGCACCCGCGCTGTAAGGTAGTTTCATCTTAGCTGGGCGTCAAATATTTGCAAAAATATTTCGTTCGGGTCTTGGAAGTGCAAATTTCAAAGATTTGATGAAACGATGTTTACCATAAAAACATAAGCACCAAGCACTGACAAATTTCGACAGCGAAAAGCAGTGCCTCGGTGGCGAAATTGGTTAACGCGTCCACCCGGATTGTGGAAGGTGCGGGTTCGAGTCCCGCCTGAGGCAAGTCGATTTTTTTCAGTGCATTTTTCTAGTATTATATTTACGCGTTTGTAAACGCAAAAATAAAATTATTCCATAATGTAAGGTAGTTTCATCTTAGCTGGGCGTCAAATATTTGCAAAAATATTTCGTTCGGGTCTTGGAAGTGCAAATTTCAAAGATTTGATGAAACGATGTTTACCATAAAAACATAAGCACCAAGCACTGACAAATTTCGACAGCGAAAAGCAGTGCCTCGGTGGCGAAATTGGTTAACGCGTCCACCCGGATTGTGGAAGGTGCGGGTTCGAGTCCCGCCTGAGGCAAGTCGATTTTTTTCAGTGCATTTTTCTAGTATTATATTTACGCGTTTGTAAACGCAAAAATAAAATTATTCCATAATGTAAGGTAGTTTCATCTTAGCTGGGCGTCAAATATTTGCAAAAATATTTCGTTCGGGTCTTGGAAGTGCAAATTTCAAAGATTTGATGAAACGATGTTTACCATAAAAACATAAGCACCAAGCACTGACAAATTTCGACAGCGAAAAGCAGTGCCTCGGTGGCGAAATTGGTTAACGCGTCCACCCGGATTGTGGAAGGTGCGGGTTCGAGTCCCGCCTGAGGCAAGTCGATTTTTTTCAGTGCATTTTTCTAGTATTATATTTACGCGTTTGTAAACGCAAAAATAAAATTATTCCATAATGTAAGGTAGTTTCATCTTAGCTGGGCGTCAAATATTTGCAAAAATATTTCGTTCGGGTCTTGGAAGTGCAAATTTCAAAGATTTGATGAAACGATGTTTACCATAAAAACATAAGCACCAAGCACTGACAAATTTCGACAGCGAAAAGCAGTGCCTCGG
Organism: Elophila nymphaeata; assembly: GCA_955850985.1. NCBI lineage: Eukaryota > Metazoa > Arthropoda > Insecta > Lepidoptera > Crambidae > Elophila > Elophila nymphaeata. The sequence goes on along the minus strand of OY039066.1, from coordinate 22,327,738 downwards.
TGGCGAAATTGGTTAACGCGTCCACCCGGATTGTGGAAGGTGCGGGTTCGAGTCCCGCCTGAGGCAAGTCGATTTTTTTCAGTGCATTTTTCTAGTATTATATTTACGCGTTTGTAAACGCAAAAATAAAATTATTCCATAATGTAAGGTAGTTTCATCTTAGCTGGGCGTCAAATATTTGCAAAAATATTTCGTTCGGGTCTTGGAAGTGCAAATTTCAAAGATTTGATGAAACGATGTTTACCATAAAAACATAAGCACCAAGCACTGACAAATTTCGACAGCGAAAAGCAGTGCCTCGGTGGCGAAATTGGTTAACGCGTCCACCCGGATTGTGGAAGGTGCGGGTTCGAGTCCCGCCTGAGGCAAGTCGATTTTTTTCAGTGCATTTTTCTAGTATAATAAATGTCTTATTAGTACATACAATATTTTTTTCACATGCTAGCGCTCCGCCCGCGACTTTGTCTGCGTATATTTTTTTTGCAATAAAATATATGCCTATGCTACTCAGTAAAAAAATATCATTCTAACGGTGAACAACTTGTTAATATTGGTCCAGTAGTTTTGTAGCCTATTCATAACAAACATATTTCACATATTATTAGTATAGATATACCTAGTATAACATTCCTTTACCATTAATATTTGATATTACGAAAATCAGAGGAAAATTGAGTAAAGATTATTGGCTACCCATCCTAGCACCAACCGGAGCTTAGTTGCTGAACTTTTGCAATCGTTACGATGAATGTACGACTATAGCGTCATTGAGCTCCCTTAATCTTAAATGGCTTCGCGGTACTTTCGCATTTAGCCAATGTCAATTGAAAATTATTGAAGTCTCCATAAATTGTACGGTAACTTGAGTTCGAAATGGAGTTTCATAGATCATAGCTCGGGTTTTTACAATAAAAACTCGGGTCAGACTTCCATCGACGTCCCTGTCCCGTTTAACTTTGATATGTGTAAAACTAGAAAAAATACACTGAAAAAAAACAACCTGCCCCTGGCAGGAACCGAACCTAGCATTCCTTGCAATCCGGGCGGCTGCGTTAACCACTACGCTACCCGGGCACTACTTTCGCTGTCGAAATTTGTTGGTACTTATGTTTTATTATTAGTGCTTGGTACTTATGCACTTTACTTATGCACTTGGTACTTTATCAACGCAGCCGCCGGATTGCGGAAAATGCTGGGTTCGATTCCCGCCTGGGACATGTCAACTTTTTTCAGTGTAATTTTTCTAGTTTTTAAAATATTTACGCGTTTCCAAACGCAAAAATTATTTGACATAATTCCTCAAAACAAAAATATATTTGCATTCCAAATTTTAATTGAGACGCTTATGTTCGTATTATAGAATAAGTTTCAATAATCAACGCCGACTTGAGCGTCCTAACGTCTCTATCACTTTGTGCGTGATAGAAAGTCACAGACGATTCTTAAGACATGTTTGACTTCTGAATGTCATTATGTGTATCTTTAAACACAGACACAGCATCCTATCTAATTGACGATCAAATCTTACGATAATAATTCAACAAAAATCATTGATTCATTGCTAATTCGGTAAATCAAGATTGGAAATTCACTGCCAACATACGTGTTCCCTTGTTCTTACAATCCTGGTTCATTCAAAAGAGGCATCTTGCAGGTGGGCAAAGCGAGTCAGTGCAGGCGGCGTTATCTATCACATTAAAATATTTAATCTTTAAATTTGGACTCGACTTCTGCTTACAATCAGGTGCAATGGAGCATTTGCTTGGTCTTTTCATAAAAACAAACTTTTAACAAAACACAGTTTACGCGATATTAGTTACTGCGGGTATTTAATACTAATTCATAGCAATCGCACTCGAGGCCAAACTCTTTGTAGTGCATTTTGTACCAAACAAGCTAACAATAAAAATTGACGCGCGACCTCATCCTGCAATCATTTCATTATCGTAAGCGGTGCTTTTGTTTCCTCGACGTATGTTAAGCCATCACTAATTGCTTTATAGTCATACTAGTTAACCCTAGTCAGCGTACGCCGATAGATCAACGCATCAGCCTGTTTTACTTGAAATTAGTTGACAAATTTTAAATTAAAAATATTATTAATCACAGTCAAGTCAAACCTATAGCACTCAGGATTAACTAAGCTTTCTACTGGGTGAAAGAATTTTCAAAATCGGTTCATTGGTTCCAGAGATTACTCCTATTAACAAACTCACAAAACAAACTCTATCTCCCTATATTAACAAGTATAGACATTACAGACGGCTGCAGGTTAGACTACCCAAACCTGTCAAAGATCTGCAATTAAATGTTAAATTTATATAACAGCATTAAGTTCAAAGCTGAGGTTTCAAATTTATTTAGGATTGTCAGTTTGTGATAGCCTGACGAACAACCGTTTGTACGTAATAATAAACAAAATAAACTAAACCAATACTCGACGTATGATTTAAAATTTAAAATTGTAATTATACTAAAACTGCAGTTTCTTTATTCCAGCTTTCTCTAATTTTCCCTAAAATTCAAAATAAGCATCAAGGGCATGTGTTATAATTATACAAGTAATATTTCCTAAATGTACATTTATGATTATGAGGTATTTAATTAGGTTTATTAGTGGCTTGAACCCAAAGGCCTGCTGGTATCTTCTGGTTGGAAGTTGTTGTAAATTTAACAAAAGCACGATCTATAGGAAATATGTGTGAGTGTTATGTTTTCGTAAAATACTAGTATTATTTTTTGTTTGCTAATATGTACTTGTAATTCTGATATCATCCGCTTGACATTTTGACTTAAAAACAAACGTGCAAAAAATACAACATTCGCTACATACCTACAGATTTTATCTTTAATGATTTTACTTTATTACTGTGTTTTTAATAACGTAAGTTACGTATTCATATTACCTCCAACAAAAAGTCAATGCCAAGGATCTAATTAGCTTAATGTTGCGAATTGAATATAAGCGGTAGCTTCTAGATAAAGTGGATTCCGCGGTTCGTTACCCAATCCGGTTAAAGCACTGCCGCATGCCGACAAGGAACTGTGCAGAAATTCGGGAAAAACATGCCATATCCAGTTTACACAACACACAGATCACTGTTAATTTTTAAGTTACAAAACACTTTCTTTTTCACTGTAAAAGAAAATTTAGTCTATGTTACCACACTAAAACGTACAGCCATCAGAAGCAGTCTTGACAATCCCATCAATGTTGTTTCGGAGAAAAGGGGGCAGGAACGCGCCGAAGGCCCCGAGGGTGTCGCTATGCCCCTGCTCAGGAGTAAGCAGGAATATGAGCAGAATGAGCATGAGCACCCGTGAGTGCGCGGGCGTCTGCGCGCGGCGCATCGCATCCACTGTGACGAGCGCAAGCATGCGCGTTCGATATTATAAACAGAGGTGATTTACGCCCTTGATACTATAACGATGACGTGTTTTGAGCACAAAAACGTATCACCCGACTCGGTACTTCAAATCCACTAATCCACCGCACGTGAAAACAAAAATGGTTTTCTCCGCAAAATATTTCCGCATTTTATAGCAAGCGACGTGACAAAGGTTAAAATACTTGTGACAAAACCACTTAGTCATTACACTTAACATAAATAACAAACTCTTTAGCTACCAATCAATATTTCATTCTGAGGCCTTGACTTTGACGAAGACATTACAATTGTTTGCATTGTCCATTTACAGATAATGCATATTTCATCTCTTAAAATCTAATACTGCCGCTTACCACTAATGTCAGACCATATAATTAAGGGGCACATGCCACATCCTCGACAGAATTATGACACTGCGCTTTCTAGAAACCATAGTCTTTATGATAATATGGAAACTTAACACGAAACTATTAGAGGCTAAATGGATGTCTCTGCGGTGACCCTTTACGGACATCGTTAACCTCTTTCTAAAATTTAATTAGGCAAGTGAGTATTTTGCAAAGCTTTGAGTTTAAAGAGAGCAATTAGTTCAGAGTCCTGTGCAGGGGAAGTACCTCCGCCGTACAGAAGATCGTAGTCCAAAATGTTATGTTTTTAACGGTGAATATGGTTTCCTGAATTGTGTAGTTCAGGTATAGAACATTGGGTCTGTACTTATGGAAGTATAGATTGGCAAAACACGAATACCCTGGATGTTCCTTGCAAATTGTCATCAAGTGGGGCGTACGCTTGTAGTAAGATAAAAAACGTATATGGTTATAATAATTAGTGCAATCTCCTAGAAGCTAAAAAATGTTATCTAACTAGATAGCTCGGGAGCACTAGCACCGGGAAAATACACACAAACATACACACACACACACACACACACACACACACACACACACACACACTTACACAAACACAAACAACACACACGCAAACACAAACAAACACACACACAGACACGCGCACACACACACTTACACAAAATTATATAGCATAGCTATAAGGTACCTTACCATAACAACTAAAACTTGTGATAAAAAAGGGGATCCTTCTGGCACGGTGTAAAATACATAAAAATCAAAATCAAAGATAAAAAGTTGTTTAATTAAATGGACTTTGCTAAGTACTTTTAAATCGTGAAAAACCCACCGTTTCTTGACGAAATAATTATTAAGGAAACGGCGAAAGAAACTTCACAGCGTACAATTTTATAATGATATCAAAACCTTATTACAGGTTAGTAGATAAATCAATGTATTTAAATTACAGTTTTGTATGCGTGCATTTTGGGCAGATTTTAATCCCACGCATTTGGATCAAAATCACAAGGAACCCACCCTAGTTAATAATAATTGTAAACCGTGGTAATGAAATAAACATTTTTTATTATAAAGAGAAGGGAAAAGCAAATGAGGAAAGCTCCCATGGGGATGATACAGGTTTTCGCTTTGTTTATGGTAAGTAGTTTTGTTTTATATTTTCTTTTTACTTTCTCGCATAGGAAAGTCTTGTAATCGTCAAAAAATTCGACCTCGAGATTTTGACGGACTTACACGTTTGGACCTCCCTGAATCCAGAAATACCGTTTTTGGAATTATGTCTGTGTGTGTGTGTCTGTGCGTTAGCATGATAACTCGAGTATGTTTTAACTTATTACAACCAAATTGAACATGCATGTATGACATCAAAATATAAGGTTTCTATCAACTTTTGAGTCGTCGGTCACGATAGTTAAGCAACCAAGTGCGCGGTCGGTACTCGGATTGGTGACAGAAATTTAACATGCATGTATGACATCAAAATATAAGGGTTCTATCAACTTTTGAGTCGTTTTCGGTATACGAGAAAGTCAAGGGGAGACCAAGACCGACGGAAGACCGATTTTTATGTTAAGTGGCGGTGGACAAGCATACGGGCTGTCTGGTGGTAAGTAGCCACCGTAGCCTATAGACAGTCGCGCGCTGCCAACCTTAGTCCCCTTCCCTACCCCGTCCTTACTCACCAACAGAAACACAACACCACAAAAATGTAGTGTTATTTGACTGTGGTCTTCTGTAAGGTGAAGCTACTACCCCAGTTTGGGCAGCTCCAGATTCGAGCGGCTAGTCCACTATGCTCTACTTCGAGTAAAACTAAAGATAAGCAAAGCGAAAGAGAAGATGAGCAGTTCCTCAGTGAATGTTACACAAAAAATATTTATTACCCGTTATTTACACAAAAAAATAATAAATATTTACACAAAAAATAATAAATATTTACACAAAAAAATAATAAATATTTACACAAAAAAATAATGAATATGTTTTGTATAAATAACGGGTAATAAATACCCGTTATTTACACAAAAAAATTATTATCCGTTATTTACAAAAAAAAAAAATTATTACCCGTTATTTACACAAAACATATTTAGACCCGTTATTTACACAAGAAAAATATTTATTACCCGTTATTTACACAAAATATATTTATTACCTACCTGTTATTTACACAAAAAAATGTTAAACTAAAAAGCTCGCAACCTTCGGCTTCGTCGTCACTTAGTCAAACGTCAATAGCTTACCTGTCAGGTAATAAACATTGATAGAATTTTTCTGTGTGCTAGAGCCTACGATTCGTAACTTTCCAAATTATGTATCAAAGGCCGTCGATCAAACCAGTTAGCGTCGAACCTACACCTTCCGCGTCCTTAACCTCGACATATCCCTAGCGGAAACGACTGCACGGCCAAACGTGTTATTATGGATGTGGTCACACTAACTTTATCTAATTATTCCGTTCTCCATGATTACGTAATTTATCGTGTAATTTAAATTAGGAATTTATGTCGCAGTCGGATCATATAGTCGCCGTATTACAAACCGGCGCGGCGAATTGTAGTATGTGAGAGTGATGCGTGACAATAATTCCACTCCGCTTGGTCATAAAAAAAATAACTTGAACCTACCAATAATAAGCGATATCCATTCGATTATACAGATTTATCAACAAACGTATCTATTTCGTTAACAATTCTCACACACTTCAATCCGCCGCGCCGTTTTGTAATATGGCGTGTTACATGACTAATACTTTAAAAATAAGCTTTTATAATTTATGCTCTAAAAGAAGAAAATTAAATAAACTTTAAATTTAAATGTTATAAAAATTTGTCGATTTTAGGTACATACAAATTTAGGTACTTACATACATTGATCATCGTTTATTTACTGTTTATGTTTTTGTCGATTCTATCGCTGTTTATCTACACAAGTAAATCTCTCGATAAGCCTTTAAACATTTAAATTAAAAGTTTATTTCATTTTCTTCTTTGAAAGAAACCTTGTTTTAAAAATGTTTTAAATAGAAATTTATTTTTTAAGTCCGTTTATTATTATTCTTCTCAGCAAACCCTTTCATTCCCATATATTATGGTAGTGCTAATAAATTAGTAGTCTGTCATCTTGGGCGTTCCGCCATTTTAGATTTAGAGTAAAGTCATTTTATTTTTCGTATTCTTCTCAGCAAACCTTTTCATCTGATACCCATATCATGGGAGTGCCCAAAAAATTACTAGTCTGCCATGTTGGTCCGTCCGCCATATTGGATTTATCATGACATCACTTAGCTAAGCATGCATTGTCATCCAAACTGAACGTGCATGCAAAATTTCAGCTGAATCTTTTATATTTACATACTTACATACATTTAACAGAAGTTAATTAAAGGCTTGTAAAAAGATCAACTTTATGAATCCGAATACGAGATATTGACTATTTATTATAACCGTACAATTTTGTTGCTTTAGTTACATTTTCACTTGAATGTGAAAAATGTGTACGTTTATGTCTGAGGTTTATGTATCGCGACGCCATTTTTCAAAAATAGTATAGTCAGGTAGTAATATCGGAAACGAGTGGGTCAGACCACTCGTTGCAAAATTCACGAGTATGAATATTCAAAAATAGTGATTTTAGGGATTCGCATACGAATCTTGCGATTTCACACACTATTTGGAATTTTAATGATTCAAAAATGCGTCTCCTGGTCGTTGGCTTTACTTGTTTTGTTTACAGAAGGATTGTTCATTTTGGACTAGGTGCCCCTTTTGTGTAGGTGACAGGCTGGCAACCTGGGTACTGAATGGCTCATACTGCGAGATGTAACTTTAAGGGTAACCAAATGTTACCAAATGTTACCTTTAGGGATTACGAGCGCGATTGTATGTTTGTATTTACCAACAAAATCAAGTCCTATTTGAAAGATAACGTGTGGTTGCATTTCGAGTTTGCATTGTTTGAAATCAAAATTTTTTACTCACATTATATGACCTTAAATGACGGGTATTCAAAATATAATATTTGTTCGTCGCCATCAGTCAACGCCCATTGACCTCAATTAAATTGTTTAATCTCAAACACTCTGCACGATTATTATTCACGCTTCCATTGTGAATTAAGATTATAAGAGTGTTTATAAACGTTGGTTGGTAGCCATTATCAAGGTATGCAGAATAAATCAGCAAATCTGAAATCAAATATCGGCTTCAACAACTTCACATCATCACATCATCAACAGCTCACATAATGTCCCCACCGAAGGGCTCGAGCCTGCCCCACATTGGGGGCGATTAGGCCTTTGTCAACCACGCTGGCCAAGTGAGGGTTGGTCGACTTCACACACAACCTAAGAATTTCTTCATAGGTGTGTGCAGGTTTCCTCACGATGTTTTCCTTCACCGTAAAAGCGTCGATTAAACGTACATATGAATTCAAAATTTGAAAACATATTGGTACGTGGCGGGGATCGAACCTGTGCCTCCCGGGTGGGAGACGACGCTCTTACGCACTGGCGCACCACCGACGCTATCTTAACTTGCCTTGTAAATAAAGACGGGGAGCCCAAGTTGGTTGAGAAATACAGCCTTATAATGTTCGAGATTGGTTTTACTAGTTATCTGAAGCATGAAGGAGATAAAGTTTCGTTTATCATAAACTTTTTGACGAAAGTATGTTTCAAAAAGAAAGTCTCCTTTCGAAACTTGGTAATTTCAAGATGGGGTATCTTGAAACTACCAAGTTTCATAAAGAGACTTTCTTTTTGATGCCGAATTCAATGCGTAAGCACAATAATCATCATAAAAGCCTTTATAATTCGACCCACAGCTGGGACACAAGGCCTTTCCTTGTCATCGAAGGAGGTTTAGGCAGTAGTGCACCACGCTTGCCCAATGCGGATTGGTGGACGGAGTATAAGGCGATCAATACTCCTTTGGTGATCCATAAGTCACTTTCTACGACACCCATTAGAGGATGTAGGGTGATGCTATTCTACTACGAGGCTAATAAGCACAATACTTAATCAACTTAATTTGAAATGTTCTATCGCTAATAAATAAAGATGACGTTCAGTCAGCACCATTTTGCACGCAATGCAGAACTATTGTTCTTGTGCAAAACAAAGTACATCGGAGAACTGAAATACCTTTAACACATATTTAGGTAACACAAGAGTAACCAGAAAACAATGGGCACTAACGGTGTAAACAAATGCCGTTACAAAAATGTAGCACAAGGAGCATTTTTCTTTGCAAATATTTTAAATAAATAATCATGAGGTAGGTACACAACCTAAAATAGGACAGAAATGTCCATATTTAACGCGATGAATTTCATTTTAGTGTGCATTAATAAAAGATAATAGTATATAAACACTTTCTTTGTATTGTCTTTTCAGTTCCAGAAGGTAGTGCTGTTTACACAACGTTTATCTAAATGCATGGTTGTTCATCCAATGATGGGCTGAAAATTTTTCACCCTAGTGTTTCGAAAGGCACGTACATACTATCAGATGATGACAGTTGTAATAGAGTCACGTTAAAGAATTTAACTGATACATGAAAATATCTAAAACCAGGCTAATCTTTGTAGATTGATCAAGCGATAAGTATAATTTTCAATATAAAAGTCGAATCTAATTCTATCGAATTCTATAATCGTCTAGAGACCAAGAATTACTTCAAAGAACCATACTTATACTATTTTTAAAGCATATTTTTTATTTTAATATTATTAATTTTATAATAAACTTCATTTATAACCTCCATTAGAGCCCATTTTGACTAATCACAACACGTATAAAATTACCAGGAAATAGTGATAATTTTATATAGGTAATAAAATTTATACCTACTTTGCGTGGACATCGGCGTTAAATAATATTCATTATTTTGTAATAGGCAGGCCTACTAAAATAGCGGCAAAGGTAAACCACATAACGGAGAGGTCATAATTAATCGAGCGGTCAAGTTTTATGTAACAATGCAATAATACGGACTTATTATAATTTGATGACAATCATCGGAACTTAACCGGTTGTTAAGTTGGCCTCCGTACATAGTTAAAGTTAACTATTTTGTCTGTTTAGTGCAGTGATGATGGAGCAGATTATCGACATCTCGCATGATGAGTACCTTGAAACTCATAAAATTAAGACTATTAAACTTGGGATATTTTTATTATTTCTTCTTCAATATATATGCAGATGTTTTCAAGTTCTTTTATTCTTTATTGCTTCTTTTTTAATATTTTAGTGAATATTTTACCACTAAACGAAGATATTTCATAGTCATCTCACGGTCAAAGACTTCGACACACTTATATGAGGATATTAATGTTAAATGAAAAAATGAAAATGAAAAAGCTCTTTATTTAAATGGAATTTGCTAAGTACTTTAAATCGTCAAAAGCCCTACCACCATTTCGATTTTCATTGTTAATAATAATTTCGAATCAGAATAAACACCATCGTGGTGGAGTGGTCAGTATAGCTGCCTACACATCAAGCGGTCCGGGTTCGAATCTTGGCAGCGGCAAATATTTGTGAGACGAGCACGAGTGTTTGTTTGCGAGTCATGTTTGTTTATATATTTATTTAAGTTTATTTATAAAAATATTTAAAATTATTATGTATATTTAAAAAAATATACGTTATCTAGTATCTATAACACAAGTTCTTAATGATACTTACTTTGGGATAGATAATTGATGTGAGCGTAGAAGTAAATATATATAAGAATAGATATCAATTAACGCTGATATAAAAATATCGGTACCTACCTAATGACCATTCGGTATTTTAGTGAACACGCAGTAAAAGCTTTCGCCAACAGGCGTGTTATTAGCGGTCGATAGTATCGGATGCATTATTGCGATAATCTGTTTTCAATACAATCCCATGTCCATTCGATTATACAGAGTAATATTGATAAAATCTACTCCGTAGTAAATTCTATCAATATACCGTTTATAGATAAATATATCCTGTATTTATCAATAAACGGTTTTATTTAGTTAACAATTCTCACAGATTACAATCTGTCGCGTCGTATTGTAAAACGGCGTGTCATACGATTCGCCTGTGACATATGGACGGCGACGAAGCTATAGAAGTAGAACATTTCCATGCTTCCTTTAAAAGCTAAGTTAATACTCTAACCTACCTATATAGCCTCGACAATTAGTATATTGACACTTGGTATATAGTAATTAAATATCTTTCTGTCCATTGTGCATCGATGTCCGCTAGCAGCATCACTAAATTAATCTCATAAGTGGTCAAAGGTTGTCACGTTACACAACATGTCGGACAGTATGAAACTGTGAACTACCAAATGGTTATAAATTGTCTTATTATGTTCTATAAACAGTACGAGTCACGCATCTTTGCGTTTTTCTGCTAAGGTCTCCGTTGAAGTAGACGAGACGAGTAATCTTAATCTATTACTTACATAAAAAGCCCAGCCCAGCCCATACCCTTGGACTTAGATAGTTGAAATTTTGCTCAGAAGTACTTTTCATGATGTGCACAAGGGTTAAAGCCGGAATTTTTGTAATTCTATAACGGGTTAAAATTTTAGTATATATTTTTATTTGTCGTTTTTCTAAATAAAAATCGTACCGTTTTCAAATCGTACAAAAGTCTATAAAGTTTTTTTTGTGACCATACTTTCATTTTTCTCAATGGTGTTGACCGGGCGGCTGAACCGTACCACTGGCAAGAAAAGGTTTATCCAGATTCCTTATCTTCAGAATGTTCTCTTCAATGCTTAGAGCTCTCTGCTGATACAGAGGTCCCGACTACGATACCTGTGATGTTTAAGTTAACATGGCTTTTTTAGAACCAAAAACCGCCTATAAACTTATAGCCAAAAATAAACCTAGTTTGTGACGTGGATGAATTCACCCAACACAGAAGTGACAGCCGTGTGAACCCGGCAGCATCACATAGCATCACCCTATATCCTCCAATGGGTGTCGTAGAAGGCGACTAATGAAACAGCAAAGGGTTATGGATCATCTTAAACTCCGTCCACAAATCCGCATTGGGCAAGCGTAGTGGACTACTGCCTAAACTTCGGTGACAAGGAGAGGTATTATGTCTCAGCAGTGGGTCAAATTATAAAGGCTAATATGTTATAATATGATGATGATAAGTGACATATTTCTATTTTGACACTCTCACATGACAAAAGATAAAATATAAAAACATATATTTTACATTGGGAATACCTTGATGTATCGGTATGCAAACGTGATCATTATAATGCGGGCGCGGAGACTGCCGGCCGATGCACCGCGCCGAGTAATCGTGACTTACCTACGTTGTGTGTTGTTTTACGCTCACGTTCGCCTGACGTGTCGATCGGAAAACACATATAATACACGTCAATTTTAAAGTTTACCAAAAAATACGACCTCAAAAATATTTACAAATAACTACAGGAGAAACAAAAACCATGCTTTAAAAATTAAAACGAATGCTCAAAATACTTTGTAGTCATTATCTATCACGAAAATAAATAAACATTAAAATTGCAATAATCTATTCCGAATAATCGATATGTCGTCGAACTAAGCGAAATTCAAAGGTAACTATAGAAACCAGATAAACAAAATTCTCGGGATATAGGTATTGTCAGTAGTAGACTTATTAAACATATACCACCTTATAATAAAACATAGACTAAAGTTGCTCAAGCAATAGTCAAGGTTTAAAATTGATTCTGTCACTTTTAACTTAACCACGATTAACTTAAGTACAAAACCCCCGATTTCATTACTGACTGATGATCAAAATTCTTTAATGAAAAAAATAACAAAATAAATAATTATTGTTTTAAACATCTTACAAAAAGAAGTGAAATCCCACTAAACACCATTTTCATGTAAAATGTTCCCCAGACGAGAACATAATATGACTTGTAGCGCCAAGCTTCTAAGTCTACAAATCCTAACTTCACAAACTCTACACCTTAGTCCTCTAACTTTACAAACTCTACACCTTAGTCCTGTGCCTTAGTCAAAATGTGTGGCGTGGCCATTTTTTATGTGGCTTGTAGTAACAAAAACTATTGTATATCAGAAAAGTAATAAACATTGAATACAATTTTCACCTTATGTGACGGTAGCGAAATAATTTTTTCACCTTACGCCCATGTGACAGTAGTGGTATGAAGTAAAATAATGTGTGCATTTTTTATACTTTTTATTTAATATTCTATCAAAATATGTATTTTGGAAGTCGGTATATCTTCAATAAATATTTTATTTATTTTATAGGTATTACACATTTGTGTCAAACAAAACTTTAATATCTTTCTTCGGTAGGTACTCTTTTAGAGTAAAGTTCGCGTTTGCTAACAATTATACTTAACATATTGTACAAATGCAATAAAAAGTATATACTATATATATACTGGGTGTAAAAGACATGAATAGTCAAACGAGAACCATGTATTCTATACATAAAAATAAGACATATTTCAAAAAAAATATTGCTGGGAAATGATTTTTATTTTTTGGTGTTAAAAAAAATTGCAAATTCTACCGCGCAATGTAAAGGGCTCAACTCGCACGCAACTCGCAAAACCGCGATGATTTTGCCAGACGGCGGCCCCGTTCGTTAGTGTCCGTGCGCATCGAGTGAGCTACATTGAACGCTAACGTTTTGAAGCCATTTCTTGTTATGAAATACTAAAAAAAATGATAATGTTTCTTTAGACAATTATTTAGAAATAACGTATAGAATACGTTTTCATAAAAAAAAATAAAAAAGAATTATGACTTTGACCTTCAATAAAATCGTAACTATTAATTTCCCAGGTATAGTCTAAAGGAAAAAAAATGTTATGGTGGTGAGCAGAATACATGGTTCTCGTTTGACTGTTCATGTCTTTTACACCCTGTATATATTATATATACAAAAGTATACTCGATTTTTATTAGATTGAAATCGTTCTTGGAATTGTCACATTAGGGACTTATGGTACTTGGTGTAGTAAGAAAGAAACTCAAATAATTTTATATTTACCAACAGTTGCCATTAAACCTGAATTAATAATTAATCTTTGACCACAGAAATTTGATTGTGGGCATACAAAATAATAATGGATTGATCCACAGAATCGACGTGCTCTTGACATTTAGGTAAAGGTACCCAGTATTGATGTGAGCGGTCATTGCTCATGCTGCTAGCGTTCACAAGGTCAGTGTTAGACGCTGATTTACATAATACATATAAAAGGCGATGTATTTAGTCGTTTCCTATAACATAAAACTTACTACATAAATGCGATATCATAAGCGAGCTAGAGATCCTGTCTAACACTAAATGAAGCGAACGAAAAGTGAATAAATTAGGAGTGGACTGTTTAAATATTAAAATAGTATATTGAATGAAAAATGGTACAAAATACTATTACGGGTGTGTTACTTAACTATCGATAAGTAACACACACCTAGCCCCTGAGACGTTGACAATAAAAAGATCTCTGACAAGAACACTAATAATTTTGAACATATAATGAAAGCCAAAAGGAAACTTAAAACTATGGCTGTAAGGAGGTCCGCAACACTAACACTGTTTATTGTTGTTTCTGTTACTATGTTGGGGTACTGTATGTCCTAACTGCCAGATTTAGCTTCAAGTGTAACCAAATGTTATTTATTATTTATTTAGACAATTCGGGGCTTTTTGCGTCACTGCGACCTATAAAGATCTATTGTGACTAGCCTCCAAGTAAGTCCTATTGAGGCCTTACATGTACTCCTTTAGCTGGGCCATCACCATAGTATTTATATGACTATGTTAGCATGGGTAGGCTTCATACCCCATGTACCAAACACCTTGTATATGTATGTATATGTATGTATTTACAGTCATTGACAACACTAAAAAATTAACAATATCATTACCAATTATGACAAACTGAGGGAGTTTCTCTCGCTGTTTTTTTGCAATGCAAATACGTATATTAGACTACATATTTTTTCTCTTCTAGCCATAAGTATAAAAATTCGATGATTTTAATGTATACTTTCGTATTCATTTGGATAGAGACTTTTGATTTTCATTTTGTACATGGTAGTGGAAAATTGAATAGTTCACATTTCAATTAAATCATAACCTTGACCGTGAAAGGACAATAACAAATCGCTTCCCGGCAAGAAAAGTGTCACAACACATATTAGGTACAAAATGACATAATCACAGCACTTAATAGCGCATATTTCATTTGTTCGTCTGCAAAAACGTCATTATTATGATGCGTATTGTTAACGCTAGGTGGCACAAAGTTCTCTTTTTCACGGACCCGTTTCGCTCCGATCACCGGCGTGAACAGTGTCACATTTGTGTTAATACAGAGTAGAGGTGTACTGTGTCGCCAGAAAAGAGTATTATCGTGTGATGTGACTTTTTATCGGTAAATTTTACGTTGAAATATTAGAAGTATTACGAAAAAGGCGACACAATCTGTGTTATGACTGTATTGTTGACGACAAAACATTGTAAATATTGCCACATCATACAAAAAAGAGACATAAACTGTAAAGTGTCTCTTTTTTTGACTGTTTTTGATCTATATTTGCGTTTTAAATGATGTTTTAAAAATCAACACAATACGTGTTATGTCATTTTTGTTGTGTTGTTTTATAAAAATTACGAGTTATAATGTTGTGTTGAGTTTTTAATTCTTTATTAAATTGAACTCAATCTTAATGCCACGTGGCGTATTTTTTAATGTTTGTTTATTGAATAATGTAATTTTACTTACAGTGTAAAATAAATAAATATAATATTACGCCCCGATGTTTTAGTGGTTTAAGTACCAGGCCATGATCTTGGTGTCCCGTGTTCGATTCCCGGATCGAACAAAAAATATTTGGATATTGCGAACTTTGCTCTGGTTTGTGATAATGTATGATTCCACGATTGCAGTGTAGACATGAAGTCAATGATTGAGGGTTTTGTCCTGTAGTGGGACAGGCTGATACTTTACATTTAAGCATGTTTATCATCGGTCTGATTATCATAATACAGTGTGAAATCAGACGGCCGCATATCAGCTGTCCAAGGATCCTAAGGTTTCATTTTGTTTTTTAGGTCTGGATACCTCTACTTCAAAAAAATGTGAAAATAAGAAGTACGAAACTGAAGATCAGAACATAATGCATTCGCAATGTTCGAGTCCAAGCATAATTGCGGATATTAGAGAACCTTCTTGTACAGGTTTCTTAATATTGAAGTGATATTTAAATTATACTCTTAGTTTATGGTTTGATTAATCAATTATATGTAATTGTTTTAGATGGAAATACAGCATTAGATAAAAAAAATGTTTGAAACGTTGAAGTTATTAAATGCGCCAAAAAAAAGGCAATCCCTATGCCGTGACAGAAATGTCAACTAGTGATTTTTATTCATTGAAGCGTCTGTCTGAGGATATAGGGCTAACTACAGCAAAACCTTTTTAGATTTCTGAGGTGAAGATTTTCAAACTGTAGCAGGACGATCCTACGAGGATGTTGTTTAAATCATAAAGACGATCAGTTCCCCGAAACAGCTTTAACGCGAAAAAAAAATCTTAATTTTTTGGTAATTTTTCATGTTTTAAGACCATGTGAAAGAGAAAGTATTAATTTACTTATTATTTTTTATTGTATGTACCTAAGTTTTGACAGTAAAGACAGATTACCAATAAAAGTACGTATACCTACTATTAAGTAGGTGATGATTACATTAAGGTATGTTATAGAAAAATAATTCATCATCATGTTAGTTATATGATTAATTCTTTAATTGTTTTCGGACAAACTGTAGTAAGACTGATTGTTCATTAGGGAAAAACTTCAGAAAGTCGTTTTTGATGTTTTTATTTTATTTTATAGAAAAGTTTATAATTTGGTTACTTTTTCGTTTTGTTTTATTAATATTGAAGCCTTTTAAATAAAAAATAAAGGTGATTTGATAAACATTTAAATGTGTATTATTTTTTAAACTACAGATATTTTAATCGAAAAAACAGTCATAATATACATCAAATTAAAAGTTTCTTGAAAGTTACTTAAAAAAAAAGTGATTTTGTTATTCAATTTCAAGGCCTATAATAAACATATAAATAAGTTATATACATATAAAATTTCAATTATCTTACTATTATAGTTTTTAAATTATTGATGTTTAAATGAACAAAAAAACATTCAAGTTACATTTTCTCGAAACAGCTATTTTTGTATTATGACACTTTTTTTGCCGGGAAGCGAAATGTATATCTATAAATAGAGAATAACTGCAGGAATATTTTTTTTACAAAACCTTATAACTCGTAAATAAGATTCTAAACAATAACTTGTAATTTTTTATATCTGATACTAACTGCCTAGTCATCTTTGTTTGTCACACTGGTTACTGAGCGCTCCGCTGTAGCCTTTAAATGATGAGTAATAGCTACTTATTTATGAAAAAAATATAGCTTACAATATCTGCAGAGTACGTCATTGAAGTAAAACCAGTGAGTAAAACTTATTATCATTGTGAATATTCCAGAAAACCAGTACAAAAAAATAAACATACAGACAAGACAATGCCGCATGAAACATAATTAAGTGATAATAATTTATTAGATATTTAGAAGGATTTGTATTTACTTACTTATAATGAATTAGACTTTCGTACATTATTTCCTGGATTGAAGTTATAGGTACTTTTTTTAGTGTTTCCACTTACCTACTTTTTTGGTTTGGCATGTAGCTCTACAAGAAAATTATGTAAACAGGCTTTTCTTATACAGTTACTAGCGACCCGCCCCGGCTTCGCACGGGTGCAATGCTTATGTAAATATGCATGTATTATACATATAAACCTTCCTTAAGAATCACTCTATCTATTAAAAAAAAACGCATCAAAATCCGTTGCGTAGTTTCAAAGATCTAAGCATACATAGGGACAGACAGACGGCGGAAGCGACTTTGTCTTATACTATGTAGTGATGTTTGTATTTTCCAACCCTACGTCATGTCTTATTCCATTATTCCGCTTAAAACTTTTTGCTTTGAGTGCTTTGAGTAATATCACAGATAATGTTAAACTATAGTAGTACGTAAGAGTACGTACCTTATATATTCTTTGTCTGAACAAATATACAATTAAATACATGATTAATAATTGATATTCTTTTGACATTAAGCTCACTTAATCATCTTTACTAATATAATAAAGAGAAAAGATTTGTATGTTTGAAAGGCTCAAAACAAAGATTTTATAATTACTAAGGTTTATAAATTGGCATCAAAAAAAACACCAATGTGGGCGTAATGTGTATGAGTGCGTGAAAAATAGTACAGCAGTTTGTCAGTTGCTGTCTTTTCTACGTCACTGACAGGCCGACTGAGGCCGCCAGCGTGTACGTGAAATGGTCTCGTCTATCTATTTCGTTCTAATATACGTGTTAGTATGCTCTTTCTCTTTCACATTGCCCATTTTCCTATATCTATGCTCAAAAATGACTGTAAATGAGTAACATAAGCTTTATTTTATTGCAAAAAATATATAGGCACGCAGACAAAGTGGCGTGCGGAGCGCTAGTTTTTTAAAAAATATTCCTTTGCACTTATTGCTGAGTGTTTGAACAACGAGCCATATTCCCAATTTACAGACCAAGACATTTATATTTCATCTTTCTTTATATTTCAGATTACAAATAAAAATAATACTTACTACAAACAGTAAGATTACGCTTAGAATGTTTATTTCTTTAGTAGCCATTACAGAATGCATTTTCCTTGTGCGGTTGTGGCTGTACCTTCTCACCCTAATTCTAGCCACGTGTCAGTGGAAGGTCCGTCCACTAGGTACCTACTATTTCGTAACTTGACCTTCTTTGCATCAATAATGTAAGTTCCAGAGTTCATCGCTAGCGTATTATAACTTTAAACTTTGATTAAATTTTAAACCTTTCCATTTGCAAATGTTAGAGACTTCTTACAGTTTCCTTCCAATCGAAGTTAAAGCATAAAAGAAGCAACTAAGAAGTTATATTGCTTTTAGGTTAAAATAGAATAGTCTTTATTTGCAACAGTCATGGTTTAAATAGAGGATATTATATGTGAAACGCCAGAAGTTCTTCAGAGATTTAGTGACACAATTTCTTTACATGGATACCTTAGACAAAGGATCCAAATGGATACCCAAATTAATATTGTCAACAATAAATAGAACATTATACAAATATGACGTTTAGTGGCCAGTTATCAGTTTAATGTGGATTATGCCATGATTCTCAACAATATGTAATGGAACTACATGATTCCCTATAATCTACTCATTACGTATTTAAATTATGATTGTTGCAAATAAAGACTTGTAGTATTCTACTCTAACCTAAAAGGAATATACTTAGCGACTTTTTTATACTTAACTTAATTAGTAATCTAATAACATATCTAACTGCCTATAGTTATTTTGATAAGCCATCGTTTTCTGATTTTACTTCTTTCTAAGCTAACTTATTCCAGTATTTCATGATTAAGAAACTTAATTTTAAGAGCATTTTGAATCTCTAAGTCGAACAAGTAAATTATTCTAAAAAATATAACCGCAATCAGACCTAATGGAAAATGTACCAATGACTAGATGTTTTAGAAAACCCAATAACGTGTCATCTGAAAAACCCAATAGCAATTTTTTTTCGACCAAACTGTCATTATATTAACATTAATATGTTACAACCTACTTATAGAATGAAGCTGAAAATAGTAATACACAGACATTGTAGAATTAAATTTGCTGCTTCAAAATAACGTAATAGTAGAATGTAGGATATACAAAACAGAGATCGTTATAGGTACCCTACATATTTATCATATTCTTTCAAAATCATATTCCAAAATTGAAGTTTCAGCGATTTAAGTTTTGACAAGTCAAACCTAGGAAACTTGTTCAAAGTCTGATTCTCCAATTCAAAAGCGTGTCAAACTATGATGAACTAAATCACAAATTTCAATCATTTCAAACCATTACTAAGCTACCTGTCCCGGGTTCGATCCACTGGGTAAAACTTGTGCTGGATTTTGTCGGTGATATATTGTACCTTATTCTAAGTCCGTGTATCTAGTTGTTTTCTTGAAACATAGAAAGCTCTTGAAGATTCCAGTAAAGTGCGTTTTTATCGGCCTTTTCTTAACTTGGTGGATATCAGTTGAACGACACTGGTCGTTCAACTGATATCCACCAAGTTAAGAATTATCCAGCTGAATCTACTCGGGTAAGTACTGACTTACCCGAGTAGATTCAGCTGGATAATTAATCAGTAGGTTCGCAATGTAATATATTTCAATAATAACCAAAAGGCATTGGTTAAACTCCGAACAAACCAGTCCTTCTGCGTACAGACTAAAGACTGTATAAAAACATCCAAGATGGTAAGCTTAACGTTCACGTGAGCTATTTTGCAAAAACAATGGAAAAATCCATTTCAATGTCTAACTAATTGTGAAAATAGAAAATAAATTGCATTGTTGAACAATTGCGGGCAAAATTGAGGCGATTACGGCCCTTTATATGGCGATGTCGTAAGCTGGCAGCTGCAACGATGGACACTGCTCCGTGCCTGCTGGTGCTGGCGCTGCTCATCGTGCAGGTCTGGGGCGGACCCATTGTGAGTTACAAATTATACTCCTTGCACAACATACTTGCCCTCCCTGTTCTTAAGGGGGCGACCTTGGCCATACTAAGCGGAGCGTCCGCGCATGCGTAAAACACTCAGAAAACACGCAAAAAGTATTAAACTTTAGATTTTTCTTCTAAAGATGCTACTTTTCTCGAATATTTAGATAATCAAATTATCTACAAGATGAACAGTTTAAGATAAAGCTCCTGCAGTTACCGAGCCATTTCACTTTTTTATTTTTTAAGACCATTTTTTCAAAATTTATCGTTTGAAAATTGCATGTTACCCAGTCGTCGTCTTAACCTTAATTAAACAAGACTTCGTTTTGCAACCTCATCTTGCGTATGTGTCGCTTATATGCGGTAGCTCCCATTTGTTCTAGGGAACATGACGCCATAGGACAAAATACATTTTTTGAAACCCTTTCCTTGCAGTCGGGTAAAAAATGTGGTTATTAAAAAAGACATTAGTTTGTTGGTAAAAAGGAGTTTCTCTCTCTCTCATTTGATAATGGGTTTTTCCTTCCTTGCCAGTCAATTTTACACCTTTGTAAAATTGACTGGCAAGTAGTGGCTGTACATGCTGGCTTAGAAGATGCTTTGTTCACTCTCGTCGCCAATTTGCCATAGAGCTTTCTCAGTAATACGTCACTTTCATACAACATAATTCTTTCATTTAAACGGTCCAACTTTAAACGATACAAACTGCTAATCGATTGACAATTTGTCTAGGCTCTCAGGACAGCTGTTATACCCAAAAATCTCATCCATCTGGGTACGTAAAAATGCTTACCAATACGGCCATGATCTAGTTGCACCACGACGTCCACGACGCGGAGTCCCGGCCGTTGCTGCCAGAGCTGGGCTCCCGATTGGCAGCGCACCAGCGCGAGGTGGAGCCGCGACTGCCGCTGCCATCATCGCAGGAGATCGAGGCCATCAAGAAGGTCGCCCAGATCCTCATCATGCTCGGAGAACAGGTAGTCGGGTACGGTTCTTTTACAACACGCTAAATGATTGTGTCAGTAACTTCGCCGTGAGATTAGAAATGATAGTGTCTTTTTTAACCTGACGCGCTGTTAAAATTTTGAAAGTTAAAAATTTTAACAAAATTTTAACCTCACTGACAATGAGGGATTTTCTAATAGCTGTGGATTAATGTGTAAAATATTTGACATTGGGTATTATCATCAACAGCCCATATAATGTCCCCACCGAGGGGTTCGAGCCTACCCCACATTAGGGGCGATTAGGCGTTAGTCAACCACGCTAGCCAAGTGCGGGTTGGTCGACTTCACACACAACCTAATTTCTACATAGGTGTGTGCAGGTTTCCTCACGATGTTTTCCTTAACCGTAAAAGCGTCGATTAAACGTACATATAAATTCTGTAAATATGCCAATTGTAGTGTAGACAACATTGACTCGAGTCTGTCAGAATATTGTTTCAAATAGGTCTATTTGAAACCATAAACTTCCTTCGTAACATAAATATTAGATAAACGTAAGGCAAAATCCTTGAAATTAAACTTCTAAGGTTCCCTTATCTAAATACGACCATCTAACTCTTCATTTGGCTGTCAAACAAGGTCATAACCAAGTTATCCTACAATATTTTAGGGAACTTTAATAAACCGAGTGTGAACACAAAAATGATTTTGAGTTTCAGAGAATTTCTAAGCATAACCACGGGCATAACTTACCTGAAGGCCTACTCTATTAATCGTTTACCGTATGTTCTGCTATATCTATCCCTCTCACTCACTATGAAATTAAGATATAGTTGAAAGAGACATAATAGTGGCCACTATTACAATTACTAAATCATAATTTAATAAATATCATTTCCATCTTCAGGTAATCCCGACAATAATTGGTGACCCACCATCACCATCAGCCAACTGCGAGGGAGCGGACCCACCCAATGATGCTGTCAACCCATAAAACGAAACTTACTTATTAACGAAAATAAATTTATTACTTACACCGCTTAATTTATTAATGTTATGTTTTTAGTAAACGTATTTAATAAATCTTAAATCTTACACTATTTCTTTGCCTCCACTTACATTTTAGAAGAAAAAAATGTGAACTTTGCACTTATTGTGTAACAAGCATTCACAAAAACTTACACGTGTATAAAGTTTTCGATAAATCCGCTTTTTATGTGATTTTTGTTTTTCCTATCAAACCGCACCTTGTATTTTAAAGTTGAAGGTTACAACTTATTACAATACAAGAAAAACAGCTTAATTTTGTAAAGTAGCTGCTATAAAGTCGATACTAAAGACTATAGTCCTCTGGTAAGAGTAAAACATATGACTCCCAAAGTCAAGCATGGTTCAATGGTCAAAGTCATTATGGTCTAGTTTGTGGATCGTACGGATATCAGAGTGACAGTTCATGAACTAATTAGCTTAATTCCCAATTTCCCAACAGGGCAGAATTGGCAGATTGGTAGGAAGGTGTATTCTAAGTCCGCTAGCAACCACCATTTGCTTACAAATTCACAATTATGACGTCAATGAACTACAATGTCAAAGTCTAAGATGCTGTATGCAATCAATTTGCTGCCAATTTGGTTATTTGTCTTTATAATAGCTTTACAAACAGTGAATGGCAATCTGCAAATGACATCAATGTACATAACAATCTCAAGCTTATTGACGATCTTGCTAGTATTTTACCGATTTATCATCAATAAAAGATGATGAAATATTTTATTGAAGGAAAATTTTCGGTCGCCCATCTGAATACCGACCGCGCACTCAGTAGCTTAGTTTTGGTGATCGTTACGAAGAAAGCAAGACTGCGGCGCCATCGTACTCCTTTTATAAGTTCCACTATAAAACTTAAAATATTCAGCGTATGTTAACTATAGGACTAATCGCTTGATCTCCAAAACTCAACATCTACAAATTCAGTTAAATTCAAAGCATGCTTTTTCTTGTTCTATCTACGTTAATCACTTATTGGCTGGTGTTAAAATAGTAAGTTATTAGTTAAAACTGGTTAAAACTCTTATAAATAGAGTACTACCTAGTTTACATTCTCCATGTGACGTAAATAAAGTAAAGTTACGGCTTGTATCCACTACTATACTACACGACTAAAACGTATGGACAAGCATTACAACATAATAAGTGTTTCTTCTACATAATATTAATTATTATAAACTCTAATCGTCACTGGACCCAAACAATCTCTTGAGTTTTCGCTGTAATTTTCTTAACAGACCACTCCTCCTCAAAATGTGGTAGGTCCACCTGACGGTAATGTAGTAGACGAGCTCCGAGACTGACATCAATGAGAAACCAAGCAGCAGTCTCGTCTGGCACCCGAGGGTAGCTGAAAATATTTTTTGTATTTAAGTTTTTGTTAATTCGAACAAAACATCTTCATCTAATAGATAATATAAATATTCCTATGAAATATATAAATGTATACAGACTGCAGACCTATCCAAGAAATAATGAACATGGTGGCTAAGACCGGTTAAAGCTAAAGGAAGACCAAAGATGATATGACCAAGAAAAATGTAAATGTTTAGATGACAGCTGATCGACAAGCATGGAAGAAGAAACTTATGAAGACGGGAGTTTCTCTCGAGTTCTTGTTGTAAAACACGTGTTGAGAGACTCCATTTTAAACCTCAATCAACCGTACAATTTTTGTTACTTTAGTTACATTTTCACTTGACATTCGCAAAATGCGTACGCTTAATGCGACGCGACGCCATTAATTAAGAATAGAATAGAAGTTACGACGACCACAATTAAAATTGGGAGGACAGATAGATGATGAAGATGACAACGATATAATCATCCTTATACACCATGAACATGTAGTGTTCGTTAACTGAAGACAATATTGGTGTACGTACGTAGCTGAACAAAATAATAGAGCTAAGGGATACTTGTAAAGAATAAAGACGGTGTAAGAAATTCATTCGAAATTAGTCAAGCCTTATTTTTGAGATTGCTAATCTATTTCCCCTTTAAAATAGTTTGATAAATACGTACCAAACGCTTCATACCAGCTCAAGTTCACTTCGACAGTATACACTTGGTGGTTGAGGGATTGGTAGTAAAACCGCACCACGCTCGTGTTCGTCAGCGATACCCCGACACTGTTAACAAACATTCAAAGTATATAAATACAAGATCTCAAAATAAATACCATCTAAAAGCCAATAACGCGAACAAAGAAATTTGGCAACTTTCAATCACGATATGGAATTCACTGTCATTCCTCTTACAATCCTGTGTCATTCAAAATAGACGTGAAGAACACCTTAGCATTTGCATTTTAGACTCCACATTTGCTTGCCACTAAGAACGGACTCATTTGCTAGATTTTTTTTTATAATGTTGCAATGAGCATGAGGAGTAAATTAACTACGTTTCTATTCTTTATCTTATAACTCCATTCCACCTGGTGAAGCAGAAGTGGAGTCCAAATGCGAAGATAGCTAGGATGACGGATAAACCGCTGCACCAGCCACCCCCACCTTGCTGCTCTGCAAGGTGCTCCTTTACTCCTCTTAAATGAAGGGTCATTTGGATTGTAGGATTGTAGGAAGGAGGGAACACATGTGCTAGCAGTGAAGTCCTGTACGACGAGATATGACTTGCCAAATTTCTCCAAATTTACCGACAAACTGCGGCTACCTTTACAAAGCGAACTGCTTTGTAAAGGTAGCCGCAGTTTGTCGGTGACAGTGACATTGTAAACCAGCACGCGTTACCTTAAACGACAGGGAGATGGTGGTATTAGGGAAAAAAGCTCCTCAGAGCACTCTCCGTGGTATAGACGATGGAACGCGTTCAATTACGCAACATCGCCTCGCAATTACAGAGGCTCAAGATGGTTGGTAACCTCTTCGTCGCCCATGATACGAATCGCGCGACGCTGATAATATCCAAAACATCCAGTAAGTACTTGGCGGAGCCATCCCACTTCTCTCCGCCTGTCAGACCAATTGTACCCTAAGAACAATCGCCATGCATAGAAATAACTTATTTCAATTCATCCCCTGCTGTGTTCAAAAAGTAACAGAGAAAAACCACTCATTTGCTATGACAAGTCTGCACAGTGGAAAAATCGTGACACTCGTGAGCCATTTTACGCTACATATAAATCTCCATTCCATGTTAGCAATTCTTAATTTCCCAAACAACAAACTTTTGCTATTTGCTTGTTGTATTTAATATTTATTACAGACTGAATATGAGGGGTTTCATTCAACCAACCTATTTCATCCAAAATTATAAAAAAAAAATATTTTTACAAAGTATTCTGTATAATATGGATACTTTATGATTTGCAGTAACGCGAAAGTACCTATCTGTTGTATTTATAGCGTGCGGAAAACTTTCAGTCTCCCGAACAAGTGACGAAGTTCTTAGTTTTAAGATCAGCGAATTTTCCCTACTTCAAACCTCTGAAAAAGTTAAATCCTCTTAAAATTTGACTTCGTAAGGTGAATTTTTCTTTAAACTCTTTTTCTCCTCTAGCGGGGTTGGATTTATTATTCACACTTCAACTTTTCAAGTCAAACCATACTTAACAAAGTCGATTGTACAGACAACAGCACGTTGGGTTACCACAAACTGTCAAATTTTCCCAATCGATTATGCACTTTATATTGTCTTAGGTTGAAAATCGTTTGGAGAAATTTGACAGTTTTGTATAGCCCGACGTGCTGTTTACTGTACTTTAGTGAAAGACGACTTTTTCACTGATTAGGTACCTACAAACTATTAACTATTTTACTCGTGGACGAAAGAACTAAACCTTTAATTATTCACTTATTTTTGAAATAAATACAGATAGAAATTTCAATCAAAGCTGTCCGCACAGCGATAAAATATTAATATAATATAATATAATATAATATATTTTTCCACGCTCACACCAATTATCTAGCCCAAAGTAAGTATCATTAAGAACTTGTGTTATGGATACTAGATAACGGACATTTTTTTTTTTTTTTTTTTCGCGTTCAATTTGAACGCGATATTATTTATCGCTGTGCGGACAGGGCCTAACAGAAACGTAACTTTGACAGCGTTTGTGTTTCATCTGCGTTCGACTTGAAATGATTTATCGCGATCGGGGCCCAGGTTCGTTACTTAGAAATGTACGTTCAGGCGAATTTCATCCTACTTTGTATAGAGTGACTGTAGGAAAATGATCTTAATGTGGGTCATTATTCATTTGGTCGACTGTACATGCTAGGTTTTAAAACAATGAATACTTATTAATCATTTATTTCAATTAATTCGTTTCTGGCGCTTCGCCGGCCGCTGCCGCGGCACGTTCGCTCCGCTCGCTCGGTTCGCGCGTATAGGTCTCAAGACTAACCTAACCTAAGCCAATGTTGTTGCAGTGGCAGTAAAATAAGAGCAACTTGTTTGAGGACAGGATTTTTAATACTTTAGATAACTATACAGGAAGACGTTTTTTAGTAGAGTGACATTGGCACAGACAGACAGATATCAAATTCTTAAGTTTGAATTCAGGTGTGCCCACATTGACAGCAAGTAGTTTCAACACCCCCCCGCAATGTGGACACCCTGTATGTGAACCGTAAAAGACAAACCAAAACATCTTAACTCAAAAAAAAAAACACTATACAACACTTAAACACACAATAAAAAAAATACACCCTATATAAATCCATTTGACACTAACTGTACACACATTACTACTAATACATACAAAGATAAAACACGATAAAAAAAACTGTACACGACTAACCTAACCTAAACCTAGAGAGCTGGCACATTTGTTGTGCTTAAGCTTCGGCAAAGGTTTGGTGAGTATGTCGGCTATCATGTTGTTTGTGGGTATGTAGTGTAGTTTTATGTTGTGATTTGTGAGTGTGTCGCGAACGAAGTGGTGTCTTATGTCAATGTGTTTCGTGCGTGAATGGTATGTGTTATTATGGGCGAGTTTTAATGAGCTTTGATTGTCAGTGTATATGTCGATGGGATGAGTGATGGAAAATACTTCGTTAATGAGCGACAGAAGGTATATGGCCTCCTTGCAAGCGTCAGCGAGAGCCATGTACTCGGCCTCTGTGGTGGAAAGCGCCACGGTTCGCTGCTTGCGAGCTTCCCAAGAAATGGGTGAACCGCTCATTAGGAAGACGAATCCTGTGTATGAACGTCGGTCCACAAGATTGTTTCCAAAGTCCGCGTCGACGTATCCAATAGGGCAAAACTGGGCAGTGGGACGAAATACCAATTTGAGGTTTTGGGTACCTTTTAGGTACCTCAGGACTCGCTTAGCGGCCTTCCAGTGTACCCCCCCGTAATGTGCATTGAATTGAGATAAGTACGAGACGGCATGGGCTATATCCGGTCTTGTACATATCGCAATGTACATTAATGAGCCGATGAGCTCTTGGTACGGGACATCTGCATTTTCATCCTCCTTTTTAGGTAATTCCAGTTTTAAGCCGGGTTCTAAAGGTGTGGTAACCGAAATTGCGTCTGACATGCCAAATTTATTCAATAACTTTTCGATGTACTTTGTCTGATCGAGAGAGATACCGTCTTGACTTTGTTCTATTCTCATGCCAAGACAATCCTTGCAGGTTCCAAGATCTTTGACAGTAAAGGCCTCTTTAAGTGCAATTTTAAATTGATCCTTCATAGGTACTATTGCTAGTGCTGACAATGAAGAAATCATCTACAAATACGGCAACAATAAGAAGATCGTTGTCTTCTCGTCTATAATACAGACAATGTTCGTTGGCCGTCTGTTTGAGTGAAAGCTTTTGCATAGCTTCACATACTTTGACATTCCATTGACGTGGAGCTTGTTTTAAACCGTAGAGGGCTTTCTTTAAAAGACATACTTTTTCTTTCGGGTCAGTAGAGAAGCCTTCGGGCTGCTCCATAAAAATTTCCTCGTCTAGATCGCCATTCAAGAAAGCAGTTTCAACGTCGAGGTGGTCTACTGTCAAACCGCGGTGAGCAGCGAATGCAATTAAAAGACGTACAGAAGATAGCCTAGCAACTGGAGAAAAAGTTTCACCGTAGTCCACTCCGGCAACTTGAGTGAAGCCTTTGGCTACTAGTCTTGCCTTGTACTTGGTTACATTTCCACTGGTATCTTTTTTAATTTTAAAGACCCATTTACACTTGGTAGTTTTTCTACCAGGTCGATCTACAAGAATCCATGTACCGTGCTTCTGAAGAGAATCGAATTCAGCTTTCATAGCGTCAAGCCACTTCTCCTTTTGAGGATGATTCATCACTTCCTTGTAGGTTTCGGGTTCCTGATCTGAGGTAATGTAGAGCTTTTCCTCATATCTCTGAGGTGGACGTCTGTCTCTCATTGGATATCTCCTTTGAGATTCAATTTCTGGCTCTACATGTTCAGACTCAGTAACAACCGGTGAAGCCGCAGGAGTCGTACATTCATCTGAATCTGGCAGGTATTCTGCAGATGACGTGTCCATCGTCGCAGATGATGTACCTGGTTGTGACACAGGAGGCTGTGGTTGTGCTTCGGTATCCAGGGGTACATAGACTTGTTGTGGTTGTGATGGGGAGGAAAGTATTTCGCTACATGAAGGTTCCGGGTTAGACATGGTTGTCACGGTTTTGTTTTCTATGAAAACGACGTCTCTCGCTATTATTATTTTGCGAGGATTTTTGGGGTCAATAAGCCTATAGCCTTTGCTCTCGGTCGAATAGCCTACGAAGATGCAGGTTTACGTTTTAGAATCCAGTTTGGACCGTTTTTCTTCTGGCACTAAAACATGGGCTTCACAACCAAAAACCTTTAGATGAGAGAGATTAATTTTCTTTCTCGTCCAAACTTCTTCGGGAATCTTGTTCCTTAAAGCTTGTGTAGGCGTACGATTCTTTAAGTAGATCGCGGTATTTACCGCTTCACCCCAATACGCTAATGAAAGATTACAATCCTTCAGCATAGATCTGGCTTTCTCTATAATGGTTCTATTGCAGCGTTCAGAGACACCATTCTGGTTAGGCGTGTACACTACCGTGGTTTGATGTACAATACCGTTCTCCCTTAGAAAAGTGCTCATATCTTTATTGATATATTCGCGCCCATTATCAGAACGCAGAACTTTAATTCGTTCGCCAGTCTGGTTCTCTACTAAGTGCTTAAACTCTACAAACTTACTATAAACCTCCGATTTTGATTTTAATAAATATCCAAAAGTTTTGCGACTAAAGTCGTCTGTAAATGTTAGCAAATATAGGGCACCGCCCCACGAGTGTGTGCTCATAGGCCCACAAAGATCGGAATGAATTAGTTCCAGGATCTTACTCGATTTACTAACGGAACTTTTGAAAGGTTTCTTAGAGAGTTTGCCTTGTAGGCAAGGAATACACTTCTCTGTAAATCGATCGTTATAATCTATGCCTATACATTTATTTCTTAATATTCGCATAGTGTTGGTATTCAGATGACCAAGGCGTCTATGCCAGAGTTCAGCGGAGTCTTTAGTAGATGTGTACAATGCATTTGATTAGTCCACATCTAGCCTGTACATACCTTTATAGAGTGAGGCTGTGGCTATGACTTTCCCTGACATTGGAGATTGACTTTTATTTGACAAAGTAATCGTTGCGCCTGACGATGTAAACAAAACATCGTAACCATTTTGTACCAATTTGCTTACAGACAACAAGTTTGTGGCGAGACCAGGAATATATAAAACGTTTTTGATCTTATATACATAATCGGAAATATTAATATTTACAGTACCTCTGCCTTGACTAAGAATTTGGCTCTTATTCGCAACGTGGATTGGAATAATGTGAGGCGAGATATCCTCGAACCAATATTTCCAGTTGCTCATGTGTGAGCTGGCACCGGAATCTAGGAACCAATCTTGTGAACCTGTGGGTGAAGGATTATTTAAACAAGATGAAAGTGTAAATTCTGATGTATTGTTAGAATAAACCTTTGCTGAAGCTTGTTTGTTTTTATTCCTACAATGCCTAACTAAGTGCCCCGATTTCTTACAAAATATACAAAACAATTTTTTCTTCTGTTTGCATACTAGTGCCGAGGTTGTAGGTTCTTCACGTCCTTGGGTACTGGTAGTGTGCACGCGAGAGTCTTCTTTGAGGAGTGCTGACACTACATTTTCCGAAGTGATCTTGACGTTTGAGTGTTCAAGCGTCATGACGAGTGGCTGGTACTTGTCCGGTAGGCCGGCTAGCATTATTATGCCTAGGAACTCGTCTTCTACACCTGCTCCTATTCCAAGTAGCTCTTGCTGTGTAGCTAATGAAGTGTTTACGTAACCTTGGATATCCCCATGAAATTTATTGGTGAGTAGCTTCTTCATAAGCTGAAGTCTTCGCGTGAGACCGCTGTCGGCATACGCCTTCTTTAGACAGTTTAATGTGTCGTATGCGGTTTTCGAAGATCTTATGACCGGGTATATCGATTCTTCACATGTTAGATATATTTTTGCTCGTGCTTTTGAGTCCTTTTTCTTGGCCTCTGGGTCATTTTCGTCAACTGGTCGTATAGTGACATCCCATAGGTCCAGATCAGTCAGAAGACATTCTATTGCAAAAATCCATGTATTGAAGTTTCGACCATTTAATTTATTTATGGAAATACCTGGTGAACTGTGTGCCGGCTGCTTGGCCGATGGAATAATATTTTGATTTTCCATAGCACTTTACGCTTTCTCACTTTTTCTTTTTCTTTTTCGTTACTCGAAACGCAGGCCCATAACCTGTTGCAGTGGCAGTAAAATAAGAGCAACTTGTTTGAGGATAGGATTTTTAATACTTTAGATAACTATACAGGAAGACGTTTTTTAGTAGAGTGACATTGGTACAGACAGACAGATATCAAATTCTTAAGTTTGAATTCAGGTGTGCCCACATTGACAGCAAGTAGTTTCAACAAATGTTATACCTACCTAATCGTTGTTTGGATGTAGCAGTAAAAAATTCCACTCAAGCCACAAATAATCACAGAACTATTTGGAAATTTACCATTAAGAGTTGGTAAATTTTAGGTTTTACCGAAATATCTTAGGATTTACCTTGGTTCGGGGTTTTACAGTAACATATAAATGTTAAGATATGATAAACATTTATTACAATTAATAGTTTTTTGGATATTCACTTAAAAGAAGAGGGCTTTCAGGAACCAGTGTAGGAATGTTGATCGTATGCGTTGGGTTATTGTTACTCACGAGAACAGATTCTTGAAGAGCTTCTCGGGGTAGATGTAAGTGGAGTAGTAGAGAGCAGTGGTATGGAGGACGCGCGCGCAGTCGGGCGCACAATGTAGGCACTGCTGGGAGTCCTGTAGCTCCTCATCAAGGCCTGGACGTATTCCATTCCCAGGGAAGTAATACACGAGTTTTTCTGTAAAAAGGCTATTATGGATACAGGGATCTTGACAAACAGATCAACGTATATAATCATGATTGAATTAAAACTTTTTACGACCTATATAAACTCTCTTTACATCTTACTACGTGATATGTTTCTTCTCTCTCGCTTTCTCATGAACGTAATAAATAATGCCTATACATGACGCATCCTTAAATTTTTACCTTTGTACAAATCTCAACTTAAATTATTATATTAAGTATCTACTACACTGCGGCTACTATTGGTGCACATATTTGCTACCTGTTCTGTGGCATACCTTTATGTTTGTTGAGGCAAAAAAGATGTTCTGAAGTGCAGACAGTGTCGGTGTGGTTGGGCAGTAGCGTGAAGGGAACACAGTTGCATAACGCCACCGTGGCCTGCTGCCGGCACTCAGTCAGACACCACGAGTAGCTGGTGCGACCACTGCGAGGACCACTCAATTGTTTGATGCGGCAGCCGCGCTGGTCACATCCGAGGATTATGTTAATATTTTTAAGGCGTTTCTGTCGTCATAACAAACTAGCTGGTGAACTTAATACTCCACCAATACATACTCTTTATTGAAATTAAAAATACATAGGATAAATTGTCAATTACATAGTTTGCAAGGGCGAACTTATCTCTAAAAGAGATCTCACAAATCTAATTGGAAAATTTGACCCGTCCGATTTGTACCCTCTGACCTTTTTTTCACGACAATTGTTTTGATTTTTGGACATGCTGAAGAAGTTTGCTTGACAGCATATATTATCAAACACGTTATAAGCTTTTAAATGGCTTTCTAAATTCAAATATTTACGAGTAAAGTATATAGGTCTCTAATGAAATCTTTAACTCATTGCCACAAAGTTAAGCTGTAGGAGTTGGTTGCGTCAGCCGTTCTTTTTTCTTCATTGATATAATAGTTTTTTTTATTTATTTAAAAGTACTCTTTAAAGTCCATTTTTTTCTATTAACTTTCAGTCTCGTCGTTTTAGTTAATAATTAACTTCTTGAAGAAACCTAGTTTTGCCTCGATGGTATCTAAATTTTTTTTTGCACGAGTTGTTGCAGCGAAAAAAGTGTTACAGTGCAACAACGGTCCAATATTCTTACCCATTCTTCACTATAGGTACGTAGGCTGGACGAGGGGTACTGTGCGTGGGCGGTCAGAGCAAAGTACGAGGATGAGTTGTATGACACCGGGTACATTCGCACCGAACCGCCTTCCAGCAGAGGGTACTCTGCTCCGTCGAATAACAACACCTACCATTTGGAAGAAACAAAAAAGAACATTAAAGGCGGGCCCAGTTATGTATCATTTGCCAGTTCCGATCAGCGTATCCGTATCGCCGACGCGTATCATCGTCGCATATGTGGACGGGTGATGACTCGCGTATCATGATACGCGATATTGATACGCCGCCGTTATGAGACGACCCGTCCTATGTCATATCGGTTTCGCAGCAAATCGAGGCGTCCACAACTTGATATCGGGCTTCATACGCTGATACGGATACGCTGATCGGATCGGGCAAATGATCATATCTGGACCCGACTTGCATCAACCGTCCACATATGCGATAATGATACGCGTCGGCGATACCGATTCGTTGATCGGATCGAGCAAATGATCCATATCTGGACCCGGCTTTATCTGACTCACAAACAGTGGAGGAAAAAAACACTATTCATGGACTCAAATAATTAGTGTTGACATGACAGTAAGCCTATACAAAACAGTCAATGTAATAACTCAATTTAACTGCTTTAACTTTTAGATACCTCGTAATCAGTCTTGCAAAACAGATCCTTAGGACCATTTATAAATTCTTACAAATAAAACTGAGC
Organism: Elophila nymphaeata; assembly: GCA_955850985.1. Taxonomy (NCBI): domain Eukaryota; kingdom Metazoa; phylum Arthropoda; class Insecta; order Lepidoptera; family Crambidae; genus Elophila; species Elophila nymphaeata. The sequence goes on along the minus strand of OY039066.1, from coordinate 22,294,089 downwards.
TTATTGGGGAACTACGAGTAAGTTACTGTTGTAGTTTGAAGTTTAAACTCACGAGTAACACCTGCTGCGCAATAATTAACATTACCATCTGTGACGTGTCTGTATCTATGTCAAAAGACATGCACCACAAAAATAGGGCTTGCCTATTACAGCTTAAATATCTAATTCATAATTATATTCATAGTTCATTTATTCATTCATAAGCTTAGAAAATATCAGTACAGCCATGATTCGCCATATTGGCACATGAACATATTAAAATCTATAAAAATTTCAACAAAAAAAACTTTAGTTATATTACGAACCTAATTCGTAATGATGTTCGATTGCATCAGATCGAAAAAATTGGGATAAAATCTTACTAATTTTGTTTTCAGTACTCACATTAAAACCAGCGACAGGTTTTCTGACAACAGCAAATTCATCAGGGTTCTCCGTCACCACCACTGACAGTCCATAGTTCTGACCCATTACATTCAATATTTTTGGTGGAGTTTCAATGTCTTCTGGTCTTTGGTACACCGAAAAAACAATAATCAATGACTACTCTATTGGTCACCAATTTCGTTATTTACCAATAATTTATTGTGACCAAATGTAACTTGACAATATTAAAAGTGGTCGTTTCCTATGAAAATTAGATAGACCCTATACAATCTAAAACAACTTTTACTTACTGGTATCTAGAGTTGAAAACACAACAAAACCCGAGAGGCGTCACTCGAATCGCGAACAATCGGTCACATTCCACGTTGTGCCCTTTCCAGGAGCATCGCTTCAGCATACTCGAGCACTTCGGAGAAAACTAAGATCAATCAAAACCCAATTAGGAATCGGCAGTTCTGTGTTATACTACCAATAATGTTCTCTTAGAATTGAAAGCACTACACATCCTATTAATATTGTAAACGCGGAAGTTTACAATATTAATAGGTGGTAGACCCATATGTAGGGTAATCGGGTAGGTACCACCGCCTATCTTATTTCTGCCGTGAAGCAGTTCGCTGTGTTTCGGATTGAAGGGAAAGGTAGCCAGTGTAATTACTGGGCATGGAGGGCATATCATCTTAGTCCCCAGGATGGCAAACGCACTTGCAGTGTTAAGTGACTTACACTTAATATTGCAAGTGTCTATAGGCGGCGGTGACCACTTAACATCAGGTGGACCGCAACCTTGCTTGCCATCTCGTATTAAAAAAATTTTGTATGGACGGATGTCTGGATGTGTGCCTGTTACTCTTTCACGCAAAAACTGTTGAATGGATTTTAATTAAATTTTACAATAATATATCTCGTAGGTACATCAGAATAACATACACACATATAGGCTATAATTTATACTAATACTGCGCAGACGAAGTCGCGGGTAGAAGCTAGTGTTAAATAAAACTACTAGTGCAGATAAAGTTCCACAATGTAGATAATTTGAGGAATTTGATGGCACCACGGTCGTGTGTTCTTTGTAACAATCACAAGCTAAGCTACCAACTGTTCGGTCTACTCTAGTATTGAGTTCAGATTTCATACCTCACTGTATAACAAAATTTTATTGTAGGTTTTTATTTCTCGATGATCTTTAAAGTTACAATGACCTTAAACATAAGCTCCGTAATATTCAAATCAGGATGAACTTCATAGAGGAATCGCATGAATGACAGGTCCATCTTCACTCGCGTCAAAGTAATCAAGGCTCCTAGGTTGATCAGGTTGCTCCTAATTGACACGTTCTGTCTTTGATATGAACGAGATTTGGAAATTCTGGAAAGACAAAAAAAATTAAAATTATTACTCCCGTAAATATTATTGTAGCAAATGTGTACAAACATTAATCATGATACAAAAGTAGGAGTACAGAAATGTAACAATCTGGTTAAACTTTTGTAGCAACACTAATATCATGACAATTTATTATTGCATTTGACGCCGTCGTGGTGGAGTGGTCAGTAACGATGCCTACATATCAAGCGGTCCGAGTTCGAGTCCCGGTAGGAGCAAATGTTTGTGTGATTAATTAGGAACACTTGTTCACGTGTCATGGTGGTTTATGTATTTATTTATAAAAATATTTTTAATATTATGTATATATTTGTCCGTTATCTAGTATCCATAACACGAGTTCTTAATGATACATAATTTGGGCTAGATAATTGGTGCGAGCGTGGAACAAAATAGACATTTAAGGGTCTCCCATGCCGTGGCGGAATGTACAAGTGAAACTGTAGACGTTGTTTAATGAAATTTTAAAGTTTTAATCCTTTGAGTCCATTTAGAAAATTTTACAGATTGTGAGATCGCATCGCACATCGAATTCGAAATAAAGGATTTCTTCTGAGTGTCTTGATTGAGAAACATTAACATTACACAGAAACATTACTATCATCGCGCGATGAAAACGCATCGTACGATCGATTCCTCATTCGATTTTCAGTTGCATGGAACATGTTTTCTCCTACGGTGGCATTTATCCCGTCAAAAAGTTGCGTATGTTCCATTCCAAGGTTCACTTATGGCTAAGCCAAAATTCTTAAAAGAATTAAGTATACCTATTCAGTGGTTTAATGTCTGAGAACACTTATCAACTCATAAAGGGAATGGAACCAATATCGCCTCTTTATAATATGTAAAAGATACGAAAATTGGCTAAGAAAAGCCGACGAACGCAGCTACGGTTCGGCGGCTTTTCGTAGCCACTGTAACAAAGAAGCGTTTCGCTTCCGAGCTAATAATTGTCAGAAGCTTTAGGCCGTGCGCTGCGTTAAGCGGGTGCAGGGCGAGGAACTAGCCGTGGTGGGAAAACAAAAACAACTCAACTAAAGATTCCCCACCACGTTTCCAGGGTCCGCCACGAGGAGGCTTCCGGACGTGGACCCCTTTGGTAACATTACCTAGGTATTTTACGTATTTTGTGAAATTGAGATTACCTCGGTATAATATTTACAACGGAGGGTATTTTTAAGTCAGTGCGTGGCTCACATGATCTGAAGTAAGCAGACGAGTGGACGCCGTCTGACGGTCTTCACATTGAGTCTACACTTGTTTTCGATTCGGTTCTGTTTGTGCATAATTAGTTTCTAAGTGCAGGGGCAATTAAGTATTATATTATTTACAGGATGCACTTTAGAAAAAAGTACCAAATTTATCGTTTATTGGAGCGGTGGGGAAAAGAAGGGGGAGGCTGTTAATATACACTTTTTTTATATAAATTGCATATATTTAAAAAAAAAACAAAATATGATAATTCAAGATTATTAAATCATCAAGAAACAAAGAACAGTGTTTACCTCCCAACTTCTGCAAAATTGACGAATAATGAGTTGAAAATTACTAATTGCATGATAAAAATCCCAAAGACATGTAACAGTCCTTTAGTAAAATGTAAAAAAAGTCGTTTCTGGCACTTCGCCGGCTGCTGCCGTGACTGTGTAGTTATGGTGAATGCAGTGGGTGCCCCAAAGAAGATAGTGGAACAGCACACACGAGGTAAATATACATCTTTTTATTTTATTAGTATTCCTCTGGATTTTTATAGACTAGGTAGGTATGTCGTCATAGCTCCGTGTTAGCGCGGACCTTTATCTACATAACGTAACTAACGGGAATAATAGACTTAAGTAAGTATAGGTACCATATCTACTTACAAAAAGGAATAGTAGGCGTTAAGCGCTTTCTTAGTGATTAGGCAATTGCTACATATGGCCACAGCTGGGAAGGGCACCGCGGTGTCCGGCACGCTGCCCTGCAGGTTGACCTGCAGCGGCGGCCGGCTGTGGTACTCCAGGTTTACGTACACCACCGCTGACACTCCACACCACACGCTTATGATTATTAGCAATGCGTAAAGATATCTGCAATAAGATGCTTCAGCTTATTGTAGAATAATACAAGGGCAAGACTGAATGTTTTTAAACCATATCTACAATAAAAAAATAAGTTTTAATTTTGAAAATTGCCAATATTATTGAGTACTAGCTGACCCGCCACACGTGATTACGGTTAATTTGCAAAAGAAATGAGAGCGTGGACCAAGCAAACACATTTAATTTCTTAAAAATTGGGTCTTACAGAAATTACAGATATACATGCTTCAATTTTGTTTATACCTACATGATGGAAACTTTCAGCGGGACAGCAAGAGGAAGTAGGTACTTACCTGAACCGTAACAGCTACATAAAAATGATCTTAAGAGGTTATCTATATATTTTTTTATTATTTTTTTGCCCTATTTACATATTTTCAAAAAAAATGTACAGGTAGCAAAAATTGCGATTTTTCACACAAATACTTTTTTTGATGCCAATCGATCCTCTTTCTAATGATACTACCTACAAAAAAGTCAGTAGGTAATTGAAAAATCTTTTGAACTTCCATTTACATCCTTATACATACATCCCATACATTTCGTACGAAATCATTGCCGGCCTTAAGAAAATAATTGTGAAATTGAAGTACCTACCTACAAAAAATTAAATTAAAGACTAATGATGTGTAATTTTCTAATTTTCAAAAACCTAAAATACTCGGTAGAAGAAGCACAATTTGCTTTGGGATTCCGACAAATTATCAGTAGCCAGTCGATACGATACAAGATTAAAGTTCACGCAACAATAAAAATGTAAACAAAAATTTGCTATTGTTGCGTTAAGAATCGAAATCAATTATAGAGCGCTGTCCCCCGTACTTTTATAAGAACATGAGGTAGAAATTGTGAAAATGAATAAAATCTTATTAGATAATACCACAGATAATATAATAATATACTTACTTAACATACTTAGAAGTATTTATATCAGTGAGATACTTGATCCCTTGTAAACTGGAGTGCGAGGCGTACTCTCTCATGGCATCACAGAAGCTGCTGCGCAAGATAGCCTCTATCCCCTCCCGCTGTTGCTGACCAAACCTCCAGGGTCTGGTTAACTTGATGGCCGGCTTGCTGAAGCGTTCGCACCATACCTCTGGGTCCACGGTTCTCATTGTTTCAAGCAGTTGTCGTATTTCACAAATTTACTTTCCAGTAATACATCCAGGAAAATTGAGGTAGAGTTCAAGTTTTAGTTCACAATATATAGATTATTCCCAGCAACCTCCAGTAAAACCCCGAACATACAGTTGTGTTTCAGCGTCCCCTACTAAATCTAAAGCCAGTGGTGGTGATGTGACGATTTATTATAGGTATTAGAAAAAAAATATTACCTACTGTTATTATTAAAGGTCCACAATGCACCATGAAAGTGACTCACCTGATGATTGACTCTTACTTAACCCACGAAATTAGACTATTATAATATTAAAGTGTTCTTTGATACACAAGTTTCGTTATTATTGATTGTTTTTACTATAGTATTCCACTTAAACCTACAGTAGCGTGTCTATATTCAAATTAAATGCATTCCTCGTTACTGCATATTTGATAAGTGTAAAAATACGAGCAATGTATTGTGTCTTTTTGAGTTAACAGAATTTTTATTTAACAAGACTTGGATTATAGAACTAACATGACATTAAACTAGTGTCAATTTAGTGTTCGTTGGGTGTCCTTATAATAAGATAGTTTATTCTCTCACCAAAATTTGGATCCTATTTGAGTAGATAAATTTTTGACTGTACTGTACATGTATTATAATTGTATGTGGGGTATATTAATTACAAATTATCCTATACATAGAACAATTGTAAGCTACAGAAAAACATCGCCTTTTTGGCAAAAAAAAGTAACTAAGCCCCAGACAAGTCTATATTATACGACTAGTCAACTCTGGCGTGACTGAAAACAATGATTTTATCACAGTTAGGAATCATTGTCAGTGTATTCAATAATTAATGCAGGACTTCTATAATTAATATGGCAGAATACTAATTAACACGAAACATTGCTGTGGTAACTCTTTATTTAACGAACCTTTAAATAAATACATTGTTTTTGTAGAGCTGACAATACGTCAAAAATAAATATGGTAGTAATAGGAGCTCTTTTTCGAAATGTTGACTCTACATTTACAATTTAAAAAATATAATTACAATTTCATAGATAAATAACTTTCTGTGATATTCATTTGCTTCAAAAAATACATAAATGCATATATTACATAATAATTTAACTACAAATAGTTACTACGATTTTTTTTTACAAGAAAGTTAAGGCGGTATTCCCATTCGAGTTGTAATTATAGTGATCACCAGAAATCTTAGATAAGACTCATAATAAATTAACTTACTTTAGAAAAAGATAAAAGTGTTTTGACTTTATATTGTAGCTTTAAATGGATATTTTTGCTTCCTTTTGATACGAAGTAGATACCTAAACGACTGAGGCAGCTGTCCTCTTTCGCATTTAGTGAAAAACAACACATGTTTTAAGTAGCAAATCGCTATTCCAAATTTAATTACATAAACCTATTAATACAAGTAAGCACTGGTAAGCAAACATTGCAAATTACCTTTCAAGTAAATTATAATTTTCATTATCAACCTTTCGAAGGAATTACCTACGATTCATCCTCTAGCAGTACCTATTCCACCAATACCCCTAACCTGAAGAAAAAAAACCGGATCTAATTGTGCTTTCTTAAATGTAGATACGATTAATATTATCGTCTAAGAATACTATTGTCGCTTGAATTTGATGATTAGGTATTATAAAATTGAATTTGCATAATTTTTATAAACCGTATATTTTCTGATTACAAAATTTAATAGATTATAAGATTTAAAGAATAAGTTACAAATCAAAATATTATGTGAGTATTAATAAATAGCCCAGTGCAATAAAACTTTCTTTTCATATTGCTCCTGTCAACATAGGTATACATGTACACATACATATCATCATCATCATAGGGATTTCCCTGGATTTCCATAGAGTCATAACAAGCGATAGGTACTTATTTTGTGTCGATCAGTACGTGTTTGTATTCATCTTTGTTTGCCGCCTGTCGATGTTAAAATAGCCTACCTTCGAAATCTTATTTTTTACCTAGCTTCAGATGAAATGACTAGTGATTTTCTTTGGTTATAAGCCCGCTACTGACCGTGAGATTAGTTTTTTTTATTGTCACGTTCGTGTAGCAAATGCAACTATATTGCCGATCACTACTCTTCTGGTTAGGGTATGGTGAAATATAGCTTAAATCATTAGATGATATATCTTAAACTAAAGTCACCTTTGGCGAAAGAAGCACTAATAACAAATAAATTATCCGTTTAACGTAAAGCACATCGAGTAACCAAACATAAAAATTTAACATAATAAAGCATTTTGCTACTAAATAAAATCATTGATTCACGATTACATCGGTGCAAATTAATCTAAACTTATGTTTAGTATATTACATTAACAAACAATTTGGTACAATAAAATTAAACATATACTTAAACAATTATTTGGTACTATCAATACAAGCTGTTGAAATAGGAAAAAAAATTTATTTGAATCAATTTATAGGTATGTACACAAATTGTATTCTGGAATAATTTTTATTTTTGCGTTTACAAACGCGTAAATATTAATACTAGGAAAATGCACTGAAAAAAATCGACTTGCGTAATGGTCAACGCATCCGCCCGGATTGTGGAAGATGCGGGTTCGTGTCCCGCCTGAGGCAAGTCGTTTTGTTTCAGTGCATTTTTCTAGTATTAAATTGTATTTTTTTATTTTTAAAACACAACTGTCCCGTTAATTGTGCTACTGCAAAAATAATCTAATATCTACAACAGCACACTATTTTATTTTTATTTAGGCCTTTAGGTATTTACAATTTGCAAATATTGTCCTTCTTGTGTGCATCTAGAAATAGCAGTAAAGCAGTTAGATCTTGCTCGTGTACTTCTTATCACTTACGCCTATACAATTAAAGCATTCGAATCTTAATACAAATAATACTTTACAACTTTATTTTACAAAACTAAAATTGTAACAACGACTACTAATAATCCATTAGTATAAAAGACACTTCTTACATCAGCCGCATCTAGTACTTTTTGGGAGCGATAATAATAAAACAAATATTCTCTTAATTACATTATCAATACTCATTGGTTCTCATTTCTTATTTCATTCCAAAAATACCATCAATTTACTCTACAGCACCGTTCTTAGTTTCCTATCGTTCCACAATACTGATTGTTGACTTACATACAACTCTGTAATGTTCAATAATAGCTCATTTAAAAATTCCAGTAAAAGATAGTAAAAGTTGAGTTGCTAAACTTTTGTAATTGGAAAATTTCGATTAAACTTCAATAGATGGATTGGATATTGAAGCCGATTGTAAACGATCTGCCATTCAATCGATAGTACGATTTCACGCGTTTCGTAGCTGTCACAGTCCATTAGTATACCACGAAAAAATATTTATCATTGCTGCAACTTGCCCATAAAATCCACAAATTAAAGTTTTTTGCTGATTGTATTGGAGTCAAACGAAATGTGTGAAACCGTTCTACACTTTTGAACTGACACAAATTAACAAATTACATTCTTAATTTCTTCATTTTGCTAATATGTATTTTCTGTACCAAAAGTAAAGTACACATACCAATATTTTTGAAGGATTTCATAATATGAACCTCAAAAAGGCAGTGTTTTATGAAAAGAGGAGTTCGAATACCTCTCTGTTTAATTCCATTGTTCAGCAGTATAAATAAAACGAATATTGATAGGAACATTCTAAAAGTGTAAATATTGTTATCAAAGATAGGCTTTCGTTTTCAAAAATGTTAGGTACATTCAGTCATACACAAACATCCCAAGAATAGTATAATGACAAATCTTGTTTATAATATTAATAATATTTGTAGATACAACACTCGTTCCTTGATTCACTCAACACTAATCCGCGCTAGCTGTTCAGATGAAATTATTGTTTTTTAATAGTGAAACTGAAAATATCGACGTAATTGTTTAGTTTGTCAATTTTCACTATGTAGCTTCGCATTGCGTGCACTGAAGCTGTAGGTATGTCAGTATGTGTTTTCTTCTTCGTCTTATTTTTTTATGAAAACATGAAGCTGTTGCCGTATTCTTCGTCTTTTCCGATACTCGCCGAGTGTAGGAGAAAGAATAGTGTGCAAGATCATTTTCTATTATACATGAAACTGGTCTAACCAGCCCATTTCTTCAGTGTGATGGTACGAAGTTGTGTCTTAAACTAGACGTGCGTGGGCGCAGCGAAAGCACGCGCTGGCTGCTGTCACAGGTATGCTACAAAGAGAAGCATCGAAAGCAGCAACAGTGACACACCGCTGACGCCCACACGAGTAGACTTGGACAGGATACTCTTCCCTGAAATAAATAAAAAAAACAATACTTTTATCGGTTACCAAACGTGATGTGCAGTTTAATGAAAACGCCGTTAAAATGATAGATGTCGGATAGTAAACACAATAATGTGCTTTTGAATTTTGAACAGTTAATGTTGTCCTAAAGAGACTAATGTATATTACTGCCACAATTTTAATATCTCAGTGTTCAGAACTTCAAATGAAGATTTTACTTTTTTTGTTTCTTATCAACTATAAAATACTTGTTGTAGATTTGTATGCATTAAATTTTAGATTATTCTTGGTACCTATATAGTAAACCTATACAAAAGTAAAAGCATTTACCGTTTATAATCGACCAATTTTTACTTTATTCTATATATAATATAACAGTTAATTCTGCAGCCTTTCCGTGTTTCTGTTAGCATCTCCTCTCACTCTGGGTTGCCTAGAAGAGATTGCTGTTAAGCAATAAGGCCGCCTATTTTATACTGTGTACTGTAATTTCTTCTTTTGTATTATTTATATTGTGTGCAATAAAGTTATATTTTACGAGCGTTAGTTGAAAACGCCTAAAATCTGTTCTCATAAATCATCAGCAGATATTATAAAGCGGGCACGACAACTCTAAGAACCTTGCGATTCTTCTATTACTGCTAAGAAAAAAATAACATAAAATGATATACTAACATCGCTCAGCCATCTTCCTAAAGCAGCAACAGTCCCTTAGGCGGGCGTAACGCGCACAGTCATGGGCGAGCGGGCGGCAGCGACGTGGCCCAGTGTAGCATGTATGTGGCAGCCACGGGAACGGTTCAGGTAAGAAGCGCCGCTCGCAGCAGCAATGGTCGGCTAACACGCGCGTCTCGCAATACTCCAGCTCGCTGCGGCTGCACGCGCCGCAGCCCTCCCGGCTAGGAGGCACTGAAACATTCATAGATACGCTCAAATAAGTATTGATTGAACGGATTGTGGTCACAATTATCACAGCAAGGACGTGTTAATTTCTCGCAAACATTTCTAAGTTTTTGTAAGCCATATTGCTAACCACATTTTAATATTATTCTATCGATATTTGCATTGATTCCAGGAAAAATGTTGATAGATGAAGTCGTACATGCGATAGTTCCATCTTAAAATTTCGTCTGTTATCTATCACACAATGGCAGGAATAATTTTATGACGATACTAAAGGCGTCAAGTTCAACATTCATATTGAAAAATATATTCGTCTAGATAGTAAGCCTAACGAGGCAAGCAGCACCTCGTATCGTATTATAGTATCAGCGTACACGATGAAGACATTACTAACGCTCATAAAATATTAATCGTCGTCCATGTGACAATAAATTACTTCCGTTGCATGGATAAGTTATAAACAGACCTAATATTCTGATATAAGTTCCGAATAATTTCATTTACCTATCTAAAGGAGACACAGACCCTTCTCGTAGAATTAAAATAAGACACAAACACCTAATAAGTTGGTACGAATTCAATCTCGGCATTTAATTATGACAGGGTGTATTTTTCTTGAATTTTCAAAAATTTAAGAACAAATCATTACTTTGTTTGGTTATAAAAATAAAACATAGACAATAAAATTAAAATCTTACAACGCGCACGCCAGCTATCATGAAACCCGTAGGAAATGTTAAAAACTTCGTAAGAAATTCGTTTTCACCGGCATTCATAATGAGATGAAGACAGTAGTTGAAGTAGGTTGAAGCTAATTTAGGTGCACTTACTGCTAAAGGAAATAAGTGAATCGTCCTGTCGGCGAACAGTCCAATGATGAATCGGCCGTCGGAGAACCGTAGCGGAATCGTCAAATTCGTAAGAAGTGAAGACTCATAACGCCCTAATGAATTCAAATTTACAAGCAAGGCCAGGATTAATCTAGCTTAGTCTGTCGTCAGCCGATGGAACACATGGTACGTGACGAGAAACAATGGGTGTCAGACAATACGTGCCATATAGGCCACAACCTGCACTTCTCCTAATGGCTCATCGATTATTGTGTCATCGCACCTGCTTCCTGGACTTTACCGAATATCAAAGCAGTCATAGGAAAATTCGTAGAAAAATGTTCATTGTCTTCTATTTATCTAAAATATATAGGCACAACTGCAGTCGTCAGGTAACATTACTACAAGCCCTATATTGAGGTGCGGAATAACTTATTAGCCTTGCGTTATCGTATGATTTTCTTTTCTTGGATTGTCCTTCAATTGGGTTTTGATATTAGAGTCTTAATATCCTTGTTGATTTGTAAAAATGCGATTTAAGTGTATCTTTTCAAGTATTACATAGCCTCAATTATAGTAGTCGTAAAATTATAGCCTCTTTTACATTTTCATTGACTTTAATTTCAAATGTGACGATTATAAGTTCACATCGTAACATTATCTACTGTCTACTGCATCTAGGTTACAACAAGCTTTTCAGTATCGCTGTCGATACCTGTCACGTCGCTATCGATACTATCATTGTTGCCTACTGTTTCATTCATGGCCTGTATCTGAGCATCTAGAAGTTTACACTCGTTCCAACTAAGTTGACATGAAACAATATCATCGGAGTGAGTCTCTAATGCGAGCATTCATTAGGTACTCGTAAATTTACTGTTTGTGTGACCCGTATGTAGTACACTTTTAACACTATCGATTAGATTATTATAATTTAGGTTTACATTTGCTGTCTTATTTCATAGTTTCTTAACAATAAATTGATTATACCAGTTAATCAGTGTACAAACATCAATAACGGACTTTTAATTAATAATTTTTCATTTTAAAAATTAAGTAAGTATATGTAAATAAGATTTGATTGTTAAATTCCTAACCACTCACTTAGATTCAAATTATTTGTGTTTACATCAAGCGTCTGATAAAATGGTTTGTATTATTTTGTAATCAGCAAGTTCTATTAGCGTCAGGTGTTTTTATAGACATCAATTATGTGAAAATACTAGTTTAATAAATATTACAAAATGAGTATTTAACAATAATAGCAGAAATGAATGATAACACTCGAAACAAATCAACGACAAGAATGCTCTATCTAAAAATTATGTAAATGGAGTATTACACCAATGAGATGTTCGTAACGTAAATCAATTTCAACATTTCTGCTAAGACCTTCCCTTTTTACAAATTCTGTTTATGATCATCTATTTCTGCTGTTTTTGTCTGTCAGTTTATTTCTGAGTGTGTTACGACTACCAAAGATCGACGTGCACTTTGATCAACGGAGCTTAAACACTACTAACGCATATCGATCAAATAAGTAGGTACTTTATGTCCGTTATTCTAAAAGAACAAGGAAAACGAAAGCTGATATCGATTAAACTGAAAAGAATAGTTATTATTTACTTAAACATGTACTGAAACGTATTTAAAAATACCTAATACAGATAAGATTCATTTTTAAATGGCAATGCCTGACGATATTTACTTACGACACAAATTTAAAAATAGTAAATAAAAATGTATGTTTGGCTTTTCTCAAACCCATAATCAAATTCAATTTTTAACCATGACCGTACTGAAAGTTTTTTTTATGGAAAGGGCAAATATTGCCAATGTCACATCTACTTCACGGAAATCGCAAGTTTCTAACTTATAAAAAAGCGACTTGGACAAATCGAAGGTTGTCACAAAAAGCAGACACGCTCCGTGCACACAGATCGCGGCTAAACACCAGAAAATTGTGGGCTTGTTACGTAAACTGTGCGGAGAGTAAGGTCGCTAATCGTTTTGAAAATCAGCATTGATGGCTACTGCTTTTACATAAATACATACATACAATCACGCTCATAATCCCACAAGCAAAAAGTTTAAAAAACTGTAACCCGGCTACGGAAAAAAGAATGGAATGAATTCGGTCAAAATCGGGTTTTTCATGGTTTAAATCGTGGACAACGTTGCCTGGACCTAGTAGTACTACAATAGGCTAACACAGTGCTCAGATAAAGCGTAATGAATGCAGGGCCCTAATTAATGGCCGAGCGTCAATCATCATTTAATCACAACAAGTGTCACTGCCTAATTAGCTGAGTGTAATAGGTGGGTAGCAGAAAATACTGGTAACCACGCCAGAACCAAGGCTAGTATAAAACTCAGGTAGCAGTGACAAGAAAACCCAAATAACGCTAGAGATTTGGAACCACAGAAATACTCTTTATTGTTATGTCTATGTGTGGAACCATTCCATTACCATTCTCTACTTATCAGTTCTCTATAGATCGTTCCTTGGCTTTGTTATTGGACCACGATGTAACATGCTTACGTAGAAATAGCCTATTCATTCTCGCTTTGAAGGCACCGAAGTTGTAATTATCAGGGAACACATCAGCAGGAAATAATTTTTACTCCTTAGCTGTTCGCATTATAAAAGAGTGAGCAAATCGTTTTGTGTGGATGGTTGGGATATCAGCAACATAAGGGTAGTAATTTAACCTGCGTCTTGTGTCCCAGTAATGAAATAGGGCTGGTGGAATTAATTCGTGTAATTCCGTCGCACTCTACAAAGTGTATCCTATAGAAGTATAGAATACCCATAGACTGGCTACTTTTCGGTGATGGTCGAGGCTTGACAGTCTGGCGGCTGTAAGTGTTGGGTTGCCAATAAGTCGCTTAGCTCTTTTTTGCTATCGAATCCAAAGCTGGGCAAGCAAGCAAGGTGATATAATTTTTGAGTTTACAAATTCGTAAATATTTTTAATACTAGAAAAAAAACTCTTAATCTTAACTGGGCGTCAAATATTTCCAAAAATATTTGTTCGGATCTCAGAAGTTCAAATTTCAAATATTTGATGAAACAATGTTTAGCATAAAACATAAGCACCAATCACTGACAAATTTTGGCATAGTGGTTAACGCCCGGATTTCGGAAGATGCTGGGTTCGATTCCCGCCTGAAGCAGGTCGATTTTGATTTCGTAAACATTAACTTACTCACGTATTGGACATGACTCAACCACCATAATTTAAGTGGGTCAGGGGGCCAGTGACGCCAGACGAGAGGGTGCGCCATGAGATCACCCCCTTCGGCTATGGCCTGCGTCGTAAAATGGAAAGGGTACACAAATCATTATATCCAGCCGTAACTAATACGCAGAAAGTCGTGGGAAAGAGTATGATAAGATATGTAATAAGATTATTTCAGCTTATAACAGATATTGCGATATTTGAATTAGTATCGATCTTGCAAATATTGGTCCCTTCCTATCCCTGACTAAAGCGTACCCACTTGTAACTATTTTTTTTATTATTTGAAACGATATTTAATTGTTTGTCATAATTTTATTTGGCGTGAAAACGTTTGAAATATTTTACATATAATTTAACCAAAAGGAAATAAAAACAGCTGATCGGAATTTCAAAACTGAATGTCAGTGTGTCTTTTCTTTAGACTATTTTTATTGGACAATACTTATTTCCTCTAGTTACAATATGTTGAAAAGAGTACAAAACTTTCTGAGTGGTAATTGCTGCCGTACGCTTCAAATTTGTGGTATTTTAATCCTACTTTAAGTCAACAATAGATAATCTAAAGTTAAAGTAAAAAAAGATAACTATTGTAGTTGAGTTAAGAGCTCAATTTGTATGGGGAACATGATTTACGCTTCTCTCCGCTAGTCTAGCTATTCGCGTTTCCTATTCAAATTGAGCTCTTAACGCAACTAAATCAGTTACGATTTTTATACGAAAAAACTTACACTACGGTACCCGTAAGTTTTTTAGAATAAAAAACGCAACTACTTTAGTAGCGTTAAGAGCTCAATTTGTATAGGAAACGCGAACAGCGCCCCTAGCGGAGAGAAGCGCAAATCATGTTTTCCATTCAAATTGAGCTCTTAACGCAACTACAATCGGTGCCTTTTGTATACTAAAAAACTTACACTACGGGTACTGGTACTAATTAACATTCGTATTTGGAGCACCTTGGTCGGTGCTGGGGAAATATTACCGCCTTATTGTAGAGCATAGTAGAGCACGAACAAATAACACATTTATTTTCGTAATGCTTTCGGTGAGTAAGCAAAGTTTTACTTATCATTACTCATCTATATAAAATCAATACCAGGCACTTTATTTGGACTCCTCTCCACACCACACAACTAAAATAAAGTAGGGCTGTACCCACTTACGTTCTTTGTTTGAAAATATAATTCTACCGCATTATCGTCTTTCATATAAATATGAAGTTCTAGATCCACATCTGTGCAGTACTAAGTAAAAAAGCGTGACAAATCCTTCATCAATTAGCCACCCTATTGTCCAATACCAGGGGGACCTTGCGCCCGAAGGTCGGCGGGCGGGACCGCGGCAAATAACATGTTTGTGATGTCAACTACTGCTCAAGGCCAAGAGGTATGTTATTACGACTATTAGGTGCTATTTCGAAAATGTATTTTCGGGGATTTGGCATTGCTGCGACATTAATGACCCACCTCGGTATCGCATAGGTAGGTGGACAATACAAGTTTTGCTAAAAATTGCTAATTGAAAAAGCCTTTTCAAAAATCAGCGGGAACAAAATATCGCTGCTCTTGAAATCATCTCAGGTATTGTTGCAATTCAGCAGAGTGTTACCTTATGTACCTATATTTTGTTGAAAATACTTAATAGAAGTTTTGTTAATCTTGTTTTGCACATACCCCGGGGAAATATATGGAAACTTTTCCATTATCATTTATCTGATAGATGCATACAAAACTGTCAATTTATCTGCCAGATACCATCTAGTCAGAACCTGTAAAACCAGTATGTATAATAGAACTTTTATTTATCTAGTTTATTTAGGTGCTTTTGTCACGAAGTGACATGTCAGCCCCATCGAATCTTAATCTATGTACACATACAACTTAACCTAATTTTTTATATGAGAGTTAATGATGCGACACCATATCCACTATAAATTTTGCAGCTTCGCTAGTTGGTTCTGCAAAAATCTTTAAAAATAAAATAGAACTTAGACTAGATAGGTATACTTATTACATTAGTGAAAATTACAAAACTCTGAAATCATTATTTTTGACCAAGATAAAAATAGTTCCGAAAAAAAAAACAATTGAAAATAAGTTCAAATCCACAACATATAATACAATTTGAAACACAAAAATATTTAGTTGTAATTCGACATCGAACTTCTCTATTATCAAATACAGCTTCTTGAGTATTTACTTATCATAAACTGAAAAAAATACTAAATATAAAATTAAAAAGACATTACGTAAAGTAGGTACCATGTGGCAAACACTGACAGTTTTATTACCCATTGTGTTAAAGAAATAAGATGTAGTAGGGAATCCACATTACAATGCATTTTTATAATGACACTTGTAAGCTTACATCAATCCACACCGTCATGCCTGTATTTACGTTATTACAAGTTATTAGAGGATTATCTTCTTGGTGACATTTAATTGTAGCACAGTTAATCATTAGAGATGACACTTATATTTTTATATGAAGTAGTACACAGCGAGATGTTTCAATGTGCTAATAGCATCCACCATGGTACCTACCACGTACCTACACTTCTTCTTTCACTTCTATCGCAAGTATATGTGACGTCTTACGTCAGGTATTATGTGATATACGTACAGGTGTGTGAGTGGTAGGGCTTTTAACGATTTAAAAGTACTTAGCAAAGTCCATTTAAATAAAGAGCTTTTTCATTTTCATTTTCATTGTCTATCAAAAAGCACAATCCCGCATATTTGTAAACGAACATCATACCGAGGCTTGCATCAATTAGGTGCTAGATCAACTCGTGCGCTTTGATACTACTGTACACTATCAGATAATTTCTGTCTATTTTACCATGATTTTACCACAACATATTTCAATAAAACAACTTTTACGGATTTAACTCGCGTGTAATTAGATTTTACATGTTGATATTATTGCCTGACGTTTCGTAACACTTTTCAGCGTTCGTGGTCACGGGATGACTAAAGATCTAAAGGATGACTCAAATCTAAGAGAACATAATATATTTCAAGTTAAAATTATCGTTAAAATTGAGCAAATACAAGAAGCCATTACAAAATTAACTATTTGTTGCTTCGAATATTATTATAGAATTTTATTTGTAAATACATAGTTATAACTATTGCGTCCTAACAATTAAACTCAATACCTTGTTAATAGAGTATCGTGACAGCCAGCGTCAGTGTCATTTTTCTATTGAACAGAGCCTCAGAGCAGATTTAATGAATGAATATAAACTAGAATCAGCTATGATTTACAATCAATTCCAAGAGTGAATAATTGCAGACACGCAAGATGTACAAACTGACAACAAGAACTAGACAAAGTTCAATAGAATAATAGAGCTAAATATGACATTAACTTCAATGCTTTTAATAAATACCGCTTGCATCTTTTTTGATTATAATGTTCAAGACAGTGTTCAATATTACCGAAAAAGATTGAGGTCAGAACTTTACGATATACATGAACGAACATAATAGGATCTGAGCTGAGTTGCGCCCCGACTTGCGATTATGATCCCCCGCTATAATTTTCAGGAGACCTTAAATATTTTGAAAGTGTTAATATCTTAAAACATTTTGTTGCTTAAGTAAACATATAGTGCTAAATCCTACGCATTGTTGCAGGAGCCGCAGTGGCTCGTTAAGACCAATTAACAAGTCACCGCTATAAATAAAGAGCACGGAGGATTCCATCCAGCTACGTCTCACAAATCTATTAAGAAACGATAAACCGCTCCAGTAGCGCCCACGCACAGCTTGTCTTAATAAATTGCAAGCTGCTAATTTATTGATCAAACTTTAGTTTAATTAAGATCAATACTAAAAAGACTGCTATTACCTACTAAGAAAATTACTAAGAGATACTTAAGCAAGTCAATAATGAAAAAATTTTACATAAACTTCTTTCTGGTTTATATTATTCCTTCGTTTTAAGGACTACGCGTGCTGGCTAACGGTGGTGCCAACAAACTGTGACTACCATTCCCACGCGAACTAAGAAAGGCAACTTGTTTCCTTGTCGCACAATCAAGAAATGTAATTCACTGCCAGCACACGTGTTCCCTCCTCACAATCCTGGGACATTCAAAAGAGCCGTGAAGAAGCACGACGAATGACGACGTTTTGATTACAGTTTTCTGTACGCACATTCACTCAAAAATTCTTTAGAGAATTTCCTGCACGATCGGAGACTAATAAAGCATTAAGTTTAAATACCTATGCAAAATAGAAAAATTGCCAACGGTGTGCATTAATCGTCCTGATTATTAATAATCCCAATGGCTAAGTTCAGACCTCGTCCTAATTTCTGTCGGCGTGGTCCAATTACTGGGCACACGATGGTTGCGTCACACACTTAGCGTTTAGGAAATTGGCTGAAGGCCAAGGGATAATTGTTCTCGAGTCAGACCATGAATTCTTACAAATATAAACTTTTCAAGTTTAGTGAAAATATTTTGGCTAACATCAATAAAATTAGTGATTCTAATTTATCTAATTTATAACCTAATGGTTATAAATAAGAACCACTAATTTAATTGATGTTAGCCAAAATATTTTCATTAAAGTTGAAAAGTTTATATGAAAGCTCACTGAATTAAGAGAAGTTGTAGTTAATACTATACAACTTCTTTTATTTCCGTAAGCTTTTATCAATTTACATTTATAACAATTTTTTGTTTGCAGACAAATCTTTCTGTGAAATTATTATTTAACCACGCGTAGAAATTGCTTGTCAAATTCTTGATTCGTCAATGAATACTAAGTTCTCCTGAATACTAAGAACTAGTTTTGTGAATAAATACATATCAATCTATTGCTTATAATCGTATACTCGTAGTACAAAACTCATTCAGGAATGACCTGGCGAATATCCAGCTAATATCGCATTCACCAAAAAAATTATACCCAAGAAGCCGAACAACCTCGAATTAATTTATTTTATTATAACATGGAGCTATAACATGGCAAGCACACTCTGAGACTATCTCCTTGTAATTCAATATCCAAAATTTTATTTCAATGTGAAGAAAAGAATACTTAGTATTAGTATACTATAACAATACACTCACCGTCATCAAGGTTGAGCTTGGCAGCAGCTCGACGCGCTTCAGCAGTGGTCACATCGTGCTCTATGAAGTACTCCTCGTAGCGAACCTCTAGTAGGTTCTCATCAGGACTCCAATGTTCAGAGTCATTGTTAGGTCGGCTCACGTTCGCGCGGCCTGTGCCCACTGGCTTTGAGGCAGCGGCGTGCCGGACCTAAAGAAGGATTACATATTTTTAATAAATTGAAATAATTTTAGGCCTCATCTTTAAAATATTCTTAAAACTAGCTTTAGCGTTTTTAAGTCCGCATGATAATCAATAGAATGTTAAATTTTATTAAATTAACAAATTTTATTTAATGTGTGACTAAAATCAGAATAATTTAAATGATTCTATTCCATTCCAGCTTAGTTACCACCATGTTACGAAAGTTTGTCACAATAAGAATAGAACAATAGGCTATTAATAGCCTTGCTCTGAAAGATAGCCAGCCAAGGAGGGTTCCGAGTGAAGCTTTAGGCCATTGACTTCAGCTCCTGAAGGAGACGCCTACAAGTAGGTTGAGAAAGACTTGGCGCGGGGTCGCTCTGGTGACAAGGCACACGTAAAGTGCGCCCCCAAGGGCTTAGTAGGGTACCTGTGGGTTTTAGCGGAGTAGGACCGGCGCTGTTCCGCACGATGAGTCCCGCACACGCCGTGCGCCCAGCCAGAGCAAGGTATGGTCCGTAAATGGATTTCCCACGGCACAAAAAAAAATCGGGAGTGGTCTCCCCTTGGCTTTCTCGTATACCGGAAACGTCTCAAAGGTTGATAGAAACCTTATATTTTGATGTCATACATGCTGCATGTTAAATGTTGGTCACCAATCTGAGGTACCGACCACGCACTTGGTTGCTTAACTTTCGTGATTGACATCTCAAATTTTGATAGAAACCTTATATTTTGATGTCATACACGTATGTTAAATTTGGTTGCAATAAGTTAAAGCATGCTCGAGTTATCGTGCTAACGCACAGACACACACACAGACATAATTCCAGAAAAAATATTTTTTGACTCAGGGAGATCCAAAACGTGTAAATCCGTCAAAATCTCGAGGTCGAATTTTTTGACCATTACAAGACTTCCTCTATACTACGTATACGAGAAAGTGAAAAGGTTGAGAAAGACTTACCACCACCTCAGGGACCCTGAAGATGACGTCGGCGCTGGCAGCCAGCAGCGGCGCGAGGACGGCCGCCCACAGCAGCGCGCCCCGCCCCGCCGCCATGACATTGCACTCACCACCGCAGGGCACACCACCTGTCAACAATTGTAATTTTTTTAATAAAAACATCAAGCCCATATACCTGATGGTAAGCAGAAGTGGAACCCAAATGCAGAGATAGCTAGTGCAAGAGGTAAACCGCCGCGCTAGCCACCCTCGCCTTGCCGACGTACAATGTGCTTCTTCACGCCTTTTTTGAATGACCCAGGATTATAAGGAAGCAACACACTTACACACACACATCATTATAATAGATGAGCGTTTGTTTGATGAGTTTAGATCAAAAAGTAAGCGAAGAACTCTTTCAAGTATGGAATGTGCAAATGCAATACAAATTTAATGCTGAATCCTCAAAAGTCTCATCAGGAAATATGGCTATTATAAATGACAAAATAAATATGTTATGAAAAAACCTCCTGGGATTTCTGAGTCTGAGATTGGTACACACTACACCACTAGACGAAACCTTCGACGCAGTTATATCTGATGAAGAATAAATAGATTCCTTTAATACAGCCTTTTTTAACTTCGTCTGAGCATACAATGATCTCAAGATTCTCTGCGAATGATCTCGAATGGATGGAATGGACCTTTCCATGATTTAAAATTTGGACTATTTCAAATCAAATTTGTTTATGGCTGTGTTGTACGATAATTGCTATATTTGTTCCAGATAGCTTTAATAAATAATAATAAATAGGGTTTAAATTAATGTTTTCTTTTTACATATAGAAAATGTACAGCAATAACTTTTAATCTCAATAAATAATAGCATTCGATTTTTTCAAATTCGTTACTATTGCACTTGAGATTGCACTGGTTGACTAATCGCTGGACATAAGCGGCATTAATCCGTCGTATAAATTCGCTTCAAGTTTGCACTTCCAAATATTGCTCATTGTATTTCGTTCACGTCTGAAGTCGATAGAGTGAATCACATATCCAGGTGCAACGAGGGCTTGATGGTGTCTCATGTCCACTATGAGGCAGTTAGCATTCCTGAGGCTATGCAATACGAGTGCAAGCTTTCTACGAAACGCCTTAGGTATTTTATAAAAAAAACTCTTCGAATTCTGTCGACGGTGAATCTTTTCTAAGATCATAGCTTTGTTTTATAAACGCTTTATGTTATCTACAATTTTACTTACTTATTTGTAATAAAAAAATATGAAATTAACTCAAATACGAGTGATATATGTCAAATTACAATTTCCTTCAAGTTTATGTTCAGCTTACGTGTTTAATGTGCTTTCATTCAACAGTATTTGTACCTCATGCAAGCATTGTTGACCGTAAATTTATTTGATATGCTTCTCACGACTAACCCTAGAAACATCCGCTAATGGAATTTAAAGACATCATGATCAGCACACTAATAATGATGTTTGTCACTGCTTACACTAATTTCGTCTTTATAAACTTTGAATAAGACAGCGGCTGTAGAACAGTAGTGGAAGGTTGTACACTTTATGATTGTTTTAAAAATTGAAAATTATAACTGGTATTGGCATCACTAGGTACTTCATCGATAACACGTACTTTTTTGGATTTATGATTTTGATGTACAATTTGCATAAACTTTTTATACAAATTTAATTAAGAACGAAATGAATTAAAAACGTAAAATAACATTTTCATGAATACCTATTACGTCTTATTTATATCGAGTACTTATAAGTATGCGAGTATAAGCACCAACGGTCTATCTAATATTTGCACAAAATGTTAATCTGTTACATACATGTAGGTATACCAGCTGCATTCGTCCATTATTATGTTCTAAATATATTACGGTAGGTTTAAAACCTACATATAGTATCCTTAGGCTTCGTGTCTTCTAACAGTGTTTGAGGTCAGTAAACAAATATTTCAGTTACTTAGCATTAAAATACATGAAATAATGTCCATTTACCATGTCAAGGTCGGGAAACGCTAATTTTGTCTACAAACATGGGTCTTCTTAGTCTCGCTGCTAATTCTCAACAACAAAGTGTTACTGCTTCATAAAATATTAGATCCCAACCATATTGTGGTTGTGGACGGACATCAAAAGAAACCAACAAACGTGTAAATAATTTACGAGGCTTTTGAAGCAAACATTCTAGAACAACGAAATCGCTAGTTCAAATAGTAATAGGTATTACGCATAGATTTGTACTGCCAAACCAAATAAATCAAAATATGAAATTAACATAAAAACAAAACGATCACAAAATTTAGGTAACAATCGGTTACATCTAGTAGTATACATCTGGTAGTTAAGCCATACTGTGCCCCCAATATCGTGAGGAGTTTGACAGCTTTGTTTGAAAATACCTTATTAATGTTGTATCAGTAACGACTTACGTCGGCTATAATTGTCAATTAACAATTATAGCGACGATTTCTAGTGAAAATTCTATCTCTAGTATACATCTGGTAGTATGAGCCATACTGTGCCCCCAAAATCGTGAGGAGTTTGACAGCTTTGTTTGAAAATACCTTATTAATGTTGTATCAGTAACGACTTACGTCGGCTATAATTGTCAATTAACAATTATAGCGACGATTTCTAGTGAAAATTCTATCTCTAGTATACATCTGGTAGTATGAGCCATACTGTGCCCCCAAAATCGTAAGGAGTTTGACAGCTTTGTTTGAAAATACCTTATTAATGTTGTATCAGTAACGACTTACGTCGGCTATAATTGTCAATTAACAATTACAGCGACGATTTCTAGTGAAAATTCTATTTTCATGAAGAGCCTTCTACTACCTACGCTGTCGAATCAACGAGGCAGCATGCCTTACCTACCCCTGAATTTTACTTTTTATCTCATATTCTGTACCTGACTGTGATTTCAACTATAAAATACAGTTCCCTTTCATAATGATATGCACAAAATTACATAACATAATCCTGTAAAATTATTCACAAAATGCAAAGTTACCAAATTTCTTTCAGATAGAACGTTATTCATTATTTGTAGATAATTGATTGTTAAATAACAAAGTTAGTAATCAAATCAATCTATTGTGCTTTAACAATCAGATTAAGTAGGTAGGTCCGAATTGAACTTCCGAATAGGGTTTCCCACCTCGCTCTGCTTAAGAGTTATACGCCACTTTACTATTCAAAAAGGTTTTAAGGAATCCGTCGTTAGATTGAAATGCAAATGAGCATTTCAATCTAACGACGGATGCTAGCTGTGTACCTTAGTTAGTGGGTCAGTGGGCCCGGCATGCACAGGGCTCCAAGGGCTGCGTGACGCGTGCGCCGGTCGCAGGGCCCGCGGACGTGGCCTGGCGCACGACACCTAACTGTCTTCGTCTACTTATTTTATGTAACCTATTTAGCTGTCACTTCCGGATTACAAATTCTCTATAGCTTTTGTAATTTGGTTTTTAGTTAAGAGCGTGCATTCATCGATAACCCAATAACTTTTATTTTTCGTCGTATTATTGTTAG
The DNA here is from genome assembly GCA_955850985.1 of Elophila nymphaeata. NCBI lineage: Eukaryota > Metazoa > Arthropoda > Insecta > Lepidoptera > Crambidae > Elophila > Elophila nymphaeata. Next base: position 22,270,062 of record OY039066.1, on the reverse strand, counting down.
ATACGCATGTCTAAGTGACCCCATAAATACATAGACATTCCTCGCAGAGCGGTGATAGGACCGCGATCTCGAATTTAGACCATTTTTCAAAAAATTATTAAAAATATCTAAGTGCATTTTACAATTTTATATTAACATTTTTATTTTAAGCAACATGTGTATTTTAATATAATAAGTATATTAAATAAGTGTAAATTTAAATACACTGTAGCAATTGTCATTAAAATTTACCAATTTATAAAAAAAAATGGTATCCCTTTTTAATATGTTACCTCAATTTTTTACTTATTTAGGCACTACTGCGGTTGAAAAAGCGTATATTTTCTATAGGAAAGAGAATGTTGGCAAAGTATTGTTTGCCATTATAATGCTTGTATTTCATCTGAAAGATAGCTCGAAACTGCATTTTCGTAAAACTGCGCCGTACAATTCTCCTGGCTTTACAAAACTATAAGTATAATTGAAATATATCTATAACAGCGGTTTTAATCAATAATTAATCTTCATTAAATGTATAATTTCTTTGCAAAGACAAAAATTTCTTTTCACATCACTTCAAAATTATGTCTGAATAAAAACCACACAATGTGACAATTTTGACATAAATCCAGTGAACGCCTAAATATCAACTGCTAGTCCACCGACTTAATTGTCTAATTGATTCCTATTGAAATTTGAAGATATGTTATACCTCATCTCTATACGATATGCAAAATTGGTTGACGTTATGCAGTAATTATGATCACCATAGAAAGTAGAGTGGTCGACTATATATCTTCTTCGGATAAAAGTATAAATACTAATAACAATGATTACTTAAGACTACTTAGATCATAAATAAGCAAGGTTATTCAGAGTTGTTAAGATTACCTGCATACATAATATTGGATTGATCTCACTACTTAATTAAATAAGAACAGATTTTTGAAATTTTCAATAGACAAAATGGAGAGTGAAACAAACTCCACAGTCAAGAGCCTTTTTCTATTTGACATCGAGGGATCATTAGTACATTCTTTAGGTGGGAATCAAATCCGCAAACTAAGTGAACAACCCAAAAATTGGGCATAAGACATAACTAATCTAATTTGTTGTAGTCTTAATGTAAGGCTAATATTAAGGAAACTTGCACAGATCCCTAAATTGGACTAAACGAATAAATATTTTTTGCAATCCGACTTATAGTTTTGAGATCAGCGTGGAAAAGCCTACAAATATACAGATGTATCTACATACAACCATAAAATTTAGCACCCGTGTTTAGAAGCTGGCATAATTAACATACCTTCACAAAACAATTTGCATTTCTGACAATATTACTTATGTACGATGTAGATCAAATTATGATAACTTCCTCTTTTTGAAGTCCGTTAAAAAGCACAAATATATTTATTTACCTTGGCACGCATATCAAAATAAGTATAGTCCCATAGTTATAGGTTCGATCGATTAATCATAAACATATTTTTACGTTCTGATTTTATAGATAGATAAAATCTGAGTCAAGATGCTTTATAGGAACCGAGTTATAGGGTGTTAACGGCTAGACGAAGAGGCGATGACTTTTAAGATAATGGACTACCAAGGTCAGGACTATAACGAGAACTTTTATAGGAAAACTATCTTTATGCGGTTTTATTTATAAAAAACCATTTATTATTCTAGAATAGAATAATTTGTTTTTGTAAATATTGAAACTATCAAGCTATAATCCCGAAAGAGTAGAGTACAATAACATTTGGTTAAGTATAACGAAACGTGTCGCAATATTTTATTATTTATTTATTGAGGGTTACTTAAGCTTAATTTTAGGTTTTACAATAATAGGTGAAGACCGCATCCGATAAAGAAACAAGTATGTAGGTAGGTACCTAAAAACATTCAGTAGGTATAGGTAAATTGTTTTAGAAAAAACTTTTTTTAAAAAAGCTTTTTATTTAAATTCTCTAAAAAGATGTAAATAAAAACAAGTACTTTCATTTGATACCCATACTGTAAAAATGCATTAAAAATAACTATTCCGCCATCTTGGATGGTCCGCCATATTGGATTTAGAAGACGTCATACAGCTTATCGTGTATTGTCATCCAAACTTAACGTGTATGCAAAATTTCAGCTCAATCGGTTAAAAATATCTGCTTCAAAATCGAGTAGCAAGATTCCACCCGAACAAACATATATTGCAAGATAAATAAATGCTTTTAATAATTAATAAAAGCTTTACTGAGACTAGGGTTGGTAGCGTGCGAGTTTCATGTCAGTGTTGCACGCGTCTATAGGCTAATAAGATACTTACCACCAGGCAGTCCGTAACCACGTTGTTTAGTTCCTTAAAAAAGTAATGTACTTAAAAGAATTGACTAAAAAGCAAATAAGAAATAAAAATTTAGTTCTGCGTTTGGGTTGGCCGAATAAATTTAGTGGTCACCTATTTTTTACCCAGTTATAGTTCCGTACGTAGCTAGCTACGAATAAATAATGAGGCTTACTAATTATTTGTAACACAAACCATCGTAGTGTGTAAAACGCGACGCTATACGCCCGCGCATCTCAGTAACCCAACACGCGCGCTCCTTCCGCTGTCTCTTCATCTCATTAGCGGGTTTATTGGCTTTTTATGTACAACACCACCCTCTGATGTTACACGCCGCTCGTTTCAAGTTTCGCTAATTTTATAGATAGAAAAAAAGCAAAAGAAGTTTCTTTTGAAAAAACTCTCTCATAGATGAAACGCTTCTCGGTGACCATTAAATATAATTCGAGGTAGTTTTAATAGCTATGGAAATAGAGATATACTTACAGTATATAAATGGTTATTGTTATGATAATGTTTAAAGTGACTGCTAAAATTTCTATAGTCTAGCAGTAAGAGTAAATTTAATAGTATACTTATGGCATCAATTCCTAATAACTCAACCGTAATAAACAATTTTAATTTCTATTAACATAAAATAATTTTAAGTCCCGAGGCTTTATCTTTTGTGTAATTTTCAACTCTATTTCTAGTCGATAAAGCTCGGTTATTGTCACCGGCTTAAATCAAGAGTAGGTAACATAATAATATTAATTCATAGTTTATCTTTTACGAGACCCTGACCATTCGGACTACTGAGATCACAGAAATAATAATTATTATTTCTGTGACAGATGATTTTGAGTGTAACATCTGTCTGGTCGTTGGTTTTAGCTGGTGTGTTTACTGAAGGATTATTAATTTTTGGGGTTTGGTGCCCCTTTTGTGTAGGCGACAAGCTGGCAACCTGTCACTATTTGGAGGCACTGCATGGCCCATACTGCCAGATGTAGCTTTATGTGTAACAAATTGTTGTCTAAGAGTGCTCAACCCCTCATGGGATTTCGAGCGTGATTGTTTGTACTTATGTATGTACCTATTTTATCCTTTCTGACTGATTTGACTATGAAACAACCTATCCTAAATCTAAGCGTTTATCATCATTATCAGCGAGATCATCATTATCATCAACAGCTCATATAATGTCCCCACCGAGGGGCTCGAGTCTACCCCACATTAGGGGCGTTTAGGCCTTAGTGGCCCGCACTTGGTCACACTGGCCAAGTGCGGGTTGGTCGACTTCACATTCACACACAATCCAGGAATTTCTTCATAGGTGTGTGCAGGTTTCCTCACGATATTTTCCTTCACCGCAAAAGGGTCGATTAAACGTAGGGTCGTAGGTACATAATGAATTCAAAATTCTAAAACACATTGGTACGTGCCGGGTGTGAACCGGTGCCTCCCGGGTGAAAGATAACGCCCTTACGCACTACGCCACCGAAGGTTTTTTTGTACCGACGCTTTTTTTCGAGATATTTGAATTTAATAGTTTTTTTTTATAAAAAAAATCCCGATTTTCGGCTACCTGTTATTGTTGTCTGTATTATTTGATTATTTTTATTTTTACATGTAAAATAATATGCTTTATGACCTCTACCGGAAATAGGTCGACTTAAACTGTAAACCTGTATTACCTTTAATGAATTTATTGCTTAATATAGGGTAGGCAATGAGTGGCAAATGCAGTTAACTTTTCACCAGTTAGGCACTGACAGGTCTCTCTCATTGACTTTCAATGGTATAATAAATCACCCTGCGGATCGAGCGCGGGACAGTGGGTGGTTCAACGTCTTCAAAAGGTCAGAATAACCATAAAAAAGTAAATAAGTAATCGAGTAAATGAGTGCGGAAAAGGTATTAGCAACTGCTTCAAAGCACTTAAAGTGACGTTACTTTCAAAAATTCTCCATGTTACTTTTTAAAACAACCATCTATTGCGTCTGCCTATAAATTAATGTAACTAAGTGTATGCTGGCTGACAGACTAGGAACACTTAAAACATTGTTAAGTGTTCTAGGTAACAACGTTTATATACGAGCCCTTGTTGGTGTAACTCGAGTGTATTTTTTGTTGACAAAGTTGACGACTGATAACAACTTGGCTAAACCAATATGCCGTTGTCATGGAAGAAAAAATTGCTGTTATATTAATATAACTAAATTATTGAGGACCGCAATTAAATATTTAATTGGTGTTAACCAGCCGATGGAGCCAGAAAATTATACTTTTTGTAATTTCAGACCAATTTCGCATTCATTTGGCATTCAGGAAAAACCATTATTCTGAAATTAAAATATTTTTCCTGCACATTATTTTTTTGACTGTACATTTTAGTATAAACTTTCACCATAAATACGAGTACGCCTGCGAGTTTTTGTTTTTTGTTGTATCAAATCTAGGTAGTCTACGTTACTCAAGAATAATGTAGCATTGTAATGATGTAAGAATTTCTTAAATATTTCAAGTGGTTTTTGTGTTTATTCATTACAAACATACAAATCTTTCCTCTTAATAATAGTATTGAAAGCTGTACTGAGAGCTACATTCATCAACGTGTTCATTTATTTACTAATTTGTAGACCATGAGTGCAATTAATTGCAGGTAGTTGTTGAAAAATACAAGAATTTTTTTTGCACCTGATTAACAATAATGACGAAATGAAATATGGGAAAATTAGTTAGAAGCTACTTATAATAAATGGCACATTAATAAAATTTTGGTGTCAATTATAATACGTAATAGTTATCTCTAGTTAGTCTGGCAAGTATCGCAGTGACTTCCTTAGACCACGATACTCAACACCGAATTGAATGATAATCATTATTGCGCAAATTAATTTCAAAGTTGAGGGTTCCGGCTGAAGCTCGTTTCTCTTCATCACTTACCATCAGTACCCGTAGTGTAAGTTTTTTAGTATACAAAACGCACCGATTGTAGTTGCGTTAAGAGCTTAATTTGTATGGGAAACATGATTTGCGCTTCTCTCCGCTAGGGGCGCTATTCACGTTTCCTATACAAATTGAGCTCTTAACGCTACTTAAGTAGGTAGTTGCGTTTTTTATACTAAAAAACTTACACTACGGGTACAGGTGATAGCCAAGAAATTCATTAAAAACAAACTCGAACGCGTATGTATACATACGTTACACCGTTGCAGACAGTTTCTAAAAGTAACAGTTCTCAGTATTTAATAAACATTTATTCATAAGATCCATCAGCTCAGACATTGAATACAAGTACATAATTTTATAGCGACGATAAATTAAATAAACTACATAAAAATGTTTCATGAATAAGTATGCAAATAACCTGTTTTGTTGTGTAGATACGTCCACAGACTTATTTCCTGTAGATTTCGCATTCAGGTGAACATAAAGGGCCTTCATTTAGCTCTTATTGAGCGCACCGTAGGGCATAATCATGTATAAGGTTATTGCTTCAATTGCTTGTATTTATTTTTTCAAAAGATACTTTAACAATTTTTATGTATCCGCAACGATTCTTTAGATCACAAAACAACTAGAAATATTGAAATATTGGAGTAGAAATATTGAAGGTTATTTTGCTGGTAGAATGAGTTTTTTGTGGCCAATCAATCTTAACTCTCCATGCAAATAAAACCATCTTTAATATCAATAAAACTTGAAAAGACATTTAAATACTGAAAAATATAAGCTCGTGTTGATTACTATTGTTTTTCCTTTAAATTCTGGGTTTAATTGATATATAAAAGATGACTTATTTCCTTACGAGACCTTTTGTCATTACAGACGCAGTTAAGCCTGGCCATAAATAACTGATTCTAGTACAAATGGATAGATTGTGGAGCATTATCGCTGGCAACTTCCTTATCTTAAGCAAAGTTGTGTCAGTTTGCTCAGCCGACCCCGTACTTGCTGACTGACTCAACCCACAACGAAGCCTTTGTGTACATTCAATAATGCTTCCACCAATTTACTGAAACTTTAGCTAAGTCAATTCTAGTTAATATTCGGTATTCTATTAAACGTTACATTGTAATCATAAACAAATGAAGTGCTAATTCTACTGAAACCTTACGTATTTTATTGTGAAACAACTTCTGATGCACAAATATTATCAGATACGTTAATAAAATAACAACATTTGTCAATAAACCTAGTAAAGTATTATATTATCCTAATATGTATAAATTACGTGTAACGTTGTTTGTCCACGATGGACTCCTAAACTGCTTAACCGATTTTAATCAAATTTGTACACCGTGTGCAGTTTGATCCAACTTGTGAGATAGGATAGTTTTTATCTTGATAAGTAGTATTTTTTTTTTTTTCCGATACAATATTATAGGTCAGTAGTATGAAATTACCACAGGAATGTGTGGCCGGGACAGCTTGTTTATGATAAAACTTAAACAACTAGTGTAAATATATTGAACTTGTAGCAGTTATGCACATAACGGACACACAACGGAAAATATATAGATATTTTAATTATCTACTACTAGCGCTCCGCCCACGATTTCGCCTGCGTTGAATACCTAGTTATTTATTGGACTTTGGATTTCCAGATGACTTTTCATTACCTATTTCATCACCACACAGGACAAAATTTCAAAAATATATTGGTTTCTTATCAAGTGCCTAAATTCAAAGTTTCATGGTTATATCTTGGATAATGACGAACTCCCGTTCATACTTTCATCCCTCATTTCAACCATTTTCTTTTTTGAGAAAAATGGTAGCATATTTTTATTCTCAACGTCTGTGCGGCGTGAAAGAGTAACAGACAGACAGAGTTACTTTCGCATTCACAATGTTTGTAGGAAAGTAGAGATATTTCACCTGAATTTAAAGTTTTATTGTTTTATCTTCGATAATGACGAAGTTCCATACGAACTTTCATTCCTTATTTCAACCCCTTCAAGTCGTCCCAGGGTCTCAAAATATCTTCATACCAAATTTCATCAAAATAAGTCCAGTAGTTTCGGAGCCTATTCAATGCAAATAACAAATAAATCTTTCCTCTTTATAATATCAATATAGATATACAAAAATAATTTTTGTATATCTATATTGATTGAAACTTTAATAGACATTGTATAAAACGGATAAAAAGTATACCACTAAAAATATTTCGTCTTTGTAGTATCAATACACACATTTATAGTTTCCAAAGGAAATGTAGAGTCTATTAAATCTAAGTCGTATTTTATAAACTTTTTCAGTACCTACGGCGGATGATACAGTAATCAGTACATACAATGATAATAATACCTATGCTAGTTATAAAGATAAGAAAAATTGATGCATTTTCAAATCTGACTTTTCAATATTCCACCTGTGGATCTTTAAGTAAATTTTTTTTAATTATGCTTGCTTACATCGTGTTTATTAATAAAATTGCATTCATTTGGTAAATGTTTGTTTCTAACAAAGTTATGAGTTTAAACCACGCTTGGCCATTTCCCACATTTTTCGCCAAAAATAAGTTATTTCAACAAATACCTATCATGAGTTATCCGGTTGAATTCTCCATCATTTTTATGAATTTACTAGAACTTTAAATTAGAGTGCGTTAAATTAGGAAACCATTAATTAATAGATTATTACCTAAGATGATCATGAATAAAATTTCTATATTCATATTTATAATGTTAATTTCATTTTTTAGAGTTGACTACAACTACATTCGATAAGCTGGGCGTGTAAAATGAAAACTTTAAAATCCCGTTATCCAAGTTTACTATACTTAGAAAAGTAATTTCTCGTGTCCAATACTGCGATTGGAGTCGGTGAAGATTTTTTGTTCACTGGCTGTTTTAACGGTACCCGCAAGAAATACTGCAAGAAATCAAACGGGGTTCTGATGAAGACAATATTTATGTTGTTATTGGAATAAAAACAATAACAAAACAAAGAGTGACCGAGTGCATGCTTTGAAACTTTGTTATTATATTAATTAATGTTATATTCAATGTTATTATCAGTAATCTTACGAGGTGCTTTAAAATGGGTGGGTACATCGTTAGCAATGCTCACATATTCAGATTATAATAAATAATGTAATTCATTGCATTTGTAATATGGATTTTATTATGCCAGAAATGTATTGTCATTGTGACGAATGTCTTAAATTTACTACTATGTCTCATTTAACCTCAGCATTTAACATTACAAATATTATTCTAACTTATACGGTCAGTTGCACCAAGTTTTACTTTTAACAATTTTGCAAAAAGTAACGTTTCATTTTTAATTCATTAGAATTGGTTGTTCCATTTTGCAAGCTTTTAATTAACTTGCACTGTCCGTTCATACGTAAATAATTGTACGTTGTCCGTTAAAATTTGCAAAAACCATTTTCGACCCTTTGTTGGCATTTGATCGAGCCGAAATTTTGCATGTAGGTACGTTTATTTGGGATGACAGTGCATGTTTAGCTAAGTAACGTCATTATAAATCCAATATGGCGAACGGGCCAAGATGGCAGACTAGTCATTTTTGGCATTCCCGTGATATGGATATCAAATGAAAGAGTTTGGTAAGAAGAATGCAACAAGTAAAATACCATTACTCTAAATCCAAAATGGCGAACCGCCCAAGATGGCAGACTACTTATTTTTTAGTGCTACCATGATATGGGTATCAAATGAAAGGGTTTTCTAAAAAGAATACGAATAAACTGACTAAAAAATGAAAAATAATTTGCTATAAAAACATTTTTTTTACTTATATAAAAACAGCGATAGAATCGGCAAAGGATAGATAGTAAATACACGATGATTAAAGTAAATCTCGGGACAACATTTTATAATATTATTTTCTTCTTTTCAGAGCATTCAAATAAAAGTTTTTAAAAATGTTTTTTTTTATAGAAATTTTGTAATTCCAGAGTTGCTTCCATAGTAAGAGTTGTTTGTGTTGAGTTGTTTTAGTTGATTTGAAGGTTGTTTTACAAATAAACCCTGTATATAATTTGAATAAGTCCATTTATTATAACACTTTATTACTAAAATATTTCTTTACAATTAAGTCACTCCTCAATTTTGGTAAACATGCATGGAGCCGTGACAATGACAGAAAATGTGAAGATTTTTTCCAAGATGGCTTCTGAAAATGTTACGATTTTTTTTCGATAAAGAAGTTTCTTCAAAATCTGGCTTTTTATTTTATTCATCCGAGGCCTCTGTTTAGTGGGTCTGTGTCACTCTACAAGCTGACAGATAAATAAGAGTGAGGTCACGTAGTCTTTCATTGATGGTGCCCTTTGTCTCGAGTAGCATTTCATCAGCCCGTCGTAGGTCGCGGTCCAGTGCCCTAGAGCGTGCCGCTGACGCGCCCGCGCCGCTCATGCGTGGAGCCGTACCACGCGCCGGTTCACTACGTACATTAATCAATACACGAGAAAAAATAACATAATAGTATCTAAGAGTAATAAGAGTTGTATACCGAGAATTATACCGAGTTTATAGATGCTTGTGTATTTACTAATTAAATGTTTTCTTGTTAATAATAAAATACCAATGTCATAATAAAATTATATCGTTTACATCGAATGTAAACTTAGAATGTAATCGATGTATTTTTATTATGACATAAACAATCAATCAAAATGTAACTCTTTTCTTTTTTACTTGAGGTCACTTTTAAATCAAGGTGTAGGCCTGCTACAAGTTATAGCATAGAATATGATTTAGATAATTAAAGTCCAGATTTAAGACTATCAAAATAGTTACACAGTACACTACGGCTCTAAGCAGTTGGTAAAAAAAGAACTACCTACAAGAGGAGTTTACTATCGGAAATTACACTAACAGTCTGCCAAAGTCTATCAAGCAGATAGAAATAGGATAAAGTATCTTAAGAAGAATGTTAGAGCTTTTAATTTCTTGACGACCTTTCTTAGACCGATTGACTGTCTCTGCAAAAATTGCTGTTTCCGAAAGAACGATAAAACGTTAAAATGTCGAACACTTTATGCTAAAAAATTATAACCTCATAGGTGTGAATACACTATATATACTGGGGTATACCTTACAGAAGACCACAGTCAAATAACACAACATTTTTGTGGTGTTGTGTTTCTGTTGGCGAGTAACGTTGCCAGAGCACCACGGGGTAGGGAAGTGGCTAGGGTTTTGTCTGTTTACAACCAGGCAGGCCAATATGCTAATTTATTTTTATTCTTATGTAAGGGGCTGAGGCTGTCTCAGAGCACTTCGACCCTATGGGATCTTTTGTGCTTCCCCTTTCCTTATCCCCCATCCCCGCCAACATCGAAAACATTTTGTATGAGTTTTACGATGTTGGCGGGAATAAGGTCTATAAAGTCCTCTGGTTTAGGGTAACCTAGACCCAGGACCCTTAGTCGCCTATTGGCTAGTGCATGGCAGTCACATAGTATGTGATCCATGCTTTCTTCCTCCTCACCACACATTCTACAAATAGGGTCTTCAACTTTGCCTATTTTTTTTTTTTTTCATTTATTATCGTTTGAACAAATCAATACATAATTTTATAAGCGATAACATTAAAAAACCACTAAGGTTTTAAGACTACGTTATCGAGAGTTTACACATCTCATAACTTATACATATTTCAATCTATTATCTTTAAATTATTTTATTCTATTTCTACATCTATGTAATATATTAAGCCCGTCGAGTCGCAATATCCAGGCCCAATCACAAAGCTATTGTGCACAGGTGTCGTTTAGTGGCAAAGTGGCCAGTGAGAGCACCTGTGAGGCAGCGGATTTGGGTCCTGCTGATTCCTCCTATTCTTTTAAGGTAGCCTGTGTGTGAGGATCCCAAAAATTTCTTTGAGTGTGTCAGTCGGGTAGTGGACAACCATTCCCTGAGGTGCCTCTTTTGACAATACTCCTTTAGTGCCATTTTTATGGTACTCCTAGATAATCCTACAAAAGGCTCGGGCCCATTGAGGTCTTGAGCCGATCCTTTCCTTGCTAGTCTGTCAGCATTTTCAATATGCTAATTTAAATATTAGACTGTTTTTTTCAAGTGAATTATAAAAAAGACTACGAAAACACCAAAAAGATCGCATGTCTTAAGTATCGTCACGAGGTTTTTTACAGATTTAAAGCCTTTGCATAGGAATCGCCACAACAATAACTTTATCGTACAATGACCTTCATATGCAAGGTCGTTGACCCCGAGCACCCCTCGCCGAAAGACGGCCTGTCTCAGGCAGGTGGCGGGACCCCTCCGAGAAACTTACACGAAATGTAGGTCAAAAAGTTTTGGAAACAGCCGCACAAAAACAGTGTGATTGCTTCCTTCGTTGCCTACCTATTTACTGTAATAATGTGTATGTTTTAGTTGCTGTGAGATACACAAATTGCAGTCACAAGGTCGTATTTAGTGATTTATTTTCGTTATAGTGTGTGAGAATCGCTCTAAAGTAATTGTTCAAACATATATGAATGAAGGCTTGGCTACTTGCAAAGACTCTCCGTAGCTACTTGTGATGTTTATTTTAAAAAAAACTCTTTTGGTGTAAGAGAATAAAATTCTAAAGCATTTCATAATAAATAAATTATTCCATTCTCATATTCCACTTTTTGATAGTTATTAAACCTATCACAACTCCTATTCGACAATTATGTCCTCAAGAAGACTCATAAACAACTCAAAACCAATTGACCAAACCAAACTATGTGACCAAAATGCATTGCAAACGTTTGTTTTTGAAACACTCTTTAAACTAAACACAAGATTTGGAACTGAGGCACTTTTTGATAGTACTAATTTATCTAGACTATTAAATAATTGTTTAGGAATTAATTTTCGATCCCAATCTTTATATAATTAACCATGGAGCTACCCCTGCTTAAGCGTTTCAATATAGATTAAAGTCAAAACGAGTCTTTAACTTTATCAACAATATCAGAGAGGAGAGACAAAGCTTCAAAAATTACCATCATTTCACCATAGAATAATTCGCTAGATTGAAAAATGCATAAAGAGATGTTCGCTTGGAATTCATTTGCTTAAGTTTTCCTATGTAGAGTATATTGGTAGAGCCGCTAATATGTAATCTACCTAAGTCTACGTTAATTTTTAACTGAGCAATTAATTAATTCACTTAATTCTCCTATTTATCATGATATTTCTTTTGAACGAAGGCGCACTGGATATTATTGTATTCCGTTTCAAGGAGTGCCCGCAAAATAATGAAATCAATGAAGGTATTCTCCCGAGCTATCATGCGTCCGTCAGTCGGTCAGATACCATTCAACCATGTACAATGAACGCCCAGCCCCCTCATACGCCGTACTTTCAACACTGGTGTTATACCTACCAACTTATCATGCACTATACTATGTATATAGAACTTATTTAGGGCGAGGAGTATTCTAGTTAATTCGACTTAAATTTTGTTTTGTTAATTTTTTAATATTTACGAACTTTGTGTGAGCTGTGTAACAAATGTTATATTTTTTTATGGCGAATGGGACAATGGAACAGTCCTCTTTATTATTATTTCTGTGGAGCAGACGCAGACAGAATTGCAACATTGCCACAATTTCTGTGTTCTGTGGCCACAATCTTATGAACATTAATTGAAAGTCTTTAATAAAACATTATGTATCTATAGGTAGGTAGGTACCTACTTAGAGGGGTCAGCTTTAGGTCTCTAATACGCCCTATTAAAATATAATAAGTACCTACACATTTATAAAAGGGATGCTGAAAATGAAATGGAAGATATTTTCCCCTAAAAACTATTGAGCCAATGTAAATAATATTTACGCCAATGAGTAGTTATTTCCCATTTTGGTAAATAACTGCACAATGCGTTGCTGTAATGCTCCTCGCGGAAGTAAGCGCGGACGCATGCTTTTGCACCAGTTCAATCTATGCGCACAGATCAGGGTTGCTAGGTCTTTTCCAAAAAAAAGCTTCTCACTTGCCGTATTGCTGATCCTTTGACTCGCGCCTATCCTAGGGTTTATGAAAATAGCTTCTTTTTGTGGAATCTCTGGATTTTATTACTGGGGGGGGGGGGGGGGGGGGGTTTGACCAGAGAGCGGTGAAATGGCTAGATGAGCCCTGATAACGAGGCTACGATTCGTTTATCAGGGAGATAATCAGAAAAAAAAATATCGAACCTCCCATACTTCGGTATTTTTGTCATACCGAACACCGAACACAGGGCTAAAATACCGAACACCTGGCAACCCTGCACAGATGCGCCGACGCATTCAAATCGGTACTTCCATTATACTCATGTTGTATATACACTATACAAAAGATATCGGATTGGTCAAGTAGTTGCATTTTCCAGGATTCAACTAAGTATTTAATACAAACTTAACTTTCTAGTGGCCTCTGTTTGAAAGTTTGCCCACCAGTTTCAGCTAGGTCCCAAATTTTATCCCCACGAGGTTACAAATCTTTTCTAGAGTTGATAGGGCTTATTTTGTTTCGGCGGGATAGGAAAGTTCCCAACGAGGGTTGATTGGCAGACGGCCGGCAGTGAAAATCTAATACCAAATCCTTTAGCAGTATTGTCGATATCAAGACACACTGCACCGACCCCAAATAAATTGGGAGCAGGATAGGAGAACGAGAAAGAGCCACCATTCATCTTATAAGTTTGTCCCATATAGTTAGGTACCTAATATTGTTAATTTGCACCCTTTCCTGAGGGGCCTTAATTATAGCCTTGGCACTAGGCAATAGAGGATGTTTAGTCGGTAAAGGTGATAACAGACGGTTCACTCGAATGGATGTTCACTCCAGTGAATGCTTTTATTTCATTCCATTTTCACACCATGTTTCTTTTAGTATCTCGTAAAAGTTGATTATTTAACTACAAGACTAAACATAATGGCCGAAGGCGAGTGAACGTTCTCTCAGTGTTCAGACTATTCATTTATCGTCCATTCCAAGTGGGAGTGAAAGATGTTGAATTTTATTTATTAATTTGCAAAAATTAATCTATTAAATATTAGTTTTGATATAATATTCTTTATGGTCATGTCTGTGGCTTTATGTCTACGATGACTTTGTCTGTAGTTGAAGCGCCATCTTTTCTTTAGTAATTTTTCACTAGTTTGAGTTTCTCTTTCTGTTGAGCAGCGCTAGGCAACGGACGTATACCTTCTTAGTGACGAGAAGAATATAGTACACAATAATTTCTTCAGTATAATCGTTGTTTCAATTACCCGTAATCTCCTATAGGTTATGGGCCCAGTCTACGTAACGATTAGTGTGTTAAAAGTTCGGTAACAGTGAATTTAAAATTGTCGTGAATAAAAATTAAAATGAAGTCGCGGAAGAAGAAATATTCAACAGTTTAACAGTGAACGTTATATAATGTGAAAGTTTCGTTTCGAAAATTGTTAGTGTAGTTATAAACTACCGCATCAAGAGAATAAAAAAAAATAGCGAAAAAGTGCGACTGTGAAATAGATGTGAAATAGTGGTGCATTTTTTAAATTCACGATTGAAAATCGATCCTACCCACATTATACGGATAAGGTGTAACAACTGCCTTAGAAACTAATAAGGAAGAACAATTGGATTTCTGCATTGTGAAAACTACCTAGTGACGATTAGTGTTCAAAAATATTGCATATTACTTCAAAAAAAAGTACACCTTAAACGTTTTTACGACATGAGCGGAGCGGAGAAGAATTTTATTTCAGGAAATACGATGAATAAGAATTTCAAAGTTGTATAGTGTTTGATCATTGTGGTCGCCGCAATCATGTCAAGAAAAATCACCGTTAACTATAATAAATATATAACGATGCTGGCAGCGGCAGTAGTGGCTACAAATCTACACCAAATACAATGGAAACCTTCACCAATATTAAGGACAGTATTGTTTAAACTGTTTATAGTATAATCATACTCTGAATTTTATACTAATGAAATATTTTTGTTTTAGATTCAAGCGACTGCAAAATTGAAAAAAAAATACTATCTACAATTTCCTCTTGAAATTGAAACTTTGAAGCAGCTTACTAATAATTTGGGATACCATATAACTTGCTGTCAGTCTCCAAGATACAGCGAGCTGGATACAAGGTTGTTTTTGAACAACAGGGAGCCGAAATTAACAAGGACAGTAAGATCATTGTGCAAGGTAACCTTTTAACAATTTAATTGCTATTGACTTTGTAGCTTTTGTGAATCGTAGTGATTCTGTTTCTCATACGTGCAGTAGTGATAACAATAGTTATTAATTATGGCTACAGTATTCAAGTCAACATGAGTAAAAAAAAAGTTAAAAATAAAATAAAATAATTAATCGAAGATGTAGATCAAATTAATAGAGTAGCACCTAACAATAAGTTATGTGAAGCATGTATAAATAGTAAACAGAGTCGACTGCCATGTAATCAATCTAAACAAGTATAAAAGTTACATTAAAATTCCTTGTCAGTGTTTGACCGCGATGAACTTCGAAATTACTCAACCGATTTTGATGACATCTTGCAAATGTGTTTTGCTTAGTCCAACTTAGGTTATAAAACAGTTTTTTTTTATGATTAGTAGACCTCAATTTTTACTGCAAATTAAACGTTTATTTGAGGACGGTGATGTGGAATTACCACAGCAACGCGTGGGTAAGTTAGCTAGTATATTATTCATTCTGATATTTCCGGCCCTATAACTCCTTCAACCATTGACAGGAAAAATAACATCGTTCTTTTTGTTGTTGAGTATACTCGTTACTCTGTAACATACTTACTTACATGTAAATCAGCAGTTTCTATGTTCAAAGGCAAAAAGTGAGGCCCAATTCAATACTAAGGTACTTAGTTAATCTTCATTTTGATATAGCGGAAATATTTATGTTTTGTGTACGTTTAGATGCTCGTCACAGAGTTAAAACTCAATTTTGGTAACCTTGCCGACGCCTGCAGACGTTCCTAAAGGAAGACTTCTGACCGAAAGTTGTATTTCAGCGCTTTACAGGATGGCTACTGAACATTGCGCCGTACGTTATACGACGCGGAAGATGCCCAATGGCTAATTATTAACTTATGTTTTATTTTCAGTATGTTAGAAATTAAGGTCAATATTTCTATAGGCCTATGTGTTTTGTTCATGCTGATTTACTGAAATAAAAAGTTACTGTGTTGAGAAAGGTACCTATAACATATCTTTTGACAGTTTCTCAAACTTTACAATTAAATAGTGTTACTGAGCAGATGGTTACTGCCTGTCACTTAAAAAAAAAAACTCGTTTATTGTTAAATGGTGGTCAATTAAATAAAATGTTTTGGAGTCATGCAGTTTTGCCTGTGGTTTATTTAATAAAAATAACAACATCAGCCTTAAAAGTTTCACTAATACATACCATTCGAAATGTGGCATAATAAAAGACCTAAAAATAAAAAAAATAATTAAAGTTTCTTTTGGCTCAACAGTTTTTGTTCATAATAAAACGAGTAAATCAAAACTTGACAGTAAATCATGGAAGGGTAATAGGGCATGAACCAAACGGTTGTAAAGTTTAGGAACCTGGTAACATAAGGTACATGTATATTGTATTAATCACAGATGTTGTTGTAGAAGATACTATTTTTTTTTGCAATCCAGGCCTTTTCTGAAGCCTGAAGAGAATATATTAAATTCTCGTGACAAAACTGATATGAATGTTAATTCGAAATCAGTGTCAAATAAGTCTCGGAAATCTGACGGCTTAAAATCATGAGGAAACTATAATTTGATATTAAATCATGGAAGAGTAAACCCTAACGGTTATTAAGTTTGGAGATCTGAAAACTAAAGTCAGCGATGTTATTGTAGACAAGGCTATTTTCCAATACAGGTCTGCGCAGAAGCCTGAAGAGAATACACTAAATTCTCGTGACAAAACTGATATTAATTTAAAATCTAAATCAGTGTCAAATAAGTCTCAAAACTCGGACGTATTAAAATCAGATAATTGAAAATCTGATATTATCTATACATGTTAGCCCTAGTAAAATTCGAAAAGTAAAACATGATACTGTAAAATGTAATTAATCTGGCTGTTCGTCATCAGATACTTAGAGATGAGTTGCATTCTTTATCTGTAAATTGATTTTGCGACTTATTGTTTTGGCAAAGGTATTAGGTATGTATGACTATGCCATACAAACCACAATAAAACAGTGTATCAGAGCGCATAAATCGTACACTTACAGAAATGACTCGATCATTGGCATAGTTTAATATTAAATCTAAATTATTATTTTTAATAATAAGTAAATGTATTTTCTTTTGAGAAATTAAACACTTTTAGACCTGAGCATTGCTACAAGTGCGAAACAAAGCAAATCCTTTTGGGGTATATCTGTCGTTGTAACAGATACGTATTTAATTAACATATCTCCCCCAGTTAAAGCTCTGATAAATAAAACACTATATGAAATGTGGCATAAAACCTAAAAAAAAAAATATTGAAAATATTTCGTTTTACTTCATAACTTAAACGTTATTTTGACAAAAAATATCATAAGTCAAAATAAGTTGTAGCTCGTCAATCGAGATTAATTTAGTACAATCAAGACCAACGTGTGCAGTAGTAATATCAAAGTGATACCTGCTAATATTCTATCAAAGATCATTCATATTTTATACAAAATGATCCAGTAATATTTATGAGACACAGTGTGAAATCTCAATCTACCCCCTATTTCTATTTGCAATCGTGTTTCAAAATGAGATTTTACAGGAGTAACCACACCTGGAATCCTGTCTAAATTAAGTATAATACCATTAGTTTACCAAATAAGTATAATACCATTAGTTTGAATTTGTATATTGTAGTTAAAAATACATAATTTATAATGCTTAATAAACTGCAACACAAACAGACAAAATAATGTCCGTATCATTCATGTGTCATTTAATGAGACAAATATATGACGTTTTATGAAGCAGTCAAGATGCGTTATAGCTAAAATCACTTGTAGTCAAGGTGAATAAAACTATTGATAAAAGTTTTGTTATTTTTGACGATAATAACGATTGCAAAAGTATTGCAAACTAAACATATACCTACCTAGATATCAATTATCACTTTTCTTTTTAACAGATTTATAAATATGTGATAACATTAAATTAAATTTCAACAGGTCAGCAGCAGATGCGTTGACGAAGCGTCTCTTCTCGCAGTGACGTTGTAATACATTCATAGAAAAAAAATGGGCTTAAGAGAAGTTCATGATGTATTTGAATAATAATATTAATATGTAATGATCTTATTATAAAATGCATATGATTTCATAGATATATAAGTGAATGAATGGTCTGGTTAGGTTTTTCTGGGTTTCCCTAATCCTAGCAACAAATGTTGGACCATAATAATGTATCCCAGTGAGCACATAGAAGGTGTACGATCTGTTTAGGATTTGATTGTTAACTTATGATTAAGTTTGTATAAATGACCAGTCGATTAATTTTTGAGGGGGCGTGTTGAATTTTATTTATTAATTTGCAAAAATTAATCTATTAAATATTAGTTTTGATATAATATTCTTTATGGTCATGTCTGTGGCTTTATGTCTACGATGACTTTGTCTGTAGTTGAAGCGCCATCTTTTCTTTAGTAATTTTTCACTAGTTTGAGTTTCTCTTTCTGTTGAGCAGCGCTAGGCAACGGACGTATACCTTCTTAGTGACGAGAAGAATATAGTACACAATAATTTCTTCAGTATAATCGTTGTTTCAATTACCCGTAATCTCCTATAAAAGATGCAATATCCAACACAGTTGGATCGGTTCATTAATGAATTCATTCAGCACTTGTGTTTCATTTTGGGTTCAAACACTTCATTTCGAGTGAACCGTCTAATACCTTAAGAGTTCGACATAACTCTAGGGCCCTAGGGTATCGATGAGGATTCACCCCCACCTTCCTTCCCCTGTGTCCGGAAGGTTCTTAACTCTTTTCGTTACTCTGTCTATCGCTCCTCCCCGTGGGGGCAGGAAGGGAAAAGCATCGGAGGGGGTTAGGGGAGAAAAAAAGTTAATTTGCTGCTGTACGATCAGGTCACGGCGGTGGTAAGGCGCCACTTCCCACAAGCTCATGGGAAGGATGCTAGGCCAGGTTGTAAGGCTAGACAGCAAGGATATGGTGATAGTAGCCCTAGCAGACAGCATGATAATAATAGGACACTGCCCCAGGGAGTATATAGCCTTGGCAGGTAGCAGCGGGGGAGGTAGTGAGACCCAACACAGACGGTTGGAATCAGTTTATTGATAGTTTTTCATAATATTGTATACTAAAGTACACATAGAAAGGTTTGTGCATGTCTCTCATAGGTGCAACATGCCGACGGTGCACGTAGCTGCAGATCCGTGAAATGTAGCTTGTTGCCTCGCTGCGCACGCAACCGCAGAGACAGAGATGTTCAGCTTGTAGCTCAAACAGCTGCGTTACGTTAAAATAAACCTTCTCTCAGTCGTTGAAAGTTCCAAGTGTCATAGGCTATTCTATTATCAAACTAATAAAAAGAAACTGCGGCAATATAATACGGCATTGCAAAATATCTAACTCCGACAACACAATGTTTCGCCTCTACCGAGCTTCCATTAGAGAACGGTAGATTATCTTTACGGTAAACTATGAACTTGCAAGTGAACTTAATACGAATAACAAAAATATTTGTAAAATTTGGTAGTTAGCTTAATTTGCGTTATTTCTACACGCAAAGCAGGAAATCCTGCTTACCTCAATTGCCTGGTTTCCTACCAGACAATTTACCTGCCATCTGTTTTTATTACAGTTTTCTGGAGCCATTACGCTAATGTGAACTTCAGTGGCTCGCCTACGTACACTTGTTGACAAATAGAACTAGTAACAACTATTCTATTACTAGCTATTGCTTTCCGACTCTACTTCCTGTTGTGGTTAGCCTTCAAGGTGTCGATTGCAAGTAACACCCAACCGCTTACAGCTATCTCAGTAATTGATTCTTCAGGGATAGGTAGATATCTCACGTTACGAATCATCAGCAGCTAATATAATGTCCCCACCGAGGGGCTCAAGCCTACCCCACATTAGGGGCGATTAGACCTTAGTCAACCACGCTGGCTGTGCGGGTTGGGTCGGGCAGGTTTCCTCACGATGTTTTCCTTCACCGTAAAAGCGTCGATTAAACGTACATATGAATTCAAAATTTGAAAACACATTGGTACGTGGCGGGGTTCAAATCGGTGCCTCCCGGGTGGAAGACAACGCTCTTACGCACTACGCCACCGAGGCTTCCCGACGTTACGAATAGTTTTCTTCAATTCGCAGAATTTGTTGGATTAATTATACAATAATGAAAACTCTGCTCCTGATTAGCTAATATAACTGAGTGGATATATATACCTAGGTACGTGAGAGCTTCGTGGTAGACACTCGTCACTCGAAGTAATTTTTCGCGGAAAATTGTCCAGAACCACATCTACGATGACACACGCGAAAACATAGGCTTTAGCGAGTTTATGAGTACAATACAAAATAAGTACAAAGATAGAATTCTAACCTAAGTAGTCATACCAGTAATATAGTGATTTAGTCCAGTCAACAAGTTCAAAAACGTGAAAAATAGAGATAAAGCTCCTAAAAATATGAGCAATAGCTCATTGGATTCGGAACGACCTCTAGAAAAATGAGTTTTGAGGATTTTACTGCACGTAAAAAATTGCAATTGTTATTAACAAAATAAGATGAAAAAAAAGAGGTATTTACGTTTTTGTTAATAACTCATAAACTATTAATATTTAAGATATTTGGAAAAAAGGTCCTTAAAGAGGAGGAAATTTCCGAAAAAAAAGTCCCAGCTCCCGGAACTCTACCTCTATTATTTATAATTTTAATTTAACGCTGAAAATAGGGCTCCGCGCAGCCATTACGGCATGGGCGCACTGCCGTTAAAGACAGTTTCTTACATAAAATTATTTTTTTATAGTAACAAATATGAATTTAAAAATTTAAATAAATTATGGTGTCATCCAGATACTTGAAAGAATATATTCCCGTTGGAAATTTTTTTTTTAATTAATTTTTCAAAAAGTTATGCAATTGTTAATTAACGAATTTTTTTCCTATCTCCGTTTGCATAAATGACGACATAAAAATTTAAATAATAAACCTATAAATTTTTGGCTCTGTGGAGCTCTTCTTATATAGATACTTAACAAGATCCCGCGATAAAAGTTTATTAAAGTTAATTATTTTGTTTATTACAATTTTTTAAAGTTAACAAAAAATGAAAAGTCTAAGAAATGTTATTAAAAAAAATTTTTTAAACAAATGTTATATTATTGCTGCTTTCTTATCCAACAATGGCATTAAGTAACATCGGAAAATTTTTTTTTACATCATTTGTTAAGAAATTGTTTATAAACAAATAGACAAGTTTAATATTTAAAGAATTTTTTTTTTTACCATTATGTTGTCTTGGCAAAATAATGATTTTTTTAAAAAAAATTTTTCTTAAATATTTTTTTTTATTGTTTATAATCGTTTTTTTTTTGTTATTTTTTTTAGCAAAGAATATTACAGTACATACATAGGTCTACCTACCTACATACAGCCTTTATTAGGATTGTCGATTTAATCTAATGGCGGAAAGTTTATCCCTTTATCACTGTGGTACTAATATTTCTAAATGTCCAACTTAATTGCGATAAAAGAAAGTACTTTACTATTTGATAAGAAGTGAGGCCCCAACACCTTTAAAAGCCTATCATAAATGAAAGTAAACCATTAGCTTTGCTTTGTTAGGTTATCAGCCGCGCCTCCAGTGAAATAATCTCTCTCACACCCAGTCCAGTCAACAAGTTCAAAAACGTGAAAAATAGAGATAAAGCTCCTAAAAATATGAGCAATAGCTCATTGGATTCGGAACGACCTCTAGAAAAATGAGTTTTGAGGATTTTACTGCACGTAATAAATTGCAATTGTTATTAACAAAATAAGATGAAAAAAAAGAGGTATTTACGTTTTTGTTAATAACTCATAAACTATTAATATTTAAGATATTTTTGCTAAAAAAAATAACAAAAACAGCCATATATATCAAAATACTAAAAAAAAATTTAATATAAAAGCGTTATAAAAAATAGAAAAATTTTTTTTTTAGTATTTTGATATATATGGCTGTTTTTGTTATTTTTTTTAGCTCTAGAAAAAAAATATAACGGTAGTTAGAATTTGTTTATAACAAATTGTTAAGTTAACAAACAATGAAATTATTGATAAAAAAATTTTTTTTTTCTATTTACCTATGAAGAAATGCCAATTATGATTTTTAAGGAGAAAATCATTCCTTAACTAATTATTTAAACAATCGAAATATAAAAAAAACGATTATAAACAATAAAAAAAATTATTTAAGAAAAATTTTTTTTTAAAAAAATCATTATTTTGCCAAGACAACATAATGGTAAAAAAAAAATTCTTTAAATATTAAACTTGTCTATTTGTTTATAAACAATTTCTTAACAAATGATGTAAAAAAAAAATTTCCGATGTTACTTAATGCCATTGTTGGATAAGAAAGCAGCAATAATATAACATTTGTTTAAAAAAATTTTTTTAATAACATTTCTTAGACTTTTCATTTTTTGTTAACTTTAAAAAATTGTAATAAACAAAATAATTAACTTTAATAAACTTTTATCGCTGGATCTTGTTAAGTATATATATAAGAAGAGCTCCACAGAGCCAAAAATTTATAGGTTTATTATTTAAATTTTTATGTCGTCATTTATGAAAACGGAGATAGGAAAAAAATTCGTTAATTAACAATTGCATAACTTTTTGAAAAATTAATTTAAAAAAAAATTTCCAACGGGAATATATTCTTTCAAGTATCTGGATGACACCATAATTTATTTAAATTTTTAAATTCATATTTGTTACTATAAAAAAATAATTTTATGTAAGAAACTGTCTTTAACGGCAGTGCGCCCATGCCGTAATGGCTGCGCGGAGCCCTATTTTCAGCGTTAAATTAAAATTATAAATAATAGAGGTAGAGTTCCGGGAGCTGGGACTTTTTTTTTGGAAATTTCCTCTTCTTTAAGGACCTTTTTTCCAAATATCTTAAATATTAATAGTTTATGAGTTATTAACAAAAACGTAAATACCTCTTTTTTTTCATCTTATTTTGTTAATAACAATTGCAATTTATTACGTGCAGTAAAATCCTCAAAACTCATTTTTCTAGAGGTCGTTCCGAATCCAATGAGCTATTGCTCATATTTTTAGGAGCTTTATCTCTATTTTTCACGTTTTTGAACTTGTTGACTGGACTGGGTGTGAGAGAGATTATTTCACTGGAGGCGCGGCTGATAACCTAACAAAGCAAAGCTAATGGTTTACTTTCATTTATGATAGGCTTTTAAAGGTGTTGGGGCCTCACTTCTTATCAAATAGTAAAGTACTTTCTTTTATCGCAATTAAGTTGGACATTTAGAAATATTAGTACCACAGTGATAAAGGGATAAACTTTCCGCCATTAGATTAAATCGACAATCCTAATAAAGGCTGTATGTAGGTAGGTAGACCTATGTATGTACTGTAATATTCTTTGTAAGAATAGTATAAGTACTCAAACACACACTGACTTGCCTATTTAATAATTCCTATTTAACAACACCTTTGACCGTCAATACTGTCAAAGGTGTTGTCCAATGACTCATAGAATCCAATGACTAAAAGATTACCCACATACACATCTGATCCAGTCCTGAATTAAGTCGATTAAAGAAAGAGAAAAAAATAGGCCAATATTAATTAACATACCAAGATTTTATTTGGTCTAGCTGAGACCAATATAGGTACCTACGTAAATCAGTAACACACAAATAATAATTATCTAGGCAGTGATTCGATTTTTGGGGAACACCTCTCATATTATTGTAAGAACTATACCTACTAGGGTGTTAAAATTATCTAATATTCAAATGCTAGCATTCTGCAATATAATCTCTACTGATTATTAGGTACCTATGTAGGTACCTATATTTAGATAGACGCAACGCATTATGGCAAGGAATAAGTTTGTCGGTGCGAAGAATACCGTGTGTAAATATTAATGTCACTTGGTTGTCCCTCATATTTTTGCACCTAAAAGGTTGCACATTTTCATTAGGGAGTTGGTGTGTTATACACGCTGGATTTTAAGAATCAATGTGTCTCGAATTCTCGCTGTTTAGAAGTAATTTTATCCTTGATAACAGATCCAACAAAAAACTATAATTTAATATCAGCGACGGTGTTTAATATTCTATCAATTCAGTATCCGATAATCGGCGGAGCTGAGAATAATTACGTCAGTTGATTAGCACACAATGGCGATGGCGGGAACGATGAAAAACAAACGTGAAGCAACCCGACTAGATAACGATTGTGAGCACTTTCTCACTGCACAGACAAGTGTCGTTGGAAAACGTAGGATTGCGTAAATTTACGTAGTCTGTAGTAACAGCATGAGGTTATACTTAAAAGCAACTAGTAAAGTGCTTCTCAGAACAGGTAGAACGTAATCTCACTTCAACACTTACAGAAGACCATCCATGTCCTTAAAATATATCTTGTTGCCTCATAGATTTTCTCCAAAGGCCCTACCCGGTGTCTATTAAGACCAATTTTTACCCAATTATCTACGGATAAATATATAACGGTGTAGACAAGTTTCATGGTATTAAAAACTTAACTATTGTAGTATTGTAGTAGTAAGCTCAATTTGTATGAGAAACGTGATTTGTGCTAGAGGCGCTATTCGCATTTCTTATACATATTGAGCTCTTAACGCAACTACAATAGATACTTTTTTTATACGAAATCTTACATTACGGGTACGATCGATTATTGCCATCCCAAAAACGATTAGGAATTAAGGGATCAAGCGACCAACACCTAAAGCCTCTTTAGGCTAACGGGGTCTGCTTACCTTCTCGTAAGCCGTGTATAAACAACTATTGAATCAACTTGTTATGAGAATTTGATTGATACTGATTATCATAATATCTATAGGTATGCACGTGGTGACACTATTTTGCATGGTATGAATTTTAAGACGCATTGAATGTTTTTCGATTTTTTTAATAAAAGAAGCATGTGCCGATCCTTGCTCCTCAAGTGATCATGCGAGACCTATTAAACTAATACCTATATACGTACCACAGTACTCTAGATGAGTCAGGTTTCGTTTAACATTTTAGCTGGGGTCATCGCCACCCTATAGGTCAAAGTAAACATAAGGTAGGTAGGTACCTACTTAGATACCATCTAAGAATTATTTCAACTGAAAATTTGACCTCTATTATAACGTTACGCATTTTTTCAGGCAGTGAATCAGGTTGTTTTCATGTGTCTGATTTACTACACAAATAATTACCTATGGCATGTTAACATAATGGCATTTTAATTTTGGACACCATTTTATGTGGCACAAAATTAAAATCGCATTAGATTATATAGATATTCTTCTTTTTTTCCCTCTCGATAGCAAGTTGGCTCCTATTTTTGATCCTATTCCTTTGCCCCACGGAGCTCTAGAAACCTAAGTAAGTATAGTATAACACACCTTACTCATAAAACACACACTACGAAGACCTTAATTAATAACATAATTCGATGCACAGCCTCCAGTCGCAAAGTAATTATTCCTGTGCCCCAGTACTTAGTGTCCATCGTAAAATTAATACCAATCAATTAAAATTATTTATTTTGTAATG
The DNA here is from genome assembly GCA_955850985.1 of Elophila nymphaeata. Taxonomy (NCBI): domain Eukaryota; kingdom Metazoa; phylum Arthropoda; class Insecta; order Lepidoptera; family Crambidae; genus Elophila; species Elophila nymphaeata. The sequence goes on along the minus strand of OY039066.1, from coordinate 22,244,016 downwards.
CACTGGCTGCAGGCCATATAAAACTTTCGGTGTTACCGGAACTTAACTTAGGTAGGTATGTACCAAACCTATGATAACTTTACCACCAGCTATGTATGCCAGAGATAAAGTTGTTTGATGTTTGTCCTGAATGACTTATAAAAACAAACCTCGTCTTACTATCTCCTATATTTGTAGTCCCATAAAAGCGTGAACACAAAAAATAGGTTTGGACAATTTCGCAAGTTATCATGGAACTGATAAAGCTTTAGAATTGTGAGAAATGCGAGGCGATAGAAACTATTAAAGTAAATCAATATTCGAGTGGTCTTTCTTTATACTTTTTATGTCTATGTGCCTGCTACAATATTCAGCAATAACAATATGGCCGCTATGTCAGCAAAGCAGTTGCCGTTTTACTGACAACTGGTTCTGTGATCCACTCGTTTGGATTTCAGAGCCATTCATCATATCCTCCAGAATTCCAGAGGACTAAGAATAGTGTTCGTTTTGCTTAGGTAAGTACTGGTAATGGTAGGGTCTGTCCTAATAGTCTACCGGGCTGGCTAGGCTGGCATTTTCAATAGACTGGATCATCATTTACAACAGTTAATGGAAGCCACACTTTCAGTGGTCGAGGGTTCCGGGTGAGGCCTGCTTAATGTTTCAGCCATATATCACATAAACATATTGTATTGTTACTTAAGTGTTATATGAAATGAACGCCTCCAAAAGAGTCGTCGCTTACTTATTACGAATTACATATTTTAACACTGTCAATACTTCTCGAAGGTGTAGAAGATTCTTAAGGAACAGAGGTTATCCAATACTATTAAATAAAGGCAGTTAGAGCGAAGAACATTGGAGAACTTTTGCAGTCGAAATATGAAAGGTGGTGAAGGAATAAGCTTGTGTAAGAACTAATTATGACTGGAGAACAGCGTACTCTCCCATTTCTCAATTAACTTTGCAACTGTTTTAGAGTCCCATGAACCCCTTCGTTCAACGGTCGCTCGTCCTAATTGAGCTGGATGTGAAACTGCCGACCGAATTACTGGCGACACGCGAGCTCATTATAATAATGGCCAGTGAACATTAGGCTTAGAAATCGTTGTAATGATGCTAATCCTTAAACAAACAATTTAATATCCAAGAATACCACATTGTAAAGCTTGACTGATCAGTAGGAGAACCAATGAAGTTCCCATGTCTTAGTGTATGTTTATTGTATAAAACAGTAACTAGTGTTGCAGTGGCGTAGCGTGGGTGTCGGCCGCCCGGGGCGGAAGACAATTTTGCCGCCCTCCTATTTAGGTATTTCAATTTAATGTATACCTACATTTGGTCTAAGAATGTATAGGTACTATATATTACATACTAAGATGTTTTAAACTATAAATGCGCCCACCTCACACGCTGCAGAATGGCAACAAAAGTCAGGCAATTGCAGGATTTACATTCAGCCGGGAACGCTCTCGCGTTTCGGAAGCAGTAAAATATCATTCAAAGAAAAGGAATTCCTCGAATTCGTCACAGAATAAGTAAGTAATGAAAAATTCCATGCTTTTTTCAATCGGCCTGAATTTGCAGTTCAATAAAAATGTGAAATTTTGCCGCCCCTACTACGCTACGCCACTGTAGTGTAGCTATTGTACTAGCGGAAAGAAGCGCAAAACATGTTTCCCATACAAATTGAGCTCTTAACGCAACTACAATAGTTACTTTTTTTATACTAAAAACTTACACTACGGGTACTACTGGTCTGAGGACACTTATGGTACGAGTGTGATATTATGTGCCGGGTTGTAAACTCAGAATAGCTAAGATATAGTGACAGGAACTGCTTCAGATTATCTCTATTCCCTCTAGTTTTGGGACCTGATAGCGTGGCGATGGCGACTGTCTAAAATTAGAAAATAGGTTGCACTTCCTAAACACCACTTAAGTAAACCATGGCTACAGTGTCTTTTAAGGTCCTATAAATGCTATATTCGTTTCTGCCAGTTTCGATACTATCATTTTATACGCGGTGTAAACTTCTATATATAACCCATTCATTGCCACCTCCAAAATTGTGTCTTAATCTAGGTGCCGCCATACATTTGTCAACGAGCGCCCATCGGCGGCCACGGCATCTTAGTTACGGATTTATTGCCGCCCATCGGCGCTTTCGGCATGAGGCCTTAGAACACTACCACGTCAATCAGTTTTTTTCTCTTATTGGTGTTTGTTAGTGGGTTATAAAACTGCTTTAATGTGTAATTGTGTTATTATAGTTAAATACTGCGATTTTAACGGGTATTACCTTTCAAAACAACGATGTAGAATAAAGGTGCGTTACTAAGTTTTTTTTTGCGATTTAAATTGTAATGGAACATTATTTAGTAATTTTTAATTAAAAGAAAGATAAAACACGATAGAACAAAATTTTAATTGTAAATTATTAAGCGTTATGTGAAACCCAGGAGTCCTCAACCTTTTTCCAAATAATAAAATATATTTTTTGTTACACTTTCATAAAAATATCTTTTTTTTTGTAAATTCTGTAAATTAATTTCTATACATAACAAGTATGATAGTTGTTCCGGAGAACACCAATTGGAGGGAGAAACTGCTCATTAAAAGCTTTTATTTAATTTGCAAAGTATGTTTGTTCGGATGGAATCTTGCTACTCGATTTTGAAGCAGATATCTTCAACCGATTGAGCTGAAATATTGTGTACACGTTTAGTTTGGATGACAATATACGATAAGCTGTGTGCGACGTCATTCTAAATCCAATATTGCGGACCATCCAAAATGGCGGAAAATAATATTTAATGCATTTCTGCAATATGGGTATCAAATCAAAGAGCTTGTTGAGAGTAACTCGAAAAATAATGTAATGTCATTCTAAATCCGTAAGTTGCGTCCGTAAGATTGAACTTCGAAATAGGCGTTATATCCGGAATTGGGATCACAGAAAATGATATCCATAATATTAAAAAATCACGTCCGCCATATTGGATCTCCAAAATAGATGTTGTATTCGGAATAGGAACCGCCAAAAATCACGAAAATGATACCCATATTGATATTATATTTAGAAGTCGCGTCCATCATATTGGATCTTGAAATAGATGTTGTATTCGGAACCGGGATCCCCTAAAACCATGAAAATGATACCCATATCGATATTATATTTAGCAGTCGAGTCCGCCATCTTGGATCTCCAAAATAGACGTTGTATTCGGAATTGGAACACCCCAAAACAGCTAAAATGATATCCATATTGATATTATAAGTATTTAGCAGTCGCGTCCACCACATTGGATCTCGAAATAGATGTTGTATTTGGAACCGGGACCCCCAATAACCACGAAAATTATACCCATATTGATATTATAAGCAGTCGCGTCCGCCATATTGGATGTCGAAATAAATGTTGTATTTGGAATGGGGACCCCCGAAAACCACGAAAATGATATCCATATTGATATTATTCTATATTAAAAGTCTCGTCCGCCATATTGGATGTCGAAATAGATGTTGTATTTGGAATAGGGACCCCGAAAATCATACACATATTGATATTATCCACACACCGGACGATCCAACGCGCTCTGATCGCGCGCAGCACAAGCGCGATCGCGCGCTGTTGGCGCCAAGCATGGACGTGCTGCGCGCGATCCAAGGACATGCATTCTATTGTAGTATGTTAACTATCCAGTTCTATGACCCTGGATCGCGGGATCGCCGATCGTCCGGTGTGAACCCAGCTATTCGGAATTGGAACCCCCCAAATACTATGAAAATGATACCTATATTGATATTATATTTAAAATTCACGTTCTTCATAACAAATCTCAAATATATGTTGTATTCGTAATACCCCCGAAAAGCACGAAAAAGATAGGTGTATCTACCTACAATAGAATAAATATTATTTATTTATTGATATGATATTAGAAAGTCGCGGCCATCTTTAATCTCGAAATAGGTGTTGTATTTGGAATCACGACCCTCGAAAAATACGAAGATGATAGATATACCCATATTGGTTATATTAAAAAGTCACGTCTCGCGTCCGCCATTATTGGATCTCGAAAATATCATGTTTTATAATTTTATTAATAAAATATTAATATACAAAATTAGTTATATGTATAGTATTCGGACTCAATTGCTAAAAATCATAAAAATTATAATTTGATAAAAAAGTTAAGTATCTCTGAACTTTGAAGCAGGACGCCTATGGGCGCCGACGGCATGTTAACTGAGAATGCGTATTTTGTTATTTCTAAGATATCCAGAGGCCAAATGAGGGAATTGTATACTAATGATTGAAAGGATTTTTTGGTAGTATTATTTCATTTTACAAATCACATTTGACTGAAAAAGTCGACCGAAAAAGTAGGGCGCCGATGGGCGTCTTCGGCATGTGCGTATACTCGCAAAGAGCGCCCATGGGCGTCCGCGGCACTGAATGGGTTAAGCTTTTAAAAAATGTTCTAGGCCTCTTGTCTTGTCTGGACCCTAGTTACTTACGGCACTGTATCTACCTGAAATTATCTATTATGACTAACCACAAAGCAACTCTAGCTAGACTTACAAACCTAGTTAGATTAATTCCTTTACGCTACGGATCGGGGCGGCTACAGAACGGCTACGAAACGTAGTAAGAAAGGCGTTCGTTTTCCTAGCTGATAAGTGTGCTAGGACCTTTAGACTGTTGTTTGTTGGTTCACTGAAGGTTTTGTTAATTTTGGAATTAATGACCCATTTAGGCAGGCGACAGGCTGGCTGCATAGAAAAATCTAATAGCCAATAGCTACTTACTTAATCTTGAAGTTGTAATTCATCTGTTATAGTGTGGCAGACAGAGGCGTGAAGCGTCCTCTGTGCCTACTAGAGCGTGCCTCAATCAGTAACGATAATGCCGCACGTAACCGCTGGCTGCGAATCGTAATCGATTCTTGTTATAGGGTTGGAGAACGAAAGAAAACTTAATGTTAGGACGACAACGGTAAGTTTTTCATTTAAGTAGGTAGGTATCTGCTTCAAAATACATATTTTTTTAGTGTTAGCGTATCAATCATCTACCATATTTTTCATTGATTCAGGATTAGTAGGTATGTTCGATTGTAATGAAAGCAAGTACCTAACTTATTACCTACCTAATAACTTTCTTCGTATTTTCATAACACTTACAGGTATACTTACTTAAAAGTGATAAATAATAGAAGTATTAATCACGATATTTACTTTCAGTGATTTCAATAAAGGATTTTTTTTTTGTAATTTGTGGAAAAAGAAGTGATACTTAATGTTCTCTTAGATTTTATTTACAAGAAGTGATAATTTTACACATTTATCATATTTGAGGCACTGCGAGGCCCATACTGCCAAATGTCTTTATGTGCAACCAAATGTTAGCTAAAACTTTTCTCAATCCCTTTGTGATTAAAAGCGATTTTAATTTAAGTATTTGAGAAAATGATGTTAGTAGATACTATTTAAGCTTTTATGGCAATATTTTTAGCTTTTTATAACAATCATCATCATCATTTCAGCCGAGAGAATGTTGTACATACGCCTCCCCTAAGGATCTCCGATCTCTCTCTCTCTATTTAGGTAATTTATCATGTTTAAACATTAATGGTTTATAAAATGTTTTATAAGTATTTAATTTACTTGGATTTCGGTGTTAATGCTAAGTTTTTAATTTTTAATTTATTCTACAGACTTAGTATCCACCAGCTAGATCCTTTAAATTGATCTGTTTTTGTATGCAAAAAATAAACATTCTTCTGAAAAAAAATCACTGAATAATTTCACTAGGTATCTAGAATATTAATTTTCATTTTGGTTAATTAAAAAATTACTATTAATGTAAAAAAAAAATCAAAAAAGAAGCACAAAACCATTTAAATAAGTACTTACAAGTCAACCTACCGGTGTCAATCGCAGCAAATTATCAGGAGCCAGCACTATTACCTACCGCAAAAATAATTTCCACCAATACACTGCACAGGATAATACGAGTGTATTATTTACGTAGACGCGGCGTAACTAGGTACGTGTCGGGCAGACGCGGCCGGGACGCATGCGTGCCGCCTTGCCACTGCCGACACCGGACCCGGTGATCGTTGAACAAAACAACATTGTACGGCATACCAGTAGGACAACTTACACGCTCGCTAGGATAAACGAAGACGGTGCGGTTAGTCGATGAAGGATTTTAATATAAACGACAGTTTTGTCACCCTTTTTTCAGCGCTTGGTTTTGCGCTCAGATCATTTAAGTTTTGCGATTATCAGGTTCATAATCGATCAAAACCAGTTTACGGGTAAAAAAAAAACATTGAAAAAGAAATGATAAAATAGTTTTTCTTAAAAGGCACTGCGGATTAGCCGCTCAAAATAGGAGCGCCCGAACCTCCACTTTTCGGAAGATCGCAATCAAATAACATTTTAGTAGAGTTGTCGAGCTCTGGCAATCTTACTCATCGATAGAAACCAGTACCCTTAGTATGAGTTTTGATAGTTTTCGAGCTCGATCAAACGTATCGTCTCTTTTCATACATTGCCCACTAGCGCCTCTAGCGTAAACTATCAAAAACAAAAATCGGCAGTATAAGTTAAATCGAGTTAACGTAACACGAAAACTTTGATAGTATTCGCCTCACGAATGCATTTTGGCAGTACGAGTCGTTACTTTGACAAGTCGTCGTAAGTATACTATTACGTTTGATCGTGTCGTCACTCGATGAAAGAAATTCCGTGAGTAGGTAAACGAACGAAATTTTTAACAATTATTACAATGTTATCGCCATAATTTTCATTTATTATGGTCGCTGAAGAGGTTAATGAAGCCCACCAACGTACACAGGAACGTCGGGAGGTTATGCAGCAGTGGCGCATTGATAAATTATAAGCATATAGCTTCTACTTTATAAGTCTCAAGCAATAATGTCTGTGTATATTTACCTACCTATAAGCGAATTATGTGTGTCTCCACGCGGCGTAGGTATTGTCGTGACGGGCGATAACATTACCGTGTGGATATTCACTAGTCACAGAGACGACCGACGCTTTAATATTATTATCTACGCTTTAGTCGTCTTAGCTAGAATTTAAACAATAGGACACTATCACAGTGTAGTATAATAAGGGAATAAAACACATTGTTTAATTAATACATAACATTAAATTATTTTATTTTCTAAATAAATATGGCGAATAGAGTTTGTCACTAGGCAAGCTCGCTTGAGTTCAATTTCCCTTTGTTGCAGCTCTAAATCTCGTTTGCCGTCAGACACGAGATCATTATTTTTCCCAAAAGCATTGCACATTAGTATTTTTCTGTATAATATCCTTTTAAATACACCACTAAATGAAATTCACTATTTGTTCAAACTGCGACGCACTTGTTTTGCACATTTTCATTTTATTTTTCCGTTTAAACACCTTAGTACAATTGGGTATAGTTTATGTATCAAAACCTATTACTTCTTATCTGTTTTAGTAATAATTTATAAATAATATCAATACGACTCTCACTGTGACGCAGACATTTTGTTTGTTTTCATCGAGCACAGACTAGTTAGAGATACTATGAATGGGAGTGAATGGAACGAATGAACATGTTGTCTCTTTCTTGTTAATAAGAAATGAAAGAGACAAAACTAAACAGTGTGAAGTTCGTATAATCGAGTGATCGAGTAGGCGATATCGTGAAGACTATGTGCCAAATTTAAATCTTATACTACGACGTATTAAGTAAACCTATAGTTTCATAGTCTTGACGATGACGATCACTCGTTTGGTGTTGCAAAAACTCATACTAAGGGTACAGGATACCGGGGTTAAAGCAGCGCGGGAGTGTTACAATCTTCTATAGTAGGCATACTCAACCTTTTTTTATAGGGGCCACTAAAACGTTCCAGTCGTGGTATCGCGGGCCCAAGCAAAAATTAAAAAATTTGTACAATCTTGTAATTCAGGGTAGGCTAATCACAAAGGTTCGGCGGGTCGCAGGTTGGGTATAACTGGTCTATAGGCTACGGTGACTGCTTAACATCAGACATACCGAATATTTGTCAAGTAGATAGCATACAAAAACTTTAGAGAAGGAACTCCTGACTTCCATTACACCAGGTGGCATCACCTGAAACTATCTACCAACGCTAAGGGCTCAATCGGCTCTACTGCCTGCATGTGCACTATGACTCTTATAACTGATGGTTTGCCGCTAACTTAAGGAGGTTAAAAAAAATCAGTTGCCTCTTGACTTTTTTATTAATTGTTGACAACGAAAGGCTTAAATTTTAAAGTAACAAATTTTAGTTATATTTTCACGGTCGGTTACAATGTCGGTTTTAAACAGTGTTATTGATTACAGAACATAATTTTAATAATAAGAATAATTATTGACCATAAAGATAATAATTTTATTATTTAAATATTTTATTCACACTCAACAGAAATCATTAGCATAATTTTTGAACTTGAATTCGACATATTTTCAATGTCTAACAATAAAGAATAAAGAATCAATTTATTAAATATTTATAAGCATAAATCAACTAATGTACCTATTCCATAGGAGGTACAAACCTTGTAGTGGTCTCAGATACGAATCCCATTTGAGGCAAATGAAAATTGAAATTTCACAATTCTTCAATACATAAGAGTGAATATTAAACGCACAAGGTAAGGACAGCAAAAAAATAGACTGAAATCTTTATGTAAAAAGAGCTTTAAACATAAAGTGGGTAAGCTCAACTTACATGGAACATCAAAACCCACTAGTAATAATAATATGATAGTATTAAAAAAACTTAGGCACTATTTGATGCTGACCTGACATATCGTAGTAGCCGAACTCAATACATTAAAACAAATCATTTGTAATAATTCTAACCTGTTTTATTAAGCAAGGCGCACAGCGCTCGTATTCACCAATATTTAAAATTATATTGTTAAAAATACAGTTCTCACCTGTCTCCTAGCAAAAATCAAAAAGGGTCGGAGTTGTTATCGACATTCCAATGTTTGCCAATAAAGATAATGCAATATGAGAAAATAATATGTACAGCGGATTTCTGCTAAAGAGTACATGAAGTTATCGTGTAAATAAGAAATTATCTTACAAAATAAATATACGAAACGTTTGGCTTTATGAAAATAACGTTTATAATTTTTAAATGTCATTAGAAATCTTTTGTTACTGGTATGTAGTAAGTAGAAATTAAAACAACAACTAATAAAGACAATAATAACAGCTATCATTTTATTATAATAAAATGAAATGATTTTATAGGGAGCTTCGTAATATGATTACGAAGTTCCCTATTACATACTTCAGTTTTTTACCATTAATCACACAAATAACTAACACTATACATAAGAAGCGATTAACACAATAAAATACTTATCTAACACAGAGTTAACATGCCACACACGCTTCTAACATAATTTAGTTCTACCAACATAGTTATCATATCTACAACGGATAAGGGGAAGTACCTTACAGAAGAACGCAGTCAAATAACAATCGCAGTGTTGTGTTTCTGCAGCGCTGAATGCTGAATGCTGTTAACCCATAGATATGACTCTGTAGATCGGCAATGTGAAAGAGAAAGAGTATACTAACGCGTATATTAGAGCGAGATAGATAGACGAGAACATTTCACGTACACGCAAGCGGCCTAAGTCACGTAGAAAAATTGGTTGTCTGTAAAGTCGGCTTACTGACGATAGTTGAACGTGACAACGTCTTTTCAAAAGAAAAATTTAATTTCATTTGTTTAATAGATTTTTGCTTGCACTTCAAGCCTTACATGGAACGCCCCTCAGAGCGAGGTAACGCCGCATGCGTCATGTTTTTCGTGCGTGCAGCCGGCTCTATCGAATTATAAAACGTTGTCACGTCAAAAACAGCAACTGTCAGACTGCAGTACAATTTATTAATATTTTTCGCTGCGTATTAGGGGATGAGGTTATAGTTGGCAGCGTGCGAGCGATGCGTTGATGTTACATACAACCCTCCATAGCGGTGACTGCTTGCTTACCGTTAGGCGGGTAATATTTTTACATTCTCGTATACGTAGTATAGAGGAAGTCTTAGCATCAGAGGAAGCACATAGCATCAGAATATTACATACTGAAACACTAAAGGCCGGTTGCACCAAGTTATACATTTCTTTTACAATTTTGTAAATAAAATAACATTAATTTGACATTTACGTTACTTTTTACAAAATTGTAAAACGTAAAACTTGGTGGCCGTAAGTACATATTCAAATGATTTTGCAAAACAGCTGACTAAAGAACTCTCATAAGGCAACATCCATAAAATTATTTTAGTCCGGTTATTTTTGTATACTTAACTCTACTAAATGCAACACTGCCTACGAATTAAAATATAATAGGTTCGACATAATCTTGTTTAGGGTGAGGCCAAAAGAGTCTATTTTTGTGAGTTTTGAGTCGCGTATTTTCGGTCGAGCAATTTTTGCTCCAGGCAGTTTCATACAAAAGTTATGTTAATTTCTATGTATGTTATCTAATTCTAAGACAAATAATTGCGCAACCGAAAACACTCGACTCACAACTCGCAAAATTACGCTCGTTCAACCTCGAAACCAACAAAGAAACAACAACAGAAAATCAAATCAATAATTCAATGAACAACTTAAGGATCACTGACATATCCTCAGGCCACCTAACATATTAGGGGTTTAAGTATGAAACTGCCGTTTTGTATGCAGAATTTAACGAAAATTCATTTTTCCATACAAATATATTTGCGATTTTTTAAGGAACCACAAATCCAAATTTTGTATAATTTTGTGAATATATTAAAACAACAATAAGCTATAGAGGATACTTAGAGAAAAAAATTGAGAATTGACACCTGTAAAAATATATTCATAAATTTATAACGGAAACCGGCACCTCTTAGGACGAGCTGTTTTTGAAGATGTATATCTAATGAATAAAATAAATAAAATAATAAAATTTTATACATAAATATAAGTCCTTGTAATGAAGTTTAAAATAAAAAAAGAATAATGGAAATAGCTATAGGAATTATACACTAATGAATAATAAGGAAAAAATGGGCAATTTCATACTTTAACCCCTATTATTTATTTCAATATTATTAATCAACATCGTCGCTCAAATCAAGTTAGGTATGTAGACAGTATCCGCAGCGTGTGTGACTCCAACCTTACAGCTACTTACATCTAGATCAGTCGTCCGAAATCATCGAATGGTGAGTTTCAGTGTTCAGATAATGTGTGTGTTACTGTGGGCCTGCTCGACTTATATACAATTTATTTTATTTTTTATCACTCATTATATATTTTGTACAATTTATTTTATTTTTATCTCAAAAGTAGTAAAGAAAGGTCAGTTCAAAATCAATTTATGTACCCTGACTTGCAGCCGTCAATAAACTCGAATGTCTTCGTTATCAAACTCGCATTTTAGTATCTGTATGTTGTAAAATGATAAGTTATGTTTTCTGGGATAGTTAATTGTAATCCTATTGCCATCTTAGTCATGTTCTTGATGTTTAAGCGGCCATGTTTTGGTTCCATACGTAGGTCATCACTGGCAGCACACACGGATTATAGTTATCTGTTCAACAGGTGAGCAAAGTTGTTTTTTGCTGCGAGTGCAGATATTAAATCACCAACAGCGAAGTAGTCTATTATTGAATAACGAGCATAGCGAGTAAGTCATAAATGGACTACTGAGCGCAGAGAGTGATTTAAAGGCACGACGAAAAAAAAATGCTCTCGTGTGAAACAAACAAGTTTTCACCTTTGAAATAATTATTAGATGAAAAAAAAACAAGGCAATACACACGTTTATTATCTTAAAAATTAAGATTGTAAATTATAAGTAAAATTACTAAAATAATTTAAATTGAACGTAACGTCTTGTTCAGAGCTCGCAGCAAAAAGCGTTTTTCCTTCGAGATTTTACGAAGCAAAAGAGGTCTTTTGGTACTGGATAGGTGAAAAATACTTTCGTCTTAAGACATTGCGGTAGATGGGCCGAGAATATGCCGCGTAGCGTCCCGAACGGAACATTGACATGTCATATTATATTCATTTACGTTATATATATCTTTACATCTGATGAGGGTGAATACACATAATAGCATTTTAATAGAAGCAGCCAAATTGTTCAGCAGAGTATAGTTAGTCAAAATAAAATCAATTGTAAGTTGAGCAGTCCCATTGTAACCCCCACTTTAGCGAGTAGGTAGATAACCCAATGCATTGGTATTATCGCACTTATTTAATAACTTACTTTACGCAGTCACTCCTAACGACTTTAATGCACAGTGCATACATGTAGCCAGTATGATATCTTCAACATACTCAAAATGTCATATAAACTGTTAAACAAAGATAATAGGTTTATAAAAATATTGATCTCAGCTTTTAACTAGGGTACCTTATATATCAAGATTACACTTTTTGTACATAAATTCTCTGTCTCATAAAATCTCACTGTCTCTAAATTAATAACGAAAACAATGAAAATATAACAACATTATATACCTACGTAGCCAGAAATTGATTATAGAATCAATTTACAACAGTAACATACTTTCAGTTTTTAGCATACTTCAAGTGTTAAAAGTGCATTAATTTTTACATTAGCCAATATTTCACATAAAATTTCTGCTGATTACTTGTATGCACTGAATTATTACTTATGACTAAATGTACGGCCATTGTTTTGAGTTTCTCGGCCCATGGCACATGATTACGCTTAACACTTCTTTAATTCCACAAAAAGTCTTTAAAAAATCTCAGGGATTTTATTTTTAATTGCGTTACTTAACGGAAGTTTTGGTTTAGGTATATTCTTTATATTATCAGAATTTAGTGTTGGTTTTCACTATTCACTTTAATCATTCACATCTTCTGGGACTGAGGTAGACTGTCCGGTATTGTCTAACATAACGTGAAAAATAAATGCGTTAGGTTTTTTAAAATTTTAATATTTGGTAAACTAAAATACTTAAATTTCTTTAATGGATTTTTAGCTTTATTCCATAATCATAGAGCTCAAACTCAATTGAACAACAAAGACAGTTGTAGGTAGTGTGATCTGGCATTATCTGTACTTAATAGAAAAAATATTATATGCCTAATTAAATCAAATTCATTAAGCATTGATTAAGATCATGGATATTCGATGGTCGATATTAACGTCTAGGGAATGAACTCATATTTATGACATTTGGCTTTATCATCGGACAGATTACACTAAAACTAGTTCTAATAACAAAGTAACCTTACCAGCAACACTTTGAGGAGGTCATCGTTAAAAGTCGGGAGCACCTTGATGTACTTGGATGATCTTTAAGTTGAATTTCTGTGACAAAGTGTCGTCAGCAAAAGTTCATCGGGTTGTTATTTCAGATGGTAATGGTGGGCTATGTGGCAATTACCGCGTCGGAGTCATCGTCATGGTGCAGCGCGTGATATCCGTACTGCAGCAGGTAGCGGAACTTGGGTTCCTCGGACAAGTGAGCCAACTCGGGAGCACTCACTAGATCTTGCAGTGGAGGCAGCGACAACTCTAGGTCACCTCCTGTGGGAGACTACTCTGTTTAAAAGGCTTCGCAGAACAGAAGGCGTACTTAGCGAAGCGTTGCATACTGTTAACGCCGACGCTCAGCGACTCTTTGTCAGTATAATGGGTGAATACATGAAATTGATAATCACCGAGTGAATTACATATCCATTGCTGTATTACACAACGCACTATTATGGCACTTGTCTTGTAAAAACAGCAATGAATATGTAATTCACTAGGTGATTGTCACTTTCATCTGTCAAAAAAGACAGCGAATAGGCTGGCAGTACGCCATATCGGTTTACAACACATCAAAGCCCATGAGATAGAGGCCTTTACATCGATAGCTTATTAGATCGATAATTTAAGTCAAGATCAATCATTCATGACATCGAAAGCTTATGAAATCGAAAGTTGAATCAACCGCATATTTATGAAATAGAAGCGTTAGCAAATCGACAGATGATGACATCGTTAACTTCATTATACATTAGGGGGCGCCCGTGACTCGCTCGTGTGGAATACAGGTTCACCCTGAATGTCCATTCTTGCGATAGCCATATTGTTTACTTTAATGTGACTTCGTTCTATTTTTAGCCATGTTAGGTAGTTTTCATAATCGAAAATCTGTAATAGAACTATGAGAAAATTTTCAGCCTTTTACGTTTGACGTAAGGAATATTATTATGAAGAAACTAGATCACATCAGCAGTTGTAAATGAAAAAAAAAGGGTTAACAGAAAAGAAATGGGGAGTAGTCTCCCCTTGACTTTCTCGTATACCGGAAACGACTCAAAGGTTGATAGAAACCTTGTATTTTGATGTCATACATGCATGTAAAATTTTGGTCACCCATCCAAGTACCAACCGCGCACTTGGTTGCTTAACTGTCGTGGTCGACGGTTCAAAATTTGATAGAAACCTTACATTTTGATGTCATACACGTATGTTAAATTTGGTTGCAATAAGTTAAAGCATGCTCGAGTTATCGTGCAAACGCAGAGTCACACACACAGACATAATTCCAAAAAAAATATTGTTAGACTCAGGGAGGTCCAAAACGTGTAATTCCGTCAAAATCTCGAGGTCGAATTTTTTCACGATTACAAGACTTCCTCTATACTACGTATACGAGAAAGTAAAAAAACATTAATAGAGATCATCCATTTTGCAGAAAGAATTATTCTGAACAGAATTTTTGTGTGGCACTGACCTAGTAGCAGCACCAAGGCAGCCAGTCTGAAGACGAGCTTGTCCCGCAGCACGTCATCGGCCGCCGCGTCATCCCAGCTATCACGCGTCACGCTGCAGCACCACACCTGCCACAAATGACACGCTGTATCGGCACACGCTTGTTTTGTTTGGCATACTATGTTTAGCATACTATTTAATCATAGTCATAATACATAATTGGGTTAAATAATCTTTTATAATAATAAGTAAGCTCTTATATGAATTGACCGGTGTTTTTTTTATTTATTTTTTTATTTATTGTTCTCTCTACATCCTCCTTTTTATTTAAGGAGACTTTGTTTTTCAATATATTTCATTGGCTACATTTAATACACTACACCGTAGTAGGCTTGCTATAGATACTTACTTCTATTTTCTTATTCTAGTGACTCGATACATTTAGAGAGCTACTTACATAGAGTCAGACAGTGATATTTGTTAATTGATGCGAGACATTTAAACGCGGTAACATACAATAATATTATAAATTACTTACTAAGTGGCTTGTATATAATTCATATTCTTATCGTTCCAACGTGTTACAGTGTGACTGGTTGGGAATTATTTTACAAAGTTGTCCCAACGAGTCACAATGTTACAGGTTACAGTGTGACTCGTTGGGAACAAGCGAAAAAGAGTGCTATAAAACAAACCGAAATCAAATTTGGCAGTGCGTAATATAAATCGCTCGTAATACAGTTGCCGTTTTAGGTAAGTACCTATCTCTTACATTATGAAAAAACAAACGCGGAAATTAAAATAAAATAAATAATGGACTATGGAAAATTGAAATGCGGACTATTAAAATAAAATAAATAATGAATACCTTTAGCCTCAGCTCGTCCCGCCGCTCAAGGTCTCGCACGAGCTCAGTGAGGTCCAGCGCCTTCTTCAAGTCGTACTCCGATAGCGTGCTGCTCTCCGACGTCACGTACATCTTACACAAACACATACTATATTTCACTATCAGTCTAACGAGTAAATTGCTCATGTACAGTCAACAGCACGTCGGGCTATACAAAACTGTCAAATTTCTCCAAACGATTTTCAACCTAAGACTATTCAATATAAAGTGCATAATTGATTGGGAAAATTATTTGACAGTTTGTGGTAACCCAACGTACTGTTGTCTGTACAATCGACAAAGTTCCCGGTGTGTCACTTGAGATTCGGGACTGCGCGGAGGGGAGGCGACCTGTAGAAGCGGAGTGAAGATGCTACGCCTTATTGGCTGAGCCATATTACAATACTATTATATAAAGGCTTTGTCAAACAGAACGCGTACTTAGGGCGAGCATGGTAACGAGCCCGAGCTGCATACACCCGCTCGGGTTATGGTGGTCCACTGTATGTCTACTGCACCGCTGTCTAGAGAAAGGGGAATTTTCCTTAATGTCAAAGGCGTCAAACCACTGTAGAAATGTTTTTACGCTGTGGCCTTACTCTTTCCGCAATTTTTGACTCCGGCCGCGGGAAGCACTACGTAGAAATCCATACGAAGCACCAGCACAACCTGTAGGTTTACCTCGACGATGTCCTCCGGAGGCAGCACCCTGGTGTCGTCAGCGTCGAGCCCGTGATGGACGCGAATGTCGCGCGGCAACGACAAATGTTGCTCGCCCAGCGCCAGGCAATCTTCCACCTTACGGCGCAGCTCACTCGACTCACGGTCACTCTCCTCGGATGCCAGCAGGCACAGCTTGGCCAGGGACGCCGTAGTCTACATTCATAAGGCATATTAAACAACTAATACGATTGGGGTTATTGAAGAGCTGATATTACTTAATGCTCTAAGTAGAGCATTAAGTAACATCAGCTCTTTTTGGGATCTTGAGAGAGATTATAAGATGTATGTTATAACATAACTCTCAAGTTGTCGCAGCCATATCGTATAACACGTTGTCGTATAACACACACTAAATAGCGCGTCGGATTGTACAACGTTATTGATAGGAACAAGCTAAGTACTTTAAAGAAAATAAAAGATCTAATAACCGTGTGAAAAACTCGTGATGTATTTTTTTTGTGTAAAAAGAAAGATGACATAAATCAATATAACATTTGTTTGAATATAAAAACATAGAGCACAGCAAGTAATAACAAAAAGGTTGATCCTCAACATCCTCCCGGGCAAGAGAAATAATAATAACTAGAAATAAACATTAATACCTACTGATGTAACTCCAAACCACCCTGTATATCAAGGAGGTATAATTTTTGTATAAGTCGCACTAAAATGGAATCTCGGTCTGTTCTTAATTTGACAGAATGCACATTGCCATTTACGAAGGTAATTCAAGTTTACTAACCTTTTAGTAGTAAAGTACAACCTCTGTACCGATAAGGATTGGTTACTATTACCAAGTTCCTCCGGAAACCCTTCTTTCCATGGCAAAGATCTTTCGTAACGACCTTCTTTATTAGTGGTCACAGTCTCTCTGAAAAACTGGTAAGTATTAATACCATTTTCTATGGACATGTTATCATAAGGCGTTTTAATTCCCAATGTTTCCAGCTCCCAGTAATCAGAAAAATTTAAATTTACAGATAAATAGCTGGATATATTTACAAAATTTATCGGTATTACTCCCTGTAATGACCACCCCAGCTTTGTATCTACTGCGTATAGCCCTTCATGAACGTGAACTACGCTGCCAGATAGTAAGTACCCGTACACATCAGCCCCAATCAACAATCCTACATCTGTAAAATCATTACCGATATCCGATGCACAAATATGTAAATCGCGAAGTTTCTGTATAATTGATGGACGGTTTAACTTCGGCAGCGGTCCAGTGAGCTTTTTTATCCCTAAAGCAGACATAGAAAAGGTAAAACTACTATCTACACTATGTATATCAAAATCATATTTACAATACGTACCCTTTTTTAAATACGTGCCACCAAATACACAATGACTGATTGTTTCTTTCTCAGTGGATGATATACCTAAAGATCGAACTAAATCTAGTTTTATGTACGACCTTTGTGCACCGCTGTCAAATAAGGCCCGAGTTACCATTTTTCTACCATTATAACTAATATTTACAATAACAGTTTGTAATAAGGTCATATTATTTTTCTGGCATAGGGAAATTTGCGGTACATTTTGAGGTACAACACTACTATCATTAGAACTAGATTGTCCTTTTTCAGGCTTGGGTCTATTGTCAATCTCCGGACACATCGGCACCGTATGTCGTCTTGAGCACAATAAACATTTAGGGTAACTCCTACATCTTTTCGAAAAGTGTCCAACTCTTAGGCAAATTGTACAGGCGTTTTTCTTTTTCAGATGCGCTTTTCTCTCTTCTAGTGACATTTGCGATATCTTAAAACATTCTAAAGAATTATGAGTGGACTTATCGCACCAGATGCAGGACTTTTCCTTCTTCTCGCCTCCGTAATTTTTGTGTTCACTCGCAACTATACATGACGCTGTCGGCTCTTTGAACGAATCACTCGTTAATGTGCGTGAAATTGCAATACGCTCCTCACCTTCCACCTCTCTCTTCAAAAAGTCCATGAAAGCGGCAAGTTGGTTTTTTTCTTTACGGTTTCTACACCTTTCCCAAACTCTTAGTGTATTGGTGGGAATCGTGGCTTCCACCATAGGTAGGAGCATAAAGGCATATTTATCAGACTTAACACTCAACGAATCTAATGCCTGTATGTGCGTCGAAAGCTTATCATAGAGTGAATCAAGCGACAAATTTTTGTCTCGAGTTGATATTAGTTGTACAAGTCCTCTCAAATAATTTTCGATGAGTAAATCTTCTCTTGCAAACCGATCTTTTAATTGCTCGATGGCCTTTTGGTAATTTTTGCCACATGGAGGGAAACATTCAACGAGCTCTCTTGCTTTAGATCCTGATACTGTAGCTTGCACTAAGTACTGAAATTTGTCGCTATCGTCAATGTCATTGTCATTATGAATTTTAGAGAATTGTCCCCAGAAAGATATCCAGTTACTAATATCCCCATCAAATTTGCGCAATTCTATCTTCGGCAGAGTGAAGCGCTTACGTAATGACCTTTCCGAGCAAGCAGTATTCATGTGCGACTGAAATCCTATAGAGGCAGCGTCGCATGCTACATCAACATTACTCGGGAACTGACGATAATATTTCGTACTTACAATTGTCCAACGTGACTTGTACGATTCTGACGTTTGCAGATCGGCAAAAATGACGTCTTCATTGGCGTCTGTGTCTGCAAACCAGAGATCCTTAATTTGGTCGTCTACGCCAAACAACTCTTCGGCCTTTTGTTTCGCAATTATGAACATCGCATGGATATCCTTACCGGAAGCCTCCTGAAATGCGTCCTCTAAATCTCGTTCAGCGAGTGAATAAAATCTGCGCGAGATTGATCGTAACTTCTTGAGGTTTTCCATTATTTTCCGAAACAAAGGTCCTGTCACGGTCGCCAGAAATGATAGGAACAAGCTAAGTACTTTAAAGAAAATAAAAGATCTAATAACCGTGTGAAAAACTCGTGATGTATTTTTTTTGTGTAAAAAGAAAGATGACATAAATCAATATAACATTTGTTTGAATATAAAAACATAGAGCACAGCAAGTAATAACAAAAAGGTTGATCCTCAACAGTTATGGTTAACCGAATGAAACTGTTCCTCAATAATTCCGTATCATTGTCACATGTGAGGTAGCCGTCTTATATTATAGCGACTTTTTACAACCCAGGTCGCTGTTTTCGATATGGCTGCGACATAGACCTCCGTATTCAGAAACATTACTACAGTGCGCGTGGACGCACAGGGTCGTAAAAACCTAAAAATCGGTAAGGTAAAAAGATCGTAATAACTATGCATACGAATGCATAATGACGAACTCCCATACAAACTGTCATCCTTTATATCAATCAACCCCTTCATTCCCTTTTTTTTAAAAAAATGTAGCTTATGTCCTATCTTAAAGTCAAAAATCGCAGGCGTGAAAGCGTGACTTATTTTGGACTTCCATACGACCTTTCATCCTATTTTAATTCAAGAGTTCAAAAACGCTAGAACAAATATTTATTGGTTTCATATCATGTGCCATAATTCAAAGTTTCGTGGTTTTATCTTCAACAATGAAGGACTTCCATACAAACCTTCATCCCTTATTTCAACCCCTTTAAACCTTTTTTTTGCGATAAAATATCCTAATATCCTTTTCGTCTAGTCAATATTTGTTCCCTGACCGCTGAGATGATTTGAAGCGACTTCGTATGCGTGTTGGTTGTAGCGTGATGTTATTATAGCCTTCGATAAATGGACTACCCGACACAAAAATAATGTTTCAATTTGGATCAGTAGTTCCTGAGATTAGCGCGTTCAACCACACAAACGTAAGTGGCATAGTGCATAAGGGCGTTGTCAATGACGTACCAATGGTTTTTAAATTTTGAATTCCAAACTTACAATTATGTCCTAATCGACGCTTTTACGGTGAAGGAAACATCGTGAGGAAACCTGCACACACCTATGAAGAAATTCTTAGGTTTTGTGTGAAGTCGACCAACCCGCACTTGGCCAGCGTGATTGACTAAGGCCTAATCGCCCCTAATGTGGTGTAGGCTCGAGCCCCTCGGTGGGGTCATTATATGAGCTGCTAATGATGACCAAACTTCAGCTTTATAATTGGTATAATATGCGGTACCATCATCCTGTTGAGCGAGTCAGTGTCATCGGCGGCAAGTGCGGCCAGCGGCTCGGCGGCGGCCCGGGGATCGTGGGCGGCCAGTCGCCGAGCGGCCAGCAGCGGCCGACGGTGCGGCGGCCGCAGCCAAGCCTCCAGCCGCCGCGCCAGACCGCCGCGGGCCTCGCGCAGGAGATGCGGTAAGGCTGACCCGCCGCGGTCCACGATACGAGCGAACGCGATCTCCGCCACGCCCTGCACAATCAACGATGACTCCATGAGTGTGGAAACAGTTATCTTCTTCCAAATCAATACTATGAAAACTGTAAAGGGAGGATAAAACTTGTTGAGTGTCTTGCCGGTTCTTCTCAGAACAAGGCCTCCTGGTACTCGAACCGATGGCATCAAATTTGACTTTCATAATTGTACTTAAATGAATAAAGAAATTGCAATTTAATTTTTAACCAAATATAGAGATTTCAAGTTGAAATATTTAAAGATTCATAAAATAGTTCACGCGCTGATTTTTACTTTAAAGCTACATGCGCCGATGCGGATCGAGCGTCGTGTGGAAACGGCGTGTCGCGTGCGTAACATCTTAATATTCGAGACTGTGTTATGGTTAATATAGATATCGGACAACTGGAATAACATAATAGTTTTAGTTTTTTTTATATAAATAAACTTAAAATAATAAATATTTTAAGATGAGCGTTTTAATATTTCTGTTTGTTTGTTATATTGTCTCAATAAATATTTCTTTCTATCTTTCTTTCTAAATATTGTGCGGACGCGAGCGGGTGGCAGTCGCTGTAAAATACACACGTCACACGACTATTAGCCCAGTATCAGCGAATAGAGGCGGTGTGTAATTTTATACCAATTTTGTATATATTATAATATCTTTGTAAATACACATCGTATCGAAGTGAAATAAAAACTGTTCATTATTTAGTAATTAGATCTATAATTTTATAGGATAAAGAAGAATGAAGTGAGACTAGCAAAAATAACCGTACCCTCCCTTCCAAGAGTTCAAAAGCGTTTCGCGACTAATACACTACAGTTCATTGAGATATCGACCGATACGCCGCACATAGTCAGTCAGCCGCAAACTGTGAACCTAACGAGGACGCAACCTTATTGATACTTTTTAACAGAACTTAAATAAAATTAAGTTATATATAAACAGTACTGACCTCGTTAGCGTACTTGTCCATGTACCCGTATAGCCGATCCATATCCTCTTCCTGCAGACACAGCTCCACCAGCAGCTCGTAGTCTCCAAACTTCTCCGCCAATACGCGAGCGCGCTCCGTCAGTCCCGCCTCCACTGAGGACACATATTCATTAGTTTATTGCCGAAGCTTTGGCCTATCTCTTACCTTATGGTAAGTGATGATAAAGTTGAAAATGGAAGCCCCTTATAACTGAAGGACTGGCTATCTTATAATTATTTGTCGAAACACAATAAGAATGTCGAATCGAAACACAATAATACGGCGTCAGACTGATACTAATACTCGTATTCACAAACAATACTCGTTCAAGTGAAATGACAATGCTATCCGAAGGCAGTTCTCGGTGCATTCTTGGCAAACCTTTTAATTAATGAACATTATTCAAACGAATTTTGGATAAATAGGCGCATTGCGTTGAATAGGGTTCTGTGATTGGTTCGTTTCTGTTGCGTAGTTCACTTCGTTGAATTGATCGATGTTTTATTAGAATCATCATCAACATCATCATTTCAGCCGAGAGACGCCCACTGTTGGATATAGGCC
This sequence comes from Elophila nymphaeata, assembly GCA_955850985.1. Taxonomy (NCBI): domain Eukaryota; kingdom Metazoa; phylum Arthropoda; class Insecta; order Lepidoptera; family Crambidae; genus Elophila; species Elophila nymphaeata. Next base: position 22,221,785 of record OY039066.1, on the reverse strand, counting down.
TCCCCCAAGGATCTCAAAACCGGTCGGTCCTGAGCTGCCCGCATCAAGCGGCTTCCCGCGACATTTACCAGATCGTCAGTCCACCTTATGGGGGGCCTACCAACGCTGCGTTTCCCGGTACATGGTCGCCACTCGAGGACCTTTCCGCCCCAACGGCCGTCAGTGCTCCATGTGCCCTGTCCACTGCCACTCAAGGTTCGCAATTCTTTGGGCTATGATGATAACCTTTACAGGAGTGGGTGCGACATGGAAATTCGACATGACTTTCGTCTTATCCATGTTCATTTTAAGACCCACTAGTTGGGAGACTACATAGATCGTCGAGCATTGTGCCTAGGTCTTTATTAGAATGCCACAAGCTTATATGACCCAGTGGCAGAAATTAGAACTACAATAATTACTAATAGATATTGACATTTCCATAACACTATTTACCACTAGTGACTCCACCAACGTGTCAGATAAGTTAGTGGCACTTCAAATTAAAACTTTTGACGCGGACAATTGGATATTGCTTTTGACATCTCGATTCTCGACATGCGCGTTGTGTAATATAGCTAGCTTAGCTGTGCGTTCATTTTAAAGCACGCATAGTGCCGATCCCTACTCAAGGACTGTCTATGAATAGGTTTTTACTGTGCGTCCACTATGAGACCTCATAGTAATGTTTATAAATACGGTCGTAAGGCAGCCAGGCTTAAAAACAAGACGTGCAAAAGGAATAATGTTTTAAATTAAAACATTTTGCTAATTAACACTTGCAATTACCGAGAGTTGAAAAAAAATGTTAGTATAGGAAAACACGTTCCCTAGAAAGTATAATACAAACGGTTAATAAATGTCATAGGCAAGACGATATTATGAAGCTGGTGCGTTACCGAAAGGCCGTATGAGGTCGGAGCGCATGGAGTGGCTGATGTGAGGATCGTCGGCCAGGAGCTGGTCGGCCAGCGCCGAGCCCGCCTCGATGGCCCGCCACTTGACTGTTGCATCTGCGCACTGCTGAGCTTCGCTGGGGAAACACGTTAGGTCAGCGTGGGAGTAAAAGCTACCCAAAATTTACGCAAAAATAACTGCAATTTTTATTGTATTGATATTATCTATTGATCTGCAATGATGTTTTGAAATCATTACGAAATTAAGCTACAGAGTATATATTTATTTTTTGACACATACTGACGGCGACAGGTATGCCAAGAGGCGGAAAAAATATGCAGAATTATATATTTCCTGATCATTACAATATTTGGTAATGGATGTACTAATACTAACTTCAAAATCAAGACACCTGACGCGGTCAGGCAGACGACCGGTCACTAAAGTTGTCGATTTCAATAAGATTCGAAGGTGGAATTGAGCTTCACTTAGAAACTCTTGAAGGAGTTTCTTATCTATCATTAACTGTTGCAACAATTTATTGTTGTTGCGACAATATTATTGTCGTAACGGCCTTTTAGAAGAATTGTTATCAAGCGGATTAAAAATCGGTTTCGTCACAAATCAAATTGATCACAAATTTGTACTTTCCTGAGAATCGAACCTGGGCCCTCTGAATCCAATACCGGTAATCGAATCATTAGACCAGAGGCGGTTTCATATAATTTTTGGAGATCGAGATAATAGTCATTCGCCATGGTTCCTTTTTCATCAATTATATTTTTATAACTATAGTTGAACTTGTCGTTATTATGAAAATTTCTGAGGTACAAACTTGCCAAGTTTCTTACCCATTTTTTCAGACGAGACTTTTTAGTAGATTTACGAACGAATGGCTTAAATTTTGACTTTCATAAGTGAATAAATAGAATGAGACTGAGAACGCGGGGAGTGAGAATGAGGAGGTAAATGGGGCGCCAAGGTGCTGCTACCAAGTGGTCGGTACTCGGATGGGTGACCGAAAATTTTTCATCCCGATTTTCCTCCGTGCTACTGAGGACACGTTAAGCTGGTGGTCTTGGCTGCTGTCGGATGTTAGCAGTCGTTCCCAAGGAGCGTGTCAGGCAGGCACACGGCCGTAAAAGTCTAATGCTAAATCCTTAAGCAGTATTTTCGATATGAAGACACCCATAATAAATTTGGAGTGAATAGAAAGAATATGTATAGATTTAAACTTAGTCAAGTACAAGTATGTAGTGTAGTGTGTGTATACACATACCTGAGCGTCCGCCGCAACAAGTGCAGTAGCGGCGGCAGCACGTCCGGGTCACTGCCCACGGCACCGTCCCCCCACTGGCAGCGAGCCTGCTGCCCGGCCGACAGCACTTGCTGAGGGGGGAATACTTTATTAAATACGGTGATTTTTCATTGGTTTTGAAGCCGAAACCTTCTGCCCATTGACTAGTTAAAATAAACATAAATGAGATTGTTTTAAACAAATATTGACTCGGTAATACGTTAACACTTAGAACCCGGTAGAACCCTTAGTTCTTATTAAAGTTAGCGGGTTAACTTTAATAAGAACTAAGGGTTCTACCTGGTCTAGACGGCACATACTTTTGTATTAATTTTGATTTCTTGTCAACATTGAATTAAGGGAATGAATGTTAGAGAAACCAGATGGCGCCACTTTACAAGAGGTCTTGGTGACCAAACACGATAAAAATCGGGAGTGGTCTCCCCTTGACTTTCTTGTATACCGGAATCAACTCAAAAGTTAATAGAAGCCTTATATTTTAATGTCATACATGCATGTTAAATTTCGGTCACCCTTCTGAGTACCGACCGCGCACTTGGTTGCTTAACTTTCGTGATCGACGACTCAAAAGTTGATAGAAACGTTATATTATGATTTCATACATGCATGTTAAATTTGGTTGCTCTATATATTGATTTGCAATAAGTTAAAGCATACTCGAGTTATCGTGCTAACGCAAAGACACACACACACAGACGTAATTCCAAAATATTTTATGACTCAGGGAGGTCCAAAATATGTAAATCCGTCAAAATCTCGAGGTCGAATTTTTTTACGATTACAAGACTTCCTATAACTACGTATACGAGGAAGTAAAAATATAAAATTACATTTTTACTTTCACGTTTTGGACCTCCCCGAGTCCTAAAATATTTTTTTTGGAATTATTTTTGTGTGTGTGTCTGTGTGTCTGTGCGTTAGCACGATAACTCGAGTATGCTTTAACTTATAGCAACCAAATTTAACATGCATGTATAATATCAAAATATAAGGTTTCTATCAACTTTTGAGTCGTTTCCGGTATACGAGAAAGTCAAGGGGAAATCACTCCCGATTTTATTTCTTTCACGTTGTAAAATACCCTATAGAAAACAATATATCATCAAGAAGCGCACGATAACGCGATGTTTGCGGCCGTAACAATATATACTGACGTGAACGATGTGTGCGGCGGCAGCAGCGGGGGCAGCGCCGGGCGGCGGACGCGCGAGGGCTCTAAGCACCCTCTTGGCGGCGGTGACGCGGCGGTAGAACACGTCGGCGGGGGCCAGCGCGCCAGACGACAGCGCCGCCTCCACCTCCGGCTCCTCCTCCACGGCGCCCGAGCCGCACACCACCTGGGTTACGTTCACTTTGGGTGCGACTATCGCCGTGTATCTTTCGCCCGGCGATCACCGGCCTTATTGAACGGTTTTGAAACTGAACGCATCGTATTTGACAGAAGGAGCGCACCAAGTAAATTAAGTTTATCGGTACAAGATAAATAAAAACAATAATAGAAATTAGAAATGGACCCTGCTCATCAATTCGTGTTCGGGGGAGCAATACAAACATTGATTCACAGTATTGTGAATAGTATGTTAATTGTGAAAAGTTGTGTTATTATCTCCTCTTATCAACTGACCACTTTCGTCAGTCATCAGAAAATAATCTCTATCACCCACAGCTGTTTAGATTGGAATTTAAAAATTAATAATTTTCGGTACCTAATACTCGGTAGCTGTCAAACTTGTTGACTTTCACCTTCCTTTTTTACGGTGTGATTAGTGCGTTCGCCCGACGATAATTACCAGTGGTTTGAAATAAGATTCACAAACCTTGTTCTATTTCAATGAATTTGTGCCATCCACCATGGCCTGGGCCTTCCTTTTTCATAATATTATATTTGATTCTAACATTGACAAGATTGTAGTATTCTAATGCACACAATACCAAAGCTGCTGCACTGTCAGTCATCCATTCTGCATAACGATCGAGAACGCAAGTGAGAAATTCGCGTGAGTGTAGATATCATCTCGTTTCTCGGGTCAATTCTCGGCGAAAAGTCTCGCCGAGCCTTCTCACGTGAGTCTGTAGCGCCTAAAACGATTCATCGCCCGATATCGGCTCGGGGTTGTTCCGACGATCACCTACGGACGTTGCCGGACTTTAGTTGACTATGCAGATTAACTGAGAATAAAACTTATTAGTTTTTCTATATCCATAATTAATGCACTCAGATCGATAGCAATACTGAAAAATATTTTTTAATAATAAAAACTTCAAAACTAAAAAACGGAGAAATAACAATTTTGTGTATAAAATCCTCAACCAATGTGTATAAACCTCAAAAAAAAAGTTTTTTGAGGTTTTTTGGGGTTGGTAAGACATGACAAGCACCAGCTTCCAAAGGTCGAAAGAATCTTTAATCGGTACACCCAGTAAAGAGTTAGGAGGTAACAAACATAAAAAAGTCGAATTGAGAACCGCTTGCTTTTTTGAAGTCGGTTAAAAAGACATCTTTTAACACTATAAGTCTCCTAGCAAATTTTGCACATGACTATCACGTCAACGCTCTCGTACACCATGTGGCATGAGTCATAGAACCATTTAACATAAAATCAACATCTCCCGTAATTTATTATTCAAGAAATAACTATTAAAATAAAAAAAAATCCCCAATACGATTAGATACTCGCTGGCTTCGAGGCCGGGTCGGCGTCCGCCGTCGCCCCGGTCGTCGCTGACTTAGAGTCCGTGGCGTAAGTAAACTTCCTATAGTAAAATTGTTGACCAAAATGAAAAAATGTCCTATATGCCCTATCAGCCGCATCACCAATCCGCAATGGGCAAGTGTGGTGGACTGCTGCCCAAACCTCCTTCGATGACAAGGCTTTATGTCCCAGAAGTGGGACGAATTAGAAAGGATGTTGTGATGACGATGTTCCACGATTGTACCTGGTCGATGGCAGCCGTGATGACGTCAGCGTCGGGTCCGTCATGCAGCCGCCGCAGCCCACGCACCATGGCCAGCTCGCCGGCTAGCACGGCCAGCGACCGCTCCATGCTAGCCGCTTCGGAAGCTGCAATGTCAATGCAACTATAAGGGCCTGTTTTACTAGTTCCAAGTAAATTCCTATTAGCGTTTATTTGACAGATAGTTTATACAACACTATCATTTTAACTGCCAGGCGTCTAGACAAGCAACATTGTACTAATGGCTGATTTTACATGTTCTGATTAGAAGATATCTGCCAATTTAGTGAACCGTTTAGCGTGGACGTTCTGTCAAATAAAAGCTAATGTAAACTTACTTAAAACGTTTGAAAAAGGCCTTAAATATACAAACGGACAAATAATGTGAAATGTAATTTTGATATGTATGTTATGTGAGATGTGACATATGTGTAGTTTTTTAACGAGTTGGGCGGAGGTGTGACGTCAGTGTGTGTACGCACGCGGCAGGTCGAGCACGATGTGTGACGTCAGTGTTTGTACGCACGCGGCAGATCGTTCGTGAGGTGTAAAGTCAGTGTATATACACGCGGCAGGTTGGGTGCGAGGTGTGACGTCAGTGAGTACTCACGCGGCAGGGCAGGCGCGAGGCGGGCGCGCAGGAAGGCGCGGTAGAGGGAAAGCGCGCGCGCCTTGTCCCGCAGCTGCTGGTCGTGTCGCAGCGCGGCGGAGGCGCCAAGCGGCACGTTTGTGTGGGGCCCGCGCGCCGCCCAGCGCGGGTCACCAGCAGGCGCGTCGTCCAGCAGCCCGCGGGCCAGGGCGGCGGGCAGGCCAGGTGGCGCGGGCCCCAACTGTGCCAAGAGCGCAGCGCAGGCAGGCTCGGCGCGGCGCACCCATAGCAGGAAGGCGGCCTTCAGCTTTCCCGCCGCGTCCGTCGACACTGCCGCCACCTACCAACCGTAGTCGTTACCATCATATCCCCTATAGTGTCGCCGCCATTTTGTAACACGCGCATGTGTCAATTACTTCCGGACTTCCTGTCGCGAATTTTCCGCATATAATCATCAGCAGCTCATATAATGTCCCCATCGAGAGGCTCGAGCCTACCCCACATTAGAGGCGATTAGGGCTTAGTCAACCACGCTGGCCAAGTGCGGGGTGGTAGACTTCACACACAACCTAAGAATTTATTCATAGGTGTTGTGTAGGTTTCCTCACGATGTTTTCCTTCACCGTAAAAGCGTCGATTAAACGTACATATGAATTCAAAATTTGAAAACACATTGGTACGTGGCGGGTATCGAACCAGTGCCTCCCGGGTGGGAGACGACGCGCTTACGCACTACGCCACCGACGCTTCCGCATGTAATAAAAATGCAAAATGTTTAAAATTTTGTAATAAAACAATAAATAAGAGTTTTTGTCACTAAAATCGTTATAAAATAAGCTAACAGAATATCATATAATTAGTACAGTTATATTTTCAAATAATAATAATAATCATCATTATTTTCACCATCGGAAAACAGTGGGGGATGGACCGACCTCCTGGAGGCCGGCCGACACACAGGCGTTTTTGACAGCGATCGCGCGACACAAAGGGGGATATTATCTTCATATCAATCGAGAACGAGAAACGCGCATTGTTGGACATAGGCTTCCTCCAAAGATCCCCAACCCGATCGGTCCTACGCTTCCTGCATCCAGTGGCTTCCCTTCGCGCGACCTTCACCAGATCATCGGTCCACGGGGTCTACCAAAGCTGCGTCTCTCGGTACGCGGCCGCAATTTGAGAAACTCAACCGCAGTCAGTCCTCTTCGCAAAGTGCCCGGCCTACCTTAACTTGTACCTTAGTTTTCCTACGAATCTCATCATTTTTGATATGATCACACAGAGAATCTCCGAACATAGCTCCCTGCTGCATTGCCCTTTAAATGACCTTGGGCCTTTTTATGGGGCACATTGTTAGCGGCCACGTTTCGATTCCGTAGGTCATCACATCACTGATCTACGGAAGACTTTCGTCTTGAGAAACGACAGTAAATGGACCGAGAATATGCCACGCATCTTCCCGAACGCTGCCCAATCGAGTTGTATTCGTTGTCTGATCTCTTTCGAGTGTATCATTTCGCTATACTATAGTCAAAATATTTTCTTTGTATTCTGACCATGTCAATATTTGTGCCAAAAACAAACAATTTGCTGGAAACTCATATTCACATGTAAGCAAATTGAAATCCTTTAATTTGCGTCGAACTGTGACGCAAAATCAAAACGATCTACTATGATAAACTAGAACGCAGAAAACCCAGCTATAAATAAAATTCAAAAAGCTTCAAAATTTATAAAGTCCAACCTACCTCATGCGGATCGATTTCATATAAAGACAGGTTTCCATCATACATATCAGATGGACACGGCGAGTCCATTGGACTGTCACACACGGACCTGTAACAAACGGTATAAACAATCAAAGTCATACTTAAATCACGCTTAGCTTACATACAAGGTGTAAAAGACATGAACAGTCAAACGAGAACCATGTATTCTATTCATCAAAATAAGTAACATTTCAAAAAATAATTGCTGGGAAATGATTTTTATTTTTTGGTGTTAAAAAAAATTGCAAATTGTACCGCGCAATGTAAAGCGCTCAACTCGTACGCATCGTAAAATCGCGATAATTTTGCCAGACGGCCACGAAGTTCACAATGTAGGTTGACATAAATGTAATCTAGCTACTTAGGTACTTACCTACTGTTCATTAATTTTCATCTACGATAGGCCTTCCGAAAGGGTGAGGTGTGGTTCAAACTGGCGACCTTCGACGTGTAGACACATGCGCGCTCGATACCTACAGCGTATCTTAATTCGTGATCTTGCCAGGATTCCCTCTCGTAGTGACCGATGCTTATGTTCGTCGAATACGTCAATGATTTTTTGACGCATCTCGACAGCCGTTTCGCAAGGGCGGTCAAAAACTCTGTCCCTAACGAACCCCTTACAAAAAAAATCTAGAGGGGTTATCTGGCGATCGTGCATAGGCCCATACCGCCCAATCCCTTGGTCACCGAACAGCTCCGTCAGCCGCTTCCGAACGGGTCTCACAATGTGTGTTTGGGGGTGTCGCCGTCGTGCTGGTACTCGCAGCTGAGTTAGTGGCATGTTGTACAGAGCGTCTGAAATGTACCCGTTTAACAGATCCAGGTAAGCTCGCCCATCCATTCTTTGCGGCAAGAAAACGGGACCAAGTATAACAGTAAACCATGTTCACATATTCGCGGGCGTTAAGTATAAACATGCCCGGGATCTTGTTTCTAACACTCACTAAATCACCACGATCACAACACAAACTGCACTGAAGCCTTAGAACCGCTTATTACTCGGACGGCACGATATTATACCATAAAACCGGTTTGATTACGCAACCTCATTTACGCGAATTCGAAAGCATTCGATCATAAGCGCGCAGCTACCGTGGCGTTACGCTAGCGACTAGCGGTAGCGAAGTAGGTAGAGAACTTCCAAATAAATCACGCGGAGTGTTGCCAGCTACTGATATAAAAATTCCGCAACCAAACATACTTATTTTTAGTACTACAATACATTTTAATTATCTGAATTTATCTGAAAATAAAATAGTACCAACCAAAAAAAGGAACTAAAATAAACACACTTGTGGTAGACAATCTTGAAAAACTTTCCAATACTTTAACCACAATGTATGAGCTAATTGTCGTTAAAAATCTACTAATCCCATCGTCATGACGGTGACCTTAGACCAATTAACACGGGACGTGGCATAGCGCAGATTTAGTACAGAAAACATTCTTCCGTTTTTTGCGGGGGGTGAGGCAAACACGCATAGCACACATTTACTCACTAGTGCACACTGTTGCAAAAATTATAATCGCTATTATGAGCGCACACTCGGCGTACCACCATATCGCCTAACGTTGTTATATCGTTGTTTCTGTCGCAAAATTTGTAGATGACAAATTGTATTGTTATGTGAAACAGTAGTTGATGTGAATAGAAAATTACTTTCGTATGATGAGCAACTCCGTTATAGGATAACTTTAATGTTTCTGGTGGTCGTTTACAAGAAAACACTCCGCAACCAATAATTTTTACGAGGCCCGCTTAGCGACAGATACGAATTCAATATGCCGGTCGGTCGTCGCGGCGAACTATTTTTTATAAACTGACATGAACGTTTGTTCATGTACTTTGGCAGTTTTTAATGTAAAAGAAACCAATCTGCTATTACGACCTTTATAACAAAAAATAATTGTCGTAATCGTTTCAGATTTGGCGCAGATACAATAAATAACTCAACTTAGGTATGTAAAAAAAAACATTTAACCAAATAAATCAATCGCTATCAGAGTGCCAATTTACCAGCGATGGTGTGTGTAGTACACTTGCCATATCTCACCAGTAATTACTGATTTAATAATTATTGATTAACAAATCGTGTTAATTCCTGTTTTAACATTACCGTTTATTCATGCAACGCGAAGTAAAAAGTAATTACTGCTTTGGTGCTCGGTTATGACGTTAAACAGTAAACATTGAATTAAATTATCGCAAACAACACAATGAACAAAAAAAAATTTTTACTAGGTTTAGAGCAAACACTAAGTTGGCAACATTGTATGCAAGCGCAGTACGTAGGTAAATTCTTTTGAACTCGCGCCGCCCGCGCCGTTCGCCGGCCAAAGCGCCTGCCGCGACACGAGTTTCCCGCGCGTTGCTAGGTTACGAAGCAATGCTTGATTGAATGTAGGTATTTTATTTTCTGTACCTTTCTTCCTTGTTATTAAATTTTATAACAAGTGTAAAATAAGTAATCATGCCTTAATTCATTTAAAGCTTTCTTCAAATGTTATCGTCTCTGGAACTTGAAGAAATTGTCAGTCCTTACTAACATACCTACACATCTACGTAGGAACTAAAGTCAAAGCGTAAATTCTTACATTATTATGGAATAAATTTGGAATTGTGGGTCCTATCCTATCTGGATATGTTGTCTCGCTATCCTTAAAGTCATAAGTTTATATCAAATTGAACGTAAAAGAAAACTCATTTTTTTACAGGCACTGTGATTTTAAAAATGTAAAAGAATGAGAAGTAACTATTTGATGTGTATGAAATTGAAATCACCGTTTTATGTAGGTAGTTATTCAATACCTATCTGTTACTTGTATGGTAAATCAACAAAGTACCTACCTACGTAGGTAATTCTTTATCAGTGATAAAAGACTTACTAACCAGGTAATGTAGATGCTTACTACTTGGCGGTCTGAGCTTGACGGCAGGTTATTGGATGGTTGATCGTTTATTACTTTGTTCAACCAGGTAGTAGGTAGATCTAATAATTTATTAGTCAGCTGACTGCGGGTCCAATACTTAAATAAATTAAGTTTTAACACGTTGATTAGGTAATTTAATCATTAACTCATCAGCTAATCATTATTTTGCCTACCCTGCTCCAAATTTATAAATTTTCGGTCACCCATCCGAGTGCCGACCGCGCACTTGGTAGCTTAACTTTCGTGATTATTACTAATAATGCACGACTGCGGCGCTATCGATCTCATTCTCCTCATAATCAACTGTTAAAGGGTAATAAATGTTAGTCGCCCGCGTGGTAATTTTTTGCACTCAGGATGCACGCGCACGGAGTTCAATGGCCCCGTTCGTTAGTGTCCGCGCGGATCGAGTGATCTACGTTGAACGCTAACGCTTTGAAGCCATTTTTTATTATGAAATACTAAAAAAAATTATAATGTTTCTTTGGACAAAAATTAAGAAATAATGTTTAGAATATGTTTTCATAAAAAAATGAAAAAAAAAATTGTGACTTTGACCTTCAATAAAATCGTAACTATCAATTTCCCAGGTATAGTCTGAAAGAAAAAAAATGTTATAATGGTGAGTAGAATACATGGTTTTCGTTTGACTGCTCATGTCTTTTACACCCGTTATAATGATCGACACTTGTAGGGCCTGCGCAGGCGAAGGAATTTTGTCCGTGGAAAACTAAAATCCCAGAAACCACAAAAACGGTCCACCAAGATCTTGACGCGGACTAAACTTGTTGAAACACACTCCATGTGCGAACATTTGTTCGTCGGAAGTTTAATAAAGCGGGCGTTACGGATACAAATTCGACGGAGGATGATTGAAACTCATGAACCAACTTCAGGGTACTTTTATTCAAATACTAGCTTTTGCCCGCGACTTCGTACGCGTGAAATAGTTACTTTAGGCAGCATTTTTTTTGTTTAGGTACTTATTTTGCAAAAAATACACATACAAACTGCGGTACACTACAGTAAATGGCATTTTTACAATCTACCATTTTATGTTTTTTCATCCTTTGCTACTTACACGCAACTTTTCATCCCCACATGGGTCAATATTTCAAAATCGCTAGAACAAATATTTGCGTTTCATGGTTTTATCTTCGGTAATGAGAAATCGCATAAAAATTTTCATCTCGTATTTCAACCCCTTCATTCCCTTTTTCACAAAAAAGGTAGCTTTTATTCCATTTCGAGGTTTAGTCTATTTTTGTACCAAATTTCATTAAATTCGGTTCAGGTGTTAGGCGTGAAATCGATTAAGCTAAAAAGTCGCGTCCACCATCTTGGATTTCAAAATGGATGCTGTATTCTGAATCCTAACTCCGAATACAGCATCCATTTTGAGACCTCCGAAAACTACAAATCTGATACCCATATCAAGTTTTAAATTCGCGTCCGCCATCTTGGATCTCAAAATGGAACCCTGTAAACCACGAAATTGATATCCATATTAATAATAAGTTAAGTAGCGTCCGCCATCTTGGATCTAGAAATTGATGACGTATTTGGAATCGCGACCCCCGAAAACTACGAAATTGATACCCAATTCGCTTTTATGTTAAAAAGTCCCATCTGCCATCTTGGATCTCGACGTAGATGATGTATTTGGAATCAGGACCCCCGAAAACCTCGAAAATGATACCCATATTCATATTAAGTTAAAAAGTCACGTCCGCCATCTTGGATCTCAAAATCGATGTTTGATTCAGAGTCAGAATACCCAAAAATCTCGAAAATGATACCCATATCGATTTTACATTAAAAATTCGCAACCGCCATCTTGGATCTCGAAATAGATGTCGTATTCGGAATCGGGACCCCCTAAAACCACGAAAATGACACCCAAATTGACATTTTGTCAAAAAGTCGCGTCCGCCATCTTGGATCTAGAAATAGATGTTTTATTCGTAATCCGGACCCCCAAAAACCACGAAAACGATACCCATATTGACATTATGTTAAAAATTCGCGTCCGCCATCTTGGATCTCAAAATGAAACACCCATATCGATTTTATATTAAAAAGTCGCGACCGCCATCTTGGATCTCAAAAAAGATGTCGTATTCGGAATCGGGACCCTCAAAAACTACGAAAATGATACCCATATTGGCATTTTGTCAAAAAGTCGCGTCCGCCATCTTGGATCTCGAAATAGATGTTTTATTCGTAATCCCGACCCCTAAAAACCACGAAAACGATACTCATATTGACATTACGTTAAAAAGTCGCGTCCGCCATCTTGGATCTCAAAATGGATGGTGTTTTAGGAATCGGGACCTCCGAAAACCACGAAAATGGTACCCGTGTCGATATTATATTAAAAAGTCACAACCGCCATCTTGGATTGGATCTTTATTTCTTATCAAGTGTCTAAATTCAAAGTATCATGGTTTTATCTTTAACAATGACGAACTTCCATACAAATTTCCATCCCCAATTTCATCCCCACACGGGGCTAATTTCAAAAATCCTAGAACTAATATTTCTTTCTTTCTTATTAAGTCCCTAATTTCAAAATATCATGGTTTTATCTTTAACAATGACGAACTCCCATACAAACTTTCATCCACTATTTCACCCCCATACAGGTCAAAGTTTTAAAAATCTTAGAACAAATATTTCTTTCTGTCTTATTAAGTGCCTAAATTCAAAGTTTCATGGTTCTATCTTCAAAAATGACGAACTTCCATACAAACTTTCATCCCCTATTTCAACCCATTCAACCTTTTTTTCGCGATAAAAAGTTAATTAGTAAGGATAAGATACAATTATTCCCGACAATGTTTGGAGCGTGACTACCTGATTAAAGTGGCTAAGAAATGGTTTAGGTTTACACAAGCAGAGAGAGTGCCGAGATGATGAAATTATTGTTGTTGTAGTTGAAGTTTTGAAAAGACATCGAATTTTATCTCTTCAAGTTCTAAGCGATGTACTTTGACGGACATAAAACCCTCGTCTGCGCATGCCTGTAAAAAAATGCAGTACTCACGGCAGCAGCGGTTCGGCAGCGACTAATGCCAGCAGCCCGTGTTTCCTGCTGAATACCAGCGGCACCCCGTCGCACAGCTCAGCCGCTAGGATACTGTCTCCCTCGCATGACACGTCCACAAGGTCCACCTTGTCGTTGGCTGATGTACCTGATACCATATCAGTTAGTAAGTACAATCGACATAGTTCCGGGTGTACCACTTGTAGGCGATACACTGACGTGTCGCAGTTTTAGCTCTTATTAGCTAAAACTGCAGCAGCCAATGTCGTCGGCCACGTTGGAGCGACTGCGCGGAGGGGAGGCGAGCTATAGAAGCAGAGTGAAGACGATGCGCCATATTACGTTGATATTCTATTGGCCGGAGTAAAAAGTAGGCGGGGCTTGGTACAGGATACTCGATTAAATGATGCTGTTTGTTCTTGTCACAGTTCGCCCAGTTCACCAGTACCATCCCAGCTTGCTACAGTTCTCCACTAGCCCATCACAGTCCCGCTCCAGCTCGCTCCAGTCCTCCCTCAGTCGGTACTGTACCCCAACTGGGACAGTACTGGCGGTACGTACCGAGGCATGCGAGGTCAGAGCGGCCGTAGAGCAGCGGCAGCAGGCGCAGACCCAGCTCGCTACAATCCCACCCCAGCCCAATACAGCCCCACACTAGCTCGCAACAGTCCGTTCCAGCTCGCTAGTCCTCCTCTAGTCCGTCACAGTCTCCCCAGCTCGCTACAGTCCCGCCCCAGCTCGCTCCTGTCCTCCTCTAGTCAGTACAGTCCCCCAGCTGGGACAATACTGGCGGTACGTACCGAGGCGCGCAAGGCCAGCGCGGCCGTAGAGCAGCGCGGCTCCTGGCAGCGGCAGCAGGCGCGGTCCTAGCTCACCGCCCCAGCGCAGCGTCTGCACCGACCGCACGCGTGGCGCTAAGGGCTCCTCCACGCTGATGTGCGCTGCGGAACAAAACACAAACACTCTACTACCACACCGTACAAACACTTAGTAGTTCTATGCTATGTGATGCCGGCAGAGTAGAATAGCATCGCCCCATATCCTACAATGGGTGTCGTAGAAGGTGACTAATGGATCAGCAAAAGGGTATTGGTCACCTTAAGCCTGACGTAGACTACAGCAGAAACGCGTCGAATCGAGTAGAATTGCATTTATTCCTCAAATCCCTGTGCGTTAATGCGCTCGATCGATTCGATTCAGCCGTTAATAGTAAATATATAGGAAGCGACTTTCGGCGATTCGATTCGACTCGATTCGGCGCGCCTAGCGCTTGACTTTATACTCCGTCCACCAATCCAGCGTGTATTTGTAGGCAATCCAGACATGAATACATTTGACCAATATCTTTCTGAAAAACAAAAGTTCCCTAGATTAGAGGCTGTTGCTCATTAATTATTTATTAGTCTACTTGCACATGTGAACTATGACTCTTTCCGAATCAATGCTATGAAAAATGTAATGGGAGGATAAAAATTACCGAGTTTCTTGCCCTTCATTTCAGAAAAAAGCGTCCTAGTAGACTTATTAACGGATGGCTTAGAATGTGACTTTTATAAGCGTACAAACTGTACTATGGCGAGCACACGTGCTTGAGCACCCTTAAGGTCAAAATCGCTTGCGCGCTCATAGTAAAACGTCGTAAAATACTATAATAAATCAGTTACCGCGTCAAAGGAAACTCGTTTTGAATTGCTTAAGCACAGAAGACCGTCACCGAACCTAAATGAATAGAGAAATGTACAGTTAGAATCCTTACCAAGAGCATACCGCAGCTCGGGTTCCCTTACGTCCCCAACGGCCAGCAGCACCAGCAGCGAGCGGTCACCCTCTCCCGCGCGGATGTCCAGTGCCGTCAGCTCCACGCTGCCCAGTTCGGCTGACAAAAGAGAATGCCATGGAAAACACCAACTATAATGGCTTGTCAATTTAAGTGCCTGATATCTCTTAATAAGAACCTTGAAAGCGGTCCTAAAGCTATTATTCAACTGCGGTAAATCAATCGGCTCGTGACTGAGCAAACAGCTTAATGATTGTGGATATTTGTCACAGTAAAATTAGCTGTACGCTTAAAAAATATAGGAAATCCTCGGTTTTATCTTCCAGCCTTATCATTACTTACCATAAGAAGATATCAAGGCCAAAGCTTCCCCTTTCCCAGATTATCATTAAATGTCGTAATGTAAACGAGAATTCAAGAAATACATTTTGATTGTTACGGGCCCGTTACAAGAAGAGAAGATCGGCAATGTAGGTGGGATACTCCTGGTATTGCAAGTTTCTATAGGCTGTCGTGTTCGCTTACCATCAGCCGTATGTTTGTTTGCCATCAATGTGCCATAAAAAAGAGCCCAATAGCAAAGCCACGTTAAGATTGTCTTCAAGCTATTAATAAAGCCAGTTTAATGAATTACAATGATTTCAATTCGCCATGTCATATCGGCAGAGTAGAATAACATCAACCTATAACCTCCAAGGGGTGTCGTAGAAGGCGACTAATGGATCAGCAAAGGCATATTGATCACCTTATACTCTGTCCACCAATCCGCATTTGGCAAGCGTGGTGGACTACTGCCTAAACCTCCTTCGATGATAAGGAGAGGCTATGATGATGATTTCAAATTTGTTGGACTGGCATAACGTAGTGGCTCTGGGGTGGTCTTTGCTATCGGCCACGTGTATTTTTTTGGTCTTATAAGGTGCAGTAGTGTCAGTGGGAGGAGTGGTAGGGGTAAAGTGCAGTGGCCGAGAAAAGATAATTTCGGACAATGCCACCACGCTACGCAGCCCATCCTTGTCGCTCTTGTGCAATTTTGATGCTGTCTCGCTTACACAGGTATGTGACCGCCCCTTTAAGATTCTAAACCTTTTCAGCATAGTAATACCATAATTGATACGGTGTTTACGTGCGCACGTTCGATAAAATTTGCGAGTTAGAATTCTCTAAAATACTATATATATTACTTTTTAATTAGAATTCAATTTCAATTTGAGAATTTGAAGTAAAGCGGGTATTTTATGTATTAATTATCAGCAAATAGGTACACCAAATGCTTCTTTGCATTGGTAGTAGCTATGGCTAAGTGATCACGAGCCCGAGTTCCGCATAACACTGTGACTAATGATAATAATACAGAATGTAATGAAAACCATCGCTGCCTCACAGGTGCTCTCACTGGCCACTTTGCCACTAAACGACACCTGTGCACAATAGGCAAAGCTGAAGACCCCATTTGTAGAATGTGTGGTGAGGAGGAAGAAAGCACGGAGCACATACTATGTGACTGCCATGCACTATCCAATAGGCGACTAAGTCCTGGGTCTAGGTTACCCTAAACCAGAGGAATTTATAGACCTTATTCCCGCCAACATCGTAAAACTCATACAAAATGTTTTCGATGTTGGCGGGGATGGGGGATAAGGAAAGGGGAAGCACAAAAGATCCCATCGGGTCGAAGTGCTCTGAGACAGCCTCAGCCCCTTTCATAAGAATAAGAATGAAAACCATTAAATTTGACGATTAGTGGAAATGTTTATGACATCTGCCAGTAGGCTAAGAGGTCATTGTACGAAATTATCTCTGTTCCTTAGTGCTTTAGTGTCCGTCAGTGTCAGTGTACCGTGTCGCTCGGCCAGTGCGCGGCGCAGGCAGTGCTCGGCGAGCTGGTCCCCCGCCCACAGCTGCAGCAGCGGCCCGCCCGCGCCCCCGCCCAGCACGGCCAGCAGCCCCGGACCCTCCCCGCCCCCGCCCTCGCCCGCCTCCGCGCCCAAGGCCCCCTCCGATAACATCACCACGCCCACCAGCTTCTACATCACAAAACGCCCGCCACTCATAATTCAGAGAATATTTCATTTCTAACGCCCCGTCCTGGTCACTAAGAGCTGCCATTCACGGACAGCTTGAAGCAGTCAGGATGGACTAACTGCTTCAAGCTGCGACTGCATACTAAACTACGCAACTACTCGCGCGGTTCCGTAGACGACTGTAGTTTACTATGCAGCTGTCCGTGTATGGCCGCTTTAACGCAGCCTACATATAAAGCGGTCCGGATTCGAGTCCTATTAGGAGTAAATGTTTGTGTGATGAACATGAACTTTTGTTCACGAGTCATGGTTGTTTATTTATTTATTTATTTCAGTTTATTTATAATAATATCTATACTATTATCTATATTAAATTTGTACGTAGCTAGTATCCATAACACAAGTTCTTAATGATACTTAATTTAGACTAGATAATTGGTGTGATTGGGTTGATTGGCCGTGTGATGCCGGTAAAGTAGAATAGCATCACCCCTATATCCTCCAATGGGTGTCGTAGAAGGCGACTAATGGACTAGCAAAGGGGTATTGATCACCTTATACTACGTGCACCAATCCGCATTGGGCAAGCGTGGTGGACTACTGCCTAAACCTCCTTTAATGACAAGGAGAGTCCTTGTGTCCCAGCAGTGGGTCGAATTATAAAGGCTGTTATGATGATTGATATGAGCTCTGCTAATCTGCAGAGATCCACAAAGTCTATATAACAGATAACGTACCAGCTATCAGGGCAATGGTTAAAAACTGTAAAAGGCAGTGCTACGTAACGTAAATAGTTAACGTATTAAGTTACGTAACGTAAATAGTTAGCTTAATAAGGATAGTTAGTTAGGCAAACAACGGAGAGATTGAAAGTAGAGTCAATATTTGATAAGTTTAGCAAATATTCTTGTTTCGCTTTGGTACAGTTACATAGTTCCAAATTGCTGGATGCAAGCAGCACAGCACCGGATTGATATGAATAAAGTGTTGTACTATCCTCGGGCGGTAAAAAAGAAAGGCTCAGATCGCCAATCATCTTCAGCTCGGGCGTCAAATACTTGGGATCCGACACATTCTTTGTAAGACATACTAGAAATACCCTAGTTAATAGATGTACTATTGTTGGAAGCAGCTTCCCAGCGTGTCTGTATATGTGTCACCAATGTGTGTGTACTGACCGTATCGGCATGCGGCATGGAGCCGAAGAACAGCAGCGAGACGCGCCGGCCCAGCCCGCCCAGCCAGCCGCTCGGCGGCCGCAACACGCGGACCGACACCGTCGCGCGACCCTCTGGAAGCGTCACGTATATCATACTAGCGGTCGATACAGCTTCGCTTGCGTGTGTCTCTTATCGCGCCAAAAAGTATGTTTCTGTCCGAGCTAGCTTCTGCCCGCTACATTTTTTTTTAGACTCTCATCAAGAAGTTCAAGGATAGCGTTCATAAACCAAACAACAGAGGAAATATTTATTATTTTCATTAATAATGTTTTGAAATCATTACGAAATTGTGTTTGTGTGTTTCTTTCACCATTTCTTCTCCATCTAAGAATAATAATTATTATTTAAGTAAAATAATTATTTCATAGGAGGTAGAACGATTTAAACGATACGGTACGAAACGAACTTTTTAATTTTCATTCATTCATTCAATTATTTTTCATGTAAAATAATAATTTAATTTCCCAAGAAATGTTAATAAAATGTCCATTAATTTATTAGGTACATAAGTATTTAGAAAGTATTCGCACTTTCTCGGGCTGCTGTTAACACTGACCTAGCCGGCGCGCGGTGAGCAGCAGCACGGAGCAGGTGGTTGTGGCCAGCAGCAGGCAGTGTCTCCCGGCCAGCAGGCGGTGCCCCTCCTGGCCGGCCAGCTCGCAGGACACGTCCACGGACGCGCTCTCGTGGCCCACCGACCACCAGTATCGCACCACGCCCTCCGGCGACACACCCACCATCGACGGCATCTGACAATCACACCCAATATACCGTATACACGTCACTGGTTGTCAAAAATAACACTTCGTACGTTTTTTCTAAGAACTCAATCAAACACGTTCGTGTCCGGGCCAGCGACGGAGCATACAGCAAGGCCACTACCCTGATGTGTGGGGATAGACCATTATTCTCTTCTGATTCTTAAGTGTAGTAAATTTTTGCAATGAAACAACATCTTCTCTCAATGAATTTTGTATGACTGAGCTTAAAAGTTATAATGCGTAAATAAATGTGCAAATGGCGATACCTGTCTGAACCATTACCGCCATTAAATTAACCTCTAAATAAAATTTTAAACAAAGCGTTGTTTCTGACCATTTGACTTTTTCCGCAATCTGGAGAAGATGTTAACAGCTATATCCTCGCTAAAAAGTCGTGAACTAAATTTAACATTAAAGGTTCACTATCTATCATCATAATTAAGTTATGTGCACGGTAAGCAAACACAAGACGAGATGAAATTAGCTTAGCCTAAGAAGCTCATTATTCATCGGCTCCTTATCTGTCACCATGATGATGTTACCACTCTAAATTACTCGTATTCCGAGGTGGGTTTTTTCAGGCTTGACAGAGAAGCTCTTGGCCCTCATCTCATCTGATGGTAAGTGACGATAAGGCCGAAGATGTAATCGAGTTTCACCTGGAACCCTCAACCACACAGGGACTGGCTATCTTATCAATAATTGTCAGAACACAATAATGCCTGTTAACATTATGTGACGTTTTGTTTCATGTTTGTGTGACGAACTCGAATGTTTGTTTGCGAGTCATGGTTGTTTATATATTTATTTAAGTTTATTTATAAAAATATCTAAAATTATTATGTATATTAAAAAAAAATGTCCGTTATCTAGTATCCGTAACACAAGTTCTTAATGATACTTACTTCGGGCTATATAATTGGTGTGAGCGTGGAGATATTATTATAATGGCGACAGATTTTGATAAGATGTTCTAGCTAGCCACATTACATTTTGTAAGGAATGCTGCAACAATGCTGTTGCATTTATAGCAGGAGTTGGTACAAACAGTTTTGCAAGAATCATAAAGAACAGGCTACATGAAATGGCTTATTTATTTCTTTATTTAAATATTCAATTTAATAAATAATAAGTAAATGTATCCCTCACTTATTGCATATCAATACCTTATTTCTCAGATACAATTTAGGTATTTTAGGTCGGTCTGTTTGTAACAATTTGCACTATACATATATAGTTTTTGTATATGACTGTTTGTACCTGCACTAGTGTTACACTTTTTAATCACCGCACCCGTCGAACAAGTACACACTATGCGCTATATGGGGCGCTTCTCGCCGCGTCCTCCACAACCCGACGTGCCCATGCCGAGGTCCGAGCCTTTAGAGGCACCCTCGGGCGTGTCGCTCTCTTCCGATTCGGACGACCTAGGGACGCTAGGCGGTCGAGAGACTCCCCATGGGGGAGATGCTCGGTCGCCCAGTAATCCCCTAGGAACGTCCGCCTTACAGGCTTGAGGACCCTCCAAGGTTTTCGCCTTCTTAAAAATCCGGTGGAGCAGTAAATGCCATCAGCGACAAACAGCAGTAGTCAAACAAAAAAAAAAAAAAAAAGTTTGTACCTGAACTAAATAAATAAATAAAGGTATATAAATTTCAGACAGACTCAAAGAAATTTTCTGCAAAAAAAGTTTGCAACTTTGGAGATATAAGGGCTTACTTAGATCCACTACTTCCTAGTCAGGTCTGCAGTTCTGTGTTAGGTTAGTTAGGCTATTATATGACAGGTTTTCAGCTTGCCTCAAGTACCTACTTATGTCTACCAGCTATCGGACTATCATGTGTTTGTACCATATAAGAAGTGTGACTGGGACAGTTTGTACAGTCTGAAGATCAAGATGTGACGATTGTAGTGAGTGATAGTACCTGCGCGCCGTCCTCGTAGAACATCTCGACGAGGTCAGCCTTGTGTGCTAGGTCAGTCTGCGGCAGCGTCAGCTCTCTGGCGGGCGCGGCCTGCTGCTCCCCGCGCGGTTCGCGTGCCCACGCCACCACACGGCGCCCCGCCACCAGCCAGCACCAGCCGCACGGGGAGATACGCACGCTCACTTCGCCACTAGCTGCCGATCCAGATCGAATTCGTTGAATGCAAGCATTAAGGAGCCCTACAACATATCTTTACTCTTGTGTAGCTTTTGCCCTTGCTCAATTTTACATAACACACAATTATAGTATTTTTTCTCTTAAAGTATTAGATACTTTAAGAGAAAAAATACTATAAATAGTATCCTTTGTTTTTTTATATACATAAATCCGATAAAAAAAACTTTACAGTATTTTTAGCTCCATAAGTTGATGATGACACCAAATTTTGGTTGTTTTAGAACAAGCATGGGTGTGATTACTTTATTGATTTTCAGAGTTGTCTCTGCTGTCAACTAAACATATTATAAATTCAGCAATGCAAGCAGTTTTTTCTACCTAACTTTATATGTAATAACTTTATTGCTAGCAGTCAGATAAAGTGTGGCAGAAAAAATATTTCTAGGTAAAATAAAACTACCTTCAATTAGCATAAACTTTTAAAAAAAATCTATCAGTTCATCAAAAAAAATTGTTAGAAAAGTTCGGTTTCGTTCATCAGTTCATCCATTAAATTGTTGTGATTGTGAGATCACAACAATTTAATGGATGAACCGATTTTTTTCTCTAGTAGTGTGTGGCTGGCGCATAAATAGTAGGGATACTACTCAACATTGATTGCAGATTGCGTAAAATTTTACAGTGGATTCGTTTATCAGGGAGAATAATTAACCAAAAAAAATACCAAATCTCCCATACTTCAGTATTTTTGTCATACCGAACAACGAACACAGTGCTAAAATACCAAACGGTTCGGTAGAATATCCAACACCTGGCAACCTTGATTGTGAGGTAAAGTATTAAATAAAATTAATAAATTAATGGGAACAGGGCAGAGAAATGATAATGATTGTGTGATTAAGTAAAGAATGTTAACTAAACAGCTCAGTACCTATGCAAAGAAGTAGATAATGTAACATACCAAATGTCAAAGTTTCTGTGACCATAACAGGTAATGGGGACCCATAAGTCTCATAGGTACTCATAGGTGTCTTGTATATTACATCTCCAGTTTGTGGGCTACTAGATTGTAGAAATTTTCTGCGGACAAGCATAATATAATGAATGGTCTTCATTGCTTATAATTTATTGTATTCTTGTATTAAGAAAAGGAACACTGTATGAGAGCAGCAAATTAAAAATAATTAGTAATTGTAGGTTAAACTCACCCTTGGTTTTTTCTGGCAGACATGCCTATTGACTTTCTACCAGCAATCGATTGCCTCACACGAGGAGAAAATGGGCTCCTCATCCCGCCTGTATTACTAAATTCCATGTTAAACTAGAACTATACCTAATAAATTAATAGAAATAGCAACAAAACTGAACAGACAGACACGATAGGCAAAATTAAATATTTGATTACTGTCAAATCAAATCAAACTGTCAAAAAAAAAGCAAAACGTCAAACACCATCGATCGACCCTACGGTCCGATTTGCGCTACCTCACAGACTACA
Source organism: Elophila nymphaeata (assembly GCA_955850985.1). NCBI lineage: Eukaryota > Metazoa > Arthropoda > Insecta > Lepidoptera > Crambidae > Elophila > Elophila nymphaeata. The sequence continues at coordinate 22,198,913 of OY039066.1, read as the reverse complement.
GGATACTATATGATAAAATATTAAGATTTAGGAATAAAAGTTGTTCATCCTTAGACAGTTGGTTTTTATTGACAAACAAGACATAAGGCACAGTTCTTAGATTAAACATAAAACATAGTAGAATACTATAATGGCCAGTATCACTAACACTATACCTCAAGATAGCGCGCACAGTAGTGAAGGCTCGCGTCCCCTATTGGCCCCGTTGGCCTATTCGCTAACTTTTTTTGACAGTTGAAAGTGATGATCACCTAGTGAATTACATATCCATTGCTGTTTTTATAAGAAGAGTGCCATAATAGCGTGTTGTGGAAAACAGCAAAGGATATGTAATTCATTCAATGATCATCACTTTCATCTGTCAAAAAAGTTTGCTAAATAGGCCTACCAAGCCTAGTCGAATCGAATGCAGAAAATCACTTCTTATGTATTTACTATAAAACTGAATCCATTAGCGGCGCGCCGAATCAATACCTACTCAATACTTTATTGCATTTTTATGAATGTTACAAGGTGTTGTCTTATAAGATTAAAACACTATAGACCCCTGTAAGGGCACTGCTATTGAAATTTAAGAGAGGAAGCTTAATAATTACCTTAATCTATTTTAAAGAAGGTAGATATGTCAGTAGGTATGTATGTACCTGTATAAATATTTATAATTTATTAAATTATTACTATTATAATTATACTGACGTATTTTATTACTTAGGCATTTTTAATTGCATATTTAAAATAGACAGTTGTTATATTTATATCAATTTATTTATTTTTCTATTATATTTTATCGGATAAATATTAATTTAAATTTTAATAAGATTTATTAATAAGATATTGCTTTAATAATTTTTCAAATGTTTTACTACCTGTTATTTTCTTTTTTAATCATATCCGGTACCTAGTTTATTGTAGATTTTAATTTACATTACAAATGGGCTATTTGATTATAAAGTCACCTGAGAGGCTGGGAGAGTTTCTCCCGAGTTCTTGTTGCAAAAACACGTGTTGAGAGACTCCATTTTTAACTCTCATCAACCGTACAAATTTTGTTACTTTAGTTAAGTATTACATTTTCGCATAATGCATGCGTAAGGTATCGCGACGCCATTAGTTAAGAATAGAATAGAGATGACGAAGACGATAACCAACGACGAAAAATAGCAACATTCATTCCTCATTGGGCGTAAATGATAAGTAGTGAGGATATCATTGGGATATTTACTGACAAATTTACATGTCTCAATTAGTATTAAATTTTATCAAAATCAGTTCAGTGGGGTAAACGTGAAAGCTTAACAGACAGACAGTATTTTCGCATTTATAATATTAGTAGGGAAGTAGGGATAGGGATATTAGTAGGGATAAGTCGGGTCCAGATTTGATCATTAAAATTTACCCGATCCGATCACCGTATCCGTATCAGCTTATCACGTATCAAGCCCCGTATCAAGTTGTGGATGCTTTGATTTGCTCCGTATCCGTATCTTCACAATAGTCATGATCGCGTATCAAATTGCCCAGTTTTGTGTAAGCTTTCGATCAAACATGTCATCGCCTTTGCTTGAAGTGTATGAGAGTTTAGTAATTTTGTGTGCCTGTTTTATTGTCATTCACAATAATTCTTAAAAAAAGGTTAAAACCAAAACAGAGACGGTGCCACCACCGTCTCTGTTTTTTTTTTGGGGAGAGTAAAATTTACCCCGCTGGGGCGATTTTTATCGGTGTCTTCTTCTTTTTTTAATAAATAGTTTTTAGGTTAGTTTAGTTTAGAGAGTGGCACAACGGAATTGGCACCAGTGTTCGCGATATGTAACGTATTTCGCCAATGTCAAGTGAAATTGTACTTTAAAGTAGCAGACAATTGTACGGTAGGTTGAGGTTAAAAATGGAGTCTCTCAACACGTGTGTTTACAGCAAGAACTCGGGAGAAACTCTTTACCGGTGTCTGGAGACCGGTAAAAGTTACCTGACAGCTGTCAATCTGTTGAGCATCATCTACGTTTTAATTTTCATGATCAAAATTTTGAATTTTATTTTTTGTAACTACACATTAACGATGGTTACTGTAAAAGTAATGGCATAGGTGTTATGAGCCTTGTCATTTGATGGGACGTTTGTAAATTAAGCAATTTTTTGATTATTGATAGCGATTATATTAATAAAAAATAATCTATATTAACATTAACAATAAATCTGAAGAGTTTGTTTGTTTGTTTGTTTGAACGCGCTAATTTCAGGCGAGCGAGAGCGAGTTATGAAAGTGTCATGCTGAACGACGCCCGTATCTGTATCTTATATTAATGTATGCTCTGTATCACCTTTGATGATCGAACAAAAACCGACATAACATGGGAGGGGCCGATGAGAATCACTCGCTAACGTCAGCGCGCTCACAGCATTTCGGCACGCGTTTGAGCGCGCTAATATGCCTGATAGAAAATTTTTGCGATTTTCGGACCGCGACCAAAAAGTTTGTGCATCTGACAGCTGTCACAATATTGTCAAAAAGACAAAAAATTAGCAACGGTTTTGGTGCTTCCCGCTTTTCTTCATCTTTTCTTCGTTTTTGTTCATTCATTTTTTATTCATTTCAATCCGTGTTTTCAAAAAAAATTGTCATGTTTATTGTTGAATAATAGTGATTCCATCAGACGAAATGTTCATAAAGTCAATTGTGCTCGACGGATTCAAATCCTACGGTAACAGAGTTGAAATAACCGGCTTTGATCCCGAATTTAACGCTATCACAGGTTTGAATGGCACTGGGAAATCAAATATATTGGATTCTATATGTTTCGTGCTCGGTATAACCAATTTGTCCAATGTAAGTATGTATTTTGTAAGATGGGTCTTGTTGTTATTGTTAGTTAGTCTCCCGCCAATTTGCATTCGTTTGTTTAGGTTCGAGCTGGTAGTCTTCAGGAGCTGATATACAAACATGGTCAAGCAGGTATCACAAAAGCTACTGTCAGCATAACTTTTGACAATCGCGATAAAAAGCAATGCCCCATTGGTTATGAGAATCATGATGAAATTATTGTCACTCGTCAGGTAAGAATTGAAAACTTTATCACTACTTCATTTTCATAGTTATGTTCCAGAATTGTGTGGGTATTCATTCATTATATATATTTTGTACTTTGTTTGCAGGTGGTGATGGGTGGCAAAAACAAATACCTTATCAATGGAATAAATGTTCAGAACAAACGTGTGAGTGACTTGTTCTGCTCAGTGCAGCTTAATGTCAACAACCCCCATTTCCTTATCATGCAAGGGCGCATCACTAAGGTTCTTAACATGAAGCCACCAGAGGTACTATTGTTTATTTTAATATGGCATTACTGTTTGTTAGGTAAAAGGCTCAATTGATATTATGTGGTAAATTAATTATGTTTATAGTTTATTGAAACTAAATATGTTTTGCAGATCTTGTCAATGGTTGAAGAAGCAGCTGGCACAAGAATGTATGAAGCTAAGAAACAAGCAGCACAGAAGACTATAGAGAAGAAAGATGCAAAACTGAGAGAACTTAATGATGTCTGTATACATTTCTATACATATACTGCTTGTCTGTTCACCAAATAACATTAAACAAATCATTATTTCAGATAATAAAAGAGGACATAGCACCAAAATTACAAAAATTGCAAGATGAACGGTCCCAGTTTCAAGAATATCAGAAAGTAGTTAGAGAGTTGGAAAACTTGACACGGCTCTATGTGGCTTGGAAGTAAGGACATCCTATAATATTCAATCTTATTATAATTATAAGTTCTCTATATTTAAAAAAATATGTGTTATATTTCTAACTAGTATTCCCAAACATTTAGAGGTCACAGGTTCTATCTAGCAAAATCACCTTGAAGAACTACTTTTCTTTTTGTCTTGTCTCTTTATTGGAAATCTTGAGGTTTGTTGGACTCTCCAAGACCTTTGTCTCATACATAACTCCGAATTGAGCGTAAATAAAAGTAAGAAGATAGAGATATCTCTATCCTAATTAATAGACCAATATATTGAGGAGCAATTCTCATTACTGTTAAACCATAACTTATTTTGCAGGTATGTAAGTGCAGAGAAGAGTGCCAAAGAAGCACAAGACAAAGTGACAGAAGTTCAAGATGATATTAAAAGCAAGAAGGACACTATCAAGAGCAATGAAAAGGAAGCCAAGGAGCTGGACAAGCAAGTGTCTGAACTTAACAAGAAGCTTGATGAGGTGGGTCATTTTGTACATTACTGAGTCAGTTTTTATCGTGAAACTATGTAAAAGAACCCTGCTGAGATGATTTTGAGTGTAATATCTGTCCAGGTTGTTTACTTTTGCGTTAGTTTATTTTCTGAAGGATTGCTATTTTTTGGGTTTGGTGCCCCTTTTATGAAGGCGACAGGCTAGCAACCTGTCACTATTTAGAATCACTGCATGGCCCACACTGCCGGACGTGGTATGTGTAACAGAGTGTTGCTTAAAGCTCCACTCAGCCCCTCATGGCATTGTGAGCGTCTATGTATGTGAGCGTCTATGTATGTATGTATGTAAAAAATATATATAAAAAAAGTCTTTACATATTGTTACTACTGAGCAATCTGTAACCTAACAACTCACCACTTCATAACTAAGAGTGATATTTAACACTGTTTGTGAGTCTTAATCATAATTTATAGGAAAGTGGAAGCATTTTGAAAGAGTTGGAGACAGAACTCCAAGCTGTGGAGAAGACAGAAGCTGTAGCAAATTCAGCCCTGAAAGGAGCAAAAGAGGCTGTTGCTGCTCATGAAAAGCGAGCACGACTATTGCAAAGAGCACTGGTTGATGATGAAGAGGCACTGCGGACCAAAAGGGACGTCTTGGACAAGGTACGACAGTTTCAACCACCTGACATCATAAAAAAAGACATCAATTCCACAAACCATATTATGTAATAAATATAAAATTTTAATTAAATATAAATTTAATTAATATAAAATTGAAAAGTAAAATTTATCACAAATAGGTACTTTAAATTAGAAAATAAGTCGCGATGGTGCTGCTTTATGACCAAATCTTAGAATGTGTATGGAGATTCTATATTTCCTACTCACTCCTATCTGGGGCCGACACAGTAGGTGCTTGTTTGTTGTGATCTTGTGCTGAAGAAAAGTAAAAAAAAGGGATATTTTTTTTATTTTTTTAAGTTATAAATCTCTTTACTAATCAACAGTTTTTATTTCACTTCAATACGATACATATTTACGAAGTTATAATAATAGGGGTTAAAGGATACGATACGTATTCACGAAGTTATAATAATAGGGCCGATTTTTTCCTCATTATTCATTAGTGTATAATTCCTTTAATAAAATAGCTATGTCCATTATCCTTTTTTTTTGTTTTAAACTTCATTACAAGGACTTATATTTATGTATAAAATTTTATTCTTATTTTTATTTTTTTCACTAAAAATACATCTTCAAAAACAGCTCGTCCTAAGAGGTGCCCGTCTCCGTTATAAAAATATGAATATTTTTTTACAGATATCAATTCGCAATTTTTTTCTCTGTGTATCCTATAGCTTAATGTTGTCTAAATATATCCACAAAGTAACATAAAATTTAGATTTGTGGTTCCTTAAAAAATCGCAAATATATTTGTATGGAAAAATTAAATTTCGTTAAATTCTTCATACAAAACGGCAATTTCATACTTAAACCCCTAATATATTTAAGTTTGGTATAAAACTATACTACGCCACAGAGAAGGTAATCACTACGTTTTAAGAGACGGGACTTCCATACTAGCCAATAGAATCAATTTACATGGCATTCTAATACCAACAGATACCACGAAAATGTCAAATAATAGGAGTACCAACCTAACGAACCAAATAGTGTTTAAAAAATAGCTTTTTATCGATATCGATAAAATATGCAGGATGGAAACTGAGGTTACTACTAAATAATATTTTTATTAATTTTAGGTAAGCATCGAATCCGTATTTATGAGTCCAATGTTCAAGATTGGACTTAAATGCGGGCTCGAAATAAAATAAAAAACTGTTACTTTTCAATTTTTGAATTTTATTTTGTGATCCTCTGTTGCTGTGACCTTTGAATAATGTCGGCAGTTGAATATTCAGCTTGAGCAAAGAAAAGATTTGTCTGATGGCTCCGTTTTTTTCACAATAATCGTGGTCAGACAACTGAAGCCCTGAAGTTGATGGATCTGTAAATTAGAATGAAATTAATTATGTTAGCCTCGAGGGAGGCTTTTACTGCTGCCTGCTGCATTGTGCCCGTACTCTTTCACGCAAAATTATATTTCTTTTTTTTTCAATGATAAACAGTCACGTTGTTATCGATATGCGGATATTACATCACTAGCACACTATTTAAATTTGATAAATTATTCAATTATATTTGTTCCTAGCCTGCTCTACTTACATAAGGCTGCAAAGTATCATATACAACTGCTTACCGGGCTTCATCTAAAGGAAATCTGGCCATTAAAATCCTTTTTTCATGATTTGAACGACTTGCTTGATTTCCACAAATTTCAGAAGTAATAAATCGTCTTTTCGGTGGCATGTTAATTAATAATATACACCTGATCACCCACTACTAATCACTAATTTTATTAGAAATTAGACTTTAAAATTAAATTAAAACTAAATTAACAAACAAGCATTTACAATATAATTGTTTTGACTGATGGCTGACACTTGATTGACGAAAGTATTGAAAGAAAGAGAAACAGCACTAAGGGAGTGAGATAGCAATATCCACCATTATTTGCCACGTAAAGTCCATAGAAATATTTTTTGTTCCTAGTTTCGCTAGGCTGTACTACGCTTTTAGTCGCTGGCGCGGGGCTAATTACCGTGTGTCGTCAGTATACAGCACTTGCCGCCCGTTTGGCTCGCGTCCGCACAACGTTTATACCTAATCCATAATTTATCATTATATTTTTATTTGTATTCCAGGTTTCATTTCATTTAACGGTCCCTCCACGCGGCGGCACTCGTCTTATAAATATTCATCTATTTAAGTTAATTTTTTAAAAAATACCATAATTATTACGTTATTAAAATTGTCTGTTATCTATAACTATAACATAGTCTTGAATATTAAGAATATCTTAGCGCGCGCCACGTCCATTCCGTACGACGCCCAAGCGAGTAACGATGACGTCACTTCAGGCGCATGTAGCTTTAAAGGAAAAATTAGCGTGAGGATACTTTTAAAAATCTTAAAAAAAAAATTGTGAAGCCATTTGAAGTGCTACAGAAAAGAATTAAATGTCACATTTTAAGTTGAAATGTCTATATTTTTACTCTTCCCACCCTCGTTAGCAAGCTGAAGGAGTAGGGACTATGTCACAAATGCCGCAGAATCGGTGGTCATTGTTTAGATCGGTTCTTGTTTGTCTGTCGGCAAACGTAGTGTAGGGCGGCCAGTAGCTAGGTGGGGCGATGATATTCGTTATTGTCGATAGTTCGATGGGAGCAGGAGAGCTGAAAATAAATCTGCATTTTCACCGTTTGTACAGGTGGTAGACCCTTGTAAAAAGTTAATTGTAAAGGTGTGATTGTCAGGTATCGGGCACGTTCGAAGAGTTGCGCGCGGCTAGCGCGGCGGGAGAAGAGGCGCTGTCGGCTGCGCAGGCGCATTTTCTGGCTGTCAGCGCGGGCAAGGAGGACGCCGCGCACTCGCTGCAAGACCAGCTCATGGGTCAGTGCCGCACTCACTAGCGACGTTACTTGTTGCAAACTTGCCCAGCATGTTTAAAGACTACGAGGAGCATAGATGAAGCTTAGGATCGTAGCAAATGGAAAGAAGTGACTTTTGCGTAGCCTTTTAGAGAAATATGAAACTTTATGTATGTATAACTTCATGTCTTAGCTTAGATTTTTATATTAAAAAATCGGGAGTGGTCTCCCCTTGACTTTCTCGTATACCGGAAACGACTTAAAGGTTGATAGAAACCTTATATTTTGATGTCATACATGCATGTTAAATTTTGGTCACCCATCCGAGTACCGACCGCGCACTTGGTTGCTTAACTTTCATGATCGATGGCTCAAAATTTGATAGAAACCTTATATTTTGATGTTATACACATATGTTAATTTGGTTGCAATAAGTTAAAGCATGCTCGAGTTATCGTGCTAAGGATCGTGCACAGACACAAACACAGACATAATTCCAAAAAAAATATTTTTGGACTCAGGGAGGTCCAAAACGTGTAAATCCGTCAAAATTTCGAGTTCGAATTTTTTTACGATTACAAGACTTCTTCTATACTGCGTACGAGAAAGTAAAAAACTTGTGTGTTCAGAGGCGAAGGCGGCGGCTTCGGAGGCGTCGACGCGCATCGCTCAAGTGAGCATGGAGCGGGCGCACGCGCGGGACAGGCTCGCCGCGCTAGAGCGAGACAGCGCGAGCAGTGCGCAGGCGCATACACGAGATACTGACGACATCCGCCGCCACGAGCGGATGGTGCAGGGCCTGCAGGTGAGGGACTGTAGCTTGGGGGGACGAGACCACATGACACACTGGAGCGCGATCTACTATTTTATTTTATTTAAAGATTTATTGTAAACTACAGCATTTTTAAATCTCACAAACTTATAAGTACCAACGTGAATAGCCAATTATAAAGATTCATATAATAACACACTCGATATTAGGACATAGGTATATATTAGGACACCCCTGTTGAACCATCGCGCCACGCAAACGCATCGTATGATCGGACGATCGTTAGACATTACACATCGACATCAATTAGGATGACACCTTGTAGGTACTCCAACAATGTAATAAAGGTAAAAGAGTACATTTGTAATAGTAACTAGGGTAGCACAAATAATGTCTTTTATCGCAAGTATTTGACGCCAGAGCTGAAGACCAGGGCGATTAATATGCGTCCTGAGGCTTTCTTTTTTACCGCCCGAGGTAAATTTTATGACCCTACCCAGGAAGTGGGATGATCCGTACGCATAGCATGCGGAAATAGTTATTTGTTCAACAAGTGAGCAAAGTTATTTTTTGCTACGGATGCTGATATTAAATCACGAAGCAGCGAAGTAGTCTAGAATTCATAAATAGACTACTGAGCGCAAAAAAAATTTGCTCTCGTGTGAAACAACTTTTCACCTCTCCAGCGAGAAAATTGTCATAGGTGAGAAAAACAAGGCAATACTTTAATAAAATAACCATTGAAAATTAAAAGTAAGATTAGTAAAATAATTTAGATTGAATGTTACAGTCTTGTTCAAAGCTCGTAGCAAAAAGCGTTTTTCCTTCGAGATTTTACAAAGCAAAAGAGGTTCTTTGGACCTGGAGAGGTGAAAATCCCATTTTCTAGTCGGGCATAAATTATATTTCGAAGTCCCAGATCAGCCTTCCTCGGCCTCAGGGTATAATTGACAAGTGATTGGTTTTTGTCTTATCCAATCATGACCACGACTGCAGTTAGTAGCTGTCTACAACTTTACTTTTTTATTGCTACCTCTCAGCAATTCTCTATCTACCAGTGGGGGACTACTTCTTCTCAGCAGTGAGTCGAATTATAAAGGCTGTTATGATGAAGCCTTCTTATATTAATTTTGATCAAATAGTTTCCTTTGTAACTACATTGGTAAGCAGTTTTTCACAACTAACTTGCAACTCCCTGTAGTTCTTCCATTTCTTATCCAAACTTCTTATGACTGACAAATCTCAATTCAACATCACCTATTAATCGTTTCAACCGTCCATATTGCTTAAGCCTAAGACATAAAGATAAACAGCTTATCCTAATTCCCAGACTTGGAACATGAGGATGAAATTTATTTATTTATTTATTTCAAAGAATACTTAACAGGTAACAGTTATGAACATGTATAATAGATATTTATCTAAACTTAAAAACTAAACTATTACCTAAGGACAAGTATCCCTAACATGTTAGTAGTAGGTAAGGTTGACTAAATATTAATTAAATATACTTAATAAAACATTAATAAAAGAAACAAAATCAAACGAAAAAATTAGAAAAATTAAATAAAAATTAAAAAAATATATATAATTGTTATTGGAGTAAGTTTCTAAGGAGACGCTTGAAGACATTTAGACTTACATTGAAAATATCAATTTCCTGATTGCTTTTAGCCAGGTCGTTGTATTGGCGACACATACGGACTAAGGGATTGAAATACGATATATTATAAATTAAATAAACTAATTATTTTTATTATTAATTGCTCAAGTGTTCCTGCTACAATGGTTATTACAGAGCATAATAATTGCCCACAGACGGAGCTATCAAGCATAAACTTCAGCGAAGAGCGTCACTCCCAACTGAAGGAGAGTGCCCGCTCGCTTCAGACTAACATTCGCCGGCAGCGGGACAAAGTGGACAGTTTGTCCGCGCGACTTCAGCGCTGTGACTTCAAGTATACTCCGCCGCAACCGAATTTTGATACAAAAAGGGTCCATGGTAAGGGTTTTATTGTATGGACTACACCAGCAGGCTTACTCTTGAAACCAATCCCGATCGATCGACATTGTTATTGGGACGTTCCGTACTCTTGAATGTCGACACTAGCGCCACATTGGTATTTTATTTCGTGGATATTGAGGGAACTAGTCCATGATGAGTTTTAGTACAAAATCCGTACTCTTGACGCTATTTTGACACATTGGATTGTGACTGCATTGAGATTGAATTGCGTCAAGGTTGTCATTTATACAATTACCAAAGTGGTACTTTGTTTATATTGTGTGTTAATTTCATTTACTTCAAACGTAATATTATTGTAAAAAAAGTAAAGTAAATGTTATTTAGAACTTGTGTTACATACAAGTAGTTATTAAAAGTTGTTCTATGCTTTCTAGAAAGTTTTTTTTTATCAAACATTTAATAATTTCTTAGGCAATGCCTTGATTGTATATTTTAGAAAACAAGAAGTTTTACAACCACTTCATGTATGATTGCTTGTAAAATTTCTTTATTTTCAATAATAGTTGTTTCTTTATTTTTAATTATAGTCTTATTAAGGCTATGTCCCACATATATTTTATATTTTTGTATGCAATAAAAATACACTTCTTTTCAAAATTATTTTTACTTTTGTAAAGACACTAAACATTTATAATAAAATTAACATAACATAGGTAAAATGTTTTGACTAATCCGGTCCACGCCGGTCCAACTGTAATTACTTCTCCTAGGGAGTTTAGTGAAAGAGAAATTTCTGCCCACTTTCTCTTGCATTCCTGCTTCCCTTGGGTAGTCCTTAAAAAGACCCTGGCAATAGCGGCGTGCGGCTCCAAAAACTCCACAAGGGCTTCTATTTGCAGAGTGGATGGGTGATTGCGATTGGACATGTTTTCTGCAAATGTTATTTCCATAAACCGTATAGCAAAACGGAATTAATGTACAACATTTACAATACAAAAACGAGTATAAACCTTTTAATAAAAAAACAATAATATTTATTCAACTACAAAATTATTGAAATTTCGCGGTTTGAGCACTAATTGAGTGATTAATGTCATTTTTTTTTGTCGTCACATTTGAAGGCAAAGGCATCGCTCATTATAGACTTTTAAATAATTTTTACTCTATTTACTATTGCTTTTTGAGTAATTTAAAACACAGAAAATTAACTTAAAATTTAATAATGTATTTTTGAACTTGAATATAAAGGTTTAAGCTACTTATATAGATAAAAACCAAATTTTTAAGTTTATCGATATATCGTAAATGCAAAGGTTACACTACTAGTGACAGCTAACTTCATGTGTCACTCGGCAATTCGGTTACAATGCCAATATCAAGGCAATAGCAATTTCTAACGTTTCGAGAGTACGGTATTTACGATTATATTGTCATTGGATTGGTTTTGGTATGTTGAGTACTGAATTAGTGGACTGTATTTGATTTTAATTTGAAAATGGGTTCTAACACACCATATAATAATATATGTACCCTTAGGTCCAGTCGGAAACCTTTTCTGCGATAAATACGAAAAATACGCTTGTATGGAGTAATAGGAAATGGTTTGGACTTACTGCTGGATATTCAGGAGGATCTAGGCGGCGAAGCCAGCCCAGAACGCATACACTGCACACCACGTTTGTTGCACTTTGTCTATAATTAGCCTACAGGCCTGCAGCTGCAATATTTATTTACCAAATTGTCCTTGCGTGATTGTACATATAACTTAGCACTTATATTTACGAAACAAACTTATGATTGCGATGATATAAATCGATTATAGCCGCACACACACCGTGAGAATTTTACTTGTCAGTCAGGTGACCAGCAACGAAGTGGCCAACGTCACCTTCTTCTCGGGTTGACAGCGCACCGGCAGATAAATGAGGGTAGGTAGGATATAGGAATACCCTCATACAAGCGTGTAATAAAAATATAAAATGTAAAAATACCCGACACGAACTATAAACTTAAAAACAATACTCAACATTCCCCCCACTTTGAAGGAAACCCTTCGAAAAGAAAAAAAAATACTTAAGATAAACTACTCTACGACTCTATCCTATTAGCCTATACATATATGCTGGTTAAACTTACTTTACTGCGTAGGTAAAGGGCATAACTTAACTATAGGTCGCTTGAGAACACCACTCTTAGTTTTGACGTCGACGACACGTATAATTCCGTCTTTACCAGGATACAACTTCGTAACAAGCCCAAGAGGCCATTGAAGAGGTGGTGCGTTATCAGTAACAATTATTACGACGCGACCGATAGCAATCGGATTAGAAGGAGTATTCCATTTTTCTCGCGTTTGAAGATTGTGGAGATACTCTTTTCTAAAACGAGACCAGAACGATTGTACCATAGAGTCTAACAACGAGTAACGAGATAAAAGGTTAGTCCTTTCATTGCTAAGGTTCGCCGCAGGAATAAATGTTAATGGTGATAAAGTTAGAAAGTGCGAGGGAGTCAACGCGCTTGGTTCCGAAGGATCAGAACTTAGTAAGTAAAGAGGACGACTATTCAAAATCGCCTCTATTTGTATAAGTATAGTTAAAAACTCTTCAAAAGTTAATAATTGAGCTCCAACGGCTTTATTAAGATGCGATTTGACGCATTTTATATTAGATTCCCATATGCCCCCAAAGTGAGGTGCACTGGGCGGATTTAGCTTCCAATCTATACGGAGTTTAGCAAGCTCATGAGTGAAAACTTCAAAATAATCATCCGATTTTAAAAATGTGTGTAATTCGCTTAAATACGATCTAGACGCTATAAAATTAGTGCCATTATCACTGTAAAGGCACTGACAGGGACCGCGACGCGATATAAATCTTTTAAAAGCATCTAAGAATGCCGATGAACTTAGATCTGAAGCGAGTTCGAGATGAACTGCTTTTGTGACGAGACAGACAAACAAACATAAGTATGCCTTTTGACTTCTAACGCCGCGTTTACGTGTTAACGTTATGTAAAACGGACCTGCGTAGTCAACACCGGTATGTGTAAAAGCTTTACTCTGTTCTACCCGGCATTCGGGAAGATCAGCCATATTAGGAAACGAAGGCTTTGGATTAATACGAAAACAAGTATTGCATCTATGAATGCGCATGCGAACGATACTACGGGCTGATAAAATCCAAAACTTTTGTCGTAATATAGACAATAAAAGTTGAGGCCCAGCGTGACAATTACGAACATGATAGTTATCAATTAATAAGTTCACAATGTGTCCTTTACTTGGCAGCAAAGCTGGGTGCTTATGTGAAAATTCTAATGATGAATTAGAAAGTCGACCTCCTACACGCAAAATATTATTATGAAGAAATGGCGAAAGCTTACGTAACGCTGGTGAACAGGTACCAGAGTGCTCAAGTTTTTTAAGATCTAACGAAAATGATGAACGTTGGAGAGCCCGTATAACGATCAATTCTGCTTCATCCAAGTCCATTGCAGTGATGAAATTATTACGAGGAACCTTCTGAATGAATCTTAAAAAATAAACTACGCTGCGAAGGTATTTTTCCCAATTCGAAAATCTTAAACTTAGTGCAAGAAGCGGGTGTTCCGTGGTACTAGTCACAACATACGACATGCTTTTTTCCTCGGCGATGGGAGATGGAGATACTACAAAGTCTGAGATTGGCCAATCGCGAATAGGAAGCGACATCCACGGCGGTCCCGTAAACCATAGCTCATGATCTAGAAGTCTATTAGGTAAAAGACCACGTGAAACGCAGTCTGCTGGGTTTTCAATACCCGAAACAAAACGAAAATGATCCTGTGTAAAATTTGATTGAATTTGTGCAATTCTATTTGCTACAAATGTATTAAATTTGTGTGGTGATGAATGAACCCAGCATAAGGCTACTTCTGAGTCAGAGAACGCAAAGACATCAGCTACATTAAATCTACCTGATATGGCATCATAGACGACGCGTAATAACTTCGACATTAATAGTATAGCACAGAGCTCTAGTCGAGCTACAGTGACCGTTTTGACAGGTGCGACCTTGGATTTTGAACACAAGATTCGCACGGTAGATCTGTCATTATGAATTACATAGGAGTATATAACACAACCGTATGCTTTCTCTGAAGCATCTGAGAAAGCCACTAAATAAAGTTTTGAACTATTAGTAATGCCTAGATGGCGTGGGAAACTAATACGAGAGATCAAAGGGAGTTCCTGAATAAATTTATGCCACATATCTATAATAAAAATGGGAGGCTCGTCATCCCAGTCGAGTTTAAGAAGCCATAATTCTTTAATCAACAATTTTGAATAAAGGATGACGGGGCCCACGAGACCAAGTATGTCATACAAACGAGCAGTCGCAGACAAAATAGAGCGCTTAGTACATTTGGTACTCGGCGTAGTGATGGTAAATTTAAAACAGTCTGTGGAGGGAAGCCACTGTAATCCCAAAATTCTTAAAGTAGTGTTGTCTTCGAAAGAGACTGATCCCTGACGGCGATGTGATTCGGGAATGGTACTTAATAACTCAGGCGAGTTACTAGTCCATTTCATCAACTCAAAGCCACCTGCTCTGAAGATCTGTATTAATTCAGCTGCTATCACTACTGCTCGATCTACAGAAGGAGCAGAGGAAGCCAGGTCATCAGTATACACGTCTCTTTCTAAAACTTCTGCGGCAAGCGGATAATTATCTCGTTCGTCATTTGATAGTTTCCTTAATGTACGAATAGCTAAAAAGGGCGATGATCGCAAGCCAAAGGCGACCCTATTAAACTGATATGTTTCTATGGGAACGTCAGGAGAAAAACGGTACAAAACCCGCTGATAAACACGATGCGCAGGATGCACTTCGATGCACAAGTACATTTGCCGAAAATCGGCGAAAAAAGCTATTTTAAAAATACGAACTCTCAAAATAATATTAAAAATATCGTTCTGTAAATTGCAACCGGTATGCAAGACGTCATTGAGTGATAGACCGGAGTCGGTTTTAGCACTGGCGTCCAGAACAATGCGAAGTTTGGTTGTTTCCTTGTCATCACGAATGACAGGATGATGGGGTAGGTAAAACCCTGGTGACAAAGCGTCTTGTGGAGAAACTAACGAAATAATATTGTTATTTATATAATCGGCAATAACTGCATTATATTTTTCACGTAAGTCCGGTGACTTTAAAAACTTATGTTCGAGAGAGAAAAAACGTCTTTTTGCAGTAGCAAAAGAATTGCCAAGTAGGCCTAAATTATCTTTAAACGGCAAAGTAACCGAATACGTACCACTAGCACTACGAGTAGTAGTAGCTATATAATTGTCTTCGCAAGCTTGTTCATCAGGAGATAGGAATTTTTTAGTAGGAACCTCTTCCAACGTCCAAAATTTTTGTAATGTTTGATCCACAGATTCGCGTGAAAACGCACAAAAGGAACGTGTAGAAAAATGTGTATATGTAGGCACGTCACCCATTAAAATATACCCCAAGGTGGTCTCTAACGCAACAGGTAAATTATTTCCCGGTACTATTTTATTAAATAATAAAATCTCGCAGTATTTATTCACGCCTAATAACATTTCAATTGAAGCAGGTACATTAAATTCGTCGTCCGCTATAGGTAATTTTTTCAAATACTTGAAGGCAGTTGTATCGACACAGGAGTCGGGTAACTGTGACGTAATTTCGTCAACAACAAGCGGCCGAGATACATAGCTCCCGCTATTATCAAATCGAGAAGTGAATCTAACTGTAGTTATACCTAAAATACGTTGAGATGTACCACCTATGCCCTGTACTTTAGTAAATCGATTTTGCGTTGAAATAGGAAGCGATAAGCGTTTACAACAAGACTCTGTTATGTAATCACTCTGCGAACCAGGATCTATCAAACACCTGATGTAATGAATGCGATTACTACTATCTATTATTTTAATTTTCGCAGTGCCCAATAATGTAGTAAATCTTCTAAGACAGTCATCTGAATCTCGCGACATATTGCATACAGAAGCACTTTGTTCAATGTGAGTAACTGGAGTGCTACTATTTTCGACCTTCTCACTAACGACAGATGAATCATTATTCTTTGACGATTGAGTAAAATTATTACGATTGCTAGTCGACGGCTGATTAGCAGGAGACTGATCAGAAGGCGTATATCTTTCACGCTGCGTATTTTGATGCGAATTTGTAAAATGTAACATCGAGTGATGAGTTTTGGAATTACAATAACGACAAGTGCCATTTGAAGTACATGAATATAACTTATGATTTGAGCTTAAGCAGCCGTTGCATAACATGTTAGATTTAACAAAATTAAAACGTTCAAGTGGCGACATTTTTATGAAACGTGGACAAAAATATAGTTTATTATTATGATTCTTTGTGTTACACAAAATACAAATGTTTTTATTATTTTGTTGCGATACTTGAGTATTAACAAAGGATTTTGTATGCAATTGCTTAGGAGCAGGATTAGGTCTATTTTGCGAATTTTTATGGACAACCAACTTCGAATAAGACGATGATCGAGATATAATTTTACTTTGTTCATTAACAAACTCAATTAAATTATCGTATGAGGGGGTACCTTGCGAACGATATGACATTTCAAACAACTTAATAGTTTCAGGTTCTAATTTTTGTAGACCTAAATGAAGAAGTATAAAATCAGAAAGGTTTTGTAAATTAAGTTGTTTTAAGGCTCTTACAGACGAGTCAAAATTATTAATAAAATTATCTAAGCCCGTTGTGGAGTTGCACGAAACAGGTTTAAAATCTAAAATTTGATTTATATAGGATGCTGCTAAGGATCTAGGATCATCATATTTTTTAACTAAGGCCTGCCATATAATGTTATAATTCTCCGCGGTAAGCGGTAGACCCGCACAGATAGACGCAGCCTTATCAGTAAGTTTACTGACTAGATAATGTATACGCTCCGAGTCTGAAAGCTGTGGATTATTATGTACTACATTTTTAAATTGATAATAAAACGCAGACCAGTTCCTAACATCCCCATTAAATGAAATTAATTCTATGGGTGGCAATGAAGGTAAACTATGCTTGAACTTGGGAACAGAAGGTTCACTTTTAGTCGTTGGTTTTTCTAACTGCATGTCTTTTATGACACGCTTGACATGGCAATAAAGATCTTCAAAGGCTATCCACATCTGATAGTTGACCTTTGCTTTCGGATTTAATTTCAAATATAATAAATTGTAAGCGTCAAGAACGCTCTGATAACTAGCATACAATTCCTCGAGAGTTACAATATTATTTAAGAATGTTTCAAGAGTACTACTATTAGCCTCGTGTTGTAAAACACCACTATTAGCTATATCGTAAATAGATTGCATACGCGTGAAGTATGCACTGCGTTTGGACTCCAACAATGCTAATTGCATTTTATCATCATTCTCCGTCATTTTGGTGTAAATAAAAATTAATATATTATTGTAATATAGAACAAATGGGTGTGTCTTGTCTTATATATAAGTATAGAACGTTAAACAAAGGAAATATAACAAAGTGCAATCGGTAACTAAGTAAGTAACTATTATTTCACCGGTAGCAAAAGATAACAATATATGTATAGTAATACATTATTTTATGTTTCCCAACACTAAACACTAACGGTTATGTTTATGTATAGGAGTAGCGAACTTACGAATCTTAGACAAACGAATTAACGATAAAAGATTTTTATGCGAATAAATTAATTATAAAATTTTCACCCATAAACTGTTTGCTTTGATTATATCTATGCAGAAGTATCTGCAAGTAAATAACAAACGAAAGCTTATCACTATCTGTCGCAGAGTACTGCTAGAAGTTAAAATATAATATTAATAATTAACAAGACACGAATAAAATAAATTGATACGAGTGTAAACAGAACACGGGCGGCAGCCGGCCGGGGCGGTGGCGCGACGGCACAGCGCGGCGTGATGTGCGCGGCACTTATGTAGCAACGAATAACAGTATTTACACGTTATGCCAAACAGTAAATAGCGATATCTATTGATGTTAAATGCGATTATGATACTTGTAATTTAGTAAGTACGATCACCTCGGACAACCGTTTAATTATGTATGAATAATAAGTTAACCAGCATATACTCGTTATAGTATGTAAAACAAAATAAGCAATAATTAAGCAAGGCACCAACGGATCCGCTCGATTGACCAAAAATATGGTATGTTGAGTACTGAATTAGTGGACTGTATTTGATTTTAATTTGAAAATGGGTTCTAACACACCATATAATAATATATGTACCCTTAGGTCCAGTCGGAAACCTTTTCTGCGATAAATACGAAAAATACGCTTGTATGGAGTAATAGGAAATGGTTTGGACTTACTGCTGGATATTCAGGAGGATCTAGGCGGCGAAGCCAGCCCAGAACGCATACACTGCACACCACGTTTGTTGCACTTTGTCTATAATTAGCCTACAGGCCTGCAGCTGCAATATTTATTTACCAAATTGTCCTTGCGTGATTGTACATATAACTTAGCACTTATATTTACGAAACAAACTTATGATTGCGATTGTGACGTTACCTTATTATAAACTCAGGAATAGCGGGTGTCGGAATTTTAACGAATAAAATTATGACACTTTTATTACAATACTTGTAACTGCAGCAACAATACACCTCTTTACACTTATTTTTGACCCGACGACCTCAAACAGACTAACCACATTTCGCTTAAACGAAACGTTTTAAATGTCCTCACTCCCTACTACTTCCGCTGGGTTGGCGCCATATTGTCTTAACATTTGGCGCGAATTCAAGAAGATACTTAAAATAGCATTCCTTTTTACTTTAAACATAACCAAGGACTAGTAAAATATGTATCAATAAACATTTTAGTAATATTAGTAATTTATAAAAAGAATATAATATTAAATAACGATAAAAGTAGTAATGAGGAGTTATTTATAGTAGCCATTAAAATTATGCTGACAAACATTTAGGCGCGAACTTAACAAAAGTAATCAACATTACCATTTAGCTAATTTTTAAAGGAAGATGGAGTTTTACATAGTTAGGTTATTACAATATAATTTATAAAGATTATTAATGGATATTACAGGCCCGTTACAATTGGAAAAATGGTTTACGACAACTCGGCCATCCAACCCTAAACGAGTCCCTTCGTTATTAATAAATACTCTTACGTTTTTGTCATTAATATAATTTTCACAACAACAGAATCATTGCTACAATGATGGAATCTTTCTATGGAATACAACACTATAATCATTTACCATCATGGAAAATACATAAATCTTATTGTATAACCGTTTTTCAATTATCATTATTGGTCATAATTATAAATTCTCTTGCATCAACCAACTTCATGACATTAACTAGGGTATGGAGTATAAGTATCATATGCAGTAATCATAAAATAGGCCTGGTCCACGGATGACGTTGACAATTTCCTGCACTGGATTATGTATGGTTGTACTGCATGCGCCTGGTCCATAACGTTGACCATTACCTGTAGGAACTGGACTAGTCTATATACGACCAGCGATAATATAAAGTGTGCTGATCCATGACGTTGACCATTGCCTGCACTAGACTAGTTAATACACTACTAGTGATAAAATAGAATGTGCCTGGTCCATGACATTGACCATTACCTGCACTAGACTAGTTTATACACGACTAGTGATAAAATTAAAAATGTGCCTGATCCACGACATTGACCATCACCTGCACTGAAGTTGCTAAATGTGCCTGGTCCATGACGTTGACCATTACCTGCACTAAACTTGCCAAATGTGCCTGGTCCATGACATTGACCATTACCTGCACTGAACTTGCTAAATGTGCCTGGTCCATGACATTGACCATTACCTGCACTGAACTTGCTAAATGTGCCTGGTCCATGACGTTGACCATTACCTGCACTAGACTAGTTCATATACGACTAGTGAAAAAATAGAATGTGCCTGGTCCATGACATTGACCATTACCTGCACTGAACTTGCTAAATGTGCCTGGTCCATGACGTTGACCATTACCTGCACTGAACTTGCTAAATGTGCCTGGTCCATGACGTTGACCATTACCTGCACTGGACTTGCTAAATGTGCCTGGTCCATGACGTTGACCATTACCTGCACTGGACTTGCTAAATGTGCCTGTGAATAAAAAATTATTCAACAGTTCTCTTTTACGTTCATTTTGAGATAAACTTAAGACCGCGAAAAATAACTTATCCAACTAGGATAGGACCTCCAAGATATTCAAACATGGCAGCGGCAATAAAATTTTTAAACATGACTTCCAATATCTTAGTCCGAACATGGTCATTAACACTTCTGCGTTAACCATAGCTTGTTTAAATCAGTTGTTCCCCACCATACAACACCATAGCGAATGGTTGAGTACACATATCTATTGTACACTGTTAAAGATGCTTGTACAGATACTACCTGTCAGACTCTTCTAATAGCGAACACAAACTGATTAACTCTAGACCAAACATTATTTATATTCCCTCCATTTACAGTTAGAATCAATAATCATACATTTCATTACATTTTATGAATAAACATTGGGGAGTAGTTCGTTCGGTATGAAAATTATTAAATTTAGTTTTGGAAGTTATTTATAGGTAAATTATTTGATGTTAGCTATATTTTTGCTTAGTGGAAAATATTTTACTGTTTTCTACTCACCGTGATCTACCTTCCAAATAGGACTTGTTGTGATGCTCTAGTTAATATACTGTTTCTATCGAGAAGTTTAAGAAGTCTGCTGTACATTAACTTCTCGTACATTTTGGAAAAAAATAGGGATTAGTGTAATAGGTCTATAGTTATCAGTTTTATACTTCTCGCCTTGTTTATATAATGGTTTCATCATGGATTTTTTTAAATATCAGGAAATATATCTTGGCTTATCAATAAATTAATGACATGCAACAATGGTTCTAAGATACTGCCTAAATTATATTTAGTAATATCAGCTCGTATACCATCAATGCCAAGCTCCTTAGAAATACCATACACTACAGGTTCAAAAATATGCTTTTCTCAACACTCAATCACTTAAATTATCTATATTTGAATTACAGATATTTTTAACAATATTTACGAAGTAACCGTTGAATAAATTAGAAATTGAGAGAAATTAAAACTAGTGTCAATAACATCTTCATTATCATTCATTCTAAGTTTATCAATTGTCCTATTACAATGATCAGTGGTAGTACATTTCTTTGTTATATATACTCCATCTTTACTCATTTTTGCTATTAATTAAACGCTTAGTGTTTACTGAGTTTTGGTGTGAGAATAACATCGTTTTAACCACCTGTATATTGTTCCAACCACCTGTCTATCGTTCCAACCGTATATTTTGCACACTCTTCTAACTTATAAATCTACGCATCTACTGTATGTTCCTTGTGCAAGGGATCGAATTCTGATATTACGTTCAAAACAGGAAATGTGTCACTGTCGTCCTTAGATTTCATATTTATTCATGACATCGAGAAACTTACTTAAAAACAAATTTTCAACCTGGTCATTATTACTTGTACCTTTAATGTAGTTACTATTACTACATATCGCTTGAGCCAACTCTTCGAAGTTTGGGTATATCGCTGCCTCGAACACTCACGTGACCCTGGGCGTTTTGAAGCAGATTTAGTCTCCATTGGTCGTTTGAGAGCGCAGTGGCGTGCGATCTCGAGACTGGTTGCGGCTTCGTATGTCCTTTCGTGATACAGCAGCAATCTTGGACCTTGATCTGTTATTTCGCTGCCTTATTTCCATACCCATGACCTCGAAAGAATTTAAACATACTGCATTAGCAATAGTATCCTCAAACTTTTTCTTTTGCAGGCGTCTTCTTTTTCAGATCCCACTTCTGAGTTGTGACGTTACCTTATTATAAACTCAGGAATAGCGGGTGTCGGAATTTTAACGAATAAAATTATGACACTTTTATTACAATACTTGTAACTGCAGCAACAATACACCTCTTTACACTTATTTTTGACCCGACGACCTCAAACAGACTAACCACATTTCGCTTAAACGAAACGTTTTAAATGTCCTCACTCCCTACTACTTCCGCTGGGTTGGCGCCATATTGTCTTAACATTTGGCGCGAATTCAAGAAGATACTTAAAATAGCATTCCTTTTTACTTTAAACATAACCAAGGACTAGTAAAATATGTATCAATAAACATTTTAGTAATATTAGTAATTTATAAAAAGAATATAATATTAAATAACGATAAAAGTAGTAATGAGGAGTTATTTATAGTAGCCATTAAAATTATGCTGACAAACATTTAGGCGCGAACTTAACAAAAGTAATCAACATTACCATTTAGCTAATTTTTAAAGGAAGATGGAGTTTTACATAGTTAGGTTATTACAATATAATTTATAAAGATTATTAATGGATATTACAGGCCCGTTACAATTGGAAAAATGGTTTACGACACGATGATATAAATCGATTATAGCCGCACACACACCGTGAGAATTTTACTTGTCAGTCAGGTGACCAGCAACGAAGTGGCCAACGTCACCTTCTTCTCGGGTTGACAGCGCACCGGCAGATAAATGAGGGTAGGTAGGATATAGGAATACCCTCATACAAACGTGTAATAAAAATATAAAATGTAAAAATACCCGACACGAACTATAAACTTAAAAACAATACTCAACAGGTTTGAAATCAGAATTGACATTATATTCAAGAGTAAGCCTGCTGATTAGACTACTTAAAATTGTCATTTTTCTCCAATTAATTTGCAACCTTAAACACGTGCATTATAAAGCGCAAAATCGTTTGAGAAAATTTGACAGTTTGTCTTAATCGGATGTGGTGATGTTGTACAATTGTTACGTTCTATGTCTAATTTACACTCCTACCTAAATTATTATTGGACAAAATAATATATTTTTCTTGTTTACTTCTTTTCAGGTACTATTTGTCGATTGATCGATGTATGCGATCCTATCTACTGCACAGCTTTGGAGACTGCTGCGGGAGGACGTGTAAGTTTACTAATAATTTGATATTTGTATCATTTTCTTTCCAATGAACTAGACTGAGAGGTGGCAGGATTTTTCATAATGATCATGGATACGGTTATATTTACATTTATAGTTTGTAGAGTAGTCCCCGAAGAGAGAAATTAGAGTCGCTAGTGACAAGAATTGTCATTCCAAGATTTAATTTCCCAATAATGTTTCTGGGTCCTTTCATATATTTTGATGTTTTTCGTAAATAATATATTTTAAACAATTTCCAAGCTTTTTTAAAGATCACAATCAAAAACAGCTTTCCATATGTTAATGAACTTATTTTTAAATGTATTTATGGTGAATTTTTGTCGATTGATCGATGTATGCGATCCTATCTACTGCACAGCTTTGGAGACTGCTGCGGGAGGACGTGTAAGTTTACTAATAATTTGATATTTGTATCATTTTCTTTCCAATGAACGTATTCACAACTAGACTGAGAGGTGGCAGGATTTTTCATAATGATCATGGATACGGTTATATTTACATTTATAGTTTGTAGAGTAGTTCCCGAAGAGAGAAATTAGAGTCGCTAGTGACAAGAATTGTCATTCCAAGATTTAATTTCCCAATAATGTTTCTGGGTCCTTTCATATATTTTGATGTTTTTCGTAAATAATATATTTTAAACAATTTCCAAGCTTTTTTAAAGATCACAGTCAAAAACAGCTTACCATATGTTAATGAACTTATTTTTAAATGTATTTATGGTGAATTTTTAGTGGCTCTCGAGCTGAAGCCATTTTAATTGGTAGGTCAATACAAACCACTTTTGACCTTCACCCGAAATCGTGAAAAGCAAAAGCAGTTGTTCCATACATTTTGGTTGTGCTCATATTGATTTCAGCAACGCTTTTAACACTGTTGATTTTGGTATTTTACTTGCCATCCTCTACTCTCTTAATACATCTCCTGCGGTGATTAATTGGTTTCATAGTTACCTGTCTGGTCGCCACCAGCGGATATGTATTGAAGATTCACTTTCTTCCTGGGGCAATATATCCGCTGGAGTACCTCAGGGCGGCGTGTTTTCTCCTTTACTTTTCACAATATACATAAATTCTATCACGTGTCAACTAACTTCCGCATACCAACATTACGCAGATGATTTACAGATATATTCCCAAGCCCTTGTTGACCAGCTAAGTGGCGCAATAAGTAAAATAAACACCGATCTAGAGAATATTAGCCAATGGGGAAAATCTTATGGTCTGACTGTGAATCCTGGAAAGACCCAAGTCATTATAGTTGTTAGTAGTAGAATGAACGCTAAAATTTACTGGACGCATGTTCCTAGAGTAATTTTTGATGGAGTGGCCTTAAACTACTGTGATCATGTGAAAAATCTAGGTCTTCTTATCGATAAAAAATTCGACCTCGAGATTTTGACGGATTTACACGTTTTGGACCACCTCCCTG
Organism: Elophila nymphaeata; assembly: GCA_955850985.1. Lineage (NCBI taxonomy): Eukaryota > Metazoa > Arthropoda > Insecta > Lepidoptera > Crambidae > Elophila > Elophila nymphaeata. The sequence continues at coordinate 22,173,986 of OY039066.1, read as the reverse complement.
AGTCCAAAAATACGGATTTTGGAATTATCTCTGTGTGTGTGTCTGTGGGTTAGCACGATAACTCGAGTATGCTTTAACTTATTGCAACCAAATTTAACATGCATGTATGACATCAAAATAATCATCTCTATCAACCTCAAGCCTCTATCAACTTTTGAGTCGTCGATCATGAAAGTTAAGCAAACAAGTGCGCGGTCGGTACTCGGATGGGTGACCGAAATTTGACATGGATGTATGGCATCAAAATATAAAGTTTCTATCAACTTTTGAATCGTTTCCGGTATACGAGAAAGACGAGGGGAGACCACTCCCGATTTTTTCTGTCGTGATTTCGACGATGGTCCCATAGCAAGAGTTGTTTGTTTTCTATTTAAAATGCCACTAAAAATTCACCATGTAGGTATAATGTATAACGTGTCTGTAGCTGTACAACGTGGTCGTGGACAGCGACGCGACGGGTAAGCTGGTGCTGCAGCGTGGCCAGCTGCAGGCACGGACCACCTTCGTGCCGCTCAACAAGGTCAGCGGCCGTCCACTCGACGCCGCCACGTTGCGGCGAGCGCAGGCACTCGTGAGTACACCACCACAAGGTCAACGCCCGCTCGACCGCACGACACACCTCGTGAGTACACCACCACAAGGTCAGCGGGAACAACTGACAAATACTATTAAAAAATACCATGGCGATCATCGTGTCAAATGTTAAAGTTCATGTTTTTATTTACAGAAATGCTTTGTAACGTTCGTCACAGTAGAGATTTTTTATGTCAGTTTTGCTTAATAATTGATTTACTGGATGTTTAGTTACTTGGGTTTGATGGCTTTTTATATGTAGGCGACAGGTTGGTAACCTGTCACTGATTTGAGGCACTACATAATAGAGAAATATTTGTTCTTTATTAGGATTTGTCTATATGGTTTTAGATCATTTTAAATAGTCCCCTGAATAATAATAAATATATATATAAAAATCAGGCTTCAGATTTTAAGTAAAGTATTTTAATTCACCTTTAGCACATGATATCTGTCGATTTGCGGTCTGACCAATTTAGCCTTTATGTCAATGTACATAGAAACACTACTCTATTATACACATTTTATCTTTGAGAAAATAAGGAACGTCTGGCAGCAGGTGGTTTTATGTGTGGCTCCATCACTTGCCAATATGCCCTAGCGATTAAGAGGACATTTAAGATCCCTAGACTGTCCTCTTTTCCTCATTTGGGGAGTAGAGGCGTAATGAGGCCAAACGCAGGCGGTACGTGCGGATGACTATACGCTCCCGCGCAGCCGTCGATATGCGTAGTGAAGGGATCCGATAGTTTTTAATGGGTATACCAGCCGTTAGAGTTGAGGACTCCCACATAACCCTGGCGTGGCCCTATTCATGACTAGGGTACGTATAAAACGTTTTCTGTCGAAAAAGAAGGTGGTTTTATGTGTTATGCTACGGCCGCACACATCGCGATAACATTCATGCGATAATCTTCGCCTTCGGCCTACCGCGAATGTGCATGGCCACACATTGCGCGCTGTAAAGTCTGTCGCGATGTGATCGCGATGTTACGCAAAAAACCAAAATGGACGCCGCGGTCGGCCTATATTTTAGGGCAATTATTTTTTATTCTGTCAGGAATTATTGTTTAAGAAAAAAGCAAGGCTAAACAATATTGACTCACACTCCTAATTGCTAATAAGTTCTAAAATCCTGTCGTTATTCCAATCCATGGTAGAAAACTAATTTAGACAAATATGTCCGATGCGCACGATGTCTGTGCGCCGACTGAAGACCACGAAGTGTGGCCACGCAAGCGAAGGACATCGCGATAACGCGAATATTCGCGACATCGCGATATGTGCGGCCGCAGCATAACGAATATATTATCTAAAGTTCTATTCGACCCCTGGGATCACAAGCGTGTCTGTGTACAGTAGTACCGTTGTTGGCAGGGCGGCGGGCCGGAGAACGTGCAGCTAGCGTTAGACCTGGTGTCATTCTCGCGCGAACTACAACCCGCCATGGCGTGGGTGTTCGGGAACACGCTGGTGTGCCGCGACCTGCAGACGGCGCGGGAGGTGTGCTTCCACCGCGACGTGCGGCGCCGCTGCGTCACGCTCGACGGCGACGTGCTCGACCCCGCCGGCACGCTGGCGGGCGGTGCGCGTGCGCAGGTGAGCTCACACGGACCGCTGCCGACGGGGCTCACTATACAGTTATAATTACTGACGTTTTTAGATTGGCATTGAATCGACTAGGGCGAGACCGAAATCGAAACGCACCGAGCCGGTGAGGAAGGCGGCTTAAAGTTTGATTTGACAAAGGTATCAGTGTGTCCGGGGACTTACCTTTGTCAACTAAGAAAAAAGTTATTGATACGTGTCAACCTCTACAGTAGTGGGGTTAGCAATAGGAGGGGTTTCACGTATTTGTTTTTAACTGAAATATAATTCTTATGCATTTAAAACTTAAATATACTGAAATATCGTAAACTTTCTCTATTGTGTTTTACGCACACGCGGGTCGCATCATTTAGTATGCCCAAAGTGGCAAGCCCAAATCGCCCTCTTAACTGACAGACCGCGATAAAGTTGCCACGCCTCAAGACTTGGCATGGGCCGTGCCGAACATTCCTACGACGTGTCTGTGCAGCCTGTTGTCTACTATTACAATATGGCAAGTGATACGGCTTTCCCCTTTGTTCTTTTCAATGTTAAATCAGTATCCATTTCCGGTATAGCATATTTCACATGTCACGAAGGACCATATGGTCCTTCGAGCCGAATATAAATCAGTGAGGAGGATAAATGCACAACCAACTGAACAATTCATTCCGTTACTTAAAATAGGAACCATTTTTTGAAATATTCTTAAAAATATAATTTTAAATTAGGGTGGATCAGTGCTTCTGCAACTGCAAGAACTAAAAGAAGCAGAAGCGCAGCTGAAGCAGTTAGAAGCACAGTTCGCAGCAGTGCAGTCCGAACTGGGTACTTTGCAGCAGTCAGCAGAGAAGTACGCCGCCGCGCATCAGAAGTAAGACTATTGATTAGCTTTCGTATCAATAATGTCAGAGAGGCGTGATTCAAGCTTGTAGATGCCTGTAAATTGATGGTTCACCAGCCAAAATATTTTTTTGAGAATTTATCTTGATTGTTACTCATCTGCTTATTTATGTAACTTTATTTACGGGACATTAATTCTTAGTCTCTACTAATTTCTTCATGCATGTGCCATTTGGATTGAATTTGTTTAATTTTTATGGCATCAGTTTGAACTGAATTTTCTTCCTATTTTTGTGGCACAGATTCTTTCTTTCAAGGCTTTCAGACACCAAAAAATTTGAACCATGACCCATAGTCACGAAGTTCCAAGTCTTGTTAAGAAAAGATAAGTAGTGTGGTGTCTGTGAATTCTGCAAAAAAAAGGAACTTCATGTTCAAAGTGAGCTATGGGGTAATTATACGGTTCATCCAAAATGATTAATTTTTGATGAACGATGAGCAGTGAACGACTTTTCCTATTTACACGTTAAATGTTAAGTGATTTTTTTTTATATTACGAGATGGCAAACAAGCTTGCGGCCCACCTGGTGTTTAGTGGTTACCGTCGCCTATAGACACTTGCAATATTAAGGCTAAATCACTTAACTCTGCAAGAGCGTTGCCACGCTGGGGACTAAGAAACTTTTCCTTCAATCCGAAACACGGCGAACTGCTTCACGGCAGGAATAAGAAAGGCGGTGGTACCTACCCAGACGATCCTACATTATGGGTCTACCACCTAGTATTGTGATATTAAACATTTTCCACGTATTTTGCTTTCGATGTCGCGGAGACAAGTTGTACAATCTGACGCAAGCTGCTTCTACTCTTCCAGTGAAATAAAAATAGTCGCTGTTTACGCGTTTAATTTACGATGATTTGATGAACAATGTCTAATGCCCGATGAAAGCTAGGCTAGTAACGTTCATCATAAAAGCACATCAGTAATGAAAAATGAATCGTCTTAATTAGACTTTTCATTACCAATGCTTCATGAAAATTAAGTTTGATTCCGCGTTTGACACGAAATGGTGTGCGCAGGTACGAGATGATGTCGCACGAGCTGGCGGTGCTGAAGGCCCGCGTGGCCTCCACAACGCATGCGCAGTTGCACGCAGAGATAGACGCGCTCAAGGCGCAGGTCAGTACTAATGCAGCTGGCATACTTTGTTACAACACGTACACAGACGTACGCATGCACGTACACGCACAAACATACACCACACGACTACGCGTACACCTACATGCTTAGTACTTATTTTTATTTTTACTTTCTCGTATACGTAGTATAGAGGAAGTCTTGTAATCGTCAATAAATTCGACCTCGAGAATTTGACGGATTTACACGTTTTGGACCTCCCTGAGCTCAAAAATACCGTTTTTGGAATTATGACTGTGTCTCTGTGCGTTAGCACGATAACTCGAGTATGCTTTAACTTATTGCAACCAAAAATAACATGCATGTATGACATCAAAATATACGGTTTCTATGAACTTTTGAGTCGTTAATCACGAAAGTTAAGCAACCAAGTGCGTGGTCGGTACTAGGATGGGTGACCAAAATTTAACATGCATGTATGACATCAAAATATAAGGTTTCTATCAACTTTCGAGTCGTTTCCGGTATACGAGAAAGTCAAAGGGAGACCACTCCCGATTTTTTTATGTTATGTAATGTGGTTGGTAAGCATCAGCCACCGTGGGACGATTGACGTGACACTCGCGTGCTACCAACCCTACCCTTGATACTCTGGCGTCCTTTTTCACCAACACAAACTTGACTGTGGTCTTCTGTAAGCTGGATGTATACTACCCCAGCTCGGGCGCTCCAAATTCGAGCGGCTAGTCCTCTGTGCCCTACCTCGATTAATTAATTTAAGTAATTGTTATTTCTACTTAGATGTTTATGGTGTCAGACGCATTCTTATTTCTATGCTTAATTCAAAAATTGTTTTCCAGTGAAATTTGTGTAATTACAGTTACGCCACAGGCATCGGTGTTAATGATCAATCATCACATCAAAAATGAATGAAATTAACGTCGGCTAAATCCCATTTCCTGTCTTATGTATAATAATAACAATGATTTCCTTGATACATATGCAAATAACAATTATGTCCTTGCTACATTCACCATCTGGCCTTTTCTTTGATTGGATGGATCTGGATTTTCTGTCATAAAAGTGACTGTGAAATTTATCGTAAGGTGGAAGAGCTCACAGCGGCGGAAGAGAGAGACAAAATAAGACAGAAAGAGACAGCGGCGCGAGCCCGAGAACTCGAGGCCAAAGTGAAAGATATCAAAGGACATCGCGAAAGGTTAGTTTTGGCTTGAAGGTTATTTTATCTTTAAAAAGTTATATTTTTACAAATCTCAAACTTTCTACAAATAATTTAAACGGAAATGTAAAAAAATGTCAGTACTAATTTTGACGTAATAAAGAACAGGATACATACATTGAACATTGAAGCAGATACTGATTCAACATTAAAACTGAGTTTTAAAGTATTGTAGAGATAAACTACGATAACATGGCGCGCCCCTCCAAATTACTGTTTCAATGTGTGTAGACACATTTTGTAAGTAATAATATATAATAATAATATATTATATTAATAATTATACTATTATTATTAATTAAAATAAAAAAATTTAACAGTTGTTAATTTTGGAGGGGCGCGCCATGTTATCGTAGTTTATCTCTATGCAAGTATAACGTCACATTTGCGTACAAGATATTTGCATTGGAAACATGTTTTTGAGAGTGTGCAAATTGCATGCAGGTTTTACTTGCATACAAGTGGAGATGTTCAACAATTGAGTAGGACATCATGGGTGGAAGACGTGCTGCTGTGGTCGGTACTGCTAGCCGAGTCATTTCTCAGAATAATAATATATAACCGAATCAATAAAAAAGAAGCATCTTCGTCATTCTGTTCAGTAGGTTTCAAACTGGATTCACAGAGCCACTAACGTGACTGGAATAAAAAATTTGAAGTCCAAACTGCCTCATACAAGTTGTAGCTTGTTTGCAGGTTTGTTCTTTTCATACAAGAATTACCTAATGGAATTGTGCCTATATATTAAATTCTATTGTGATGCATCATATTGAAATTGATTAAATTATTGATTGATGTGTTGGAAAAAGAAAATATTGCACATAATTTTTAGACCTCATTCTATATTATGACATTTTGAATGTTATAGTTGATAATAGATCAGACTAACACAAACTGTCCAATTTCTATTTTAGACTTTGAACTTTCTGATTTTGGAATAAGATTAAAAAAATATTAAGGTGATTTCATAGTTTCGGGTAGCCTGATCGACCGTCTGTACTCACAAAATCTTGCCGAACGCTTCACAAATATAATGACTCTCTGTTGATATAACAGAGAGTTTAAGAAGGCGGAGGAGGCTCTGAAGAGAGCGAAAAGCGAAGCAGAGAAGCACAGCAGCTCGTGGAAGCAGCGCGAGCAGGAGTTCGAGACGCTGCGGCTGGAGGTCGCCGAGCTGGAGACTGCTGTTGGGAACAGCAAGCAGGCCTTGGAGGAGACTAAGCTGGCCGCGAAAGCTCTTCAAGACAGTCTGCAGCAGGCCAAGGAAGAACACGACAGGGCTGCCGTGAGTAGTTTATATGTCGTGGAAAGAAACAAATATTTTAAAAACTAAAAACACACTGAAAAAAGTCGACTTGCCCCAGGCCGGAATCGAACCCAGCATCCTCCGCTTTGTCAGTGCTGTTGCTGATGTTTTTATGGTAAACATTGTTTCATCAAATCTTTGAAAGCACTTCTAAGATCCGAACGAAATATTTTTGCAAATATTTGACGCCTAGTTATGAAAGTACCTTATGGAATATTATTTGCGTTTTTTTTCTGTGCAAACAGAATTCTTCAAATGGCTGCTCTGCACCAAGCCCCGCCTACTTTTTACTCCGGCCAATAGAATATTAACGTAATATGGCTCAGCCAATAAGGCTCGGCGTCTTCAATCTGCTTGCGCAGGTGGCAACAGTTGATCTAGCGAGGCTGACGTTATTGTATGCTCTTATTGGCTTAAACCGATTGCCAGGCGCCTGTCAATCAGACTCGTGTGCCATGTGATTATTTCCTACAAGTGGTACACCGGGAGCTTTGTCGATTGTACAAACTTGACGAATTATACAAACTTGATATTTGTGATCCTGAATTTACGTCGAGAGTTCCTTGTGGTGGAGGAATCTAGAAGAAGCTCGCTTTCACCTCTGCGCGCCTAGCATGACCACCGAAACAGGATATGATATAGCCATTTATCGCTTTGAACTGTCAAAAAATCATTGTATTAAACCGCCATCTTGAATTTTTATCGAAACTGTGAACATGTATCAGCTTATACATGTTCGCATTTATAATGTACGCCATTTTAAAATCTTATCGCATTTCGATAAGATTTTAAGATGGCGGTTTTATCTAATGATTTTTGACAGTTCAAAGCGATAATTGGCTATCATATCATATCGTGTTTCGGTGGTATTGCTGAACGGGCTGTCTTAAGCTTATATTAGAAGGCTAAAGCTTAGATTAAACTTCCTTGTGAAACAAAAAAATCATCGTCAACCATACTCGGACAGTTGGTAGTAGATGCTACCTACCTTGTTGTCGGTTTGTCAATTAAAGATTAGTTGCTTTTTCGGTTTGTTGGCCCTTTTATATAGGCGACAGGTTGGCAACCGGGCATTATTTTGAAGCTTTGCATACTACTCTATATGGTTTTATGTATAATCTGGGATGACTCTTGGTAGACTCTTGAACCGATGGCATCAAAATTGAATTTCATAGAAGAAAGTTTGACTTTGACTTGACTTTGGATTATGAACATGATGATACTGGTTAAAGGAGTTCGCACGATCTTTACAGAGTGCCAGATCTTGTGCCATTATCATGTTTTATAATAAAATACTGTTTCCTTGTTTGAAAGTTTCTTTGATTAAAAGTTAACCATGTTATGATAATTTAAATTTCTGTATACAGGATTCAGTGAAACATATTCAGAGTCGGATAAAAAAGCAGAAAGCGGACATAGCAGGTCGAAGCAGCGATATAGCGAAGCTGCACGCCAAGAAGGAACAGCTGGGGAAGAGCAACGGTGAACTGGAGCTTAAGATTAAGGAGCTCGATTACAAGATCAAGGAACTGCAGACTGAAGCCGCCGACTGCCAGGAGAAGGTGAGGCAACTTGAACTCTATGCCTGTTGTTATATGCTCTGTATTTTCTTTTATTAAAAGTTCTAGCAAATGACTCCATTGCGAAGATATGCGAGAGCCTTGCCGATCTGCAAAGTGCTTCTTCACGCCTCTTTCTAATGGCCCAGGGTTGTAATTCGCCGTTAAATGCATAATATAGAAATGTGTGTCACTTATTATTGATAGATTCCTGTATTTTTTTATGACCAAGTGTAGCGTATTTTTTTATTTATTGTCTGTGAAACTAAATAAATTTATTTTGAAACTAAATAGATTGATTTAGTGGGTTTTCATAAAAGGCACGTATTTGCAAAACTGACTTCGCCGAAATTAATTTTCGTTGTTCACATTCATTGGCAAACAGTAATTCGGTCTATAGATACTAATCCATGTGATGCGGGCAGAGTAGAATAGCAGTACCCATATCCTCCAATGGGTGTCGTAGAAGGCGACTAATGGATCAGCAAAGAGGTATTTGATCATTTTATACTCCGCCCACCAATCCGTATTTGGCAAGCGTGGGATTACTGCCTAAACCTCCTTTAATGACATGGCAAAGCCTTGTGTACCAGCAGTGGGTCGAATTATAAAGGCTGGTATGATGATGATACTAAGCTCCGTATTGATAAAACTCACTTGTTTCGAGTGCGATCCCAATACAATGTGTTATTTTCTTCGTCTACCGAAATAGTATTTGTTTTACTCTTTGCACTCTCAAGAAGGTGTTCGCACTCATACTAAACTACGCCTCGCTCGTGTACTTACACAGTTATAAGCACAGATATTGTAGCTCAACTGATAGATAAGGCGTAGTTTCGTTACATGTGTGTGTGTGTGTGTGTGTGTGTGTGTAGGTTTAACCCTATTTACGTGGCCATGTGCATTATGCTATATTAGCTCGGCAAGCCTCCACAAGCGCAAGCGTGTAAACGGGGTGGTTTGGCTCGGCCTCCGCTGATCTGGACTAGTATCGGTTTTTTAACACAGATCAAAGGAAGCTAGCGGTAAGGGCTTGTGACGTGTTTACACGATTGTAACCGCGTTCATAACCATTAAAAAAATTATTTAGTAAATACTTGATATGTTTTCTATGGATTTTTAACATCCATCACCTTCTCTGTCGTTATTTTAGCTTTCTTTGTTTTTGTTAATATATTTTAAATAATAAAATGCAAACTAAACGTAATGATCGGAAATTTCAACGTCCATTTCTGCTATTGCTTGCCTGTCTGGAACACAATAAAAAACTCGCAAGCATCCAAGCGTTTGTGTAGGCTTGGAGCTTGTAGACGCTTGCCGAGCCTCGGCAAGAGTGTAAATGTAGTATTAAACTTCTGTACGAATCGAGAGTGACGTAAATTAGGTGAGTCACAAGTGAAAAGTTGACGGCATTCGGTTTTACTGTGTTGTATTCAGATCAAGTCGCTGGAGGCGGAGCACACGTGGATCCCATCGGAGCGCGAGTACTTCGGAAGCGCGGGTGGCTTGTACGACTTTGGCGCGCGCCAGGCGCACGTGGCGGGCCAGCGGCTCAAGCAACTGGGGGACAGGCGGGACAAACTGGCGCGTGGACTCAACGCCAGGGCACACACGCTGCTGGGGAAGGAGGAGGAACAGGTCAGTGGGGATATCAGCTCAACGCTTTATACAACGCGCACTTAGCGCACGTTACAGCGTCCCAGGTACTGTTCGCGTCGACGCTAACTGACGCTGCTTGACAGATGGCACTAGATGGCACCACTAAAATAAGAGGTATTGTTTAGGTCAAAACACACATGAAATTCCCGCTCTAAAAACGGGTTCTCTAATGTTTCGCACACAATTGATTAGCAAATTACTATTTCACAAGCAACATTGTCAATATTTCATTACGCAAACTAATGCTTTAACAAGGACATCAAAACGCAAACATGCATATGGCAAGCAGGCATTTAAATAATTTTTTAAAAGACATACACACTTTACACAATTTACACAAACCAAAAATATTATTTCACAAATAATTTGTTTGACTAAATTTCAATTACAAACTGTTTGTTTACTAAAATTTCAATTAGCTATTTTTCAAATTAAATATTATTAATTTATAAATTACCATTAAAATATAATAATTTTCGCAATGCGCGTCCAATCATTTAAAATAAAGTAAAACGGAACGTGATTCATGCGTTGTTCAGCATGCAAACAAATGCAAGCATGCATGCAGCATGCAAGCAAGCATGCAGCGTGCAAACAAGCATGCAGCGTGCAAGCAAGCATGGAGCGTGCAACCAAGCATGCAGCATGCAAGCAAACATGCAGCAAAGCAAGCATGAAGCAAGCAATACAATGCTCCGCTCGCTTCTCTCGCTCCGCTATGCGTGGTCACAAGTCTAACCTAGCCTAACCAATATTTATTTTCGTACTTATGGTTTTACTTTATAGCGGGGGGCCGCAAGCCCCCCGAATCCCCCGAGCAGGGGGGGCCAGCCCCCCTGCATCCCCCGGCAAGCATCTCGCAGGCAGGCATACAGCATGCAATGCAAGTATTCATGCAGCATGCAATGCAAACATGCATACACCATGCAATGCAAGCATGCATACACCATGCAATGCAAGCATGCATACATCATGCAATCCAAGCAAGCATACAGCATGCAATGCAGTAGTATTATAGTACTCGATATTATGACATTATAGTTTTAGAAGTAAAAATAATTACCAAAGTAAAACAACATTTTCGATTTTTTTTAAATTTTGGTTACTAAATTTTATAACAAACGAGTTATGGATAATGATTTTCAGACAAACAATTTTAGGAGATATAAGAGTACCAACCTAACCCGCTCGTCGCTTTGCTCCTCGCTAACCTAAGAACAATTTCTTTGTGTTTTTATAATTCTTATATTTTTAGTATGAAAATTTAAGAAATGATACCGTGCCATACCATAAATTGCCTAATGTCTTTAGACTAAATAACCATATTATTAAAGAAAAATTGGTCAATAGATCTTTGTCGTTTAACGTATTTGTGTTAGGAAAAAATGACTAATGTTCTTTTGCAAAATGACAATATATGAAACAATTACTTGATGAGATGTAAAGTTTGTGAAACATAAATAAATGGAACGTTGATTTGCGAAATGATAATCTCGATTTATTATTTCCCTTTTAGAAAACCCTCATTGAGCACTATAGCGCGTTGTCAAGATATCGCATAAAGTAGGCGTTTTATTAGTCGACGATCTGACAGAGTGAGGACGACTAGTATGAGAAGCTATTATTAGGCAGTTGGTTTGATTATAGGGCGTAAAAGACGAACAGTCAAACGAGAACCATGTATTCTATACATCAAAATAAAACACATTTCAAAAAATAATTGCTGGGAAATGATTTTTATTTTTTGGTGTTAAAAAATATTGCAAATTGTACTGCGCAATGTAAAGCGCTCAACTCGCAGGCAACTCGCAAAACCGTGATATTTTTGCCAGACGGCGGCCCCGTTCGTTTGTGTCCGTGCACATAGAGTGAGTTACATTGAACGCTAACGTTTTGAAGCCATTTTTTGTTATGAAATACTAAAAAAAAATGATAATGTTTCTTTGGACAATAATTAAGAAATAATGTTTAGAATATGTTTTCATAAAAATATGAAAAAAAATATTATGACTTTGACGTTCAATAAAATCGTAACTATCGATTTTCTAGGTATAGTCTAAAGGAAGAAAAATGTTATGATGGTGAACAGAATACATGGTTTTCGTTTGACTGTTCATGTCTTTTACACCCGTTATTAATATGAATATTACTCTCTAGTACCAGGACGTGATGCGCAAAAAGAAGATAGTGGAAGCGGACCGCGCCAAGCTAGTGCAGGTGATGGCGGAGCTGGATGAGAAGAAGAAGCAGACGCTGCTGGCGGCCTGCGCCCAGGTCAACAAGGACTTTGGCTCCATCTTCAGCACGCTGCTGCCCGGCGCGCAGGGCCGCCTCAGGCCGCCGCCCGGACAGACCGTGCTCGACGGGTTAGAGGTGAGCGCAGCGCCGAGTCAGGCCGTGCTGGCGACCTAGAGGTGAGCTAAGGGCCGAGCCGGGCCGTGCTGACGACCTAGAGGTGAGCGTAGCGCCGAGTCAGGCCGTGCTGGCGGGCTGTAGGTGAGCTCAGGGCCTAGCAGGGCCGTGCTGGCGACCTAGAGGTGAGCGCAAAGCTAGGCCAGGCCATGCTGGGGTCCACGTCCGGAAGTCTCCTCGTGGCGGATCCTGGTAACGTGGTGGGGAAACTTTCTCGGCGGGTGTGCGGCTTTTTATGCCACGTGTGTCCGCTGGGCATTCGAAGTCACATGCCATCGTCGAGTTGTTTTTGTTTTCCCACCACGGCTAGCTCCGGACGGCCCTTTTCAGAGCCACGACCGCGCCCGATGACCTCGGGTGCGGTCCAATGGCTGCTCCCGGTTTCCTCGTCAGGAGGACGCGCCAGGTCGAGCAGCCGTCGGTGAGGAGGCGGCCTATAAGGCCTGCGTCGGCCAGCGGCCCACAGGGGCTGGCGTTAGTCGGTACCCCCTGTGGGCTGCTGGCCACCAATTGGTGAACAAGGAGTGCCTCGACGGGCAGCGTTGGGACGGTCTCGGTGTAGTTGCGCTCACGTGCGCAGATCCCGAGCCGTCCCGCAATAGCGCACTGGAGGTCAGGCCGGGGAGGATGTTTAGTGGGTATGGAGGGAACGCCTTTACCTCGAGTCCCACCACCCCGCAGGGACGATGCGTAAATGCATTTGACCTCCCCGACAAAAAGCCAAGCCATGCTGGTGGGCTGGAGGTGAGCATGTGGCATGTAGCTGTTGATAAATGTGGTTAAGAAAAGTATTAGTCCCTGGAGTCTGACGAAAGGTTATTCATAAATTTTTCAAATAGGTTGTGGACGTCAATTAATCAACGTGTGACAAGTAAGAGGAAGACGAAGCCATTAGTTTTTGATGTTATTAATGTATATTATTTGCCTTAAGAAAGTCTGGCGCCAATAAAACGCTGGATCACATGGCAATGACAAGTGTGAAGTAGACGGGGATCACCAGTTTTGTACGTTATTTGCAATTTAGGATAGTAATGCCGGATGGTCTCCCAATATTATAGCGTGTGTCGTCACCTAGGTCGGCGTGGGGTTTAACAACACGTGGAAGGAGTCTCTAGGCGAGCTGAGCGGCGGGCAGCGGTCACTGGTGGCCTTGTCACTAGTCCTGGCCATGCTGCTGTTCAAGCCCGCGCCGCTGTACATCCTGGACGAGGTGGACGCCGCGCTGGACCTGTCGCACACGCAGAACATCGGCCTCATGCTGCGGGACCACTTCCGGCACTCGCAGGTACACTACACACACACTCTGCTGCGGGACCACTTCCGACACTCGCAGGTACACTACACACACACTCTGCTGCGGGACCACTTCCGACACTCGCAGGTACACTACACACACTCTGCTGCGGGACCACTTCCGACACTCGCAGGTACACTACACACACACACTCTGCTGCGGGACCACTTCCGACACTCGCAGGTACACTACACACACACTCTGCTGCGGGACAACTTCCGACACTCGCAGGTACACTACACACACACTCTGCTGCGGGACCACTTCCGACACTCGCAGGTACACTACACACACACACACACACACACACACACACACACACTGCTGCGGGACCACTTCCGGAATTTGCAGCTACACTACATAGACCATCTGCCTCGAATATGGTAGTGTCAATTCAGTAAAACCTGTTTTTTTTTTCTCTTTATTCAATATATACCGTTATAAAACTTACTGAGTACCTTCTATTTATAAAAACCAGAATTTAACACGAGACGAATCACTCAATTTCTTTCACCAATAGAAAGTATCAGCAGCTCATATAATTTCCTCACCGAGGGGTTGAGCCCCTCGGTGAGGAAATTATAGCCTACCTCACATTAGGGGCCATTATGCCTTAGTGGTTGACTAAGTGCTGGCTAAGTGCGGGTTGGTTAACTTCACACACAATCTAAGAATTTTCATAGGTGTGTGCAGGTTTCCTCACGATGTTTTCCATCACCGTAAAAGCATCGATTAAATGTACATATGAATTCAAAATTTGAAAACACACTGGTACGTGGCAGGGCTAGAACTGGTGCCTCCCGGGTGCTACGCCACCGATGCTTTTTGTGACATTGACATATTATAAGTCGTCATTTTTACTTTATTTATAAATTGACTCTACATCGTAAATGGTCCTTCGATCCGGATGCGACTCTAACTTTAATTGTACAATTTCAATCTTCCAGTCACTGTTCATGTTAGACTCGTGAATACATGGTTCGATCTTTATAAATGAACCATGTATTTAAGTGTGAACACTCTATAATAGTAAAATGGTTGTTCACAGTTCATCATAGTGTCGCTAAAGGATGGCATGTTCAACAACGCAAACGTCCTGTTCCGGACCAAGTTTGTGGACGGCATGTCCTCAGTCCAGCGGACAGTCAACACGAGGCGATGATCTTAGTTTCAAACTTTGTATAAAATTAATATTTTATACATAACGAGAATGATACCGTAATAAATTTTCTAAATGTAAAAAGGCCAGTGACAGTTAAAAAACAGCAAAATTGCATTGCTTTACGAAAACTTAATGTACAAAAGTAGGTTGTTAATCAGTGTATTTTTACTTCACTGATTATTGAGACAAATTTATATAAAATAAAGCCAAAACAAGTTGTCTACGATTACATTTGAAAAGACAAAGAGTTGATCAGTATTCATGTTTCTACCTCGACGATAAAAAGAATGAGGAAATGGAGGGAAGGGAAGGGAGGTGGTGTTCTCAGTTCAAATATCACATTAGTTGTATATATTTTTTTTATAACGAGTCGGTTTATATTCGTAGTAGGTACGTGTGGATTATAATTTTTATACTTTCTTGTATTTAGTTTCAAATCTAGAATAAGTGCTAGCTATATTCAATTGATTGAATGATCGAACCAGGTGATTCATAACGTAAGTATGTAGAAAAGTTATAGTGAAAGGTTTAGGTAAACCCGGATCTATAAAAACAGATTAGTTTATGGCGATGAAGAGTGGTATCTCAAAGGACTGCTTAAAATTTTTGCACAAAATGAACTTGGCAGGACCACAGTGTTCATGATTTAGACTTAAGGCTTCGCCCAAACGGGCCATCGGTGGCCGCCACCGTTTTTTCATACATATTATTTGCGCGGAGCCTAAATGTAAATAAGAATACGTAATACCCGTTTTGAATTTTAAAATAAAACTATTTTTCTCTCTTTTTTATTGCGATGTATTAGAATAAGAAGGAGATACCTCTTATATATTTTTCTCTACACTTAGGGCTCAGTTGTAAACTAAATTTGACCAATTTATTGTGATGAAAAATTTCAAGCAGAAACTATAGTTTTCGACTATAATACTATCTCTAAGATCCACATTCTGCTAAAGCCGAGATTATCGGAGGGGAGAGCCAATGGGATTTTGTAATTTCCGCGCCATTTCGTTATAAGCAATTCTTATTGGTTGTTTATGACACATATCTCCTCTTCACACAATTGGTATTGGTGGAAACCGGGTCAAAAAGTAATAATTATTGGTTCGCTCCGTATAAGAAGAGATAACTTTCGTAATATTGTATTTACTTTACATTTGTACCCAAAATAAATTAACATTTTTTCTCGGAAAAAGAAACTTTTTCAGATGTGGTTAATATTATGACCAGAACATTAGTCCTTTTTCTAATGGCATGACAATAACGAAAGATAAATCTGCGAATGGAAGTTAATGTAAATATTTGTTAATTCGCTCGTTATTTGCAAGTGCGTGTTGCATTTTTAGTACTAAGAATTGTTGAGTAATAAAGTACATTTTTTTTTATTGGTTGTTTGATTGCAATGGTTAACACCACATGTCTACTTCCTATCAGGAAAAGGAGGCTTCATCAGTACCTTTTTTTCAATCCAAAATTCTTTACGGCTTGGTACTGCACAATTTCGGGGGTTCCTGGGAATAGTCTAAAAACCATCGGTACCCCCCACAGCCCTTTGTGGGGAAGTTTCGAGAACGGTCCACACAGTGTACGCTTCGTCTCCGAAACGTGTCCATGCGGCTTCATCGTTATCTAACTAATCTGTAACTGTCGGTAATAGACAAGAGACCATAGATTCATAATTACTGAGTTTATATACTGGCAATGAATCAACTAGGGCGAGACCGAAAAAATACATCAATGTGCGAGTAATACGCAAGTGTCCAGTAGTTTTGGAGCCTATTCAATAAAAACAAACAAACAATCAAATTTTTCCTCTTTATCATCATTATAGCCTTTATAAGTAGACCCACTGTTTGGACACAAAGGCCTCTCCTTGTTATCGAAGGAGGTTTAGGCAGTAGTCCACCACGCTTGCCCAATGCGGATTGGTGGACGGAGGACCCTTTTGCTGATCTATTAGTCACCTTCTACGACACCCATTGGAAGATAAGAGGTGATGCTATTCTATTATGCCGGCATCACACGGCCGTTCCTCTTTATAATAGGTATTAATAGTTTAAATTAAATTCCGATCTCCGACACAGCATGCCGTGGTTACAATGCAGTGGGAAAACAGAAAATATAAAGGCAGATATTGGAATCATACCATAAAACACCTGGGCAATTTAATATGCCGAGGGCATTGTAAGAAGAAAGAAAAACATTTATTGGCCTCGCCAGAACAAAAACAAAAGAAAAATAAATCTACTAAAATAAAAATATACATACAACTTAACTAATAGGTATAAGTATTTTAGTTCTTTAAATTATATAAGTACATAGGTCTTCAATCTACATCTCAAAACTTCTATACACCTAAGTAAATACTTACACTTACCTACAGAATAGATAATAAGTAGGTACCTAGGTACCATTTACCTACAGTTTATATCTTTGAGTCGTCCGCAGGTTTTTGGGAAATGTTATTTCGTAACATCAACCGGAGTCAATCGTTTGACACAGCCATATACATTTATCGTAAACCCAATGTTTATGTGAAACAGAAGTTAATGGTCGGAACGAGATACTCCGTAACATATTGGCTGGGGATCTGACACGGTTTAAAATATAAATGGATATTTCATAACATTGGGCTAAGTAGCTTTCAATAAATTATATTAAAACATAGGTAGGTATATCTAATTAAAATTACTATGATAATGCCTTCAATTAGCCCCACTGCTGCCGCACAGGTTATTTTGACAGTAAAATAAAATGACAATAATTTAGAGGGCAATAGGTACCTACCTACGTAGCGGTACAGTCAGCTTCATAATGATATGAGGTGCCAAGGTGGTCAAAAACATGTTAGGAGCAAAGTTTCAATAATATCTTTCCATTCAAAGTTATCAAAATATTGTACACAAACAACCAGTCATAAATATCTTCATACCATAAATCTTCAATTACATATACACGATTAAAATGATCTTTTATATGTACGCATCGTAACTGTTCATTGGTATCTAAGCGTTCAGAGTACTCATTAATATCTTCACTTTTGCTTCACTTATATAAATTATTCCATTTTCAATAGATTGAAAGTTAGACATTAAGGGCCTTCACAGATTTTTATTTAAATTGGTGTTTTTGCGATTTGTTATGTTTTAATTTAGTTACAATTTTCAGACGGAAAATTTGCCATGGAAACTCGCCCACGGTAGCAACGAATTTTTATGACAACTTCTGTCAGCGATTTTGTGAGCAATTTTGTTAGCATGTTAATTTCCGCTCGTTCCTTTTTACAGCGACAATCGCTTCGCTCGGGATACAGACCGACTGTAATGATGAACAGTTGTTCATTGTAGCAACTAAGCGTTTCAGTATTGAACGCTGATTATTTAATATTCTATAACAAAATAGCTCAGCGATTGTCGCTAGTGGACGAACTCCCTAAACGATTTTGAATTGATGTTATCAGAGATTGATAACCCAAGGTAACAAAATATAACGCTACAGAAATAAAAAAGATCATCAATATTATTTTAAATAGTTTAAACTAGAGGAGATAAATAATATTTTAATTGAGACTCTCAGCAGTGTCATAGCGGATGATTACGTTATTGTGAGCAATACCTATATCCTAAAAGAAGAGGAAAAACATATGTAGTATTTAATTGCATTAGTGATTTAACATACAGAATAATAAAATAAACTAAGCCTATAGTAAAAGTTCTCAAACAATTGTAAATTCAACCTTTCATTTGGAAAAGAAGATACTCAAAAGTTATAATCGGTTAAAGGTGGTCCCTTAATCGTGACTCTTGATCGTGATCTTATAATCTACGTAAAATTTACAACTTCTAATAATGACTACTCTTACTAAAACATTAGTAAAAAGAATTATATTAAATATCACATTTTCCTGTTCACTGAATAAAAAGAAGTAGCATGCAGAAGGTGGTCTCTAGATCGAACGCTATAAGTTCATATTAAGTGGGAACCACAATAATATTTGAAATACCAAGATTATAAGATATGGATACCTGTCAGTAACGATTGAGGGACCACCTTCAACCAATTATAAATTTAAGTGTCTTCTTTTATAAATAAAAGGTTGAATTTACAATTGTTTGAGAACTTTTACTATAGGCTGACGCATTCAAAAGCTTAAAATTCCAATGTGGACCCTCAACGGGAACGCAAACGTCCAACCCGCACTTGGCCAGCGTGGTTGACTAAGGTCTAATCGCCTAATGTAGGGTAGGCTCGAGACCCTCGGTGGAGACGTTATATGAGCTGTTGATGACGATTTATTCATGACCCATGATATACTAAATTCGATTAAATATGCAGCCTTTTATCCAAAAACATGTCTAAGTTGCAATAGAAAATTGCATTTAAATCTGTAATTATTTACTTTTCACTGACTGATATTTTAATCAGCATTTAATTTCAGTATTTTAGCAATTAGTTTATATTAATAAATAAAAATGTGTGCGTGTACTAGTGTACACACGTAAGAAGTGAAACTTCTTTATGGCCTTACATAGACATGAATACAAAAAAGATGGCGCGTAACCGAAAAATGTGACGGTAAATTTTTTTCCAACGCCGATAAAGAAGTTTCACTTCAATAATGATTTGTAGAATTTGGTAAAATTAATACCTTAGATTTAGAGCCCCTGCATTTGTCATATGACATAATGCATATGACAGCTCTGCTAGTTTACAGGTAGGGAGTATATGGACCGTAATACCCCAGATTAGCGTTTACTTTTCTTTACTACCAAGATATTTTTTATAACTTTGCGTGCTTAGATACCATTGAATAGTTATTCGCGAATATATTATTGCGCATCTTAACACATTACATAATATTGGAATTGTGTTGTTTAGATAATATTGACTACTCTGGATGGTTACAACAATAAGATACTCTAGCAGCGCATATAATATTGAATTTTTGTCTGTTAGATTATTTTGATCAGTCTTGACACTCAGATATTTATGAAGCTGACTGTACATGGCCGAAGCCTATACCTAGTGGCACCCTTTCAATCTGCCACTGGTTGGAACAACAATTTAATATTTCGACCTAACATAATTAAATCAGTTTTAGTCGCCGTGGCCCTCCTAACTATCATCTCGATCGATCACATTTAGGTTTTAACATGATTATAAATGGTCTTGCCTTTATTGTTACTGCACATGGTTATCTACGCGCCTGCTGATTGTTTCAACAATGCGAAATTTTTAAAAATATAATCTATCTTATGAAACCTTATGAAGTATCGCGGATCTCAAGATCTTAAAACCACATGCTACCAAATATTATACATACCTACCTAGTAGATACCTACATCTTCTTTCCTATTATTTAAGTTCCTACTATTTAATTTTCCTGCTTTGTTAAAATAGGTAAATTGCCTATCTACAATGAAACTATAAAAAATGTCGATAATTGTGTCTGGCTTCCTATTAATTTGCATCTAGATAGAGAGACTTTTGCATATTGACAATCACCGTTTTCTAGTAGTTGGTTTGGGAGTTGGAAGGAGGCGTTGTTTTTGTCCTAATTTTGGATATTTTATCCTTCCCACGATTAGGTACTGAAGCAGGAATTAAAAGGTGGAGTAGGTAGGTAAATGGCGGCGGTTGGAACTGAAGAGCTGGATCGAGTTTGGTGGTGTGCCATAAGAAATAAATAAATAAATAAAAATAAAATAAAATAAAAATAAAATCAGTTTATTTCAGACAGCGATTGTCCATAAATTCTTAATAACATAATTAATTAATGAAATTGAATTAAAATTAAAACATAATTACAATAAATTACAAATAAAGAAATAACTCTGAAAAGGTAAAATAATAGATACTAATAATAGATAAAATAAAAATAAAAAAAAATAAAAAAGGATAAGACCATTAATTTAAGTACCTGCCTCGGTCGGGGGCACCCGGCACACGCACTTGTGTTTGAACCCAGTGTCGCAGAAGGAGGCAGTCTGGCTTATCGCTCAGAACATTCAGGATGCTGTTGGTACTCCCGCGCGCACGCAGCATCAACGATGCGACGCGTCGCCGCAACACGGTGTGGAAACCATCTGTGTGTGCGTGCGCAAACATTGCAGATGCACTACAGTAGCGCGGGAGACCCACCAGCACCCTAAATGCATTGTTGTATTGTACTCGGAGCGCGTTGATGGCCCGCTGCGTGTAGCTGACCCACAGATTGCACGTGTACA
The DNA here is from genome assembly GCA_955850985.1 of Elophila nymphaeata. Classification (NCBI taxonomy): domain Eukaryota; kingdom Metazoa; phylum Arthropoda; class Insecta; order Lepidoptera; family Crambidae; genus Elophila; species Elophila nymphaeata. The sequence continues at coordinate 22,152,986 of OY039066.1, read as the reverse complement.
AGGTTTGGCAAAAGTCTTTAAAAAGAGAGTTATCTTTACCTCTATGCTACACCGCGCGAATCTGCGCGCCAGCATATTACAGCGGACCGCCATCGCTCTCCTCTCCCTTTCGATGTCAACATCGTCTTTTAAATCCTCGGTAACCACATGGCCGAGGTATTTAAACTCCGTCACCCTTTTTAGAGCGATGCCGTTAAGTAGCACACTTGGCACATCTCCCAATTTACGACCCTTAACTTGGAAGATCAAGAGCTCACTCTTCTTAACGTTATACTGGAGGCCGTGTGTCGTCGCATACTCCTCACATACACCTACCAGTCTTCTTAGAGCGGCGATTGATGGGCTGAGCAACACCATGTCGTCTGTTTAACTGATACTATTGATGCAGTGACCGTCAATCGAGCAACCGACCCCTGTATTGCTCAGCTCAACAATCAACCGGTTCACGTACAGGTTAAATAGTGAAGGAGACGTCAACCCCCCCTGTCTCACTCCACACTCCAACCTGTACTCATCGGAAAACTCACCCAGCCACTTGACCTGGTTTGTTTGGTGGTCATACCAATATTGGAAAACGTTGATTAACCCACCCGGTATGCCAGTGTCTTTTAACTTACGCCAAAGGATGTCATATTTGACCAGGTCAAATGCCCTAGTGAGGTCAAGAAAGGCTGCATACACAGGCGTGTTCCTAGTTGTATAGTATCTAACGGTCTGCTTGAGAGACATTATCGCGCATTCTGTTGAAAGTCCCGGTCTGAAGCCGAACTGAGCGTCGTGCAGATCAAGATGTTGTTTAAGTTGTCGCTCAAGCAGACCGTCTAGAACCTTAGATGTGGTTGTAGCTAATGATATAGGGTGATAGTTGCACTTATCGGAAGTATCTCCAGTTTTGAAATGCCTATAGGTACACAGTGTGTGAGGCGAGTGTGGACGCTCAAATTGAATGAATGAATAGACTTTTATTTGGCACAACAATACAAAGTAACAAAAAAGACTAGGCCACAAATAGGCCCCCGCTCAGCATATGCCGAGGCACAGAGTGCTCCGGCGCTGGTATTCTGCGGACACCTTGATATTATCAGATCAGGCAAAGCGCAAACAGTAAAACTCTCTTTGTTGCTCAATAAATAACAAAGTGAATAAATAATACAAATAATAATACATATACATACATATATACTGGGTGTTTGGTACATGGGGTATGAAGCCGGCACCTACCCATGCTAACATAGTCATATAAATACTATGGAGATATCAAAATTTTTTAAATTGTAAAAAAAAATTTTGAATTCCCCATACAAATAGTTTGGTCACAAAAACAAAATGTATGAAAAATTAAAAAAATATTTTTACAATTTTGAATTTTTAATATCACCATAGTATTTATATGACTATAGGTAGGTGCCGGCTTCATACCCCATGTACCAAACATTCTGTATAACGGGTGTAAAAGACATGAACTGACAGTCAAACGAAAACCATGTATTCTGCTCACCATCATTTTTCTTCCTTTAGACTATACCTGGGAAATTGATAGTTACGATTTTATTGAATATGAAAGTCATAATTTTTTTAATTTTTTTTTATGAAAACATTTCTTAATTATTGTCCAAAGAAACATTATAATTTTTTTTAGTATTTCATAACAGAAAATGGCTTCAAAACGTTAGCGTTCAATGTAGCTCACTCGATGTGCACGGACACAAACGAACGGGGCCGCCCGTCTGCCAAAAATATCACGGTTTTGCGAGTTGCGTGCAAGTTGAGCGCTTTACGTTGCGCAGTACAATTTGCAATATTTTTTAACTACAAAACATAAAAATCATTTCCCAGCAATTATTTTTTGAAATGTGTCTTATTTTGATGTATAGAATACATGGTTCTCGTTTGACTGTTCATGTCTTTTCAACCTGTATATTTCGGCGTTCAGTAAATATTTTCTATATTTAATTTTAAATGTTCTAAATTCTTTCTATCGCTTTTGATTTGTCTGAAGCGTTATTGCTTTTGCTATTCCTACCTAAATTAGGTACTACTTGACCTCCCTACTTATGAAATCTGATGTAGGTAAAGCTCTGTCCATACCTGTGCAAGTACCTACACGAATCGAGCGGTTCGTAGTTTAGACACTTTTGGACATGTTCGCAAACGGTTCTCCATGACGACATAATTTACCTGTGCGGTTCGCGTGCAGTGCATGTTAAGGACAATAATTGTAGGTACGTGATCGCACACTTCCTTGCACGCGAACAGCTCGCGAGGAGTAGGGTCATTGCGCCTGTTTGCCGACCGCTTCCCCTTTTCGTCCATTTAACCGCCCTCCTTGATATAACGCCAAAAAATAGGAAAACAGTTTTACATAGGTCCTTAAAATATTTATGTATTACGACCTGAATAACTTCACAGTAAGTACATGCCTACACAGTTCACTGGAACGCGGCCATTAACTAGGATTAAGCTATGCAGTTTATGGTACCCGGCGAAAGAGTGAAAATGTGTCAAATATTGCAGAAAAAATAGTGACGTGCCGGAACTTACGCAGTAAATAAAAAATAGTTCTATTGTGTTTCTTGGTTTGTTTACTGTTTATACATATAGCTTGCTATAAATATAGTGTGGACGAATAGTTTATTATTCTAATTTACAATAATTAATATATAAAACGAAGTGGACGAGAAAGGGTACGCCCTTTTTATTAGAAAGTCCTAATCTCGACCGGGTGGTCTATAACAGGCCCGCCCATGTCAATTAGGTTCTGTCTGATATACGAACATGCATGTAAGTAAACTAAATTTTATTTAGCAATATGAACTTTATGTGTATAAATATTTGCGATGGCCAATTTTCGTCCGCTTATTAGCTTTAATAAAGTATAAACCTAATAAGTTGAAATGGCCTATGGTCGGAAATCGGGCATAAAGTACAATACGTCCCAGTTTTCGACATACTCTCTTACAACAAACTAAAAGTGATTATTTTATGATACCTGCAACCAAATGTTACAATATATTAAATGAAATAATATTAAAACAATAGAATGAAAAAATATTTACGACGGCCAATTTCAGTTCGCTTATTAGATTTAATAAAGTATAAATGTAAGACATTTAAATGGCATGCGGTCGAAAATTCGACATAAAGTAAAAAATCCCAGTTTTCGACATACTTTGTTATTTTAGAATAAATTAAAGTGATTATTTTATGACAGTGTAATAAAATTTTACAATATTATTTTTGCAAATAATATTCAAACAGTTGAATGAATGGGCCTTACAATGTCATACAATGGGTCTGATAAGAAGGCTCAAGGTCACCCAAAGGGCAATGGAGAGGGCTATGCTCGGGGTTTCTCTGCGTGATCATATCAGAAATGATGAGATCCGCAGGAGAACCAAGGTCACCGACACAGCCCAAAGAATTGCGAACCTTAAGTGGCAGTGGGCAGGGCACATTGCGAGGAGGACTGACGGCCATTGGGGTGGAAGGAAAAGTCCTCGACTGGCAACCACGTACTGGGAAACGCAGCTTTGGTAAGCCCCCACAAGGTGGACTGATGATCTAGTAAAGGACGCGGGAAGCCGCTGGATGCGTTCAGTGCAGGACCGACCGGTTAGGAGATCCTTGGGGGAGGCCGGTGTCCTAAAGTCTCTCGGCTGATATGATGATGATGAATGAAAAAATATGCAAGTTTATCATCATATTTTAGGGGTTAAAAAGGCAAAACGGACTAACGGGTTGTTTTCGGCCAATTTTCTTTAAATTTGAAATATTATGATGGTCTCAAGACGAAAGTCTTTAATTCGTGTGTGTTGCCAGTGATGACTTACGGAACCGAAACGTGGCCGCTTACAATGTGCCTCATAAGAAGGCTCAAGGTCACCCTAAGGGCAGTGGAGAGAGCTATGCTCGGAGTTTCTCTGCGTGATCATATCAGAAATGATGAGATCCGCAGGAGAACCAAGGCCACCGACAAAGGCCAAAGAATTGCGAACCTCAAGTGGCAGTGGGCAGGGCACATTGCGAGGAGGACTGACGGCCGTTTGGGCGGAAAGGTCCTCGAGTGGCGACCACGTACCGGGAAACGCAGCGTTGGTAGACCCCCCACAAGGTGGACTGACGATCTAGTTAAGGTCGCGGGAAGCCGCTGGATGCGGGCAGCGCAGGACCGACCGGTTTGGAGATCCTTGGGGGAGGCCTAATTCCAACAGTGGGCGTCTCTCGGCTGAAATGATGATGATGATGATGGATAATAGTAATGACCTCATTATTTGAATAGTGATTGGTGTTATTTTTTATGGTAAATGGTTGGCAGACAAGCATACGTCCTGCCTGGTGGTAATCAGCAACTGTAGCCTTAGATGCTTGCAACAGTGATCTGACACTCGCGCGCTGGCAACCCTTATCCCTTCCCCGTGGAGCTCTAGCGACCTTACTTACCAACAGAAATACAACACCACAAAATTTTTTTTTGACTGTGGTCTTCTGTAATGGTGAGGTAGGACTACCTAGAATTTGCAGCCCGAACTTGGGCTGCAAATTCTAGCGACTAGTCTGTTGTGCCCTACCTTGATTAACAATTTCATTTTAAAACATATTTTTATTCATGAAATCCATACTCAATTGATGCGGTCGAAAATAGGACAACTGGTGGACGAAAACTGAACTTTGCGGTCGGAAACTGGTAATATTGGCATTTTATTACTTATTTTAAAATATTAAAAACAACATGACTGTCACCACTAACACGTTCGCAATAATTATAAATAGACTATTATAGGAGTTCATTTCAGTAGTTATTTTATAAAATTATAATAAAGAAATATTTTAATTTTATTTTCAAAGTTGATAACTCCACTAAGTGGACGATAACAGGCGTAATGACCCTACAAGCGCGCTGCATTTGACCCGTCCAAATAACCGTTCGAGGCGCGTAGTGTGCAAGTGTGGACAGAGGAGGACTTTACAAATACCTACTAACATTTTCACCTTTGCAAGGATTGCTTGGAGGATTACAGTGGTCAATATTTGATTTCGTGCTATTGTATTGAATAGCGCTAGGTAGGTACCTACTAGAAATTTGACACCCGAAGTAGGTAGGTATATACCTACTACCTATACCTATGTATCTGTCGCAGGGGGATCGTATAACACGCCGTATTACAAAAGGGCGCGGAAAATTGTAGTGTGTGAGAGTGATGAGTGACCACAAATTCTAGTCTGCTTGTAATAAAAAAAAAAATTACCTGAACCTACCAATAATAAGCAATCTCCATTCGATTATACCTACAGACTAATATTGATAGAATCTACTATGGATTTATCAACAAACGGTTTTATTTGGTTGACAATTCTTACACACTACTTACAATCCGCCGCGCCGTTTTGTAATACCTGCGGTGTGATAAACGATCCGCCTGCGACATATCTACTAGGTTACCTATAGCCACAGTCAACATAAACAGAAATGAATGCAATAGCATAATGTAAATACGTACACCTCATTTTTTACGTCAAATATAGGTGTCGTGTACGAAGCGAGAGGAAACTTCCCCATTCAACACAAAGATAGCTTTATTACGAAAATGAAGTAACACCGACTCTGTATTCATGAGGCGTCGCGTACGCGTCCAATTCATCGTCAGTAAAAATTCTATTACGGCGTACTATAAACATAGCCGCGCCCACCTGGCTCCTGGGAAATAAAACTTTTACTATTTGAAGTCGGCTCTAATATCCGGAATTGATCCCTCACCTCGCCACGAGATACATTTTATTGGTCTGGCTATAAAACTGCTTGGGCATTAGTGTTGCAAGATTTCGATTTGCAGCACATTTGCGGTGTCGTTCCGCTTAGCGAGTCATGTGTAGGACTTTGAAGAGGAAAAATGTATGGGATTGACATAAGCAATCGATCACTTTTCGATTGCTTATGTCAATCCCATACATTTTTTTACTTAGCGATAGCGAGAGCGATTGTCGAAATGCATGTTGTCTAAAGCCTCTGATGAATTATCTGTTCTAAAGGGAGCTACGCTGTTATCTCGAGTGTCAATATTAAACTATTGCTCATACACCTCGTCGGTTACTAGTAAACATTTCACGAATTCCATCAGGCTTTGCAGGTTTTAACAAAAGTAATTTTAACGGAATGCATATTACCTACCTACCTGCGTAATATAAGGTATGAAATGAAATATAAGCAAAACACTAATAAATTTTCATTATTAAATACAAATGAATGTAGTGGTTGAATTGGACATAGTCAATATTAGAATATCATTGGGCGTAGTGCTTACCTTTTTAATAAGTGAAATGAAGAGACGCAGTTGAGAGAGAGAGAGAGAATATATTTAATTTTAACTTTTTATCATCATCATATCAGCCGAGAGACGTCCACTGTTGGACATAAGCCTCCCCCAAGGATCTCCAACCCGAATCGGTCCTGCGCTGCCCGCATCCAGCGGCTTCCTGTGACCTTTAACAGGTCGTAAATCTACTTTGTGGGGGGCCTACCAACGCTGCGTCTCCCGGTATGCGGCCGCCTTTCAAGAACCTTTCCGCCCCAACGGTCGTCAGTTCTCCTAGCAATGTGCTCTGCCCATTGCCACTTAAGGTTCGCAATTCTTTGGGCTATGTCGGTGACCTTGGTTCTCCTGCAGATCTCATCATGTCTGATATGATCACGCAGAGAAACTCCGAGCATAGCCCTCTCCATTGCCCTTTGAGTGATTTCCTTACCTTCTTTCTTTACCTTCTTATGAGGCCCATTGTAAGCGGCCACGTTTCGGTTCCGTAGGCCATCACTGGCAACACACACGAATTAAAGACTTTCGTCTTGAGACACTGCGGTAGATGGGCCGAGAATATGCCACCGAGAATAGGCATGCCAAATTTAACTTTTTTTTTAGGAAACTGTTTATTTGTTCTGAGGTTAAGAAATAGGAACTTTACTCAACGAAGGAGCTTAGCAACAACATTATTTACAAATTATTAAACACTTTTAGAGAATACCTAATACTTTTATGTCTTTTTTTTTTTTTTTGCGTTTACAAACGCGTAAATATAATACTAGAAAAATGCACTGAAAAAAATCGACTTGCCTCAGGCGGGACTCGAACCCGCACCTTCCACAATCCGGGTGGACGCGTTGACCAATTTCGCCACCGAGGCACTGCTTTTCGCTGTCGAAATTTGTCAGTGCTTGGTGCTTATGTTTTTATGGTAAACATCGTTTCATCAAATCTTTGAACTTGCACTTCGCACTGACTTTGCACTTCCAAGACCCGAACGAAATATTTTTTCAAATATTTGACGCCCAGCTAAGATGAAACTACCTTACATTATGGAATAATTTTATTTTTGCGTTTACAAACGCTTAAATATAATACTAGAAAAGTCGATTTTTTTCAGTGCATTTTTCTAGTACTTTTATGTCTATCTATCTCTTTCTCTTTCAAGTGAAAATCCATCTAAAGTAATAATACATTGTTCTAAGGTAGATTGAGTTGAAACTGGAGTCTCACAACACGTGTTGACAAACAACAAGATCTCGGGGGAAACCCCTTCTTTTGTACCATGTTAATTTGTTTGATAAGAGTTCCGTTTGTAAGTGAATAAAAGTAGTAGGTGAAGTATTTTTTTTAATAACTTACATAAGTAGAAAGCTTCCGTATTTGTGACTCACTTCACTGTTTTGACTTATATGTAAGTGCTACACTGTTAGATGCACAGAACATAGATATAAGAGGTTATATCTATGTTCTGTGGTTAGATGCATAAAAAGATTTCTTAGTCTTTTTTGCTGAAGAAAACATATCCAAAAGTATCTTTTAAAATCTATTATAGACCAAAACAATATCTTTAGCGAGCTTTAAGCTAGGTTAATGAAAAATAATATTTCAACCTAAAATCCAGATTCAATAGGTCCATTAGCAATGACAAATAGCGCTGAGTAAATGCTTGATATAATAGCATCTTATTGTCAATAGATCGGCTTGGATATTCAGCTATATATCATTGGAATGGATTTATGAGGGCAAGATAACTTACATTTGTCAGCGCATATTCCGGGTATTATACTGCATAGGATAGGAGCCAATAGCAGGCATTAAAAGTTCGCTGAATTCAGTAAAGTTAAGTATAGAGACTTATGTATAGTCAGATAGGTACTCAGGTATGTTTGATATGTTTTGGGAAACGGGCTCAACGCTGACTAATTGAAATGTAGGAACTAAGTATTGGAAACAGTTTTGAGTTATTTATTTAATTGAAAATGCAATTTCAAATTCAAATGGTTTATTGCATTCCATAAGTACAGAAGGTGTTACATAAATTTTTGGCCCTTTGTAATGTAATTTGCTCTTAGTTTAGTAAATGATTGGACGCGGTAGAGGTAAATAGGGATATTGATGGATATAACACTGATTTTAAAATTAATTAACATTGTTAAAACTAGTAAATTCACTGAAAAAAATCGACCTGCCCCAGGCGGGAATCGAACCCAGCATCTTCCGCAATCGAAGCCTGATCGAAGGATGATGCTGGGGCCTATTTAACTCTACCGCATCCAATAATTTTCACCAAAGAGTTTCATACTGTCATAAATAAAACAACTTTTACGGATTCAACTCGCGTGTAATTAGATTTTACATGTTATTATTATGTCATCCCGTGACCACGAACGCTGAAAAGTGTTACGAAACGTCGGGCAATAATAATAACATGTAAAATCTAATTACACGCGAGTTAAATTCGTAAAAGTTGCTTTATTTATAATGTGTAGTGCTCGCGCAAATCTAAGAGAACAGTTTCATACTGAACAATACAGTCTTAGTTACCAAGTTTAGTTCTGTTAGTTTTTATTTTGAATTCCACAAACCTGCGAATCGTGCTAGGTCCTAAAAAGTATGGTCCAACGAAGCGACACTAGAGGAAAAGATACAAGCACCTCTTTGTCATGACACTGTCCCGACACAAAGTAGACATCTCAGTAATCCGGTCCGTATCGAACACTCCTAGCTTTTTCAGGCAAGCGTCCGTCCTTGGTGCAGGCAGTAAGTTTGATCGATGGGCTCTTGTACCCCCTATCACGGCGCTGGCTGGTCGCTTGGCATTTTTTATGATTTACATAAGTATAATTTGGGATTTCGCGAACAAGCATTATGTCCGTCTGATTTATTGGCGACGGCCAGGTATCTCGCCGGCCCACGCTGCTAGACGTGTTATTTTTTGCTCCCATATTTCATTGTGGAAAATCGTTTAGTTTTGGAGGAAATATGGCTGGATCTTAAGGAGTTTTATGTAACTACGATGTTGTGGATAATGCAACAATATTAATTTATCGTAGAATAAGTCAAACTGACAAGGGAACGAAGTATTTAGAATTTCTGGTAGAAGATGATATTTAGATGGACACGATCGATTCATCATCATTTCAGCCGAGAGACGCCCACGGTTGGACATAGGCCTCCCCCAAGGATCTCCAAACCGGTCAGTCCTGCGCTGCCCGCATCCAGCGGCTTCCCGCGACCTTTACTAGATCGTGTTTATATGATTAAAATAATGAAATTTATATCCAATATGGATATTTCAATAATTCACGGCTGGCTTTTATTAAGAGGTCGCTTTTTACATATAGAGTGGGGATCTCGATAGGAAGAAATATATTTGTACAATTTGATTAGAACTTTTTCCTTAACAGTCCTCTACCTATTAATTCTACTTTTCTTCTACATATTCATAAAATTATACAGTATATTTGGGTATTAATTAGCAGAAATTCATTGTGCTTCTGAATTTCGTTCAGACAAATGCTAGTGAGCGTAGAAATATAATATTATTATCAAATATATCTATTATTATTTAACAAAACAACCTATTCCTCTGTAATAAATAATAAGCCAGTAAACATGTTTAATTGGCCTAGATAATTAGTGGGCTTGTAAATTATGATATTCATGTTATACCTATAAATTGTAATTTAGAGTACCTACTAGCCGCTCTTCGTTTGCATTGTATAAAGGTAGTTTCGTATAATTGTTATTTTGATATAGGTATATTATCTTTTTATGTTCCTCTTTATGTAAATTATTTTTGATTTATGATGTTTAGGCTCCCTGCATATTATTCTAAGAGACTTTTAGTATAATTGTTGTACGGTTATGAAAATTAACTTAATATTAACTAATTTTTAAGTTGGAACAATTATCAAATTAACGTAGGTCCGTAAATATCGCAACAGATAAAGTGGAGTTGGGGACAGTCCTGTTCACTAAGTATAACACGAGTAGATATAACTGTGTTAAATATTATACCTCTGAGGATCGAGCTCGGTTCCTTTGGATGCAATTCCAGTGGCGAACCACCATGTAGGTGGTTGATATCATCAATATTCATAAATTATTTTAATATTTTGACCGACACCCTGGTCGGTCAAGCGTGTATATGGAACCAATGTAGAAACAAAAGTTTTGCTATGACTGTAAGACTTATGATACGTAATTCGGTACTAATACTAAGTACCTACCTATAGGTATATTATCTCGGAATGTTTTGTAGCTTAGCTGTCAACGAAACTCTAACATTAAAATTATTATTACACTCCCAGGACAGGAGGTATAAAATTAAACTTCAGTTTTCAATCATCATCAATCATACAGTTCAAAATTTTGTAGACCCGTCACCCACCAATATTTATATAAAAAAATAGTTTATTTCTTCAGCCTTCTCTTAAATATTTCATACTTGTTCTAGAATACCCCGCACTTCCATAGAATTTAATACATATCTACATTGAAGAATAAAAAATAAAATATAACCAACATCTATAAATATTATTGTCTATTCTACCTTCATTTCACGGACATCCGAGGGTATGTGGAGTTAATTGCTATCAAATTCACAAACAGCACAAAGTTTAAGCCGCAAGTAAAAATAGAAGGTTCCATTAAGCCGTATTCGGCAATTTACGACAAATCGAGGCAGCCCCGGCTAATGGCGCCGAATTGAGTTCATGCGAAATAGCCCTTATCCAACAAAGGACAAGCTAAAGTAATCAAATGTTCTACGAAATTTGCATTAACGAATCCTTGTTCAAGATTGTTATGTAGTTATTTACTTTGTTACTCTTATCTAACTCCAAGGTGTAATTGGCAAGCTCTTTTTACGATAGGTACCTAAATAGCATTGAAAACTGCAGTCTACAATCAACTAAACTAAAGTTAGTTATCTAAATAAATAAAAACTTATAAAAATTTCATAGTTGATTACACAGCTAATTAGGTACTTACGCTTTCAATTCAATAAATTGTTTCACAATAGACAATTCGCTATCACCAAAGACAATACTGCAGATGCGGATATTGAGCTAATGAAGCAAATATTTGATTCATGAGAAAATGGACAGCATGTTCAGGCAGTTTTTGGCGCTTTGACTTTAAGTATTCAGAACATCAAATTAGCAAACCCGTGGTAAATATAATTTTAAAGTGTCTCAAAATTATACTATACTACTATCTAATTTTAGTGAACGATAATAAAAAGTGGCTACCTATTATTGTCACAGTGTCTTCAAGGACCCCAATCTTAAGGGCGTGCGCCAAGAGTTAATTCAGACAGTTACTTTAAGATTTATATTTTAAGAAATACCTATGTGTCATTATTTTCAGAACATTATATCGCATTTTTCTAAAAATGGGAATCAGAATAGCTTTCACGACGTGAATAATGTTATTTCTGAAAACATTTTTTAATGTTTTCATGACTTTATGACATGTCTTTATTTATAAATAATTTAAATAAAATTAAATGTTTACGTTTCCTATAGGTATTTACCAAATGATGATAAGCCCGCACAGCTCCTAAATTTAACGATGAAATAATATATGCACCTAATAAAAATAATACAGTGTAATATTTTAGGGTATACCGTATAGGTAATAATGATTTTTAATGTCATAATAATATATTACCAGGGTGGCAAATGAGTTCATCTTGAAGAACCGTACAGACTCACCATTCACGGTATTTTAAAACAGTGAAAAGGAACAGTACGTATCTTATAAATAGAGCTGCAGAAGTTTCTCCCGAGTTTTTGTTGTAAAAACACGTGTTGAGAGACTCCATTTTTAACCCAAATCAACCGTACAATTTTTGTTATTTTAGTTACCTACATTTTCACTTGACATTGGTAAAATGCGTTTGCGTATGTTTAATGCGACGCGACGCCATTAATTAAGAATAGATAATTGAGCTGCAGTCTGATCAAGAAGTTTATATTTTACCAGATCATTTGATTATTAATGTCTTATTTGCGCTGATCTATGTAAATTATCTTAAAAAGAAAATATAATACATAAACAATATTTAAACATCTACTTTCGCGTCTTTTCGTCGTTCCTTTTTTATATAAATAAAGCCTTTTACAATAATTAATATACAAATCCTTTAACATTGTTTTTGGCTAATGAATTCTACGGAAATCCATTCTTATTTATTATATTATTTCGGGAATGTTCAGAGCTTTTACCCTTTGAATAGGTATGTGAGCTCGGAAATGTGTCTTTTAACTCGAGGGCGTGGAACGTGCTCCGTACAAAAAATATGGCAACACTGGTGCGCGTTAATATTACATGCGGCCGGCGAGAGACCGGATTGCATAATTTCGTTAAGAATTATTGCCAGTTGCCTGTGCAAATGTAACGCAATTTACTTACATATCTTGCGTTTAGAATACAGAACAAAAAAGTTTCTCAATGTCCGCCCGTTTTCAGAAACAATACTTATCATAGTAAAAAACAATGCTATGCAAAATAAGGCATTTCTCAAGTTTCAAGTTTGAAGGAGTTTTGAAGTAATAAAACGTCAGTTCATTCGAAATGGGAACTAGACAACAGAATCGAACCAATCACAGAGCGCTATTCAATGCAATGCGTTTACTTATCCAAGATTCGAGGAACCTCATAGTAATGTTTGTGAATAGCTACTTATATCCAGTGTTTATAACTAATACATTATTTTGTAAGTACTACTTCTTCTTTATACTACCCTGCATCAAGATTTATTTTGGGGTCGGTGCAGGATGTCTCGATATCGACAACCCACCGGGTACCTATCAAAATACAGATTTTTTTGATATCGAATTTCATTTCACCGAAAACTATTCCACGATTTTCAATATCTATTTTTCTAGCATGCAGCAAGCAATATAATGCTACGCTCGCTTCGCTCGCTCCGCTGTGCGTGGTCACAAGTCTATCCTAACCTAACCTAGGTTTATTTTCGAATTAATGGTTTTTCTTTATAGCGGGGGGCCTCAGGAATATATAAAATAGGAAAAATAAATAAAATAGGAAAAGAATTAACGATGCAATGAGCTTGTAGATAACAACTATTCGAGGAAATGAAATTGCGATGTAACCTGATTCTAGGAGTTGTTAAGTATTGTATAAAAAGATCTGCGAATAGTTTTATGGGGAATGAAAATCGTTGAAGTTAATTGCGATAAAGTGATGGGTTCCCCAACCCACCACATGTCCACCTATACATTTATAGGGAAGTTACGGCCCCGTCACTTCTCCGCAATACCTCCGGGCTGTCCGATTCAACAGTGATCTCACTTGACCCTAGGATAGAAGAACCCTAAGATAAAGGCGCCCCGTTTTCGCCCCGGTATAGAATTAAATAAAACGAGGAAATAAAAAATCTGTTTACAAAAATCTATAATATGTTTTTTTGAGGTCGGTCCAAAATACAAGTTACAACGTTTATTCTAAATATTGCTAACCCGACTTTGTTTTATGTATATAGATTTTGAGGTTGGCACCGACCTCAAAAAACATTTAGATTTTTATAAACAGAATTTTTATTTCTTCGTTTTCAGTTTTGAAGGTGTTTTAAGTATATGTATAAATTTTCACAATTTTACAAATTTTACACAAGTGATAATATTACTATATCATCGATGTCAATCAAATAGGCATTATTAGGGATAACTCAAAAACTACTCGTCAGATCTCGATCAATTTGAATGGGACCACATGACAAGCACCAGCTTCCAAAGTTCGAAAGAATCTTCAAAATCGGTGCCCCCAGTACAGAGTTATGAGGTAACAAACAAAACAAATACAATCGAATTGATAACCTCCTCCTTTTTGAAGTCGGTTGAAAAAAAAACACTTTATGCAAAGTCCGTATTTTCGTACAAGTACCAGTTTGTGTTACCGTTGCTCACTTAACTACTTACAAATGGATGACTCGAATCATAATCATTTCACTGAGATTTATTCTCGAGGAAGTAGATAAAATAGTCGTAAACCTACTTCCGCTAAGTTTAATGAGTCGGAGTAATAGTTAAAGTATCTAAGGCATTAATTTTACTTTTAGGTACTACGGTATTACCGAGGGTTACGTATATTCAATGTATAACTCTCAGGTGTCAGGAATTAGGTTGGAATTAAAATACAGCTTTATTCCTTTATGACCAAGCGTGAATCTTTACGCTTAGTTTTGATACTAATATATCTTATCAGAGACTCTTATGTTATTAGGACTAAGTGAATATGGAAGACAACATAACTAGGTCATTATTTGGGTTGTGAGGCTGGTTAATTTAATATAATTATATTTTGAAATGTAAAAAGTGGACAAAGTTCTTAAAGGTTAACAATAAATACATACAATCGCGCTCCTAATCGAAAAAGGTAAGCTCTATTACACATAAGGTCTGGCAGTATTGAACATACATTGTCTCAAAATAGGACTGGCCGTAGCTTGTCGCTTACAGAAAACCCAAATACTTATTCGGAACTTTTAATAAATTCATGATTGAATTAGTGCATTGCCTTTTTATTCATGACGAAAATGGAAGGTAGTTCAAAAACTTGCCCGTGCTCGAGCCGCGCGCTCTCCCAATTAAAGTTGTCTGGAATTTTCATGAAAATTAATTTCTCTGGTTTTCTATTCATTAGGCATGTTCAATAGTTAAAATATTCTAACCTAAGTAACCATTTAGTAATTGCTTTTTAAACATTATGTTACAATTAGATTTTAAAGCAATAATTAGAGTGTCGGTGATTTTTTATATGTTGTGGTGCTTTCCAAGGAACCGTAAATATTGGTTTTCTGTGCTTTACTTTACTCTACTTTCATTATTCGCAGAGATTCTGAAACGTATCTCCGACAGTCATTTCTCCGTTGGACTGTTGGCCGACAGAACTTTTCATTAATGAGTAAATCGACGACAGAATCTTTCACTAAAGAAGGATTCGTCGACAAAGCTTATTTAGGCATGCTTTGACACTACTAGTGATCAAATCTAAAGTTTATACGTTTTGAAAAGTTAACTGAAAAATATTTGCATACTGAGAATCAATAAATGTTGTGTTAAATTATTAGCTAAAATTGAACATAAATTTATGAAAAATTTATGAAAAATCTGTCGTCGATTCACTTATCAATGAAAAGTTCTGTCGGAGAATCGTTCTTTGTTGAAAGAGTTTGTCGTCGAAATAATCAAATTTAAATAGTTCTGTCGGCGAAACGTTCGTTTAGGAAAGGTTCTGTCGTCGAAATACCCGTTTATGAACCGTTCTGTCGGCCAACAGTCCAACGGAGAAACAACTGACGTTTCAGAATCATTCAAGGATGCACAAGTAAATTGTTTCTACGCAATAATGCGTAGAGGTGTGCGTGTCCAGGGTACGGAGTAGCTCCAATAGCATTTTAAAGATGATTGCTAGTCAGCTGGATTGCATTTACGTGAATCGCTGCTGTGCCATCTCTCACAGAATGGTGCAGCGGTGAGTCACGCTGCAGGCCAAGTTAGAATAATAAAATATATATTTTTAATTTATAAGTACGTACTTATATTCACACTAACATAGTAAGTTATGCTAACAAAGTTAAGTTCTGGTTGCTTGATTAAATGAAATTATTATTAACATTATTTTTCCAGTGTCAGAGTCAGTCCCGGGTTCGTTTCCCAGGGGTAACAAATCAAAAACAAATCTCTGTCAGCCTTACCTAATTCTGAGGTCTGCAGTTAGAAGTAAGATTTCTAGTTTTTCCAGTTGAGGATACCGGGTTAAGTGTACTTCCACGTCTCCCCTTATTTAACATAAAACCATTAGAGTTTCCGCTTCCCCGTCACAAAAAAATAAATTAAAAAACCTTGACAAATATCTAAAGCCTTTTTTAATTGTTATAATCTAAGTAAAACCGTGGCCCTCATTTGCATGTCACGACCCTTTCCAAAGGGGTCTTTTCATCAAACGTCATAATCCGCACCAAAACCCAAGCGTCAAGCGCGAGCAGTCGTGACACAAAGGGCAACGTATTTCCGTACAATTTCCCTTGAATTAGGTGATGAATGATTTTTGCACCGGGTTGTGACGTCACGGGCGACGGAAACCTTCGTCAAGCTGTGGTATTAAAAGTTCAGCGCGAAACCTGCGTCCGAATGCATGTACTGATTGAGTAAAGAACATATTTTATTTTGGCTTATTTAAAAAAGAGAAGGCTTTGGTCAATACATAGTATTTAATTTTCTTTTTAGCCGACTACGCGTAGCCTAAAGGAAAGGTTATGATTTTAGCAGTCTATGTGTGTATTATGTATCTTTATATTTATGTATGTTCCTCCGTAACGCCTAAACTAATAAACATCCGATTTTGATGAATAAGGTGTTAATCGATTCGTTATTATAGTTCGGGTAACAAAGGCTACATTTTTTAACCGACTTTTACAATAGGAGGCGTCGATTTTACTTTCTAAACTTCGATTTTGCCAATGTCATTTCTTTCTTTTTTTCATAGTCAGGTTACAAGGATTTACACTTTTTGCTTGCTCTTAAATGATAATACCAACAAATGAAGCGTCGGTGGCGTAGTACGTAAGAGCGTTGTCTTTCACCCGGGAAGCACCGGATCGAACCCCACCACGTACCAATGTGTTTTAAAATTTTGAATTCATATGTACGTTTAATCGACGCTTTTACGGTGAAGGAAAACATCGCGAGGAAACCTGCACACACCTATACAGAAATTCTTAGTTTGTGTGTGAAGTCGACCAACCCGCACTTGGCCAGCGTGGTTGACTAAGGTAAGGTCCCTGATGTGGGGTCGAGCCTACCCTCGGTGGGGACATTATATGAGCTGTTGATGATGATGATGATGACCTACAAATGGTGAATTAATTTCTGAATGAAAACGGTAAATTAATTTTTAATTTCTGTACTCCCCTGCTCCCGTGACAGTCCAACGGGAAAATATTATAATTACGTAAAAAGCAATGGCATACTCCCATACATAATTTGACAGCAATGTAAATGAAG
This sequence comes from Elophila nymphaeata, assembly GCA_955850985.1. Lineage (NCBI taxonomy): Eukaryota > Metazoa > Arthropoda > Insecta > Lepidoptera > Crambidae > Elophila > Elophila nymphaeata. Next base: position 22,135,654 of record OY039066.1, on the reverse strand, counting down.
TGTCGCTAATTGAAAAAAAAAATACAAATAAAAACAACGTTCTTGTCAAAACCTTGTTCCTCAAAGAATTTTTGTTTGATATAGCCACGTTTAGTTTTCTTTATTAAGATATATGAAATAAAAACGATTTTATTAAATGAGTAAGCCAATAATTATTAAATACTAAAACAGCGCTGACCTATCGGCCTCTTTGGCTAACTAGATTTTGTAACGGCGGCGGTGAAAGCGACAACATCTTAGGACAACATCTATAAACAGAGCGTCACTGTCGAAGTATTTACTGGAGGTACTCTATTTGAATAAACGGCCATTTGTAAGTACAGCCTGGCTTTTAATACGAGTACTTCTGATTTTTTTTTTTAAAAGGTCAAGCAAATTGTTAAAAGTACATACAAAAAGGTATACATTTTGTAAGTTAAAGCTTAACATTGGTTCCGTTTATATCCTCATGTGCTAATTTTAAGTGCAATCTGGAATGCAAACAAAGTGAATTATAACTTCTTTGAATTCGCAAAACTTGGTTCTTGTGATGAAGTATTTCCAAACTTACTTTAAATTTGATAAACTATTCATAGCCGTAAGGAAGTTTCGCATTCGGAAGTATTCCAAACATGCTGCCGCATGTTGACAATAAACTTGTTGCGATAGAAGTGCCACGTTGCGGGACAATGCGAGACACACGACTTTATCGGTCCATCGTCGGAGCGACGTTATTGATGCTTAGTGGTATTAATCAAAGTGGTAGTAATCATTGTGTTCATGTTTTTATATTATGCTTTGTACATAAACTACGCGTAGTTAAAGAAAGTTGTTTAGAAGTATAGGTACTTTAAGTTGCATGGGAAAGATTTTATGTCTAACCTGACATCGATACTGTATATCCTTATACTAGCTGTGCCCGCGCGACTTCGTCCGCGTGGATTTCCCGTTTTTGCAACATTTTTCATTGATGCTCAACTCCTATTAGTCGTAGAGTGATGTTATGGAAGTATATAGGCCTATATCACTGTTTCCTAAACTGTGCGTCGCGACGCCCTGGGGTGTCGCGGTTCTATCCCGAGGGCGGGCGTCGTGAGACGATCCACATAGAATGGCTGTCTAGCTATGCGATGCGAGCTAGTCGAAGGAAAATAAATGTAGACAAAGAAAAGAAACTCGTGTTTTCAAAACTTGAGCCCGGTTTTGAGAAGCTCTGTTTTTAAAATAAGAAAATACACTGAAAAATTCGACTGTCCAACGCGGGCGAAAAAATCGAATACCTACAGCATCTTCCGCAATCCGGGCGGCTGCGTGAACCACTACCTACGCTACCGGGACATTGCTTTCGCCGTCGAAATTTGTCGGTGCTACTTATGTTTTTATGGTATTTTTTTTTCAGTCTATTTTCTAATTTTAAAATATTTGCGCATTCGTTAACGCCTAAATAATTCCTAAAAAGCTATGTTTTTGTTTTTGTAGGTATGTACTTAACTTGGCTGTTACTATAACGGGGGGAGGGCTCGTAAAAATGGGAAAATTCCTAAGGCCGTCACTATGAAAATAAGTTTGGGAAGCCCTGGCCTATAGAGTTCCTCGATAAAATAGACAATCAAAGAATTTTACAATTTGAATCAGTAGTTCCCCTTTTTAGGGTTCTGTACCCACAGGGTAAAACGGGATCCTATTACTAAGACTCCGCTGTCCGTCTGTCCGTCCGTCTGTCCATCTGTCACCAGGCTGTATATCATGAGCCATGATAGTTAGACAATTGAAATTTTCTTAGATGACGTAGTTCTGGTGCCGCTGTAACAACAAATACTAATAAATAGAATAAAATAAATATTGAAGGGGCTCCTATAAAATAAGCGTGACTTTTTTGGTCTATTTTGATAACGGCAACAGATAGACGCTGAAAATATTCACAGAATATTTAGTTATATTATTCACTTTTAAAATAAAATTAATATTTGAGGGGCCTCAACAACAAACGTGATTTATTTCTCGGTCTTATTAACGATAACAGGTAGTAACTTGAAATATTAACAAAATATTTAATTTAAAATTCAAATAATTTTCGGAGAGTTCTGATAAAATCTATGGCACGGAACCCTTTGTTCGCGCGTCCAACTCGTTCTAGGCGGTTTTTTTTGCTATTTTTGCAGGATGTCTCTGATGACCTTCTTAGAGTCACCAGGGCTTTTAGTAAAAGGATGGGCCCTCAAGCATTAAGGTCGAATCACTTCAGTGAGGATTCCTGACCGGTGAGCATCTCCCTCGGAGGAGTCTCTGAATCTATTAGTCTCTAAGGTGTCCAAATCTGACGGGATCAATAGTTCCTAAGATAAGCGCGTTCAACCAAACAAAAAAAAATAACTCAGTATAGATGCGTGCGTAGTACTTGATCATTATTTAGCTGCGGAGTTATGTAAAAACTATGATATCTCTGAAGATATTCATTGAAATCTAATAATGTAAAGAACAATTTTGTACAAAATTAAATACTTGTGATGAATAACGTATTAATTTTGATAAGGAATTATATAATTTTTACAAAAATACCTTCGCATCTAATGCATTATTTTAGAACAAATTTTATTAACAAAAATAGGTTATAGCGAGTCAACCTTAAGAGATAGATAAATGCTGTCTGCAACTTTTTTTAGAACTTTTATAGGAAAATAATTCTGTCATACATGATTTTTGCGTAACTTTAACCGTTTACGCAGCGCACGCAACAAAAGCTCAGAAAATTAAGATTTATTATTTTCCGTTTATTGCAAAACTATGATATCTCTTAAAATATTCATTGAAATCAAATGAAGTCATGAACAATTTTGTTCAAAATTTAATGCTTATGATAAATAATGCATTTATTTTGATAAGGAATAATACCATGCATACAAAAACACCATCGCCGATAATGCATTATTTTAAAACAAATTTGATTACAAAAAAGAAAGGTTATAGTGAGCCAACCATAAAAGATAGACATATGCTGTCGCGGACTTTTCTTTAGAAAATTTAATGGAAAACAATTTCGTCAGACATGATTTTTACGTAACTTTAACCGTTTACGCAGCGCACGCAGTGAAAGCTTTGAAAAGAAATATTTTTCTCCCGTTTTTGCAACATTCTTCATTGATGCTCGGCTCCTATTGGACTTACCGTGATGTTATATAGCCTATAGCCTTCCTAGATAAACGGACTATCCAACGAAAAAAGAATTTTTCAATTTGAGTCAGTAGTTGCTGAGATCTTAGGGTTCAACCAAACAAACAAACAAACAAACAAACAAACAAACAAACAATCAAACAAACAAACAAACAAACAAACTCTTCAGCTTTATTATTAGTATAGATAATAATTTTCAGAAAATTACATTTTAGTCTTATCAGGTATTTATTAAGATAAGTTAATTTTCATTATTTTGTATATTATTTAAATAATTTCATCGTCATATAAAAAATATGCTCAACAAAAATTTACCACGACAGTCCTTGCGAAAATTTCCAAATTTTCGTAAAATCATAATCATACATAATAACTTTTATACATAAATGTTAAATTGAATAAACTCGGTACATTTTCAAGTAAGCATAAACAAGTCTTATGGTAAACTTTTGTGAGAAAATCTCCGTCTCGGCGCCATTTCTCATTTGTACGTAACACATTTTCCAAAACAAATGTTCTCAGAATATCATACAGATTCCTGTACATTCGTAACATCGGCAAACACTGACAAATGGTACCATATGCACAGTTCCGGAGTCGCTATCACGGATCGCTACTGTCTAAATTGACACTTTTATCGAAGACATAAGGTCTACCAAATTACTGGGCACGTTTCCGCAACTGTACGCAGCATTTTAACACTTTTTTCTATTTCGATATTCCCGGTGACAACGAAAATACTTTCTGATAAATCATTGAATATTGTATGCCCCGTCTTCCATATTCAATCGGCGAGGTCCTTTATTTTGTGAAACTATATTTTGTGTTTATGGGTTAGGGTTGAGAATTGTGTACCTAGTGTATGGCGTGGTAAGGCATCATACGTTGTATGAATACGTTACGGCGGGTAAGAAAATAGTTGTCGGACACATGTCGCGGGCGCTGTTATTGCCTCTCTATTGATATTTCATTTTGGAATTTCTACCACAATTCTCTAGAGAGCTGGCCTGTGTTCATTCATCCAATATAACATTGTTAAATTACTTCACTTTATATTTAGCTATGCGTGAGGCAATAGGCACACATAGTGCATGAGTTTTAATACAATTAGCTATGACTAGTCTGAATTATGTAATACGAAACATGCATATTTTTTTTTGGTTTTAAAATTAATCTACCTACACAGTCACAATTACAATTTAAAATTAATAAAACTGAAATAATTTTAGAAAAATATAGATGAATACCTGACTTACAACTTACATAAATTTGTGTCTTAGACAAGGAGATCCTATACTTTGACTTCACAATACACACCCGCCATACATATTTCATTTAAAAATTTGTTTAACAACTTTTTTAAGACAGGAATACTGCAATATCTTATTCAAATATCTCGGGTATTTTTTGTCTAACATCAATTCTGTTTTCACTATTAGCAGTATAATTTTACATAATATTTTTTTAGGAATGTGTTAATATTAAACCAGTATTTTTTTCATGCATATTTTTTACTTTCTCGTACGTAGTATAGAGGAAGTCTTGTAATCGTCAAAAATATTCGACCTCGAGAGTTTGACGGATTTACACGTTTTGGACCTCACCGAGTCCAAAAAATTTTTTTTGAAATTATCTCTGTGTGTGTGTCTGTACGTTAGCACGATAACTCAAGCATGCTTAAAACTTATTGCAACCAAATGTTACATGCGTGTATGACATCCAAATATAAGGTTTCTATCAACTTTTAAGCCGTTGATCACGAAAGTTAAGCAACCAAGTGCGTGGTCAGTTCTCGGATGGGTGACCAAAATTTAACATGCATGTATGACATGAAAATATAAGGTTTCTATCAACCTTTGAGTCGTTTCCGGTATACGAGAAAGTCAAGGGGAGACCACTCCCGTTTTTTTTAAAATTGTAAGTGTCATAATGTAACAACTCAACAGTTGTTACATTATGACACTTAAATACCACTTCCTACAATGTATTTAATTTAACGCACAACTACTTAAAGGTGAACACAGCATTTATTAAAGTCTAAATTATTATTATAGTATACATCTATTGCGTGTGAATTATAATTTTCTGTCTGTAAATCGTGTTGATACATAGTCGATTAGCTTTTTTATTGATTTAGGGGAATCAAGATGCATGTCAAAAATAATATATTCCATAATATATTGTTATTATTCCGGGTGTTTGGGACCATCTCCCTGTGTGTCTGCAACCAAAGAGCTTAGATGATTTACAACATATTAAACCAAATTTGTCTTAGACCAAGTCGAATATAATTTTTTAAATTGTAATTTGAAGTTTATTTGCCAAAAAAAACCTAAAACCTAAAGATAATTTCTAATGGTATCCTAAGCAAGGGTATTTCAATATTTGTTAATTTCTTAAAATTACTACAATATGTGGCCAATCGATCGATACATTTTTCAAGCGTCTGAGGTAGTTGAAGTTAGCAAATATTTGTAATATTGTGTGAAGAGGTTTGGTTTAAGATTTAAAATAAAATAATAAAAATAGCTTTAGTATTACAAATTATTTTAAAACATGATCGGTATTTACCCTTCCTTTTAATGTATCACTTACGCATATAAATTTTTTAAACCTAAAGTTTTTCGTATACACATATTAATTTAACGGAGTAAATTTGAAAATTTTCAATGAACCAATAAAACAACATTTTTGATAAAAAAACATTGGTCTTGTTCAAAATATCCCCCACGATTTGATAAGCGTGCCACGACCTTTTTTCCGTAGATAAAAAATATAAATATAAAACATGTTAATATATTGCTCGCCTAGTATTCATGTTACTGCTTCTTAAGATTATAACTAGAATGATATATGGTTGTCTGGGCTGATTAATATGCGTATCAACGACAAACCGGTCGCTATCATTAAGGAGAATGAAACGCGATGTCCTTTTTGCGACATACGAGACCTGTTATCCAGTTCCATACATCACACGCGGGATAATATCACAATGTCGGAGATCATTAGGCTCACGTTGCGTCATTAGCGCGACACTTGAAGCGCCGCCGTCATTACACTGACGTCACATACAAATATGCGTCACAAACGAGGTTGGTTTCCAAGTGACGCATTCAATTTAAAATTGCTCTGTTTAATTCTAAGGACAGAGATTGGTACAGTTATATACCAAGATTTTATGAGTACATCAGATACTTACTCAAAACTAACTTTTGCTTGGACCACTTTTTTTTAACCCTTGACGCAAAAAGAGGGGTATTGTACGTATGACGTATCTGTGGGTCTGTAGGTCTGTAGGTCTGTGTGTCTGTCTGTGGCATGGTAGCTCCTAAACGATTGGACTGTTTTTATTACGGTTTGTTTTTTCGAAAGCTGGCGAGATTGGGATGGGTTTTTAGCTACAATTTATGAAAATCTGTTCAGGCGTTTTAAGGTAATCAGCTCTCTCTTGAATAATATTCAAGAAAAATGAAATTGAAGTACTAGTATAGATAGCTGAGGCGTCGGTGGCGTAGTGTGTAAGAACGTCGTCTCCCACCCGGGAGGCACTGCACGGCAATTCGATCTCCGCCACGTACCAATGTGTTTTCAAATTTTGAATTCATAAGTACGTTTAATCGACGCTTTTACGGTGAAGGAAAACATCGCGAGGAAACCTGCACACACCTATGAAGAAATTTTGAGTCGTTTTCGGTATATGAGAAAGTCAAGGGGAGACCACTCCCGATTTTTTTTACATTGTGGCGTCATTTTAAAAATTGCGTGTCTACATAAACATGGATTTAACTCGGAAAAATTTTCGTAGCATGATTTCCTACGATTTCAAGTGTAATTTGACAGCTCAACAGAGCATATCTCGGCTTCAATCTGCTTTTGGCGATGAAGCATCATGCAAGACGACTATTTATAGCTGGTTTGTAGAATTCAAGCGCGGTCGTGTCAATCTCAGTGACGAATCTCGCGATGGTCGCCGCTGTGAACAACATAAACATCGATGCTGTGCGCCGTATGACTCATGCGATGAAGGATGCGATCCTTAAACATGCGCATGAGCGTAGATATTTTTAATACTAGAATAAATACACTGCAAAAATCGAGAATCGAACCAGCATCTTCCGCAATCCTTTCGCTGTCGAAATTTGTCAGTGCTTGGTGCTTATGTTTTTATGGTAAGCAAACATTGTTTGATCAAATCTTTGAAATTTGCACTTCTAAATTCCGAACGAAATATTTGACGCCCAGTTAAGATGAAACTACCTTACATTATGGAATAATTTTTGTGTTTACAAACGCGTAAATATTTTTAAAAGAAAAAATACACTGAAAAAAAACTTACTAACTGCTTACTTAAAATTTACTTAAAACGAGAACTTATGAGCCATTCTGCACGCAGTCCCGACCTGGCACCTTGTGACTTTTTTCTGTTCCCAAAAATTAAGAACCAATTACGTCAACGTAAAGAGGCTGTCGAAGCGTATGAAAAACACGTTTCTGAGGTCATCACGGAAGAGTGGCACAAAAGTTTTCAAAATAGGTTTAATCGAATGAAAAAGTGCACTTACGCAAAGGGAAAATATTTTGAGAAATAATTAATTAATTTTTGACCTTTAATAGTATCTTTTTCTTATTCATCCCGGAAACTTTTAGTGCGCGGTTTTATTACGGTAAAATTTAATTAAAATCCGTTCAGTAGTTTTTGCGTGAAAGGGTAATAAACACATATCTATAAATCCATATAAACTTTCACGTTCAAAATATTAGTAGGATGCTGCGAACACATGTAGGATGTCTTTATAGGCGATTGACTTTTAATAAAAAGAAATTATTCTAAATACGTAATTACGAAATGTTATCGTAATCTCCCAAACACTCTCGTAAGATTCGATGACGCACTACTTTTATACTGCAATTAGTACATGGTACACTGTGTTATTCACAATGTAATTTGAAAATGATAACGTGACGATCCAACCGTTTACACTATAACATCACAAGGATTACGGATTAAGCATAGCATACAGAATTGCAACTCGTAAAATTGGTTTAATTATTAAAACTAAAAGCGTGTATAATTACATGATTTCACGAGCGCTTGAAACACAAGCGTACATGTTGAAACTTTCCCGTAACCGGCGCACGTAATATTACTAATATTTGTAACCGCGTACAACCAAACTTTATTGCGAATTCAAAATATTTCGAACTCATTGTCTACATTGCTACGAGCGCTACGACGCTACGAATTGCTACGACAAAAGTGTTAAAGTTTCGTAGCGCAATATTACATAGTTAAATTGCGCAGTATTACGAATTCAAAATATTATACAGATATTGGAGATTATCATGAATATAACAGAAGTAAAAACAAACAACAGGATGTTTCTTTTATAACTGTTTAATAAACATTGGAATAACATAACAAGCACGGTACCTCATTAAACATAATTGTGGGCCTTCCCTGTAGCTTTTATTAGTGTTTCAGTAATTTCATCAGCGATTTAATTAGCTCTGCTGAATGTGCAGCGGTCAGAACACATTATTTATACAGTGAAATATATAAAATTCCAGTATTGAAATTATTGGATTATGGTGCATTATCGGGACATGAATCGTAAATTAACTTAGTGAGTAATATTCATTTCCTCTTTTGTATGATTGCTTGTTACACCGATAACTATACGCTTAAGATAATTGTCAAACTGATTATTTGTTATATTCGATTCACTTCTTATTGCTTTTGAGTTTAATTATTGTTTAGAGTTAGTTTGTAATTGTACGACAAAATGTGGTGCTGTGTACACTTGTAAACTCAATTCATAGACCCGTATTACAGAATTACACTCAGAAATCAATCATTTCTTGAGAATCGTTTGTCACTTTCTATCAAGCATAAATAAATAGAGACGTACAACGCTCAGTACGGCGTTGATTCTTGAGACTCATTCTATAATACGACGAATAGTTTCCTGTATTATTTTTAACAAAAACTTCTTGAATGTATTGTGAATATGTCGTTAGTGTATCAATATAAATAAAATAATTATTCTACCGTCTGGACTGAGGAGGTTATAAAGGAGCAGAGATAGTTTATATACTTTGTGATTTACTGCCAGAGCACTTCGAAGAAACGAAATGTAACCCAGGGGGCGTGCGTGACGTAGGTACTAGTATTGATATCCAATAAAAGAGTATCATCATCATTATTTCAGCGGAAAGACAGACACGACAGAAAGTTGGACCACCGAACTGCGAACCGATTGTTTCTACGCTGCACAAAAGCTTTATCAGATCCTCCGTCCACCTTGTGGCCTGCCAACACTATAAAATATTATACAGTATTATAATAGCGAAATATACGCCATATGTCGGTAACGACCTTGTTCTATTATTTCCTGAAATTGTATAGGCAGCATCGCAACCAAATTTATGCGTCCTACTTACATATTATTTAAAACCGACATAATAAAGGTGATGCCATAAGATGACACTTATCATTCATGTCATTTTCGTGTAAACACAAGCGATGTATTCAAAACCGTGTATGGGATATAAGTCAAGCACTGTCGTGAACATATGCTTACCTAGAATGCTTAATTGGGGCCACGATAAAATCTTAACGAACATCTTGAGGTGTAATTAGAGTGTCGTTGCTGGCATGGTGCGTGGTAGAACACAGAAGGTGACATTTGTGACATATTTTTTTTCCACGCTCACACCAATTATCTAGCCCAAAGTAAGTATCATTAAGAACTTGTGTTAAAGATACTAGATAACGGACATTTTTAATATACATAATAATTATAGATAATTTTATAAATAAACTTAAATAAATATATAAACAGCCATGACTCGCAAACAAATCCACTCCACCACGACGGCGTCAAAGAAGGTGTGCAATAATAAGTAACTGTATTTTTTTTATATTACGAGACGGCAAATTAGCTTGCGGTCCACCTGGTGTTAAGTGGTTACCGTCACCTATTGACACTTGCAATATTAATATAAGGGTAATTCACTTTACGTTTCCAGCAAGGTTCCTAAAGCTCCACGGGGCAGAAATAAGGTCAGGGTTGACAGATATGAAGAGGCAATGTGTATGTCTCAGTAAGTACTTTAGTATTATAAAACTGCAGTATTATAAAAATGATGAGTTATTTATTAAGGAGTCTCTAAATCCTAGAAAAAAAGTCTTAAGGTTGATAAGAAGAATGTTCTTTGCGGTAAGGCGTGGATTCTTGTAATCTATTATTTATTTATTTTTGAGTAGAAGTTTATTCTATTTTAATATTAAACAGCTAACTGCGACTTAAGTTTCAACTTAAGTCGCAGTGGTCAGGTCGCAGTGGTCAGTGTGATAGGACACTGACTGTCGTTAGCACGGAAAGGTCTTCGAGTGGCGGTCGTGTACCGGGAGACCTAGCATTGGTCCCACAAAGTCGACTGCAGTATAAGTAGACTGCAAAATCTATGGCGTGGTAACTTCTCGTAGACACAGGTTGGCACATAATATTATGATTAACTCACTGAATATAATAGTGACCGTCCTTCTGCAGCTTCATGTTTCTAGAGCAGTGCGGAGTACCCCTCGAATGTGAAAGGGCAGTCGTATAATGATGTGCACTAATTAGTGACTGCGTGCCAGTTGGGCGTACTAACTAACTGAATATAGAGGCTGCGAGTCGAGACCCAGTCGTCAAACATTAACATTCGACGCTGTTCACATTCAAAATATCTTTTATTTACCATAATATTTAAGAACCTAATCAATGTTTGTTTTATCTTTGAGGGAGAAGTTTTCATCTTGTCTGATGTTAAGTAATACTAAGACTCTGCGTAATAATTTGCGCAATAAGCATCTATTTTGATTAGCGTTCTTCAGATAAGTTAAAAAGTGGTTAAGCGCAGTAAATTAGCATTGTACATTTAATAGCACATATCTTTAGTAATATTATAAAGAGGAATGATTTGATTGTTTATTTTTTTGTTTGTATGAAATGGGCTCCGGAACTACGGGACCGATTTTGATGAAATTTGGTATTGAAATTTCTTGAGGCCCTGGGAAGAACATAGGATACTTTTTGGTGCGTTATCCGACATTAACGAGAGCGGAACACTGCTAGTAGATTATAAATAAAAACAGAAATTCCTCAAGAGCAGTCTATCCAGAAACGTTTGATTAATTAAACTTAATTATGCTCATTTACGTATTTATTGTGCAGAACTTATTCTCTTAATGCAGTAGTTTTGATTTTCTTATAAACTAGGGCTACAACTAAATAGTTTTAATAACAGTGCTAGGTTTTGGCGCTAATGCGTTGACATCTCCACAAATTATTATACATACGCGCAAAGGACGCGCAACCAATGCCGTAAAGAAAAAAATTAACGAATGTTCGGGATCGTTTAATAGTTGTTTAAAATAGAGAATTTAGTAAATTTATAAAAAAAGAACCAGCATTAGTTACGACGTCCACCAAATAGTTCACGAAGCGTCTAAAGTCACCGGCAGTTTAGTCCAAACAGGGTTTCTTACATTGCCACTCTTTACCAAAACGAGTCCAATTAAAAGCTGAGCAAAAAACCCAATTGCCCGTGTTATAACTTCACAGTCGTACTATCCCTCGGGAACCCCGCACGAGTGCGTCTTTTCGCGATTCGAATCGACGTTGGCACTGCAGTGAACTTCGGACGAAATTAATTAGGGGAACTGACGAACAGAATAAATTTCGTTTTGAACTGAGCTTTAGATCAATCAGAGTCGTCTAATTGAATTTTCTATTGTGAAATGAGGCCTTTGTCCGTCAAATGTTGTGTTGTCAAGTGGGCCTTGAATCATGTTACGAATATAATTGGAGGCGTATTGTTTCTAACACTTATATCGTATAACTCCTTACTTGTAGAAACACGGTGGGTTTACTGTGAATATGATGTCTTATATAAAAATCACACCACTCTAGCGAATAAAAAAAAATGTTTTTCAGTACCTAATAAAGATTAATATATGTACATACCTTCCCCATATAACACAATTGTGTAGTGTATTTTCGATTGGTAAGGTGCTAGAGTCCTACATTTAAGTTCTTCGTTTTTTTACTTTCTCGTATTCGTAGTACGTATTACGTAAAGAAGTCTTGTAATGGTAAAAAAATTCGACCTCGATTTTTTGACGGATTTACACGTTTTGGACCTCACTGAGACCAAAAAACCGTTTTTTGAATTATGTCTGTGTGAAACTGGTCTCTAAGTAAACCGTGATCACTTGTTCTTACTTATAAGATAGCCGTTATATTTGTTAACCAGAGGATCATAAATGCATGCTTAGCACCTAAATTGAAATGAATCTATCTGAGAGTAACACGAAATGGTGATGGGTGGATGGATATTAAAAGTTAAATTAATCAGTTCATTAATGTAAATAATTAAATTATATAGAAAAACTTTTACAAAATAAATCACATAAATGATCCAAATGCGTGGGAGTAATAAATGCCCAAAATTTAAGCATGTAAAACTGTAATTTTAATTATTTTGTTATTATCTATTGACCTGTAATTATGTTTTGTAATCATTACAAAATTGTCAGCTGTGGAGTTTCTTTCGGTGTTTCTTCTCCATCTCAATAATTTAAGTAAAATAATCATTTCGTCCCGAAATAGTGGTAGGGTTTTGACTATTTAAAAGTACTTCACTTTTTTTTTACGTTCATTTCACTTACATTCATCTGATCACAGTGAATGTAAAAGCCACCAGCAATTGTTGTCATAAAATAATCATTAACATAATAAATAATCGTTCGATTTCCACTATTGTACGCCACAAATAAAATATATGAATAAGTATATATTTCATCACATATACATTTAAAAGCACTTTGTTTGTCACATTTTGTGGTCGTCAGTTGTTATAGAAGTACGTCAACATAGGCTATTGTATAATAGCCATAGCGATATTAAGCGTGCGATAGTGCGCGGTGCGGTTTGTGTTAAATTAACACAAGTAGGCAAGCACATTAAGGTTTTATAACAATAATTGTGGTTTTGATGAACTTTTGTCGTTTGAAAATGCGTGCTTACATGAGATAATTTCAGATAGCCATGTTATGAATAAGTATGTTATTGAACGATAGCCATATCAGGGTAGTATTGGTACAATGAACAGCAGAAGTAAATTATCAAAACAAAACTTCTAAATACATTAGACACAACTTCTAAATTCATTATTATAAAAATACTACACTAACCTCAGATGCTAACAATCCTACTACTATCAACTAATACTGATTGTTCCTGGATGAAATCAGGACAACAGACAGTTAATTCATCGAATAAACCTTAAGAGGTTTTATCTATACACATTTTTTTATAAATTGATTCTAAGTTATTCATATTTCTTTTGGCAAGACACAAACTTACTTTCAAATTCATTAATTCTATTCAAAGCCTGCTCTATTTATTTACGCTGTGCTATAACCAAGCTACGCAGGCTTAATGTTAACCAAAATCCTCGTCTAATAATCTCCACAGTAAAATCATTAATTTACATATTGGTTCTTTGAGTTTATGAAAAGTTTATACCTATAAATGTTAGTAGCAATTGTATATCCCAGTCTCGTCATCTCAAGTGACTGCTTAGTGAAATATTATAAAACAATATACAACATGTAAATTAAATAACCAACACTCTAAATACAGGTGGTTTGGGATCGGCTTCTGAGGTTATTTCAAAAAAAATATTAGAAATAACAGATTTTTTTTTTAAAAATACAAAAAAAAAATAGCTAGAAAATATTAAAATATTATCTGGGTACTTTTTGTTTTTTTTTCTGTCAAAAAAATATCGTTTAAAAAAAAAAATACGTGTTGTATAATTTACTTAGTGTCGTTAGATAATATAATAGCTTTAACTCATAACACCCCTCTTTTCGTATCGTCGGAGGTTAACACAAGCACGGTTCTCTAAATTTATATTTAAGCTGTTGTTGTTGTTAATGTTATATTGCTATCCGTGTCTTAACTGGACTTACTGAAAACCAGCGTCCCGGCATGCCGTGACATTAAGCTGAGTGAGTGCCATTTAGGATGCATATTGTCTTTTTTTCCTCTCTGTTTTTTGTACCGTGTTTTAATATGCTCCATATAAATATTTTTCATTTCATTTCATTCCATTTCATTTAATTTCATTTCACGTTACTTGATTTCGTTTGATGTTAAACACATTAAAGTAAAAAAAATGTACTAAAAAGATGACTTAAGCGTTATTCTTTCTAGAAAAATGCACTGAAAAAAATCGACTTGCCTCAGGCTTTCAGTGCATTTTTCTAGTATTAATATTAACGCGTTTGTAAACGCAAAAATTAAATTATTCCGTTATTCTTTGTTTCATCCAGTTTATTTTTATGTTGGTCTTTTTTTCTATGTATGAAAATGTATTTAGTGAAAACGCAGATGCTAACGGGTGTAAAAGACATAAACAGTCAAACGAAAACCATGTATTCTGCTTACCATCATAACATTTTTCTTCCTCTAGACTATACCTGGGAAATTGATAGTTACGATTTTATTGAAGGTCGAAGTTATAATTTTTTTTCTTATACCTACCTATATCTTATACGCAACGCAATGACACAAAAATCCCTGCCTACGAGCTACGAGTAAAGAGGAAATATTCCGAATGAGTCTTTCAAACGCGTATTCTTAAGTTGTGCAAATTTAATGAAGCAAACACGTTGCGCTTGCTCCCGCCGAGAGATCACACTTAACCTACTTTTTAATACACGCCTGTCTATTCACTACTGCTCCCTATGCGTGAATAAATACATAAATATGTTAATAACATTTTAACATAGCCACGCAGTTATCTGCTCAATATAAAAAAACGACACCTGTTTAATTTCAATGAAAACGCTTGTATCACAATGACATAAGGTTCGTTATTAAATGTCAAGCTTGATTGGATTTAGCTCGTATTTCAGCATTTGCAAAAAGAAAATCTAGTTACATGAGCAGGTGACGCTTTCATCATATTTTGCAGAGGCCCTTCTGGATACACACTAAAGAGCTATTTTTAACCTTACGCGGGTTAATGGTTCATCTATCTGTTTAATTGTAAATTTATAGTTGTGACATTATTAAAATTATTTATTGTGTTGCGGTGTCCTTGTCAGGGTCATGCCTTGGTTCTGTTAACCAAAAATGTACACCCTTTAATACCCCTTGATAACAATAAAAAATCTTCGTCGGACAATCAAGAAATGGAATTCAAAGAAAGAAAGAAATCTTTATTCGACTTATAAAATATGATCACATACATAAAAAATACATATACCTAGCACCGAAACGGACTACCACTCAGCTTTATGTCACAGGCCAAGCTGTGACGCTGGTTTTCAGTGGTAGACGCTGATGCGGGTTAGATGGCGACATTAACCTAACAAGGCAGACATTTGCAATTTATATATAAACATACAATAAATATTGACAACAAAGCAACAGACAAATATCAGTATTCAAAACTCTAACACAAAACTCAAATGCCAGCTGTGTTCCTTCTTATACCTTGTTCCTAGGTCATTCAATAGTGGCGTGAAATACCTTGCTGGTCAGCAAGGCGAGCGATTGGACTCCACTTCTACGGACCATCAGGTTGAATGTGGCGTCATTCACAAGACCTTTTTTACTTTCTCGTATACGTAGCATAGAGGAATCGTCAAAAAATTCGACCACGAGATTTTGACGGATTTACTGAGTCCAAAAAACCCGTTTTTGGAAATAAGTCTGTGTGTGTGTCTGTGCGTTAGCACGATAACTCAACTCTATGCTTTAACTTATTGCAACTAAATTTAACATGCATGTATAACATCAAAATATAAGGTTTCTATTAACTTTTGAATCGTCGATCAAGAAAGTTAAGCAACCAAGTGCGCGGTCGGTACTCGGATGGGTCACCAAAATTTAACATACATGTATGACATCAAATATAAGGTTTCTTTCTACTTTTGAGTCGTTTCCGGTATACGGAAAGTCAAGGGGAGACCACTCCCGATTTTTTTATTTGTTAGTTTTCTTCAAAAAGCAGCTTTTTGCGATCATCATAAATGCTTTATAAGGTTAAAATAGTTTTGACGCATTTAACATATAGTCTTTAATAGAAAATTTCGAAAATCATTATAAAATAGTAAAGAACTCATCATCATCTCACATACACATAGGCCTCCCTTCAGTCCGGCACGCGGTCATTTATTTTCCACTTACCACTTATTTTCTGCAAATAGTCAATAACTAGTACTGTAAACCGGTAGAAAACAATGTAAATTAGCACATAAACATATTTCACTTCGCTTAAATATTGATATATCATATATTTTTCAATGCTTAAAAATGGTTTTAACAATTTACATATGCTGTGAGGATATTGCTCTTCTAAGGTACTTAAGGTACAGACTATGTTGCACGAAAGTTGAAGCTGTGAAGATAATATTGCTTTTCTAAGGTAGAGATTGTGTTACGTGACTCATCATGTAACACAATCTCTTTTTGATTTTCGTTTTAACCTTCTAGTATTTCTTAGAAAACAAATTAGATAAAAGTTTTCTATTTTTCCTAAAGGTCGGTGCACACTTATCAGCTCGGAACCGTATCGCCTCTTTTTACCATGAATAAGGTCGTAAGACATATGAAAAAAGGCATTTTTAATTTATACTGTCGAGTTCAGTTAACTGTGTCGGCCGGGCGTTCCGCAGCCTCCACTGCAATGCAGAGTTAAATTGTGGGTTTTAGGGAAGCAGTCCCTTTTCATAACAGCGAGTGCATTTAAACATCCACATTTCAACGGGGATTGTGACTTTTGTCATAATTAAATTAATTATCTTTGTTTCTCTCCCATATTTTCGGTTTAACTTAAAGTACTCGCTTGTTTTATACTCTGGTGAGTGCTTCAGATTTTCTTTTTCCTTTGTGTGTTGTTACATGAGGGTAGTGCTATGATACTTGTGTTTATTAAAAGTCTACTAGCGAGTCGTAAATAAAGCTTTTTTTAATTAAATTCCAAGAGTAACATAACATCGTATTTCAGTAAACGTACAAGATTACGTACATGGGAGTATTTATTTTTAAAGTGTATAAGATCTAATAAGCTAGAGCATAAAAATAATAAATCCAGTATGTCTGACACCTTATGTAAAGCTAAACATGTGTTCGGAAACAATGCGAACAAGTTGGTATTCCCCACGCGCCGCACGATGGTAAACTGCCCTTATCAATGGCTTGTCCAATCGTATCGCGATCTCTAGCCGCCATTATAGTAATTGAATCGCGAGCGATTTGTTTCCTCTCAACAAATTGTTTGTACCTTAGTAAACTTTTTCTCCCCATTGATTCTTATTAATGACTCTTATATGTTACAAGCTAAAGTCGATTTTCCGTAGCCCCACATCTGGAGCGCTGTTCCCAAGGTTGTTATCGACGTTGTTCCGATTTTGATTTATACCCGATACTAGATTCGGAATTTGCTTATTCTTGAGCGTTCGTCCAAAATGTCGGCCGCGAAATTTATGCTAACGCAAATAATTTATGGTTTCGACATTCAGGTTCAAATAAATATATATTCCTCGTAACTTCGCTCTAGGATGGCATTAAGTTTTATTCAGAGAATAGACGGTATTGACAGATTTATTAATGCATCAACGCCTTTAAAATTTACTAATTATTTTACAAAAATAATGTGTCAGAAAACATAATTGCATTACTCATTTATGAATATTTCTTTATTAATATTATCATGGAGAAAATTAGTCTTTGCGATAAGGCCGCATACCATTCAGCATAGTTATGTTAATTTTAGTATATTGTTCTTAAATTTGTTGGTGTACATTAAACTGCAAATAAATAAATAATGTCTAATAGTAGGCGTCTCTTGTCTGACATGATGAAATAAATAAACTCTTGCATATCACGTATACCAAATTTCTGACCTTGTTAAAGCGTGATTCACGGTAGGTACACCGTGTCGCGACCAGGCCGTACCTCGGCTCGGTCAAACATCTATAGTATACTTTTTGTATGAAGTGACCGTGCCCCGGCCGAGTCCCGGTGGCTACAAAAATATACTATAGATGTTTGACCAGTAGCGACACAGTGTACCGTGAATCATGCTTAAAACGTATTCTCCATCTGCTTCTCGCTTTCTCCAGGTTGAATGCACCCCATTTTCTTTTAGTAGTTCCGCTTCGTGTTTCCAATACGTCGTCATCGATAGCAATTGCATTTCTTGCCAATTCAATGTCCAAATTGCATATATACTCAAGCGTCACGTCTATCGACAAAGACACGGCCATGCAAAGATTACTCATTAAACAGTCCGGTGTAGCATGAATGACTGGCTCGGCCTATAGGCCCGAATCGTCCTTAAGGCTCAATCCAAAATTAACGTCCAAATCTGCACAAGGAGACCACAAGATAGAACCGCCTGGAAGAAACTAGTGAGTGAGGTGTCTACTGAGGAGAGATACCAATAAAGTAAGAGAGTATGAAAGAGATATTTTTTTATGATTTCTTTTTGTTATACATTTTAGAGACAGTTTTTATTTTTTTATAATTTCTATTAGTTATACATTTTGAGACAGTTTTATCCGACTATATTGTTAAGTATATTTTGCTGCAAACGTTTAGTGAGTCAATACATTATTTTTTGTATATTTGTATATTTTTATTACAAATGTTTCTCATGAAACAGCGAATCACGAAGTTGAAATTATTTCCCAGCAAGTCTTTTCAGGCATTGACGTTCATCATTTGACTAACTAAATTTGGAACATCAAAACAACTGATATAAATGGCTTTAATTGAGATTCAAAGTAAGATTCAAACATAAAATATTCATTGAAGTTATTCGGTCCTGAACGCTGCGACGGCAATCAATTTATTTCCTCCTCAGGTATTGGAAATAAGCGCTTTGTTTTTGTCTTCTACTTATTCAAATAATGATCTGACCGTTTCGAGCAGTTTTATATCAAAGAAGAGATTAATTTCGTTATTCGTTTGTTCGACTTTGTAGCTTTTAGCCATGTGAAAATTTAACGTAACTTCAGAGGGTATTACAAATGTTATTATTCCTAAATAATTAGCTTGAGTCTTCGAAGTATTTTTGGAAAATTATGTTGAGGGTCCATTGAATTAATTCAGTTCGTCGCTGAGCAAGAAAATTAATAACGAGCTCTTTTTTAGGGTTCCGTAAGTTCCGTAGGAAAAAAAGAACCCTTATAGGATCACTTTGTTGTCCGTCTGTCTGTCAAGACTCTTTATCTCAGGAACGAGTTGAAATTAAAATCGATACTCAGGTCTACAGTCCCTTGAAGCTGTGAAAAAATTCAAACTTCTTAGTTAACGCAAAAAAAAGATTCGACCGTTTATGCCGCAAAAAATACAAATTTGTACGAAACCCTCGGTGGGAGAGTCCAACTCGCACTTGTCCTATTTTTTTAATACTTTTCCTGCTTTACAAATATTTTCTAAATCGGTATAATTAAATTTGAAGTACCTACACCTAAGGGGATATTAAAAATCATTACATTTATAGTCAATGCCTTTTTTAGCCGACTTCCAAAAGAAAAGGGTGTTGTATGTATTTTCACCGATAACTTTGTCATTTGTGGACAGATTTTCTAAATTCTTTTTCGATTCAAAGTTTATACTCCTGATTTATTCCCATTGTCACCAAGTCAGGATCTCATGATGGTAAGCTAGGGAAATCGAGGACAACCGTCAAATTTTATAGGCATGTATTACGTTTTTCATGTTTTTTCTAAAGTTATTCTAGTATTTGCGCCTGGTAGTCATCATCTTATGATGATGAGCTGATGATGGAAGTTAAAACTCCTTTACGATTAAGAGTTGGATGATAATTTTAAAATGTTATAGGTATCTTTATATTTTTTCAAGTTATTCAGATGAGCTGATGGTGGAAGGAAAACTCCTTAACGTTTAGGAGTTAGATCATAATTCTTTGAATATTATAGGCACGTATAGACCAATAGTTGTATTCTTACAGGTTATTGAGGTGAGCCCAAGAGGGAAGGAAAGAGGAGTTGGATGATATTTTTTTAAAAATATAATAGGTACGTATGGACCAAGAGTTGTATTCTTACATGTTATCCATGTAACCTAATGATGGAAGAAAAAACTCCTTAAGGGTTAGGAGTCGGATGACAATTCTTAAAATAAATAGGTCCCCGCCTATGAAATTGGCGTTTTTTTTCTTACAGACTATTAGCTGTGTAACTTCTTTGATTTAGTCGTTGTTTCAGTTTTATATTTTAATTATGAATAAGGACTATACTGTTACGTATTTGCATGTAGTAAACTTAGAATTATTTAAATCTTTATTTTAAAAAAAAGTGACTGTTTTATTTTGTCAGCAGAATCAACTCTTGGAATCGTTGTAACTCATGGACAGGCCCCTCTTTTGTCTAAATCATTGATGCAATACTTAACCAAGTCTTGCTAAATTATACACTCCAAATTTCAAAAGATTTTGTATCGGAGTTTTTTTAGAAATTTTAAATACGTTAGTATGGTAAATACACATTTAATTTCAATTAAATCTTCATAAAAATTGGCGTTGTTCCATACTTACTCTATTTCTTTAACTATAAATCCTAATGTTACAAAATTGGAGGAAATAAGCGAACAACTCTCGGCTAAGTCTAGCATCAATAAATTATGCAAAAATCAAGTCTGTCCATGAGTTAGTAGGCATCAAATCGCCAATTCTCATGAAGAGATTAAAGAGTCATTTTCACATTTTTTCAGTATTTACCAAGTGAAATATAATTTAAAAAAATAAAAAGTGTAGTTTCAAATAATAATATTAATAAGAACCTAAAACAACTATTGAATTAAAGAAATTGCAAGTTTAGGTACAAGATAATAAAACGCCAATTTCATAGCTAAGGACCTAATATTATATTATATTAAAAGTACGTAGTTGAGTTTATATTTGCCTAAATGCAGTAGGTATCACATTGAGCGATGCAAAATTATCTTACTTGACTAATACAAGTTTCACATTAAATACAAAGAGCCTAGTAACACCGAGTCTCATAGCATGGAGAATACAGCAGTCAACAATAAAATATCTACAAAGCGCCGCGACGAGGCACCGGGAACGATTCAGAATCGAACGACGGTTTGGTTACATGGCATGTTATTCAAATAGGGTTTTATTTCGCCTATTGTCTGTGCTTCTCAGAGCTCTGGGTGAAAGAGGTTTACACTGACTGATTTTAGAGCGGAAATCATATAAAGATTTTGTTTTGTTAGAATGTTCTGAATTTGAAACGTGCGTGTGACAAATATATCCCAGCCCTGTAGTGATACCTAGAAAAAGATTATATATTAAAAAAATATTAAAGCAGAGTAACCGCAGCTAAATGAAAATACGTAGACAGAAAGAAATATGTGTGGATGTAAAAAGTTTGATTAAGAAGAAAGATGAAAATACTATCAGGTTTCTATTTTGAATTCTACAGGCTTATTCAGATTACAGAGGTATCTGATAATGGCGGCTTCGCGCTAGCTGCGAAATTTCATACAAATTCCCTGCGGCATATCGCTTGATATTTTTCGCTACCCACTGCGGTTGTGAATATCGCTGTAATCTGCATGGGCCTTACCCGTCCAACTCGAACGCCATAGAGACCCTAATCGGTGCAGAGACTCCCTCCAAGGAGATGCTCACCGGTCAGGAATCCTCTCTAGACTGATTCGAATTACAGGCTAGAGGACCCACCTAGGTCCTCGTCTTCACCAAAAAAACCCCGGTGACGCAGAGAAGGTCATCAGAGACATCCTCAGTATGAGAAAAGGGGTATTTGATAATTTTATACTCCGTCCACCAATCCGAATTGTCAAGCGTGGTGGACTACTGCATAAACCTCCTTCGATGACAAGGAGAGGCCTTGTCTCCCGGCAGTGAGTCGAAATATAAAGGCTGTTCTGATGATGATACAACACCTAGGCAATATAAAGAATATCAAAAACGTGAAACTGATGTATACGCCTAGGTTTTGTATAGAATACCTGAATATTTCCGGTAACATAATAATATCGAAATCAAACAAGTATCAATTTTGTTGCTTTTCATAGATGGCCACCACAAATCTAAGATAGGCAAAACACTACTTTTTCTATTTAGTATACTGGTTACTTAGTATCAGTCGTCACAGCGGTAAGTCAGCAAAAATCGCATCGTGTAAATGAGCACTAGTATTAGCATGCGGCGTCGGTCGCAGTGACCGTATCCCGCCATTTGTCTGGCTCGCCACACGCTTATTTATAGACGATTTACAGAAACTACCTAATGCTTTTAGCGCCTGCACCGCAATAAGTAAATTCAGGTGGATTAGTTAGTATTATGTCATTGAAGATAAGACTTAATGCTGAGCAATTACAAGAAAAGGTCCATGAAAAAGTATTGTATTAAATTAGAATTTGGCGTTGTAGTTGTAATTTGTAATTTATTTTACAATGATGTAGTGTTTATTCACTGGGCTCGGGTGCACGGGCAGGGGGGTGGCAGTCACGTGAGAGCCGCAAGCGAGAACGGATGTGTTAACCCCAGCTGCTGGTGTCGTAACGAGCCGATACAGTGATATCCTTGTGTTATTGTGAACACTACAAGTCAGATGTACTAGAACCAATCACTAATCAGTTTTGCAATCTTTCTGATATTCTGAGATACTATTGTGCGCAGACACGATTTAAAATAATAAAAAAGACAAGAGGTTTTAGCCAACGAAAAAGTATTGTATGCAAACAGTTTTAATATCCTCTTAACCTTAAATATCGGTGGCCAAACCAACAGAAAAGCTTAAGAAATGCCTAGACGTCTATGCAGACACGTGAATAATAAACTGCTCTAACAATATTTGTTCCTGGCACATTTATCATACAAGCCGGTCTTCTGTGGCGTTCGCGTGAAACGGACTTTATGTTGATTACGTGGACATTGACGAAAACATTGTTGGAATTAAGAAAAAGTCTTTTTTCTTAATGACTAATTAGATTAGATGAAAGCAAATTTTAATAAGTTCCAGAATTCTATAACACAAACAGGCGTTTATTATTTAACTGATCGATTGTCAAAAACTGACGATTAACTTTCAATTGCTAGTTTTAGTCGTTGGTGAACTCCAGCCATGCTTATTAATTTTTTGATTTGTTTGTTTCATATAGTTCCAGAATCTACTAATAGGTGTGTGATTATTGTACTATCGAGGCAAGTGGTTACTTTGGATTTATTGTACGGTCATGAAACCTTATTACCGATACCGGTGAAGATTGCACAGACAATCGATCATAAATAGATGGTAAAGGTTTGTTAAGATGTTTTATTGTATTTTTTCAATATTGACCGCTGTGGTATCGGTTCTCGGTGTCGGCAAAATGATTGGATCGTATTACACTCGCGTTACCTAGTACGGGGACGTGACGTGAATACGCTACTAATATTAGATATTTGATATTCGGCATTGTTTTTGCAAAAAGCCATTTGTTTAGTTTAGCGTACGAATGTATCGATGGCTTGTTTGGACTTGTGCTGTCATAGTTTTGAATTACTGCGACAAAGATAATGACATGTGGTTGTAATATTTAAAAGTAGCGCATCGATACGGTTTTGAGCTGATAAGTGTGCAACGACCTTTATTTTCTTTTCACGTTTGATGCTAGAGGATTTTTATTAAACAAAACGCCAACCAATTTGCATTATTCCTAATATTATTCTTAGTAATAGTCCAGTGATGACGTATACGATGTAGACTATTTGCTTGACATTCGTTATCGACAGCCCATATAATGTCCCAATCGAGGGACTCTAGCCTACCCCACATTAGGGGCGATTAGGCCTTAGTCAACTACCCTGACCACGTGCGGGTTGGTCTGGCTGGCAGGTTTCCTCGCCATGTTTTCGTTCACCGGCAAAAGCGTCGATTAAACGTACAGTCGAACCAACTGAATCATGACCCACTTGGCCGATCATTCCTTTACAATCATAAATTTAGTTAGGTTTTCTTCGCTATCATGCGTGTTTCGTTGCACTTAATACGTTTTAAATATGAATAAAAATGTGTCATTACGGGACAGAGATTTATGCAATTTTACTCTTTGTTATCACTGCACTAAAGTCTCAATTGGAATTTCAAATAAGATGCCGTTCATAATCTAAACTCTTTTCACTACTGAGAAAAACGAATAACTATTATATTTTTAAAAATAAAATTGCGTTATGTGTCATATTTCAAGTAGTAGTTGAAAAAATTTTAAAAGGCAATATTTATTAGATACTGTCAGTGTCTAATAAATTGATAACAGGTTCGTTACTTAAGAAATGTATGTTCAAGCGAATTTCAACCTACTTTGAATTGAGTGACTGTAGGAAAATGATCTTAAGGTGGGTCATGATTCAATTTGGTCGACTGTACATATGCATTCAAAATTTGAAAACACATTGGTACGTGGCGGGGTTCGAACCGGTGCCTCCCGGGTGAGAGACAACGCCCTTACACACTACATTGACATTGTTTAAATGCAATAAATCAAGAGAATATTGAATCAAATACCATAAACAGAACTATTACTTATATTATTTTAAGACAAATGTAATATTTTATCATTTGTAACGTTAGTCAAACCTAAGTCACGAAATAAGCGGGATTCCGGAGCAACTGTTGCGTGTGATATATTGTTCATTTTCTATTAAGAGAATCATTTCTGAAAATAATGGCCTATATTGTTTTCTATGTTTATCGCACATTTCTTGAAGGCAAAGTGGCCTAAACTTTTTTCTTGGTTTTATAAGAAGAAGGTGACGAACATGAATTTTAGGTATCTGGGGAGGAAGAAATCCTAAGGAAATTTGGAGTTATTTAAGAGTGATGATATGACAAAGGAGAATGTTAGTTGTCGAGCTTACGACTGATCGAGAATTATGAAAGTAGAAATTACGTAGACACAGTTATAATTAACAACCGGGCAGGCAGGAGGTGAGTTCATAGATATATAATTACTGAAGAGTTTAAAGATTGGCAATGAACGATGTGTAAAAAAAATGCACCAATGTGTGAGTAATGTGCATGTGTGCACGTAAAATAGCACTGCAGTCTGACAGTTGCTGTCTTTTCTACGTAACTGACAGGCCGACTTAGGCCGCTTGCGTGTACGTGAAATGGTCTCGTCTATCTATCTCGCTCGAATATACGCGTTAGTATGCTCTTTCTCTTTCACATTGCCGATCTACAGTTTCGTATATCTATGGGTGAGATACAAACATAAGGTTTACCTAATGGTCAGTGGTCATCGTAGCTTATAGACAAGGGATACCCAAACTGTTCCACATAGAATGACTGTCTATGACTCTGTGTGATGCGAGCTAAAATAAATGTAGAAAAGGAGATGAGAGTCGCGATTTCCAAACTTGAGCCCCGTTTTAAGAAGCTATGCTCGCAAGCATTTCTTTAAAGAAATAAATACATTTTTTCATGATTTGTTTTTGTAGGAAAAAAGAATATTTTCCTATAAGAAGTAATTACATTAAAAATAAGTTTAGGAAGCCCTGTTATAGATATTTGCGACACCACCCTATAGAAAATACTCAAGGTCAACATAAAGTTTATTTACAGCGTATAATATTCTATGCAAAAGGATAATGCTATTTGACTGTGATCTTCTGTAACGTAAGTAAGTGTAACATATCTACTTTAGGTGGGGTGGTTCACTTGCCTGCAAAGTATTTATCAATTTCGATCCACTTATCCTGTGTCACCACTCTTTGACGATTTTGTTGGGTGTATAAAACTATAGGTATTGATTCTTTATTAATATCATATCCTTTACGTTACAGTACTTTAGCTTAATATTCATAGCGTTCCATCGGTCGGAAGGTTCACCTGTTCTAACAGCGAGCGCTGATCTGGAAGCCGGGCCAACTTAGTGATCACGACTTCTGCAAGTTTGTTCGTCTGTACTCTAACGCTTCGTCTAGTAAAAGTAACATCAGTATGTGATGTTCAATTTCGTATTATATCGTAGGTTAAAAATAAAGTCATCGTTTTTAGCCTTTATAAGATCTACAGATAGACATATAGATTGAATAGAGTGTGTTGTTAGTTGTTCAGGCCGAAGCACTCCATTATGAAGGAGGAAATAAAGTGATGGTGTTTTTTCAGGTGTACAATTATCAATGTCAATTATTTCGGCATGTCCTAAGGCAAGGTGCTCGTTAATAAAATTGGTATATAGGGAATGATGAACAGAATCGTTAGTAAATCGTTTTTCTAAACTGTAAATTCTTTGTAAATTACTAAAAAAGGAATCTGACAAGCTAAAGTCATTTAAATTACACTCACGAGGCATGCAAACTTCAAACCTCTTATTAATTAAGCTAACTGAATCTTGAAATACCTTTTCGCTATAATCGTGCTCAGGCAAAGATTCTATGAAAATTTCTGGCACGCTTTCCGTTTCCCTCAGTTTTCCGACATAAAAATCTTGATCAGGAAAATCGATTGAATGCATAGCAATAGAAAGGTTGTTAGTATCAAATATTTTACAAGATATAACGTACCCCAAGGAAGTATTCAATAATATAGGCTCGTTGGGACTGCCTTCTACCTTTCCATCTTTCAACACTCTGAAGAAGACATCGGCCGCCAGAAGAAGTGAAATTTCTCCTGACACATTATATTCTGGATCAGCAAGTTTAACAAAATTTGGAATTGTAAATTTCGAAACATCAAAACTATTCTGTGGTAAACTAACTGTAATTCTGTCTATGACAGCACATGGAACATTAATATCAAAGTTTTCTGTAATTGAATGCAAATGTAAGTTAACCCCTTTGGGTAACCTTTTTGTATTTTGACCTAATGTAACAATATTTTTTGTTAAATCAAATGTGGGAATACCTAGCTTAGAAGCTAAGCTTGTTGTACAAAAGGAAGTTTGACTCCCTGAGTCAAGTAAAGCGCGTACAATATACTTATTGTTTTGAGCATCTGAAACTAGAACTTTGGCTGTAGGTAAAAGTACATTGTTTGCGCCTGACTTAGTTATATGTAAAACCTGATTAGAACTCTCCTTGTCAATGTGGATTAGCGTGTTGTGGTCCTGGCTGCAACTAGTACACTTGAATTTGTATCGGCATGGTTTCTCATGAATGGATAAACATATACTACAAAGCTTCTTTTCTTTTGTAAACTCAAGCCGTTTTTGTGGCGACATCAATAAAAAGTTTGGACATTTGTATAGTTTATGTTCCATAGAGCACATAATGCATTTGATTGCTTTCTTCGTATCGTTTGCTATAGCGACTACTTTGATCTTTGCGGATGCCGTCGAAGGGCTTGCTTCAAGAGAACACGCTCTTTTATCGATAAAGTCAAGCAACTTCTGGATGCTTGGTAATTCATCAATCGAAGTTTCAGAGTGATAGAGTCTCAAAGTAAGCGTGTCAAGCTTTTTAGAAACAATACAAAACAATATGGAATCCCACATATGCACTGGTTGTTCCAAATTCTGTAGAGCCATCATTTGCTGTCTAACCTTTACAGTGAGTGACCTTAACTGTTCTGCAGAACCACGATGTAAAATTGGTATATCTAATATTGTATTGATGTGCTTACTAATTAGTATGGAAGGGTTATCATATGAGTTTACCACGGAATTCCGAAATATGGTTTGTCGATTCACGGGAAATCGAAAACACGTTTTTTTATTTTTCGTCTGACCGAATAAACGATTTACTTAGTTACGAGTGTTCGAAACTACTGTAGACCTTTTGATCACCGATCGAAAGAACGAAGGTGCGATGAACGTTGGGTCGAATAAACGATACATCTTTCAATAAATGACAGAAAAAATCTAATCCCGAAATACGTTTGATTAATTAAAAAATTAACGAAAGAGTAACAAACATCCATACTCACAAACTTTCGCGTTTATAATATTAGTAGGATGTAAAACTTAGGAATAATTATAAAATAAAATAAAAAACTTTTAATGCATGTTTAGCAAACAATAAATAAATCAAAACTTTTTTTAAATAAAACGAAATTTTTATTTTACCAATAGATGAAACCTTTGTTTAATTTATCTTTCTTAACTCAATATAAAAATAATTTTCATTACAAAATAATGATAGGTAATAGTTATAAAAAAATAGCAACAGCTAATTGTTTTATTACAACTCATTATTATGTCTTCTTTAATATTTATGAATTATCATACAAGGTATGTATACATTTTTAATCAGTACTGTAATTACATTGTACATTAATATTATACTGATACACGTGTAAACCAATAATAAAAGATCTCATTTACTTTTGAAAAAAAAAGAATCTCTCATAAAAAAAGTGTACATTATTTTCAAAATAATTATTTAGTTTTAAAGTAGCAAATGTAAGCTAAACCGCTTACATAGGATTTTAAGTCTATTTAATTTTTTTGTTCTAAATGTCGGTGCAATCGTTAATTCGTAAAAAATATATTTTTATATTGAGTTAAGAAAGATAATAAAGAAAGGTTTTCTTTAAAAAATGTTTTGTTTTGTTTATTGTTTGCTAAACATGCAATAAAAGATTTTTTTAAATAAAAGATTTTATTTATTATTTGGATTCTATAATTATTTCTAAGTTACTATTACATCCTACTAATATTATAAACGCGAAAGTTTGTGAGTATGGATGTTTGTTACTCTTTCGTTAATTTTTTAATTAATCAAACGTATTTCGGGATTAGATTTTTTCTGTCACTTATTGAAAGATGTATCGTTTATTCGACCAAACGTTCATCGCAACTTCGTTCTTTCGATCGGTGATGAAAAGGTCTACAGTAGTTTCGAACACTCGTAACTAAGTAAATCGTTTATTCGGTCAGATGAAAAATAACAAGACGTGTTTTCGATTTCCCGTGAATAGACAAACCATATTTCGGAATTCCGTGGTAAACTCTTATCATATCGTTTTTTGAGTAATTCAATCGCAGATGTGTAAGATTCATTTGTAAGCGGTATATTGTCGATAATCTCTAACGGTTCTCCTTTTAAATATTGCTTCAAATAATACAGCTTCTGAACATTTGATAGTTTGGCATCTTGGTGGATTAAGGAATCGAACAAATCCTGAAACGATCTATAGCTTTCTATTTTCCCATCAAAGGTTGCTATCTCAATACGAGGTAACTTCAAACAACTGGATGTTTCATATCGAGAAGCCGTAGAATTTTTTGTATTGTAAATTGTTTGATTTTCTGCTAATATTTTTTCTATTTTTGTAAGTAGATTGCAATATCGAAACTCAAAATCATCACTCTCATCATCACATTCGTCAATGCATAAAATATCATGCTGATTTTTTTGAAAATTGGAAAATATTATCTCCAACATGTTTTTCCTCACCTTTAAGGCAACAGGATCTAAATCTAAAGTCTCAATGTTTTTTTTCTAAATTAGTGAGAGCTCTTTTTTGTTGTCCTCTAGAAATACGCAACGATTTTAATGTAATAGAGTCGTTACCTTGCTCTTTTGTCGTGCTCAGGCCTTCCGAGCTAGCTAGAGAACCCTCCATGTCTCTCTCCATTCTCCTCCTAGTTCAAACCGTTTCGGCACCAAATTTTATGTAAACACCCGCGTAAGACTGCTGGGTGATGGAATGAATGAAATAAAATTGTATTGAAATTATGTATTAAAAGTTTAAAATATTACATTGTAACTGAAATGGAAAAATTATTCTAATTAATCAAATACATCAAATTTGACATTTCTATACATAGCTGCAATCTATGAACTCCAAATAGGTTTCATGTCGCTTACATACACGAAGAGTTTTTGAGCAGAGCCTTAGGCAGCACATCGTTACACATAAAGCCACATCTGGAAGCCATGTAGTGCCTGCAAATAGTGACAAGTTGGCGGCCTGTCGCCTCCATAAAAGCAGTTAACAAACAAACAAAAGCCGACCAGGACAGATGTTATACTCAAAATCAAGTCCGGGTATAAAATACGGTGAAAATTATAATAGTACGTAATTATTAGTCTTTGTTTATTCAAGTTTCGATATCACTGATTGTGTTGATTATTTTATGTTAAAATGTGTTCTAAAGATGTGTAACATGATTTTGAACTTACTTTATCAGGGTTTTTGATAAGCAGGTTAAAAAATTTTCATATCGTTCGTTAACCTCTAAAAGCATCACTTCTCCTTTCGTAGGTGGGTTGGAAGAGATTTCCATTATTACCAATATGTTCACTTTATAAAAAAAATCATTTGAATTAAAAGTGGTTTTGCGGAATATTCGTGAACTATGTAAGCTCCGATAGAACCCCTGTGGTTGGTTCAGCATTTGAAGTTGAGCCAAGTCCAAAGTTTCATCGCAAGGTGTAAAATCCGATGTTTTCACGGTAAAAGGTAAGACTATAAGAAAAATAGGTATCTAAGTGATATAGGAAATGCTCAACTTTGTTTCGAAAGTTATGGATAAGCTTGAAAATTTGTGCGCTTTAGACTGGCTACTGGAGAAATTTATGTTTCACTTTAAAATTGGTTTCTTGGCCGTGGATCTTATGTGTCTTTATAAGATTTATTCAATTTCCAATTTTCTCTTAAATTTTAACTTAAAGCTGGACAATTGCCTAAATTCAAAAATAGGGGTTTTTAAGTACAATAACTTATCTTAATATATATAAATTACATGTCACGTTGTTTGTCCGCGATGGACTCCTAAACTACTTAACCGATTTTAATCAAATTTGTACACCATGTGCAGTTTGTTCCCACTTGAGAGATAGGATAGTTTTTATCTTGATAAGTAGTTATATTTTTTTTACTTCATATACAATGTTATAGGTCAGTAGTATGAAATTACCACAGCAACGCGTGGCCGGGACAGCTACTTATATCATAATATACTGACCTGATATCGCTTTGAAGACTTGCAACTGTAATTATATTATCACTGACAGCTACAACATTTAAGACTAAAGGTAGACTATTTATTTTGTCAATCAAATATTACATTACTTGCCATTATAATATTACTTACCTGAATAAAGTAATTATTTTTTTTGCGGTTTCTGCAAATAACTTCTACACAAAGAAGCTTTTGTAAAGTTATAGAGGTAGCTTTTATTTAATTATCAATAAATATTTTTTGACTTATGTTTAAGTTTCTTTAAGTCAGTTTTATATTTGTCTTTAAAGCTTGATGCATTATGTACACACATTGCAATGAATTACAAAATGACGCGGTATACAAGACATCATAAATATCATGATGTCACAATTCCGTCAATTTATATTTTATCCCCTCTGATTTAATTCCTCCGCGGTCTTTTTTAAATCGAACCATTTTATGAAAATTGCGTTAATATCAAATTTGGTTTTGAATAATAATATTATTTTTGCGTGACACCGGGCGGCGCTCAGTAATAAGATTACTTGCAAAAGCAGGAAGTTTTCGAGCACTCGCCATTTTCGAGCTGAAAAATAAGTAATAATTGAACGTTCTAGAAATGTAAATCTTGTCAACCGGCAAAGAAAATAACGGAAAGATTGTTTTAAACGGAATATTCTTTACTGAGACAGGAAAAAGAAATATCTTTGATTTTTCTTGTGAACTCTGCTGTATGCGTGGGCTGGAGCCTGGAGTGCTTCCAAAATTCAGAGCAGTAGATTTCAGTAAATGTCGGACAAGTTGCGTAAACAGCCCGTGCGATAAAGGAATGAAACTTTTTAATTAATATTTTTATACCTTGTTTTGTTATTTGTTGTTGTACTAAACACATGTACATAAACTCACGCTCGTAATCCCAAAAGCTGAGCTTTAGGAAACATTTATTTACACATAAAGCCACATCTGGAAGTATCGGCCATACAATATCCCAAAATAAAAACATTGTACAAATTATCGTTTCGTAAAAATCGTATTATAGACGTTGGTAAACACAGCTTTGCTTACTTCTAATATTAAAGGTACGAAAAATCCGTTGGATGTAAAGGAACACAAATATTCATATTATTAAAGATGATAATATGAATACCAAGTACCAACCAAAACAACACCAGTAACTAATGTCACCTCAGGGTGACATTAGTTACTGGTGTTATTTTAGTCTTCGACCTTAAGTCTGGAAGGAGGACCTAAGGGTAAATCTCTGAGGGACTGGCAATATTATCACTAACTCAGTCTAGTCAACGGGGCTTATTTAACCCAAAAAATTCCTCAGTTGCTGAAATTTTGCATGTCATGCAGTTACGTAATACGGATTATAGATGTACAAAAATTCAACATTTTTTTACTAGAAGTTAGGTATTTTTACCTTAACACGGAAATCACTCATTAATGTCTACTTTAAAGCTAACAAGACTGAACATCGTGTGGTCCAATGCAACGGTCCACTAACGGATAACGTTTTTTTTTGTTTTCGTTACTTATTATTAAATATTTACTTACTTTGATATTGTAGTTTTTACTGGTTTTTACTGTTTATTATTTTAATAAAAAAAAGCAATATCCAAAACTAAACCATTGGACCAGTACTGTCTTGTCGACAAATTTAAGGATTTTCATTTGTTTACGTAAAAGTACCTAGCTTCTCGTAAAAAAATGTTGGATTATTGTACATCTACAATCAGTATTACTTAAGTTCATCATATGCCAAATTTCATCGACGAAGGAATTTCTCGGAAGTCTCTATACAACAAATGACCTCGTTGATTGGACTAACTTGTTCGAGAGATGTCTTAGAACAAGCCAATAGTTCGTTAATACTACATGACTTCAAAAGGTCTAACTTATATTCTCGAACAAAGTTTAGTTTTTCACTAAGAAATAAAAATAAACAGGTAATTCAGCATTACACAAATAGTACTGATAATTTTTATGTACCTATATATATATAACCTTTAATTTTTTTTATGTTACGTGATGGCAAACAAGCTTGCGACCCACCTGATATTAAGTGGGCTCCGCCGCCTATAGACACTTGCAATATTAAGTGTAAATCACTTAACACCGCAAGTGCATTTGCCATCCTGGGGACTAAGATGATATGCCCTCCATGCGCAGTAATTACACTGGCTACCTTTCCCTTCAATCCGAAACACAGCGAACTGCTTCACGTCATAAATAAGAAAGGCGGTGGTACTCAGGCTACCCAGACGGCCCTACATATGGGTCTACCACCTAGTAGTAGTAGTATTTTACGAGACTAGACAAAATAAGACAGGAAAGTTCATTCTAATCGGAGTGTATAGGTAATTTTGCTACGCGGATTACACCACCTTTCTTGCTGAAGCCAACTTTCACTGAAGCTAAAACGGCCGAACTTCTGGAAAGTCGCAAAATTACTGGCCTTAAAATGGGCCTCCAAATTACCAAAAAAAACAAGTTGATAATAGCCTATCGTTTTGATGCTATACAGCATACCAATCTGTTCCAATAATTTTACACGGTTGACTATTTCCAGTACCTGCGAAACAGAAATACGCAGACGAAACGGCATGGCCGGGGCAGCAATGACCGATCTTGGCCAAATAAGGAAAGATAGTAACATCTCGAACCAAACCAAGATGCATCTCATCCGCACACTCGTATTTTCCATATTTCTATATGGGTTTGTGACCATCAACGGCGCCATCAACAACCATCAAAGCCGCCGATAGACAGAGGATCTACGCTTTTGAAATGTGGTGTTGGCGCCGCCGGCTAAGGATTCCTTGGACAGCTCACCGTTCTAACTTCCTTGGACAGCTAACCTTTCTTCGCCATGTTATTATTACTTCGGCACATAGAGAGGTCACCAACTTTGACAGAATAGTGGTGACGGGAAGGGTAGAGGGTAAAAGACCCAGAGGTCGAAGCCCAAAGAGATAGTCGGACCAGATCTCCGAATAGCTGGAGATACCTGTTAGTGCCGCCTTCCACCAGGCGACGGACCTGATCAGTTGGAGACGAACTATTGATCGACTAAGAAGGAGTCACGATTCTCAGTAATGGGGGATCGATAAAGAAGAGTTATATACCTTTTCCTAATGCCCGATCAGTTTATTCTAAAATCATGTACTCTGGGACCCTAAAGAGTGAGGCTTATTTTGCATTTGGCCCGTGGCAATCATTATCTAGAAAAAGCTGCATATTCTAAATTAAAATTTTAATTCCAATTAAAATAACGGAATAAATATTTTGATCGACAAATAACAACTGTGATTCTCATACTACATTTTATCATTTTTTTGAAAAAAAAAAACCCTAAAAAAATTATACTTCGTTATGTAGATACGGTTAGGTTTGATTATAACTGCGATCAAAACAACAATCAAACAACAAAATAAGGCGAGCCAAGTGAGTGAGCTAAGCGTGTTGCAGTAGCAACCAGCAAAACGCCAGAAAACAATTTTCTTAAAAAAGTCTTCATGAACGCACAAACTAACTCATATTTACTGTTTTTCAACCGACTTCAAAAAAGGAGGAGGTTCTCTATTCGACTGTATGTTTTTTTTTTTTTTTTTTTTTTTTTGTATGTATGTTCCGCGATTACTCCGTCAATTATGAATCGATTTTGAAGATTCTTTTTTCGTTAGGAAGGACATACTCCAAAGGTAGTCCCGTATAAATTATACCGAAATTTGTTCAGTACTTTTTTTTTTAAATGATAATTTCATTGGGGATGAAATAATAATATCGTCCACGAACACAAAAATAATGTCAATTTTTTTTTTGAACTTGCCATTACCTAATATGCAATAGTGAAATTTTGGTTAGTAGGTCCAATAGTCAACACATAAACTATGACAAATTATTTTGTGAACTTAAGTTAAATAACTAGGTTCATAGTTCATGAACTTACCATTCCATTACCATTTACTAGGTGGTAGACCCATATGTAGGGTCGTCTGGGTAGGTACCACCGCCTTTCTTATTTCTGCCGTGAAGCAGTTCGCTGTGTTTCGGATTGAAGGGAAAGGTAGCCAGTGTAATTACTGGGCATAGAGGGAATATCATCTTAGTCCCCAGGATGGCAAACGCACTTGCGGTGTTAAGTGATTTACACTTAATATTGCAAGTGTCTATGGGCGGCGGTGACCACTTAACATCAAGTGGGCCGCAAGCTTGTTTGCCATCTCGTATCATAAAAAAAAAAAAAATTCATTTTGAATGAATGGCAGGCATTTGTAATGAGCTATAGGTCTGAGACGTGATATTATTTGTTAACCGACTTAAAAAAAGAGGAAGTTCTCTATCCGACTGTTTTTTGTGTTTGTTACCTGAGTACTCCGTCAATTATGAGTATTACGACTCGATTTTAATGATTCTTTTTTAGGTACGTCAAGATCAGAGATGGTCCGTATAAATTGTATCGATATAAATTCTACCCTTTTTGATCAAATCAGTAATAACAAAAAAAACGTTTTAGTTAAAGTTTCCATTAAGTTTTAATGAGCGCCTAGTAGGCCTATCTGTTTTCAATAAAATATACTTTATTTCTACTAAAAATAGTAAAATAAAATATTTTTAGCAAAAAAATAGGACAACCGACTTCAATGCGTACAAATTTAAACTAAAAAGTAAGAAATAAATAATATTTTTATGAATTAGTTGAAAAGAGCGTCATAGAAAACCAAGGAAAGTATTGATACACATTTATAATTCTTTATTTATAATTCATACTCCGATATATTTGGAGTCGGTGCCAGCCTAAGCAAAATAAACTTACCTACTAGATACGAACTTGATTAATCCATTAACTATACATAATAATGAATGATGAAGATAAGAAATAATCCGCCGCTCCGTGAAGTTCGAAAATTGCAAACACTATCCTCATTGGCTAGCTGGCACCGGCTCCAAATATATCGGAGTATGAATTATAAATAAATAATTATAAATGTGTATCAATACTTTCCTTGGTTTTCTATGACGCTCTTTTCAACTAATTCATAAAAATATTATTTATTTCTTACTTTTTAGTTTAAATTTGTACGCATTGAAGTCGGTTGTCCTATTTTTTTGCTAAAAATATTTTTATAAATGCCTACTTATATTTTGACCGCCTACCTACTCCGAAGGTAGTGGAGCGGTAATAATATAAGTAGAGGGATAAGTATTGTTCTAAATTTAATTATGGTAAATTTTTTCCTGACAATTACACATTAAAAAGAGGTCTAAATTTAATTGTTCGATGAGTATTTTAAACACTACAAATGATTGTGTAGGCGTTATATTTTACTATAAACAGTGGTCAGTTAAAAATAAATAAATATCTTCTGTTTCCCAGTATTAACATAATATATTACGTTGTAACCAGAAACCAAACTCAGTATAATTTGGGAACCTATTGAAATGCTCCTAATATAGTCACGTAATAACGTTTTGGAATCCGACTTTGAAGACACAAGTCATTTGTCAAAATATAAAGGGGTGCCTAGTGACGCTGCTTGGTTACATATGTTCTCAAAGGCAGACAAACGGTGTTTGTAACTCGAAATTATTTGGGCATGAATATCAAATAGCGATTGCTGTTTCAATATGTTTAATTTTTAGATTCGCAGCGTAGACATTGAATATTTTATTTAATGTTTGTGTTGTTTTCCTTATGTATTGCTTCTACACGAATAACATTTGACTATTATTCTTTTAGCTAGACAACAGAAAGGAGGACATCTAAATGCTTAGGAAAGCTGGATGTTTGCTTGCATGCTGCATGTTTGCTTGCATCGGTCGCAGGTTCAAAACGGTAGTGTTAAAAAGTTTTAGACCCGGAATTCCAGCACAAAGCAATCGCACCGTACTTCCCTGGGTTGCTTGACACTTAATATAATAATAATTAATATAATAATAATAGGTTGGGGAAAAAGTTTCTTCGCATTTTTTAAGAAAATTCAAAACATTTTTTAATATAGTTTATTTACATTTAACTAAAGTATGTAGGTACCATTTTGTTCGATAACTTTTTGCCATCTTGTAGGTAGGGACACGATCCCATTGCTATAGAAATTTTGGGACTTCTGGTCAAAATACCGCGACAAGTGGTTTTGGCAGTCCTCTCGTGATGTTAACCTAACACTGCCTAAAGAATTCTGAAGAGACCGAAACAGGTGGAAATCTGAAGGTGCAAGGTCAGGACTATACGGCGGATGCATTAACACCTCCCAGCCAAACTCTCTTAATTTTTGCTGAGTGGCTAAAGATGTGTGAGGTCTAGCGTTATCATGATGAAAAACCACACCCCTTCTGTTGATTAATTCCGGCCGCTTTCTCTCAACTTCTTGTTTTAATCTCATCAGTTGTTCGCAGTAGAGTTCAGAATCGATGGTCCTGCCTGGTGGTAACAGCTCATAATGAATAATGCCCTTCCAATCCCACCATACACACAGCATCACCTTGTTGCGAGTTAACCCGGGTTTCGCCACAGTCTGTGAAGCCTGACCGGCCTTTGACCACGACCTTTTTCGCACGTTCTTGTCGTACGTGATCCATTTTTCATCACCAGTTATCAGCTTCTTCAAAAATGGTTCGGTTTCATTACGTCGTAATAAAGAATCACAAATGAGTACACGGTTCATTAGGTTTCTTTCAGTGAGCTCGTGAGGTACCCAAATGTCGAGCTTTTTTGTGTACCCAGTTTTTTTCAAATGCGCCAAAACTGTTTTGTGGTCAATTCCCAGTTCTTCAGCTACGTCGTAACTACTGACATGCCGATCTTGCTCCACTTTTTCAAAAATGGCATCCATTTTATCTGTAATAGGGCGACCAGAGCGACGTGCATCTTTGACATCAAAATTTCCGGATTGAAAACGCTTAAACCAAATTTGTGCTACTCTCACAGACACTGCACTAGGTCCATAAACATCGCAAATATTTTTCGCGGCTTGCGTTGCATTTTTACCTTTTTTGTAGTAAAATTTTAAAATGTATCGAATTTCTTCATTAGATTCACTCATCTTGGTGGTACGAAAAACAAATGAAAATCACACATTTTCCTAATTTGAATTTGGAATTATGTTCTTTAAAATTTAAACTTTCAATGATACCAAAACCAGCCAGATACAAATAGTATAGCCAAAGAGATTTTATTACAAGTTTATACATACTATAATGCGAAAAGACTTTTTCCCCAACCTAATACTACACTACACTACACTACACTTAATATAATAATAATAATTAATTATTTATACTGTGTACTGTATAATTATGTAATTATACCTACTATATAACTAATCATACAACCAGAAATAACGTATAATTAGTAATAAGAAACCATTTAAATCTATATGTACAACAAATTGTACAGCTGTTTGTTGTCCCTTACAAAATAAAATAAAAATAAGATAGCTCCTATAGTAGGTACTTGGACTTCTTATTGCAATGAATCTCATCGTTGATATGACATTCTCGCCATAAATATATTGTATTACTGCCTAACATTATTATTGTTTTTCCAAGTATCTATACAGTACTTAACTGATACTTTATTTAGGCTGCAAAGAAGCTAACGCTAGAATTAATATTTATATCCTAGTATTTCCAATAAGTAGATACGTAGAAAGGAAAGCTAGCGTAATTCAAAGTATATATTATACGTATTTGGCCTTTTTGCTTCGTCCCTTCAGATTGGCAGATCTCATAATTATCTTGGAGTCCGATCTTGTACAATGAATTAGGTATGTATGAAACATGTCACGTCGGGCTGTGCGAAGAGCCCGCACAATACATGTATACCTTAATATAATATTACAGCACGCTCTCATATAAATACAACTTTATTATTTCTAAGGAAATATTGATGAGTTCCGTTGTTTTCAGCTTTTCTCCGTAGCGGCGAAATTTCTGGAAATAATCTGCGGTGGATAGGATCTTCATAAGACCAGGTGAAAACTACGTACATAATAAAACAAGGGACTGCGGAGATCCATCGATATAACATTTTTTAGAATCTGATTTTCTGTTGTTACTACGGAGAGCATCCGGTTTTCCTTTCAACTGGTTTCAAATTAGATCCTCAATCAGAATAGTTGTTATGGCGTTATTGGTTGCAGTCTTTCTCAAAGTGGGCGATAACGCCCCCTTGTGGGCGTTGGAGACTTAGAGGGGGGCGTTAAGGAGCCCAGAAAAAATATGGGGCATTGACGTAGCTTAGGGGGGGCGTTTTTATATATTTTAAAATTCACTAATATTAAAACCTACCTACTACTCAATATCGAATAATTGGTGTATATTTCTGCCCTGTATGATGGTATAAAAACTAAAAATACTTAACACAGATTTCGTAGGATAGCCCGTACGCCGTACGCAATGAAGTTACAACAAGTTTTGTTAAATAAACGAGTTTGTTCAGGTTTGTGTAATTAAAGTAATGAAATTGTGGTTTTTAAGTTTTAGAAGTGTGTAAGAAATTGGGGGCGCCTAAAAATATTTATTTTCAAAGGGGGCGGCTTAAGAAATAAGTTTGATAATCTCTGGGTTAGGGTAGTAGCTAGCCGGGCGGCTCCAAATGGGCATCGAACATCAAACCAGAGAACTGGCAGGCAAACCACTAGACTAAATAAATAGTTAGTAAAAAAAAATATTATAAAGCCACATTTGGCAGCCATGTAGTGCTTCAAAATAGTGACAGATTGCCAGCCTATACAAAAGTAACAAACACTCAGTGAGCTAACAAACACAAGCCAACAACCAGAGGGCCTAGCCTAACATTTTAACATGTAAGAAATCAACCTGTTCCACTTTGAACATTAGTAATAGTGCCTTCTTAATAGGATAAGAACAGGCGTTGCCAACGGGGCCTGGTCATCTTATGCTTTCTTGAACTTTTTATTTTATTTGATGTAAATATAGATAATGTAGTTGTTTATTTTTGGATGGATAATTGTATGACACATGCAAATAATAGGACAATTTTGTTTGTGTATTTATAATTTTGTATAAATAACTAATAATAATAATAATAACTTTTATTGGCACCATAACATATAAATACATGACAATAGTGTTTGATAATGGCTGCATTAGTTTACAAAACTGTGTCGCAGTCATTAACGCCCACCTCCAGAGTACATTTGCTTAAATAATCCTAGGTACAAGTATGTGTAAATTATAAAAATAAATTTTAAATTATAAACTTATAAAGCATCC
The DNA here is from genome assembly GCA_955850985.1 of Elophila nymphaeata. Classification (NCBI taxonomy): domain Eukaryota; kingdom Metazoa; phylum Arthropoda; class Insecta; order Lepidoptera; family Crambidae; genus Elophila; species Elophila nymphaeata. Next base: position 22,095,320 of record OY039066.1, on the reverse strand, counting down.
ATGCAGGCATGTGTGTGTGTGTGTGTGTGTGTGTGTGTGTGTGTGTGTGTGTGTGCGTGTTAGTGTGTGCATACGAGTGTTACATTTTTATTTTATTTTCATTTTTCGAGTATTCTTTCCTTATCTATTAATATAATTTCATTCTACCAACATTTTATTTAAGTTTTTTTTTTTTATCCATATTAGAGGAAGCTGGACAAAAATTCCTCCGTATCAAAATATGACATAGATGACAGAAGCCATTCACTAACCTTACGTTTGCATTCTCGAGATGTCAAAGGGAAGATGTTTAATATCTTATTCACTTTATTATATATAAGGGGAGCCATGTAGGAAAAATGACGTCTTGCCAATACAAGTCTAGAACGATTTGTTTTACAGACTGCGGTGGGTCTACGCCTATTTAAGCCAAGTGAGCTATTATACGGTAATTCCATATGTTTGCGCAAAAGTGCATGGAGTAAGTAAATTTGCCTGACAGACAAAACATTAGTTAGTGCGTATAATTCGGATGTAGGAAATATAATAGGCTTAAAAGTAATTATTTTCAATACAGTTCTTTGAGCCCTTTCCAGCGGCAAAAGGTGAGTTTTGCCTGCGCATCCCCAAACAGATATGCAGTATGATATAACCGAGTGACCTAGAGCGTAGTAAATCATTTTCAAAGTTGCAAAATCAATGACATTCCTAAGGTTTTTGAAAATGTAAATTAATTTTCTGACTCGAGAAATTGTAGCTTTAATGTGGTCTTTCCAAGACAAGTGGGAGTCGACCCAAACTCCAAGGTATTTAATATAAGGGGTACGCATAATTTGTAGACAATTGCAGTTGTTACAATCCTGATCCTGTATTTTATGAGCGCGGATAGTCAGTGTTGTTGGTGGTAGCGATAACCCACTTGCGGAAAAGGCTATAAATTTACTTTTGTCTAAATTAAGGGTGAGTAAATTCGCGGATAGCCACTTTGTTACTTCTTTCAGAGCGAACTCGGTGCTAGCAGAAACCATATCCCAGTCTTTGCCATGGATGATCATGGCTGTATCATCAGCGTAAACTATGATATTGCAGTTAGGAATGGCCAATCCACAAAGCTCGTTAATATAGATGTTGAATAGAGTAGGCCCTAGGACACTTCCCTGTGGTACACCGTAGCTTATAAATTCGTCTTGGCTGGTGACATTATTAATTAAAGTACACTGGGAGCGGTAACCTAGGTAACTCTTGAAGATATCCAGTACAACACCTCGAATGCCTATATTTGAGAGCTTGTCGATCAGGATAGGTACAGAAACAGTGTCGAAAGCCTTAGAAAGGTCCAGAAACAGGCCTATTGTCTTAAGTTTGGCCTCAAGACTTCCAACTACCGATTCTGTCAATTGTAGGACTGCATCCTCTGTAGATTTTCCCTTCCTAAAACCAAATTGATTATGTGCAATAACATTATTAGCATCGAGATAGTTGGTGAGTCTATTGTTTAAGATCTTTTCGAGGATCTTAGATAATACAGTCAGAACCGAAATAGGTCTGTAGTTTGTGACATTGCCTTTGTCCCCACCTTTGTAAATTGGGTGTACGACGGCCTTTTTGAAAACTGTACGGAAAACACCAGAGGTAAGACACAAGTTAAAGACATGTTCGAGCACAGGTAGCAAAACTGATTTCGCTGCTTTAATAATTGAAGTAGGAATGCCATCCCAACCAGTGGCAGAGGTATTTTTTAAACTATTAATAATAATATCAATTTCTGTAGAATCAGTTGTTTGTAGGGACATTGAATTTAGTGGGGTATGCCTATCTAAAATTGCAGAGCATTCTGGTATTGTAATATTAAGTGCGAAAGTCCTACCAACATTGGCAAAATAGTGATTTACTGCGTTGACTGCAGAAGTAGAATTAGATGAGGATGATATGAGCTGAGCAGCTGATGTATGCACCCGATCGATGTTGCCTATTTTCTTGATAAGTGCCCAAGTAGCTTTTGGGTTTTTATTTGTTTTTAGAAATTCAGCACGCTCATATTCCCGTTTAACTTTTTTTATTAAATTATTTACAAAATTTTTGTATCGTGAGTATGAGACCTTTAGAATAGTGTTATCAGGGTATTTTTTCGTTTTACGGAATAGTTTGTCACGAGTTCGCAAACACCTCAACAAACCAGTAATGTAATAAGTATTGGATTTATTTTTGGTATACCACCCATTGTATTATGGAATAATTTTATTTTTGCTTTTACAAACGCGTAAATATATAATTACTAGAAAAATGCACTGAATAAATTTGTCACATTGTATTCTTATATATTTCTTAATCAGAGGAATATAAATGTATGCTTAGTACACAAATTGAAAGGAATCTATTTGTCATTACTACAAAATGGTGGTCGATATCAAAAGTAAAATTACTTAGTTCATTAATGTGACTAATTGAATTATATGGAAAAGCTTTTACAAGATAAATTATGGAATAATTTTATTTTTGCGTTTACAAGCGCGTAAATATTAATACTAGAAAAATGCACTGAAAAAAATCGACTTGCCTCAGGCGGGACTCGAACCCACATCTTCCTCACGGGTTCGAGTCCCGCCTGAGGCAAGTCGATTTTTTTCAGTGCATTTTTCTAAGATAAATTATTATATAAATGATCCAAATGCGTGGGATAAATAAATGCCCAAAACTTACGCATGTTATACAGTAATTTTAATTATATTGTTATTATTTATTGACCTGTATTGATGTTTTGAAATCATTACGAAATTGTAAGCTGAGGAGTTTCTTTCGCCATTTCTCCTCCATCTCAGTATAATAATAATAATTTAAGTAAAATAATTATTTCGTCCCGAAATGTTGGTAGGGTTTTGACGATATAAAAGTACTTAGGAAAGTCCATTTAAATAAAGAGCATTTTTCATTTTAATTTTTCATAAATTTTTTAGATCTGTGTACTGATCAAACTTTCTTTATCACACTAGAGCGGGGAGTATAAATATAGCGTAACCACGTTAAAAAAATGCGCTAAGTACCTCATAGGTGGTGTGGAAATGTTTGCATATAATGAAGATTATGAATTATTCAACTTTAAAAATCGCGATATTTCACGAATATTGATTCTTATGAAAAAAAGTATCAAAACCATTTTTTTAGATACTTGTATATTCTCCTAGGGTGATATGCTCCAGCGCGGCATGGCCGCCGCGCGCTCTTGGTGCCCTACGCAATTCCCCTGAGGCGCGTCGCCAAGTCCACTTTTGGACCGGGCGGGCACGGAGGCGTTTTGGTGTAATGGCGCACACTATATCCGCCGAACCCAAAACGCCTCCTTAAGGGCTTAGGAGGGTACCGGTGGGTTTTAGCGGAGTAGGACCGCCGCTGTTTCGCGCCGGTGAGTCCCGCACACGCCGTACGCCCAGCCAGCGTGCGGTATGGTCCGTAAATGGATTTCCCATCGTTACCAAAAAAGAAGATGATTGTATATTCTACAACTTTCGTTTCAAAGAAAAATGAGAATAACCTGAATTTTGACCTTTGATCTTGGATATTTTTTTGCAGAAGTAGGATCGAAGAGGATTTATGACGTTTCATATATGGTTTATTTAACGCATGTACCAATTTTCAGCTCTTTGCAAATTTTGGCTAAGTTAAGTGCCTATGTATTACATTACTATGTATTACGAAGTTATGTATTACATTTAAGTGCAGTCAAAGCACTTAAATGTAATACATAACTTCGTAAGTAATTCAAGGTAACGACAGTAATTTTCATTTGTTTTTTTTTCAGAACGGACGTGTAATAGCGGACTCCGCCTTTCTGAAATGGTTATAAATTTTAAAAAAGCGTTTTGTATAGTAGGTAATATCGTTCTTAAAATGCAACGACCCACCCGTTTCAGAATTCGATCATAAAACAGTGTTTTAATTAAAAACTCGATTGACATTATTGGAACGAGCAGTAAAATAAAACGATTTTCTTGTATCGAGTAACAGAGCCGGTACAATATAAAAAGATTGAATCGGAAATTGAACTTCGTGTTCTTTTGATGAAATGAAATTAGTGACTCTATGTGATTGATGTCGGAAAATGCTGGGGGTTTGGAACCTGAAAGTATTGGTACTAATTTTTTATTACTAAACTTTTAGTTTCAAAATTGGAATTCTAAAGTGTTATAATATGTTATTTGTAAAGAGGTTATGGAAGCATTGAATTTATAGATGCAGAATACAGCATTTCAGAATGTATTGCTGATCAGTTATAGGATGATGACGGTTTGAAACGGTTGGTAGTAACTGGTAACATGCATGGCTCTCAAGAATCTTCATCATCATCATCATCATCAACCCGTGTTCGTCCACTGCTGGACATAGGTCTCCCCTAATGCACGCCACTGCTCCCGATTTTCGGCCACTCTCATCCAGCCCACTCCAGCCAGCCTACGCATATCATCATCCCATCTTGTCGCAGGTCGTCCTACACTACGTTTACCGAGTCGCGGTCTCCACTCAAGAACTTTACGGCTCCAACGGCCGTCAGTTCTGCGGATAATGTGACCAGCCCACTGCCACTTCAGTTTTCAAGAATCTTAGAAGTCAGTAACTGGTAACATGCATGGCTCTCAAGATTCTTAGAAGTCAGTTTATAAATTTTCCTGATACCAGTCTGAGCCCATAGAGTAAATAATTATTAGAAAATCATTACAAATATTTTTATTTGAAAAAATTGTGCTCCTCTCTTGGATTCACCCATAAATTAGGGATATTGTAATCATGATTTATAAACTCTTGGGTCTTTGGCTAACTAGGCGATTGCTATTCTGTGTACTGTTGACCAGACATTGAGAGAACACAATACAATTTTATACTATTTTCACATCTGCGTGTGTTCAAATAACACGATAACCACAACTTTTAGCATGACTTTGACGAGGACCTTATTTTATCGCTTGAATCTATTTAATTCAATTTACATGTCAATTATCGTGGGAAGTTTTCTGTCGTACTAATCACATTTATTCTTTCTTCTTTGTTCCATAATGTTTGATAGTCATTAGGGTTTCAGACCAGCGTTTTATATAAGCTCGTTTTTGGAAGCTTCTTTCATACGTGCAACTCGTGGGAGTGCTGACGCGCTTATAAGCGCGAACCCATACCGATTCATAAACCGGTTCGAGCGAACACGCTGAAATAAAGCCGCTGCTCCACTGCGGCGCACGGAGAGGCTACGAGCGTGTGTCAAGCTTCGCTATATATGAAAATGGTAGTGATAACATCCACTGAAATCCGTGGGTTCACCAATGACGTCATTATTACACGCGTGTGTTTAATGATCGGATTTGTCATCCATACAGCTTAACGCTGCGTACGCTACACACGCTGTATAGGATATGCGCGGTAGCTGCGTGGTTCGTTCGGGCCAGTAATGTTGATGTGTATATGCGCAAAAAACCGCTTGTCTGTAATCCTTATAGAAGCCCTAATTAATTCTTCGCTAGAGATTTTGTAGATCGTTTTGGGAATGTCTTGACATCAACTAAAATGGTTTGCTCTCTCAGCACACGTCCTTCTTCCTATGTAGGGTCTTTTATAAGACCTTCGAAGATTGAGTGACGATACATAACGGGTTATGAAAACTCATTTACAGGAACTAAAATCGCATTTGGACTCGACTCTTTTATTTACAAGAAAACCCAGCTTAAGTTGTAAATGAACCTGCAAAACTAGAAGCATCATTCTCAGTTACCGTTTACGATAATTTGAATAAGGCTGTAATACTTATTTTTATGCAGCTGGTTTACTTTCCTTATATAAAAGTTTTAATGGTAAATCGTTTGTGAGAGGAGTAAAGTTGAGTAACAAGCCTAACAGGGATATAAAACGTGTGGCAACGTAAAACATTCAGGGCTTCACCAGTAGGGAAACTCCAAAATATGAACGTATACTGAACACTTTCTCTTATATGCAATAAGAGACCTTATGATAATACACAAAGAGCTCATTTAGTACAGCTCGTGAGAACTGTTTATGTCATCCTGTATAAAATTTGAGTAGGAACATAACTGAGGTGTTATTTTTATTTTACTATACGGCGATATAGCCTGTAATTTGGTCAAGCGGTTACTTTTGATTAATAAATACCTTCGGGCTATAAACCACCACCATAGTGTACTGACTCACCCTCTGGTATCAGATCGACAGGTCCTGGCCCTGGGTTTCTTCCCCAAGGAAAAACGAATTTGTAGTTCGTTTGGTATGTGTTAGTACTTAAGGCCTTAGCACACTTATCAGCCCGGAAACGTACCATCTGTTTTTACTAAGAAAATAGGCGATGCGCTACGGTCCGTAGCCGTTTTGTAGCCGCTATTCCGTGGCGTCAGCAGTAAATAAGAGGCGTTCCCTTTCCGAGCTGATAAGTGTGTTCTGACCTTTATGTTTTAAGTACCATTGACTACATAATTCTGCCGTAACAAAATTGGCTGTCATAAAAACATTGCTTTCCGATATTAAGTGGTAGTATTGGCAGTTTCCCAGTTGCAGACGATGGTTCCGGTTGAACCTTGGTTCTACTTTCAGTCTTGCCATCAGATGACATGGAAGTGAACTTTATAATGACCAAATATTAAAGTATTTGTTAGTAGAGGTGCTAAAGATTTTCCCCCCTTAACTCTATCTGTTTCTCTCTGTTTTCTTCCCCCACTAGGAGGAGCGAAAGAGAGAAACGAGTGATGAAGACCTTCGGGACCCTGAGGGAAGGAGGAGTTGTAATTCTCCATGGATACCTGAAGGGTCGTCCTCAAATTATATCGGACTCTCACTGTCTAAACACCCCCTTGCCTATTGCCAGAGTGGCTATAGGGCTATCGTATCATATCATTTAATAAGCTTATCAAAGTCAACTTAATAACTCAAAAGGCCGGTTACAACTGCCTCTGTTACTTCTAGTAACGACTTTACGGTTATGGCGAACAGTTAAGGAGTGGAACTCGTTGCCGAGGTCTTTCCCGGATCAATATAATCTGGATATCTTTAAGACCAGAGCGAGCATGTATCATCTTAGGCCTCATCTTCGCGTTCCATCGGGAGTGATTTTTTTATACTATTAGTTGGGAAAAAAGAAAAATTGCTTAGTATTGTGTTGTCACCCTGAGGCCTAAGATGAAATGCCTTCCATGCCCAGTAATTACACTGGATACCTTTTTCCTTCAATCGGAAACACAGCAAACTGTTTCACGGCTGAAATAGAAAAGCGGTGGTACTCACCCAGGCGGCCCTATATATAGACCTACCACCTAAACCTTGTGGTCAAATGCTCAGCCTATCAAAAAAAAATGTTAATTATAGTGTAATGACACTAGTTGTTGAACTTGCTTAATTTGCACAAGATAAAGAATATTAGACGTTTCTTTCTCCAATCCTCCTTTCAATTTTTTTGGGTCGTTACCTATTTCTTATTATATTTGCCATGTGATGCCGGCAGAGTAGAAAAGCATCAGCCCATATCCCAATAGATGTCGTAGAAGGTGACTAATTTATCAGCAAAGGGGTATTGATCACCTTATACGCCATCCACCGATCCGCAGTAGGCAAGCGTGGTGGACTATTGCTTAAACCTCCTTCGATGACAAGGAGAGTCCTTGTGTCCCAGCAGTGCGTCGAATTATAAAGGCTGTTAAGATGAGTACCTATATCTTGCTATCAACATACAGTTGTAGATTTTTACGGTCGGACGCCTGCGCCTGATACCAACCGTCACTGGAGAAAATCTGGGATCAGAGTCGCTATTTCTGGCTTTTGACGCCACTTTTCGACTAGGCAGACTTAAAACATATCCTACCGACACTCAGGTACAGTCGATAAACTTTAAAGTAATACAAACAAACTAAGAGCAAAGACAACTAACATTGATTGTATTGCGAAACTCAATCTGTTTATTGGAATACATTTCTTAGGTGCCATTCGACTGAAATCGGAGTATTTGGGACGTACGTGATAATTGGCAACATTGCTCTCGGGCCCGGGATACAGAACCTTCAGAGCTGATAAGATCAAGCCTTGAGCAACATTCCTTTGGACGGCTGCCATATCGCTATCACATGGAACGCCCAGAGAAATAGTATGTGGCGTGTGTATTGGATTTTCATTTTCATTGGACGTGAGTAATGTTAATACGAATACTAATTTTAGTAGTACATATTCGGTTATTATCTTTGGAATTGTTATCTTTGTCATATTGTACGTTATTTGAACTTGATATTTCTAAGGTTTTTACTTTCTCGTATACTTACGTAGTAAATATAGAGCAGAGATTATCAAACTTATTTCTTTTACCGCCCCCTTTGAAAATCAATTATTTTTCAGCGCCCCCAATTTTTAATACACTTATATTTACGCGTATTATATTTACGCGTTTGTAAACGCAAAAATAAAATTATTCCATAGTGTAAGGTAGTTTCATCTTAGCTGGGCGTCAAATATTTGCAAAAATATTTCGTTCGGGTCTTGGAAGTGCAAATTTCAAAGATTTGATGAAACGATGTTTACCATAAAAACATAAGCACCAAGCACTGACAAATTTCGACAGCGAAAAGCAGTGCCTCGGTGGCGAAATTGGTCAACGCATCCACCCGGATTGTGGAAGGTGCGGGTTCGAGTCCCGCCTGAGGCAAGTCGATTTTTTTCAGTGCATTTTTCTAGTATTATATTTACGCGTTTGTAAACGCAAAAATAAAATTATTCCACACTTCTTAAACTTAAAAACCACTATTTTATTACTTTAATTACACAAACATACACAAACTCGTATCTCTTTCGAGGCTCAATCGTACCAAGTTAGGACAGTATCGATGAACCAGCCGATTGCTTCCGCATTGCACCAATAGCGCTATTTAACAAAATCTTGTAATAACTTGATTGCGTACGGCGTACGGGCTATCCTACGAAATCTATGTTAAGTATTTTTAGCCTTAATACCATCATACAGGGCAGAAATATAATTCTAATAATTCGATATTGAGTAGTAAGTAGGTTTCAATTATAATGAATTTTAAAATATAAAGTAAATGAAATTACAAATCATCCATCGCCCCCCTAAACTACGCCAACGCCCCCCATTTTTTTCTAGGTCCCATAACGCCCCCCCTATAGGTCTCCAACGCCCACAAGGGGGCGTTATCGCCCACTTTGAGAAAGACTGATATAGAGGAAGTCTTGTCTAATCTAATCGACAAAAAATTCGACCTCGAGATTTTGACGGATTTACATCATTTAGACCTCCCTGAGACCAAAAATACCGTTTTTGGAATTAATTTTGTCTGTGTGTCTGTATGTCTGTGTGTCTTTGCGTTAACACGATAACTCGAGTATGCTTTAACTTATTGCAACCAAATTTAACATACATGTATGACATCAAAATATAAGGTTTCTCTCAACTTTTGAGTCGTCGATCACGAAAGTTAAGCAATCAATTGCGCGGTCGGTACTCGGATGGGTGACCAAAATATAACAAGCATGTATGACATAAAAATATAAGGTTTCTATCAACTTTTGAGTCGTTTCCGGTATACGAGAAAGTCAAGGGGTGACCACTCCAGATTTTTTTAATGTTATTTGGTTGGCAGACAAGCGTACGGCCTGCCTGGTGGTAAGCAGTCACCGTAGCCTATAGACGCTAGCAACACTGACGTGACACTCGCGTGCTGCCAACCCTAGCCCCTTTCCTACCCCGTGGATCTCTGGCGTCCTTACTCACCAACAGAAACACAACACTACAAAAATGTAGTGTTATTTGACTGTTGTCTTCTGTAAGGTGAAGCTCCTACCCCAGTTCGGGCTGCTCCAAATTCAAGCGACTAGTTGTTCGGTGGGGACTTTATATGAGCTGTTAATGATGATGATGAATAGATCTTCTTCTTTAGTGGTTAATCTAGCAGAGGTAAGGAAAAAAATATCAAAATAACTTTGAAGGCATGTCTAATTTTGAAAATGGAAAACGAATAGATATTTTTTATTCATTAAAATATATTCAAATGTATCGTATGATATAAAAATGAATCTCTGAATGTGTTGCTAAGCGCAAATTTTGAGAGCAGCTGAACCGATTTTGCTAATTCTTTTTTAATAATATTCCTTGAAGTACGAGGATGATTGGTGGAAAATTACAAAAAAATAATAAAAAAATAATGTAATTATTGGCTTATTAACTTTCCTTTTTCTGCTATTCGGGGCTCTTTCTATTTCACATTGCCGGCAATTCTCAATATCTTTGTTGCAAACCATAATGTGCAATAAGTTAGTAAAGGCGATATTTTACAAGACCATTATGGTCCCGTCGGGTACGCAATTAAGTGTAGAGGAGAAGAGGACGCATTTCTTATGGAATAGGTATAGTTGAGTGCATAACAAATATAAATAAAAAAGCTATATAACAAATTACTATCCTCATAAGTAAAATCTTACGAGTTTTGGAAGAACTGTTCTCTTTGGTTCTTGTGCCGAATCCTTTCGAGATTAATCTTACGCATTAAAAACAAATACAACTGTAGAAGACAAATAATAATTTCTTACAACTATTTTTTATCAAAATTCTCGTTATCAAACTTTTATCTCTCTGGACACCTAGCGCCTCAAAATGTTTAACTTTATTTTTCTGCCTGTCAATACTTTTAACGATAATTCAGTTTGGGGACCGTTAGTTCGTAAGTTTGTCTAAAATAAATTTTCGTCTTTGCTAGTTATTTGTATTTACTTACAAATTGATGCCCACAGTACAAATTCAGTAATAACGAGCTTTTTTCTTCTTAAAATACACGTGGAATATTTTGGCCTTTGCCCAGCCAGTGCTGAATGGTTAACTGAAATACGGCTTGACGATGAACGTTTCGCAGAAATGTGCCATACTGCTTTGTTATCTCGCTTATTAATTATAGGCCCAGGCTTAAACAAGTGGCAATTGTGCCATACTGCTCTCCTATATACAGTGTCTTAACTTTCGCTACCAACTTACTTAGAGCTATGATTGGTCACGTGATTAAACGACGCTTAGTCAATCCCATACACTTTGTATTTATCAAACTTCGTTGCCGTTTTTAATTTGCTTCTTTGTCTAGGTCTAATAATGTACCCAACTACGCTAAGTGGAGTCTTTATAACTAACTTTAGACTTTTAGTTGAAAAGTTTATCGGAGAAGTTAATAGCGACACTGCTTTGTCGTGTTGATAATGAAGATGTTTTGCTCATGTTCTAAAGGCTGGACGTTTGAACACAATACGCTTGATGGAAAGTGGTGATGAGGCCTAAAGTGGTACACGCTCTCCTAGAAGATGTTTGTACATTCTGGCCTTGAAGATGTCCAGATTATACTAGTGCGGGAAAATCAGACCTCGGCAACGAGTTCCACTCCTTAGTTACCGACGATCTATGTAGTAAAGGTCGAGGACGCTGGACGCGGGCAGCGCAAAATGATCGGGTTAGAGATCCTTTAGGCAGGCCTAAGTCCAACAGTGGACGTTTCTCGGCTGATAATGTTGAATGAGCCCAAAAACCTTACCTGTCATTTCGTGAGGATTTGGGGATACTGCAAATTTTAGTTGGTACTGTAGTATCAGGGATATTATCAAAGTTACAGCATATCAAATTTTTAATTGAAAAGATCTTGAAGTTACTCAAATCCCTTAATTAACCTTAGAAGCGCCGATGATCTTCTAATGGCTTGAGAGATATTCTTGAGTCAAAGCTAAGAACAATCCTGATCACGTTACCCTTCAAATAAAAAAAAAGTCAAGATTCGCTGCCATTGCTACGAGCATACCTGTTCCCTTCTTAAACCCCTGTGTCATTTAAAAGAGGCGTGAAGAAGCACCTTGCAGGTAAGGTGAGGGTACCTACTTAGCGATCTTTGCATTTGGACACAACTTCTAGTTAACCCGGACCGCTGAGATTATTTTGAGTAACATTTGTCTTGGTGGCTTTACTTGTTTTGTTTATGTAAGATTGTTATTTTTTTTATATTTAATATTTAGATAGATATTAAGGTTTGGTGCCCTTTTAGTGTAGGCGACAGGATGGCAATCGTTCACTATTTTAGGGTACTGTATGGCCCAAACTGCCAGATGTGGGTTTTTATGTAACCGAATGTTACCCCTCTGCTCGATCCCTTTTGAGATTGTGAGTGTGATTGTATGATTCTACTTATCAACAGGTGGAATGGATTCATTTGCTAGATCCTTTTATAACAAAAAAATCGGGAGTGGTTTCCCCTTGACTTTCTCGTATACTGGAAACGACTCAAAGGTTGATAGAAACCTTATATTTTGATGTCATACATGCATTTTCAATTTCGGTCACCCATCCGAGTACCGACCGCGCACTTGGTTGTTAACTTTCCTGATCGACGGCTCAAAAGTTGATAGAAGCCTTATATTTTGGTGCCATACACGCTCTTTCTTTGTTCTGTGCATACACGCATGTTAAATTTGGTTGCAATAAGTTAAAGCATGCTCAAGTTATCGTGCTAATGCACAGACACACAGGTGTGTGTCTGTCCAAAAATACCGTTTTTGGAATTATGTCTGTGTGAGTGTGCACACTCACACAGACATAATTCCAAAAACGGTATTTTTGGACCCAGGGAGGTCCAATACGAGTAAATCCGTCAAAATCTTGATGTAGAATTGTTTGACGATTACAAGACTTCCTCTATACTACTTATACGAAAAAGTAAAAATAGACACCTCAAGCTTTTGACACCCCGCTTTTTTTGTAGGAGATTTAGAAGGTAGTTTTGATGTCAAGTCTTCCTTAATACTCAAGATAGGCACATTCTACACGACCAAGACTAGCCAATAATACCTACTAGTTATATACTTATGTTCATCATAATTTGTTTATCAACTAAATCAATTAGCAGTGATCTCGAGCTCGTCTGTTCTCAGGAAAGCACGTAAAGGTGAAGGTGCCATTTGTTATCGCAATCTTGAATCCCCAACAATTTAAATTAGACAGTGTCCTAGATTTCGACCTAATCTCTTTAAATGTTCTACGAGGGACGAAGTTTGCTTAGCAGATAAGCAAAGTGGTCACCGAATGACTTCGGTTCTTAAATGCTGTTATTGTAAATTATAAAATCAGTGAACTTCGGGTATTTTAATCAAGTTTAATTTTTTGTTGTCGTCACCAATGACGCAAGACCTCCAGGTCGTGGGATGTCCGGAAAAGGCGAGTGCAAGCAGGATGTACCGAAGTACGTTTTTCAATGTAAAAAAAAGGAACTATTTTGTATGATAAACGCGATCAGCGCCTCTAGTGGAAAGAAACGCTAATCATTCGATTAACGCAACTAAAATAGTTACTCAGTGAATTCACTGCAGCTAATTTTTTCACTAAAAAAACTTACACTCGGGGGATCTACGGTGAAATATCCGCGATCACGGATCGAGCTGCCCTTATTGTGCCTCAGTAGGTAGTGGGGACACTCTTCTACCCTGTCCCATATACCCCTGCACCTGGTATCGTGCTGCAGAAATTATGCGTGAATGCATTCTCTTCGTATAAATAAAGGATCAACCAAAGAAATTAGGATAATTCGTTGGGATCAACGAAGTAAAACACAGGCATATTTTTTCCAATAAAACGCAGTCCTTTGTATTTGATTCCGACTTTCCTTGGTGACTGAGCTCTCGTTACTAGGTATAATATGATTTCATACCAGATAGATGTATTAGTTATAAGATTATATGTAGGTATATTATATATATAGGTTTGTTCGGTATCCAGTATATTAGTTCCTAATGATACCTGATTACGGCTAGGTAATTGGTTTGATTGTAATATATTATTTCCTTATTTTTGTACTTATTAAAGATAGAGGTCATTAGCCTTACTGTGTGTTGTGAAGGAACCTGTAATCTTTTAGCGTTAAATTTACAGGAAGTTCATTCATAACTCAGCTATGGATTTCAGTCGCGTAACAGGTGTTACATTACTCCCAGCCATCACCGTATGCTCTGTAGTAATATGTATAAATTAGAGATTTGAACCCGTATTACAGAATGACACTCAGAAGTCAAGCATGTCTTGAGAATCGTTTGTCACTTTCTATCACGCACAAAGTGATAGAGACGTAGGACGCTCAAGTCGGCGTTCATTCTTGAAACTCATTCTATAATACGAGCATTAGATTAGGTTAGATAGATCTTCTCTACCATTTGGATGAAGTGTCACGTAATATAATCCCAAAAGGGTGGAGTATATAACTTTAGTACATATTATTTAATTTTTTTAATAAATAATATTTCACACATTCCCCTTACTTTTTAGGTATTTTATTCAATCCCTAGACAGTATTGTATAGACTACGGTATTATTCCCAACACCGGTGATATAAACATATTATTATGTGTAAAACAAAATTAATTTATATTTAAACAGGCGTTTGTAGAAATAAGCAACAACAAACATTCTTGTCTGGAAAATATGAAAATCATTTGCGACACCCCCAATGACCAACAAACTTTCCTTTCACAATCTCGTCTCTAAAAATAACCCCGAGAATTTAACTTTTGCCACAAAATTCGTTAGCTTGTTACCTGAAGTTTCGAAACAACGTTTTCTTCGCAATAAACTCCGAAGCCATTTTCTGTTGCAGTGAACCGCTTTGTATCAGGTGACCCTGATGATAAAAACTTTACAGTCTTTAGAAACGGCACAGAAAAATATGCAGGAGATAGAAAACAACATGTTTCGAACATTCATAATGGACGTAGGTAAGTAGATTAAATTTAAGATCTCAAAGACTTAAGACGTTCAAAAATCGAAATTAAATCGCTCTTCATTGAAATAGACTTTATAACGTTGAAAATTCTCCCACTGCTTCAGAAGAAATAATAAATAATCTTGTCCACAGATCTTATTAAATAATTTAATATCCATTTGTATACAAGTTCTCTGTATTATTTTTCTTCTCTTTCCACTTCACGAATAACTGATATTTAAAAAAAAAAATTATAGAAAAGGCTCCGTACAATTTCATTCTGATCACATAAATATGCAACGCCACAAAATAAAGCTTGATTCAATTTTATTTGTACAAAAGTTATTGTGAACGAGTCAAAAAAACGCTAGTGAAATATGTATTTTAACGTTTTCAATACCAGCGAATTTGTATTAAATATGTAAATGGAGGACATGAGCGAATTGATTTTATGTTATTAACTATATTTTAAGTGGCAAGCAGCGTACAACTAAGGTTGCTTACTCGCTACCAACCCTGGCCAAATCACCCTATCCCATAAATCTCTGGAAACCTTTTTACTTGACTGTGGTATTCTTTGAGGTAAGCCATGTGATGATGAGTAGAATAGCATATCCCCATATCCTCCAAAGGGTGTCGAAGAAGGCGACTAATGGATCAGAAAACTGGTATTGATCACCTTATACTCCGTCCACCAATCCGCATTGGGTGACTACTGCCTAAACCTCCTTCGATAACAATGGCATGTGTCCCAGCAGTGGGTTGATTTATAAAGGCTGTTACGATGATGATTCTATGAGGTGAAGAAACTTCCCAAGAAGTCCGTTTTGCTTTACCTATCTTTATTTTGTAATTATAAATATTCTTCAGCAAGAGAAACGTTTATTTAGAAATATTTTTCTTTATTTATACTATTATTTCTCCTATTTATTTACTCAAAACGAAAGGCATATACTCGAATTTTCATTTCGAAATCTGTGAAACCTGTTTCATACCACACGCTACGCGTACGGAAATTCCTGGTCCGGCGGTGACATAAAATTTTGTACTTCCCTCGGTCGTTAAGCATCAGGTCTTATATTATTATATAACATATATTGCCACGTCTATTAGGCTACGGTGGTTGGTTACCATCGGACAGTCGTATTACGTTGTTTTCTAATACGTATCATGAAAAATGAGCACAGTAATAAACTAGAATCTTAGTTCAATTTTGTTTATGATTTGAATGTTCTGCACGGCTTCCTCGACGATATTATTACATATAAATAATCGAGAAATTAAATATCGGCGGAAAATAATTGTAGTAGGTACATACATAACTTATTAATTGAATTTAAAACGGTATAAATCTAAAACCTAAAAAGAAAAGTTCTGTCTCACTGACTGCCTGCCAACACCCAGCCCATACCCTTTGTCCTAGATAGATGAAATTTTGTACAGAGGTTCCTTTTATTATGTAGGCAAGGGATTAGGCCGGATTTTTCTAAATTCAACTTCTAAGGGGGTAAAATAGGGAATGTCAGTAACTTTTCTGTTAAAAAATAATAATGACGTATTTAAGGATTTCTCGAAATTCAACCCCTAAGGGGATAAAATAGTAATTTTTATTTTGAAATACATAAAAATTGGTAAATGGCCTTTCTATAAGGGTTTTAAAAGGAGAAACTGACTGACTGATATAATAACAACGCACGGCCCAAGCCGCTTGGTCTAGAGATTCCAAATTTGACACGTAGGTTTTTAACGAAGTCTAAGAATAGATTTTTCATAATGCACTCCTGATGGTGGTAAAACGGGATCAAAACTTTGTATGGGGAAACAATTTTTTTAGACTATTTTATTTGAAACTTCACAAAAGTAGTTTTACCGATAAATAATGTACCTAAGCAAGTAGTTCAGCGTTTTACAGAATTCAACCCCAAAAAAAGAGGAAGTAAGCTAAGGTAAAAACCAATATGAGTGTTTCGTGATTATTGAAGATAGAACCATAAAAATTTGAATTGAGGCACTCGATAAGGAATGGATAATTATTATTTCTAGCGTTTTCGAAATTTCGACCCACATGAATAGGACGAAATAGGAGTTGAAAGTTCGTATGGAAGTCCAGACAAATCTGTCTATGTTTGCTATACGTATATTTATTGGAAATATGTGTAAGAGTAGTAAAAAATTAAGTACCTAGCAAACAAAAATTAAAATTGTGCCGTCGAAGTTGCGGGCAAAAGCTAGATTTTAATAAACAAGAAAGGTTGCTCATTAATTATGCTTCGAAAACTGCAGTGAGACGTGTCAAAGGAACTGGATACTTGGAATGTGCTAAAAATATCTTGGTTCTAAGGATGTTTTGTCAGAATATTTAAAGAGGAAAAGTTTGTCTAATTGCTGCCTACAGGTTTAATTTGGATAGGAGTATCGATTTATTAATAAGGCGGAAGAACTCTATATTTTTTAAGACTTTTACGATTGTATATTTATTTAAGTTTATTATTTTAAATACCAACTGGTCCATTCGGGGAGGCCTATTTTTAACGAAAAGTGTATATATTTAATCATTCTGCAAAACGTCATCGTAAAATGACGATTGTTTTTCTGCTTACTAAGCTATAGATCAAGCGTTTGAAAATGTTTCTATTTATTCCTATTAACTTTCGCGCTGTACCTTTCTTTCAATATCTAACATAAGCTAGACTCTCTTTTCCTTTTCCAAAAGTTAGCAACTTCAAACAACAATCTAGATGTTTTTCCGACAAAAAGTGCTTAGCGGCAGTTTTATGAACATTATTTAAGTCTAAATATCCGGTTTGTTATTTTGATTTGAAAACAAACTACAAGGAAAATAAAGCATTTTATTTATAAACAATCTTATCGCCAGTTATTTTTATTATACAACCTTCTTTGTGTTAAATTCAACCCGGGCAACGTGTATCTTTTTCTTATCAATTTAATTTTGTTTTTTTAACTAAAAAGCAAGGTGCCGTAGACTTAATTCATCTGAGCTAATAACCTAAGTGAATTAAGTATACTACTTGGATGACTTAATTCACATGTGTTATATTTCAGTATATTTAATGCACCTAAGTGAATTAAGTATAGTTAATGCACCTAAGTGAATTAAGTATACTTAATTCACATGTGTTATATTTCAGTATAGGTAATCCACCTAGGTTAGTTCACATGTAGGGGGTGCTATGTTCTGAGACCTCCCTGCGGTGCACCCTAGGCAACGTCTGGTGCCTCCACAGACGGCTGACATCGGAACGGAAGGGTCCTTTTCAGGGCCAGCGGACCTTTGGGTCATGGGTTGGCCGGCCGATAGGCTGGTGGGCCGCCTTGAGCCCCTTGTACCTCGAGTCCCACATACCCCTGCAGTTGCATCGTACTGCAGGGATGATGCGTAAATGCATTTGACCTCTCCGATAAAAAAAAAGTTTAATTCACATGTACTATATTTCAGTACTTATAGTTAATGCAAAAAAAATACAATAAAAAAAAATAAAAAACAAATGTTAATTGAAAATTTTAGTATGTATTACTTAAAATTTATTTATTTATGAATTTGAATGATGAAATTCACGTGAATAAACTTTACTGAAATAAAATACAGGTGAATTAAATGTACTAATAGGTAGACTTAATTCACCTAAGTGAACAGGTGAATTAAGTCACCCAAGTATACTAGTATACTTAATTCACCTAGGTGAATTAAGTATACTAGTATACTTAATTCACCTAGGTGAATTAGCTCAGGTGAATTAAGTCTACGGCACCAAAAGAATGCGGAAAAATCAAATCTTTTATTTTTCCTCAAGTCTGTATTGTTAGTTTTCAGACTTATGTTTAGTTAGACAATAATACTAAAGCTACTTATTTACTACAGGCAACGGATAGACTTATCTCAGTTTATGCAAGTCAAAACTGCCGCAGCAAAGGGCGAGGTCGGTCCGAAGAGAGGAAAGCATTATGATCCTTCCCTGGGCTTCGAGCCGTACTGGGCTGACGGTGACTGGACTTTTAAGTGGTTTTATGACATGTTGGCGAAGAATTTAAGTTCTTCCTTCTGTGATATAAAGTGTTCGCAAGTATACACGAGGTAAGTTACAATTCGTCTACATAATGTGATGGATTTCTCCAGGAAAGTCGTAGAAAAGATTCTGGGAGTTCTTTTTTTAAATAAAGAAGTTTAGCAAATTCCTAGTGGTGAGAGTAAATAAATAAAACAAAAAGATAGCTAGTTTATCTTTACTAGGTGAAAAAACCCATATGTAGGGTCGTCTGGGTAGGTACCACCGCCTTTCTTATTTCTGCCGTGAAGCAGTTTGCTGTGTTTCGGATTGAAGGGAAAGGTAGTCAGTGTAATTATTGGGCATGGATGGCATATCATCTTAGTCCCCAGGATGGCAAACGCACTTGCGGTGTTAAGTGATTTACACTTAATATTACAAGTGTCTTTAAAACTACGCTTCTTACAAAAATTTTGTCAATAGTTAAATTATAACGGATGTAAAAGACATGAGCAGTCAAACGAAAACCATGTATTCTGCTCACCATCATAACATTTTTCTTCCTTTAGACTATACCTGGTAAATTGATAGTTACGATTTTATTGAAGATCAAAATCATATTTTCTTTTTTTCATATTTTTATGAAAACATATTCTAAACATTATTTCTTATTTATTGTCCAAAGAAACATTATCATTTGTTTTAGTATTTCATAACAAAAATGGCTTCAAAACGTTAGTGTTTAATGTAGCTCACTCGATGTGCACGGACACAAACGAACTGGGCCGCCGTCTGGCAAAAATATCACGGTTTTGCGAGTTGCGTGCGAGTTGTGCGCTTTACGTTGTGCAGTACAATTTGCAATATTTTTTAACACTAAAAAATAAAAATCATTTCCCAGCAATTATTTTTTGAAATGTGTCTTATTTTGATGTATAGAATACATGGTTCTCGTTTGACTGTTCATGTCTTTTACACCCTATATTTCTTTTGTTAAATTC
Organism: Elophila nymphaeata; assembly: GCA_955850985.1. Lineage (NCBI taxonomy): Eukaryota > Metazoa > Arthropoda > Insecta > Lepidoptera > Crambidae > Elophila > Elophila nymphaeata. The sequence goes on along the minus strand of OY039066.1, from coordinate 22,075,580 downwards.
TGAAAAAAAAAATGAAATAAATAGTAATTACTATGTATAATTATTTAAAGTTAAAGGTAAAGTACTGTCCTTGCGAAGCCGGGGCGAGTCAAGCGCAAGATTAAAAATCCATTTTCATATCAACATTAATGTTGATGAAAACCGCATTGAAATCTGTTGTGTAGTTTAATACAGAAAGAGCGACTTTTTATATTATGTATAGATGAAGATTTAATGATTATTAAATTGTCAGTAAACGTCAAAAGTTAACGTCAAATATCAATGCGGATGTAATAAATGGGTGAATGTCAACGAGTGGGGCACGGAACTAAAATGTCGATTGGCGTCTAATTGAATACTAATTTAATAGAGGTGCATTTTTGATATTATGTGCTGCATGGCAATGACTAACAAACAGGTCGCACCGATTACGCAAGAGTTGATGCGCTTAGTAACAAATATCTATGCTACATGATTATAATAAAATTAAACTGTAGTATACATGTTGTCACTACAAATAAAAAAATGCGTTTTTTCCGGCTCGAAGGACCAAAAAATATAAATGTGATTAAATTGTCAATTTAATAAAATTAAACTGCTTTGTACAAAATACTTACTACGTATTGTTCTTCTTTCAGATACGGAGTTATATGTGGAAGGAATAAGCGTTTTCAATCTGAGACTTTTGACGATTATTGCGCTTTAATGCAAAAAGAGTGCGACGCTAAGGAAGGTTCGTTTAGTAGTTGCTAACTGGCTCTTAAAGATTCATCTATCTCAGAAATACTTTGGTGAATCCTTTGTCAAGGGAAAGTCTGCAAACGATTGCTCATACTATTGTGGTTCCAGCCTTCTTTCTAATTGGTGGTAAGCGGTCTGTGAAATGATTGTGGTTGATACTACAGGCTTAACCAAAAAGAACGCGTAATTACAGCGCCTAGTCCTAGCGTCGCGTCAGAGTGTTGAGAACTGCTGCGCAAGTGCTGAACCAACGCTCTCGAGACAGTAAGACACTGCCACAGTCAGGTCATAGGTTGCTATCGTAAAGACAGGTCCAGATATGATCATTTGCCCGATCCGATCAGCGTATCCGTATCAGCGTATCATGTATCAAGTCCCTTATTAAGTTGTGGACGCCTCGATTTGCTCCGTATAACAATCGTATGAAACCGACATGACGTGGGACGGGCCGTATCATAACGGCGTATCAAGATCGCGTATCATCACCCGTCCACATATGCGATCATGATACGCGTCGGCGATACGGATACGCTGATCGGATGGAGCAAATGATACATATCTGGAACCGGCTTTAGATCATTTAGAGACAGAGAATAAAATAGCAAAATATAATCAAAAACTTACACTTAAACTTTATTTACGCACAAATCTACTCATCCACACAATACATGACACACACATACATACATAAAGAAATTATCATTATAAAACGACAAATAAAGTAATGTCTTATTTAAGGTAAAAAATAATAAAAATTGTTATTCCTTCAAAATTTAAATGGTCCGTAGTAAAAATTTTCAATGCAGTGTGTCTGGCGCGGCTGAGACCTGGTGTTCCAAGACACAGGATTTTCCTAGTTTGGGCACCAGTCTCCCGTATCTTTCTATATAAAGTAGAAAATGTACCAACTTTTATTTATTGTCGTAGCAATATTAATTATTCTTAGGTTCATTTTATGTATGGGAGGTATCTAGTTAGTGCTCTAATCACGTGCTAAGTACGCCTTCGTTTTGGCGAAGCCTAACTTATGTGACACGCATCGTCCTTATCCTGACTCCAGGTTGGATGGTACTCTATCGTGGGAAATGCCGGAAACCCATCAAATTGCTGTACCCCAGCCTACCGTCCAGTATCTCCACTCAGATCCAATCTATGGCTACTTATTACATCGACAGCTTTAAGGAGCGCCATCCTAATCTTTAGGTCTAGAGGTAACAACATTTTTTTTATACTACAAGATGGCAAACAAGCTTGCGGCCCACCTGGTGTAAAGTGGTTACTGTCGCCTATAGACACTTGCAATAAGGGTAAATCACTTAACACTGCAAGTGCGTTGCCATCCTGGGGACTAAGATGATATGTTTTCTATGCCAAGTAATTACACTGGCTACCTTTCCCTTCAATCCGAAGCAGAGCGAAGTGTTTCACGGCAGAAATAAGAAAGGCGGTACCTACCCAGACAACCCTTGTTTGTGACGTGAAAGTGATTTTTACAATGATTTATGAAATTATACTCTTTTAATATACATCCTATATTATAGTACATATAATGCATGACATAACGATATTATAACGTTCTTAAAAATGCAATCAGTTATTTTTTATATTATTTGAAAAATGGTCTAGATCCGAGCTCGCGGCCATTTTTTGTTCGTACTCCACGGGTCTTCCCAGCTAGTGGACCTATTGCTCTGCGAGGAATGTACCTATTGCTCTGCAAGTCTGTGTGTGCGTGCATGGAGTCACATAGACATGTGTAACTAATAAAAATACAGCGAAAGAAATAATATTGGTAGATACTTCGATTAATGCACGCTCTTAAATAAGATCCTTTCTTGATATGGTCGGTCAGTTCAAACATTCATAATTAGAATGAAATTAAAATTGAAACCCCATTAAACCCCAGTAAAATAATAACTACAAAAACCTAGAATACTGAGTTATTTTTTTTGTATAAAATCCATAATACCCGGGCATCATACCGTGCTACTGAGATGATTTTGAGTGTAACATTTGTCCTGATTGTAAGCTTTTGCGTTGCATTCTTTACTGAAGGATTGTTACTTTTATTCTGTTTTAATTCATGGCCTCACGACGCATTAAACGTACGCATTTTGCCAATGTCAAGTGAAATTGTAACGAAAGTAACAAAAATTGTACGGTTGATTTGGGTTAAAAATGGAGTCTCTCAACACGTGTTTTTACAACAAGAACTCGGGAGAAAACTCGATTGTTACTTTTGGGTGTGGTGTACCTTTTATGTAGACGACAGGATGGCAACCTGTCACTATTTGGAGGCAGCGGATGACCCATACTGCCAGATATGGCTTTATGTGTAACAAGTTACCTAAGGCTCTGCTCAACCCCTAATGAGATTACGAGTGTGAGCGTAGGTATGTTTGTATAAAATCCATCACACATCCATTTTAATTATTTTTGTGATAACCTTAGCGGGCGGTTTATCTCTCGAACTAGCTGTCTTCGCATTTAGACTCTACTTCTGCAAACCATCAGGTTTTACCTGGAGACATTTGGTCGACCTTTTAAAAAAAAACATTACTGATGTTTTAAAATTTTGTATCTATTTTTGACGTGACAACGTCTTATAATTCGACAGAGCCGGCTGCACGCACGAAAAAACATGACGCATGCGGCGTTACCTCGTGTCAGGCCGGCAAAACAAATGAAATTAAATTTTTCTTTTGAAAAATGCTACCATTCCATCAGTATTTTCTTAAGACGTTGTCACGTTCAACTATCGTCAGTAAACCGACTTTACAGACAACCAATTTTTTAACATTCATGAATTGCAATACGTTAACGTTATAAATTTGACTTATTCGGAATTACTTTTCCTCCATGTTGATTTTTTAATTGTTCCAGATTGGTATATGGCGTATCGGGGGAAATGTCTTGCTCCGTTATACCCGCAAATATCTCCAATACCAGAGTACCAACAATATTAAATACTATAAATTTTTCAATCTTTTCTTTGCATACACATAATTCTTACTAGTTGCCGCCGTTTAGTGAGCTTTAAGGGTCGACTCTTTTAGGGGTCATCCATAAATTACGTCACACGTTAAAGGGGGGGGGAGGGTATCACCAGAATGTGACATTGTGTGACACGGGGTAGGGTGGGGGGGGGGGGGGGGGGGGGGGGTCAAAAGCTTTGTGACGTTACATGTTAAAATTTAAAGTACTAAAACGCGAAATTTATGTGAATAAAAAAATTTAAGAATTTTCGAACTTGATTTATATTTTTAATACTTTAGCACTCTCGCTACGAGATTATCTGTCTTGCAATAACAATCAACTTCTAGAGCGAAAATAAGAAAAAAAAGAATAAATTAAAATAACTGTTTTCTTTTGATTATTTCTAATAGTAGAAGATCCGAACCTAAATCGACCTTCACCGAGCTGATAATAGAATGAAACATATTTTATTATTAATTTAGTATATCAGAAAATATATTAAAAATGGGTTGTCTAAAAAAATCCTGGACAGACTATTTTTGATTATTTTTTGAAAAATGATTTTTAATAAAATATTGCAACATCAAGATAATAAGAAAATTTTGTCCTGACTGATAGTAGAAACCGTATAGAATGTGCAGCCATTGGGTTGTCTATTATTTACCTGCGCGAACTACTGGGTTGTCAGGTATGAACAGGTATGTCGATATCAGTTACTTTCACTCGATTGGATAATAGAAAAAAATTTATATCATCATAAGCGCGCGACAAAATTTTCTTATATCTTGATGTTGGAATATTTTATTAAAAATCATTTTTCAAAAAATAATTAAAAATAGTCTGTCCAGGATTTTTTTAGACAACCCTTTTTTAATATATTTTCTAATATACTAAATTAATAATAAAATATGTTTCATTCTATTATCAGCTCGGTGAAGGTCGATTTAGGTTCGGATCTTAGACTATAAATACATGCATAAAATTAAAAAATGTGTGACGTCACATCAGGGGGGAGGGGTTCTAAAAATGTGACAACCTGTGACAAGGACGGGGGGAGGGGTTAAAAAGTCCTAAAATTCGTGTGACGTAATTTATGGATGGCCCCTTATTCAATCATATTTATTGTACGTGTAAACAAACCTTCACAGCCCTTTTTCTAAGTATTGCGCGTATGGAGGACTATGAGAGTTGGCATAGTAAAAGTTCACTATAGAGAAGTTAAAAAAAATATGTTTGTCTAATTTGTGTTCGACAAAAATATTTTTCTGCACTTCTTAAAAAATATGGGTATGAAGGTTTGTTTTCACGTACCTACTATTATATTATAAACTTTCATTATCCTATATAATGAAAGTCTATAATATAATACTAGGTACGTGAATTTTTCAAGTGGGCCTTCACGGCCACATCCTAAACCATAAAGAATATCGAAAAATTCTCAAAGGTGTCTCGTACCCGATTTTGATGAAAACAAAAACTGCATCATTGGATTTTTGAAAAAAACAATAATTCTAGCCAGGAATCGAACCCAATGATTTTGAAAAAAAAACACAGCCTGTATTATTATCTACACCATTCGATAGTGTTGTTAATAAGGATCGATTTCTGGGAAGTAATGATATACGAGAAACTAATGAAAAATGTTAAATTTTAATAAAATATTTCTTGTTCCATCTTGGTTGAAGCAATAACCAAAGCGAGCAAAGCAGTTTTGTTTTCATCAAAATTGGGCTCGCGACTCCTTTGAGCATTTTTGATATTCTTTATAGTTTATCATTTGGCCCTTTCAAGTGGGCACTTAGATAAAACAAAGATAAAACACATTAGATAAAAAAGATTAATATTAATGGGATGCTACGCTAACACATTAATCAACCAGTGCGAGTATGGTGCCCGCAAACCGTGGCTCATTTAATATCTTGCCCCGCATGCCCTATTAATTGCACGCTTGAAGAGCTGTGGAACGCTGCTGATCCTGCAATTAGAGTGGCAGAATTTTGGGCGGAAAAAAATTAATGGACATTAGAATAAGAAGAAGAAGAACACATTAATAGTAATTCTGTTAGCCCCTCCAACGAAGCTAATGCGCTTGTGCTAGGACTGGGTAGATTATTGTTACTTGATAAATAAATAATTGAAATAAATATTTCAGTTTTGATTGACGATTAGCTATCAATTTCAATACTAAAAGTCTAGTTAAATTCAAATTCTATGTATTTAACTACTATTATTTAATATTGTCACAAGTTCAAGGGCAATTAATTCAATCTGTGTCTAGTCGGTTCGTCAATAGAGTTATGCCACTCGATTTGCGTTTTAATTGCCAAGTTTAAATTTAGGCTTTTGAATAATAGGTAGGTATTACTGAATCAACAAAACACATTGAAGCATTGTTATAAAATACTGAACGCATACTGAAAATGGGGGCGGGCGGTCGAGCTTAAATGAACATAGGCGAGGAACAATGTAGAATCTCCCATTTTAGACTCTCCCACAAACAGTCCACTCCGCTTGGTAATAAAAAATAACCTTGAACCTACTGATCACTCCCGACCACTAACATTTTTAGATAATAGGCTACTCGACCAGTGGTCGAGATTTTTATGGTCCAGTAGCATTTCATAATATGCCGCACATTTCATGATCTAGCCAAGTATACGATCGGGTCACGACATAATATACATTTCCTCATGAATGAGTGACTAGTTTTATGAAGTCTGAAATTTGGAATAGCAAGTTTATTTCTACCTCTTGTGTTTATATTGTGATAATCACTTTTTTCAAAAATTTATGTAATTTTTTATAGACAATCATAATGATGTCAATATGTATTGGGAAGCCGTCAAAATATGTACTATCGATTTCTTTAAATAAATCTCTACACGCGATCATAATTTCTAAATGGTGCGTTACAATTCAAAAGTAAAAAAAGAAGTAGCTGGTCTCTTAAAAAGTTTTCTATGTCTAATTCTATAAATTCACGCTTTTATATCAACAGAGACAGAGATCATATGTTTCCACTTGCTACGATCGTCACATTTTCTTTCGCTTCATCCACTCGCACCTCAGTACTCATACATGCTCGACGAATTCGACAACTTTTTACTTCACCCTTTTCTGATCTAATTTTATGTGTAGAGTAAAACAAAGTTCTTATATTGTTTCTACCTGGGCTATTGATACATTGAACAATTATTAAAGGCGTTAATTCCCGTTTTTACTCATGTTAACATGATTAACGCGAAAGTTTAAAAGTGATTTGTGTATGTAAAAATCTGAATTCTCTATCAATTAAACAAAACTGAGAAAATTTTCGATCAAGGTCACCTTTCAAACAGAAAGAAACTAAATTATTTTTTTCATCTTTATGTTCGCTACGATTCCACAGAGTGACACGCAGGCACACACATTAAACATTGTATAAACATACTGTTAGCATTGATAATAAAGAAGGGATTGCCAGTGACATACACACAGACAGATCTTACTAGGTGGTAAACCCATATGTAGGGTCGTCTGGGTAGGTACCACCGCCTTCCATATTTCTGCCGTGAAGCAGTTCGCTGTGTTTCGGATTGAAGGGAAAGGTAGCCAGTGTAATTACTGGGCATGGAAGGCATATCATCTTAGTCCCCAGAATGGCAAACATACTTGCGGTGTTAAGTGATTTACACTTAATATTGCAAGTGTCTATAGGCGGCGGTGACCACTTAACATCAGGTGGGCCGCAAGATTGTTTGCCATCTCGTAACAAAAAAAAAGACAGAGCGTAATCCAGATGAAGTTTAATATAAGTATTTTCCATTCTCCTTCCAAATTAATTATTAAGACAGTGTGGGGCGAGCTTTCAATGGAAATTATATTATAATCCTCCAGCTTCTCAGATTGATATTGCCTTAAGTTGTTAGGTAAAGTTATAAAAGAACCTACTTATATGAGAGGCTGCAAAGTTTTACTTTGTTATATTAATTATTTAAGAGCAAACTTTTCTATAGAAGCCTTAAGAAATATTAAATAAACAGGCGGCTATATTATATAAAAAATTTACTCTTGGTGTTCTTTTATTGTAGACTATAACTATGTGATTTAAAATATATTATTTTTATGTAGGTACTAAAAGTTGCAAATTGGAACTGTAATCAGCTCAATGGCATACATGACCGTACGCATGACGGTCTCATAATCGGTCGGAAATCTAAGTTAGTAATACATTTTGACTATAGAAAAATTGTTTATCACCACAATCCCCATAACTCACCAAACAATACGTATCAGTAACAGTTTTGAGATGTAAGTATATCTTTGAATTTAATACTTCATTGCAATTATATGTTTATAATAGGGTCTTACTAAGCACTCACTATTGGTAGATCGTAACACCCTCTTGTAAAGTACCTCCTAAAGTCAACTACTACTGGTGTAGTCCCTTGCCATAAAGTGGGTAATAAATCTTGCCTACTTAATTTTTCCACGCATTTCGTTTTACAATGGCAACACCGCGCGAGTGACATTGCTTGAAATTGTACTCTTCGCTCGCCACGCGCGTATCATTTAAAACGTTTTAACATCTTTCGCCGGTTATTATCTGTCTCTGGACGTTCTGGGAGACTAAGGCCCGTATTACAGTCCGTATTAATGTCTTGAGAATCGTTTGTCGCTTTCTATCAAGCACAAAGTGATAGAGACGTACGACGCTCAAGTCTGCGTTGATTCTTGAGACTCATTCTATAATACGTGCCTAAGAGTGTGGAGACATTCTGTGCCGTGCACTAATACTCGAGTGGAATCCCTAAAATACGAAGAAAGAAGGGACGTATCGCCGATCAAGCCGTACGCGCCTTCAACACGTGCCGAGTAAGCCTTCGGGAGGGTGCTGGTTATGGTTGGTGGCTCTTTATTACCTTTCGCTTTGGTTCTGATTCTTCATTCTCGATACAACCCACAATCCAAATTGTTTTTAAATCGAACAACAGCAGTATGGTTACAAAAGAAGAAGACCAAAATGAACTCACAGGAATATTTCTATTATGTACTAGCTGTGGCCGCGACTTCATTCGCGTGGATTTCCCGTTTATGCAATATTTTTCATTGTTGCTCAGCTCGACTCGTTTATTGAGTAAGGTTACAGAAAGACCAATAGGGTATTCCTGTAGCCCTCGTCGATTGATGGACTATCCAACACAAAAATATATATTTAATTTAAATCAGTAGTTCCTGAAATTAGCGCGTTTAACTAAACAAACAAACAAAACAAAGAACTTGGGTAAGGTGTCACACTTGACTATAAACGCGCTTCGTTAGTCGCGTTTTTGTGATGTAGTGTCTGATGCGCCTCTCCTGACTCTGCTAAGGAATATTGTAATTATTATTAATTTTAGTAATAAACTATACATCATAAGCAACACCCATTGTTTCACTGTGCACTCGCGGTCCCAAATTGCAATACCATTACTACCTATGTTAACACACAAGCCACATTATGTTAGTTAGAGGGGAGATGTTGTGCGCGATTCAAGGAGTTGCCAAGCTGACACAAATGGCCACAGAAGACTGTTTGGACAAGTCTGCCAAAACGCATTGCCACTGGACTGCAGTCGTCGGTAATGTGGCGGCCAGCGCCGCCACCGCATAGTACTCATAGATGGCGCTTTACAACAGTGTACATACAAGCGCGACAATCAGTATGGCAACCTGAATCGCGCAAACGAAGTTTCCTAAGGTGCTCGCTATATATAGAAGTTCCAACTACAGATAGTTGGACCGCGGTCCCCGGGCATACAACACCTTGCCTGGCGGAAGTACTTCCCTTTGGACTTCCTACAGTGGTGACCCTCGACAGAGCACGCAGCACTGAAAAAACCTCTGCCACGGAGCAACAGCAGCGCAGCCAGCAACCCCCACTCCTCATTCCTCATCACAACCAAGTCTCTCATCAGCAGTCCACAGCAAGCCAGCATCTCGCCTCAAGGTTCCATCGCAGCATCGTGACGACGCTTCCTGGTTCCTCGGCACACTCGACGGCATCATCCCGACCTGGTCATCGCAGCCCACGACTGGTGCATCATAGTGTTGGGCCCACTCACTCCGGCGTGGCAGCCTGCACCCAGCAGCTCGGACCCACCGTCAGCTCCACATCTGGACTCACTCAGACAGGGGCACACTCGCTGCAGCACAATTCATCCCACGCTCGTCTCGACTCACCGTAGACTGTGGGGCACCTGCAGCCACCTGGCACTTGCAAGCACTGACGCACGACTGCTGAGCACACATGAACTATCGACCTCCGGTCTCAGGGGGGGAGTGGTGTGGCGGCCAGCGCCGCCACCGCATAGTACTCATAGATGGCGCTTTACAACAGTGTACATACAAGCGCGACAATCAGTATGGCAACCTGAATCGCGCAAACGAAGTTTCCTAAGGTGCTCGCTATATATAGAAGTTCCAACTACAGATAGTTGGACCGCGGTCCCCGGGCATACAACACCTTGCCTGGCGGAAGTACTTCCCTTTGGACTTCCTACAGTAAGATGGAGTTACTTCTCAAAGGCAGGCGTTCCAAATCAGCGTGTCTATTCAGAGTATTTATCCTGTCGCATTTCACCACTTTTTCGAGGATACTTCAAAGGATGTCTTATTGTTCTATTGTTCTATTTTCTCGGAATTCATTATGTTTCTCTCGAGTATTTTACTGTAAAGTTTAAGCTAGAAAATCATTTTACCGTTCCGTTTAATTGAATGGAAAAATAATTGTTTTTTATCGGATAAAATTAATTAGCCTGCCGTCATGGCGCCCCTGGCGATTTTCTCCATCCTTCTTTTACGTAAGTGTTTCGTTTTAATCTCCAGATTAATTAACTGCCAAATCATTTTCATTTACTTAATTTCTGGGTAGCAAGTCAAGGCCACGTCGGCCTATGCTAGGATGTATTGGCATATTGAGGAAGTGTGACTTTTACGAGTATAAGTTTTGATATAAGTGTGCATGGCTAAGGTAAAATATTAGCTTCTTGTGGCTAAGTTATTATTTCTATTTTCTTAAATTCTTAAATAAAAACTTCCCGACACTTAAAAATTACACATTTTGCCAATGTCAAGTGAAAAATTTGAACAATGGATTGTACGATCGATTGAGTAAAGAATAGTGTTATTCCAACAAGAACTCAGGACACCACCGCCTTTCTTATTTCTACCGTGAAGGAGTTCGCTGTGTTTCGGATTGAAAGGAAAGGTAGCCAGTGTAATCACTGGGCATGGAAGGCATATCATCTTAGTTTCCAGGATGGCAAAGTGTCTGTAGGCGACGGTAACCACTTAACACCAGGTGTGCCGCAAGCTTGTTTGCCATCTGGTATTATAAAAAGGCAGTAAAATGCTTTCTACCTTTAAAATAATAATAATATATTTCCACGCTCACACCAAATATCTAGCCCAAAGTAAGTATCATTAAGAACTTGTGTTATGGATATTAACTAGATAACGGACATTTTTAATATACTTACATAATACTTTTAGATATTTTTTTTATATAAACTTAAATAAGTATATAAACAACCATGACTCGTCAACAAATACTCGTGTTCATCACACAAATATTTGCCGCTACCAGTACTCGAACCCGGACCGCTTGATGTGTAGGCAGCTATACTGACCACTCCACCAACCAGCGTCTAAGTCCAGCGTCCTTTGTAAGTATGCAGACTGTGATCGCCGTACAATCCTTTTAACATCATTATTGTTTCGACAGTTAACGATAAGATACCCAGTACTTTAGTGTTTGAGGGTTTCGGGTGAAGCTCACTTTGATGTTTCTCCTTATCATCACTAAAGGTTGCAGCACGCTTATCAACGGGAAACGTAAACGTATCGCCTCTTTAAAAAAAAAGTTGATAAAAATGCTTCGACCTTATGTATTAAAGATTATAGACTCAATAAATACATAAAACTAGTCACACGTAAAATTTTAACCCCAATCTTTTATGGTTATTAAACGACGGCACTTTAATTTATAAACGTGGACGCACAATTACCCAAGCCGAACGCTCCGAACGAAACGAATTTTAGAATTCTTTATACATCGGAAGTTCGGATGACGTCATCAGTTTCGGTGTGGGTGATGCGGAGGCCGATGCGCTCGAATCAAAGCATGGTGCGTTCGGCGCGTTCGGCTGTTCGGCTCGACTAAATGTGCGTCCACCTTAGAGAAGTACTTATTTTTTCGTTAAGGTAAATTGAGTTGAGATTTTATTATATAAAAAAGGAGAAAAGATTTAGTGGAAATGATTTGTTAACAGATTTTGGTAGTATTTTAATTGGAAGAGTTCTTAGAAAGAAGATAGCTTAATTCCTTCTAAGAACTCTTTCATAAATACGCGCCCAAAACATGCTACTAAAATTCAAACAGTTCTTCCCTTTATTCAAAGAACGCTACTACGCTTTTTATTTTATCAATAATTTAATGTTATTAAAAAAAATTATATGTCTTAGGACATATAATATTTAGATATTATAAATAACTTAAGTCAGTTCAGGTGTTTGTCCGATAATCACGCAACAATAATGTGTCAATGGTCTTAAATGAATTTTGATACACGGCTAGATGTCGGTGATATTAATACATTGTTTCATGGAAAAATGACGTAGATGCAGGCGAAGCTGCGGGCAAAAACTACTTGGTAAATAATTTGTGCAGGGTGATTCCCTTTTTTCCGTTTCTTTCCATTCCAAAATGTAGTGAGAAATACTAGGGTTACTTTAGTAAAGAAATAAGACAAGTAAAAAGTAATTTACACTTCATTTTCGTCTTTGTCGAATAAGTTACAGTCAGATAGATTTATAATAACTGACGTTTATAGATTGGCAAACGACTAGGGTGAGATCAAAAAAATGCACCAATGTGTGAGAAATACGCATGTGTGTGTGTTCAATCCTGTCTTTTGGTGAATAATGAAATTCAGCCACTAATTTTTTCACCCATCATCTTATACATGTTGGAGAGAGCATACATACAGGGTGTAAAAGACATGAACAGTCAAACGAAAACCATGTATTCTGCTCACCATCATAACATTTTTTTTCCTCTAGACTATACCTGGGAAATTGATAGTTGCGATTTTATTGAAGGTCAAAGACAAAAATTTTTTTTTAAATTTTTTATGAAAACGTATTCCATACGTTATTTCTTAATTATTGTCCAAAAAAACATTATCATTTTTTTTAGTATTTCATAACAAAAAATGGCTTCAAAACGTTAGCGTTCAATGTAGCTCACTCGATGGGCACGGACACTAACGAACGGGGCCGCCGTCAAGCAAAAATATCGCGGTTTTGCGAGATGCGTGCGAGTTGAGCCCTTTACATTGCGCGGTACAATTTGCAATTTTTTTTAACACCAAAAAATAAAAATCATTTCCCAGCAATATTTTTTTTGAAATATGTCTTATTTTGATGTATAGAATACATGGTTCTCGTTTGACTGTTCATGTCTTTTACACCCAGTATATATATATAACTTGAAATCTTTAAATATAACACAACAAGAGCTTTGATGTTGACTTCCTTTTTTATTAAGTTGTGTCTAGGTATTAACAAAAATAAATTTCTTTTACAGTGTCAGGCTTTTCTGCGCTTCCGGCTGCAGACATTACATTGCCTGAAGGTCTGCTCGCCACCGCAACGTAATATGCTTTAATTTAAGTTTAAATCATATGGTTCAATACAATTTTATGAGCTTTATTTTCTTTAGTTTAGCTTCAATATGGAGAAACTTATAGTCAAAGTGCCATGGATTTGAAAAAAACAACAGTTGTAGATTTAGCAGTCACTCTAATTTACTTGCATGTAACAATTATGAGTTATAATTTCACGCGATGGTGGACCGGCTTTTCGTTTCGATTTAGCCTAGACAAGTGCCAAATACTATACAACGTTTCTAGAATAACAATAACAACTCCATTTGAAAGGCGGACGGATTTATACAATTTTGAATTTTTAATATCACCACCAGTATTTCAATAAATTAGCATGGGTAGGGGCCCTCGTGATAACCCATGTACCAAACATCCTTTATCTATGTTTGCACCCGTGGACAATACATTTTTTTTATTAAGAATAATATTAATGTGCTGCTAATAGCTTATAGACTCGACAGAGGGCGCGCAAAAGTAAACATTCGCTCCGTATTTAAATTATATTTAAAATAGTTAAAATCAAAGTTTTCAACTACAAATATATTTAAAGTGATAATTATACAATAATAAGTGTGTGACAGTGTTGGTGACTAAAAATACTACGGAACAAATATAATAATTCAAAGTGAAATTACGAATATTAAATTGACAATTTCTTGAAAGAATCTGATTTCTAAATATTGTAGAATAGTGAAGAAGACCAAACATGGATTAAAGTTCTTTAATGAGAGTAAAACGTGATGTTACAGTGCTTACATTTTAAACCCACGTAACGATAATTATTATTTGCATTATCATTTGCACTCATAACACCTACCAATACATACCGTACTCTCTGCTGTCGCCATCTAGTGCGGAAGAGCCAAACCAGCTTGCAAATATGTAGATTGCTGACCTTAGTAGCATTGATTTGATGTTGCTGTTGCTTGCTTTTGCGTTTGCTACTGCTTTGAATACTAGCGACACCTAACGGACTACACGGAAACTAAATTGCACCTGCCAGCAGTGACAAATAGCGGAGAGACACTGAGGTCATTTGAAGATAATAGCACGCTCGATAGCCGGTCAAAGATGTCATCCAAGCGCACCGGTAACATAACAACTAACGATCGCAAGAGGGCGCTACTAGTTACATGTCATAAATGTAAACAAAAAGTTGATGCCAAAAGCACAATGATTTGCTCAGTTTGTAGAAATTACTTTGAATACGACTGTGTAGGATATTCTGAAGAACTGTTTCAGTTAAAAGACCTAGAAAAAAAGAAAAACTGGAAATGTAAAATATGCGATCAAAAGTCTACACCAACCAATGGGTCATCCTATGTTACAAAAAGGAAAAAATGTTCTCCACCTAAACCGAGTACTATTGAACTATCTCCTGAAATCTACACTACACCAACCACGCCTCAACAACAGTCAACACCTGCGAGCACACTAGAGCTTGACTCACACATACTTACTGTACTCCATACATCAGAGGACTCTCTAGTACTACCTGACCAGCACTTATCAAAAAGTATGGATTGCACTGAAACGAATCCATTCTCGATACAGGAAATGAAGGACACTATTAGCCAACTACGATTGGAATTAGCAAGTACTCAAAACGAATTAGAAAATTCTATAATAGATAAAAATGACCTGCAAAGACAAATAAATAAACTATCTATGGAAAATACTACATTGAAAAACCTTTGCAAAACGCAACTGAACGATAGCTTCATGGGTATAAACAGCACTGGAAAGAAAAACAGAAACCACAGGAAGACATTAAACTTGGACTATGCCTGCAGTCCCACTAGAACATGTCCAACGCCTAAGTCAAGCGCTCTGTCTAATGATGCCCTTACACAGCTAAGACACAAAGTGATAGAGTTAGAAAATCTATTAAAAGCAGCCCAAGATGAGATACAAAAACTACAAAAATACATAGAAGCCGTGGTATATGAACGCCCTGCAACAAATACATACCATCAACTATCTACGACAAACTCAAATACGACATCCCATAACACACAAACAAAGGATGGAGCAAACTTTATATATATCTTTGGGGCGCAAAGATGTATAGGGCTAGCCTCTATTTTACTATATTCTAGACAAAATACCTCGCACGAAAAATACTCTATTTCTTCGTCAATAAAACCGTATGCTCTGACATCGGACATTATAAGAGATTACCAAAATATTCAAGTGAACCCAAATGACAAAATAATATTGTGCTTAGGAGAGAACGACTATGACAAGACTATTGTGCTTCCTCAATTACGTAATTTGTTTAATAAATTTACTAATAATAATATAATTGTGTTAAATGTGCTAGAAAATATGTATTTAGATGTAAATGACTTTAACCAGACAGTTGAAACTTTATGTAATGGTTATAAAAATTGCCACTTTGTGCACTGTCAATACAAAAGTCAATATAAACTAAGTAGACAAATTAATTATGCGATTGATTGTAGTGATTATGAGAGTAAATTCTTAAATGTTAAGGAGTTAAAAAAATTGGTAACGCGAAGTGGTTCATCGGCTAAAAAAATAAAATTGAGTTCTGTAGCCTCCAATAACTATACAAAGGGCACAATACCTTACTTCTTTAAAAAAATACAATCGAAGGACAGCACCGCAAAAAGGTTTAATGCAAATAACTCTACACGTATGACACAGAGTAGTATTCTTAGCTACTTCTCAAAAGCTAATAAAAATCAAACATTTTTTCGTGAATAAAAGTATTAAAACATCTTCATTCTTAACATTAATGCATCAAAATATTGCCAGTATTTTAGCAAAACAAGAAATATTAGAAATAACTCTTAAAGAACTCTATAAGACGAATACAAGTCCCGATATAATATGTCTTTCAGAGACATTTTTGCAAACAGGTAACGAGAGATATCTTAATATTAATGGCTACGAATTAGCAAGTTCATTTTGTAGAGATAAGCGAAGAGGTGGGACATGTATTCTTGTAAAACGAAATGCTATCTATAAGGAGCTGACGAAACTAAAAAAATATTCTACTAGTAAGACATTCGAGGCTTGTGGCATCGAGATACCACCTCACAAACTACTAGTTATCTGTGTTTATAGAACCCCTACATCGGATCCTAACATATTTCTTGAAAAATTAAATTTGCTTCTATGTGACATTACAAAAAGTTTCAAACAAAATACACAAATAGTTGTGACTGGCGACTTAAATATTAATACACTAAAACAAGGTAAAATTACTAACTACCTGCGTGACGTGTGCTTGAACTATAACATGCAAATTCATATTAGCGTACCAACTCGACGTGAGTCATGTATAGATCATATACTAAGCAACATAAGAGACGCTAATGCTACTGTAGTTCCATTGTATCTGTCGGACCATGAAACATCACAGTTTTTACGCTTTCCAGTTAATAAAAAATACGATATGGAAAGATCTTATTATGTATACAAAAAGGACTATAGTTATGATTATATTTTAAAGTTTAAGGAATGTTTGAACAGCTTGCACTGGTCAGAGGTGTACTCAGAGATTGACTTTAACAAGGCATTCGGTGCCTTTCATGAGCTGTTTTGTACGTTGTACAATCTCTGCTTCCCAACAATAAAAATAAAAATTAACTATATTAATAAAACTAATCGGAACTGGATAAGCAAAGGTCTTAAGTACAGTTGTAATACTAAAAGGTCTCTCCGATATAAATACTACAAAAATAAATCAGTACAAAATAAAAATAATTATGTTGCATACTCTAATATATTAAAAAAATGTATTTATTATTCAAAGAAACATTCAAATATGAAATATATATATAACAGTAAAAATAAATGCAGAGCGACATGGAAGATTGTAAAAAATGAAATATGTAACTCAAAATCCGACAACGACATTACGGAAATTAAAATAAATAATGAATATGTAACAAATCCATTTGACATTGCCACCACATTTAATGAGTACTTTACAGGCTTAACTCACAACAGTAACACTTTGACGTCACATATAACGAAGAAACACAAAACCAATAGACTAGAACATAACTCAATGTTTCTTCGACCCGTATCAGAAGAGGAAGTAAAAAGAGAAATCATGACATTAAAAAACACCACATCTGAAGGCTATGATGGTATTGGTACTAGAATTATAAAAGCCTGTGTCATAGAATTAATACCAATCTTGGCTTACTTAATTAATTTCTCATTTTCCTCTGGAGTATTTCCTGATGTGCTTAAATTATCTATCGTCAAACCTCTACATAAAAAAGGTAATAAGGAGGATATAAACAATTACCGCCCAATAACTCTTATACCCATTCTCTCAAAGGTATTTGAAAAATGCATGTATAAGAGAATTATAGATTATTGTCAAAAGAATCGTATAATAGAAAATGAACAATTTGGTTTTCAAAAGAAAAAGTCGACAACATTAGCTATTTTTACTCTTTTAAGCTCAGTCTTGACAAATGTTAATAATAATTATTGGACCACTGGTTTGTTTTTTGACTTGTCAAAAGCTTTTGACTTTGTGTCGCACGCCATTCTCCTAGAAAAGCTGGAATCGATTGGCATAAGGGGACCCGCGATTGAATGGCTATCGTCGTATCTGACTAACCGACGTCAGTATGTCGTGGTTAATAGTGTAACTAATAATAATTTGCTACCTTATCCGTCTCACTACAGAACAAACAAATGCGGGGTTCCTCAAGGCAGCGTGCTAGGACCAATCTTATTTGTGTTATATATAAATGACATTACAAAAATGACAAATAACAAATGTATATTATTCGCGGATGACATTTCAATAATTGTGACATCAAATAAAAATAGTAATTCCTTAAATGACCATGAAATAGCGATTAATAATACTATTGACAACATTATACGATGGCTAGAAGAAAATAATTTAAAAATAAATTTGAATAAATCAAATTATATACAATTCAATAGATCTAAGCATCCTAAATATAATTTCCAACTCAAAATAGACAAAATAAACCAAGTAAATGAAACTAAATTCCTAGGTGTAAATATAGATCAAGACTTAAATTGGAAATTCCATGTTGACAAACTAAGCAATAAAATAAATAGTTTCGTATATGCTCTTAATAAAGTAGTAAAAGTAACTGACAAAAAAACTGCCATTATGACATACCATGCGTACGTCGAATCAATCCTTCGTTATGGTTTAATTATATGGGGCAACAGTACAGATAGAAATAGGGCATTCATTGCGCAAAAAAAATGCATTAGAGCTATTTGTGGTATACCTCCTGACGTGTCCTGCAAACCTTTATTTAGGAACCTTGGACTACTACCGTTACCGTCTCTGTATATATATGAAATAAGTATTTTTGTGTACAAGAATTATGATTTATTTAAGAAAGCATTCGAGGCCAACACGAGACTTAAAAGGAACCCTAGCAGACTTGTATTAAGAGATATTCCCAGGTCAGATAAATATAATAAAAGTTGTCTTGCTATGTGTGTAAAAGTATACAATAAAATTCCAAATGATATAAAAATACTAAGTTTTAACCAATTTAAGAAAAATATGTTATCATGGCTACAAGAAAATATGTTCTATGACATTAACGACCTTTGGAAATATAAGAATTTATAATTTTTAACATTTGCATGCAATAGAAATTTGCAAAACATGTGATCGTATGAATTTTGTAACACCTTTTATACCATGTTTTATGTGAATAAAGATATGACTATGACTATGACTATGAGATGGAGAAGAAATGAAAGAAACTCCGCTCCTTATATTTTCGTAAAATGATTTGAAAACATCATTGAGTCTCGAATCTAGATCAAATATTGATGATTGATCAATGACATAAAAATATTGTATCGCGTTAAACAATTTTTAAATGTCATTAACAAGAAGCTTATATTTTACCTTTTTCATGTTACGAGATGGCAAACAAGCTTGCGGCTCACCTGATGTTAAGTGGTCACCGCCGGCTATAGACACTTGCAATATTAAGTGTAAATCCATTAACACCGCAAGTGCGTTTGCCATCCTGGGGACTAAGATGATATGCCCTTCATGCCCAGTAATTAATTTAATAGCTACCTTTCCCTTCAATCCGAAACACAGCAAACTGCTTCACGGCAGAAATAAGAAAGGCGGTGGTACCTACCCAGACGACCCTTTTTTTTTTTTTTTTTTTTTTTTTTGATGTCGATGGGGAACCAATTGACTGGCCATACCGCACGCTGGCTAGGCGTGCGACGTGTGCAGGGATCACCGACGCGGAACAGCGCCAGTACTACTGTAACTGAACCCCCCTTAATGTAAAAATAATATGAATATATGAATAATATGAATACTCATATAAATTATACAAGACAGAATATAAGTAATTTGTTTTCAGGAATTAGAATTTCCTAAGGCCAATATCGTCTAGTACCCATGTTGTGAAGTAGTAACCAAAATTCTTTTAGAATATAGAGAATGAAATATGGACAGCATAAGAGAACTTATAACGTCGAAATTTAATAACGTTCTTTAGTAATTGCATAAAAAATAAATAAGGAAGTTGAAGCTCCGCCCTCGCTTCAATCGGTGAGTGACAAGGCCAATGTCAATCCACTCCCCCCTTCCAAAACCACAGGAAGTTCCTCATTAAGAAAACCTAAATTATAAATATAGAAACGCTTGCCAACACTTTGCCATGGATTGTGCATGTGGTGTGATTTTAAACCAAAATGTAAGGTTGCAATTGATTAAGATTGAGTTCACCAAACTTCTGACATCCTAAGTTTGAATGAAAATTATTCCAACCAAGAATATTTAAATTCTGAAAAGGAACTGAGTTGTGAATTCAGTCAGCGCTATTCGCAATGTATTGTTTGTGTTGCAATACATCCCTTCCTTAATCTAAATAGTTCCGTTTTTTTGTTTGAATTAGATCCATTCTGATCGTGTCGCGATCACCGTAATGTATCGTTCAGAGAACTCGCACAAAACAATCACTCGCTTAATTTTGGAGCATGTGGAGTGTATTTAGTCATAGTCTCAGCTGCGTGTAGAGTATTGGTTTTATTTTGGTACGCAAAGTCGTTCATTTAAACTGACTTATTTAACCTATGCCCAAACTAAAACCAGGTGTATATCCATAACGAAATGTCTCCAAACTGTCCCATACTTACAATGTTATTAAAGAAAATATAAAATTACATAGTTTAATTTCGTCAGTTATAATTTCTTGAAATATGAGTTTATTTGAATGTTGCTTTTCATAAGAATATTAAAGAATTTATAACTAAATATCGTGAAGCACAGTCGTAAAACAAATTCTCGAATGATCTGAAATTCATAGTAGATAAATTGGTTTATAATAGTTTGAGTATAGTTTTTAGAATAATCTGGAATTCACAGTAGGTAAATTGAGATATAAAGGTTTAAGTATAGATTTCAAATTATAGTTTAGATTATTTCAATATTAAAATAGTATAAGTTTTGGTGAAAATTCAAGTTAATAAGTTCTACTTTGTTTTATTACAGGGTTAATGTATTCACAATTAATATCTTATTATATTTAATGTCGTTTAGATTTATCCTAACCATATTGTCCTTTTACGCGTAACGAATACTATCTACCTACACCCTAAACCAAATCAAATATTAATATTAAAGTTCGGTATGAAATAAACTCAAAACGTGAACCAACTGAACCGAATAACCTTTTGTTGGTTTATCACGACGGTACACATACGCCCATAAAACTACAAAACATCACATATTACGAAATTTATCGAATAATCCGGACTAACAAGACGAAAAAGAAACACATAATACATAAAAGAAAAAGACACGTCGAAACAAACAAAGCAAAGAAAAGCAATTAAAGTAAAAAGAAAAATAAAACAAATAGTCATTTTAAATTGAGTAATTATATATTTACTATGTCATAAAACAAAACTCAAAATCACTCAATTTTGAAATGACCTGACTTGCTTGGTTCCGAATATATATTTTTATTAATGTATATTTTCAAATGACAAACAAAATTGTCAATATAATTATGAAATAATAGAACTGCAATGTTTCAGACCAAGCTAGTCTAAATAAAAGGCACAAACCTACGTAGTCTTCTCGATCTTGGGTCTCCAGCTATGTCTGAAAGAAAATAGCTAGATAAATACACCCCCCCAAATTAACTACCTAATAACCCATAAGCATGGAGACCCCAGATCTATCTGGATCATCGGGAACATTTCCTTGAATCTGTAAGAAGCATAATTATTTCCCAACACCTTTCCTAACGTTTACGATTAAATTTACTTATAACTAAGTCTAATCGCGAAATGGTATGAAGTGGTATTAAGGATTACCGGATCACTAATGAATGGTGCTTCTAATTACTAAATTTTCCTTAACCTAAGTTAATATTTAAAATTACACGTAGAGCTGAAAGAAAATGAAATTAGTTTTTTTTTTAGTACTTAAATCTACACCAAACTATCCTCGGCACGCTATCCCAACCACAATTGATTTATCTTTTTTTGTCCATACCATTTTTATTCACACAAATAAATAAAGGACTACTTAGCCGCTACTTGACGGTATATACATATATATTTTAAAATAGACTATCCCTCAATTCCCCTTGAGTTTTGCCTTTCGCTAAACTAAAGTAGCCTTCATTAAATGTGTTTTAATAGTTTCGAGCAAAATTTTAAAATCGAAATAAACCAAAATGGCAAGTCGCGAACTGTACTTTTCAAAGAAAAGTTTAATAAAATGAAATAAATACTAAAATAGGCTTCCAACACAAAAAACAGCCTTAACATTTAAGAAGTGCCATCTTTCTTGCAGAGATAGTATTATTTTATAAATTTATAATCCTGTCTCTGTTAGCCCATAGTTACATTTTTGTAACTTGCAATGTTTTTTTTTTTACAATTTTATTATTATTACTATTTAATATATATATTTTTTTAAATTAAACTACGCTTCAAAGTACAGCACCTAATTTTTGAGTGTTCCCAATTTTAACTAACTTATTTCCAATATAATACTCATTTTTATCTTAATACTAATGTGTTGCCTATGTGTTTTGCAAAGGTGACTAAGAGGTTAAAACCTCAGCTATTTGGATAGATTCTCCTAACACTTAAAACTAAAATCTTGAGATTACTCT
The DNA here is from genome assembly GCA_955850985.1 of Elophila nymphaeata. Classification (NCBI taxonomy): domain Eukaryota; kingdom Metazoa; phylum Arthropoda; class Insecta; order Lepidoptera; family Crambidae; genus Elophila; species Elophila nymphaeata. Next base: position 22,053,046 of record OY039066.1, on the reverse strand, counting down.
ACAATTTCATCTCGGAACTATTGAATAAATCCAAATGCTACAAAATTTACAGTGTCATGTATGTGTTATATACCCCAATATATATATAATATAACTTAATATCTAATTAACTATAACTAATGGGTTCTTTCCTTGGTGTAATGATTTACGTTATCCTCCTTTTGAGTAATAAATCATTAATTTATACCTAGCCTTAATATCTATAAAATATACGTAGTTCAATCCACTACTCTTACACAATTTAAGTAAAAATAATTACAATAAACTAATTTATGTCAAATGACTTGCTAATAAAAACCTAACAAAACAAAATAATATTAATTTCCACGAGATTTGAACCGTGGTGGCTTTGAAATAAAAGAATAGGCAAAGTAATTTCGCGGACTGAACAAATATACCACCACCCTTAAATCTAAGCCCAATGATAAATGAGTATTATATTTGGAATAACACAGAACATAAAACACAATAAACAACAAATACAAGAAAAGAAAGAAAAATTGAAATAAAATGTCAATAATTGATCCATTTCAAATTTAGTTGAATTTCGTAACCAAATTGAAAATAGATCAGTCACTAACAAGCAAATATTAAAAAAAAAACAAACAAAAAATAAATAAAAAAAATATAAAAATATTTAATTGAAAAAGAATTAATAAAATAATATTTAAATTTGAAGAAAACTATTTTTAAAAAAAGTTACTGATGTGCAAATAAAACCTTTAAAATAATCCACTAAAATATGTGATAAATTATTTAAACGAGATATATTATTTAACTGAAAGGAATTTATAAAAGTATATTTTAATTCAATGAAAACTATAATTTTAAAGAACCGTGTTTATATCAAATTAAAGTAATTCTCTAAATTTTCTAATGAACTATTTAAATAAATTAAATTTAAGTTAATCATTAATTGCAAGAAATTTTACTCAACATTAAAATATACTAAAGAAACCAAGATATTTAATTCTCCGCAAAATAAAAACACATTTAATAATTTATGCAAGAAACAAACAGAAAAGTGAAAAGTAAAAATGACTTACCGATGCTGGCCGCTACCTTGACACCGACCACTACACTCAAAATTTCTTCCAAGACTGCCCCTGCGCACACGGCGTCGTTTTCACATCGTCCTAACCCCCCTCACCCCTTTACCTTAATTATGGGCGTATGCATACATCATAATCTACAATTATAAACCTTAATGCTTGTTAAAACGAGAGAAATTTGCTAATCACATTCCTACTTACCTCAAACAAACACACAAAAAAAATTACCACGCGGGGTTTTTCCCAAAAAAATATTAACTATTGAATATTCGTTCCTTACGTTCAACAATTTAAGGTTCATTTCTATTTAATCTGGCCTGAGACTGAATTCCATGGGAACGCTGTCGTAAAACTATTGTCTTTTTTTTTGTGGAATCTTCCAGATATTATTCTGTAGCCTACTACACTATCGAAATGAATTTAAAATATTATTTTCCTTATACTTGTTATTTACTTAATATTATGATTTTTATATGCATACAGTATTGTCTAATTGATTAATTTGCTTATATCTACAACTAATAATAGAGGCTTGTCCGTTACACTACCTGCTAAACCCCACCGGTACCCTCCTAAGCCCTTATGGGGGCGCTTTGGGATCGACGCACTATACGTGCGCCATTTCACCAAAGCGTCCCCGGGCTGGCCCGGTCCAAAGTGGACCGGGCGACGCGCCTGTGGGGGATTACGCTAGGGTACTAGGTAATCCCCAGACGGGGTGGCCTATGCCGACTGGCACCAGGGGCGCGCGGCTTGCCAAGCCGCGCCCAGACCACCTTAGGGCCGACGAAGACCGGCGGGCATAGCCGCCTGCCTTCTCCGACCCTGCCGTCTACGCCGGAGGGGAGCGGCTAGAGCATCCTCCTCCCGCTCCCTCTCCGCTGCCTCCTTCTGCCCCATCACAGACTCGCAGAAGGAGGCGGTAGCCTTCCAAGCCCTCTCATTACCAAGCATGGCTCTAACCATGCTTGGCAATGAGAGCGCTCCTCCGCCGAGCGCCGCCACCAACGTGCGACGCTCGTTTCGCCAGGCCGGGCACTCGACAAGCGTGTGCTCGGCCGTGTCGTCGGGGGAGTCGCAGTGGTGGCACCGCGGTGACTCCTCCCGACGGGCGATACGGTACAGGTAATGACCGAAGCACCCATGTCCGGTCAGTACCTGTACCAGGCGGTAGGTGAGGCTACCCCGCTGGCGCCCTACCCACTCCTCCAACACCCAGACGACCCTACGTATGGGTCTACCACCTAGTAAACCTAGGGTCTACACCTAGGGTCTACAACCTATAGAATCTATCTTCGTGGTCATTAATTATTAATCCTTCTTAATTTATTTTTTGACAGACAAAAAGGTACGGGAAAAGCGAGAGTATATAAAGATCGCCTGGTAACGTCGCTGAGAGAAAAGAAGTATTACAACCCTGGCTTCGGCTATGAGCCTTACTGGGCTCAAGGCAGTCACCTGATCAGGGACCCTGTCAAAGACCTGGAGCCAGGTGCCACTACGGAGCAGATTCCTCTAGTCTGTGGAGAGGAGTGCAATTACATTTACAGATCGTATGCATTTTTATCTACTTTTACAAATAAAATCACAACTCTTCGCTGTCATGATTTGAGCCCTATAAAAATTATGAATGGAGAGATATTGACATTCATTCATTCATCACAGCCTTTATAATTCGACCCACTGCTGGGACACAAGGCCTCTCCTTTACATTGGAGGAGGTTTTGAAGTTTGAGCAATGCGGATTGGTGAACGGAGCATAAGCTAATCAATACCCCATTGGTCGCCTTCCGCGACACCCATTGGAGGATATGGGGTGATGCTATTCTACTCCGCCGGCATCACAAGGCTAATTTCAAAATGCAAAATTCACTGTCATGATTTGGGCCCCATAAAACATTATGAATGAAGAGATATTGACATAATAATATACTTTTAGAGAAATCGGCCAGTCATACGATAGAAAGAAATACTGACCTAAGTTTTTTCCTCAGTATAATTGTCCATGATCTACGATAGCAAAGGTTATAAAGGAAATCACATTTGTCGTCTATAATAAGTCAATAGAAGTCAGGGGAGTTTTTCCCGAGTTGTTGTTGTAAAACACGTATTGAGATTGAGAGACTCCATTGCTAATTCCATCTACTTTACAATTTAGTGTATAATAACTATTTTTACTCGAAATCAGCTGAATGCTTATTGCGAAGCCATATTTAATATTATAATTAGAATAAAAGTCAGTTTGATTAGCCGTAAAAAGATAATCTTATTTTGACTTACTTAAAATATAGCTTAGACAAGGATTCTTTGTCTAAGTGGAGATGTAATAAAATTTGATAGTATTTGACAAGTTTCCATGAATAAACTCTTTGAAGGTGATTGGGGTGTTATTTTAGGGTTTCGTGCTACAAATAAAATCAAAATAATTATGAGAAATAGGATTTACCTAAAAAAATAACAAAATTCTGTAAATCTTTTACAAATCAACTATATTAAGTTTTTCTTTATTTAGTAATTATGTTAACCACTGTCATTCTCTGAAGACAATATTGGCTTCAGTACTCCCCAATATTGCTTCAATCCGACTATTACCAAGGACGTAGTGTCTAGCCTTTGTATTGAGTAAGTCCAAGGCAGGTGAGTTCGCCTGTGACCACAGTCGGCGTAACCCGGCTGAAACGTCAGGCATTTAAAAGGTAATTTAATCGCGTTAATTCGTAGCGTTAATTAAATTTTATGAGATGGCAAACAAGCTTGCGGCCCACCTGATGTTAAGTAGTCACCGCCGCCTATAGACACTTGCAATATTAAGTGTAAATCACTTAACACCGCAAGTGCGTTTGCCATCCTGGGGACTAAGATGATATGCCCTTCATGCCCAGTAATTACACTGGCTACCTTTCCCTTCAATCCGAAACACAGCGAACTGCTTAACGGCAGAAATAAGAAAAGCGGTGGTACCTACCCAGACGACCCTACATATGGGTCGTCTACCACCTAGTAGATTAGCTTTTGTCATTATCATGCAACGCGAAGGTTTAAAAGTGATCAATTAGCTCCCGACAGCGTTCACGTTGTGGTGTTGGTACGTGTGAATACTCTCTGAATTGTTCATGTTTCTTGTTTCAGAATTAAAGAAGTATGCGCCCACCAAGCTAAGAGACATTCCATGCCTGATTGTCCGAAAAAATACGTTACTTGTAAAGGAAATCAATTGACAGACTTGACGGTTAACTACCAGACCTTCGACACCTACTGCAGTTTCCTAGACGCCCAATGCAGGGCTAAAGAACATAGATATGGGAGTAAGTGGATAAGCAATTTTATTAACACTTCTGAATAATTTAAAAGTCGCAGAGTCCTTGTTCCAATTTTTCTTCCAAGACACTTGGCGTGTAGAGGTGACTAACCATCTTGAGCCGCTAAAATTTCGTCACGATGTTGCGTCATGGAGCTTGTTCTATTGTGCGATCACGGCGAGTGTTCCGATGAGATTTTCCCACCTCTCCTTTCCTTGTGTGCGAGCTTACATTGCAGGCAAACTGTGGCTACTATTCCATCGCGAACTAAGAATTTGGCAATTATTTTCTATGACGCACAATCAAGTAAGGAATGGGAATGATGATTGAGTAAAAATATTATAATTATATTAAGTCCGACAGATAGATTACCATAAAACATTAGACAAGTATTTTTAACTTATTGCCGCGCGGAGCGCTGTTGCCGGTTCATCGATTGACTAGTGATGGTTGCGTTTCAGAACAAATAGTATGTTTGAAAGTTGTATTTTGATTTTCAATATAATTGTCTAAATGTGTGGTAATTGGTAGCTTTTCTTGTAAATCTTAAGGCACTTATTTACGAGTGATTGGATTTTGTGTTATTATTGTGATTTCGTTGCATGTTTGGCGAGTCGCACCTCAGCGCTGACAGTTTACCTCGAATCTGTTTTCCTAATTTAAAATATAAAAAATCAAATTAGACAAACACAGTCATAATGTATCTTCTTGTCCTCGATAAATGATAATTAAAAATGCATGCCCAACACTGCGACTCTCAGCAGCGAGGCAGCCAGCGTTCGTTCACCAGAACGAACACTTCATGAGATTCTGATTATGCTAAATTAATATTTATTTTATTTTCATCTGTTTCAAGGATATGATCTTATCCACCGTGGACCCTGTGAAAGACCAATGTCTACATATATAAGGGACATCGCATTCGCCACTGAGCTACGTAGTAGAAAGGATGCATTTCTTGCTACGTGGGAGGTTCATTTACAAAATGTGGCTACTTTGCATGCGTAATGAGGTGTGCAAATGATAGTATCGAAATATATACAATATTAAAAAGAAAAAAATATCACTTTCATTTATTCAAACTTCGTTGTAGACAAAAATATTATATTATGTCAGGATTTAGTAGCTACAAATCTAGAAATAATAACGCAAGAACTAATAATTTGAGATCTTTTTAGTTTACTTAATGTTATTATTAAGAATGTGGTTATAACACTGAATGTATGTACAATATTTGTGATTATTGCAAAGCGGCTTATGGTACTTCTGGCATGCGTGTCTGGTAGACAGATCTATGGCCCTTCCACAGTCATGGCACCTTGCAGAATTGGTTCTGTTTCAAGACATTTCACCTGCCTTGGGAGTCACTACTCTGCAAGTTGTAAAGTTCCACTTAGTCCATAGTCTGATTCATGCAGGCATTCTATTATGAATAAGACAGTTTTCCGATAACACTGTACTACGACGGTTAGTTGATCTAAAAATACTTGACCGATGAACCGGTTCGCCGAAAATATTATTCATCGACGGTTGGAAGTCCGAATGAATCTTTCGCCGATAGAACGGTTCGACGTAAACACACTTAATGTGAGAAACGCCCTTAAGTCGTTTATGTACTCCTTATCCGCTCCTCGCTTCGCTCCTCGCTAACTTATGGGAATGTTCGTTTTTGACGAATCAGATCTTTTTATTGGCTTGACCAGTTGAAACAAAAATAAGGCTTGGCAAATCAAATCAAACAAAATTGGATCTTGACTAATTATTACTTTTGCATTGTTCTTAGCAGCAGCTATTGGAAGCAGGTAGTTAGTATGTTTAATATTAAACAAATACAAAATTATTTGTCTGGGGCATGCCAGTGCCCCGAGCGCGAAACGGAGTGTTAGGCTCTTCTCAACCCCTCTTGGGACTACGAGAGTTTTCGTAGGTATATATGTAAACAAAATAGAGTATATTACCTCGACGCCTCCGCTCATTAGAGGCAAATTGCCTTTGAACTGGTTCCAAAGGCATCGCAGCTTGCTAAGAAGATTATTTTTCTACAAAATCGCAGCCCTGCCTACGTGTGATGTTAGAGAAGTTATTTTATACTTCACCTTTAGGTTTCATTCAATATTATGAAATTAAATACCACCCAGTATGACTCAAAAGCTACAGAGAATTTATAAGATTACTTTGATTACGACAGCTGCGTAATACAGTTATAATAAAGATACCTATTTAAACAATTTAATATTAATAAATCTGCGTTTAGCGTTGGACATAGAATATATAAACAGTTTTAGTAACTTTAATTTTATAGCACATCATTCTGTTAATCTTAATATATATAAATAACGTGTCACGTTGTTTGTCCGCGATGGACTCCTTAACTACTTAACTGATTTTAATCAAATTTGTACACCGTGTGCACTTTGATCCAACTTGAGAGTTTTTTTTCTAGGATAGTTTTTATCTTGATAAGTAGCCTTTTTTTTTTTTGCTGCAGATACAATGTTATAGGTCAATAGTATGAAATTACCACAGCAGCGCGTGGCCGGGACAGCTAGTATACAGGGCGTCCCACGGCCGTGCCACAAGGAGGGAAAGTATATTAAATATTGAACGTAGGATATTTTACTAAAAGAAGACATCGTTTTACATTATTAGGTTCAATTGTAATTTAATTTGTTATTTTCATTGGAAATAGTCCACGTGGGATTGCGAGTGACGTCAGCGCCGTACGAGCTATCGTACGATGCGACGTAATAGTGGTGGGGCGCGCCATTGTTGCAGGGGTGCGCGCTCGACAGAGCTCAGTCTAGTTCGAGGCGTCGCTGAGTGCGGACGTGTCTATGGTTGTATTAGGAATGCTTGTGGAAGCTATGTCCGACGGTGGTGTGATAATAGTTAGAGAGAAGTGAAGGCGAGTGCCCTAGGTAAACCTACACACTGGGTCACAAGTCCCAGGCACTACTCTGGTTCTCCTCTTTGTGATGTGTGTTGATAAATTGACTCGGCATTCGTATGTGAGATCGTGATTCGAGCTAAATCCTGACGATATCCCCGACATCAGAAGTGGGATTCGTACCCACCATGCCCACTTTGGACGAGGTGGGGTCGTGCCACCGTCCATACGGAGCATTGGATAGCTTTGCTTATTTAAAAGAAATTGTTGCGTAGTGTTGAGCGTAGTTAATGATTTATTTCGAATTTAATTTTGAACTAGATGAAGGGTAAATTGAAATTATTGTTCAATAGAATCGTAATTGTTAATTTTAACTGGATTGGTTTGTAATTCAAATTACTCAATTGTGGATAGATTTTATGTCTACCCGACATAAAGAAATTAATAATTGGAAGCCTGAAATTCTAGTCTAGGCTTAGGCGTGAGGTTGCCTATTTGCGTAGTTTATTTTGTTGGGCGACAAATACGATCATGACTGTGTTCTTGCTGTGCCGGATTATGTTGTTTCTTTGGAATTTAGTGCTAATTTGGAAGTACCGCTGGATGTGCCGATGATGGCAAAAGTGGGTAAACGCAACGCGTAGTCTGTGTGACTGGTAGTCTGTGTGACTACCACTCTGTGTGACGAATAGTCTGTGTGACTGGTAGTCTGTGTGACTACCACTCTGTGTGACGAATAGTCTGTGTGACTACCACTCTGTGTGACGAATACTCTGTGTGACGGATAGTCTGTGTGACGTGTAGTCTGTGTGACAAGCCGTCTGTGCGACAAGCCGTCTCTGTGAGAAGCCGTTTGTGTGATACCCGTATGTATACAGTTTATGTGACATCTAGTCTTGTGTTATTTGATGTCAGGCTGGCCGAGCTCGAGTATAGCAATCGAACGGAAGTTTATCTTTTGCAGAATATTACCACAAGTAAGACACACGAGATATATCTTTTTTTGTTTTGGAAGCATTGTATTTAACTCATTATTCTATTTTCGGTAACTGATTTTGCCTATTGTTAAAAATACAAAACCAACACAGAATAATTTTGCAGCTTAAAAGCTCCTTATGTAATCAATTAGGTACTCCTTTTGCCCCACAAGATTTATGTGTCTGCTTAGTCAAATTATGCCTACAGCGCTATGAGTTACGGGGAAGTCTAATATATTACCTTATTTTAGAAATTATTACTCTTCCATCGATTACATAAATTATGAAAACGTGCTTGTTGATCATTTCGATACACATCAATGTTATTAACTTAAATAGCATTGTGATACTTGCAGTGGTGTAAAATATAAGAGTATAGGTATATACAGGGTGGAATTTCGTAATGCCATCTGAAGGAAAAGTACTCTTAATACTGTAGATAGAAAATTTTACTCAAAGGAAACATTCCTTTATTTTTGAAAAGAAAGAAAACTGCTTTAAAATGTTTACGAAAATTCGCTTGGGGCCGGGAGTCGAACCAACTAAAATCTATAAAAATTACATCCTGTACTTTTATTGCATTGATCGTTAGGGTCAATTATTAAGACGAAATCTCTGTATAAAACTTGATAAATTAAATGAAAGGAAAGCCATGAAACCCTCAATTATTTTATTTATTTACATAAAATGGTAAACTAACTAATTAGTTGTTCGAAATGGGCTCCATTCTCTTGAATACACAAATTTATTCTTCTAACAAATTCATTCATTTTAATGTACTTATAAATGACGTCAATGATAATTATTAACTACTAACATGGATAGCAGATGGATCTTTGAGTAAAAGTGCTTTAACTTGACCCATTGAATTTATAAGTCCTTTTTCATGGCTTTCCTTTCATTTCAATTATCAAGTTTGTTGGAGAGATTTCGTCTTTATAAATGACCCTAACGATCGATGCAATAAAAGTACATAGTGTAATTTTTACAGATTTTAGTTGGTTCGATTCCCGGGTGTGGCAAGCGAATTTTCGAAAAATTTTGAATGCAGTTCTCTTTCTTTTCAAAAATAAAGGAATGTTTCCTTTGAGTAAAATTTTCTGTCTACAGTATTAAGAATACTTTCCCTTCAGGTGGCATTACAAAATTCCACACGGTATATTATATTGCACGTAAAATACATAAAAAAGTTTGTCAAAAACATAGGTTCCAAAAGCAAACATATCTCAAGAAGAAATCTATTGTAGTCAACCCATGAATATGTGTTAGTACTTATAACGTTTTATGTCGCAGGCGGATCGTAGTTTGTGAGAATTGTTAATTAAATACACCATTTGTTTATAAATCCGTAGTAGATTCTATTAATATTAGCCTGCATAATCGAATGGAGATCGCTTATTTTTGGTAGGTTTAGGCTATTTTTCTTATGACCAAGCGAAGTGGAATTATTATTAAACAAGTTCACTGCAAAATCAAATGTGGCAATAAAAAGGGCCTCTGCAAAGTTGCTGGTATTTTGTGCAACTCACTGTGTCACTCAAGTTTGATTGTACTAATAAATAACTTGAAAAACCCTGTCATGAGAAATCCTGACACCGGACTCAAACCCTCGAATTTTTGCAATCCGGGCGTATGTTCTTTCTGTGTTGAATTTATTCTATCCTTACGTTTCTAATTGCGTCACGAGCTGACGTATATTTTCTTGTCTAAGTATCTTTTCTATTTAAGTTGGTATAAATCCCAAACATTTTATGTAGGTTATTCGATAAGAACCTTCACAAGTATTCAACAGTATTTGTAAGAGTGAATAAAATAAGTGACGTTTAGACAGTGACGCGGGTCAATCCGCTCCGGGGTAATATGTGTTAGGACCGCCACCTCCCGTGTTGTGGAATCGGAATTCAAACCTGGAATGGATTGGAATGCCGGTCCAATTGATATTTGTGTGTACATTTAAATAATAATATTAACAACTTTTGTCTTGAACGTCAATAAGTTCTCTACTGAGACGCGTATATACAGTGGCTTTCGCGGAATTGTGCCAATTATAGCTGGGCAGTATGAGTAGTGAGGGTAGTGAAGGTGAGTGCCGATGCATCATCAGGAGATCTCCTTAAGCCTACACTTTGGGTCACAAGTCCCAAATTACTCCTTCCTCCCCTCTTTACAACGCGATACGATATACCCGGAACCCGCACTGTGAATCTATCGAATGCTTAGAGCTTTCATCTCGTTTAGTCTCTTATCTGCAGGAACTAGTGCTCATTTTTCAGAATAATTATGTGATTGGGGTAAGTTTGGGGGCTGCCCTGGTCGTAAGCAGCCATCGTAACCTATGGAGGCTTGCAACACTGACACTCGTGCACTGCCAGCCCTCAATCCCTTTTCTACCTCGTGAAGCTCTGGTGACCTTACTCACCAACTGAAACACAACACTAACGAAAATGTAGTTTTATTGGATTGTGGTCTTCTATAAGGTGGATGTACTTACCCAGTTCCGGCTGCTCCAAATTCAAGCGGTTGACCGCTGTGCGTAAGGCACACTCGACTACCTGGGGTAAGTGTAGATATTATTATTTTTTGAATTATCACGCAATCAGTCCATAGGAATATGAGCAGATTTGGTGTGTGGCTGTTGCCTCCTTATTACAATACATTGGCTCAGGCAGTGCCGCTAAGTCGGAGGATACCTGTGTGTAGATATATTAAATAAGTAAATATGAACCTTTTGACCCCCGAGACAATTAAAATCAATTGCGTCTGGATATTAATAAGCATCCACAAATTAACTCCATTAGTTGCCTATAAAAAAACCGCCTTCAAAACTAAAAACGGGAGAAATACAAATTTTGTTCATAAAAATCTAAATGTTTTTTGAGGTCGGTCCCAAATACAAGTGACAACGTTTATTACAAATATTGGTTAGAGGTTGGCACCGACCTCAAAAAACATTTAGATTTTAATAAACAAAATTTTTGTTTCTCCCGTTTTTAGTTTTGAAGGCGGTTTTTTTTATTTAATTTTTTTTTCTGCTTTTTAGTGGTTTAAGTATAGAAATTTTCAAGATCTTTTAGACACATAAGTGATAAAATTACGATATCATCAATGTCAAATAAATAGGCATTATTAAGGATAACTCAAAAACTACTTGTCAGATGTCGATAAAATTTAAATGGGACACCATGATAAGCCTTAGCTTCCAAAGGTCAAAAGAATCTTAAAAATCGGTCCACCCAGTAACGAGTTATGAGGTAACAAACATTAAAAAAAAACATACAGTGGAATTGATAACCTCCTCCTTTTTTGAAGTCGGTTAAAAAGAGTGACAATTTTTGTAAACGAAATAAAATTGTAAACGTAGCAATGCCTGTAAAGTCGCTTATATTGAATGCCTTATTATAAATCTTCCGTTAGTCTCCACCAAGTATAGTGAAGGTAAAGGTTAAAGGTAAAGCGCCTTATGAACCATAGATTTCTCGAGAGAAAGTGGACTCTTATAGTATTGTTTATTTGATTTATACAATGTGTACGTCTTGTCTCTTTTTGCATAGTGTAATGTTATTTTTAAGAATGTGTCTACTAGAGAGGACCTTTAATTGGCTTTCTGTTGTTTATCTTAAGTTTCTATGTTGTGTACAGCTGTTGGCCTTCCAATGAAATAAAAATAAATCAATAAAATAGCAAACTTATTGTACTTCATATGAGGCTTTATTGTTAACACAAGCACGTTTCTTGGTAAAATATTGTGACTTGTGATTTGTGTTGACTCTCCGACAAATAAAATTAGACACCAAATATTGTATTATAAACAAGGTTTTCCAAGAATATCTCAACATAACGTGCAGCCTCATTCACTCATTTGAGGCAATGTCTATTTACATTACTTATTATCTTCATTGAATACCGAAGAGGCTCTTTCTAAGATTTCCGTTATATGGAGCGTACTTTGAGTGATTCATTCCACCATTACGACACTGTTAACAATAACTTTATTGCCTACTTTCATATCTCGGGGAAGATAATGCTCGGAAAATGTCTTCGGAATAATGCAGTGACATGAAATTGAAATTTATTGTATGTATATTAGCGACCCGCGCCGGCTTCAGTGAAATATGACTATTATATTCTTGACTCAAATTTTCGTACTCGAAATATTGGTCGATCGTATCGAGTAGAGATGCGCTGATACTTTCATTAATCGGCTTGCATCTATCAGATATTAAAACTAACGATTACAAGCAATCTCGGGATTATTTACAAGCCTGAAAATTCTTTGTCACAAAATGGAAACCAGAGCGACCTACCCGAAAGTAGAGTAAAAAAAGTTAGTACATTACAAAATGAGATATCCAAAGAAAAATCTGGTTTTCGTATGGAAGATAAATAATACCCAAGAAAGTGTGTACAGTCAACAGCACGTCGGGCTATACAAAACTGTCAAATTTCTCCAAACGATTTTCAACCTAAGACTATTCAATATAAAGTGCATAGTCGATTGGGAAAATTTGACAGTTTATGGTAACCCAACGTGCTGTTGTCTGTACATAAAATTTTCTTTCGGTTCAGCCTTACTTCATTTTTAATTAGGACGACCAATACGACCATGTAGTGCAGCATCAGGATATCAGAAGTGTTGTGTAGTGTAGCCCAGCTCATCGTCGGTCCACTTTTAAATAAGGTCCACTGTAAAAAAAAAAACTAAAAAATAAAAAAAAAAAATGTTTTCATCTGTTGTATAAATAATCCAGTTTCACACGAATAATCTTTTAAAATTTACCACTTGCGCTCCTTTTTTTAAAAAAGATTAGATAACGACAAATTTTCTATTGAGTATTCTTTATATTGGCTCTAGTTATAAGCCCAAATCGGCAAAGTGGAGTCACGTTACACTGGCGCATCTCTAGACCGAGCGATATCGAATTCATCATTAAAGTTTGTTTGAATATGATTTTTCTTTGATCTATCGCAGTTTTTTCTATTGTTTTACTTACACAGGAGCTTCATAAATTATTACTCGGAAGTTATTACGTTAAGTGTATTATAGTACGTCTCCAACAATAATAAGAACTGATTTTATATTTGAGAATCATATTTGATTCTTAATAGATTCTGCTGCGAAGACACTAATGATTAGTGTCTTCGCAGCGTTCAGTGTTCGAATTATACCCTATATAGTTTATTTATTACTCTGTGGTTCGAACTATCGTAGGACAAGATAATTGTGTTTGTGATCAACTTCAACAATTCACGAGTGGTGGTTGTTTATTTAGGTAGATTAAAGACTTGGCAATGTGAATTATGACTATTCCAAATCAATACTATGAAAACTGTGAAGGGAGGTTAAAAGTTGATAAGTTTCTTGTCCGATCTTCTCAGAACAAGGCCTCCTGGTAGATTCTTGAAGGCATCAAACTTGACTTTCATAAGTGTACAAAATGTACCTAAATGAATAAAGAAATTTGAGTTTGAGTTTTTATACTTATTTAAGTTTTATTGTATATTTATAGGTTTATATCGTATTACTGACACTGCTCATTCAATCACACCAAATAATATTAAAAATACTTTATAATCATCATTTCAGTGGAGAGACGTTTTTGGCCTAAGTCCTAACAATACTTAAATAATAGTGATTCAAATATCACGAACTATTCTGAATTCTTAGAATTAACTGGCTCGTCAGTTAGTGCAATAAAGTATCAAATATACGCCCAACATAGTACGCGACATACTAGTAAGAATACGGCCTTGGGTCGTTCCGTACCCTTCTGCTGAATATTAATGTGGGTACACATAGACCCAGTTTTTGTGCCGGACGCTCCCGGTACTAGTGAAAATTTTAGTTTTTACCTTCATTAAAATTTTAGAATTCGGGGCTGTAGAATGCCCGGCGTGCGGTTAGTTGCTTGGTGTGAGTTTCGCATAGTCAATTGATCTTATCAATTTAAAAAAAAAAGTTACAATCGTTTTCTGCGATATTAATTTATCGCAGTTTTGTTTTTATATAACGTATCCAGTACTATATTATAATATCATTGTGTTTAGTGAGCGTGTAACGTATCTAATACTAAAATATCATTGAGAGGGCCTTGTTTTACGCATGTGGGCTTATTGGCTATCTCATATTTCCAATCCTACCCCCAATTTATTTGGTGTCGGTGCAGTTTGTCTTGATATCGACTTTAATGCACTTGAAAATACATTAAAAACTTGTGTTACAATACACATTGTGTACTGCTTATAGGGCCCCAATCGCGGTAAATTCATTTCAAGATGAAGCGCGAGTGGAACACGAACAAAACGCAACTTTTCAATGTTTTCGTATCGCGGTGTTGATTTGACAGATGCTGCGAACGCATGTCGAACCAATTGTCGAACGCAAATGAAACACAAACGCTGTCAAAGTTACGTTTATGTTACATTTCAAAGGACGCTACTTTTTCTTGACTTTTTCTCAAACGTTGCACGAACGTGCACTAGGGTTACATCTCTAATATTTATAATACCCTTGTGTTTTAGCTGCGTTTCATCTTAGCTTGCGCGTAAACTTTAGCGCGATACGGAATTTCACATTGACTGGAACTCAAATGGAACGCAAATGCAGCTGAAACACAAACGAAACGAAGATAGTTATTTGTGTTTTATATTACCGCTATCGGGACCTAGGTTTTGGAATTCGATTTTTAAGGCCGTGTCAGGCAGGCTGACACCAACCCTCCTTGGGAACGACTGCTATCTTTCGACAGCACCAGCACCCAGGACCACCAGCCGCGCAGAAGCACGGTGGAAAGTAGAGTTAAAAGTTTTCGGTCACACATAAGAGTAATATGTAGGTATATTACGAGTATTTGAGAATTAGAGGTTAGAGACTCCGGTAGGTACATTTCTCAAAATTCTAGAACAATTATTCTACAGTTCAAGCTTTTTTGTTGTGGAATGTTTTACCTGTAAGGAAAGCACAAAATCAAGGTACTTCCAAGAAACAAGTAGAGGCTCATTATCTGTCACTATGATCATCCATTTTATTTATTTTATGTATGTATTAATATTCAAGTATGCATATGTAAGTATTTATATTCATGTAATTATTATTTGGTATTTATAATTAGTATCTATGTAATAAGTAGTTTACTTTGCAATCCTGTCCATCATAAGGTTACCTGTAAGAGATCGTTTTTTAGCGATAAGTTTAATATTTTTATATATTTTAATACTATTGTTAAACTGGTTGATGTATGCCCAATAAAGTCATATTCTATTCTATATATATTTTTCGATGATCAATAACATATATAACAGCTAAGCCTATGTAAAGGTCACATGTAAAATTTAATGAGCATAATTGGAAATATATTTAGATTTACTTCCCGAAATAGCTCACAAATATTTAATCCCGGCGGCGACGAGTAAAAGGCGTAGTTCTAGGAACAGATACATTGGCCGGCCTTTGTTGGGCACGTTCTACTGTTGTAAATGATTTAGGGAAGTGTTAGCGAGAAGCCACAAGTTTTATGGGAGTAATAAAAGAGTATAGTGCACTTGGGGAACGCAATTTTGTTTTTTTCTCTTGCACGCTACAAGATATGTTGGGTCTAGGGTGAAGATACTTCAAAAATAAAGCGAAGGAATTGTATCTTAAAAATATAAAGTTTTAGGTACTAAAATGGCATCGAGCGGATTGATTGTCCGCAACTGCTATCACAACTTTCTCTCAGATTGCCTTTAAAGACATGCAGATTGTCCTACCGCTAGACCTTCCAAAAGCTAATACAATTTACCAGCAAATGAATTTATGTGGCGAGCGTGTAACACTTTTAACCGTTCATGCAGAGACCATGACTTGGATCGGCTTAACACCAATGCGGACGAGAAATGCACTTAAGCACATACTTCTTTGGTAGAGATAGAAAATAATTCTTATATCGTAATGTATTGACTCAACTCTACATTGTGCATTATTATATACATCGGTCTAGAAGTATGAAACCGGAATATTTTTTGTAACAATTCCACGTCTCTTGTTTGGATATGATTCAATACATTTTATTCAAATGTATCTTCATAGCTATTTATATATTTTCCTCAACTCTAAGCAGTTTATGAATGCCACACCAAAAGAGAAGTACTAATTAAGCGAACCAATTATCGAGCAATTTTCGTACATTTCATACTAATTGAAGCGTTATTCAGCGAACGTGTTTACCAGTGATGCGAATAGATGATAATTGGATGGAGCCAATTCTGGAGTAGAAACCTCAAGCGCTCGTATTTCCAACTGAAAGTCTCATGATTGATCAATGCATTTGACCTCCAACTTTGAGTGAACAAAAAAAGGTAACATGTCTATTTAGTTTATTAACTATTAGTCTTCCTAAGATAAATAAATTAACACGGAAAAATGAATTTTGAAATATATGACAACGTAATTACAAAACCTAAAAACAAACAAATTTTAACTAAACCGGGGAATCTTTCGGCCTTCATCATAAATCTGACGGTGAGGCCGAGAGGTGGAAGCGACCTTCACTCGAAACCCTCATTCTAAGGACTGGTTACCTTATTACTAACGGTCGGAACACAGTATGCTATTATCACTGTTATTATGGTCACTGTCTAGATAAAATGGTGGTGGCTAACCAGGTGGACTTGAAACAACTCACCGAACAGAGATTTTTTTTTACTGCCCTGGGGATCGAACCCAACCTCTGGATCTGAGAGTCTTGACGACAAAGGGAGTTTAAGGACTCCAGGTACTGTTGTAGATTGTAATGCTCCCTTCTTCTTACAATCCTGGGATATTCAAGAGAGTCATGAAGGAGCACCTTACAGGACAGCACTCTCGCACTAGCTATCTTAGCCCGCCGTGGGTGTCGTAGTAGGCTAATGGATCAGCAAAGGTGATCACCTTATACGCCGTCCACCAATCCGCGTTGGGCAAGCGTGGTGAATTACTGCCTAAACCTCCTTCGATGACAAGGCGAGGCCTTGTGTCCCCGTGGATCAAATTATAAAGGCTGTGATGAATATTTATATTTGCATTTGGACTCTTCTGCTTACAATCAGGTGGAATGGGATCATTTGCTAGATCTTATTATGAAATCAAAGCTAGTATTTCAATAGTTATATTTTTAGGCTTCATCATTCCGTACATACCTACCACTAAAACACACGGTGCCACAAATAAGTAAACTCACCTCTTTTGCAACGCGCCGCTCTGAAAGAAAGGAAAAGATATGGCTTGATTAAATGAAGACCTGTTTTAGTTAAATTAAGAGAAAATAAGTATGTTTACGACTGCATTCTTTCGACAGAATCCGGGACCACCAGGGACACGGAGGAAAAAAACAGTCACCCATCCGAGTACCGACCTCGCACTTGGTAGCTTAGCTTTTGTGATCGTTACGTAGAACTCATGTAATCGTCATCGACCTCCTCAAAATTTATTATAATGAGTTTTTTTTTGTTTTTGGCTGATTTATTTTTCCGGCACTAAAGTTATGCCTTTCCTCATAATGGCAAATGGGCAATAACTATGTACAATATAAAAACAGTAACAGTGTAGGGGTGAGCATTTCGTTTAAGTGGAGGTACTTAAATAAAGAGGTCCATATGGTCCAAGTGTAGTGGAAGGTCCGGCTCGTCATGGGAGCAGATAACGGTGACTTATGGAGCCGATTAGCGCTCTCCCGAGGAAATTATTTTAAGTGCCTCTATTGTTTGGGGGTTAGGGTTGAAAATGGACAAAAAAGGTGAATTTGAAATGTGATTCATCATCACACGGAACAGCTGCTAACGTTTGACTGATGAATAGTTTGTATCAAACTAGGGAAGACTGTTGACATGCTTAAGACTGTAAGATCGGCCTGGTAGTTGTTTGTTTATTGGTTGGTTTAGTTACTTATGAGTTTAATGTCACAGGGTTATTTGATACGAAATGACTTCATACCTGTACACACACACACACACACACACACACACACACACACACACACACACACACACACACACACACACAAATACAAATATGTAGTACAGTAGTGTATGTCTACTTGTATAATCAATACAATTATGATGACCATAGTTATAATAAAACAAACGTCATCATTAACAGCTCATATAATGTCGCCACCGAGGAGCTCGAGCCTACCCCACATTAGGGCCGATTAGGCCTTAGTCAACCACGCTGGCCAAGTACGGGTTAGTAAACTTCACACACAACCTAAGAATGTCTGCATAGGTGTGAGCAGGTTTGCTCACGATGTTTTCCTTCACTGTAAAAGCGTCGATTAAACGTACATAAGAATTTAAAATTTGAAAACACATTGGTACGTGGCGGGGATCGAACCAGTGCCAACACACAACATACACGCACGCATTTTATTTTTCTTTCTACAAGCCTGCAAACCATTTATCATTAAAAAGATGTTTAGAATGGAAGTTGATTAGAGCTTTGAGTTGTAATCTAATCTAATTTAACAAAGCAGCCCTTAGGCTTGTGCAAAACGTGATTAGTTTATGAACCACAGAACACAGAAATTATGAACTATCAATTACTGCAAGAAAGTTTACTTACTGTAAACATTATGATTGAAATTGATACCAAATTAAATATAAACGAAAAACATTGAAAAAATTCTGTCATGGATAAGTGCTGAGACGGGACTTGAACCCGCGACCTTTCGCTTTCCGGGCGACTGCTCTTCCAACTGAGCTACACAGGACTCAATTTCAATCATAATTAAACTTGCCAAACAAAAAGAAAAATAATATTACTGTAACCATTTAATGACAAACTTCACAAAAACGAAGTACAGACAACAGCACGTTGGGTTACCACAAACTGTCAAATTTTCCCAATCGATTATGCACTTTATCTTGAATAGCTTTAGGTTGAAAATCGGTGAAATTCGACAGTTTTGTATAGCCCGACGTGCTGTTGACTGTACATTCCACGTAGAACTAGTTATTTATATTGAGACATTTTAAGGCGGGTCCAGATATGATCATTTGCCCGATCCGATCAGCCATCAGCGTATCAGGTATCAAGCCCCCATATCAAGTTGTGGACGCCTTGATTTGCTCCGTATGATAACCGTAATGTCAGTTTCAACATGACATGGGGCGGGCCGTATCATGACGGCGTATCAAGATCGCGTATCATCACCTGTCCACATAATATGCGATCATGATACGCGTCGGCGATACGGATACGCTGATCGGATCGGGCAAATGATACATATCTGGACTCGCCTTTAGAGTGGTTCTTCGACAGCAGCCGGAACCACTAGCTTGACGTGCCTTCTGAAACAGTGAGAAGTTGAAAAATTTTGTATTTTGCAGCTTAGATTTTGTGATTTTTATGTTAGCGTATGTGATCGTTCGTGTAAGTCATAGTCCATACGATTCAATACGTGAATTTAAGTTTGCTTACACAGAATTTTGGACTAATAGTAAACTGCCGGGTTAGTTTGACTTGCGGAACACGTTTCTCACGAAATAATATCATCACCCGATGTGTGTTAGAGACAAAGTCCGGAATTTCCATTTATGTTCTTGCTCTTAGATTCTCAGGTACAGCTTGCCGAATCGAATATTGCGCAATGCTGTAGTCTGTGCGAAATTCCGAAGCTTCCGAGTGTTCAGTCATAGAATAAATTATTTGAAAGCAGAAACATAAGATTGAATGCCATTGTAATCTGTATTTTCTGTCGATCAAATATTTTATTTGACAGCACTAATGTAGTAGAAGTAGAGCATCAGAATGGTCGGTGACTATCTACATTTTACATCGAAATAATTCTTAAAAATTGCTAATTAATTTCTTCTAATTGGTACTAGTTGATAGATAATTGTTATATAAAAAAAAATATTGACCGTTATGACATCGGAATCGCTGGTTCCTACCCAGTGAATACAAACTGCGCATATGAACCATTTTTTAACCAATAATTGCTGCCCTCATATTTTGTATAACATTTTGGATTTTCTTAGCTTCTAACCCTAGAACCGTACCCTGGGGTAAAAATCAGAAAAATATTTGAAAATATGCTATTACTTTTTTGTTTCACAACGGATTTTTTGCGCTACCGCGCATTTGTACGGGGTGGATGGTTGCGTCAAACCATCTGTCGGGCAGGAGTTCTCTTATGTGTGGTCTGTGTGGTCGTGGCAAAATGCGAGTAAGGTTCTCCACTACCCTTTGCCTATGCATGTCCATGTAAGAATTGGAGATATAATAAGGAATAAAACCAAATCAAAATCTGGAGGATGTTCAATTTTGTCCCAGGTGAAAAGACTGTAAATGTCGCTTTCTGTTTCTCATTTAATGAAAATTTTTCCTATGAGCCCCAAACAAAGATTTGCCAAAACAGTTTAAAAAAAGTCACTTTTGTTTAGGCCTTATACTATTGTGTGAGACTAAAATAGGTGTCCTAACAGTCTATATAAGTGTTTTATCAATAAATGTTTAAAATTATGTAAAAAAATACTTATTTACCCCAGTACTACAGTACGCTGGGTACTGTTACTTAAAGTCTGTGGTGTACCTATCATCATCATCGGTTCTAGGGATAAAAAGTTATTATCAGTTTACTAGTTCAAAGCATTTCATTTGATTTTATTTCTCTATATAAGAATACCACAAACCTCTGACACCGAGCCTGTCTCACACGACACATCGAAAAATGTACAAATCAAATAAAAAATGTTATTCGAATTATTGGATCTCAATTTAACGCTTGTAAACCATTCCCTGACGTTAAATATTTCAACGGCGAAAATAAAATTGTGCGCGTTAAATTTCCATTCATCTGTAGTCTGTCGTCCACAGGACGAATATTTTACCATTCCAATGAACCCCAATTTTTATATGTGCGTAATTCCGCCACTGAAACGAAAAATACGAATTGAATAGAATCGATTGGTGGATGAGTTATAAAATTTATACGTCCAGTTAATCGTTACGCTGGGTTTTAAACTTTATTGCTGGCGAATAACTATTAAATTTTATTATCTCACACGGAAGCAATCTATTGTTCTTATACAGGACGAATTTTTCAAGTTGGCCTTTAGATACCAAATCCTAAACTATAAGGAATATGGAAAAATGTTCAAAGGAGTCGCGCGCCCGATGTTTTCATCAAAATCGGGTATCGCGACTCCTTTGAGCATTTATTCCTTATAGTTTAGGATTTGGCCCTGAAGGCCCACTTGAAAAATTCAAACTATATCTATGTTTGGAGGACTTCTTTGAACTTTTTTTTTGGATGAAAACAATTCTTGTGCCTTATAAATGTACATAAAAGTCTTAAATTTCACATAATTATATCATCCAGGTACATTTTTGTAAAAATAAACACCAGATAAACTTTAGAAAATCTTGAAATTCTTGATAGTCTGCGAATAATTATGATACATATAATTTTGAAAAAGAAATTTCTTTCCAAACTTAATTTTTACCAGTAAAAAATTGGAGGAAAAAATAAAAATACGATTTTTTGTAATCGTAATAAGTAAGGGACTGAACACATATCGTAATAATTATGTAAGTACATTATATGACAGAAAAATGGTCATTGTGTTATTTAATGTTATGAGAAATTAAGATAAGATTGCCGTAGAATTTTGCTTGAATATATGACGGGTAAACGCTCACACGTAGAAAGATAAAATAATTGTTGGCGCATAGTAATAAGGATTTTTGTTATGGCTCTCGACCAAAGTGTAGATGAGCGGAAATATGCCTAGCAGGGTGGAAGAAGTAATGAAAGTACTAGTGGAAAGTAACAGTTGTGTTTTTGAACTATTTGATTTCTCCAGTTGAAACCAAAAAGGACCAGAACACACATAGCAGCGTTCACTGAATGAATATGCAAAAATAGTGATTTTAAAGAATTGAAAAGTTCTCCATTTCTAAAGGCAATTGTAAGTTTAATGTTTTGATACAGCATCAGATAATTTCAAATGATTTCCAATTATTAGTCAACTTCAATTCAATGTCTTATAACAATATGAATATTAATAATTATTATATGTCAATGTTATTGCCAGACCCCTTTTCTAGTTTTCTTTATTTGTAGTCAATCCAAAGGTTGTCTGGAAGAGACCACTCTAAGCGATAAGTACGCCCATTGCACAATTGTATTATAAAATGTCATTAGTTTTCAGTTTTTTAAAGATCTTTTAGAATTATGAACTGATGGCTTAGAATATGCTTTATTTAAGCGTATAATAAAATCAATAAAGACGATTTTTGAGGTTTGAATTTGTTAAGCGAAACAGGTCAAGTAAACAACTTTGAAACCTTAAAAGGAAAACTATTAAAAATGGTCGCTGTAATCGTAAAATAATAAGTCGTGACAACACAAATGAACATCGAGTTCAAAGTAAACTTAGAAGGAAAATAATCTATTGCATATTTTATGAACGGTCTTCTCGAACAGTTGATTCACTTCCGCTACTCTTAAGAACTATTGACGTCAAATATAACACTACCCAGAATCAAAAATTTAGCAGAAATGCCATCTCCTTTTTATTTTTTATTTATTTTATTTGTCTTACAATACAGAGTTACAACAGGTTAGGTGGAGGACTCGACATCTTAAGTAACAATTATGTCTGGAACTCCACAAATATGTGTAAACAGCATATTTAATCATATTAGGCAACTTATTAGATTGGTAATAGATGAAACGATATAAACTAAACACACTTATATATACTTATACTTATATACATACACCATGCTATATATGCATATTACAAAAAAAAAATTATTATTTATGACGTACTAGCGCTCTGACAGCGACTTTGTCTGCGTAGAATATATTTTTGCTACTAGAAAAAATGCACTGAAAAAAATCGATTTGCCTCAGGCAGGAATCGAACCCGCATCTTCCGCAATCCGGGCGGCTGCGTTGGCCATCGAGACACTGCTTTCGCTGTCGAAATTTGTCAGTGCTTGGTGCTTATGTTTTTACGATAAACATTGTTTCATCAAATCTTTGTAATTTGCACTTCTAAGATCCGAAAGAAATATTTTATGCAAATATTTGACGCCCAGTTAAGATGAAACTACCTTACACTATGGAATAATTTTTATTTTGCGTTTACAAACGCGTAATTATTTTTAATACTAGAAAGATTTACGCGTTTGTTAACGCAAAAATAAAATTATTCCATATATATTTGCAGTAAAATAAAGCCTATTAATGAACTTTTAATATTGGTTTAGTAGTTTTTGAGCCTATTCTTTACAAACATACATACAAATCTTTCCCCTTTACAATATTAATCTACTTAATAATATAGACAATAATAATAATAATTTTCCTCGCTCACACTAATTATCTAGCGCAATGTAAGTATCATTAAGAAGTTGTGTTATGGATACTAGAGAACGGATTTTTTTTTAAACATACATAATCATTAGATATTTTTATAAACTAACTTAAATAAATATATAAACAACCAAGACTCGCAAACAAATATTCGTGTTCGTCACATAAATATTTGCCGCTACCGGGACTCGAACCCGGACCGCTTGACGTGTATACTGACCACTCCATCCCGACGGCTACAATCACTTATCATAAAAGGATTCAACTCGAGCAGAGCTTTTGACACATTTGGTTACAGATCTTGCAGTATGGGCCATGTAGTCACTCAAATAGTGTTAGGTTGCCAGCCTTTTGCGTAATAAAAAGTGGGATCAAACAAAAACAAAAAAAAACAAACCTTCAGTGAACGAATAAACAATGCCAACACTCAGGACAGATGTGACACTCTTAATATTCTCATCAGTCCGGGTTTTGATTGAGCAAATATTGTAAATCATAACAGCCTTTATAATTCGACCCACTGCTGAGACACAAGGCCTCTCCTTGTCATCGAAGGAGGTTTAGGCAGTAGTCCACCACGCTTGAACAATGCGGATTGGTGAACGGAGTACAAAGTGGGATACTCGAGTTTCCCACTTTGTCTTCCATTGCTCCAAGCCACATCACGCCATGCCATCACTCCAAAATAAACCAAAATCGTTCCGTGTGGTCGGAATCTCAGGTGACTTGAATGGAGTGACGAAAACTTCAGATTTCCAAACGATCTGAAATCCATCACTCGATCGCTCGTGTGTTGCCGATCCCATGTCCATTTCGTGACGTGTCAGAAGTCGCTGCGTAGAATGTAAGTAAATTGGAGTGACGCGAATGGAAATGAAGTGATCGTGAGTTTCCTACTTAAGGTAATCAATACCTCCTTTGCTGATCCACTAGTCGCCTTCTGCGACACTCATAGGAGGATATGGTGTGGTGCGATTCTACTCTGCCGACATCACAAGGCTAAAAATACCTACTGCAATTATAACTCCGGTTGGAGGTGGATATAAAGAGGTTTCTACTTTCACTTATCACGTTTATTCATAGGAGCTGTGTATTAATTAAATTACTTCGTGAGCGTTGTTTGTAAGTAACAATATCCTAATTTATATTGTGGACGTTTCACTGATAATCATATTTGAGAAGCAGAGTTGGTCGTGCGGAAACCTTAGCCGTAAGCAGTGGAATATACGGTGGATGCACTTGGAAAAGTATTTACACGATACGACACGATTGTGCGATTTATAACTATTAACTCGTTTTGGTAGGCGCATGTCTAGGTACTGCACGCTTTCTAGACAAAAGCGGCATTATCCTCAACTTCAAACGCGCCGACCCACTGTATGTTTTTACGCTGTGGCGATACTATATAAAGGGGTAGTGATATTTGACTAGGTCTCCCGATAAATTCTTCTCTAGTGTGGGCTTTTCTTGAGATGTGTTTGATATTTAATTTGGGTTGGCGATCATTGAGAGATCAGGTCATACTGGTATCCTCGTCTGGTGGTCATGCGTTTTGGATGCAAATAAGTACCCAGACAGGGAAGACTTACCATATAATATTTTTATTTATTTATATCTATTATGCTAACATCTCAAACAATTATAAACAACTAGCTGACACCGCAAACGTTGTTTTGCCTTACAAATAAAAAAAAATTAAGAGTGGACACCCCTTATCACTAAGTGGTATGAAAAATAGATGTTAGCCGATTCTCAGACCTACTCAATATGCTCACAAAATTTCATGAGAATCGGTCAAGCCGTTTCGGAGGAGTTCGGGAACGAACATTGTGACACGAGAATTTTATATATAAGATTAAATGAGGTACAGAAATCAGGAAAGTTTCTACAGTTATTTCTCATATAATAACTAATACATAACAGATGCAAAAAGAATATTACACATAACATAAACTACAATTTTACTATTTACTTGATTTTTTAATTGAATTATTGTTAAAATAACACTGCTTCAAAGTTATAATGTTCTTTCATGAACATGATGGAGGAGGAGCGAAGGAGCTAAAATATTTTTGATTGTCCGTTCGGCAACTCAATGACTGGCTTCCCGGTGAAAAGCGAAAGCTTCAACCCGGTTCGCTGTCCTAGTCTGCTTTGGCAGGACACCCGAAGAGGATGTTAAATGGGTGGTGGGGTGAACGTCTTTACCTTTACGATGTCTTTACGATGCTATGTGGGACTTCTGAGTCCCACATAATCCTACAGTCACATCGTACTGCAGGAATAATGTATAAATGCATTGGACCTCCATAAAAAAGTAGTATTATTTATGGTACGGTATAGGTACGGCTACAATACGGCTTATGCAATAATATTAAAACATATAATAATTCAGTCGTGACGTATAAAGTAATGAGTTACATGGAGGCAGCCAGACGGGGCAGGAGCGTGCATCCGCCGTGAAACGCGTCCGGGACAAAGGCTAACCAGCCCTCGCCCACTAGTGTTAGACTCATTTTAATTTCACAATTAAACTCAGCAAATAAAATAATTACATTTAAACGTTTTAATGAAATTAGGAAAACTACCAATTTCTGATTATCCTCAATGATCGTTTTATATTTTAAAATTAAAATACTTAATAGAGTGGGTTTTTCTTATTTTTTTACCCAACTACGGCAAAGCGAAAAGGAAGGGTAATGATTTTAGCTGTCTATGTATTTAAGTTGTTTGTATTTAAGTATGTTCCACCGAATCGCCAAAAAATATTCATTTTGTGATGAATGGATTCGTTAATTATCTCTCTGTCACATTTAACCCGGATGCATAATTTGTATTAATTAATATATTTGGCTCTAACTGAACCTAACCTAGCTGAAGATCGAAATAATTATTATCGAATTGATATTAGTGTACAAATAATTAATTAGGTTAAAATGTGATTAGTAAATTAATAGGTTGTAATTTGCTCGTCTGATATGATAGCTAAGATGAATTTTGCCGCAGTTTAATTTAGCCTAGATACTAAAAAAGTGAAAGAAATTAACTCTATCCTCACTGCTTTCAA
The DNA here is from genome assembly GCA_955850985.1 of Elophila nymphaeata. Taxonomy (NCBI): domain Eukaryota; kingdom Metazoa; phylum Arthropoda; class Insecta; order Lepidoptera; family Crambidae; genus Elophila; species Elophila nymphaeata. The sequence goes on along the minus strand of OY039066.1, from coordinate 22,026,426 downwards.
GTCAGAATGGGGTAAAATAAATAAGAGGAGTTGACACAATCATTAAAAAAATACATACTTACAAAGCATAGAGTATTCTTAATTCTTCTATAGTGGTAGGCATGATTGAGTTTTTTTCACTTGTTACGATTACATTAATCGTAGAGCACAGCGGATTAGCCGCTCAATCTGGAGCAGTCCGAAATGGGGTCGTACCACCACCTTACAGAAGACCACAGTTAAAATAACACTACATTTTCGTGGTGTTGTGTTTCTGTTTGTGAGTAAGGTCACCAGAGCTCCCACGTCACGTCAGTGTTGCAAGTCTATAGGCTACGGTGGTTGCTTACCACCAGGCAGACCGAATGCTTGTCATTTGTATTTGGGACCGACCTCAAAAAACATTTAGCTTTTTATAAACAAAATTTTTATTTTTCTAGTTTTTTTTAAGTATCAACTTGACCGAGAGTATCTGAGCTGTAGTTAATTTAAGAATACTGTTAAACTGTTTGAAAATCATCAGCTCTTTTATGACAGACTAGATGACCCGGTGTACTTCGTATCACCTATTCACGGAGTACTAAACGTCTTTGCACCTATTCTAACTAACGAATATCCTAACGACATTAAAACTCTTCCTTCGCTAAAATGGCGGAACGTCAAATGTTTGACAGGAAAGTAGGCAGAACAGTTTATATGGGAAAATGAAATTGTTGTTTTTACTATCTTCCTCGCAATTTTTCCATATTTTCTCACCTTTTAAACCTTCCCTGGACAACGACAAACATTTCAAGACTAAGATAAGATAAACCCGTTCAGCCGTTCTCGAGCTTTTGCGAGACTAACGAACAGCAATTCATTTTTATATATATAGATTACGAAGGAATCTGAAGTAACTTCCACAAGGTCGATCCGAATTTTCATAGGCTGTAATTTTAATGATATTGCTGATGATGTGGCATGTACTAGATGTTTTTAATGTATTTTGGTTGGCAGACAAGCATACGGCCTATTTGGTCGTAAGCAGACACAATAGCCTATAGACGCATGAAACACTGACGTGCCACGCACGCGCTGCCAACCCTAATCCCCTTCCCTACCCAGTGGAGTTCTGGGACCTCACTCACCAACAGAAACACAACACCACAAAAATGTAGTGTTATTTGACTGTGGTCTTCTGTAAGGTGGAGGTACTACTTCAGTTCGGTCTGCGAGAGAGCGGCTGGTCCACTGTGCCACACCTCGACTTATCTGCAGTATAACCAATTGCTCCAAAATGATATTATCCATACATGATATTTAACAGGAGAGATGTCATCTTTGGATTCATTGGTTCGCTCTAGTAAAAAAAATAGTGTAATAGTTAACTTCATCAGCTACAGTAAAGTGCTCGCTTTGTATTTCAGTTGTAACATTAAACGCTTTTTTATATTGTCCAGAAGCGTGCCAGCCTCCACTAGTTTTATTGCGCGTTGTTTGTTTTGCAATTGAAAAAAGAATTCCCTTTACCCGGCCATGGCAAGTGAGCATATCCGCATTAATTTCTTTGTTTATTCTGTTTTTCGCAGTTTTTTGCTCCATGTCAAGCTTTATATACTTTTAAATTTTTTGTAACGGCACTTTTACAACACGGTGCAGATTTGTGCATTACTTTATTTTTGACTTTTCTGATTAACATTTGGGTGTTTCCACTGGAATGTTAGTTGACGTACATTTTTTTAAAGTTGGCTGGGCGTTTCACTACAATCACGCACGATGGAAGACGATGTTGAAGCCTAAGGTGGTACACGCTCGCCCAGAAGATGCTTGTTTACTCTGGCCTTAAATATGTGCAGATCCCGGAAAACATACCTCAACAAAAAGGGCCACTGCTTAGCTGTTCGCATAATGAAGGCGAAAGCAAATCGCTTCGTGCGAATAGGAGGAATGTCAACAACATAAGCCGAGCCTGGTCGTCCGGTGGACTTCCGCACACTCTCCGAAATGTAACCGATAAAAAACCGAGAGGCTAGCCACACGTCTGCGATGGTCAAAGCTTTGGAGATTAGTCTCAACGAGTGCGCCATTACTGATGAGTCTCTTCACACGGTGCTCCACTGAGTCCAATACATCTAACTTGAATTCAGTCCTTCCATTATTGCCTCCCTTAATGATCGGATATCTGCACCAGATTTCGCATTAGTCAAGTACCTACCTACTAAGATACCTAGGAGCAGGTTTTGTAAGCGTGCTTTAGTTTCTACAGTAGCCCGCGGCGTTTTATAATTAGCTAATATCTCAAAATTGTGCTCCCGAGATATGTAAAGTAAGGCAATAAGGAATATCGTACAAGAGACGTTATCGTAAGATAATGTAGAATACAAAACAGTCTGCACGTGAAAATTGTATTCCGATTATATCATGTAACAAAAAAGTTGTTTTTAAACGTATTTCTTTTGCTATTTTCTTATTCTATACTTTCTTATTTTCATGGAAGTGCACAAAAATAATTAGTCGACTATCTTGGGCCATGGCGTCATTTTGTCTTTATTACTTTCTCGTATACGTAGTATAGAGGAAGTCTTGTAATCGTCAAAAAATTTGACCTCGACATTTTGACTGATTTACACGTTTTGGACCTCCCTGAGTCCAAAAATATTTTTTTGGAATTATGACTGTGTGTGTGTCTGTGCGTTAGCACGATAACTCGAGCATGCTTTAACTTATTGCAACCACATTTAACATACGAGTATGACATCAAAATATAAGGTTTCAATCAAATTTTGAGCCGTCGATCACGAAAGTTAAGCAACCAAGTGCGCGGTCGGTACTCAGATGGGTGACCAAAATTTAACATGCATGTATGACATCAAATTTGCTTATATTGTGGAAGCGCCATTATTTTACATAACACCGCAAAGGTATACATGATGTTTGATAGGTATTAACATAGTCTTATAATTATTATGTTTTGTAGAAATAATTGGGTAATTTTTCACAAATATAATTTTTCTGACCGTATTATTACTTGTGTGGAGAAATCATTTGTAGCACAATTTCAAATTTTTGACATCACCACAGCTGCACCACTGTATTTATTTGAATACTAGCTGTGCCCGCGACTTCGTCCGCGTGGATTTCCCATTTTTGCATCATTTTTCATTGATGCTCAATTCCTATTAGTCGTAGAGTGATGCTATGGAGGTATATAGGTCTATATCAGGGTTTCCCATACTGCGCGTCGCGATGCCCTGGCATCCCAGGGTTCGCGGTTCTATCCCGGGGGCGGGCGTAGTGAGACGATCCACATAGAATGGCTGTCTAGCAGCTATGCGAGCTAGTAGAACGAAAATAAATGTAGAGAAAGAAATGAAAGTCGCGATTTCAAAACTTGAGCCCGGATCGACTGTCTAGGGCGAGCGAAAAAATCGAACACAGCATCTTTCGCAATCCGGGCGGCTGCGTCCGTTTTTTTTTTGTTTTTGTAGGTATGTACTTAACTTTGCTGTTACTATAACGGGGGGAGGGCTCGTAAAAATTGGAAAAATCCTAAGGGCGTCACTATGAAAATAAGTTTGGGAAGTCCTGGCCTATAGTCTTCCTCGATAAATAGACAATCAAAGAATTTTTCAATTTGAATCAGTAGTTCCCCTTTTTAGGGTTCTGTACCCAAAGGGTTAAACGGGATCCTATTACTAAGACTCCGCCGTCCGTCTGTCCATCTGTCACCAGGCTGTATATCATTAACCATTATAGTTAGACAGTTGAAATTTTCTCAGATGACGTAGTTCTGGTGCCGCTATAACAACAAATACTAATAAATAGAATAAAATAAATATTGAAGCTGTTCCCATAAAATAAACGTGACTTTTTTTGTTCGATTTTGATAACGGCAACAGATAGACGCTTGAAATATTCACAGAATATTTAGTTATATTATTCACTTTAAAAATAAATAATTAAATTAAAATAAAATTAATATTTAAGGGGGCTCAACAACAAACGTGATTTATTTCTCGGTTTCAATAACGATAACAGGTAGAAACTTGAAATGTTAACAAAATATTTAATTTAAAATTCAAATATTTTTCGGACAGTTTTGATAAAATCTATGGCACGGAACCCTTCGTTCACGCGTCCGACTCCTTCTAGGCAGTTTTTTTTTTTACTATTTTTACAGGATGTCTCTGATGACCTTCTTTGAGTCACCAGGGGTTTTAGTAAAGGAAAGGACCTCGGTGGGTCCTCAAGCTTTAAGGTCGAATCACTCCAGAGAGAATTCCTGACCGGTGAGCATCTCCCTCGGAGGAGTCTCTGAACCTATTAGAGTCTCTAAGGCGTCTGAATCTGACGGGATCAGTAGTTCCTAAGATAAGCGCGATCAACCAAAAAAAAACAACTCAGTATAGATGCGTGCGTAGTACTTGATCATTATTTAGCTGCGGAGTTATGTTAAAACTATGATATCTCTGAAGATATTCATTGAAATCTAATGATGTAAAGAACAATTTTGTACAAAATTAAATACTTGTGATGAATAATGTATTTATTTTGATAAGGAATAATATCATGTTTACAAAAATACCTTCGCATCTAAAGCATTATTTTAGAACAAAATTTATTAACAAAAATAGGTTATAGCGAGTCAACCTTAAGAGATAGATAAATGCTGTCTGCAACTTGTTTTTAGAACTTTTAAAGGAGAATAATTCCGTCGTACATAATTTTTGTGTAACTTTAACCGTTTACGCAGCGCACGCAAAGAAATCTCTGAAAATCAAAATTTATTATTTTCCGTTTATTTCAAACTATGATATTTCTTAAGATATTCATTGAAATCAAATGAAGTCGTGAACTATTTTGTGCAAAATTAAATACTTGTCATAAATAATGTATTTATTTTGATAAGGAATAATATCATGTATACAAAAACACCATCGCAGATAACGCATTATTTTAAAACAAATTTGATTACCAAAAAGAAAGGTTATAGTGGAGCCAACCATAAAAGATAGGCATATGCTGTCGCGAACTTTTTTTTATAAAATTTAATGGAGAACAATTCCGTCATACATGATTTTTACGTAACTTTAACCGTTTACGCAGCGCACGCAGTGAAAGCTTTGAAAAGAAATATTTTTCTCCAGTTTTTGCAACATTCTTCATTGATGCTCAGCTCCTATTGAACGTATCGTGATGTTATATAGCCTATAGCCTTCCTAAATAAATGGACTATCCAACGAAAAAAGAATTTTTCAATTTGAGCCAGTAGTTGCTGAGATCTTAGGGTTCAACCAAACAAACAAACAAACAAACAAACAAACAAACAAACAAACAAACAAACTCTTCAGCTTTATTATTAGTATAGATATTACCATGAGTAGGTGCCCGCTTGCAACACCATGTACCAAAAATGGGTTTACAGCCAAACATCCTGTATAATTTTTTTTAAATGACTTTCATACACATAGAAAATCCCAAATGGGTTGAACTAATAAAGTCACATTTAGCAGTGTGTGCCTTATTCAACAAAAATATTTTAATATTTATTCATAATCAAGTCAGTTTATAGCAGATTAAGTGAGATTGGGTGACTCTTGTCCAAACAGTAATAAGTAAACATTCAGTAAAGCAACAAACAAAGAGAACGAGCTAGATTTTTGATTCTAGAGTATTTTTTCATTTATAGCAAGTATTTTTATACGAATGGCAGCTCGTGAGATTTTGATTCTATAGAATACTTTGCTTTCTAATAATGTATTTCATCTCTAATTATACTTCCCTATTTCTCTGGGTTTTACATAATATCTTGTTAATATCACAACAGCCTTTATAATTATGTTTATAATTCCACCCACTGTTGGGACACAAGGCTTCTCCTTGTTATCGAAGGAGGTTTAGGCAGTCTCTAGTAGTCCACCAGACGGAATATGAGGTGATCAATGCCCCTTTACTGATCCATTAGTCGCTTTCTATGACACCCATTGGAGGATATGGGGTGATGCTATTCTACTCTGCCTAATCACATGGCTAATATCTTGTAATATATCTTGGTAAATATCTATTCAATGGAATGGAAAATATGTAATATGTTATTACATTAATTAACAAAAAGTCTGGTTTCAATAGGTAAAATATGGCGATGTTAACGACTCAGTAGCGAGGCACGTTGTTCTGACAATGGTACAGCAACCTCTATTAGTTGCTAATTAGTCATTTATCGGTTATCGCTCGAGGCAATCGAAACTAGGCTTTTGAAGCCGGAATTGTGAGCAATTTAATGGCTGCTTTACGTTGCACAGTCGCCTACAAATCAGAATATTACAAATTGTCAAAAATTTACGATTTTGCATTGTGTGTTAATGGAATAAGGTTGAAAATTGATTAAATAAATTTAACAGTTTAAGATGAAGTTAACCATACTGTTTGCTTGAATTCAGACCCCTCTAACAAGGATGTAGACGTAAAGAGTTGTATTAATGTAGAAAAGAACCTGCAATAAAGTTTAAAATGATAGTAATAATGTGCTCCAGCTCTGGAATTCTATACCTGAGCATGTTGGGAGGGCTCGCACACTGGATTCCTAGAACCAAGTCAGGAGTAATTTTCTTCAGGCTTCTCCTTAGTGTATTTTATAAATATACTTATATTTATTATATAGCATGGCATTCTTCTTATAACATGGTCTCCTTCTATTAGTGTTTTGTTTAAATGTAATTCTTAATCTTGCACCCATTATTATATGTATGTCGAAGAATCTGAATACAAGCAACGCCATCTAGTTTTAGTTGGATAGCTTTGGTGAGTGTTTAAATCATGATTTTAAGTTTAGAGCTGCTTATTTAAAAGAAAGTGTTGTGTATTGTTGAGCGTAGCGAATTATTTGTTTCGAATTTAATCTAATTAGATTGAGGGTAAACGAAATTATTGTTGTTCAATAGAATCGTAACTGTTAATTTTAACTGCATTGGTTTGTAATTCAAATTACTCAATTGTGGATAGATTTTATGTCTACCCGACATAAAGAAATTAATAATTGGACGTCTGAAATTCTATTCTAGGCTTAGGCGTGATGTTGCCTATTTGCGCAATATAATTTGTTAGGCAGTTTAATTTGAAATAACTAGTTTTGTGCCACTGTAACTGCGGCTTATTTTATCTTGGTGAGAAATAGGGTTGACCGTGTTCGTGCTATGCTGGATTGTATTGTTCCTTTGGAATTAAGTGCTTACTTAGAAGTACCGCTGGATGTGCCGATGACGGCAAAAGTAAGTAAATTTAAACAAAATGGAAAATTATGTGTGTTAATAACTTCAATGTAGATCAAGAGGCTATGGCCTGTGAATAACATCTTTTGTGCTGTGACGGTTAAGCATACCATTTTTTTAATTATTAAGAGTGTATGATCCTTTGAATTACTATGTGTCACTTGTTTTATTTGCATTGCTTTATGGAGTAACCGAATGGAGGCTACTCGTGATGAAGCCGGATGGAGGCTTGTAACCGGATGGAGGTTACGTGTAGCTATGATAACCGGATGGAGGTTATCGGTATGGCGACCGGATGGAGGTTGCGATACGAGACCGGATAGAGGTCGTGGTGTGACTTATGTGTAGTGGTCAGTATAGCTGGCTTCACATCAAGCGGTCCGGGTTCGAATCCTGGTAGCGGCAAATGTTTGTGTGACGAACGCGAATGTTTGTTTGCGAGTCATGGTTGTTTATATATTTATTTAAGTTTATTTATAAAAATATCTAAAATTATTATGTATATTAAAAAAAAATGTCCGTTGTCTAGTATCCGTAACACAAGTTCTTAATGATACTTACTTCGGGCTAGATAATTGGTGTAAGCGTGAAAATATATTATATATTATATATTATTATTATATATTGTATGGTAACTGGATGGAAGTTGCCATACGAGACCGGATAGAGGTCGTGGTGTGACTTATGTTGTATTGTATGGTAACTGGATGGAAGTTGCCATACGTGACCGGATAGAGGTCGTTGTGTGGTATGGTAACTGGATAGAAGTTGCCATACGTGACTGGTTGGAGGTCGCTGTCGGAAAGCTCTGCAAGTTACTAAATAGATTCATTGATGATATGAAGGAAATGGAATGTTTAACAGCCACATTATAGTTCACCTTATTTAAAAATTGTTTAAGTAGTTGTTAACTGAGACTGTATTCATTACTCTTTGTGGTCAGGAATGACCGAGACGTACGTTGTTACTGTTCGAGAAATTTTCACTTGTTTCAGACCCTTCACACGAGGGCGTGTGAAGTGCAGGATGGCCGTGTCGAAGAATCTGAATACAAGCAACGCCATCTAGTTTTAGTTTTAAGAGTTACGATTGTAACGGTTGATTTTTGAGGACGTGTGATGATGCAGGATGGCTGTGACGGCGCTATGACATTATTAGGTTCAATTGTAATTGAATTTGTTATTTTCATTAGAAATAGTCCACGAGGGATTGCGAGTGACGTCAGCGCCGCACGAGCTATCGTACGATGCGACGTAATAGTGGTGGGGCGCGCCTTTGTTGCAGCGGTGCGCGCTCGACAGAGCTCAGTCTAGTTCGAGGCGTCGCTGAGTGCGGACGTGTCTATGGTTGTATTAGGAATGCTTGTGGAAGCTATGTCCGACGGTTGTGTGATAATAGTTAGAGAGAAGTGAAGGCGAGTGCCGGTGCAATGTAGAATGTGCGCTAGGTAAACCTACACACTGGGTCACAAGTCCCAGGCACTACTCTGGTTCTCCTCTTTGTGATGTGTGTTGATAAATTGACTCGGCATTCGTATGTGAGATAGTGATTCGGCTAAATCCTGACGCTATCCCCGACATGTATATCAATTCAATTTTCTTTCTTTTACTGCAGGTTGCCTGAAAGAGATTGCTGCTTAGCCGGCTTTTGTACTGTCCTGTATGATATTAATAAATTTGCTCTATAATTGATTTTTTATGTAAGCGGGCAATGCAAAATATTTGCATTGTAATATTATCAGAGATGAAGTAAGCAAGGGATTGACTCAAGATTCACTAGTTATTGACTAATTCGCTGGGTGCACAGCGTTATTTTTTTGTATTATGGCAAGATTCAACTGAATTTCGGCAAAAAACTAAAGATTTTCCTGTCTGTTATGTGAGCAGAGCAGTGATTTTGCTTTCTTCTCTTGTCACCGTAATTCGCTTCGAGTGGCGATTCCGATACAGGCACATAGAAAACTGTCAGCGTGCAATATTGCCGCAAAATCTTTTGCCCTCTTATCTTTTCAGCATCCATATATTTTTTTTTATCAGTTTTGGTATCCACAATGGTATATTAGTATACGAAAACTTCGGATAATTAGTGTTATCAAACGGAAAATAACGCTATGATCTTTGAGTAAGAATATGCTTGTTACTGGCCGGTATCTTTCCCTTGTGGTACTCACTATTATTCCAAATGATATAATAAGAAAAAGAATATACGTTTCATTTCTCTTTGTTTTAAAATATCCCGTTTCGTCCGTATCGTTAGTGACTCCGAAGGTCCCATTAAATTATTAAAAGAATTTATAGAGAGCTAACTAAATCAGTCTTTGAGGCTGTATGTTCGCCATTCATAAAGAATATTAAATTCCCTTCTTAAAGTCGTGTTTAAAGAAGCAAGACTTTCAGAGAGCAGAAGTGTATAACGACATTATCTTATACTCTTCGTATCTCATTATTTCAGCTGGTGTACTTTTTGCACAGACACGTACTTAGGACACGTTACTCACCAACTTGGCATTAGTTTACTAGCTGGCATTAAACGTCGTTGCATTAAATGAAAAAAAAAAGATAAATTTTGTCAGTTAACATACAAAACTATCAAACTGCAAGTTAACTCTAACAAGTAGTAACAAGACGACGTGACATTCGAGTCTATGTTGTATAAAAGTTTCGATAAAATGCATACTGACAACGTTAATGTCCAAAAACTTTCTGATGGCTACCGACCGATGTCGAATAAGTGTATTAGCTAAACAAAAATGATAATAATAAACTGGCAATTTGTATATCGCTTATTACGTGCCTTTGGAGGATATTTGCCTACAAAATACTGATACACGATTCAAAAGACCTCCTTTGGAGGACCAAACCGACCTCCTCATTTGGAGGATTTGGAATTTGACCTGACGTATTCAAGGACCTTGTTTACCAAATATTGAAAATAATTTTATGAAAGGAAGAAGTTCTACTAAAGATTTTTTAATATTAATTATCAAAGGAATTTTCCTCGAGTTTTAAAGTAAACATGTTGTTAAGTAAGTAATTGAATAAAAACTTACGTAATTCCATTTTGTGCTCTCCCTCAGCCCCCTGAGTGCGGCCCTGGCCCGTGTCTAATCCGGAATTAACGCTATCCTCGCAAATGAGCCTTCTCGAGACTGATTCGCATTTTTAGCGCATAGAGTGAAATTTGTTTTGTTTCATAAAAAAGTTGTTTCCGGCGCTTAAGTATTTTTCAATATCAAATAAGCTTTCATTAAAGATTTACTCTGTAGAGTCTCCCAACAAGTGGGTCTTAAAATGAACATGGATAAGACGAAAATTATGTCGAATTCCCATGTCGTACCCACTCCTTTGAAGGTTGGAAGCTCTACACTGGAAGTTGTCGACGATTACGTTTACCTAGGATAAACAGTCCAACTTGGTAAGTTCAATTTCCAGTAAGAGGTCAATCGACGAATCCAACTCGGCTGGGCAGCGTTCAGGAAGCTATGTGGCATATTCTCGGCCCATCTACCGCAGTGTCTCAAGACGAAAGTCTTTGTGTGTGTTGCCAGTGATGACCTACGGAACCGAAACGTGGCCGCTTACAATGAGCCTCATAAAAAGGCTCAAGGTCACTCAAAGGGAAAACAGTGGAGAGGGCTATGCTCGGAGTTTCTCTGCGTGATCATATCAGAAATGATGAGATACGCAGGAGAACCAAGGTCACCCTAATAATTTCGAGCCTTAAGTGACAATGGGTAGGGCACATTGAAGGACAACTGACGGCCGTTGGGGCGAAAAGGTTCTTGAATGGCGGCCGCGTACCGGGAGACGCAGCGTTGGTAGGCCCCCCACAAGGTGGACCGACAATCTGGTAAAAGTCGCGGAAAGCCGCTGGATGCGGACATCGCAGGACCGACCGGTTTGGAGATCCTTGGCTTATCTCCAACAGTGTATGTCTCTCGGCTGATATGATGATGATGATGAAAGATTTATACTTTTTAGATTTTACACTTTGAATATTACTCCTTGTTTGACACACTTTCAAGTTTTGATTTCAGAGCTGCTTAAGCTCCCGCGGGCCCAATTAAATATAACTAGATATAGAGAGAAGCCAGGGTAGTGAAGTGGAATACTGGTCACCACCAAGAGGCCTCTTTAACCCTACACCTGGGTCACAAGTCCCAGGCACTGCTCCTGGCTCCCCTTTCTGCAACGCGATGGACTCGGCACCCGCACGGTGGATCCATGTAATGCTAAGTGTTGTCGTCACTTCTCTGTGAGATGCTAACATCAGGTACTCGCGGCGCACAATAAAAAAATATCCAATATTGGGATTGCTGGCTGGGATTATCTGGTTGTACATGTTTTGCTTACTATAGATTTTCATTACTATATTTCCAGGTTGACAATTACAGTTGGTGCTCTCAATCCGAGGTTTCTTAGATAACCTACTTTCGTACCAATGACGACACCTCTTTATAGATCTTCAGTCAATGATTGGAATAATATTAAAAGCTTTTCAACAATTGCCTCACTGAAATGTTGCCTGCTATGCAATTGATAATGTGTTGATGACTCGGCTTTGACCTAGAGCATGTGTGTTATATGCGGTCCTTACTGTTAATATGTAAGACCTAACTCAGCAGTGCGACATTACTCGAAGTAAGCAATGGGAGACGTTTATATCACGACCATTTATAACTAAACTAGTTGGCCTTTGCTTGCAGGCGCAATGCACGGTATTCAACCTAAATTATTCATATTCTTGTTTGTCAAATAACAATATTAACTACTGTTCCCTATTGGATAGCATTAACTACACGTTCACACAAAATTCGTCTTTGTTTGGAACAGCATAATAACTATTATCTTTGTGTCAAACATGCATCTAAACGATGATCAATCGAGACCGCCGAATGTTTCAATACCTTGACCCTTGTGTGGTCTGTGACATTATATTGTGAGGATACGAATCGATGTGCCAAGGGTTTAACAGGCTTTAAAAATTAGGCCTGATTCATACCAGAGTTTTACAAGCTGATTTTGAGCTAACGGGCTCTAACGGGCAAAACCGTCGGCTCAACTCAACGGACCAACCAAAGCCGGGTAAAAGCCGACATGAAATTTTAGTTATTCGCCCAAATACCAACCTTTATACGGAACAGAACGCAACGCGATTTTCCTTCTTCCTTGCATGTTTTATACGAGGACTGACCCATCTGTTTTAAGTAGACAGTGCAATGCAATAAAGTTACTGAAGGGCCAACCATTGTGCAATTGTAAAGTCCTCTTTGCCAACCTATTAGATTCATCTTCACACCTATCCTGAAAAAAATCCTTTTTTTTTCGCACAAGTAGGAACTTTTCGACGGTGTTTGACAACTTGGCATTCGTATGAATGATTGGCAATGAATCAATTCAAAAAAAATAATAATTTATTAATGTGCTGCCAACATATTAATATTAATCCTGTTAACCCCTCCAAATAAGCTAACCCACTTATAATAGGAGTGGGTTAAGGATTCGGTAGTCTAACGGCGATCTGGGATCTATTTCCATAGAAACCGAGTTCATCTGCCTGCGTGCTCGTCTAACGACGACGCTTTAATTAGCTGGTTTTCTAGCGCATCCATGGATCCAAAGCTGCCAGCTACTATTTGGCTGATCTGTCCCATAGGTAGCGGCAATTCTATACGAGGTGAAACTGTACGTTGTACAGTGCAAACATCTGTTAGTACCCAATATAGAAAAGCTGTGTGTAGTTGTCATATTTTAGTGCGACAAAGTTGGGGGCCTCATATATACGTAGATACAGTAAATGGATGATGCAGCAGTAAAAAGAGCGGATTATAAAAGAAGAAGTGAGATAATATTCTTTAGACGAAATTAAGCATTTTTGCAGGTCCTTCCTATGGTACAGTCAATAAATTCAAGTAAATAGTACTCTCAGTTTCTGTTCCTTAGACTAAGAACGAAGATTCTAAGAATACTAGAAGGTATTAGAATTTATGAGTTCCAGAAATAAAACACGAGTAATTTCTTATATCTTCAACTAAATTAAGCGCTGTAAGCAGGGGTTGCGATTATTATAAAACTACGTGGGAAGGGATACACATACACACTATCTTATACAGTTTAACTTAAAAAAATATATAATGAAAGGGATTTACTGCAAATTATATAATTGATAATTGGTATTTCGCAGTAAACTCGATGTGCAATTGAGCACATTTTTCATATATTTTATAAATCTTTTGTTAGTTTAAGCACAGGTTTTAGTTAGTATTATTAATATTTGTCATTGTATAAATTGACGTTCATAAGCGTACCCATTGTACCAAATCTAAATCAATGTATTTGATTTGATTGAATCAATGAATTCGACTTACAATTTTTGGATAAAGAGTCGCCAAGAAACTATTGAATGAATAAATTCTATTTCAATCATATTTATTATTATCCCTATCCCTACTAATATTATAAATGCGAAAGTAACTCTGTCTGTCTGTTAAGCTTTCATGTATAAATGACTGAACCAATTTAGATGAAATTTGGTACAAATATAGATTAAATCTCGGGGAAGGACATAGGCTACTTTTTATAGCGAAAAATGTTGAATGGGTTGCAATAGGGGATGAAAGTTTGTTTGGAAGTTCGTCATTTTTGAAGATAGAACCATGAAACTTTGAATTTAGTCACTTAATAAGACAGAAAGAAATATTTATTAAAGATTTTTGAAAAGTAAAATGCTGCCTAAAGTAACTATTCCACGCGGACGAAGTCGCGGGCAAAAGCTAGTATTATCATATAATAAGAAATATGCTTACCCAATTAATTTTAGCTATTACGTAAGAAAACAAACGTCGATTCTATCCTCCCGCGGATAATATTTAATTTCATTGGAAAAATGTTGGAAATTTAATTTAAAGATAATTAGGGTGGGGTGAACAAGACAATATTTAACGACTTTTATAAATAAAAAAAGTTAAAAACTCGCGATTTTAGTTAATGACACCTATTATGTACATACATTCACGAGTCGCACTACATGTAGGGCATTGTGAACTAGCTACCAAAGGAGTACCGACCTGAATGCGAACATCAAGTAGGCACTAGAATATGTCCACAGGAAATTCACCGCATACATATTAACATGTCCTAATAACCTTTAACTATGACATTGTAAATTCCAACCGAAAGCTATACGTCAGCGAAGTAATTTTCTGCCATGACATAAGTCCCGATAAAGTCAGTAAATTATAATGATTCCCGATTTCTACCCTATGTCCGAACAATGCCCACGGCTGTCTAAAACTGGCGAATTGACACGTCTATGAACTTTACATTCAAAGCCAGGGAATATAAATAACATTAATAGATTTAAGAAGTTATTAAAAGACTTTTTGTTAAATAAAGGTTTTTACACCGTGCAAGAGTTTTTTGAGGATAGGTGGATACTTAAATATATAAAATTATGTATTAATATAGTTATTAGTTAATTTAAAGTAGAAGATAATAAGATATTTTATAAGTAATGTTTTATTATTTTTATAAATTTTATTTGTGTCACGGTACCGTGTTTATAAAGGCTAGAATCTTAATGTTATTCTAATGTTGCGATACCATTAAGCATTAAGGTCGAATCACTCCAGAGAGGATTCCTGACCGGTGAGCATCTCCCTCGGAGGAGTCTCTAAGGCGTCCCAATCTGACGGGATCAATAGTTCGTAAGATAAGCGCGTTCAACCAAACAAAAAAAAACAACTCAGTATAGATGCGTGCGTAGTACTTGATCATATACCCTAGCAGGGTTCATGTTTCGGTACCGGTTTACTTGTTATACCACCTTTGTAACCAAATGAATTGCAATAAATAATTTGAATTTGAATTTGGTATGAAATAACTAACTGTTAAGGTGATTTAGAGTGTCTGCCCTAGTTGTTGGTTTTTGTTTGTTGGTTTACTGAAGATTTGTTACTTTCGGGTTTGAGGTCCTTTTATGTATGTGATAGGATGTAACTGTCACTATTTTTAGGTACAGCTTGACCCATACTGCCAGATGTGGCTTTATGTGTAACTTAATGTTAGCTAAAGCTCCACTCAACCCCTTTTGGAATGGTGATCGTTATTGTATGTATTTATAACAGAATTATGTATCACTCTTATTACAAGATAAATGATCAAAATGCGTTGTGGTAAAAGTAATCTGCCCAAAATTTACGTATTTAAAATTGTAATTTATTCATATTGATATATCTACAGAGTGTAAAAGACATGAGCAGTCAAACGAAAACCATGTATTCTGCTCACCGTCATAACATTTTTCTTCCTTCAGACTATACCTGGGAAATTGATAGTTACGATTTTATTGAAGGTCAAAGTCATAATTTTTTTTTTCATTTTTTTATGAAAACGTATTCCATACGTTATTTTTTAATTATTGTCCAATGAAACATTATCATTTTTTTTAGTATTTCATAACAAAAAATGGCTTCAAAACGTTAGCGTTCAATGTACCTCACTCGATGCGCACGGACACTAACGAACGGGGCCGCCGTCAAGCAAAATTATCGCGGTTTTGCGAGTTGCGTGCGAGTTGAGCCCTTTACATAGTGCGGTACAATTTGCAATTTTTTGTAACACCAAAAAATAAAAATCATTTCCCAGCAATATTTTTTTTGAAATATGTCTTATTTTGATGTATAGAATACGTGGTTTTCGTTTGACTGCTCATGTCTTTTACACCCAGTATATCCTGAATGATGTTTTGAAATATTACGAAATTGTAAGCTGTGGAGTTCCTTTCGCAATTTCTTCTTCGTTTCAGCATAATAATAATAATTGAGTTGAAATAAATATTCCGTCCCGAAATAGTGGTATGGCTTTTGACGATTTAAAAGTACTTAGCAAAGTCCATTTAAATAAGGAGCTTTTCATTTCAATATTAAACGTCATTAAACTAAATTCAGACCACTCTCCATAACTTACGTTCTTTATAGTCCGAGTTCGAGTCCGGGCAGCGGCAAATGTTTGTGTTCTGATGAACACGAATTGTTGACGAGTCATAGTTGTTTATATATTTATTTATGTTTATTTATGAAAAAATATCTAAAAAATATTAAGTATATAAAAAATTCTAGAATAATTTTATTTTTGCATTAACTAACGCGTAAATATTAATACTAGAAAAATGCACTAGAAAAAAAATCGACTTGCCTCAGGCGGGACATACAACATGTAAACTAAATAACCAACACCCTGAATACAGGTGGTTTGGGATCGGCTTCCGAGTTGATTTCAAAGATTTTTTTTTAAAAAAAAAACAAAAAGTACCCAGAAAATATTGTACAACATTTTCTAAGTACTTTTTGTTTTTTTTCAAAAAAAAATCGTATTTTTCAAAAAAAAATTGTTGAAATCAACTCGGAAGCCGATCCCAAACCACCTGTATTCAGGGTGTTGGTTATTTAGTTTACATGTTGTATATAAAAAATGTCCGTTATCTAGTATCCATAACACAAGTTCTTAATGATACCTATTTGGGCTGAATAATTGGTATGAGCGTAGAAATATAATATTATTATTATTATATTTTTTACAGTATTTGTTTCTATGCTTTGTTCTCTTTAAGTCATAACATATAATATTTGGCTTCAGGTTTGTGGACTTGGTGCTGTTTCTAGCGATTCTGTCCGAATCACCCGTTAGATGCTAGCTAGGGCCTTCGTCTCTCTATATCCAGATACGCGTTCCGAGACCCAAATAAATGAATAAATAAAGTGATAGCTTTTCAACTGGGTTTATAGAGGACGAAGTTTTCAATTCGACTGTATGGGTTGTGTTACAAATTGTTGCTCCAGCGACAAAATCAAAGTCAACATTTCATTATTCATTTCGATACAATTTATTCACTTATGAAACTCAATTTTGATGCCATTGCATTGGTTCAAGAAACTACCAGGAAGTCTTGTTCTGAGAATAACCGGCAAGAAACTGAGTAAGTTTTATCTTCTGCATATCGATTTTACTGTCAATTTTTGCAGGCAAGCATTGCCACAGCGTGCCTAGTAGTAAGCTGTCACTATAGCCTATAGACACTCGTGCGCTGCCAACCCAAGGCCCCTTTTCTACCCCATGGAGCTCTGGCGTTCTTCCTCACGAACAGAAACACACACCTCAATAATGTTGTATGATTTGACTGTGGTCTTCTGTAAGGTTGGGACCTCCAAATTTTCGAGCGGATAGTCCGATGTTCACTACCTCAATTAAAGTTTTAATTTAAAAGACTAATTGGTCTTCTTAATATTTGTAAGTTTAATAAAATTGGTCGACTGCTTCTCTTATTTTCTTTAAAAATAGTTGAGATTGCGTTCCATATTCTCATAATCTACAATAACATTGGTAAATATGATCAGATTTTCGTGGAGTGTGTATTAAGAGTCGAATAAAAAAGAAAAATGAAATGAATAAAAATGTTATCGATTTTTTGTATTCAAAGAAATCAGAAACGAAAAAAGCTAGCAATAATTATTAATGAGACTTGAAGACTGGCATCAGTGATAGATAAATAATAAGCTTATATTTTCCTCCAATAAATATAAAATTTTAGTAGTGATTATTAAATGAGTGTGATTATTGATTTTAATAGAGATAAAGACATGATCAGAAATAGAAAACAGTACCAACTTCAATTTGATAAAAATTGAAAATCTGTTGTCTGGTATACTAGAAGGCCATCGAATCAAGAAGACTGCAAAAAATCGCCAACGAAAACTTAATAAGAGGATTAACTGTAATGATATTAATATAACCTAATTATTAAGCTGGTTTTTGGATTGGTGCCTAATCGGTCCACTGCTTAACGAAGCCTTTACGATCACATGATGTAAAATATAGCTAGCATGTAATTAATGTCTGGTCATTGTTTAACTAGTTTTCAAGTAATTCAGCGCTTAAATAAAATGAGTTAAGGCGTTATGAGAAATAGGGCGTCCTTCAGCGTTATTAGTTAGGGCTCTAGCTACAGTGGTTCGTCCAAAAAAATAAGGGTTGAATATTGTCAAAATAGCGTCTTATTAGTTGCGCCATGTTAAAAACTGTACTTGATGACGTGACTATAGAAAAAAGGAAGGAATGGAATATGTTAAAATCGAGGCTTACAAGGCAAAATCGAATCCTCTTATTGCTGAATTCGGTTGCAATGTAGATTTGTTACCCGGACCATATCGAATCGATTGACACCTAATTCATCAAGATCTAATGAATAGTTAACGCGCTACGGAGGAAAATACGTAAATACAACACACCCATCTGCTAAAACCATTACCCTTCCTTTTGCCTTCGCAGTAGTCGGGTAAAAAGTCAATTTCAATTTAACATTGCAAAATAGATTCGCGAAAGATTCGTCAGTATTCGTAGCCATGTAAACATTGTAGATGGACATAAATTTAGGCGTACTGTGTTCGTGTGCCGCTTAGGGCATTTGTCGAATGTGTCTCAATTACGTGGACTGATATCGGACGAACAGCCTGGATAGTTAGTTCTCGTAAGCCCTATACCCATTGGCTCCGACAAATACCTACAGTAAACGTACTGACCTGAATTAACTAGTCTCTGTTGACTTAAGTAACTCAATTTTGTCGGCCAATGAAAATATCAGTATTAGATTAAGAGATTATACGTGGAACCTCGTGTTAGCGGAGATGTAAAGGATTTCTTCTTATTATTATAATTAAATACACATCTTGTCAATGTCAAGTAAGATTGCTTATTACTTTCTTGTATATGTAGCATAGAGGAAGTCTTGTAATCGTAAAAAATCGACCTCGATGTTTTGACGGATTTACACGTTTTGGACCTCCCTGAGTCCAAAAAAACCGTTTTTGGAATTATGTGTGTTTGTGCGTTAGCACGATAACTCGAGTGTGCTTTAAGTTATTGCAACCAATTTTAACATGCATGTATGATATCAAAATACAAGGTTTGTATCAACTCTTGAGTCGTCGATCACGAAAGTTAAGCAACCAAGTGTGCGGTCGGTGCTCGGATGGGTGACCAAAATTTAACAAGCATGTATGACATAAAAATACAGGGTGACTGGTAATTAGTGGCGGACCCGTTAAGGGGCGATAGTAGAGGACAATACTAGTCGATTTCACTATTGCATGTACTATCCAAAAGCTAACAGTTTCTAAGATATTAATTATATTAGAATTTTATAAATTATTTATAAACATTCAATTATTTTTGCGTTACCGAACGTGCAAATATTTTTAAAATTACAAAATACACTGAAAAATATCGACTGTCGGCGGGAATCGAACCCAGCCCGGACAGTCGAGTTTTTCAGTGTATTTTCTAATTTTATTTATTTTATTAATATTCAATGTCGCGGCACGATAGGTACTTCGGTGACGGGAAATCTCGAAAATGATAGGAGTTGTAATCTTTACAGAATATTGAACTTCAACAGAAAATAAACTTATTTTCTTTACATTCCACAGTATCACTATGATAGCATCTTACACCCTTTCAAGATGTTCAACAATCTTCTGTAATAGCTTTCAATAAGGCCAAAGCTACAGGTGTCTCAGAGTAAAGAAACTTTCCAATCGCCTTTTTTCTTTGGCGCTTTCAAACTGTTGTTAGAAAAGAGAAAAAGCTGAACGTTTCCGCTATTCATCGTCCGTAGCTCCGGTGGGAATAGACTGTTCCGCCATTTAATTAGTTTAAGAACCATTAAAATGCCTTCGGAGTCCATTGAGGAAGTAAATTGGAAAAGAAGTAGATGGTGGATCGACACGTTGTCTACAAAACTGTTTTGCGTATCTTTGTTTAAGCTCTACTAATAGAGATAAAATCATAATATTAAAAAATAATATAATATGATCCTTCAGGACAATGAAAACTGATTTTATTTTAAGGAAAGATATCGTTGCATAATGCTTAACCTTTTACTATAGACACTTGCAATACCATTAATTTATTAAAAATTACATGTAAATTACATCGTTCTACGGTACGTATTATTAAGATTATTAACAAAATAAAACTACTTAATCAAATCTACATTATAAAGGGTATATACAACATGTAAATTAAATAACCAAGACCCTGAATACAGGTGGTTTGGGATCGGCTTACGAGTTGATTACAAGTAATTAAAAAAAAAACCGATTTTTTTTACGAAAATAAAAAAAAAACTTTTTGATTTTTTCTTAAAAAAAAAACGTTAAAAAAAACTTTTTGAAATCAACTCAGTAGCCGATCCCAAACCACCTGTATTCAGGGTGTTGGTTATTTAATTTACATGTTGTATAGGTACTAAAACTAGATAGTAGATACAAAATACTGCGAAATTAAAGATAAAATAATTCGCCTAAGTCCTCTGAAACAGGAAGTGTACCAATAAAACTGGCTGCATTACCTCGCTGAATCACGGGACTTAATAATTAATTTATTTTATTTTATAAAAAAAAGGTCAAGCAAATGACTCCATTCCACCTGATGGCAAGCAGAAATGGAGACCAAATGTGAGGATAGCTAGTGCGAGAGATAAACCTTGCCTAACCATGCTTCTTCATGCCTCTTTTGAATGACCCAGGACTGTAGGATGTGGGAGCACATGTGCTGGCAGTGAATTCCATTTCTTGATTGTATTACAAAGAAATGAGTTGCCAAATTACTTAGTTCATATGAATCGCCATGTGATGGCGGCAGAGTAGAATAGCTGTTGGTTACAGACAACATTAATTTTTATATTTAAATGTGTCAACATTAAACTAATTAAAAATATTTGTAATGGCAACTTTTTGCCCTCTCTTCCGCTTAAGCTCTAAGAAGAAATACACGTCGTCTTGCATAGTATCAGTTTTTATTATTTTATTCCGTCTCCAAGTCCTTAGTCACCATCAACTATACAAGAAATACAGTCCACTAAAACAACACAACCAAAACATGGTCCATTCGCCGTTTTGAAGAAGCCTCGTGGTGGTAAGGTCGCGAGGGAGATCGTGAGTACAAAACATAGTACATCCGCCATTTTGCAATTTGCAAGCCTTTACTTCGACGTGCAAAATCTTCACGGAAGAAGCAAAACAAGCGGGAAACTCAAAAGCGCGCCAGCTAGCTGTTTCATCTAGCGCCATCTGTTGGAACCGCTGCGTTTTGTTGGCTGTTTTACCGACACACGCAGCGCTGCTCTGTTCCTGCCAAACAGATTATAATTCTGCGCGCCAATTCGACGGATTTTGGACTTCCCGCCATATAACTTCTACAGCAACACAACTGGCAGCCGCGTATCTTGACGTATATGTCAACAAAATTGAAAAACGGAACAAAGCCCAGCTCGTCGTCTGTCATCGGTTCGTGTGTGTGATTCACTCACTTCACTTCGTAAAATTGTGACGGCCATTTTAGTTGCTAAGATTCAAATAGTACATACTGTTAAGACTAAGTGCTATAGATTTTAATTTTGTGTTTGTTAAGTTTAAGTTCTGTATTAGTTTCGACAATGTCGGAAAAAGGTGAAAACCTGGTTGGTGCCAGAGGTTATTTAAAACGGAGCCTTACAAGATTACATAGTTTCGTAAAAAGTGAAGCATTGCTCACTAGCTCGTTAACCTTGTTACAAGCCAAAAAGGAGCGATTAGTAGAAGCGTTTAAGCAATACGAGCGTTACAATATAAGTATTCTTCAAGATGATCCAAATGATCCGGAGAATGTTGAGGATCAGGAGGAAAAATATTTGCATTCATTAGCTCGTTTAAACGACGCCATTTTGTCAAAGACTTCTATTGAAAATAAATCGCCTGCTAGTTGTACACTAATGGCACAAACCAAGCTACCTAGTATTGAAATAGAATCTTTTAACGGAAAATACAGTGAGTATCCGCAATTCATTAATATTTTTAGATCAATGATACATAACAACCAGTCACTTGATAATGTTCAGCGTTTGTATTATTTAAGGAATTTTTTGAAAGGCGAACCGCTAGATTTAGTTAAAAATTTAAGTATTTCCAATGAAAGTTATATGGAGGCTTTGAATATTTTAGAAGAGCGTTACCAAAACAATTACCTCATTATCAATGACCACATTTCGCAGATTTTAGACTTACATAATGTTAGTTCAAATATGCATTCACTTAGAAACTTCGTTTCTTTTATTAAACAAAAAATAGCAGCTTTAAAAAATTTAAACCCTAATATAGATACATGGGATCCGATGCTAATTTGCGTTTTGACACGCAAGTTAGACGCCTATACTGCTAGAGCCTTTCAACTGGATCGAAATGTCAAAACCGAACCTTCTCTCAAGGAGTTTTTGGAGTTTTTGGAACACCGTGCCCTCGCTCTGGAGGGTGTGAACGGACAGTCAGGGCAGCTGAACCAATCCAGACATAAACAGGCATCGGTCAACGTGTCTACAGGAGCTTCAATAATATGTTCCGCTTGTAAGTTAGCACACAGATTATTTAATTGTCCTACTTTTAAAATGAAACCTGTATCAGATCGACTGTCATTTGTAAAAGAAAATAATATTTGCAAAATTTGCCTTCATCCCCATATGGGTAAGTGCAAATACCATTTCAGGTGTAAAACCTGCAAAAAGCAGCATAACACACTCCTGCATATTGAGGAACCTGTTGCCCCAGTGGCCTTGCTTTCCAGCAATTGTAGTGTCCAAACAGTACTTCCAACATGCCGTGTAAGGCTTCTACAGAAGGATGGTAAGGTGCTATATGCCAAGGCCCTGCTAGACAGTGGTTCACAGGTATCCTTTGTTACTAGAAAATTGGTAAAACAATTAGGTCTATACCCTACAAAAAGTGATATAAATATTATCGGTATTACTCATATTAATAGCAAAATTAAGTTTAGTGTACCGCTGCAAGTTTTTTCTATAGATTCCTCATTTCAATTAATAATCAACTGCAATGTAGTTGACAAAATTACATGTCAATTGCCACAAGTAAAATTAGAGGCTTTAAATTTACCCTCTGGCATTAAATTGGCAGATGAGTTTTACAATATACCTAGCGATATAGAAATATTATTGGGCTGTGATGTGTTTTTCCAGATTCTCCTGCCACCGACCAAGCAGAGTGAGCTACAGGGCACTACAATAGGTGTTATAAACACTCGCTTTGGGCATGTAATTGGCGGAGCTTTACCTCATAATCACAACTCCACTTTAACAAGTAAGGTCTCTTTGTTATGTAATATTTGTGAGTCAGATCTCCATGAAAATTTGAAAAAATTCTGGCTTACTGAAACGGTTCCAGAAATATTTTGTGAGAAGTCTCCAGAGACTGAACTATGTCTACAAATTTTTAAGAGAAATGTCACTCTTAACAATAATGTTTTTGAGGTTAGCTTACCTCTTAAAGTACCTATAGACCAAATACATAATCACTTAGGCAATTCTTTTGATCTTGCTCTTAAAAGGTTTCTACACTTAGAAAAAAGGCTGCATAAATTTCCTTCCTTATATGAGCAGTATAAAAGCTTTATTGATGAAATTATTTTCTTAGGTCACGGTAATTTTATAAACATTCAAAATTATAATCTACAGAATGATGCTACATACTTTCTTCCTCATCATCCTGTACTAAATGAGAAAAGTATGACCACCAAACTTAGAGTTGTGTTTGATGGGTCTATGAAAACTGACAAAAAGATTTCTTTAAATGATGTTCTGTTAAATGGCCCGGTTGTACAGAGAGATCTGTTTGAAATTTTGTTATTGTTTCGCCTTGGTAAATTTATGTTTGCTACTGATATAAGACGTATGTTCAGGTGTATTAAGTTAAAGCCAAACCATGCCCCCCTGCAGAATATTCTGTGGAGGGAGAATCCCAATCAGGATATTAAAGTAATACAATTGCAAACCGTAATCTATGGACTGAAAAGTTCTAGTTTTCTTGCCACACAGTGCCTGAATGAGCTTGCAACTAGGTATGAAAAGCAATTTCCCCTAGCTGCCTTCATAATTCGTAACTGTACTTATGTTGATGACATCCTTTATTCAAGTAATGATTTGGATTATATATTAAAAGCTAAAGAACAAGTAATAGAAATGCTTTCAAAAGGTGGCTTTCAAACACATAAGTGGGCCTCCAATGTAAATAAAATTTTGAAGGATATCCCACCATCTAAGCAACATTTTGATGTATTTGAACTAGATAAGTTAAACCTTACTTTGAATACCTTAGGTCTCAGTTTTAATATTAACAATGACAGCTTTAGCATTACCTGTCCAGAACCACATGGAGCTGAGAGTCTCTCTACTAAGCGTGAGATACTTAGTTACATTGCAAAATTTTATGATCCTTTGGGATTGATTTCCCCTATAGTTGTACTAGCAAAGGCTTTCATTCAGAAATTGTGGGCAGAAAAGGTTGGCTGGGATTCTCCTCTACCGGAGCACTTACAAAAGGTATGGTCATTGTTTGCTAATGAGCTCAAATGCATGTCCACCATTACACTGCCACGAGGTATATGCACTACAGATGCCAAATCTATGCAGATAATTGGTTTTGCAGATGCCTCTAGTTCTACAGCCTATGGCTGTTGCGTTTACTTGCGTATTGTGCACACAAACCACGAGGTAAGCATGCACCTGCTTTGCTCTAAATCACGTTTGAATCCTTTGGACAAACAACTGACTGTGCCGAGGCTCGAACTAAATGCTGCACTTCTTCTCTCAAAGCTTATAGTTAAGGTGCACAATGCTATGAATGTTAAAGTTAAAATAAATGAGTTATATCTATATACAGACTCCCAAATTGTACTTGCCTGGCTACAGACTAATGTGACACAACTTAATGCTTATGTGGCCAATAGAATTAAGGTTATATTGCAGCTTACAGACAAGTGGACTTGGCACTATGTCAGTACACTTGACAACCCTGCTGATTGCATCACTCGTGGTGTCTCACCACAAAACCTAGCTTATAAAGAAATTTGGTGGAGTGGTCCAGAATTTTTGAAAGATTGTGAGCACCTACCTACCTACCTATTATAGTGCCAGAGCTAAAGCCTCAGTTTCATGAATCTGCAGAAACAGATCCGCTGACACTCTCTAGTTGCTTGGTATTTACTGCTCCTACTGTTCTTCATTTCGATCTATTTGAAAGGTATTCTAACATAAATAAATTGATTAGGATAGTTGCACATATATTGAGGTTCTACAATAATTGCAAAATTAAAAATAATAGTCAAAGAAATAAATATAAATATTTACTGAGTAGCGAACTAAATGATTCATTAATAAT
The DNA here is from genome assembly GCA_955850985.1 of Elophila nymphaeata. Lineage (NCBI taxonomy): Eukaryota > Metazoa > Arthropoda > Insecta > Lepidoptera > Crambidae > Elophila > Elophila nymphaeata. Next base: position 22,000,944 of record OY039066.1, on the reverse strand, counting down.
CATAATTAAGCATGAGCAAAATATACATTTTTCTGTGGAAATTAAATGCTTAAAGAATAGTAAGTCTATTTCGGAGCCATTAAAATCCTTGCATCCCTTTATAGATAGCAATGGAATATTACGTGTAGGTGGTCGCCTTCATAACTCTGAGATACCTTACTCACAAAAACACCCTATGATTTTACCGAAAAACTCCCACATAACTTCCATTTTAATATTGTCTGAACATGAAAGATTACTTCATGCGGGACCAAAATTGTTACTGGCCCATTTACAAACAAGATATTGGTTAATTGGTGGCATTAGAGTTGTAAAAAAGGTTATTCATGGCTGTGTAAATTGTTTTAGGTTAAAGGCAGCTGCCTCTCAACAACTCATGGGTTCCTTGCCATTTGATAGAGTTTCACAATGTCGCCCATTTCAGAAGGTTGGCATTGATTTTGCTGGACCAATAAGCTTAAAACAATCTCGAGTTAGGCGCTCAATCATAAGTAAAGGATATATATGTATTTTCGTATGTTTTGCTACTAAGGCCATACATATCGAATTAACCTCAGACTTAACTACTGCCTCCTTTCTCGCGAGCTTTAAAAGATTTGTTTCTAGACGGGGCCTTCCGAGCGATGTTTTCTGCGACAACGGGAGCACTTTCAAAGGGGCAAGGAACCAGTTGAATGATTTATATAAGCTTTATAGCTCCCAAGACCACCAAAGACAGGTAATTGATTATACCACTCGCTGTAGTATAAACTTCCATTTTATACCGAGTTATTCACCTGTCTTTGGCGGCCTGTGGGAAGCTGCTGTAAAAAGCACAAAATTTCATATGAAAAGGGTAATTGAAAAGTCAATTTTGACTTATGAAGAAATGAGTACTGTACTAGCGCAAATAGAAGCGGTATTAAATTCGCGTCCACTAACGCCTCTCACTAACAATCCAGATGATTTTATGTACCTGACTCCTGGACATTTCTTAACTGGAGCAGCAATTGTATCTTATCCGGAACATGACTTGACTAATATGAATGTATCACAGCTTAGACTTTGGAATGTAACAACTAATATGGTTCAATCCTTTTGGAAAGTTTGGCATAAAACTTACCTTAATAGCTTGCAGTCTAGACCAAAATGGAAAAATGTTATGCCTAACATAAAAATAGGAGATCTTGTATTGCTTAAGGATGATAATGTACCACCTCTTTTTTGGTCTATCGCTCGCATTACTAACACCTTTCCAGGCAAAGATAATATTGTAAGAGCATTTGAGGTAATGACGCCTAATCGTAAAAAACATGTAAGATCTATCACAAAAATATGTCTGTTCCCTTTATATGAAAATAAGAATTAAGATTAATGTGCATAACATATAACCTTTAGAGTAAGAATAATAATAGTTGGTACTTTCTGTTAATTTAATACTAAGCATTTATTGTTTTTGATAAGGATAAATAAGTTGTATTTATGCCTTTACTGTATGCTACATAACTGAAAAAAATTAGTGTAGTTTTTCACTTACTGACTTATGTATTTCGCGGGCCGCAATATGTTGGTTACAGACAACATTAATTTTTATATTTAAATGTGTCAACATTAAACTAATTAAAAATATTTGTAATGGCAACTTTTTGCCCTCTCTTCCGCTTAAGCTCTAAGAAGAAATACACGTCGTCTTGCATAGTATCAGTTTTTATTATTTTATTCCGTCTCCAAGTCCTTAGTCACCATCAACTATACAAGAAATACAGTCCACTAAAACAACACAACCAAAACAATAGCATCACTCCATATCCTCCAATGGGTGTCTTAGAAGGCGATTAATGGGTCAGCAAAGGGGTATTGATCACCTTATCCTTCGTCCACCAATCCGCATTGGGCAAGCGTGGTGCACTACTGATGCTATTTTATTCTGCCGGCATCACATGGCTTGTCGTATAAATAATGTGTCAAATCCAAATCTTTGACGTCAAATCCCGCAAACCGCGTTCCTACTTTAAATCCAATCATCTAAAGCTTACGCTACACCGCGGACGGTACGGGCCGTTCACGTTGACTTGTGCGTGACGCCGAAGCACACCGATCGGGCGTCGGGCACGGACATCATTCTGTTTCATTCAAATAACGTACCAAACACACGGCAATAAGGTCCCTAATTGAACAAAATTCAACGTGCTATAGCGCGTCCGAGCGCGAGGGCCGTTGAAGTTGTTCAATTAATGACCTTATTGCTGTGTGTTTAGTACGGTATTTGAATGATGTCCGCCCCGCGTCCTTGCCCAACGCCAGATTGGTGTGCATCACGCCCTACTCTACGGGACGGCGCGATACATTCGGCATGCGGTGTGGCGTCAGCTTTATTACTCTTCATAAACGGCAATCTCAATGTGCCAGTGACGAAAGAGCTTCACACGGCCCGCATCATATGCAATATATAAAAAATTAAATAGTAAAACACGTTGTTTTACAAACAATAAATCGGCCTTAACTCACGCGATGACTGTATTAGATAAGCGCTGTAGTTAAAGTTTACTCTGTGGCCGCGGGAGTTAGCTGCGATATAAATTTCCAGAAATTTCTATTGTTTTCCTAAGTTAGACTAACGTGCTAATAATTTATTTACGCTGCTAATGTGGTACAGTTTTCCATTATGCAGCGAACAATAAAACTGGAGCGGCTGTCTGACGAAGACTAAACGTCGAAATAAAACAACTTACATGAGGATGACACAGAAGAGAGGGCAGAAAAATAGTATGGATGGTCTTCAAAATTGGGGATTGTGTAAACTTATCAAATATCAGTTATTTTTTAATCTATCTTTAATACATCGAAACACATACGGTCTTAAGTTCGTAGCCAATTTCTTAATTACATTTAACGTCATTATACACTACCATGGCTTACTTCGTTTTCAGTTTAGTCAAGAAAACAAAGGATTTTCCATAAAATGAATAAAACTTCAAAATTTAAAAAACTCGTAAGTTATGTGCAATAAGAAAATATTTCTTGTTTAGTTGTACTTATAGTATGGTTATATATAGTTTTTGTTTACCCAACTAAATTGTAAGTGTCTCAGGTGGCAACTTTTTTGGCCATTGTGAAGTGTTTTTGTAATAATGTTATGTGATGTAAAAGGTGTTTTTTTTCCATTAAAAAAAAAATCAAAACGAGATGTGAGATGAGATCTACATAATCGCACGCCTGATAAACGTGTAACGATCTTTTCAACACACTTCCTCATAAAGTGGCTCTAATCCCATGGCAATTAGGCACATAATGACACCTATAATCAAACTGTGACTTTTTCATTACTATTATTCACGAGTGAGTAAACGCACGCGCCCGCGCACGCGCGCGCCCACCCGGGCCCCACGCCGCCCCTTCTGAGACGCATCCTACTAGCGAAATACCAAGTACATCCAATAATTGGATTTCACCTACCTGCACGAATAATGAACCATCACAAATAACAATAGAACATGAAAGTATTTCAGTAAATAATCTATCTGATGAGACCGCTATATCATCAAAAATAGTTAATTATAATTTTACTAACTGCACATTTACTAATTGTTTCTCTAAATAAACTTTTTATCTACTATGTAAAATGTTTTTTTATTTAAGTATTATTTTATTCAGAAGTGTGTTGAAAAACGTGTGTATTGATGATTACCGTCCTCGGCTCCTTAAGACCCTCGCCTGACGGCTCGGGCCTCAATGCGCCTCAGCGGTAATCACCAACATTACACACTTGTACCATAATGTACTATTAATTTCAAAGATGCGCTACGCTTCGTAGCCGTTTCATAGTAAAGAAAGAGGCGTTCCATTTCCGAGCTGACAAATATGCTAGGACTTTTATACACAACTAGCTTTTGCTCGCGAATTCGTCCCCGTGGGGTTAAAATTTGAAAAATCGTAACATTAATCATTCTTAATTTTTAGCCGTTAAGGCATATACCAATTTGTATAGATTTTACTATAAAAATGATGGATTTCTCATACAAACTTTCATCCCCTATTTCATCCCTTTTTGGAGTTGAATTTCGAGATATTCCAAAATACACCTTTCCTAATTTTTTACCGAAAGGCCATATACCAATTTTAATGGATTTTACTTCAAAAATGACGGATTTCTCACACAAACTTTCATCCCCTAAGTTTTAAATCGAAAGGCTATATACCAATTTTTATGGATTTTATTCTAAAAATGATGGATTTCCATACAAACTGTCGTCCCCATATTTTATCCCCTTAGAGGTAGAATTTAGAAAAATCCGGCCTAATCCCTTGCCTACGTCATAAAAGGAACCTCTGTGCAAAATTTCAGCTATCTAGATCCAAGGGTATGGGCTGGGCGTTGATCAGTCAGACAGTGAGTCAGGACTTTGCCTTTCATTATAATAGATGCACAAAATTTAGTCAAATTAAAGACACCTAGTACTTATATTTAATGCAATATAAATTATACCTAAAGCGGCTTTCGAGATTTCTTCATAAAAAATATCTGTTTCGCCTGAAACAAAATGTTGGCATGACTTGGAGGCGATAAATGAGATTACTTAAATACAATTTTGCCTTAGTTTTGAACTTGCATCTTGACTTTGAAAGTTAGTGATGATATAGTCTTGACGCTTATCGCCAGAATGTCATAAACAACACATTATAATCGTTGAACATGTTACATAATTAATGTAATCCCGAACTAGTTAATAATCTATAATTGAGATTATTAATTAGTTCGAGTTCGGTTTGATCGAATATTGACAACGGATATCAAAGGCAAGTGTTTGGAAGTGATACTAGTCAACCACTCACGCGCAAGCTTAACTTGGTTACGGAATGAGCGAGGAGAGAGTTACTAAGGTGTTGTCTATAGGAACGATGTGAAATACTTTCCTATTTACAACTTCAATCTCATACACGGATACTGATTTTTCACCTTTTAGGATATTAACAGACATTTTTATTTCTAAAACACACTATCCGTCCCTACTTTAAACGCATCGACTAAAAATAAACTTTTCCCATCCAGTTTTATCAACATCATTATGTCAGCCGAGAAACGCCTACTGTTGGACATAGGCCTTCTTCAAGGATATCCAACACGATTGGTCGACCAGCGGTTTCCCGCAACCTTAATCAGATCGTCAGATGGTCTTAGCAAGAAAATATTAACAACGTTTATAAGGCCTGTTTAAATACTTTGGGTAGGTATTATAAATTGTAATAAAACTCTAAAGTAATCCTTTCTGCTATTTCGAATGCAAGTTTTCCATTTTCTTGAAAAGTAATAATTTTCAACTCATTAAATTAAAAAAAAGTTTATTATTTGCTGGCGCAAGGTTGCTCACGAAAAAGGTTACTCATCCGTAAAATAATTTTGTATTTCAGTATTCCTTAATATTCCGAGCGCGCGAGGTTTAATTTTTTACAAAGCGCCCATCAGCCGTGATCAGTTTATAATGACGTGTTCATCATGCCGGCTGCGTCACACGCCATAATGCGTCACGGAGTAATTAGCGCAATGGATTTCGCGGCGTCATTTGTCACGAGCGAGACGCCTCAGTGTGGCTGTTACACGGTTCAGTAGCACTGCCCGAATCTCTACTTTTTTATTTGAGTTTTTTTGTCTTTTGCTATAAAATACTTAGGTACCTATTATTTTATTTATACGAAATTAAAGGAGGTAGATGGCGCCGTGGTCATGCATTCTTCGTAACGATCACACAAAAGCTAAGCACAATTATTTTCAAGTCGATTTTTCTGTCCAAAGCACATTCGTTGTAACAATTTTTGTTACCTCCGGTTAAGTCAGGGCTTCGCACAAGACACAATCAATTAAGTTTCTTTTACCCAGGGCGCCTTTATTTTATTTATATTCAGTATTCTAGGGATGTATAAAGAAAACTACTTATTACACACTTTATAATAGATGTTTTATTCAATTTACAATATATCTATATAAAGAAACCTTAAAAAATCTAACACATAATAATAACCTATGTAAATTGCTAAAGTTAAGATACACTGTTTGAATACCAATACTATAAAACTTTTACTTTATTGATTAAATTATAATTACTGACAAGAATTTTATTTACTGTTTTCCACATTAGTTTACTTATTCCAGGTTACATTCACCTCATTTGTAGCTTAGTAAACATTTGTGATTAAGAAGTAACATTAATAAAGATACATTCTCTAGTCTTTGTATTGTCTTTTTAAAAGTTTTATTAAGGAATAATTAAATTCTCAATTCAAATTACAACAAAAAATATTTAGGGAATGCATTGAGTAAGCAGGGGCATAAAATTATGGGAGGATTACTTAACTTCAAGACTTGGTAGCAGAAAGTCTCCCTTGATTTCTTTTGTCCTGGTGACCTCGGAAGTTTTCCTTCTGACTTTCCTTATTGATTCCTCAAGATCAGAATGGATGACACTTCATGATGTCTTCACATTCAATCATACTCCCCTAGCTTCTCAGTCTTACAACAGATATATGACTATTGTCTAGTGAAGAACCGACAACAATGGGACCACAGTCCAAGGAACCCTAGAAATGCAATACATAACCTAAGAATTTGTAAAATTTATTCAACATCTATTCCTATCCAACTGATTATAATCTACATTACTTACCCTTTTAAAGCAGGGGAACTCACTTTTCACTAACTTTTTACCAACTTAGTTAATGGTTGGAGCAATTCTCCTTATCAAGATACTTTCAGGAAATATATCAATACCTAGATGGTATTCAAGAAGTCAAGTACACAAATGCATGATCTCCACGATCCAAGTACGGATATTTATAGACTCCCTCCCTACCTCTAAGCTTGCGATCAGAACTCCAAATCACTACCATATTTGGTCATACATTTTGTGGCGGAAGTTTTAATTATTAATTACTCTTTTGGAATATTCTAGAATAAGGAATAAAGCGACAAAACATTTGGGTGGTGATGGTGAGTAGCCAAACTAACTGAATCGACCTCTTTTATATAACTAGCGACCTCTATCCTACTTCCCTGAATCTTCATCATTTATGTCACCCTTGTTGTGCTACCATAAGTAATATCTATTTAGCAACAACCATCTTACTTGGTGTAACATATTAACGATAGATGGCTCCACCCTTCTATTATCAATCTTATAGATGATAATTTTGATTTATTTTTACTACACAAAAAAATGATGTTACATCGTTCCCAAGTAGGAGTGGTGTCAGGCATGCGGCTGGCTGTAAAAATCTGCCAACTCCTATTATATAAATTGGGAGGATACTTTTTTGAGGAAAAAGGTCCAAGTCTACGCAATTGTGTCAAGCTTCGCTTTGTGTGAAAATGGTAGTGATAACATCCACTGCAACCCACAGACACGCTACGCATGAAATGACGACATATAGGTACATATACATAAATACGCGCTTACTGATCGGATATGTCAGCCACGCAGCTACACACGCTGCATAAGATGCAGCGGGACACGAATGTTGAAAAACGCCACGGCTACGTGGAGTGCACAGCGCGATTGAAAACAAGTCAGCAATGTGACAGTCCATGCATGAGTTCTTGTTGTTGAGAGACTCCACTTTTAACCTAAATCAACCGTACAATTTTTGGTACTTTAGTTACATTTTCACTTGACATTGGCAAAATGCATACGCTTTGCGACGTGACGCCATTAATAAAGAATAGAATGAATGTCATCCGTGTACTTCGTAACCATTATAATCATTCGTCTGAGTGACCATGCGTGGCTATAATTTTATTAATAGTGGAAATATTCGACCCATGTGGTCTGACAAGCGGACACATGCGGCTAACATGGCATCGTGCACAGCGTAAGCCCCAGTGGAGCAGCGGCGTTAAATCGAATATTTAAATCGATATAAAAATCAATTGTTTAGCTCAAAAGAAAAATAAAAAGTTTGACGGATTTGCAAATAATCTACAAAATAAATCAATTAATAAAACCTCATCATTTCAGTGGAGTGACGCCCACTGTTGGATATAGGCCTCCCCTAAGGATCTCCAAACCAGTCCTGCCGGCTTCCCGCGACTTTTACTAGATCTTCCATCCACCTTGTCGGGGGCCTACCAACCAACGCAGCGTTTCCCGGTACTTGGTTGCCACTCGAGGACCAACGGCCGTCAGTCCTCCTCGCAATGTGCTCTGCCCACTGCCACTTAAGGTTCGCAATTAATGAGAATGTTACGAGACGGCGTCCCGCAAATATTTGCTTTTAAGAAACTTCATTTCAGGATAAAACATTACATCAAACTACGGAGTTTGATGTAATCTTTTAAGTGTGCTACCACAAGCTTATTTTAAGTCCTTCAAAATACAATTATAAATTTAATTACAAACTTGTGTTACGCGACGGAGTGAGAGGCGCTGTGGAGTTTTTGTGGCGACATGAGCCCTTTTATTGAATTGGGTGATCGTAGACAGGGTTAAGAGCCCCAAGCCCTCGGGACGGATCGCTTAATTGATTCTTTCGAACGATCCTGTTGATTGTGACAACTCAGTTGGCTTCCTATTGAGAGTAAAATATCTATGTACATGTAAGCCTGTTGTGAGATTTTTATATCTTGCTATTTATGGTCTTTGCTATAATTTTTCTTTTGCTTGCTATGCCACGATTATTATCTTTTTAAAGCAATAATTTCATCATCCTCTTCAATAATACTACATAATTATAATATGTTTAGGTATGTATTTATTTTTCATAACACGAAAGTGCTAAATAGATAATTTTTTAGTTAAGTAAACAATGTAAAGGGCGTTGAAATAAGTAAATACTTACTGAGTAAGTTCTTAGCGAGTAATTATCTCTTCTGCGATGTAAGAGAAAGGGAAAGCTTATGGTTAAAAACATCGATACAATACAATGATGACACGACTCTCAGCGGGTTCGATGATGTCGGTGCTGTCTTGTCCAACGTCTTCCTTATTCCCTCACTGCTGAGAATTGCGACCAGGAACAATCTGTCTCCGTTTGATGCGGTCATGTATGCCTAACCGCCCTAACTGTGTGAAACTATCATATGCATATCGTAGACAGGCATCCTGTCCTAAGTATGCTTGCCGCCCATTTGACCTTAAATAATCTGCTTCTCCAGACAATTCTTTAAGTCCGCATGATGTGCCTGAATAAGTCGACATCTCTCTGTTGGCATCACAGAACAGAGAAAAACAAGCAGAAGTAGTGATAATCTCTTAGCACGAGAACCGGTATAACCATGGATAAAGGAATCTGTAGATCGGCAATGTGAAAGAGAAAGAACACAATAACGCGTATATTGGAGCGAGATAGATAGACGAGACCATTTCAGTCACGTAGAAAAGACAGCATCTGTCAGGCTGCAGTATTAAGTACTTTTAACGCACACATGCGCATTACTCACACATTGGTGCACACGTAGTGATTCATTGCCAATCTATTAATAAAAGTAATTATAATCTAAGGGTGTAACCACACACATTAATAGCTAGTGTAATACATGCGCACACAAAGTTTTTATTTGTGTGTCTGTTCTATAGCTGTGGTCGGCACATTACGGACAGTCGTGAAATCTAATTAAGGTCGGCGAAGCATTATGTGATATCTCTAGAAGTCTTCTAGTAGGTATGCAAGGGTTCATAGGCTGTGACCGGTGACTGTGAACCGTATGTTTCTTTGACGTCAATGCAGTGTAAAACATACTAGATTGATGGTGTTGTTAGGAATCATATCAAGATAGGCCTGTAATTTAAAAAAAATAAGTACCTACAAGTGCTTCCTACCTTCTTAAAAATAATTCCATTTATTGGTTAAATTTTTGTAATTGACTTTGGATATTAACTTTGCGGAATAGACTTGAAAACTGATTGATGTAATTTGATAAATTTTGTTGATGTAATTTGTCACAAAACAGCTTATAATATATTTCTCTAAGGCTTATACGTATAAATAGAAAATCATTCATTAAATTTTGATTTAGTTTTAAAGTGGTTCTTTTGGTAATTTGAACCTTTTCAAACTAAGTAAACAGTCTAAATTTCATTGTTTGACGAAGTAATTAACGTCGAGTTATTAAAGCACTAATTTGTATATAGACCTTTCAAAGTCAGTCTGAAAAGTGGAGTACCACGTCATTATACTTCGCATAGTCTTCATATTACATTCACCTTGGTTAGCTTTGTGATTTTATTTAATGCGGGGCTGCGATGCTCAAGAGGTCTGCTTAAAAATAACAAGTCTATCGTACTCTAATGAATGTGATTGTAATTGTTATGAAAACAAAGACTCTTTTATTTTATTTGCCCACAATACTCGGCGACTAAATCTGCGAATCATTAATAAAATCGAGACACAATTGTTTTAAATTGTCTCGCGGCAGATATCTACCGAGCGGGGACCAAAAGGTTAAAGTGCTAACGCATATCTCTTTCGCGACTAGACGAATAGCGACAATTCTGTTTTAGCGGGTATGCCCACGACAAGTGGCGGGCGGTCACTCCCTATGACATTGGGGCAGCTCCATACAAAAAATCCAACAAAATAGTACTTATTTTATTTCTAGCTTCATCGTTTGCCTGCTTTACATCGACTTTTATCTAGGTTCGGCGCAATATCATGTTTTTTTTTCCTTCCCAATTCAAACTTCTTCGAATTACCTACTTTATTTACTCTTGTTACTCACGAACGAACTCACAGTCGTATATCGGCGGTAACACGGAGCTATGACCATATGGCGCTTATACAATTATCCAGAGGAAAATAGAAAAAAAATAAGTGATAAAAACCTCAATTATGTACTGGTACTATCACTGTCTTTTTGGACCGCCCTTCTGCATTCACCGTACCTTCAAAGACTCCAGTGTTCCGATGATTGTAAATACAGTACGTAAAACAGTATAATACTCGTAATTGTTACTGCACTAGACACTGTAATTAGCCACAAACCGACCAATCGAAAACTTGTATAAACTCAACGTGAAGAACGTCAGACGATATCAACTTGACTGCCACTCTTTATTCTTCGGAGTTTGTAGCTTATGTATAAAGCTTATGGTAATAACACAGTCTGTATAAGTTCTTCTAATAGATGATAATTAACAATGGCCGATTATTGCATCTTGCCTGTGACCAGGTGCTGGTCATCTTATGTTTTCTTGACCAAATTATGACTTAGTTACAATTTTATTGTTATATTTAATATTTCGGCTTAATATATATAATATTTCGTGTAATACTGTATAAAATATACTAATAATATGACATTAAAATTTTCTGCAAGTTATTTTCAATTTCAAAATGATAATCCCGTATTTACCTACAAGGGTTGCAAATAATCGTACGGCTCATCCTCAGATCATTTAAAATGATCCGATGTCGCAACTTAAAGTTACCTATCACCGTTAACTACATAAATATATTTGCTACACCCTTATATTAAAGCAAAAGGGAGGATACGGCATCCTCCTTATCGCTTCTTTCAAAAAGCAGGCCTCATTAACTACATACACAAACTATGCTGAACGTCTCGCTCTCGCACGACCCTGAATTTTTTATCTCGCTCACCTAACAATGCAGCTGAGACGTAGTAGGGTCATTGGTCTCAGTTTTGTAGGCACACGCGCGTTACTCGGGTAACGTATCTTCCCTTTTTTGATTTAATCTAAGGCTACTACGGTATCTGCGCAAGTGTTGCCACGGGTAAGGTCTCACGTGCTCCCACGGTCCTAAGAAATAGGGAGTTAAATGAGACACGAGAGATCCGTGCAGAACAATTTATTAAATGGTGGAAGTGGGTACGACGAACGGTTTTATTATGCCCAATAGCGTGTACTCCCCTGGTGGTAGCCGGAGATGGTCTCGGTGAGGGTCGCTCGGTGGGACGAGTTAGGGCGGCTTGTACTGCTGCTCACTGTAAGTCCAGCCCTGGGCGGAAGTGAAGCAGCGGAGGCGACAGCGGCTACCTTAGCCTAATCTTGGACCCTGGAACGCGCCATTAGGAAGACGTTAGTAGCTGTCCTCGTTTCTTTGGGAACCACTAACGGCACAAGTGAAGGGAACTACCATAGCCGTTGTGCCGTGGGTGTTCGCAATCAGATACGGAGTTTACACAAGATAGAAAATTATAAAATCCAAACAATTTACTTTTATAATATAAAATTAGTGGAGGTAGAAAATAAATTTTAGTAAAACTGCAAAATCATTGATTTATAAATGCAGCCCACAACAATTATACCAATGAAAAGAATGAGCATAAAATGATAAACTGGATGAATAAAATGATTTAAATTGAAATACACTACAATGAAATAACATCATTACATTAACCAGCCAAAGCATATGAATTGCACTATGACTACGTTTGCGATAGTAAATATTTTGCAACCACTTACCCAATTAGGGGTTAAACACATTAAATAAATAACTGTTGTTGCACACGATTATCAAATTAGTTAATTAGTAATAGGTCTTAGGTCGGTCTTATCGGTGCTCAATTTACTCAGCGAACCACGCAAGCGCAAGACCGAATAACCAAGTCTTTGTGTGCGATTCCTGACAAGATCGAGACTGCCGTTGACGCAGGCGCAATCTATCGAAGATTGCCCGCAACCAAGGAGCTTATATTAGCTCCTTGCCCGCAACAGTCCGTACGGTCACTATAATCACAGATAATATAATACTATAATGTAGCATATTAACATTGATGTGGAGCGCTAAAACGTGTTGATAAATTTAGAAGGCGAACTCTAAAGAAATATTTCAATTAGATGAGCTTCCTTTATATCTTAATTTATGTAATATTTATAATTAGTGTAATTATTCTGATTTAATTTAAAATTATGTATGTAGGTCGGTAAAATATGTACGTGTAACGTTACAGTGTTAAAACGTTACTTACGGTTTTATATTTTACAAAATATAAATTCAATATTTCAACTAACTCATTCTATATTTCAACCCTTAACATGAGCTCACATGTAATAATAATTAACCTCTATTAGTAGCGAGCGCGGACAGTAAAAGCAAATAAACCAGTAAATGCAGTGACCGCAGAAATGAGAGTTTCTTTAGAAATAAAAGCGAGCATTTTTAAATAAGCCCGTGGCAGTAGATATAGTTGGACAAAGTTTGCTTGCGTTTCGAGAATTCGCATATTTTGCGGTGAGTTCGTTTAAACGGCTTTGAGTATTTCTGTGCTATTGCGGTTTGAGACTCGATCTGCGACGCATTATCTGTCATACATATTTTCTATTGTTAATTACTACGTTTAAGTAAATCCAGTTATCCAGTGATTTTGGGTTTCATTTCTACGCTTAACCCACCATTACCCACAGTATCTTGGTCAAGTGTTGATGTCGCGATTACTGACGTTTTTCGATTGGCAATGAATCGACTATGGCAAAACCAAAAAATGCACCAATGTGTGAGTATTCTATTCTATATTAATGGCGTCTTTCATTCTTTAAATAAATGGCGTTCGCGATATATTAACGCATTTAGCCAATGTCAAGTAAAAATGCACTTTTAGTAACAAACAATTGTACGGTAGATTGAGGTTAAAAATGGAGTCTCTCAACACGTGTTTTTACAACAAGAACTCGGGAGAAACTCAATGTGTGAGTAATACGAATGTGTGCGTGAAAAATAGTACCGCACTTTGACAGTTGTTGTATTTTCTACGTGACTGACAAAGTTGGCCGCCTACGTGTACTTACGTGAAATGGTCTCGTCTATCTATCTCGTTCTAATATACATGTTAGTATGCTCTATCTCTTTCACATTGCCCATCTACAGTTGTCTATATCTATGGTCACGACCTTAGAGTGTGACGTTTGCCTGGTTGTTAGCTTTTGGCAACAAAAACAACACGACGATTGCATGTGACTTCGATTGCCAAGGGGAGACACTTGACATCAAAAGCCACACACCTGCCTACAACCTATGTATAAGACCCTTGTGAATTTTATGTGATGCGCAATAAAGATATTTGATTTGAAAGTTTCCCCACCACGTTACCAGGGTACGCCACGAAGAAGCTTCCGGACGTGGAAATCCGATTCGGACCCCTAGGGACGCTGGGCGGTCGAGAGACTCCCCAAGGGGCAGATGCTCGGTCACCCAGTAATTCCTGAACGTCGGACCTACAGGCTTTAGGACTCCCCGAGGTCATCGTCTTCTCAAAAACCCAGTGACTCAGGGAATATAATCAGTAACAACCTGCAGAGTCAATCAAAAGAAAAAGAAGGCAGCGTACCCTCTAAACCCTTTCCCCCTTATTATAAAACGTGGACTAAAGTTAGCCATGGTTTAAAAGTGATGCTGTCATTTGTATTAACTGAATGAAAGACGGAGTTAGCATCAGTTTTAAACCACAAATAACTTTAGCCCGTGTTTAAAACTAAGAGGGTTTGTATTGTTTCGGGAACGGCGTAGGATATAGATACGCCTGGTCTACGAAATGTCCCCAGGGTGGCTTGGCCTTCATAATGCCAAGTGGGCTGTGCGAAACGCAGAAGGCGGATTACCCTACGGTACTAGGGCAATCCTCAGACGATCAGTGGAGGCACTGTTGCCTAAGCTCTGCTCAACCCATTTGAGATTATGAACGTTCATTAATTCACTGCTGAACATAGGCCTCCCCCAAAAGAACGCCACAAAGACCAGATACGAACGTGATGGTAACATCTGCCATAAGATCAATTGTGGATTTTACACAATTTCCATTACACAGGTAGCCATAACTCACGGCGGAAAGCAACCCAGATCTTATTTTATGGTAATGATATTTCAAATGTACCTTAATAATTTTTGGGAGCGTCCCCAACGACAGCCATCCGTTATTATAAGAGGGAGACATCAATCCGACGTGGATTTAATTTTCCCGACGCGCCTTCAAGGGTTTCGAGAGGGATTAAGTACCGGTACTGCGATATGACATTTCTACTTCTTATATGATTATGATGTCATTGACGTTAATAACGAGCGAGGGAAATTGAGCCGCTTTGCGAATTCACAAGCTCCCTGATTATGAAGTCACATACGACTAGGATGTGTGACAGATTACGACTAAAAAATTTGTTTTGAACGATTTTCCTAAATTCTATAACACCTTGTTTAATACAGATAAGGTGGCAAACAAACATAAATATGACGTAATTTTAACGCTACAGGACTCGTTTATGACCAAAAGACCCAGTCAGCTGTATTTTGCTTTAGAAGTTTAAAAATTAACGTTCGGGGTCCTTAACAATCAAAAAACCGAAGGGTTAACAGACTCAGAAGCACTAATCCAACTATACTTTTGTAAGCGCACTGAAGAGCTACTTAAGCTCAACAGGAATAACCTGAGCGTGATGGTTAGGTCTCTAACTGTTCGTAAACAAGTGGCAAACGATACAAATCGTCAGTAAAAACGTCAACTCTAACATTTGGCATGACGATCGCAATTTTTTTTCTCAGTAGGGGACGGGGGGGCAAAACGGGGTCGCGAGGCACGACGGGGCCATCCTCCTATACGAGTAACTACACGTACTAGAAGTGTGTTGTTTGTGCTAATAAGTGGCCATTTGACATCGCTCTTTAGTGCCAAAGTGACCGGGGACTAGATGGCGCGTGTTCGTTTTTTACGACAAAAAATTAATTTCATTATTGTTTCATCTAATTTTTAGTAACAGGAAAACACCATGTAATAAAGTAATTGTTTAGATTATTATTATTGTTTTTTTGTTGTGCTTTTCTAACGATATTACTTATTGATATGCTGTAAGCTAATGCACTCTAACTATCGATTATTGATTTTTGTTGATCATTTAAAATATTAATTTACATGGGGGCATAACGGGGACATGACTACGGGGCACGATGGGGTACCCCTTTATGCCAATCAATGCATTCAAAAAATGTGGTAAGTAGGTATATGACCAATTAATAAAAACAACTTTGCCGATTCAGATTTCTTACCTGCGTCTACAACAGAAATCAAACATCAAGCGGCTCCTTCCCTTGAAGAGAACCCACCTGAACCATTTTTGCCTGTAACTACCTGCAAGTACGCACCCTTTACAGAAAAATCCTTTCTCAGAGCCTCAACCTCGACGATCTACAGAACGAAGACAGCCAAATCCAATTTCCAATTAAAAAGTAGGTCGTAATTTAACTACGGCTTTACAATAATATGAGCAGTACTCCCCCGAATTGATACCCCATTCTGCCCCTACCCTGGGGCAGGATGGGGTTTTCATAAAGGTTTCGTAAAATTAAAATTAAAATGTTGTTTAATTAGTTACTTCACCAAATTTAGTGCCAAATGATAATTTATTATATAGCCAAAGCGTTCTGATTAGATTTAACTAATTAATATATTCTGTTCATTTTTTTATTGATTATTTTCCTTAACGTCCCCGTTATGCCCCCCCTTCCCCTACCATGTTATGACATTGACATATCCTTTTCGTTAAGCGTTCAACGCCATCTATTGGCCACTTTTCAAGCCCTCAAATATTTTTACAACATCAAACTAGAGATAATGATGCTTGTAGGATCTGCGGACAGGAGCGTGACACATCAATGCACCACCTGTGCTTTTGTGGAACTCTCATTCACAAAAGAAACCTACATTCCGAGATATAGCTGTTATTTTTTTAGAGTCCAAGTAAAGGAACTCAAAATATATCTTATGTAGTAGTGACGATCATTCATTAGCGTGATTACATGTAGGTATGTAAGTATCTATAAATATTTTTAAAAACAATATAGTTTAGAAATCTTCACTAATTAACATGATGTCATATTTCGTACCCTAAGCATGAAAAAAGCGAGAATTGTATTTTTTCTTAACGAGTTACGTAACAAGTTTAATTTTCTACGGGAGAAATTAATAAAAGTTAGCCAGCGACCACGGTCAGTGTTTCATTTCCTGGCCGACAAAGAAGCGTTGGTTCTTTGATAAAACACCCATAAAAGTAATTACTGCCCTTATTACGATTAGTTTGGCCGAGAGCAGATTAAATGGAAATGTCACTTGAGCCGATCCGTGTCCAATTCTACGAAAAATTGAACATCAAAGATATCTGACAGTGGCAAAGACAAGTTATATATTTTTTGAATACCTATCGTTAATTTCGTCCAGATATTACCTGCCGACATTCGCAAGTACTGCCTAAAAATAGAGGCTTAGAATTTATTTAAACTTAAAATTATCATTAACTTTAATAGGCAAAAACTTTTATACCATGAAAACTTGTGTCACAAAACATTTTAAGAATATATTAAGCGCTCCGCTCGCAAATTCGTCCACATGCAGATTTTTTTTTTTACCAAATACAGCTTTTAGCCTTCTTCAATAAATGGACTAAACACAAAAATATTTTTTCAATTTGAATCAGTAGTTCCTGAGATTAGCGCGTTCAGACAAAGTCTTCAGCATTATAATTTTAAGTTCTGATTATGGATTTAAACATGTAAAGTAGAATTCTTTTTCTAAATAGGTACCTAAAACTTGATCCGATATTTTCTATTTTACACATAAAACTGCGACCTAAGACAGCCTTCGTTCCGCCATACATATTAATGCGCGTCGCAGTCCGGAGTTTCGACAATGACAAATTTAAGGAGCGTCCTGTCTGACAAAAAATTGCGAAGAAACTCCGAAGACACAACACTAAATGGTAAAAATAAAGACGCTCTTTGACAGTAGATCGCGCAATATTTTATGAGTTACGATTGCCTCGGGGACGACTGACCCAACTTTCAACTGGTGTCAAAACTTTCCAGTTGGGAGCTTCCTTCAAAGTAGGGTTGGCGAAATAATCGCCGTACATGAATAATGTATCGAGACAGTCGAGTTTATTCGCAATAAAAGATATTTCCTTATTTAGAAGCTGTATCGGATTAATAAATTAATTTTATTTAGTGTATTTTCGGGTAGGGTTTATCAATTATTAGGTACAATCAAGCCGTGCTGACCTTGCAAATCTACTGATTCTAGACTGTTTTTGAAGCAAATTACTCACACGTAATTAATTACATTTAATTAGAAAATATTTATTATTTTATTTGAAAACCTTTATTGCACAAAGACAGCACAAAGGGCGGACTTGGTGCTAAACATCATTCTCTATCAGGCACCCAAGAAGTTAGCCGTTTGATACCGGCAGAGCAGAATAGCATCAAGCGATATCCTCCAAAAGGTGTCGAAAAAGGCGACTGAAGGATCAGCAAAGGGGTATTGATCATCTGATACTCCGTCCACCAACTCGCATTGGGCAAGCGTGATGGACTACTGTCTAAGCCTCCTTCGATGACAAGGAGAGGTCTCGTGTCCCAGCAGTAAGTCAAATTAAAAAGGCTGTTATGATGATGAACCAGGTCGGCAAGGGTAGCTAGCGCGGAGGTTTATCTGTCGCGATAGCTATCTTCGCATTTGGACTCCACTTCTGCTTACCATCACGTGGAAGGGAGTCATTTGCTTGACCTTTTTTAAACAAAAAAATCCAAAAAGGAGCATGAGCTTAAATGTAAAAAGTAGGATCTAAAAAACTGAACTCTTTAAGAACTTGTGTTAAGGATACTGGATAACGGACCCTTTTTAATGTACATAATTATTTTAGATATTTTTACAAATAAACTTATAATAAATATATAAACAACCATGACTCGCAAATAAAAATTCGTGTTCGTCACACAAATATTTGCTGCGGATTCAAACCTGGACCGCTTGATGTACAGGCTATACTGACCACTCCACCACGACGGCGTCATGGTGGAGTGGTCAGTATATTGTGTTGAGATGGAATTTAATCATTAGTCATCATACATTTTCTTGTATAAAATGCTTTACTTCAGGTTAGATTTATTCCTAAGGATACTCGCTAACGAAGAGGATTACTGATCAAATGTATCAGAGCTGTTATAAATTTGCTTTTCTAAATATTAATTACATAGTTCTTGAGAGTCTTTTTATGTTATGGTTGTTTTATCGAAAAAGTAAATTGCCTTAAGTCAGCTCACGCACAGCTCCAAATAGCGACGCTTCGAAACCAGCCATTGTGGGAAAAATAATAAAAATTCGAAAACTCTATCAAGAAGATTTAGTTACTATTACGACAACAGCGAGGCTTTGAAGAGACGTAATTGATTTTATAAATGAACTTTCTTAAGTTACTCAGTATCCGAGTAAAGTTTGATGGCGGACTTCAGAATTTTGCCTTTTGCTCAGTTCTCGACGGCGTATAAAGGTTTTTTAACTCAATTTGTGTGTAAAGTTCCTGTTCTCTTCTCTTATATTCCTTCCTGGTTTTCTGATTTGATATCGGATACAGCTGTTATTTTGCTGGCTTTAATGTAACTAGTATTTCTCTCGCTCTATTGAATCTTCAAAGGAGACAAAAGAAAGACACTGTGGCCACATTCCGCTGTACTTTGGGCCCTGTGCTATTTAGTTTTTACTTTCTCGTATACGTAGTATAGGATTGTAATCGTAAAAAAATCGACCACGAGTATTTGACGGATTTACACGTTTTGGTTCAAAAATAGAGCTGAGTTCAAAAATACCGTTTTTCCAATTATCACTGTGTGTGTGTTTGTGCGTTAGCACGATAACTCGAGTATGCTTTAACTTATTGCAACCAAATTTAACATGCATGTATGATATCAAAATATAAGGTTTCTATCAACTTTTGAGTCGTCGATCATGAGAGTTAAGCAACCAAGTGCGCGGTCGGTACTCAGATGGGTGACCAAAATTTAACATGCATGTATGACATCAAAATATAAGGTTTCTATCAACTTTTGAGTCGTTTCCGGTATACGAGAAAGTCAAGGGGAGACCACTGCCGATTTTTCTGTTATTTATTTGTAAAAGGTATAAAAAAGGGAACAACGTCTAATTTATATTTGCACCATATTTTATCAAAATCGATCAATTAGTTTGTGAGTTTATTCTTTATTAGATATTTGTTTTTGTTTTCCCACCACGGCTAGTTCCGGACGGCCCTTTTTAGGGCCACAACCGCGCCCGAAGCCCCCCGGGTGCGGTTTGCTGGCTGCTCCCAGTGTCCTCGTCAGGAAGACGCGCCAGGTCGAGCAGCCGTCGATTAGGAGGCGGCCTATAAGGCCGGTGTCGGCCAGCGGCCCACAAAGGCTGGCGTCAGTCGGTAGCTCCTGTGGGCTGCTGGCCACCAATTGGTGTACAAGAAGTGCCTAGACGGGCAGCGTTGGGACGGTGTCGGTGTAGTTGCGCTCATGTGTGCAGATCCCGAGCCGTCTCGCAGTAGCGCACTGGAGGTCAAGCGGGAGGAGTATGTTTAATGGGTATGGAGGGAACGCCTTTACCTCGAGTGCCACATATCCCCTGCGGTTGGCACCACCCCGCAGGGACGATGCGTAAATGTTTTTGACCTACCGTGACCTACGTTAAAAAAAAGGAATTGTGTAGATATATGACTATGAACAAGCATAAATATAAGAAAAATGTAAAACAGTAATTAAAAAAAAATACTTTTTATTCTATGTTTGTTTATCCTTAAATGGTTTAAACGTACACATAATTTTTGTCGCACCAACTGCACGCACACACATACACACATGTAAGCACGCACGCAATTTAAGCTACTGATGCTATCCATGATAAATGTAACTAATAGTCTGGTGCGGATATATCGATTCAGTAGGGATGTAAATATGAATGGAAGAGGCTGAAAAGTTTACCTATTAAATAAAAAACCAAGATTAATTAAAACAAACCGTGCGATTCTGTAAAGATCTCACTTCTCACCTCATATCTCATTTCGAATTTAGATAACAAATTTTATGGAAAATCCTTTGTTTTTAGTAAGCTGAATACAAACTAGGGATTAAAAATATTCCTTTTATTGTGAAATATTCGTTTACGTTTGAAACCTAAATTAGTGAGATCTTTAAAGAATCGCACGGCTGTTATGATCAAGTCCCCTCTCAGCAATTGATATTTTTTTTATTGTTTTTCGTTATCATAAAATTTAATTTGTCAAAACACAAAACCGTCATTTCTACACTCTTGCAGGGTTTTGCGTTATTTCATTTATTTAAAACGACTTTGTAAAAAAGTAAAACACATATTTAAATAAATACATGGGAGAAATATTTGTTCTTAGTCTGTTGGAAAAATATCACAAAATTTTCCATTTTAATCAAAAGAAACACTTGAATTAGAAGAAAAAACTAAAACCAGCTACTAATTTAATAAAACGAAGGGAGGGTTAAATAAATGCAAATTAGTTGTGAAAACGTGCTTTGATTTGCATAAACGACTTCACCAGAATGATTTTTCGGGCATATACTTTAGATTTATTGCAATTTAGATTAGCTTGTCGTTTTGTAAATTAAATCTTTATGGTTTATGAAATTGAATTATATTTTAAACCAATATTAAATTAATCATATTCACAATATTATTTAAAGACTATACAATCTCAGTAGGTACCAACCTTATTCTTTCTGGTGGACAGTGTGACCGTGCGTGCTAAGATACGTATCACTTTATACTTTGTTCATTTAGGTGCTTAAAAAGGAAAACAAATTTAAAACAGGTCGTCGAACAATTTTTTACGTCTGTTTTCTTATCTATGTATATGAACAGCTATCGGATATCCATACTTAAAAATGTTACCACGATGTCAATGTTAACTGCGTTGTTTTCCGAAAGTTTCTGATTAGATAGTTAGGCCGCTAGTGGTTAGGAGTTCCGGTATAAGCTTACTTCCAACATTTTCATCACTTAAATGACCATCAGCTGAGATAAAGGGTGAGAAAGGGCTTCCCTGTGAAATAAAAAAATCACACACACATACACACACACACGCACGCACACACACACACGCACACACACACGCATCACACACACAAAGATAACCTAAACAGTACTCATTGAAGTATCTACTCATAAATCTGCAAAGGGCTAGCAAGGAGATATTACTAGTGTGTTTTGCCACGTGGAACTATCTATTCCCAACATAGCTTGGTATATCTCATAAAACAGTTAGCGTTGCTTACGTCAGTTGGTTGCCTGGATGAGAACGAATATCATGGGAATGGCCTATCGAAGGCCAGAGCAGTACAGACTCTTCAAGCCCATGGACGTAATTAGGCTGATGACCTACATATTCAAGGAGGGGCAAGAGTAAAAGTATAAGGACTCAAAATATCCCTTTGGGTTGCAGTGCAGTAGTGCAGTGTAAGGAAACTCACGATCTTATCATAAGATGAGGTAAGATAAGATACCGTTGCTTATAGCAACGCCATATAAATCAATCTGATTCTCCTCTTGCGCAAATTGAGTGGTTGTTGAATACCACAATCGATTCTGCGAATGGTTGAAGATCGAGGTAGGAAATACCAGTCCAGACTAACATTACAATTGTAACAAGCCTAGTGAATAATTAAGCAGCTCCCACTTCTGGCAGACAAACAGAAATCTTAATGCTATTTAGCAGACGCTTACAGTGGAATAGTACTCGTGATCTCCATTTCAAGTGGTCGCAATTACTTAGACGTAAATGGTATCTATTATAGTATCTCACAATTTCAGCTAATACAAGACATGCGTTCGTTTCACCAATTACTTAAGCTTATAACTCAAGTATGTCTGACGAACGAAGACTTTTTTTATGTTACGAGTTGGCAAACAAGCTTGCGGCCCTGATGTTTAGTGGTCACCGCCGCCTATAGACACTGCAGTATTAAGTGTAAATCACTTAACACCGCAAGTGCGTTTGCCATCCTAAAGGCTTTTGCCATCAAGGACTAAGATGATATGCCCTCCATGCCTAGTAATTACACTGGCTACCTTTCTCTTCAATCCGAAACACAGCGAACTGCCTCACGGCAGAAATAAGAAAGGCCTTGGTGGTCTTAGTTTACATAAAAAAATATTAGGCTTTTTTAATTTCGTTCATATTACTAGACTGGGGAGTAGAAATGAACCGATAAAAATCGCTATCGGCATTGGAGTTTTAAAAAAGTAGCAAGACGAAATTCCGTATAAAACTGCTCAAATTGTATTGGAATTTGTTTCAAATCTGTCCCCTCGAGCAACATAAAAGAGAAACTTCCACTTCCCGATATTGTTCCGAAAATTATTATCGTAACGAGGGCGCGCCAACCCTGAAATAGTGATAAAGTTTGCCAAGAAGTTTATTTCGGTTTGTGACGGTATTTAATTCATAGCCCTGCCTAAAATATATTCGCTTGAGCGGTGCCTATTGAATAATTTTCTTTTGAAAGTACCTATCAATGAATATTGAAAAAGATCTATAATTATGCTTCAACGCCGTAACACACCAACACAATTTAGGTAAATGCTTGTTTTAAATTCATGACATTTACACAACACCGTTAACAGTTTTAACTCTTATAAAGTAACCCAAACGAAACGCCAACTACACACTGTACACGTGGTCTTCCGTAGCGTAACATCAGTACCATAGTTACATTACTAGAACTACTATAATTATGTAGTTTCTCTCTTCTCACTTGTTGGTAAGGGATGATAAGTGCAAAGGGGAATATGAGCTTCAAAGGTAACTCGCTACCACTTAGGGACTAGCTACCTTATCGTTAACGGCCACAACCAAGACACCAAACCACACATATATCAATCTAAGGAGATCGGTCGAATCGCCGAGTTCATAGGATATAAAGTGTCGCGATCAGCGGCCGTACTACATAACATGGTTCTAGTTGAGCATGCCGTAATATACACTATTCATTGCGCGCGTCTTAAGGACTGCGAAGTAATGAAAGTTAAGCACAGCCGCAAAGGAGATCGGTCAAATCGCTGAGTTACGTATTCACTCGACTTTAACGGAAGGCGAAGTGGCGGTAATGTGCCCACTGGGCATACACTTGTTACAGTTAAACGCCGGCTTGGTCTATATCCTTGTATTATTAAATCTGTGCACTAAACTGTAATGTCGTTAACATTTTATTAAGGCGATAGGCTCTGAAAATGGTCAGAAAACAAGTCAAGAATAAGTGTAAGAACTTGGAAATTGGTTTACCATGCTATCAATTATTTTGGTATTGTTGCTTCGAGTAAGTCCACATAAATCGTACATCATCCGCATACTATCGTCAATAGACGGTTCCTTATAGATCTTACATAGAAACAAATATAACTGTATCCATGGAATGTCAATTTCCCGTTTGTTATCTAATGAGTTCGTCAAATGACGCGCAGTGGATAGTGACTTACGTAACATGTTATTACTGATTCAATTAAACACTTAACGCATCCGAGACGCTCTTACACACCAAGCACCACCGGATACATGACTCTTGATTGTAAGCGAAACTGGATTCTCATTCGACCATTAATCTGATAGACAACTCGAATGTCGATTTGATTCGATAATCGTCCTGACTTGCCGTTCAACACCCGTCGTCTTATACGAACAATAAATATTAAAAAGATTAAAATAAAATTTTATTTAGTAACAAGCTGTTCACCGTATTATGTACCTTATCTGACTGACATAATAATGGGAATCGAAAGGAGATTAAAATTGTTGGAATGGGAAGAGATTGCTGATTCGGGACGGGGAGGACATTAGCGATGTTTTATTGAAAACAAGTCAACAGCATTCAAAACCGCCGAGCATGTAAAATAAAATGTAAGAATAGATAAGTGGAGGAAAGTGATCACTGCCTACTCCTATGGTAGAAAGGCATGGCTCTATATTGTATGCTTTTTAATTCGTAATACGTATAATAATTACAAAATAAAAAAAAAACAAATAGCCTACTGTTCTATCTCTTATTTGGTCTTAAGCGATTTAAATTAAAAATACTTTAATGAAATTCATTTATATCTTGAGTCTGGGTAATATATTGTTGTTAAATACACTTAATCTAAGGTCTCAACCACTCGCACCCTACGTGAGGCCTATGTGAAGCATCTTTGTCTAATTGTGATTTGTACCTTTCACATTATACGACCGGTAAGCTTTCTTCCTTAATAAAAGCTTATCAATAAGGCTGCATGCTTACAGGTCTTCAAATAAAATTCTCCTTTAATGTCATAGTCGCAAACAAAATAAAGCCGCTGCTCCGCTGGGGCACATGCGCGGTGCACGATGTCCACGCCCATGTTAGCTGCATGTGTCCGCTTGTCAGCCTACGTGGGTCGACATTTCCACTATTAAAAAAATTCTAGCCACCCACGGCTACGTAATCCACGGTCATCACGAACACAGGTCTTGCATGTAATGACCCACGCAGTTCAACGCAGCACACGTTATACACGTGGCGCACAATTCCGCTGTGCACTCCACATAGCGGGCGTGTTTCAACATTCGTGGCCCGATGGACCCACTGGAGCTGTGTGGGTGACATGTCCGATCAGTACATGCGTGTACCAATAACGTTATTTCATGAGTAGCGCGTCCGTGGGTTGAGGTGGAAGTTACCACTAACATTGTAATACAAAGCGTAGCTTGACACACTGCGTAGTCTGTCAGTGCGCAGTGGAGCAGCGGCATGTTACAAAAGTGCAACACCTAATGCAACCAATTGCATGGAACATTATGAACGAATGAAAAGAAAGAAAGAAATCTTTGATGAATGAATCACGAGTAGAGCCTTATTTTAATAAGATCTGTCCGTCCAGTCGCCCTGTATACCAAGAGAAGGAAATAGTCGAAGCAAGATATTACATTAATTATTATGTGTATAAAATAAAATATAGTCACCTTCTGTGTGCTGCATATAAATAAATAGAAATATTATTAAAAACAATCTTTTGCCTGCAGCTTCGTCCGCCTTCTTGGAAACGTACATCAGATTATAACCAGCAACATAACTGAGAAAACGGCATCCAATTCCATGCAGCAGTTTTGCTGTGATGCGCCAACAAACATACAGACAAAAAATCTGAAAACAGTTCTTTTGGCTTCTGTTGTTCTAATAAAGACCCCTATATGAGTTTTTATAATACCTGACAATATGTCAAAGGAAAGAGAGGGAAGCTCATCGCTTGTTTAAGGATCAGTTTCACGTCAGTAATTATATTCTAATGAAGATTTGAAGAGGAACAGAGAGAGACAGAGATTATTGCGATAAAACACTCCTCAACTCGCACAAGTCCAGCTACCAAGGAATGCTTTAGTGTTCATTTCATTTCACCGTTTCTGTACGTTGCTGAAATACATTTTTATGCGCTCTCGTGAGAAACAATATATTGTTTTCACTCGTCGTTGAGAATGCTTCTTATTGCTCAAATCCTGTCTGCGTTTTTTCTGGTCGGGTAGCGTTTGGAGGCTTAAAAAGTATGTGGGATTGCTAAGGTTTATTTTTAAATAAGGAAGACTGCTAATTTAGCTGTAATGTTACTGTAAGTTTTTTTTATTATCAGTACTGGACGACGCAGTGTTGGTAGGCCCTTCACAGGGTTGATCGACGACATGGCCCTATCGTCGGTTAACCCTAGATCGTAGCTATCCCAAATATCGTAATATCCTATTTGATGTTATAATTTTTTTGGTATACCAAACTACGGAACAAAATTGGAGCGCCTGTTCCAGCATAGTCATTTCCAGTTTCATCATTTAGAAAAAAATACACATGACACAACCACTACAATAATTTAACATTTGTAATTTGTTATTAGTATCTATGCTAAAATTTGTTATGGATGGCACATGGCGTTTCCCTAAACCTAGTAGAACAGAGACGGTTACAAAATATCAATTGTGATTTTTCTACATTTCGGTTTCCTACGTCAATATTCGCAATAAAAAAACTTTGTCAATGCTTTAATTATTGTGTTTCTCGTAATTAACAAAAATCGTCTTCTTTGTAATCAACCACTCCCGCAGAAAAACGGCAAAACGGCCTAATAGCCTACTGTTATATCTTCAGCGCTAATTAACTAGATTTCCTTTTTGTTGGTCCCAAATAGTCTTCTTATAAACTGTTTATTACGGCTTGCCCTTTTCATCTCTGTTTTGTTCTTTTAATGGCGAGACAGACTATTAAATTGTCAATTTGTGTCTCAGAAATTGTAATAAATTGATAAAAGCAAGCAAATGTAAAACGAGCTTTATATTCTGTGATGACAGAATTAACACAATAAATGTTTTCGTTAAGACTTTTGGGACAGAGCGTCTTATTTTGGAGGTTTCAGGGTCGGCTTTTCCAAAACGAAACATCTTTGTTTACGTTGGAATGGTAGTAACACTTTTTTTTAATAAAAATGTCAAGAAAATGGCTCCATTCCACCTGATGGTAAGCAGAAGTGGAGTCCAAATGCGAAGATTGCTATTGCGAGAGATAAACTGCTGTGCTAGCCACCCTTACCTTGCCAACCTGCAAGGTGCTTCTTCACGCCTCTTTTGAATAATCCAGGATTGTAAGTTGGAGGGAGCACGTGTGCTGACAGGGAATTAAATTGCTAGATTGTGTTACACATAAATGATTGGCCAAATCTCTTAGGTCGCGTCGGAATGGTAGCCATAGTTTGTCGATGGCACCGTAAGCCAGTACGCATAATGCTTAGAAGGAAGAGAGATGGTGGGATTAGGTAAACAAGCTCTTTAGAGCACTCGCCGTAGTATAGACGGTAGAACACGCCCAAAAACACAGCATCGCACGACGCTCCAACCTATCCAAAACATGGAGTCTTCTGAAACCATCCTACAGGTGTGACCAATTCTTTTCTTTCTAGTTTGTCCTGGACACGTGAAGGTGGAATGAGAGAAAAGCCTCTTCAGAACTTGCCATGATGTAGACAGTAGAACGTGCGTAATTATAAAGGTTCAATGGGTTTAAGTCTTAGATCTCCTGTCCTACGTCTTTATCTATAATAATATATTATAAAGCAAATTCGCTTATTCTGTATGTACGATTGAAACTTTTGAACTACGCAACGGATTTGAATACAGTTTAGATCAATAGATAGAGTGATTAATTGACGCATATAATATAATATATTTCCACGCTCACACCAATTATGTAGCCCAAAGTAAGTATCATTAAGAACTTGTGTTATGGATACTAGATAACGGTCATTTTTTTAACGTGTATAATAATTTTATTTATATATTTTTATAAATAAACTTAAATATAATATATAAACAACCATGAATCGCAAACAAATATTCGTGTTCGTCACACCTATAATAAATTAGTAACATCCTTAACCGTAGAAAGATAATATCTTGTTGTACGTTAAAGATAATTATGCGTAAAATTGACGCACGAGTTTTAAATAGGTGTAATGTGATGTTTCATTTATTGATACTGTTTTTATGTTTTCATACCAATAATAATGGCCAGTTTCAATATTCAATTCACAGTTATAGATTGCTCTACCAGGGTTCGGTTGCAAAGCGACCGCTGTTATTTTCAGTACCTAATATAATAATAATTGCTAGGCAACCAAACTTCAGTAAGCTTACTTTTACTAGCGGATAGAATACTGAAACCGGCCGAAAGTGGATAACTGTTACAATGGACGGCAAAAAAGTAGGTCACCATCATCATCATCAACAGCTCATCACCCCACCGAGGAGCTCGAGACTACCCTACATTAGGGGCGATTAGGCCTTAGTCAGCCACGCTGGCCAACTGCATGTTGGTCGACTTCACACACAACCTAAGAATTTCTTAATAGATGTGTGTAGGTTTCCTCACGATGTTTTTCTTCACCGTAAAAGCGTCGATTAATCGTACATATGAATTCAAAATGTGAAGACACATTGGTACGTGGCGGGGTTTGAACTGGTGCCTCCCGGGTGGGAGACAACGTTCTTACGCACTGCGCCAGCGACGCTTCGTAAAAAAAGTAGGTATTACAAACTCCGAGACGAAAGCTACCACACCAATGGATTCCCCGTGCGGGTGTCGGGTCCATCGTGTTGCAGAGAGCGGAGCCTGTAGCAGGTAGTAATGCAACAGGATTGAACGGACACTGTAATACAATGATAGCAATAGTCTGACAAACGTATATATCTTTTGTAGTAATTTGTATTTCGTAAATAACAGTTTGCATAATACGACACGAGCGTGTATTTCTCATTCCATTTAATAAACCGATGTAACTAATACAAAGTAAAGTTAATTAAATTTAATATCCTTAATATTTCGCGATGCTTCATAATATGGTATTGTTAGACTTAAATTTTGTCAGACCAATGTACATTGTACAACAACCTTGGAAATTGGTTCAACACTTAAAAAAAGAATATAATTTTAAATTAATATCATAAAATACAATATCACTTTATTGTTCATTGAGAAAAGTAACAAGCATTTTCCGAGACGGCAATAATAAAAATAGCTCGAACAAATATTAGGGTTCCGTATCTTTTCTTGATTTCTTTAGGATAAAAAACGATTACACAATTATAGCGGCCTAATTAAAAAATATTACATCAAGATTGGTTTCATTGTCCACGACAGAACTTAAACGGAGAATATTATCATTTAGTTGTCTGTCGGTTCGTCTGTCAAGATCAAGTTCAATTAATATCTTGACAATCCCTTAGAGCTGTAGAATAATCAAATTCCTAAGTCAAAGCAATGGAAAGATGACCGTTTATGCCGCAAATCTTGACATTAAACATTAAAATCTATAAGATAGTTTCTTGGAGGTTTTGATCTATAATCGTGTTTGTTAAGTAACAATGTTTTATAACGCAAGTAAAGGAAAACGTAACTTAGTAATTTGTTTGCGTTCCCTTTGAGGGTCCACATTTTAAGCTTTTGAATGCGTCAGCCTATAGTAAAAATTCTCAAACAATTGTAAATTCAACCTTTCATTTGTAAAAAAAGACACTCTAAAGTTATAATCGGTTAAAGGTGGTACCTCAATCGTGCCTGACAGGTATCCATATCTTATAATCTAGGTAAAATTTACAACTTCTGCTCATGAACACTCTCAGTAAAACTTAGTAAAAGTCATTTTATTAAACATCACTCCTTCCTGTTCACTGAAAAAAAACTAGCAGCATGCAGAAGATGGTCCCTCAATCTAACACCATAAGTTCACATTAAGTGGGAACCACAATAATATTTGAAATTTCCTTATGAATGAGCTATAGTGAAAGTACTTGAACAATGGTAAATTCAATCTCTAGATTGTGAAATAAGCATAAAGTCTAAAGCGATTAAAGGTGGTCCCTCAATTGAAACGTTTGTCATAAAAATAAATCAATATACGTAGCATTTGGAACTTAAATAGTCGAGTGCTATAGTACATCCTTTAGTAAATTATTTTTACTAAGGATTACTTGACCGAACAGTATCAAATATTGTACCGTTTTATTTTAAATTATAATCGTAACTTCTCTCTTTGGCAGATAGAATAGCCTTTTTTGAATAATAAAAAACAATCAGCTAGTCGCACAGCCACAAAGTAAATAATCCTACTCTGTGGCACAGCAGACTAGCCGCTCGAATTCGGTGCGACTGAAATGGGGTAGTAACTCTACCTTACAACAGAAGACCACGGTTAAATAACACTACATTTCTATGATGCTGTATTTCTGTTGGTGAGTAAGGGCGCCAGAGCTCCACATAGTAGGGAAGGAGGCTAGAGCTGACTGCGCGTGAGTGATGACACGTGAGTGTTGCAATCGTCTATAGGCTACGTTGACTGCTTACCACCAGGCAGGCCGTATGCTAATCTGCCTACCAAATAACATAAAAAGTCTATCTAGTCCTAACTTTCATCAGTTTGACGTGAAATTAAAAGTATGAAGTAGGCCATGAAATTGTACTTCAACACTTGTACTACCATTTTGCTTTGATGTAAATTATTCTGCACGGTCCCCAAACTACCGTTTACTAATTAACTCGATGTCATGAACTATGCGCCACTTGAACTAGATCAGAATGCAATTAATATTCAAGCTAGGTGTCGGAAGCTACGCCAGATTGTAGACTTAGCACATAAAATTGCATTGGATGGAGTCGTGGATAGAGATTTGCGATTCAGGATTCGTAATAACATCAAATTATCTTTGATCGTCATTTTCTACATTCAATGTTTACAAAAGAAAAGTAATATGTTAGAACTTAAGTATACGAATCTTCATGAATCGGTATCTTAAAGTTCTTTGTCAAAGAAAATCTACTTTGCTTTCTAAAATCTTCCTACCGCTTCGGGACGGTCATAATAAGTTTATTTTACTATTTTTATATTCTTAGTTCTTTCTCAATTATTGAATATTTCGTTTAGCATATTCGTGTAATATTACAAAATCGTAGGGTACACAATACTAGGTGCTTGAAATAAGAGTACCTACTTACAACGGAAGTTACCTCTATCGTATATTAGTATAATCCAATCGAAATATCATAATTTTAAATCATAACAAATCAAATGACAACTAATAGTTAAATTACAAAATAAGAAAAAATGGGCGAGTTGACGTAAGAAGAGGTTTGTCACGTGTCACACGAGGCATAAACGACACGAGGTACTAATTTTGACAGGGTGGCACTGCATCCGTGACACCACTAGGGAAATTCAAATCAGCTGTCACATCCATCCGCCACCTCCGAAAGTAGACGCCTATCAGGAGCGACTGAACATCTTAAGGATAGATCGCTATATTTACCAGCAACGTCGTCTCTGTGCTATTTTGTGTTTTTAAAATATTACAACAAATAAAATAAGTTAAATTTATAATAAAAACAACAATTGTGAAGCATTTCGTGGCCTACGGTGTTAGTAAAGTGACTCGTGAGCATTTAATGCCAGAAAGATTTGCGAATTTGAAAAAATAATAATAAAAAAACTAAATTCATTACACATACAATTTTTTATTTTAATTAAAATAGACATCTGGGAAATTTATTTCTTAAAAATAACATCATTCAGGTGTGCACCATCGCGCTGCAAACAGTTCTCGAATCTGAACCTCAAATTGGTAAAAACTCGCTGGCACATTGCGCGGGGAATAGCTGCCATTTCTTCTCGGATATTGGTCTTCAACTGGTTAATCGTGGCTGGGTTATTGGAGTAGACTCTACTTTTTAGGTATCCCCACATAAAAAAGTCTGGTGGCGTTAGATCAGGACTTCTAGGCGGCCATGCAATGTCACCTCGGCGCGATATCAGTTTCCCAGCAAACATCTCTTTTACGGCTGCCAAAGAGCCATTAGATGTATGGCATGTCGCGCCATCTTGTTGAAACCATGTCGCACGATTATAGGCTTCAAATTGTTGCAGTTGCGGAAAGAAAAAATCCCTTAACATGGCTATGTATCGGTCGGAATTTACAGTGACAGATTGACCTTGTTAATTTTCAAAGAAATAGGGTATCCGTGAAGAAATGGCAGCAATTCCCCGCGCAATGTGCCAGCGAGTTTTTACCAATTTGAGGTTCAGATTCGAGAACTGTTTGCAGCGCGATGGTGCGCACCTGGATGATGTTATTTTTAAGAAATAAATTTCCTAGATGTCAATTTTAATTAAAATATCAAATTGTATGTGTACTGAATTTAGTTTTTCTATTATTATTTTTTCAAATTCGCAAATCTTTCTGGCCCACTCTGTAATTTTCTTTGCTCAAATGTCGCAAATTATTAACCTTATATGAAGAGCATAGCCTCCTGTCACAAGTATTCTTTTGCTCTGAAAACTGGCTGATGAATGATATTTTGATGGAAAAAAAAATTTAATCATTATAAAAGCTCTAATAAGTTCAATAAACCTACAATACCAGGTATAAAGCAACGGTATTTTATAGGTAATAGAAAATAAATATTAATTGAAAATTGCTTTTTCAAACAAAATAGGCGGTCGTTCCTAAAGATATTAATGAGAATTGATACTATTGTGTTCAATGAAACAGATACTTATCCTCCAGATCTGAAGGAAAATTGGAAACGAGATGTTTATACCTCATTAAACTTGCTTTAATTATAAATGCTTCAAATGTTACATTATAATGTCTATTCTGTTTAGTAATAGTCATATTCAAAAGCAAATTCATTTATTTCAGTGTCGGTATTAAATGACGTTTATCATTATTTAGATAAACAATAAAATAAAATAATGTGGTAAGAATATATTACTTTTGCAATTTTTCTAAGCTTTGCAAGTATCATTGTTATGCCAAAATGATAAGTTAATTATAGTTTTCAAAGAAAATAAGTCTTGATAAAAAAATTGACACGCATTTAATTATTTTAGAATGTTGACGCCTTTCGCAAATAATTGCATGATTTTAATACTACTAATATTTCCTCCCTCACCCCAATTTATGTAGCCCAAATTGAGTATCATTAAGAACTTGTGTTGTGGATACTGAGTAACGGACAAATGATATTATTCGTCCGTTTATAAAAATGTCTAAATTATTATATAATAATTTATATATACTCCTTATTGCACTTGAAAATACATGAAAAAATTATGTTACAATACACAGTTTGCAAGGGTGGATCTCTGAAAGAGATCTTTTCCAGTCAACCCATAAGTGTTAGTGATACTGTTAACAATTAAGCAGGTGACTATCAAAATGCAAAATAAGAAAAAGAAAAAAGAGACAATTTGTTACCTAACGATTAAATATTATATACATACATATAACAAAATACATACCTACACATAATATGCATACATTTATAGTAAAAATGATAATAATATATACGTACGTATATAACTAAAATAGATATGAAATTATAAACTTGCAAATATTATCAAGAGACTTGTGATAAATAGTGCTTCTTAAGTCTGGTCTTAAAACACGCGATAGACGGAGTATCTTGAATTACAGTTGGGAGACTGTTCCAAAGCTGCGCTGCACGAAAGGAAAACGAGTGAAGAAGAAAGTTGGTGTTGCCATTAAGAAGCTCCAGAGTGTAGAGATTTTTATTAACTTAATTAAATACATAAACGGCATTAACTAGTGAACAAATGTTCGTATTTATCACACAAACAGTTCGTTGTTGCTCCTACCAAATTCGAACCCGGATCAGGAGGCAGCGTGATTGTCCACTCCACCACGAGAGCGTCATATTGTCACTTGAATTAACGTACCTACTATTTTTTTCATAATTGAGCTAACCAAAAGGTAAGAATTAAAAATTACTTTATTATTGTATATATTCCGATGTTCAAATCTCTGTAAAGCGAATAGAAGTATATCCACTAATTGCAGAAGACCATAAACAAGAACGGGATTGTAGGGAAATATTATTGAAGATACTATGACCTAGAAAGAAAATTATAGTTTTTCTCAATAATGTCTTAAAAGAGAGGTTATACGAAATATAAGGTCGGCTCGGATACCGTATGAAGATAGATAGATTTCTTAAGTATTAAAATTACATTTTATGCGTTTTTTAAAGCTCTACCAAATGTCTAAATGTGAAGATGGCTTGTCAACTATTTTGCATGTATAACGCTTTCATTAATATTATAACATTTTTGCAACCGTTGACAGTTATCAATAGTTTTAAGGCCATGTCAATATTTGGTGAATATCCAAAATATCCGCTCATTGAATCCAATCATATTTGGTCTGGTCAAACCTCGGTCAAACCATGCTCAAACACAGATTAGTTATTAAAACGATTCCAAATTCAAACTTGGGCAACCGATTACATTTCAACAAAATAATTACTAGAATATTAATACGTGTCATAGACTTGGTTGCTCGGTTGCTAGGTTACTTGTTGATTTGTCTAACATGGTGGTGTTTGTATGAAATTATTAAAATATAATATTACAACGTTTCTTCACTTAAGGAGTCAGTTTTTATTTCGCAACATTTGGCGACCGTGACAGGACTCTTATCAAGTGAAATAAAAAACTAAACTATGGATTCTTTAAAGAGGAAGCGGACACAGCAACGCCGTGAGTTTACCATTGCAGCGGATTCAGTGGCGACTGCAATTCAATCCAAAGACATCGAGGCTTTGGAAGACGCTTATGCCTTGACGTCGGAAATTGCAGATAATATGATAACCACTGAGGCCGCCATACGCGATATTTGGTGCGAAAGCGAGGATTTTGACGAGTCATCATTTCAGACTGATCAAGATAAGGCTCTAGAATACCGAAAGCGCTGGTTACATTTGCAGAATATGTATAATAAAATACATAAACCTTCGATGGAGAAATTTGCGAGTAGCTCATCGCTAGCATCGGGGCCAACAGTGAAGTCGAATATAACCCGAAGGCGAATTAACATGCCAAATTTGGAACTGGTCAAGTTTGACGGTAACATAAAAAATTGGTTGCTCTTCTGGGGCCAATTCAAAAAGATCCACGAAGACCAGGACTTGGAAGACATAGACAAGTTTCAGTTTTTGTTACAAGCTATGGTCGTCAGTACCAGTGCGCGGCAACTCGTGGAAACTTACCCACCCTCGGGTGAGAATTATAGGAAGGCTGTCGAAGCATTGAAGGCGCGGTTTGCCCGGGACGACCTGCTAATAGAAACGTATGTGCGAGGTTTACTGAATCTCGTGCTTCTACGACAGCGAGGTCAGATTGAAAGTTTATCGTCGCTATATGACAGCCTCCAAACGCACTTGCAGGCATTAGAGACACTGGGTGTCGCCAAAGATAAGTATGCCTATCTATTGTTCCCGATGATTGAATCCGCATTGCCCGAAGACATTTTACGTACATGGAATCGTATACGTGCAAGAAATGAGTTAAAGGGTGATCAGTTGAGCAAGTTGGTACAGTTTTTGAGAGACGAAGTCGAGTCGGAAGAAAGAATTCAAATGGCGCGCGAAGGGTTTGTGTATGTAGATACTTCAGCTCCGAAACCGCCTACCGCTTCTTTTGTTTCCAAATCGAAAACTGAAAATAACCGTAGTAAGAGCTCTACGTCCTTTACTTGCGTCTGGTGTGACAAGGAATCCCACGCTAGCTCTGAATGTAGCAAGGCAGTTAAGCTGACTCTCAAAGAGAAGCAAGATTTCCTTCGGAATAAAAAGGCTTGCACTATATGTTTGAAGCCTAACCACGTAGCTAAACGTTGCAGGAGTTTTCCTAAATGCATGTTTTGCGAGAGACGCCATTTTACTCTGATGTGTGCTGATCTTCATAAAAAAGGCGATAAGGAATCGGATAATCTGGAAGATGTAAAACAACAAAATGATAACGATGATAACAATGTAAACAATGCTCAAAAATCAAAGTCAAGCAGTTTGATGTGTCAAATGCAGTCAACTACTATACTTCAAACTTTCGCTGCCAAAGTTGTCTACGGGAATAAAGAGTTTTGTAGCAGAGTATTAATAGACAGTGGCTCGCAAAGATCTTATATACGAAGAGATTTAACACAAAGACTGAGTATGAAACCTATTAGGAAAGAGCTAATAAGCCACTGCTTGTTCGGCGGTATAGAAACTAAATTGGAAGAACATCTCGTTTATAACGTATGCCTTAAAAGTACTGTTAGTGAATTTAGTTTTTCTATTTCAGCTGTAGAACAAAATGAAATATGTGGTATCTTACCTAAGGTTTCTCCTAATGTGAATGAGCAACTACGTCTAAAATCTGTTTTCCTGACTGACAATACTTGTGACTGTCCTGATGAAGTAGGTATACTAATTGGTGCTGATTTTTCAGGGTTTCTTCTGACCGGCGAAGTACTGCATTTAGAATGTAATCTGACTGCTATTAATACTAAAATGGGTTGGACGGTTCAGGGACCTGTGACTGGAGTTTTTAGTTCGTTCGTGAGTATGACTACGACCTTACATTGCTTGGCTAAGATTGACCTAACGGATTTATGGAGTTTAGAATCATTAGGCATTAGGGATCCTTCTGAACAAGTTTCAAAATTAGTTCGTGAAAAAGAAATTTTAGATTATTTTTATAAGTCAATTTTAGTTAATGATGAAAATAGGTATGAAGTTAACTTACCGTGGCGCGAGAATATGTCGCGACCAAAACCTAATTATAATGTTGCAAAGAAACGCTTAATGTCGACTACGGCTCGGCTCGAATCTTTAAGAAGATTGACTGAGTACGATGCTGTGTTTCAGGAGTGGTTAGCACTCAATATAATTGAGCTTGCACCCGATCAGAATAGTGTAGATAGCGGGATGTATTTGCCCCACCATGCTGTTATAAAAGAAAGTAGTCAAACTACTAAAATAAGACCAGTGTTTGACGCATCGGCGAGGGACATCAATGGGACATCTCTAAACACATGTCTTGAGAAGGGTACAAATTTGATAGAATTAATTCCAGAATTGTTAATTGACTTTAGAAAGGAGGCTATAGGAGTTACTGCAGATGTGGCTAAGGCTTTTTTACAGATCTCATTAAATGCTGACGATCGGAATTACCTAAAATTTTTATGGTGGGCGGATGTGAATAAAGAGAACAGAAGTATTATTACATACCGTCACCGAAGAGTTGTTTTTGGGGTAAAGTCTAGTCCGTTTCATCTGGCAGCTACTATAAATTATCATTTGGATCACAGTCCACCACATTTAATGCAGACCGCTAAGAAATTGAAAAATTCTTTTTATGTGGACAATTGCGTCACAAGCGTGAGTACTGTTGAAAGGATGCACACATTTATTCGGGAAGCTAAGGAAGTTATGGCACTTGGTAATTTTGATCTTCGGTGTTGGGTGACAGCGCCAGAGCGGGTGGATGACCAAGCTACAAAGGTGTCTGTGTTAGGCATCGTTTGGGATACGGAAAACGATACCTTCAATTGCAATGTCAATGTAATAACAGATCCTGCAGATATTAAAATTACAAAGCGGTCCTTACTTTCAGTGTCTCAAAAGATCTTCGATCCAATCGGCTTGTGTTGCCCGGCTACTATAATACCTAAAATGTTACTTCAGAAGGCCTGGACTCAAGGAGTGACATGGGATGAAGAGTTGCCACAGGTATTGAAAAAACAATTTATAGATTGGGTTCAAGATTTAGGTTTGATAGCGGAAATTAAAATTCCTAGAAGACTTACTCGAGACGTTATAGCAGCATGTACAATTTCCCTTCATGTGTTCAGTGATGCAAGTCTTCACGCATATTCGACGTGTATTTTTTTACGTTCGGAATGTCAAGGTGATGTCAATGCTAGGCTTGTTACAGCAAAGTCAAGAGTAACGCCTGCGAAAAATATTACAATGCCTCGGCTGGAACTGATAGCCGCTACGCTAGCTACAAGAATGAGTGCGACCGTGATTAAGGCGTTAAATCTACCTGACTGCCAAGTCTACTATTGGACAGATTCCAGTGTGGTTTTGTCTTGGATTAAAGGTGAAGGAGACTGGAGTGTGTTTGTGGCAAACAGAGTCCGTGAGATAAACAACTCCACTTCTAAAGATTCATGGCGGCATGTACCCGGTGTTATGAATCCGGCCGATTTACCATCCAGGGGAGTTAGTATAAGAGGATTACTGGAAAGCCGCTGGTGGCTGGGTCCATCGTGGTTACTTTCTCCACCCGACGAATGGCCTAAATCCTTCGAACTTACAGTGGATAGGACACAGGTAGACGCGGAGCGAAAACGGAGCTCAGTGAAAGCAATGTTGATAGAAGAATGTACATTTGTAGATAGACTTATTTATTTTTCAAGTTATACGAAGATAGTCAGAATGTTAGGTTGGATATGGAGAATTAGAATTAAGTTAAATAGACAGAATAAAGAACTTACATCTGATGAGATAGAATTAGCAGAGAAGTCGCTGTTTCGTCTTATACAAAATAAAAATATGAGCAAGATAGAGAAGCTTCAAGCTTTCAAAGATAACGATGGCATATGGCGTTTGAAGACAAAACTTGGCCTTTCAAGTGAGAGTTTTAGTTTTAAGGCACCAATTATTTTGCCTTCTGTTATTATAATACAACGTATGGTTGAAGAGCGTCATAGAAGACTGCAGCATGCGGGTACACAAACGCTGATGGCCGATATTAGACAGACCTTTTGGATAATTGGAATTAGAAAACTCGTCAAAAAGGTTGTTAGAGATTGTGTGATATGTAAAAGATATAAGGCAAAAGCACCTCACACCCCTATAGCGAGTTTACCAAAAGGACGAATCGAAGCCAAGTCAGCATTTGAAGTTAGCGGCGTGGATTTAGCAGGACCGCTAATATTAAAAACGGGCGCAAAATGCTGGATTGTGCTGTATACGTGTGCTACGTATCGTGCGGTTCATTTTGAAGTAACTGAGTCTTTGTCCACACACGATTTTAAACTGACCCTTCGCCGTTTCATAGCCCGACGAGGGAGAGTTAAACAAATATTTAGTGACAATGGCACAAATTTTACTGGATTCAATAACTGTTTGAAATCCGTAGATTGGGACGAGATCCTCCGTTTTTCTTCGGTGGCGCGGATCAAATGGAGCTTTATACCTCCCGGTGCTCCTTGGTGGGGAGGGTTCTATGAGAGAATGATCGGAGTTTTGAAGGAAATGCTGAGAAGAGTGTTAGGACGGGCTTCTTTAACGTTGATGGAATTACAAACAGTGTTATGTGATTGCGAAGCGACTGTCAATAGTAGGCCGCTAACATATATAAGCAATGGCTTAGACGATCTGCGGCCCCTCACCCCATCAATGTTTATTCAGGCGATAGTGGAGCATAGTGTTCCTGATGTTGACAATATTGACGGCAAGTCATTAAATATTAGAGCTCGTTACTGTCAGAAAGTACGAGAGGATTTCAGGCAGCGGTTCCGAAATGAGTATATTTGCAATCTCATCCATAAAGGCAAGCAACGCCGCGTCAAAGAGATAAGAGTCGGTGATGTTGTTTTGCTGGAGCTAGAAAATGAAAAGCGCTTGCAGTGGCCTCTGGCGTTGGTGACCGAAGTCTATGTGGGCGCCGATGGCTGCAGTAGGGTAGCAAAGGTGCGTACAGCTGCTGGGGAACGAGTGAGACCTTTGCAACGTTTGTTTCCACTGGAGGTGCACTATGATCAACCGGAGGCAGACGACCTTATGACAGCGGTTGACAATAGGGCAGTAGACACTGACAACACTGTTCCGACTGACAATCCGACTAATCCGACTGTCACGCGGACACGTAGACTGATAAGGCCACCTGCTAGGTTCTGTGACTACGTGACTGACTGACCTTCCGGTTTTTTCTCTCCCGGGAAGATGTCATAGACTTGGTTGCTCGGTTGCTAGGTTACTTGTTGATTTGTCTAACATGGTGGTGTTTGTATGAAATTATTAAAATATAATATTACAACGTTTCTTCACTTAAGGAGTCAGTTTTTATTTCGCAACAATACGAAAGCAATTGTTGTGATTACTACACAATGCGAGCAATGATATTATAGTATTAGATACGCTAACGCTCACAAAACAGGAAAAAAATATTATTCAAAATGCAGCATTCATGTAGCAACACACATGTACACTTCTAATAACTAACTTATATTTTCACCATGGCGCCATATATTTGTTAACAATGATAAAACCAAATTAAATAATAAAGCAGCCAATCAAATTCACTGCGCGCCACAACGCTTAGTGCCAGAAAAGCTAAAGGTTGCTAAAGCTGAGTTTGAGGCTATGATAAAGAATGGTACAACAAAGCCATCTAAGAGTCCGCAGTAATCGCCACTCCACCTAGTCCCTAAGAAGGATAACAGCTGGCGCCCGTGCGGTGATTACCGAATGCTAAACGCACGTGCCGTACCAGATCGCTATCTCATCAGACACATCCAAGACTACGCTCGTAGCTTGACTTGGTGCACAATCCCCTCCACCTTAGACCTTTTGAAAGCTTATATACAAATTTACGTTAGTCAAGATGACATACAAAAACTGCCATAACAACACCCTTTGGACTATTCGAATTTATGACGTTTGGTCTCAGAAATGCGGCACAGCTGGTTCAACCACGATTGTGCTACTGCTGCTTCACAAAAACAGGCGGCGTATCGCGCTTGGATCAGGGGTCGAGCTCTTAAAGCTCCAGATATAGAGTTACTGAAAGCAGCCTACAACAATGCTTCCAAATCCATTAAGAAGGCCTACATAAGCGGATGCCCAGCGCGTCGCACGCATTGGCATCGAATTGCTCCCGTAGTTACTGGCGTATGGCCAAAACCATGCAAAGCAACTTCTGCCAGCCCTCGCTGCCATGCCTGGGATGTACGGATGGGTTCTCTAGCTCACAAGCCGCAGGAGAAAGCCGATCTTCTGGCAAGACTCTTTACGGCTAATTCCCAAGTCGATGATTGCAATGCACAGCCACTCAGCCGTCACTACCTCATAGTGGCTCCACGAACTTCACATTGTCTGATATTAAAATCAGGCAATGTGAAGTTCGTGCAATCGACGAAAGCTAGTGGACCCGATGGCATCCCGGACGTTGTAATGAAGAAATGTGCAGCGGAATTGTCTCCCGTAGTCACGCGCCTATACTAGCTGTCATACTCTTCTGGTCATGTGCCGGAAGCTTGGAGAAGCTAATGTGCAGCCTGTTCCCCAAAAAAAGAGGACCGCTCAGACCCGGCCAACTATCGGCCAATAACAGTCACCTGAGTACTTTGCAAAGTTATGGAAAGGATCCTCAACAACCACTTGATCCGTTACCTAGAAGGTCACTCTCTAAACAACTAATCAACGATCGACAGTACGGCGACAGAAACGATCGACGGATGACCTGCTAGCGTACATGACGCATGTCTGCGATTACATCGAAAGCGTGATAAAAACAGCTTCACGGAAACTCGGAGTCCTGAATAAGGTGTGGCGTTTCTTGACACCTCATCAACTGAGCTTAAAGCGTTGGTGGCGTAGTGCGTAAGGACGTTGTCTCCCACCCGGTAGGTACCGGTTCGAACCCCGCCACGCACCAATGTGTTTTCAAATTTCGAATTCATATGTACGTTTATTCGACGCTTTTACAATGAAGGAAAACATCGTGAGGAAACCTGCACACACCCATGAAGAAATTCTTAGGTTGTGTGTGAAATCGACCAACCCGCACTTGGCAAGCGTTGTTGACTAAGACCTAATCGCCCCTAATGTGGGGTAGGCTCGAGCCATTCGGTGGAGACATTATATGAGCTGTTGATGATGATGATTAACTGTGCTTGCTATACAAGACGCAAGTACGGTCCTGTGTGGAGTATTGCTCACAGTTGTGGGATAGCTCCACCAAGTACTTACTCGATGCTTTGGATAGGTTGCAGAGTCGCGCGATCTGCATCATCGGTGAATAAGAGGTAACCAAACATCTTGAGCCTCTCCAACTGCATCGCAATGTTGCGGCGTCATTGAGCGCGTACTACCGTCTGTACCACGGCGAGTGCTCTGAAGAGCTTTTTTCTCTAATCCCACCATCTCCCTTCCTATTGAGGACTACGCAATACGCATGCAGGTTTACGGTGTCACCGACCAACTGTGACTACCATTCCAACGCGAACTAAGAAATTTGGCAACTCGTTTCTTTGTTGGACAATCAAGAAATGATATTCACTGCTAGCACACGTGTTGTCCTCCTTCCTACATTCCTGGGTGATTCAAAAGAGGCGTGAAGAAGCACCTTGCAGGTCGGTAAAGCGAGCTATCTCCGCATTTGGACTGCACTTCTGCTTACCATCAGGTGGAATGGAGTTATTTGCTTGACCTTGTTATAAATAAAAGTTGGAGCTCCGAATAGGTCTGAGAGATGGAGCCATATGACGTCATCAAACTGATAAAGTGAGATCGGTTTTGCACCCGTTCGCCCCGTAAGTTACGCCACTTATACCTAAACCGAACATTTACCCCTTTCAAAGTTAAAGTAGCTCTGTTCGCCCCTTAGCCAAAAATATGTCCGTAGTTAATAAGTACATTTATATCAAAAAACCTATTTAAAAAAATTGTTTTATTTGTAAATATTATAGTAAAATATGAATAGATAACAAAATAATGTTTTTATTTAAGATAACAGTATATAATTGGACTCTAATCCCCATCAACTTGCCTCATAAATGAGGGATTGTGAACTTTTCAGTCTGTACTTATGTTTTCAACCTGAAGTACCAGGCTACCATGACTATGTAGGAGATGTTTAGCATACTATTAATTCATAATCATAAACATAATTGGGTTAAATCATCTTTTATGATAATTAGTAACCTCTTTTAGGCTTATGGTAGCCTGGTAGTTTAGTAGTTTGGGTAGGTAGCTTAGCAGTTTAGGTTGCATCACTTATCTTCCTTTCATAATTCGATTTCTAAGCCACTGTTCAACGAAGTGGCTGTTGAATTTTGTAGCATCTTCGTTTGATTGCTACCTGCTTGTAAACAGTGTGATTATTACTCGATTTTTTGCAAAATGTAGTTGATTTTAAGGTATGACTGTACGGTTTTGAACTTAAAATTTCAAGGGTCGAACGGGTGTTTGAAAAATATATAAAATATTATTTTTAACCCCGTGTTTCAAGGGGCGTGTGGGTACCCAACGCGGTGGGCGAAAGGACAATTTTAGGCAAAAGGGGCGAAATTTGAGGGGCGTACGGGTGCGAGACCGCAAGAGGCGCTAGACATGAAACTTATGTAAAGAATAATGAGAAAAGATAAATTTCTTGTCACTGTCACCGTGACCTGTTTTTTTTATTGTTTGTCACATTTATAGCCAGATGTTTTCTTTATATTAATCAGGTACTTATTTCTTCTTTAATCTAGCAGCTAGGCCTGCCGGAATAAAATTGAACTGAAGGGTCTTGAGTATACGGCGGCGTTTGCTGTTAGACAGAGTCGCTGGTGTACTCTGTTTGCTGGTCATCGTCATCTCTTGGCTCGTACACCTGAAACAAAGATAAAACACTATTCTAACGTCAATCAAAGTGTTTTGAATGATCTTGTGTATTCAGTGTATAGACAATAGCATCGAATATTTAAAAGGGAGAG
This sequence comes from Elophila nymphaeata, assembly GCA_955850985.1. Lineage (NCBI taxonomy): Eukaryota > Metazoa > Arthropoda > Insecta > Lepidoptera > Crambidae > Elophila > Elophila nymphaeata. The sequence continues at coordinate 21,957,109 of OY039066.1, read as the reverse complement.
ATATATTTAAAACGACGACCTCGAGAACAAAAAAGATTTGTACCTTCAAAAACGACAACGCGCGTCTGTTTTACTACTGCTATTTTGCCCATACTCGATTGTCATTGACCCGACTGCACTGATTTATCGCCACCATTTTGATTGTGATATTATGGTATGTAATAAAAATATCTTCCTACAAATTCAACTGTCAATTTTATGGAACATCACTAGTTATTTTCGGGTACGATGGTACGATATTCTATCTATACTTGATCCAAATTCGACAAAGAGTAAATATGAACATACCATTATGTATCTATAGTTTTATCCCTATCACCTGCATTCTCAGGCATTCTCATAATAATGACAGCGGTTTTTTTTCATCCATTCTTAATCGAATTTGGCTACCTACATTTTTTATTTAATACAGGGCCACGGTGATTAATTAATACCTATATTTTTGCTTGTTTGAGTTTGACAAGAGAATCCGATGCATGTATAGGAAATTAACGAGTTTTATTTAGAAATCTACACCTTAGTTTAAAGAGGATGGATTACCTAATTAATTAGCTTATCCGTGTCTTCGAAGGATTTTAAAGCTGTTTGTAGCGGACTGCTACTGCAACTGCTTTTGCATACCAATCCAAATTAAGTTGGCGTTTTGAACCTGCTAGTTGGCTAATAGCTTGATCACTCAGGGAACTAGTATGAATAAAAATCAACGCTCGATCCCTATTTAATCAAGCTTTCGAAAAACTATCGGCCAATTGAGTAGGTAATATACACGAAGTACTATGCGAGCGCACGCACTGCGTTCAATTAAACTATAGCCCAAATACAGCATAATACTTAACTTAATACGAGTAAAAACGGGAATTAATGCGATTAATTTACCTTTTAACATGTGTGTACGTAAATGAGGTCGCGTAATCAAACCGGTTTTATGGCATGATATTGTGCCGTCCGTCCTAATAAGCGGATAAATGCCTGACGTTTCAGCCCGGTTACACCGACCGTGGACAAAGGCGGACTGGTGCGACTGAGTCTGCCTGTGACTCATCATCGATCATGCAACGTGGAAGTGTGAAAGTGATAATACTTAACTATCGGGCGATAGCTTAGCGTCTAACGATGTTGACTAAATTACGACCGTCTAAAAATCAGAACCACCACTCGCCCACCAACCACCCGGACTGCTGAGATGATTTTGAGTGTAACATCTGCCCAAGAGACGCATTTTTGAATCATTCGAAGTGAATCTTAAATTCATGCACGAAAACAAAACGTATACGAAACTAGTTTCTATTGCTCCCAATTTTACGTATTTTTGAATCATTAGAAATGAGTGTTGCCCTAAAACTTGATTCTTATAACATTTTTCATTTCATACAGAAAAAATAAAAACCGGAATACCATAACTCGTTGATTTTAGAAACCAGTAATGACTTACGAGCAAACGGAACGTAAATTACTAAGTTATAATGTCACTGTCAGTCATTTGATTTTCTGCTGGTAGAATAACCGAAACGAGTGGGTCAGACCCATGTCGGACCACTCGTTGCAAAATTCACGAGTATGAATACTCAAAACTAGCGATTTTAGGGATTCGCATACGAATCCTACGATTTCATGCACGACTTCGAATTCTATTGATTCAAAAATGCGTCTCCTGGTGGCTTTATTTGGTTTGTTTACTGAGGGATTGATATTTTTTTTTTTGGTTTGTGTAGGCGATGGGCTGGCAACCAGTCACTCTTTGGAGGCACTGCAGCTAGATGTGGCTTTATGAATGACAAAATGTTGCTTTTTTATCGGAGTGGAATCCGCTTACGGACGATACCCTAAACCGCTGGATAGTGGACCAGCGGACTGTTGGCTAAACGTGGGCCTGTGCAGGGGTCGCCCAGCGCCTGACACGGCACTGGGAATACCTGCTAAGCCACTCCGGTTTCTCCTATGCCCTTACTGGATACGACCCGGGGTTTGCCGAAGCATTTCACCGAGCCACCTCCGGGAACAAAATGTTGCCTAAGATTCTGCTCAACCCCTCATAGGATTACGAGCGTATACGATCACGTATGTAAAAATCACAAATGCGTAATGCCTTTTGTTTGATCTATAGCGAGTAAACCACCACAAAAGCGTAAGCACCGACCCCAAATAAATTGAGATCAGTTATAAGAAGGAGAAGTAAAAAAAAAGTACTCTTTACCTTGCCTTCAGCTTGTGGTATATCTTTTTATTGCACACGAACAAGATGAAAATAATCAACCCAATGAGGACGTTGTAGGCGTCGCTAAGGTACCATATTTCTTTATACTCCTCATGTAATGAGCTGACCACTTCAAGGATCCAACTTAGTCCCATTAGAACTGATAGCTTTAAGTACACCATCAACCTGTAGAAGATAAACAGTGATGTGATAATATTTGATCACGAGTGAATGTTCCACTAAATTTTAAATTAAATGGAAAACTTATTTGACCAAGCCATGTTCTACCTAAAAACCCATCTCCTCCAAGAGGCAGTAGTGAACTGATACATAAAAACGGGGTAATGAAAAAGAAAAAAAAACGTCTGAATAATAAATTATTATAAAATGAAAACTATGAAAGTAATACTTATGAATATTGAAGGCATCAAGTGAACGCAAAGGACAGAAACAGAATTAGAAATACTTGACTCGATAGAAAAATATAATCACGATTTCTAAATAAAATAAAATTTAACTTGGTATTCTGAAGTAAGTACGTGCTAAATATATTTTTAAGCTAGGTGGTAATAAGCAGTTACCGTAGCCTTTGACGATTGTGTAGCACTGAAGTGTCACTCCCGCGCTGCCAATCCGAACTCATCCCTCAATCTTACTCATTGAAACATATTCTAATTAGAAAAATGTAGAGTTCAGTATTTAACTACAGTTTTCTTCAAGGAGACCGTACTGCCCCACATCAGGCGCTTAAAATTCGAGGGGCTAACCGTTGCGTCATACATCTCTTATTCGTTAGGTATTATTTAAAAGTATCGAAAGGTAATAATAATAATAATAATATATTTTAATGCTCACACCAATTATCTAGTCCAAATTAAGTATCTTTAAGAACTTGTGTTATGGATACTAGATAACGGACAAATATACTTAATAATCTAGATATTTTTATAAATAAACTGAAATAAATATATAACCAACCATGACTCATGAACAAATGCTCGTGTTTATCACACTAACATTTGCCACTACCAGGACTCGAACCCGGACCGCCCGATGTGTAGGCAGCGTTACTGATCACTCCACCACGACGGCATCAGAGGTATTACGTACGTGGGTAATTGTATAATTTACCTTTCTTTGTTTAGGCTTTGCGCAGCCGCCGATCCTGTAACTGAGGAGTCTGTCGAGTTCAGCATTTCTTTACCCTTGCTCAGGCGCCATATGTTAAAGGCAGTAATTGCGAACAGTACCCAGTTCAACACTATCATGATTGTCATGGGACCATATAGGTAAGGTAGTTTCGCGTCACCTAAAAAAATGAAGTTTTAAGTATTTTCAGCGATACAAAAATGTATAACAAATTGAAGCATGAATGTTCCAAAATATTGAATAAGTGACAGAAGAGCCGAATCTGCCATTCTTCGGAACTGTAATGCCTATCTGCGGCCAACAGCACACAGTCTAGCAATTTCAAGGAATGGAAGCCACAAACGATCACAGGTTTTGACCCGTACTACCTAACCGCCTCCGTAGTCTATACTACTAACGGGATGAGCTTCAGAGGTCGTGAGTCGAACCGCTGGGAACTACAGAAGTTATCATAAAAGATGGTAAGGTAATTATTATGTTTTGGCAATTTATTGATAAGATAGCTCGTTCTTCAGTGGTTGAGGCTTAGGTGAAGCTCGCTTCATCGCTTTCGTGACAGGAAAAACGAAAAAGGAAAAAAGGGGAGGAAACTGCTGACTCTACCGCATTATGACATATAGTATGATATAGATCACATTAAATATTATGATATTTATTTATTGATATAGATTTACCAACTACATATCATTTCATAATTACATTATCATACAAAATTCCAGAGCTTAAAGATATGCCTCGACAGGTAAATACAGCTTAATATAAAACTTATCGACACATAAAACAAAACGAAGACCGATAATTAAATAAAGTAAGCAAAGTATTTGGCTAATTTTCTACTTTAATATAACATCACAAAAAAAAGAACTATCTGTGGGCTGAGTCCAGAAAAGCCAAACACTTCTTTAAATAAGTGGATTGAATCTAGAAAGATGTCAGTGTCAAATGGCAAAGAAGGGTAGTAATGTTGTGATGACGGTTGATCAAGAATGGTGGAAGAAGAAAACATACACCTGTAATTAAGATGTAAAATAATAGAAGTAATATAAATGCACTAGAGACAACAGATTTTAGGCTCACATGTCACTCGGTGAGGAGGGAAGGGAGAGACGGTGAGAAGGGGCAGTCTGTCTATAACCACGGCAAGGAACGGACGTCTTAAGTTGGGTTTTCACAGTACGAGTGCGCTCGGGCTAAATGAAAATAGAGCACGGTCATAGTCCACTCGATTTGGATGCCGTTTTGGAATACGACTCCGAGTATGGATCGGATTACGTGTTTGTGTTTATCCAAGTGCACTCAGACTGTGAGACGTGGTTTTAACTAGTGTGATACTTGGAGCCAATATAAAACGTGCGGATATTACGAAATTGTATATAGTAAATGTTTTACCTCCTAAGAAACACCCTTGTTCTGGTATTCGAGGTCTGATGAATGCTCTTGATTTGGAGGTCGATAGTGAGTTGTCATTGAGTATGCCGACACCCGCAGTTAGGACAAGAGGCATCCCCCATCCATAGATACAGTACATATAGAACTTGAATTGTTCCCCGCGACGATTAATTGCCCGAGATTTTGCGAAACCCCTGGAAATTCAACTCAGGATGTTTAAAAAATACGTAATGCATTTCATACTATCACACTTATATTACTAAAACTTGTAGTCGTTGAGCTATAGGTAGGTAAAATATGGTTACACATAAAGCCATATCTGGCAGTATAGAACATGCAGTGACTCCAAATAGTAACAAGTTGCTAGCCATTTGTGTAAATGGGACCCCCTACCCTAAAAATAGTAGCAATCCTTCAGTAATCCAAGTAACAAAAACAAACAAGCAAAATATATATTCCACTCTAAGGCATCACTGTAATTTGGACTCTTCGGGAATCACAGTAATTTAGACTAGAATTTCAAGTCCAAATTACTGTGATTCCCGAAGAGTGAAAATAAAAAAAATAATATTATATTATATTTCTACGCTCACACCAAATCTAGCCCAAATTAAGTATCTTTAAGAACTTGTGTTATGGATACTAGATATTCTTAATAATCTAGATATTTTTATAAATAAATATATAAACAACCATGACTCATGAACAAACGATCGTGTTCATCACACTAATATTTGCCACTACCAGGACTCGAATCTGGACCGCCTGATATGTAGGCAGCGTTACTGACCACTCCACAACTGCGGCGTCTAAAATAGACTCTAAACCTTAAATTGCATGGTATTTTTTTTTTATAAAAATTCTGGCGAGATTTACTTTGATCATTATCTCTTTGCCGATTTTATCACCGTTTATCTACACAAGTAAATCTCGCGACAAGCTTTTATAACATTTCTTTCAAGTTTATTTTACCGTTGTGACCGTAGTGCTTCATATAGGTACTTGAACTTTTTATCTCTCTTTGGAGGTAACTACTCTTACATTTATTATTATTTAATAATGAAAATGGACTTACCTAAATGTCCAACAGATGTCATAAGACATGACATTCGTCCAAGCAAAGCTTGATTCCATGAAGTAGTAAATAATGAGAGCTGAAAAATAAAAGGAGTAATTAATATTATTTTCTATTGTCATACATAAAAACTATATTTTTCTTTTTAAACGAGATAGATTATTAGAGATGGTCTGTTCCGCTTGTTCACAAAGAATAACTAACTAAATATAAGCGTGGCCCCAGACCTACCGGTCGTTCTGTTCTACCTAGAAAATATCATAAAACCGGAAGGCAAGAATGCAATACAAAACGTACTACGCATCACACACCTACCGACGTTAAACGGAGAGACCGCCCGGTAAACAAGCAACGGGCCGACGTTGCCACGCTAACGTTCGTCAGTACACCACCATTGTCAAGCCGTTAATAACCTATGCCTGTCCGGTATGGGACTTAAAAGCACTGCAAGTAACTGCTATCAAAAAACTTGGCTTGACAGGCTTGCAGCGCACTGCGTGCCTCATGGCAACGGATGCCATTCGGTCAACTCCAGCCATAGCTCTAAATGCACAGCCTTCCACCTCTCCACCTCTATATTGAGAGTGCTCTATGCTAAGTGAACAAGCCAAATGTAGTTTTGATGGGTTAAAAGGACCTTTTCACTCGCTAACTTTCGATTGCTAACAACTATTTGTCTATAGGCTTGAGTGCGCGCTACTATAGGCTAAGTTGACTGCTTAGCACCAGGCAGGCCGTATGCTTGTCTGCCAACCAAATAACATAAAAATGTACTGGTCTGCAAAATTAAGTAGGTACTACACTTTTAATATTACAATTTAAAGAAGAAGGATTATTTTTGTTTTTAAAGTTAATTTTGGCATTCTTTTTTTAAAAGATGAAGTATTTTTCACAAAATTTAACTCTTTTTCGAGTCCTTTTTATTCAAAATCAAAAAAAGTATATCTTGTTTTGCAGGCCAGTGTATAATCAAATGCTGCACTCACTTATAGGGAGGCAGGCGGAAGCGCTGAAAGATTGAACGTCCACTTGCATGGCGAACAAGAATATGAAGGACATCAGCATGCTGAAGACGTAAGCCATGAGCATCAGGCCGCTCAGCTTCCTTAAATCCGGCAGCAAGCAGTGAACCACGAGGATGAGAATGAAGAAGAAGCAGGATACAAGGAGACCTGAAAACGTGTATTGAACAGAGTCCTTAAATTTCAAATGTAGCCAGTAGCCAACTCAACCATGACTTAAAACGCAGAAATCATGCAGTTCAATTTTTTTTTTGGTATTTTTACTTTCTCGTATACCTACTAGACCAGGGTTGATAATTTTAAAAATGGTAAAAAGTAGTAAGGATAATACCCATTTGAAAAGGTAGATAAACAAAAAAATTATGAAAAAAGTGTCGATACAAAAGTTGCAGATATTTTTATTACCTACAACTTTGCCATTTAACTTTTTTTCATAGGACTTGCAGTTTAACCGGAAATCGAGATTAACCTTTTTTACCCTTAAAAACTCACCCCCTCCCCCTTCCCGACCTCAGATCGCTCGTAATTTATTTTTCCTTTCATTTTTGTTATATTCTCTACCTTTTCCAATGGGTTTCATCCTACCATCATTTTTTTTTGTCTCAAAAATTATCGACCCTGGTCTATACGTAGTATAGAGGAATAAGTCTTGTAATCGTCAAAAATTCGACCTAGAGATTTTGTCTGTGCGTTAGCACGATATCTCGAGTATGCTTTAACTTATTGCAACCAAATTTAACATGCATGTATGATATCAAAATATAAGGTTTTTGATCAACTTTTGAGTCCTCGGCCACAAAAGTTAAGCAACCAATTGCCCGGTCGGTACTCGGATGGGTGACCGAAAATTTAACATACACGTCTGACATCAAAATACAAAGTTTCTATCAACTTTTGAGTCGTTTCTGGTATACGAGAAAGTCAAGGGGGACTACTCCCGATTTTTTTGGTATTTTTTTTGTTTTATTTTAATGTGTAATTGATATTGAAATGACCCCAAGAGTTGCAAATGCTTTTATTATTTTTGGATATATGGCTGTGTTTGATTTGAGCCTATAGGTTTTGGACGCTGGAGTTGGATATATTTGCTACGACATAACCAGTCATGACGTGAGGACATGGCCAACTTCGAAATAAATGAAGAATAAGAGCAGGCGACTTTTGTAACTTATGACCATTTAGTATTTTAGTCACTTCATGGAATATATAGAGATGCACCAAATTTCACCAACTTGTCACTTGTAACGTGCGCGCACCTCCATACATATCCATGGGCTTGATAAGAGTGACGAAATAGTCAATCGGCAGGTCTGTGGTTCAATCCCAGCGATGGGCTCAAAAAATACTTTAGTAATGAAATATTTTTCCGAGCTTGATTTCACCGAGGGCCTTCGGTTCAGCAGGGGCGCAGTCTCCACTCCACGACGTTGGTGCAGTATCGAAGTAACTAATAAAAAAATTAAAATTCTCGCAACGCGCGACACATGTCCGCTCTCAAAGAAAGTTGTCGACAAATTCTTTTTTTTATCTCTGATTAAGGAAACTAATTATGTTATTTAACCTTTAACGTACCGGGTGCGCTATTTCATACCGTCCAGTAAAATTAATAGAAAAAAAAACAAAGAGATAAGAGGTCCTCTTATTTATCGAGACATAGGGAAGATATGTAAAATTTCTAATTTATTTATATTTATTTATTTATATTAAGTGGGGAAACTAGATCTTAAGGTGCCCTCGGTACTTTAATAAATACTGTCATGTTGACAGGAAACAAACCACAAATTCACAACCACTTATATCACTTATATGTATGTCTTACTTTACGGCCGGCCACCAACCCTCTTTAGGGACGACTGCTATTTTTATATGTTTAGCTACTATCGGTCACCCATCCGAGTACCGCCCGCGCACTTGATAGCTTAGCTTTCATAATCGTTACGAAAAACGTATGACCGCGACTCCAGCAATCCTCTCCGTTTTAGATAGATATTTATTAAAATAAATACATGCATTTAAACTTACCACATTTAAAAATGAATGGAACTTGGTTGGAGCTGTCCATATTAGAGAACGATACCCATGCTCTGATTTTGTTTGTATGATTCAGCTCTCCGGTCTCATTAGAAACGCTGTAATCTAAGCAGTATTCGTTATTTTTGCGAAGAAGTGTCTTATTCTCTCCATACCGCAGACAAAGCGTTCCATTCTGTAAAATAGGAGTGATGTTACAGTCATAGCATATTAACCGACATGCGCCCCTACGCCACCTCGAGTCCATTAAAAATGTTGTTTATCGAGATTACAGGATGTGTGGTTTGATAGAAGATATAGTGACAAAAAATGAGAAAGGTTTTGGAGTTTACTCCTTAAAGCTCAATGGAAAGCTGTAGACCATACTTTATTGAATATAAAATATTAACATTGACATCTCTTTATATATTGGAAATTTGTAAACTAGTAAGGAAAAACATGGATTTATTTTTGAAAACTAACAGTAACAATAATAGCAATCTATCTGTAACATTGAGACCGAGAAATAAACTTATACTACCGAAGACTACCTTAGCAATAGTAGGATCAGGACCTTACTCTATGGCAATTAAATTGTATAACACAATCCCAAAACAAATAAGGGAAATCGACGAATACAATAACTTTGTAAAGACACTCAATAATTATTTAATTGACAAATGTTTTTATAAATTAAGCGAATTTTATTCTAATGTGTTGTAATAAATGAGTAGGTATATTTTAGTAATAAATAAGTAGGTAGACCTAAATGACTGTTACATTGGATAAAAAAAAAAAATCAAATTGACTTATTGTAAAATTGTATTGTAAAATTTTAATGGATATATTATGTTATTATTATTATTAATTTATGCTGACCTATTATTATTATTGCAAAAAAAAAATGATTTTATCTTTACATAGATATTAATTGTCAAAATTGTAAAATTTAAATATTTTTTTAGCTTTATCTATTGCTGTGCCCTGACAGGGTGCATGTGTTGATCCTAATTTATTTATAACATCTTGTAAACCACATGTGATGCAATAAAAATTTGAATTTGAATTTGAATTTAAGAATCGATTTGCATATATAAGGGGCCCGGTATGAGAAAAATGTGAGGAGTAAAATCTATCGATAAGTGACCTCGTTACGTTTTTGAAGGTCAAATTCATAATTGGTGCGCATCCTATGTCGCGCAACTTTCTAATTATCAAAACACAGATGACAGCAGGTGCGCCATCTCACCTGTCTCGGAGTTAACTCCAGTCGTGCGTCGGAGCTGACACACACAATTTTTTTAAGTAAATCACTCAATGTATTGGAATTGAGTTCAGTTCTTGCCGCGAATTCTCCTCTCTTTGAGTTTAGGACGAAGGCAGCTGGAGCCATATCTGGTGAATATTATGGTGGTTTGCTGGATGGTATTTGTTGAGTGTTTGGTCAAAACTTCGTTCACAATGATGGCTTGTGCGAAGGCGCATTATCGTGTTGCAAAATCCAAGAAATTTCTTTCCGCATAATATCTGGCCTATTTCGTCGAATTTGCTCTCTTAAACGCCGCATAATGCCCAAATAATATTCTTTATTTACCGTTTAACCGTCCGGCAAGAATTCCGAATGCACAACACCGTGTCGGTTCGGTTGGGAGGCGCCACTCCAAAGCTTGTTGACTAGTTGTTATGTCAAACTCGTAGACTCACCAGTAGCAATGCGTTTCATGAATGTTGGGGTGGAATAGTTTGAAATACCATCCTTAGTTTTTTTTCTTTTATTACATAAACCAAACATTTTCAACAACACAATATTATAGTTACTGTTAATTTCAAATACCTATAAAAAATTGCAATGACTCACATGCTTCAAAAACTTATCGATCGATAGCTCACATCACGCTCACATTATTTTACTAATTATATAAAATATAAAAATATTGAATAATAACTTGTTTAGGATACTATTAGCAATTAAATGTGTAGTTTTGTACCCATCTTCTAAATATCCCGTATAATTAAAACGGTGGAAAATATGTGAAATGTTGGTATAGATTTTAATGGGTAGTCTGAAATATTTTTGATTATTTCTTTTAATGTACACCTTTCGGAGTTTCTCCCGAGTTCTTGTCGTAAAAACACGTGTTGAGACACGTGTCCATTTTTAACCTCAATCAACCGTACAATTTTTGTTACCTACTTTAGTTACATTTTCACTTGACATTGGCAAAATGCGTACGCTTAATGCGACGCTAGGCCATTAATTAAGAATAGAATGTACACCTTTCAATTAATATCAAATAATGTCTGGTTTGTCAATTCAATCTTTAAAATGTGAGCAATAATTTGAAAGAGCTTTGCCCCTATTTTCTTAAAGATCTTTTTATCATAACCATGTCTTCAATTACTGCACATCGTCTAGATAAGGCTGACCTTTAAAACTTTTTTATTGTTATTTTTATAGTAAAAGAAATATAAATTATTACTTACTGGCAGTAAGAACATCGCCAAGTACAGTTCTTGAAAACCATTCCTTATGTTGTCGTCCAAAAATGCTCCAGGTTTCATCGTAAGGAAATCCCTTGCGTACCCGATTTCTAGTAGCGATTCATTGTACACGGGTAAGTCCATTATATCCAATTGTTTGTTGTATGGCATACATATGTTTTCATGAAGCACATACTGATTATTTGGACAACACTTCTGTATACACTGGCTGCCATAACAAGAAGCATTACACTCTTTTGAAAATATTATAAAAATCGCAAGAAGGCACCACCGCATAGTAACTGCACGATGTTCTGCCACTGAAACAAACTGAGAAATTACTTAACGTGAATACTTAATAGGGAAATACTCAAATATTATGTCCGACCGAAATCGAACCTCCATCGACACATTTCACTGTAAAATATACATAATACATAAATTTCTTTTAAAAAAATTATAGAATAATAAAGTAATATGCGTTTTTAACGATTCTTCCGATGTCATATGGATGACTGGTGATTTATCAAACTTGATAAAATGTAAGTACGTCTTCTTACAAATAGAACAGTCCGTACAATTTCGGAATAGCCAGCAAATCTAGAGGTTAACATGTTGAGAGCCCCTGACGAGCGACGTGTATTGTCAGTGTAGCAAAAAAATTGCTACACGAACAATACACGTCTCTCATCAACAGATTTTCGAACCGCGCTGAACTGGTTTTCGAACCGGATTGACTATTATCATAAACTTTTAAACAGTTATGTTGAGCTCCAGGATTTACCGTGGTCATTGGAATGCTGTAGGCGGTAATTCAACTACCGGCCTTGACATTTTTTGTTTTATTGGATTACCTTATCGTTGATAATACGAATATGATAAACCAAAAAATATCATATAGAAACATTGTCTTACTACATAAAGGACAATGTCCCTTTCTGGCCATTTGTGAACACAGTTATATACAAAAAGTAATTTTATCAATAATTTAAAATTAAAATTTTGAGAGTATAACGTAACGTAAGTATAGCGTAAGTTAGTGTAAAAGTGAACTTCTACAATATAGAATAATTTTTGTATTTACAAACACGTAAATATTTTTAAGTAAAACGCGTAAGTAATACGAGAAAAAACGCAGCCGCCCGGATTGCGGAAAATGCTGGGTTCGATTCCCGCCTGAGGCAGGTTGATTTTTTTCAGTGTATTTTTTCTTGTTTCTTTCTACAATATGTTATTAAAAAAGAATTTAATTTGGATTAGACTTATCTCCGCCATTTAATTCAAAAATGCTTTTTTATTCAAAAAAAAACATGCTTAAAAGAAATCCTTCTAGTGCTTGTATAATCAAAAAAACCGATTGATTCAGAAAAAATTCCATTCGCTTTGTTTTTTAATTTCTTCTGCTTATACGGGAAAGTAAAAAAATCTAGCCCATAGGTTTTTTTTCTTTAAAAATATTTTTTAGTAAAATTTTGTGTATGTGGGTAAGCGTAATAATAAATGGTTTTCTTCCACCCTTACGGTACAAAAAATTAGATAGAACCTCACGCGTAAGATTTCCAAATCCTTATCTCCAAATCTTCAAAATGGGTCAGCGAAATCGAATGACGTTGAACTAAGTATTCACTTTATTAAATTTGTAATCACAAATTTAATAAACAAAATCTTTTTGTTGATATCACTCACTAATTAAAAACAAAACACTAGACACAGTAGACACACAATACCGATTGACGCCTACTGGGATTAATATTATTTGAAATACCTATAAATGCCACTATAACTAAGCAACTGATTGAAAACACGTTTTATTAGTTTAGTTACTTCTTCAACTTTCGTACGAACCATGTGGCATTCACAAAATATTCAAATCAGAATAAACCGACAACTTTTAATGTCATTATTTTGTAGCTATGATATTATCTGCATCTATCATATTATGTGCAAAATAAAGACAGAAAAAGTTGGCGCATAAAATAAATAAATCGCCGAAGGCAAGATTTTACCTGCAGTGGTGCTATTCAAAAATTTTCTGTAAAATAATCAACAATAACTCCCCTAAGCGACCGTCTGCAATAAAGCGTTACAGCCTAGCTACGGGACATTCTTAATAGCGAGTATTTGCGCGGGGTGAATGGCGAAGCGTCTAACGACTGAAATAAACGCATAGAAGTGTACTTATCAAGCCACGCACAGCGGATTATGACGAAGCGACTGGTGAAAGGTACCGAGCTGACGGCGCGGGCAGGGTACCTAATGCGTGGTAATGTTATCTATGACCTACGGCCAAGATGGGCGCCCGCCTACAGTATTTTAATTTTATCTACATAATTGGGTTTGTTTCTAGTTTTGTGAAAGTAAATATTTTATTATTTATATCAGTAAAAATTCGTTATGAATGAAATATGAAGTACCTACTGTTTATTGGCTAGTTATTTTTGAGGCGCCTAACAACTTAAAGGGCGACTAACTATTTTGTTACTGAAAAATAAAATTTAATAATATAAATAATGTTTAATATTTTAGTTATAAATATATCAATAAACATAATTATTAAACAGGGCCAATGAATTTAAACGCGAGGTACTATAAATAATGACATGGCGACTATAATATTAACAGTGGGATGACAAATATTGTATTATTTGCAACTACAGGATTCCATACAAGTAAAGTAATTGATCACATAACTACATATTTTTTCTGTGATTGGTAAGTTAAAGTTATTTTTTTGGGAATCAATGACAGTTTAAAATAAATCAAAACTTACAACTGATTATTAAGCAGCAGCTACATTCTACTTAAAACTATCCTTTACTGTAGCTAGCCAACCTATTATTTTTTTTGCTACCGGCTTAATTTTTTTAAAAATCACAAATTCAGATTTATTTGTCGTCGCGTTAAATACATGTGATCTATTTATTACTTTCGTAAATTATTTCATAATGATATTACATCTAATATGTAAGTGAGTTATATAATGCATAAGTAAATGGGTGGTCTATTCTGGAAAATTTTCATCTCCTTTTTTTTCAGGTTATCTGGAGGAGATCGCTCATAGAGCAATAAGGCCGCCCATTGTATATTTTAATGTTCTTGTGTTTTTATGATAGCTTTAAATTATGGATAGTGTACAATAAATAGTATTCTATTGATCTAGTTCTACTTAGAAGTTTGGCCTAGCTTCGTACTACTTCTTTCACATTGGCTCATCTATGATATTTAGTTGTTATTGAATTAAATTACTCAATGAGAGCAATAATTTTTAGATCAAACATTAATTATTATTTATCATGACGTGGTTAACCACGTAATACATAACGAATAATTGAGATTAAAACACCACGAAAATGTAATGTCAATTATAATTTACGCATCGTCCCTGCGTGGTGGTGCCAACCGCAGGGGATATGTGGGACTCGAGGTAAAGGCGTTCCCTCCATACCCACTAAACATCCTCCCTGGCCTGGCCTCCAGTGCGCAATTGCGGGACGGCTAGGGATCTGCGCACGTGAGCGCAACTACACCGAGACCGTCCCAACCACAGATATATCAATCTAAGGAGATCGGTCGAATCGCCGAGTTCATAGGAAGACCGAGTGTCGCGATCAGCGGCCGTACTACATAACATGGTTCTAGTTGAGCATGCTGTAATATACACTATTCATTGCGCGCGTCTTAAGGACTGCGAAGCGATGAAAGTTAAGCACAGGCGCAAAGGAGTTACGTATTCACTTGACTTTATCGGAAGGCGAAGTGGCGGAAATGTTTGCCCACAAGGCATACACTTCTCGCAAGAAAAACGCCGGCTTGGCCTATCTCCTTTTATTATTAAATCTGTGGTCCCAACGCTACCCGTCTAAGCACTCCTTGTGTACCAATTGGTGGCCAGTAGCCCTCCAGGGCTGACTAACGCCAGCCCTGTGGGCCGCTGAACAACAACTCAATGATGGCATGTGACTTCGAATGCCAAGGGAACACACTTAACATCAAAAGCCACACACCCTCTGAGAAAGTTTCCCCACCACGTTACCAGGGTCCGCCACGAGGAGGCTTCCGGACGTGGATCTATGGGTACCTACTATCCTAGTACAGGCGCTCCAAGTTCGAGCGGCTAGTCCACTGTGCACTTCTATGACTAAAATCCACCACTTCTTTCAAATTGCTCCTTACATTATTTCTTTTGCCTCACTTTCGTCACAGTCCCCGTAATTGTATTATAATGCTTGGCGACTCGAATACTTTTGGTCGCTTATTTTGATACCGATACCGCACGGAGATATTTTGAAAGCTTAAAATTACTCCGTTGAGTAAGTACTAGTTACTGAAGGTAAATAAGAAGCAGTCCTTTCATTCGTCATCAAACGAATACAGCCAAATATCTTGTTACGACGTCACGGTTCAGAACTCAAAGTGACAATGTTGACATTTTACACCGAGCTATTTGCCCAAGCCACGTATTTACTTTATGGATCACGTCACCACGTAGCCACAGATGGATCGGGCGTCCGCTGTCGGTGTAGTGTAAACAGTCGCCGATAACTCGTCACGGCTTGTCACTGTATGTTTATGTGTACACTGGTCAGTGTAAACATGTAAAATTATTTTAAAAGAGCAGCAGCTCGTCTGTTGAGATGTTTACGTCTGTAATGTTCTTCGAGGCTTTTATTTTACAGAAGGCTTAGACATTTTTCGGGATTGATAACTTCATCACAACAGCTTTTGTAATTCGACCCACTGCTGGGATACACGGCCTCTTTTTGTTATCAAAGGAGGTTTAGGCAATAGTCCACCACGCTTGCCCAGTGTGGATTGGTGGACGGAGTATAAGGTGATCAATGCCCCTTTGCTGATCCATTAGTCGTCTACGACACCCATTGGAGGATATGAGTGATGCTATTCTACTCTGCCGGCATCACACGGCCGTGATTGATAACTTAATGGTAATACCTAGGGGCCACAGTCCAACGCTGGCCTTGCATCAACCGAGCTTGCTCTGGAAGGGTCCCCTGGTCCTGAAAATAATTGACCATCTATTGACGGCTATCGCCGTCGCCAACAGTTCGCTGAATTCTGCCAACCATCCTTCGACCTCTGGGACAGTTGCGGGCGGCCTCCCGCCTGGCAGATTGCAGCCACGATCTCCTCCACTGCCGTCGCCCTGACAGTGCAGACACGGCCAAGTCCACTGTTTTTATGGGGTGGGAGATTTTTACCGTGCACTCAGCCCCTGGCAGGAGCTGGAGACGTGGCACATAGTAGCCCCAGTCACCCCCTTCCTCCATCTAAGCTGAGCCACAACTTCGCCGCTATTTCGGTAAGGGGATGTATATTTGTGGATAGAATATTAAAACCGGCCGTTAGTCGCCTTCTACGATACCCATGAGTAGCGTTGCGGTATGTAGCAGTATCACGTAGTATTCTTTATGACAGATACTAGCCTGTTATTATTTTTAAAATTATTCTCTTGGCAACAAAGGTCATAATATCGTGAATTAACATGAAACTAGACAAGTCTACGTATGTAAGTAAATTCAAACATTAAAATATTTTTTGTATGAACATGTTAAATGGATCGATACAATTGAAGTGACACAAAGATACCAAATAAAATTAAGACTCCTTAAAAGTCGCTCGTAAACAACATTCGTGTTTACTTCCTGTTCACGGACGACGAAATTAATTTTTCTCAAACATGCATGGAAATATTGTCATTATTTTCGAAAAAAGAACACGCGAAGTATCTAATTTGCGGACAAAGAAAACCAAATCCATTGCGGGAGCGTTTTTTGCATAACACAACAACATTACAACGCTCCAGCAATGTTGTATGAAACGGCGTGCTGGAGTTATTAAATACTCTTTGATTGGATCTCTTTTATCAATCTTGGCATACCAGTCTCTTTGTTTAGTACAAATTGCGTTCATGTGGCTGTATAGCCATACATACATTTGTCTTTGTGATAAGATCAAACTCATACTCGACTGCCTATTTCGCGGCCTTTGCAATAACATTGTAGTGTAGAAAACCACGTGAAGCTGTCTATCTCAATTTGCACTCTTTCACCTCAACACTCTAAACAAACGCTACGCTTTCCCCGGAGTAAATTTTCCAAGGCATTCACAAGTTCCAGTTACATTGCCGCGGCCACTTACGCGAGCAAGCACACTGGCTCCACCCGTTACTCTAACTACTGCACAAACATTTGTTCTGCCTGGCCTATTACCCTCTGCCGAAGAGCAAAGACAGCGTACTTGCTCAATTAACGTTAGACACATGCACATGCGAAGAAGTCTGTATAACTTTACATGAGATGGCATTTGCTGCCGTTTTATGTTAAAGTTTATGTTGCAGGCGGATCGTATAACACGCCATTACAAAACGGCGCGGCCGATTCAAGTGTGTGAGAATTGTCAACCAAATAGAACCGTTTGTTGATAAATCCGTAGTAAATTCTATCAATATTAGTCTGTATAATTGAATGGAGATCGCTTATTATTGGAAGTGTCACTATTGAGTGGAATTATTGTCACTCATCACTCTCACACACTTCAATCCGCCGCGCCGCTTTGTAATACGGCGTGTTATACGATCCGCCTGTGACATTTATAAAGAGATAAGTATTTTATATAAAGGCTAGCTTCCGCCCGCGACTTCGTCCGCGTGGAAATTTTACCCCTTTAGGGGTGGAATTTCCAGAAATCCTTTCGTAGCGGATGCCTACGTCATAACATCTACCTGCATGTCAAATTTCAGCCCGATCCGTCCAGTGGCTTGGGCTGTCCATTGATAGATCACTATGCCAGTCCGTATATTTAGATTATTCTGCTACATAACAGTTGTGTCACTTAATTTTATTGATATTCAATTGATATTTGTCATTAACTTTCCTTGTGTTACCAAGGTCTGAAAGAACTGTGGCTATCTGATACAGGCAATAACATTCTTAAGCCAGATTATCAGAGAGTTGAGCGAAGACAGTGTTGACTCGGTACTGAACTAATGTAAATTTATTTGGAGTAAGTAAAGCGTCAAAAACAGAGAGTGCTATATTTGGTCAAAAAGCATCGAAAAGCGTTGTCGCGTCTGTGTGGACATTTCTAGGCTTAGATATAATAGGAAACTGTAGATCGGCAATGTGAAAGAGAAAGAGCATGCTACTACGTATAATAGAACGAGATAGATAGACGAGACCAATTCACGCAGGTGGCATAAGTCACGTAGAAAAGACATCTACTGTCAGACTGCAGTACTATTTTCACGCACACATGCGCATTACTCACACATTGGTGCATTTAATCTAAGGTCAGCAGCGACCTGGCTATGGTGAGGCGACTGACGGACAGACTTAGGCGTGGGGACGATAAACCGTAAGCGCGTGAACTGAAACATGACCACTCACCGTACCGCTGTTCTTTTATTCCCCGAGGCGAGGCGATGTCGTTATGTTGCTAATTGGTGTGTGTTACAGTATGGAGTTTCATACAAAGAAAACTGAATGGCTCGAGTTGAGGCGATTTCTGATCCGTTTCCGAGTTGATAAGTAAAGGTCCCAGCCTTTATCCAACCAAAAAAAGACTATTCGATCTAAATCTAGATACACATATATTATCTCTACATTAACCGTATGATGTGAGCCAGTGCTGACTTTCATGAGTTGATTTTACCAAAATTAATAAATTTTTGTGTTTTCGAGTTGGACCCTAAAACGAACTTAACATGGACCACAGTTCCACGTCACTTCAACCACCCTATTTGTCTTAGTCTGTTATTTATTTTGCTCCCTTAACAAGCACCGTTCAAGAGTCGCAGTCCATTTCAATTAAACTTGCAAAGGAATGAACTCCAGACAGTGAGGTTGTAAAGTTCCTAATAGTTTAATTAATTTGTTGATTAGCCTGTTTTGCTTGGTTGTTTGATGTATTGGACTTTCTCTGTTCCTTGTTCAATTTATTCACTTTGATTGTTAATTACTATTGACTATAATGAAGCTATTTCAATTGTTTAATGTTTCAATTTGTAATCTTGTAGACAGTTTACTTTCGCATTTGTGTAGGTTTCAAGAAGTTTGTTTAGATACAAAACTCTTGCTTATTTAAAAATAGATTTTTATACCCAATCTGCTGAGATGATTACAACAATAATAATATATTTCCACGATCACACCAATTATCTAGCCCAAATTAAGTATCCCTAAGAACTTGTGTTATGGATACTAGATAATGGACATATACATAATAATCTAGATATTTCATAAATAAACTTAAATAAATATATAAACAACCATGACTCGTGGACAAATATTCGTGTTCATCACAGTAACATTTGCCACTACCAGGACTCGAACCCTGACCGCCCGATGTGTAGGCAGCGTTACTGACCACTCCACTACGACGGCGTCGCGGATTATGAGTGGAACATTTGACCGGTCGTTGACTTTTGTTTATTTGTTTACTGGAGGATTGTTACTTTTTGGTTTTAATGCCCTTTTTACGTACTATCACTATTTTGATGAACTGTGTCATTTGTGACCCCAAAATGCCAGTCAAGCTGAACGGACAGTTTACAAGACCATCAATAGACTTCTATATGGCAGTGAAGCGTGGCCTGTGTTAGAGCAACTTCTGCAGGAGTTGCGATTCACGGAGATGAAGATGTTGCGTTGGATGCGTAAGGTTTCACGTAAAGACCGCGTACGAAACTCTGACATTCGCGTCCGTGACATCGCAGATAAGTTGCAAGAATGTCACCTGCGTGGTACTGTCACGTTTTGACGAGGCCGGCAACCTATGCTGGCAACAAATGTCTTGCCATGCCACCTCTGTCAGGTGCCAGTAAAAGAGGCAGGCACGCTGGCTTGATGTCGCCGAGGAGGACTTACTTGCTAATGGTCTTCCAAGGACGCCGAAAACCGAGAACGGTAAGGAAGGCCGACCTTGGGCCCTCACGCGAAAGCATTTAGGGCATAACAGGGAAAGCGCAAAGATGATGATGACTATTTTGAAGTACTGTTTGGTCCATTCTTCCAGATGAGGCTCTGTTCAACTGTTGAGAGCTTAAAAAAAACATTAATTCGTACTCGCATTGAAAGTAAATTACAGTCATTACCGTCTATAAAACTCTAAAGTAGCTTCTTCTTTCTAGAAACATTGTCCTGAAAGAGTCTCAAATAGACAGTACTTAAGAAAAGTTTAAAGCTCACAGGAAGAAAAACTCCGTAGTTAAAACCTTTTCGATTTACATCTCAAAGCTCCTTTCGCTCTGTTAATACATAATTAATTATTACTCACCACTTCAGCTCGCTGCATTCCTTCACTTCCAGAGCACTTGGAGATGAGCGCTCGTATTGTTATTTAATACTTCATAAAACATTTAGTGAATTAAGTTCAGGATTTTTAAAACCTATTTATTTTGTTTATAATTTTATTTGGCTTAATATGAAAGGTTTCAAAAATATAATTATGTGGTATAGTGAAAGGTTAGCTTAATTCAAGGTCCAAAGAAGTGAGACGTAAATATAAATACCTAATCTGTATTCATAAAGTAAATCATTCTACTTTTGGTTCCCCTCAATTTCTTGAGTTAACAAACATTAATACTCAATACTTATAGAACTCGTCATCCTCGCATCTTTGTTATTTTAGTTCTTCCTGTTCTTAAAAACAAGAATTCATTCATCATCTTGCGTATTGGATAACAATCCTAGGCCTTTTATGAGAATTTTATAAGAAAAATACTATTCGCACCCAAGGATCGTTTCAAGTTTTATACTAGTTACACCTGTATGTTTGTAACTCCTGTATATTTGTATGTAACTGACTCGTTTGGGCTCGATTTTGACCCACTTTAAACGGTGAGATTTCATTTCAACTTTATAGACTTATCAAAGACCAATGACATTACAATAATTCAATAAAAATACTCCATTAGCCTGATAAGAATCGCCAGGACTAATAAATTAAACGTTTGGAATGTTAGTTCAGTTATACGTCACTAGATGGCGATGTCATTGTTAAGTAGGCGGTGTAATTTTTTTAAAAAGAATATAAGTACTTTCAACGGTGGTTATAATTCGCACTAAAAAGTGGACAATATATTAATAGCTCAAAAAAAACACACTTGTATATTAAATCGGACTAAAAAGTGAAAAATAACTTTTTATTATAGAAACCAAATGCTCAATTTAATTGTACCGATCGAATATCAAGAACTTCTGTTATTGAGCACCCCACGCTTTTATCTAAATAATAATTATACTTTCCGTTCATCATTTAGTTTCTGTACAAAAAAGTAATTGTTCACTTTTCAGTCCAATTTAATATAAAAGCGTGTTTTTTTAGTTTTTTTTTTGTGTAGGTTTATCAGTTTTTATCTTAGTAATATTGTGGTGATGTCTTAACTTTAAACTTATAAACAAAAAACAGGAAAAAATCCTGTCCTGCTCAGTTGAAAGAGCACTAGCCTGTTTAGCGAAACAGCGATGATTGATGTCAGCACGTCCCGTCTCAGCAGTGTAATTGTATTCGACTTTCATTGAATTTTATACAATCTTTTAAAATCATCTGAATTCCGCCCGCGACTTCGTCCGCGTGGACATTTCACCCCTTGGAGTAGAATTAATCAAAATCCTTTCTTAGCGGATGCCTACGTCATAACATCTACCTGCATGCCAAATTTCAGACCGATCCGTCCAGTGGTTTGGGCTGTGCGTTGATAGATCACTATGTCAGTCAGTCAGTCACGTCAGTCAGTCAGAGTTATATATTATATTTAGATATTAGTAGTAGGTATAAGCATAAATATAGAGGTTTTCGATGGCGCCGCGGTCGTGCGTTCTTAGTAACGATCACGAAAGTTAAGCAAACAAATGCGCGGTCGGTACTCGGATGGGTGACCGAATTTTTTTCAAATCGATTTTCTCCGTCCTTCAGAAGGCACGTTAAGCTGGTGGTACCAGGTACTGTCGAAAGATAGAAGTCGTGCCCAAAGAGGGTTGGTGTCAGACACACAGTCGTAAAAATCTAATGCCAAATCCTTAACTTATTAAGCAGTATTGTTGATATCAAAGCATAATGCACCGACCCTAAATAAATAGTGAGCAGGGTAAGAAAATTATAAAGATGAAGCATAAATATGACATATATATACATAATATATATATTTTTTAAATAAATATATTACAGAAATCAATCAAAATCAGACAACAATTTCGGTACTGTACCGCGGTATTCAATTTCATGCGTTTGTTTGAGTACCAACAAACAATACCTCTTCAGTGTTGCCAAATTTAAAGGAAACCGCGTGCTAATGGATCCTACTGTTAATTAACTGTCCGTTACTCCACAGTGAAATGGTAGTAGTAAGAATTTATTTTGAAACAGAAAGATTATCGAGAATTGTTCAAAAGGACTATGATGTTGCTTGTCGCAACATCTCTTTTATAGATAATGCTTGTTTACCGCCAAACTATATAAAATTTGGTTTGCTTAAGTATGACTCCGTTTTGCCCACTAATTCTCTCTCTAATAACAATCTTTTTAGGTTAACTTACTCGCTTTCGACTCTACCGTATATAATAGCCATTGGCCTGAGTTTTAAGGTCACCCTTCTCAGTGTGTAGGAATAGCAATATCTTTGTTATCCTGCAGCTAATTTAGATTTTTTTCTGAAAATAGTATGTCGTAAATTTGTTTTAGGAGCACTGGAATTATTAGATGTATTTCATTTACCAACACACAGACACACGCCTTATTATTACTTTTACTGTACTTAAGTACTCCGTAATAATAATAAGAGTGATACATCAAAAGAGGCCATGATAAAGCGCAATAAGAAATTCGTCTGAGATTCTTCCTTTTTACAAAGTTCCTTGTTCGTCTTGCGTACGTCTTCATACTGATTACACCTACTGCGAGCACAATATGATTATTGTTTTATGAAGTGCAATCTCATCGGATTTAATTATCCCGGCATTCCTCAGGGAGGTCGTGATGAACGGATCTTGTTGCTGCTCTGATTGCTGCCCCTAATGTTGTTTCACGGAATACGGCGAAATTGAATAACACAGAATCATTGCGGAGACAATTCTATATTGTATTTTGATGGTAAAGTATTACGTAATATAACGCTTAATAATAATATGTACTGTAAATGGTACTCGTATTTTAGTTCCCTTTTATTTATTTTTTATTTAAAGATTTATTGCAAACTTTACAGCATTTTTAAATCTATAAATACAAACTTATAAGTACCAACGTGTATAGCCAATTATAAAGCTTGACTTATTAATTTTTTTACACGACACACTCGTTATTCCAATTTTAAACAAATTTAATTTAAACAAAAATCAAGCTAAGCAAGATATTATGCTTCACTCAAACTATACGCATGCATACACATATTAGGCAAAACTGTTGAGGTGTCGGTGTTAGTATGTGTGATGTTTGTGTAATGTGTATTGTGTGCGTGATACCAATGCAATCTGCTCCGCGCCGCCAACGTCAAACAAGTCATGTCACATTGTGAACTTGCTGAAGGGACTTCAGCACCACATTACTGAAATACTTAATTCAATTAAATACATATTTTGAATATACATCTTCAAAAATGACCGTTTTCTTCCTTTGAAGGCCGGCAACGCATTTGCGATTCATCTGGTGTTGCAATTGTCCACCAGCGGCTGTGATCACTTACAATCAGGAGAACCGTCTGCTCTTTTGTCCCCTTTTGAATAAAAAAACATTAATTAAAAAACTCGACAATTATTCAATGATGTTATATTTAAATAGAGGTAGATAGGTTACCTTCATACTTATTCAAAGTCAAAAATGATCCAAAATATCATTGTGTATACCTACTTATAGTTATAGATACTCTCATGTTACACGGTCAAATTAACTCGGCACCTAAAGTAAACGATTTCATGTTGTCGTATGTGGCGAGTTAACATGGTCGTATTGTAAGTTGTGAGTAAGACAACATGATACTAGCTGATATCTAGCAATAGAGTAAACGAGAAAGATATATGTTGTGCTATATGCTCGGGTGTGCTAATCAGCTTACTTTTAGGGCGCCACTTTTTGTAAGCAAGTAACCTATCTACCTCTTTTTAAATTTAATATCATTGCATCTATTATATAAAAATCAATGTTTGTATATGTTTGTTCTTGTCGTCTACGCGTTCCGAAACCACATATCATATTGTGATGAAACTTTGATAGGATGTTCTGGGAACGCCTGCGAGGGTTTCTGGCCCAAAAAAACTAGATTTTTTTTACTTGGTATTGCAACGCATGCCGGGTCCAGTTAGTAGTCAATAAAAATCTAATAATTTGACAGATGTTCATAAAGAGAGAAAATGACAGGTGCGTTTGTAGATCGATTTGTGACCATCGACAACTTAATTTTTGCACTTTTGGGAAACATATTTACCAGACCAAGGAGCTTATATTTTGTACCGGACCCAGTCCCAGAGGGCCTAGACAAGTGGCCAATCGATTGCGTTGAACGCTTAACGAAAAGGATATTATATATGACAATGACATTGTTCAATCCTGTCTTTTGATGAGTAATGAAATTCACCCACTATTTTTTTTCCAAACATCATCGTATACATGTTGGAGAGAGCACGCGACGCGACGACATCAACAAAGAAGAAAACTGCATCTCTATGGACGCGACCCCTTTGCCTTCCCATAATAGGCAGAATTAAAAACTCCAACACGGCACCAAATTTAAAAAGTTACTGACTTAAAAATCTTTGGCGGGAATATTGCCGTGTGCAATTAATGTGCAAAAAGTTTTTGTACGTACTAATCTCGTTAGTGAAATTAACCAACTATAAGTTCTTGTGCCGTGCACGAATAAACCTGAAGACCTTGATGAAGTTATTATAATCACAACTTAGCACTTCTGTTTCGCCGTGTGTGCCATAAGTCGCTGAATATCAGAGCTGTTGCGAGGGTGCTGGTTAAGGTTGGTGGTTTTTATTTTATTATTACATCAAGGATTTTATTCAAATAAATAGATATAGTCTGCTAACTCACATCTTATGTGAGAACCACACAACATAATACTGAGAAAAAACCATGATGATGATGGTCGCCATGACCATCATGTCAAATGTTAGAGTTAACGTTGTTACCCGTAGAAACGATTTGTATCGTTTGCCACTGGTCTAATATACTAATATCGGTAGCAGACGTACCAGAGGACCGATATAAGTATTTTAAGCAGTCATTTGTTATTTCTGAGTGAGCAAGTTGTTTCCGCGTAGCACAAAGCACGAGACTCTAGTGAGTTGGTGTGTATATTTGTCTAATGCGACTATAAGGCCGTGTCGATATGGTGAGCACTTGGACAGTGAGACTCGATGGACGGTAGAGAAGGCTTTCTCAAACTCAAAGGAAAACTCTCTCCTCGTTAGCTCGAGGAGTACCGAATAATCTCGTTGTTATTTGTCAAACGTAGAGAAACTTGGCCGACGTGAAGGTTTAGTCGATTATTGATATAATTTCAAGAATTAATTCTTTGTCAAAGTTTTGGCACTGAGACAAGTCTAAGTGGTAAGCACTGTCAAGTAGACCCTACATTTATGTAGATTTGTTTAGGAATGTAATAATGCTACGTACATTTTGTAGTGTGTTTTAAAATGACATATTAACTTAAAACTAGCGGTCACCCGCGGTTTTGCTCGCATCAATGTTGGTTATCGCCCCAAAAAGTATTCTATGTCATTCCCAGGGTCTCGAACTCGCTTCATATCAAATTTAATCAAAATTAAATAAATAAATAATATCGGTTCAGTGGCTCAGGCGTGAAAGCGTAACAAACAAACAAACTCTCTTTATCATTTATAATATTAGTAAGGATATCAATAAATAACACAAAATATTTGAAAAATATACGCATTATGATACATTAATTTTTCCTTTAGTTCATACTAATGTCATTCGTAGCACGCTCCGTAGCACAAGCACCCGTAGCAGCGGCACTTTGCTACGACGGAGCAAAGTATTTTCCTCGTAACAACCATTTCATCCGTCCGTAGCATTATACACTGCATGCACAGCAGTGGAGTTTTACATAAAGAGGTACAGATTAGACGAAAAGCTTTGAAATGAATGCCGTAGAAAAGTTGGGACCTTCTATTGAGGTGCATAATCTATCTATGTACGAGTCAAGTACGAGTATATAAATATGAATTGATGTTCGTAAGTATGTACTTTAGTTTTGAATTTCACTTTGATTTTAATGGAAATCTTGATAAAAGGTAAAAAAATGAAAAGTAATAGTAATAATTTTCAATTTTTTACCTTACCCGAGCGAACACCTAGCTCGGCGGAAGAATTTTCCCTTTTTGCTGAAGATGTGGCAAACCCAGCCACATCCTACATTTTTTTTTTTAAATATCTAGATTATGATGTATGTTTGTGCTTTATCCATAACCATAACACATATGCTTATTGATACTTCATTGGAGATAGATAATTGGTATTGAGTGTGGAAATATATAATCATTAACTACTGTCCAACCTACAACCCTACTGCTCCCGTGCTTCCGTAAGCTCACAGGCCCGAAACAGCGACTTGTTTATAACAACATGATGACATTTGCTTACCACTTCACGCCATAAGATGAACTTTTTGAACAAATAATGATTTTGAATAACACGATAATTGTATATTTACTTATCTATCTTTTTTGCCTTTTGGTCCAAGCAGAATGGAATTTAATATCGAAAATATCGTTTCCATTTGCAGGATAGATAATCATTACGTCATTATGAAAGTTTAATTGCAGGCTTTCACATTTTATTTACCGGACCGTACATACCGATAGGTACACATAATTAATAATACAGATTTCAATATCGTCATATACGCGTAATTAAATTAAGCAGAAATTACTCTGGTTAGTTACTACACGTACGTAGCGTAAGCTGTCTGATTGTCATAAATGCTAAGTAATTCGAGATGTAGGAATGTTTGAATAACTACTTACAATAACAATTCAATGTACTTTAGCTATATTGAAATTTACAGCCTGCGGTTTAGTGGATCTCCCACCTAACTACAAAGCACCGTGAACATGAGCTACTTACTCAAAATGTGCGCTCTACTTTTGAACAGCTACCTCTGTGCTTTACCTATATTGAACATGAACTCTCCTATCAATGTGCTATCGAGAACACAGAATCCTAACTCATGGTAGAGACCTATCACAGTAAAATAAATGACTTATTTGCTGTCCTAATCATAATCAAGCATCTTTGAGGAAATCTGAAGGGAAGTACTTCCGCCTGGCTAGGTGTTGTATTGTATGCCCGAATATAGTTGGAACTTGTAAGTATATATATCAGCACCATTGGAAACTTCGTTAGCGCGATTCAGGTTCCTATAATAATTGTAGCGCTGATATGAGCATTGTAGTATAGCGCCATCTGTGTGATTTATGTGACTGCCACACCACATTCCTTCCTTTTAAGGACCACTCGTTCCTTTTTTTTGTTGACGGGGAGGTCAAATGCATTAGAGCATCGTCCCTGCCGGGTGATGCCAACCGCAGGGTATATGTGGGACTTGAGATAAAGGCGTTCCCTCCATACCCACTAAACATCCTCCCCGGCCTGACTTTCAGTGCGCTATTACGGGACGGCTCGGGATCTGCGCACGTGAGCGCGACTACTCCGAAACCGTCCCAACGCTGCCCGTCGAGGTACTCCTTGCACCAATTGGTGGCCAACAGCCACTCCTCCCCGACGGTTGCTCGACCTGGCGCGTCCTCCTGACGAGGACACCGGGAGCAGCCATCGGCCGGGACTTCGGGCGCGATTGTCACCCTGAAAAGGTCCGTCCGGAACTAGAAGTGGTGGAAAAACCAAAACAACGCGATGATGGCATGTGACTTCGAATGCCAAGAGGACACACTTGATATCAAAAGCCACACACCCGCCGAGAAAGTTTCCCCACCACGTTACCAGGGTCCGCCACGAGGAGGCTTCCGGACGTGGATCCCAAGGACCACGCGTCCTGACTTACGGTGCCACCGGCAACTGTGGCTACCATTCCAACACGAACTACAAAATTTGGCAACTATTCTAATCAAGAAATGGAATTCACTGCCAACACACGTGAGCCTCCTTCCTATAATCCTGGGTCATTCCAAGGTGTGAAGAAGTATTTTGAAGGTTGGCAAGGCGAGGGTGGCTAATGCGGCACTTTATCTCTCCCACTAGCTATCCTTACATCTCGACTGTACTTCTGCTTATCATCAGGTGGAATGGAGCCGTTTTTGGACTTTTTTATGTAAAAAAGCAGCTCGTATCGTCGACAATCAGGCATATTCTGGGCAGCTTTCCTTAGCACTGCGTAGAGATTTGACAGGTTCTACCGTATATAAAATTGGGAGTGTATTATGTACACGTAACTTTCTGCCCTGCACTGCAAAGTTGTCGAGTCAGCTGGTACCAACAGTGTTTCCAAGGAGGTACAATTTAGGACATCCAGAAAATACCCTATCCCTTTTAAAGGCAGAGAGAACGAGACCTAAACACCAAGTGACTCTTATGCCAGTTTGTCTCCGTTTAAAATAAAGAAAGTAAATTTGATTAACAAACTCGACCATGCGTTCAGGATTCTATTTGATCAACCAAACCTAACTGCCTAATATTGTATTCACCGTGACCTAGAAATCACCTGTTATGCCAACGATAGTTATGTTCGCATTGCATATTTTAATATTCAGGTCCATAATTCAGCTGCCGATCTTCCTGAAGACGGGTTTACACAATATGATATTCACAGGATATACGTTATAGAGGGTCAAACAAATTGCGTCCGCATCACGTATATCGGTAACTCGAGGTACCTCATTCTCAGTTGTTTGAGGTTTCGGAGCCGTCATCAAACTTTCTAAGAAGTGAAACTTATTTTACGCATTTAACTATTGTGTATTTAAATTTCATATTTTGTTATTTTGATGCGACGTAACACTTTTCAGCATTCGTGGTCACGAAGACTAAAGATGTGAGTTGACTCAATCTACTTAATAGTTAATGTTACAGATACTTTAATCACAATTTTCAGTGTTTCTATTTACACCTGGACTTAGGTTTTCATTCTATAATTAAAAGTAGACCTGCATTTATGTAAATAACTCAATGATATTATATATTTAAATATACCCAATATCATTGAAATAAGCCTATATTTTTGTATTGTTCTTTTTTACTTTCTCGTATACATGGTATAGAGGAAGTCTTGTAATCGTCAAAAAAGTCGACCTCGAGATTTTGACGGATTTACACGTTTTGGATCTCCCTGAGTCCAAAAATATTTTGTTTTGGAATTATGTCTGTCTGTGTGTGTGTCAGTGTTAACCTATTGCAACCAAATTTAACATACGTGTATGCCATCAAAATATAAGGTGTCTATCAAATTTAGAGCCGTCAATCAAGAAAGTTAAGCAACCAATTGCGCGGTCGGTACTCGGATGGGCGACCAAAATTTAAATGCATGTATGACATCAAAATAAGGTTTCTATCAACATTTGAGTCGAGTCCGGCTTCGAGAAAGTCAAGGGGAAACCACTCCCGATTTTTTTGTTTGCGAGTATGTCTGTCAAAGCTTCACAAGGCGAGCTTCACTCGTAACCTTCATCCAATAAGAAGAGACTGGCTATTTTTTCATTAAAGTTCAGATTACAAATAATGCTGCTAACACTATTATTGTGGTGATAGAGTGTAATAAGATAGTAGTAGCTATTCACACGGACTCAAAACCTATCACAAACCAAACAAAGACTAAAGTTGTACTTGGTGACTCGGAAACTCTAGTTTTCTTATTGCTAATTGCACACTAGCTCTATGCCTATCACCTATTGAAATGTAACTTAGTTGTCGAATATATCCTTGTAGAGAATACAATAACTAAGATCAGATTTGCGATAACGAGTAAAGATAAGAATAAACATGTGAAATACAGAGCTCTGAAATTTCAATTATTTTTAATTAAATAACACTTAAGTGTTTTTTCGATTTAAGGAGTAAGTTTGTAGAACACATTTTATTAATTAAATTAAAACAATAGTTACTTTGGATCTGGTACTGACCGAATACGATAGAAAGAGTTTAAGAACAAAGTCCCAACAGTTTCGTGTTTTTAAAGTAAGATTGAACTCGAGCTTTAAAGGAAAAAGTATGCTTTGTATTCGAAATCTAAATGAGAATAAGCACTAGAGCACCGTAGCATCTATCTGCACTTAATTCAACATCAATATAAAACATGGCTTCCCATTTAATTAAGTTGATACTACATCATCTGTTGAAATAATATTGAAAATGAAATCCCGGCTGTCATCAGAATTAATTTACTACCCTTAATGGCAACACCAAGATTATAATAATGAAATTACACGTTGATAGATAGCCTTGCATCTATTTTCCATGGAGGGCCGGGGAATGGCATTGCAGGTACAATATTTTACTACTAAATGGGTTAGGGCCACGAAATGAGTGGATTGGGACGAATCAGGAAAAAGGTAGCAAGATGTATTGCTGGGAGCGAATGAGAAGTATTGCATTTAAGATGGTAATTTGGAATCGTCAACAGCGATCAATGGTTAAATGGTAAAGGGGTTAGCTACGTCGAGGAAAGACGATAAAAGTTTCTATTTAGTTTCGGAGTTAGTATTCAGAAAGTTTTATTGTGAAAAGTCCTAAAGCTCCTTAAAAAGAAGCTTTAAGACTATAATGTGATCTACAAAGAAGTATAATAAAAATACAAAAAATACAGCTGTTCTTCTTCTTCTTTTAAATGGATGGCGATCGCGACAAATAAAGATTACGCATTGCGCCAATATCAAGTGAAAATGTATAGGTATTTAAAGTAACCGACAATTGCACGTCAGATTGAGTTTTACCCGGCGTCATTGTGGCGACCAAACAGAACATGGCCGTTGTGGCCGGGTATATTATACCCATGTACATTACTTACACAAAATCTATTTTGTGTTAATATTGGTTTTCTATAATTACAATTATTAATTAATTAATTAGGTACTTATTTATTATGAAATGTACTTATAATCATCATAATTTAAATAAATAAATATTTTTCTCCTAAGATCAATTTGTTGGGACATAAATTACAAGAAATACTCATAAGATCAAACAAACCTTATGAATATTTCTTAATATGCAAAACAAAGCTAGAATATGACTATATACTAAGTTAATCGCTCTCAAAATCAACGCATCTTTGGTATAAGTAATACCGCGCGCTCTTTATAGACGTGTCAATTCCACAATAGCAGCGGCAACAATAAAAAGAACAGCTAATTCACTCAAAAATATCAAGCACTCCAGCTACTGAAAGCGGCAAATAACACACATACTTTGTTTTAAAATTATTAAGATTTAAAAATCTGTCAAGTATTAGACACCCGGCCACAATGACGCCGGGTCAAAATGGAGTCTCTTAACACGTGTTCTTGCAACAAGAACTCGGGAGAAACTCTATACAGCTGTTGAAATAGTTGTTGTAATTGTCATTCTCTCTCAAGCGTCACTTTTGCAATCGTTTAGCGGTCGAGTAAATCAGGTACATTCGCCACGCCATCGATCTCTCCTCGCAAACCTCAAACAATATGGCCCCACAGCGAGTTGGCACCGATGGGACATTACGTATAAAACATTTAAATTTGACTATTTCCTTCCCAGTTATGAATTTGTGTGAACCCCACAGCAGTATTTTTATGCCATTGCGCTGATAAGTCTCGTGTGTGCCGGTGTTTCAGTCCACATTTCACAGTAGTAAAAAGGCTTTATGGGTATCACAAGAATGTCCCGTGTATATTTTGTTATGTGTTTATGTCTGTATTATGGCTCCTGTTGCCGAATTTTAATGTTTCGTGTGATGTTTGGGTTAATAACGTTTTCATTTGATGAAAGGAGAGCAAGCGGTTTCATTTGAATTGTTCCTCTTTGATTTAATTTTGCTTTTTGCTCCGTTAAGCTGTAGAAATTCTGAAGATGTGAAACTTCGCTGAATATAGATTTTGTAAGCATTGGTTTCGTTATTCATATCTATATTTATGTATATCACTCTAATAGGACTTGATTTTTTCCTTCAAGAAATATATCTTTTAATGATGTACGTATTCATTTTATTCATTAGGTTTCTTGGTTTATATTGCTCGCTCTATTTCTTTTGCGAAATCTGTATTCACTCTTGGATAGTCCATTTATCTAGGAAGGCTATAGGTTATATAACATCACGGTACGTCCAATAGGAGCTGAGCATCAATGAAAAATGTTGCAAAAATGGGAAATCCACGCGGACGAAGTCGCGGGCACAGCTAGTCGTTAATATAACTAAACAGTACTTTCTAAAATCCATTTAGAACTGTTATTTTTTGTGATGTGAGCGGAGTATATTGTATGTTTAGAGAATTAAGCTTTAGTACCTAACTCAATGATGTAATTTAATGTGAACGTTTTTGTTTAAACTTTAAATAATCATATCTGTTTGAATAGCGAATGCTTGTGGGTGATAACTTCCCGGATTCGTTTGTTTCTGTCTGTAACTCAAAATAGCAAAGGTTTAAACCTCCGTGATTTTTGGTTGCTATTATCGTTTAATATTTTGATATTTTTTTTGTAAAAGCAATAATAAATAAATAAAAAAAGCTAGTTATTTTACCATTTGTCAACCACATTACTGAATTGTCAAAACGTGTTTATCCGAACTACCTTCATTAAGTAATAAAAGTTTGTCCATACCACTTTGCGCGAATCGCTCTTTTGTCCTTCGTAGCCAATCGTTGTATTTTCCTTATTGAAGGAAAGCTGACCCCCTAAACGCCTAACCATAAATATTTTCCCCATAACAAAGCGAACCATTTCCGACTACACCTACGTATTGTGGGGTCACTTAAGGTAAACTGGACCTTTTGTTGCTACACATAATGATTTATTTGCCTTTCACATTAAGTATCAAATAGAGATACCGAATATAAATGATAATAATTAACTCGTATTCATAGTTTTGCACTAGATAAATTATTTAATAAAATTACGTTTCAAAATCATTCAACTTTATGAATATTATACAAGAATGAATGGAAGGGTGAATATTATTATGTATTTTTATTGTTTGTAAATAATACATGTAAATGTATTGTTGACAATTTTCAATGTTTTTGTTCCATTTACTCATACGGAAAATAAAAAGTCTTTAAAAAAGTCCATATACGATATTACAAAGTTTTTAAGCATTTTATCAATGTAAGATATTGTACACTCAACAACAAAATTAGATAATCAAAATGAAGTTCACTAAATGAAAGCTATGGATAATAGTTTATTAAAATAGCTTTATAATTATTTTAAAAAATAGTTAATAGTTTTACTTTTCTGTCAATTATTTTGCTTTCAAAGAATTAAGAGGTTTTGTTTTTAATCATCTTCTTCTGCTTTTGACTGTACCTATCTAATTTGAGATAACAATAATTTGTATTGCAGTTTAGAACTTTTTAATTAGCTTCGCATTACTTGTAATCAATAAAAAGTTTGTTTATTTATTTATTTATTTATTTGGACAACAAAACAGATAACAATCAATCAAAGAATATATATATATATATACATGGACCAAGTTTTGTGCTAGATTGAAATCCTACTTATGTTGACACATAATTTTTTAGATCATACAGTAAAAGAAAAAGATCCTTAACCTATAGCAGATAAACTAAATTAAAAAAGAATCTATCTATAGTAATAATTTTAAGCGATATGGGAGTCCCAGGTAGAATCACTAAAGTGTTGCTTAACCACTTTCTTAAATATATTAAGTCTTGGGTTGAAAACATCCATACAGGGGTTCTTAAGAGATATCTCGTTGTAAGACCGACACATTCTCGTTAGAGGATTATAAAATGAGGTGTTATTTTTATAAGTTTGTAGATAAAAAGTCTTATTAGTTGTCCGTGGATTGCGCTTTGTGTTAATATCCAATTGACTTAGCAGGTAGGGAGAATCAATTTAAAAGATCTTGTTCTTTACGGCGAGTAAGCAAAGAAGTCACTTTAAATTTGGCAAGTCTTTCACTATAACTAACGAGACTGCGCCCGAGACCACATTTATAGCCGAGTAACTTCAGAGCTCTCTTTTGTACACTTTCAATATTATTAGAATGAACATCATAACATGGGGACCAAATGACGCATGCGTACTCTAAGACGCTACGAATGAGGCTATAGTAGACAGTCAGAAAGCTTTGTGTTTTTTTGAAGCCTTTTGTGCACCTCGATATGAAACCCAACAATTGTAAGCCTTTGTTTTTAATGTATGCATAGTGATCACGAAATGTTAATTTACTGTCAAACAAAACGCCAAGATCCCTAGCTACAGATTTCCTGTCCAGTATTTGTCTATTTAGTTTATAGGTATGGACATGTTTAAATTTTTTGTTAGTAAATGTTATGGAAAAACATTTACTAGCATTCAGGTGCATAAAGTTTTGCTTGCACCAGTCAAAGATTGTATCAATGTCATCCTGTAGCTTCTCACAGTCATAAGGTTCCTTTATTTGCCTGTATATTTTCAAATCATCGGCATAGAGAAGGCAAGGACTAGACAGTTTACCTATCAAATCATTAATATAAAGAATGAAAAAGAGTGGACCAAGATGCGAGCCCTGCGGAACACCGGATTTTATTATTACAGGCGATGACATAAGACCCTTGAGAGCTACGAGTTGGCTTCTATTATCAAGATAAGATCGAACCCACCGCAATAGACTACCGTGGATACCAAAGCTAGACAATTTTGCACAAAGCAACAAGTGATCTACTTTGTCGAATGCTTTTGTGAAGTCAGTGTATATAGCGTCTACTTGTCCACCAACGGCAAAGGCTTCACACAAATAGTGCTTGTATTCCAATAGATTAGAAACAGTGGATCTATTTTTTATAAATCCGTGTTGTCTATTTGATATAAACGGCTTCACATGAGAATACAAATAATCATACACGATAGATTCAAATACCTTCGCAGCACAACAAAGTATGCTAATAGGCCTATAGTTTTCACAGCTAGATTTGTTGCCTGACTTGTGTATGGGTATTATGTGAGCAATTTTCCACATTACAGGGAAGACTCCCAGTTGTAGTGACTTGTTAAATAACATAGTCAAGGGTTCGCATAATTCCTTAGCGCAATTCCGGAAAAATAAGGCAGGTATCCATCATATCCCGGACCTTTATCGGAATCTAAGTTCTTTAATTTAGCTAAAGTTATTTCCTGATCAATTTTAATATCGTAAATACTATAGTTACTAGATAAATTGTCACTCAGAGAACCATTATCACCTATAATTGCATGTTCCTTAAAGGGTTCTTCAAAAACAGAACCAAAATATTTAGACAGAAGTTCACATATGCCTTTTGTATCAGAAGAAGATTCTGTACCTAGGGTCATTGTCTGGGGTATACTGAAGCTACCTTTTTTATTATTTATGAATTTCCAAAACACCTTAATATTGTCAGTCAAATTATATTCAGTCGAGGATAAAAAAGATGCATAAGCTGATCTCGTGAGTTTTTTGCATCTCGTGCGTAATAACGCAAAGGTGTCATAATCTCTTGGATTATGATACTTTTTGAATCTATAATGATATTTATTTTTTTCTTTAAGGCACTTTATTAAAGTGTGTGTATACCATGACGGATATTTAGTATTTAATTTACTGACAAGTGGTGTGTGTTTAGCTATTATTTTTTTTAAATTATCGTAGAAAGCATCCACAGCTATATTTATATCATCTTCATTTGAGATACTAGTCCATTCCACACAAGCCAAATCTTGTTTCAAACCGGGGAAATTACATTTTCTAAAGTTATATCTCACTTGTTGGGCACTTTTCATTGTTTTTAATTTCAACATAAATAAAAGTTCGATTCTTAGTGGAGGGTGATGCGAATCCATCCGGGAGATAGGTTCAGTAGAGGTTACACTCACTCTGTCTGATGAACACAAAACAAGGTCAAGGAGACGTTTATTTGTGTTACAAACAGAGTTGAGTTGAAACAGATTACAGAGATTTATAGTATCAGTAAGATAGTTAGACTTATAATCTGATGATATACTTGGTGTCATGGCATTGTTATGAGCACTAGTGGCCCAATTCAAATTAGGTGTGTTAAAATCACCAATAAGCAAAAATACGTCATTATCCTTACAACGAGATATATTTTTTGCACGTTATCATAAAAAAATTCCAGTTTGTCTCGAGGTATATCAGGTGGTAGATAACACAAACATAAATGTAGTTTAGGGAAAGATGAATTAATCGGGAGTATAGTTACCCATAAGTCTTCAACTGAGCTCTCCCAACTCGCTTGCCTGATAACATTAAATGAACTTCTAACAGCAATCAAGACACCTCCCCCATCATTCTTATTTATACAAGTTGTATGACGGTCCCTTCTAAACACATTAAAGCGGGAAGCAAACATTTCAGAGTAGTGAACATTTTCATTTAAATTGGTTTCAGTGAAACAAATAATATCAAAATTACAATTTAAAGTATTTAAATAAATATCAGTGACTTTCGTCCTTATTCTATTAACATTTGTGTAAAGTTTTCGCAAATTATATTTTGGCATTTTTTAATTTACTAACTAAAACACAACTTTAGAAGAAGAAAAATGGGACGTTTTTCAAATGAACACAAATACGACCAAGAAGACGAGTGCTTTAATAATTTTAAACATTTCTGAATTTCTTTCTTAGTTTTTTTTTGTACTGCAACATGATAATATATATTCAACAAACTTAATGAACGTTATAAAAAAAGAACAGTTCTGTCTGATACATATCACATTAACGTACATAGCACTCAATATAAAGTGTCACAAAAAAATCGGGAGTGGTCTCCCCTTGACTTTTTGGTATACCGGAAACGACTCGAAAGTTGATAGAACTAAACCTTATCGGGAGTGGTCTCCCCTTGACTTTCTCTTATACCGGAAACGACTCGAAAGTTGATAGAACTAAACCTTATCGGGAGTGGTTTCCCCTTGACTTTCTCGTATTTTTTTTTATGGTACGAGATGGCAAACAAGCTTGCGGCCTGATGTTAAGTGGTCACCGCCGCCTATAGACACTTGCAATATTAAGTGTAAATCACTTAACAACCCAAGTGCGTTTGCCATCCTGGGGACTAAGATGATATGCCCTCCATGCCCAGTAATTACACTGGCTACCTTTCCCTTCCGAATCCGAAACACAGCGAACTGCTTCACGGCAGAAACAAGAAAGGCGGTGGTAGGTACCTAACCAGACGACCCTACATATGGGTCTACCACCTAGTATACCGGAAACGACTCGAAAGTTGATAGAACTAAACCTTATATTTTGATGTCATACATGCATGTTAACGGCCTATGTACAACAGTGGGCGTCTCTCGGCTGAAATGATGATGTATGTTAAATTTGGTTGCAATAAGTTAAAGCATACTCGAGTTATCGTGCTAACGCACAGACACACAGACACACACACACACACAGACATAATTCCAAAAACTGTATTTTTGGACTCAGGGAGGTCCAAAACGTGTAAATCCGTCAAAATCTCGAAGTCGGATTTTTTGACGATTACAAGACTTCCTCTATATTTACTACGTATACGAGAAAGTAAAAATACATTTATTTATCCTTGATGTAGAAACAAATATAAGTGAAAACTAAACAATATAATTAACGTGCTAGTATTGTTAAAAAATATATTTTTTTCATGAGATTATAGGTTTAATAAACTACATCTCATAATCACATAACAACAGCCTTTATAATTCGACCCACTGCTGGGACACAAGGCCTCTCTTGTTATAGAAGGAGAAGGGCAGTAATCCACCACGTTTGCCCAATGGGGATTGGCGGACGGCGTATAAGGTGAACAATACCCCTTTGCTGATCCATTAGTCGCCTTCTACGACACCCAAAGGAGGATATGGGGCGATGCTATTCTACTCTGCCGGCATCACCGACCTGATCTCATAATAATTACGAATAATCATTTTGTGCTTTTGTTCCTATAATACGTGAAAAAAGAAATCCTGCGTTGTTCTTTCTCTAAGAAATAAAACTTTTCTATTCGTACAAGTTTAACTTCCAAAATAATGTTAAATAAAAAAGTAGTTTCAAACTAGCAACGATGAAGTTTTATTGAAAATGATATGTTATTACAATATTCAGTAGTTCAGTGCTAATATATTATGACGTAGTTATAGTTCCTTCGTGTCGGGACCACTTGGGAGCTCCAACTTGGAATTGAGTTTAAGTTGAACTAGTTCGTGTGTATACCATAAGATAATAATTACATGTTATCTGAATGTGGCTGAATTGTTGGCGTGGAACTGAAATATTATTGAACAATATTATATTTTTGCAGTTAATTCGCATTAGTTTTGAAGCGCAGGATCACAATCAGGAAAGCAAAGGATCATTATCATCATCATATCAGCCGAGAGACGTCCACTGATGGATATTATAGGCCTCCCCAAAGATTTCTAACCCGATTGGTAATGCGCTGCCCGCATCCAGCAGCATCCCACGACCTTTACCAGATCGTCAGTCCGTGGGGGACCCTACCAACGCTGTGTCTCCAGGTACGCAGCCGCCGTTCGAGGACTTTTTCGCCTCAGCGGCCGTCAGTCCTCCTCGCAATGTAACTCGCCCTGCCCATTGTCCCTACTTATTTTTTATAAGGTAAGGGACTGACCTTACTTACGTGTCTCTTAAAGACTCCATTTTTGGTGCGTACAGTATCAACACGAACAACGTTGTCTACATTCGAATGTACTAAAGGTTCGTAATTTTTGGGCTATGTTGTTGACCTTGGTTCTTCAATGGATCTCATTATTTCTGATATGATTACGCAGAGCAACTCCGAGCATAGCCCTCTCCATTGTCCATTGTTCAGCCGTGTGATGCCGGCAGAGTAGACTAGCATCACCCCATATCCTCCAATGGATGTCGTAGAAGGCGACTAATAGATCAGAAAAGGGGTATTGATCACCTTATACCCCGTCCACCAATCCGCATTAGGCTAGTGTGGTGGACTACTGCCTAAGCCTTATTCGATGACAAGGCCTTGTGTCCCAGCAGTGGGTCGAATTATAAAGGCTGTTATAATGATGATGATGATTGTCCTTTGAGTGACCTTGAGCCCTCTTATGAGCGTCATTGTAATCGGCCACGTTTCTTTCCCGTAGATCATCACAGGAAACACACACGTATTGAAAACACTTCCGTTTTGACCTTGTGGACGCCATGTATTGAGCCCTAGTACCTCGCCAACGCGCGTTGTGTGCTCGCGCGTAGAGATTCGCGGCGAATTCGCTCTTCTGGACTAGGTCTTTGAGACACTGCGGTAGATTGGTCGAGAATATGCCACATAGCTTCCCGAGCCCTGCCCCGCCGAATTGGATTCGTCGAGTTACCTTTCTGGAAGTCGGTCTTACCATGTTGGACTGTTTGTCCTAGGTAAATATAATTGTTGACAACTTTAAGTGTAGAGCTTTCAACCTTCACAGGAGTGGGTACGATATGGGAATTACACAACATTTTCGTCTTGTGCCTTGTAGTATTGTATTTATGGCAGTAAATAAGTTCGCACGAGCAACTGACTTCCTTACTGTTGTGAAGAATTATGGTGAAAGTAGGGTTGTATGTTCGCTGCTATGCTGTATGTACGAGTATGTGCACAACGGATTAGCCGCTTGAAATCGGAGATGTGTGCCCGCCAATTTTGAGCAGTTAATCCGCTTTCCAGAAGAAAGACTTTGACCTTTTACCAACTCATTAATGTATCTTTGACCTTTAATAGAAAATGTTCAAATTATTTTGAAATTACAAGCTTAAAGTTCTTATTGCCAGTTTCCTTTGCTAGCGAAAGAAAATCATAAATATGAAAGTCTCGTCTAACGGTGTTCGTGGTCGCACTCTTCCGCTCGACTGATTTTTATGATTTTTTTGTGTATATTTTGTAGGTCGTGCCGTAGGTATATTTCATATCGCTTTAAAAGAATAAAGATGAAACGCCGCTATAACAATGCGTCGTTTTTTTTGTTATTCGGTTGGTTATAATAAATTCGATAAATGAGTAAGAAATTCTTCTTTCTTGTAACTTGGAATATAAATATCAATTTTGTAAATGAATAAGAGATTCTTCTTGCTGGTATCTTGGTATATATTTGATAACTAAAATTTATAATATTTACATTCTCATGACATAAAAAAATGGCCGCGAGATGCCGGCAGAGAAGAATAGCATCACCCTATATCCTCCAATGGATGTCGTAGAAGGCGGCTAATGGGTCAGCAAAGGGGTATCGATCACCTCATAACCCGTCGACCAATCCGCATTGGGCAAGCGTGGTGGACTACTGCCTATACCTCCTTCGTTGAAAAAGAGAGGCAAAGTTAAACAAAATGTTGAAACATGAACAAACTCCATCAATCAGTTCACTGCCATCAATGGATCAAGAAAGAGCCAACAACTATCACTGTTCTTTCGTTTCTTTAGTATGTATGTAAGTATCACTTCCACCAATCGGACTTGGAGATCAGCTGCCACTACGACATGCGTGAATTTAACCACCACAACGCCAAGTGCTTGAGAAAATATTGTAGTGACTTGGCGAACATTGAAGCGCTGTGTCTTCCATTGCATCAGGAACTGTTATCTTAGTCGTAACCGCTGTTGGTAGTTGATCTGTCTGTTGACGGGTATATTCTTGTAATATTGGTTTCGCAGGAAAATGAAATGAAAAAGCTCATTATTTAAATGGACTTTGCTAAGTGCTTTTAAATCGACAATGACAGGATGTCCAATGAATGAAAGGGTGGGTCTCAGAATCTTCAAATATTCTACGGGAGTAAAGAGCAGGGAATTCAATGTATAGTTTGATTCTCAGTTGACTATGCAAATTTGATGTTGATGTAAAACAGAAGGCCAACGTCTTAGTACTGAAAAATTTTCCCGAAAACCTATCAGAATAAATCCAACTAAATAACGTTAAATCGTCCCCTTACCGGTTATCTGGTACCCAATAACAAAACCGATCGACCTTAAAATTAGTCCATACATCGTTTGCGACTCCCTGCCACGTGCTAAAGCCGTTTCCCTAATAAAGCCTTTTAACTTCCATACAGAATCGTTTTTTTAACTCGAAATTTAATAAAGTGTTACATCAGATCTCGTTATTGCTCTTTCACGAGATATCGATAGCCGATAAAGTTCCGAGCAATTTGGGTTGTGAGATTGTACCTTTTTAATACTTAATAGAGTGATGTAACTGAACTGGCTTTACATATTTAAACAAGGTTTAATGGTAAAACGTTTACGAGCCTGCAAAATACTTAAAAGGCTAGAATACACACATCAACAGAATCTAGGGATATTGTATATTTCATCAAATATCTAAAAATCTATGTAGAATTTTCTCTTAAAGTGAATGGAAGAATGATAGGTTATTTTAAGGGCTGCAATAAAACATAAAAATCATTTCGTGTTTTTTTTTGTTTTAAATTAAAATTATTATGTTAAAATTGTTATAAAACTATTAATTTTAATTCTAATAAAATATTATTATTAATAATCAGTGTTGCCTCCTTTGATATTAATTACACATCAACATCGATTGTACATACTTAAAATTAAATTGTCAATGTCTTGCTGCGGTATGAGGTCCATGTTCTTTGCAAGTGTCTTTAAAGATGTTGTTCCGTCATCAAATTTGCCGGGAAATCTCTCATAGCTCTTCGTTGTAACATGTCCCAGGCATGCTTGATAGAGTTTAAGTCGGGGGACTGAGCAGGCCTATCCAAAACTTTAATACCGTGGTCTCGGAAGACGGCCGACAACAGCCGCGCCCTATGGGAAGGAGCATTGTCGTGCATGAGAAAAAATTCCTGGCCCACTTGGATTCTGTCTGGCACAATAACAGGTTCTACTACCTCCTCGCGGTATTTTTGGGCAGTCATATTGCCTTGGATCCAAACGAGCTGCGTTCGTCCGCCTATATAGACGAATTCCTGCTTACACCATGATTGTCCCGCCTTGGTATGAGTGGACCTCCTGAGGGTGCCGAAGACGGCTGACTCTTCCATGAGTTCTCCAAACGTGCGTTCTCCGTAAATCCGGATAAAACCCAAAACCCAAACAGGGACTCATCGGTGAACAGCACCAAGGACCATTGTTCGTCACTCCATGGTAAATGCTCCCGAGCCCACGAAAGCCGCCGACCGCGATTGCCAAGTCGCAATGCTGCAACACGTAGCGGTCTTCTAGAGCGAAGACCAATTTCATGCAACCTCCTTCGCACGGTTTGGTCGCTTATCAGCAGCTAGTGATTCTCCTGGAGCCTTCGTACTAGTTGCACTGCTGTGATATTGGGTTAACTTTTGGCGGTCATATGGGAGAATTCTATCTCTGAGTAGGAACACGGTATCTGTCCATGAGCCGTTCAGTCACATCTCTAGTACTGCGATAACGTGACCACAACCTTGATATAACATTTTGGTTGATGTGTAGGGCCTCAGCAACGACGCGTTGAAAAGCGCCATTTTCAAACATGCCCTCTGCTCGTATATATCACCTTGACTCAAATAACGAGGTGACATGACTACTCACACGTACTTTAAATAAAAAAAGAAAAATAATCTAATCCCTTTTCACTAATTAATATTTATAAAACAATTTTAATCTTCCTTCGTAACGAATTACTAACAATTTCGCCGCCGAATTTAGTTTTTTCTAAAATTTAAAAATGTCAATAAAAAAAAACACATTTATTTGACATTTTTAAATTTTAACAATTTTTTTGTTGTGGAATTTAAGCTTTGTAAAACACAAGGTCGAGATGTCACCAGATATGTTTCCGACACGTGTTGAACTGTTGAGGGTCATTTTTGTTTTCTTGTGCATCTCTGACCTTAGTTCAGCTGATGGACAAGTAACTTACACTCCGTTTTATTGAATGTATTTCCTAAGCAATACCGGACGTATAAAAAAATGCTATTATAATAGTATTCATCGCTCCATTCTGCGGTCTACTTAGAAAACTCCCATTACTTTGTTTTCAACGGAATAAGAGTGATATTTCTCCTCGCCTATGAATGTTTCATTGGATGCGATACATATTCAGAACCTCCACGAACCAATTTGTTAAGGAAATCCATATTCTATAGCTAAAACACAACGGTATTATATTGGAGAAATTCTATGAAATGGATGCAGATAGACTCCTAAATGATGTTCGGTGTAACTATTGCAGTAATATTTGTTAAACTATAAAATGGTTTATTTACTCATTATTAATGAAATGTGGTTTTGATCGCTCAATTTTGGAGCATCGATTC
Source organism: Elophila nymphaeata (assembly GCA_955850985.1). Lineage (NCBI taxonomy): Eukaryota > Metazoa > Arthropoda > Insecta > Lepidoptera > Crambidae > Elophila > Elophila nymphaeata. Next base: position 21,913,362 of record OY039066.1, on the reverse strand, counting down.
TGGGGAAGTTATTGCCTACCGCATTGCTGGTTTAAGGACTGCAATCAAATAAATACTGCCTTGTCAAATATTTGACTGCGAGAGAACGAATGGATAGTAAAGTACTTGTTACCGCATTAGGTACACAGTATAATACTCCTTATTGCACATAAAAATACATACTAAAATTGTCAAATATATAGCATAGCACAAATGCTATGCTATGTATTAAGACAAGTCATTACTTACAGTACAGTCTGCCAGTCAACCCATAAATGACTGTTGTAGTATTGATATGGTAGGCGACGCAAATACACAATAAAGGTATAACAAATATACCACCCTTATCAATAACTAATACAAAAAATTATAAACCACATAAATAAATACGCAAAGAAATCAGTTTTTACCCAATTATTTTTATAATATGAGATGGCAAACAAGCTTGCGGCCCACCTGGTGTTGAGTGGTCACCGTCACCTATAGATACACTCCAATGCGTTGCCATCCTGGGGACTAAGATAGTATGCCTTCCATGCCCAGTAATTACACTGGCTAACTTTCTCTTCAATCCTAAAAACAGCGAAATGCTTCACGGCAGAAATAAGAAAGGCGATGTTACCGGCCCAGACAACCCTAAATATGGGTCTACCACTATACATACATATAATTATGATATCTAAATATAACTACTCATATTATAAATAAATATCCGGACTGCTGAGTTATTTAAAGTGGCATATCTGTCCTGGTTACGGATTTTGTTTGTTTGTTCATTGAAGATTTTGAGTTTGGTGGCCCTTTCCGTTTAAGCAACAGACTGGCAACCGGTCTTGAATCTAGTGTCTATCTCACTAGATTACAATGAAGAATATTGATATCTATCAATATGCGTAAAATTTCAATTTTGCAATTGACAATATTTTAAGGGAAGATGTCTTAAATCACATTTTTTATATATTAGGTTGGGGAAAAAGTCTTTTCGCATTATAGTATGTATAAACTTGTAATAAAATATCTTTGGCTATACTATTTGTATCTGGCTGGTTTTGGTATCATTGAAAGTTTAAATTTTAAAGAACATAATTCCAAATTCAAGTTAGGAAAATGTGTGATTTTCATTTGTTTTTCGTACCGCCAAGATGAGTGAATCTAATGAAGAAATTCGATACATTTTAAAATTTTACTACAAAAAAGGTAAAAATGCAACGCAAGCCGCGAAAAAAATTTGCGATGTTTATGGACCTAGTGCAGTGTCTGTGAGAGTAGCACAAATTTGGTTTAAGCGTTTTCAATCCGGAAATTTTGATGTCAAAGATGCACGTCGCTCTGGTCGCCCTATTACAGATAAAATGGATGCCATTTTTGAAAAAGTGGAGCAAGATCATGCATGTCAGTAGTTACGACGTAGCTGAAGAACTGGGAATTGACCACAAAACAGTTTTGGCGCATTTGAAAAAAACTGGGTACACAAAAAAGCTCGACATTTGGGTACCTCACGAGCTCACTGAAAGAAACCTAATGAACCGTGTACTCATTTGTGATTCTTTATTACGACGTAATGAAACCAAACCATTTTTGAAGAAGCTGATAACTGGTGATGAAAAGTGGATCACGTACGACAAGAACGTGCGAAAAAGGTCGTGGTCAAAGGCCGGTCAGGCTTCACAGACTGTGGCGAAACCCGGGTTAACTCGCAACAAGGTGATGCTGTGTGTGTGGTGGGATTGGAAGGGCATTATTCATTATGAGCTGTTACCACCAGGCAGGACCATCGATTCTGAACTCTACTGCGAACAACTGATGAGATTAAAGCAAGAAGTTAAGAGAAAGCGGCCGGAATTAATCAACAGAAGGGGTGTGGTTTTTCATCATGATAACGCTAGACCTCACACATCTTTAGCCACTCAGCAAAAATTAAGAGAGTTTGGCTGGGAGATGTTAATGCATCCGCCGTATAGTCCTGACCTTGCACCTTCAGATTTCCACCTGTTTCGGTCTCTTCAGAATTCTTTAGGCAGTGTCAGGTTAACATCACTGCCAAAACCACTTGTCGCGGTATTTTGACCAGAAGTCCCAAAATTTCTATAGCAATGGGATCATGTCCCTACCTACAAGATGGCAAAAAGTTATCGAACAAAATGGTACCTACATACTTTAGTTAAATGTAAATAAACTATATTAAAAAATGTTTTGAATTTTGCTTAAAAAATGCGAAGAAACTTTTTCCCCAACCTATTATATTTTTTGTAAGTTTAATCATTAGTCTTTATTTTATCATAATTATTATTATGATTATTTATTAAAGACTTGACAATGTGATTTATGACTCTTTCCAAATCAATACTATGAAAACTGTAAAGGGAGGATAAAACTTGTTGAGTTTCTTGCCGGTTCTTCTCAGAACAAGGGCTACCAGGTAGACTCTAGAACCGATGGCATCAAACTTGACTTTCATAAGTGTACAAATTGTACCTAAATGAATAAAGAAACGAAAGGTGGAGCCACAAAATTTTATCATGGCGGCCGAGAGCATTCAAAAGAAGCGTCGGACGTCCGCCAGCAAGGAGGACCGACGACATCACAAAGACGGTGGGTCGGCAGTGGATAAGAGTGGCATAAGACCGGGCACTCTGGAAAAACCATGAGGAGACCTATACCCAGCAGTGGGTCAAACAGGGTTGAAGAAGAAGAATAAAAAAATTTGAGTTTGAGTTGTCACTATTTTACTACATGACCCATACTGACAGATATGGCTTTATGTGTACCCAAATTTTACCTAAAGTCCTCCTTAACACAAATTATGAGCTTTATTATTATTCGATAAAATTAGTGAGTAATTATTAGTACTAGCCCAATAAATTTATCAACCTAATAATACGTAGGATATTCGTTTTTGTCGTAGTGGCGTTTGCCACTTGATGGCGCGCCACCGCCATTAGGAGACGTGCCACTGCCAATGGCGTGCGCCCGCCCAGTCATTGGCGCATGTCTCATCTATTCTCGCACAAGAAGCACCTCGATGCTTTCCCAAATAAATCCAACTGTATAACGCCACCGTATCAAATCTGTATATCACGTCACACGCGACATTGGTCTTCTGTATAAACTACGCCTAAGTTACGCGATCCAGTTACGGAAGTTCTGGACAAGCCAAGGTCTTTTCATAAACGCTTTCGCATATGGCGCATACCTCAACCACATACAAACCAACGACATATTTTTTATTAATTAGTTTCTTAAAACGATGTATTAGTTATTTTTTTTGTAGGCTTCAATCATTGCAATTACTCGAATTTACCTTAAAAATTATCTTTGCTATCGTAAAGAATCATGAACCTATAAAATACATTCATTAAATAAGCCACCTTATTTAATGAATGTATTTTATAGGTTGTTTTAACCTTTTATAACTAAACTAAAACATAAAATAATACGGGAAAAGTCTGCTGTCACGAGCCCCGGAACTACGAGAAAAGGTAAACTATTATTTTCAAGCCACAATAATGATGTCAAAGTAAATTCTCTGAGATACGTGCTACATTTCCAGCCTTGATAGCCCAATGGGACATTTTATTTTAGCATTACTTTTCCCCTATCGAATAGACCAATAGCTGCCGTAGACGATATTAAGTCCGCCTATTAAATCACTATCAAGTCCGACATTCCATTTCGGAGAGAAACGCCAATAAAACGCTATCCAATTACAGCTGAATCCTCAGGGCGTCTAAGAAACTCTACTATTTCGTCCACACTTTTAAGAAAACTTTTTCTTGAGAGTTAGTTTAAAAGAATAATAAATAGAATGAGTAAATTCAATTAATTGATAACTTAACAAACAAGCAAAGTAAAGTGAAAATCTCAATCTAAAATTTCTTATTGTTACTGGTACAACTTACTAAGTTATGGGACAAAGTGTTTATCTAATTCTCAAGCCAACTGTAACATAAACATTTAATCTATCTTCAATTCTATTCAACAATCCCATCCAAGGTCGTGGCACACTTATGAACTTGGAAACGGGAACGCTCTTTTTTTTACTATGTACGCTACGTAACAACCGTCTGGTTTTCATGGTAAAAAAACTAAAAAAAACTCGCTTTAATCAGACTAAAAAGTGAGAAATATTTTTTTGTATAATTAGAAACAGTGAACGAAAAGTAAAATTATTATTTAAAGAAAAGCGTGGGGTGCTCAATAAAATCAGTTCTTGAAAATATTGGTACAATTAAATTGGACACCCCACGCTTTCTTATAAATATTAATTATTATACTTTTTGTTCATCATTTTGTTTCTATGTATACTAAAAAAATTTTTTTTTCACTTTTTAGTCCGATTTATCATTAAAGCGTTTTTTCAAACTAACATTTATTTTCTATTTTTAGTGCGGTTTTTTAATCCCAATTTTAAAGAAATATAAAAACACCGCCAACTATAATAGAGAAAGCCATAACAATGACAACGCCATCTAGTGACGTATAACTGAACTAACATTACAAACGTTTGATTATTAGTCCTGGCGATTCTAATCAGGATAATGGCATATTTTTATCGAATTATTGTAATGTCATCGGTATTTGATAAGTCTACACAGTTTAAATGAAATCGGACAGTTTGAAATGGGTCAAAATTGCGTACAAAAGAGTCGGTTACAAACTTACAAGCAAGCAAACATACAGGTGAAGCTTATATAAGCGTGTTGAAAAGAGGCAATACGTTACCGCAATACCGAGCTGATAAGTGTGTGTTTTCGCGTTTTTCTATAGTCGTAATGTTTTGGCTTCAAGTGAACGGTTACATGCACTTATTTTGATACTGGCACTATGCTCCACTCGACCTCCTTGGTAGCAGCGTGCATGTAGCCCTGATAGGCCCTCCAGACTCACGCGAGAAGTCTCGCCGACACCGAGCCGAGAACAGGCGAGCCCGAGAACGAGAACGCGAGAAACTAATCACACTCTCGTTTCTCGGGTGTTCTCGGGGGTTCCCGGCGAGAGTTTGGGGGGCGCATCAGAATCTAGCCTGTCACGCGGTTGAGCTTGTGTCACCTCCCGCACATGCGCAAAAACAGTAGTTCTCTGGTCGCATAAGAAGACGAGTCTCGTAGTCTTCTACCATTTTTTTCGCCATTCGCCGCGCCTCATCATTTTGGGCGAATTTGCATCATCATACATACATATACGCGCTATATCGCCGCGTCACCGCGCCTAGCACCCGAAGATCTGCTGCGCCGATGTTTGCCGAGGAGTGGAGAGCTAGCTTCAGGTAAGTGCGTGTCACTTGTTAGTTTGTTGCCGAAATTTATTGATTATAGATAAGTGTAACACATCCGCACCACCAGTGTGCTACGACCTTTAAGTTGGTTACCGATTCCTTAAACCAACAATCGTATTACATAACATGCAGATTAGCTGATCATATAAGGCATTACAAGGTAATCTCTTCCATATTCTATTCGGAATACAAAATCGGATACTTCAATCCGACGTTGGAATACAGTTGTATTGTTTGTGAAATTCGTTCAACAATGTTATCGGTAAACATGCTTGTGTGGAGAACATGTTCGGACAGTCGCACCACCCCGGCGGCATTTGTGTTGATCAAAAGCTATTTATTCTCTCTCCAATAACTTGATTCTAACAACAAATGGCGTTATGGCTACATTGTATAGATGCGATTTATATTAAGCCGTAATGCAAGCCATTATCAAACCATTTGGATTTATTTTGTATACCACATATTGTATTCTTATAACATTGTTAACCGTAAGATGCATGCTTAGCACCTAAATTGAAAGGAATGTCTGTAGTTATCTAACAATAACATAAAATGGTGGTTGGTATCAAAATGTAAATTACTTAGTTTTGAGTTATATACTTACTGCTTACTTTGGAGTTTCTTTCGCCATTTCTTCTCCATCTCAGCATAATAATAATTATTCGTCCCGAAATGGTGGTAGGGTTTTGACGATTTAAAAGTACTTAGCAAAGTCCATTTAAATAAAGAGCTTTTTCATTCATTTTCATTTCTTTCATTCATTCATACTTAATCCCTGGACGATTATTAATATCCAGACACAATTGATTTTAATTGTGTTCTCGCGCTCCTGAGCGCGAACGGGGCTTAACGAGTTAAAAAAGCTTTTTACAAGATAAATGATCCAAATGCGTGGGAGTAATAACTGCCCAAAATTTACGCATGTAAAACTGTAAATTAAATGATATTGACCTGTATTGGTGTTTTGAAATCATTACGAAATTGTAAGCTGTGGAATTTCTTTCCATTTTTTACCTTGAGTCCCACATACCCCCTGCGGGTGGCACCACTCCGCAGGGACGATGCGTAAATGCATTTGACCTCCCAGTCAAAAAAAAAAACTTAGATAGGTGACCGAAAGTTTGTCAACTTGATTTTCCTCTGTGCTTCGGAAGGCACGGTAAGCTGATTGAGTCAAAATATATCAGTCGCGTCAAAAGAGGGTCGGCTTAAGCCAGGCAGCCGCCCGTAGAAATCTGACAAAACATAATGTTTACAGCAGTTTTGTCTATATGAAGACAGACCTGCACCAATCGAAAAAAAAAAAACTCCCAGATCTTGAATTTTTATACAGGCTTATACACTCACCGGCACGGAAACTTGGCCAAGCTAAGTTTTCGATATGGTTCATCTATAATATTGTTTTAGTTACTTAAATTAATGTAAACGGGTTGAATATGTGTTACCTAATGTTTTACGATTGTTTTTATTGTCTTTAATGAAAGTTTAGTTACGAAAATAATGTAAATTCAAAATAACTCATTTACACGAAAATAATATGAATGCATAATAAAGATAAGAAATAATCCTCCGCTCCGCGAAGTTCGAAAATTTGTTGTAAAGGCTACACTATCCTCCTTGGCTAGCTGGCACCGGCTCCAAATATATCGGAGTATGAATTATAAATAAAGAATTATAAATGTGTATCAATACTTTCCTTGGTTTTCTATGACGCTCTTTTCAACTACTTTATAAAAACATTATTTATTTCTTACTTTTTAGTTTAAATTTGTACGTCTTGAAGTCGGTTTTCGTATTATTTTGTTTTGCTAAAATTATTTTTATTGGTTTTAGCAAGGTTTTAATGAACGGTTGAAAGTTAAATTGAATCCACAAAATCACAAAACTTCAGTACCACTTAACTATACGTTTACAATAACGGCTTGGAAACTTTAACTTATTTGCTCATAATGTCCCGATACGACAGAAACTTAAAAACTGGCCCCATAACAATCTCAAACGTTATGAATTATTCTCTTTCAATACAGCTAAACATTTTTTTGACCAGCTTTTATAAGCATAATTTGTTACAAACACTTGAATTTTTTGCCGCCGCGAAATAAGGGCTTGGCCAAGATTCCGTGCCGGTGAGTGTACAATACACTTTTGAGACAATTAACAAATTGAATTAAAAAAATCTAATTACCTATAGGTACTGTTACTTGTTACTATCTTATTTGCTGTATCTTGCTTGCTATGCTTGCTGTTCTAGAAAGGAGCTACTTAAAAGAGATCCTAGCCAGCCACTTGATAAGTAGTAGTGTAAAAGATATGGAATAAATATATATATTTTTTTTTTTCAATTAACATGTAATTGTATAATGTTATTTAAAATTATTTAAGTTGTATAGTAGAATCAACTCTAATAAGTAATTTAATTATTTATTCCCGGCCACCTCTTTGCGAAGAATTCATTCATTCAAGAATTCACAGCAAACATTAAATTTTAATGTTTGCTGTTGAGAATACGCGATTAAACAAATCCCTCAGCGTGTCAAAGTTGGTAATGCATTTTACAGAACAATTACCCACCCATGTAATCCATAAATTCTAAATGTATTATCTTAAAGCAAACTCACCCCGTGCGTTAGTATCATTTAATATTTATAGGCTTTAGTTTTCCCACCAGTTTAGTTTCAATTGCATATTGCATTATTAATGGGTCTCTAATATTGTTTGGAAGTTTGTTATTGAAGCATATGTGGGGAGTAGGAGCATGTATCGCGTGGTTTGTTGCCTTTTCACAGCTTGTTTTTGACGTGACAACGTCTTATAATTCGATAGAGCCGGCTGCACGCATGAAAAAACATAACGTCATGCGGCGTTACCTCGCTCTGAATCTAATTCTCTAATTTGAATTTGGAATTATGTTCTTTAAAATTTAAACTTTCAATGATACCAAAACCAGCCAGATACAAATAGTATAGCCAAAGAGATTTTATTACAAGTTTATTCATACTATAATGCGAAATCTAGTAAACAAATGAAATTAAATTTTTCTTTTGAAAAATGCTACCATTCCATCAGTATTTTCTTAAGACGTTGTCACGTTCAACTATCGTCAGTAAACCGACTTTACAGACAACCAATTTTTTTTATTTGGTGCAGCATTAGGTCGACATAGCTTCATAATATCCAAATGGCAAACAATTGAGCTGAGAAAAGATGGTGTATTATCAGCGTAGCATTAAAGTTACAAAGTACTGAATTAAACAAGAAATTTAAATTTATTTATTTATTTCACATTTCGGATCCTTACGCTAGGTAAACGACCACTTATGTACGACTTACGGTATACAATTACAATTTTTATATTCATTTCCAAGCTTCTTTAAAAAGAAAAAAACTTTTTAAAAACAAGCCTTTATTATATTCTTGTCAATAAAAAGAACTTTAAATTCCAAAAAAGAACAGGGTTCGTACCCTGATAGGTACTACGTTAGCGATATCACATGTGTATACAGCCTCATACCATTCAGCCCTCGGCACGTGCTCACCTTGGCATTGGGTCATCCATCTAATCCGTCTAATCAAAGACAAAATTCACATTCATAACAAACGGAACGAACGAACTTTATTTCCCAAAGATGGGGTCGCATATTCACGTTCAGCAAACCACCACCATTCGTGACCCATCAAAAACGGTCCACCCATTAAGACGAATCACACTCGACGTGGTTCTATCGCTTAATTACTGAGTTCCTATGGCCATCTTCCAGCTCCATTATCAGACCCTGGTTACCATCTAGCACCAAAGTACTTGTCAATACGAATCAAACGAGCCGAAACTCGATGAGGTTGCGACGTTTCATTACAGAGTTCCTATGACCACATTCCAGCTCCATTATCAGACCCTGGTTACCTACCATTGAAAAACAATCTGCTCGCCAAGACGATTCAAACGAGTCCAAAGTCGATGAGGTTGTCTTGTTTTATTGCGAAGTTCCTATGGTCACCCTCCATCTCCATCATCAGATCAGCACCATGCCATCATAATATTGCATTGTCACGTGATTAACCCATTTATGTAAAATTTCAGCTCAATCGGTAATCAGGAAGTGGATCTTATTTAATTTGCAAGATTTGATGATTAACATCGGGACAGGTGAAACTAAATAAAAGCTTGTAAAAATTTAACAGACTCGTAAAAATTACTTTATCAATCCTACTAAAATTATTAACGCGAAAGTTTGGATGGATTTATGTTTGTTACTCTTTCACGCAAAATCTACTGAATGGATTTTAACTAAACTATACAATAGCTCATACATCAGAAAAACATATATGAATAGAATAGAAATAATTTTATTATTACAACGCAAACGACGCGCTTACACAAACAATAAGTAAATGAATTAAACAAAACCAAATAACGTACAGTAGAAATAAAAAACCGGCCAAGTGCGAGTCGGACTCGCACACCGAGGGTTCCTCGGTATAAACTGCTGTATCTTTTGATCGCGTTAACTTAGAAGTTTGATTTTTTCACTGCTTAAAGGGACAATAGACTTAGGTATTTGGTATAAATTTCTATTTGATACCTTTATTCGTTCGTGAGAAACAAGGTAGTAAGTTTCATTCTATTAAAATATTTTTATTAAATTATATAACTAAAAAAATGCGATTTTCGCAATTTTTCCTATATTTGCATTATATGACAATGCTTCATGCCAAATTTGAAGATTCTGAGTTTACGGGAAGTATCCTGTAGGTTTTGATTCCTTTGCGAGTGTCGGAAATTTGTTGAAAATATCGACATAATCGGCTGTATCTTTTGATTGGCTTGGCTTAGAAGTTTGATATTTTCACAACTTAAAGGGACAATAGACTTGAGTATTTCATGTGAATTTCAGCTTGATACGTCCACGCGTTCTTGAGATAAAGGGTCTTGACAGACAGACAGACAGACGGACAACAAAGTGATCCTATAAGGGTTCCGTTTTTTCCTTTTGAGGTACGGAACCCTAAAAAAAGAACATTGTACATAATAATAGTGCACAAATGAGCTTGAAAAATAAAAAATATACTTTTTTTTCATAAAATTGTAAGTCTCATAACTAAATAATCCACAGTTTTTATTTCACTTCGGTACGATACGTATTTACAAAGCTATATACATTTAAGTTTGGTATCAAACTATTCACCGCATCTAGTCGCTGGCGTGTCGGTGGCGTGGATCTAATGGCCGTTTGACGTTAGTGAACTTAACAGCGCTTGCCACCGCCCAAATTGCACAACATTTATACCTAATCCATACTTTATCATTATATTTTTATTTGTATTCTGGTTTGATTTCATTTATTAGCAATCCCCGACGCTCATTATAAAAATATTTATTTATTTATAAAAATATCCAAAATTATTATGTTATGAAAATTGTCCGATAACTATAACTTGAACACAGTCTCGTATACTAAGATATTACGTCCTTTCCTTAGAAAGGTCGAGCGAGTGTGAGGACAATGACGTCACGGGAGGTGCATGCAGCTTTAAAAAAATGTATTTGAAGTGCTACAGAAAATTAAATGTCATATTTTAAGTTGAAATGTCTATATTTGGAAAAAAATAGAACACCGTTTCCAACCTCATTATTGTGATCGCACGTCGCAGGTTGTGACATAGAGCTATATGCTATATTTTATACTAATCCTGCATTGACGAAGTCGCGGGCAGAAGCTAGTTAAGTATAAAAGAACTGGTGATCTTTAAGCGACTTAATATAACAACAAAAATGCCACATACAGACACACAAAACCCTCCTCACTTTTTACGACGAGGGTTAAAAATAGACTAAACTCAAGAAAAAACTTCTTATGAACAGAAATGAGATACTTTTACAAAATATTTTCTAGACACAAAAACATGAAAATCTAATTGTTGAGTACTGCTTTGAAAATATATATTTTTAAATGTAAAAGATAAGCCGAAGACATTCCTATAAGCATTTTAACTATAATATAAAATCGAGTATGAATTTTCAATGTTAAGTCTTAGACATTTTGAAGACTCTAATTTTAGGAGGAATATCGATTCTAGATTTCAGAATGTTATCTATCACAGACTCCATTTTTTTATATATTTTATTCTGAATTATATAAGATAACCAGTGATATGATTCGATATAAGAACAATAGATAAATAATATCAAAATACAAATAACCAGTGATAAGATTCGCAACTAATGCAACATAAAGAATAAGCACAATATTCTCTTATTAGTACATTAGCAGGTAATTTAGGACCATTTATGAAACAAATGAGTTCGTATTAATCGGAGGGCGTTACATGCAAGCTTTGTTATGTCCGACATTTCTGGAATGTGCGGCTAGTACTGGACATTAAGCGAAATGACTACAGCACGGCGTACTGACGGGTGGGAGGAAATATCGCCGGTATTCCGTTGTGGTAAACATGTGGTTTTTAAACACAGAAACATATTTTTATTTTTCCATCTACTGTTAAGTAATTGGTAACGTGTGTTTAATGGAGCATCTGGGCCGTGCTTCAGTCATTCCAGAGGTGCCACATAGACTATCGATACATCCAATCTTCAGTCCGTCTTCAGGACCAAAACTCAAAACCCATATAGCTCCAGTTAGGCGTGAGACAGGTTAATATTATATCGCTGAAACTGTTCACATTGCAGGACGCGTTTAATCTTCTGGACTAGAGAGGATTTGGCATCAACATTAATGGCGATCCAACTCGGCTGGGCAGTGTTCGGGAAGCTACGCGGCATATTCTCGGCCCATCTACCGCAGTGTCTTAAGACGAACGTCTTTAATTCGTGTGTGTTGCCAGTGATGACCTATGGAACCGAAACGTGGCCGCCTACAATGGGCCTCATAAGAAGGCTCAAGATCACCCAAAGGGCAATGGAGAGGGCTATGCTCGGAGTTTCTCTGCGTGATCACATCAGAAATGATGAGATCCGCAGGAGAACCAAGGTCACCGATATAACCCAAAGAATTGCGAACCTTTAGTGGCAGTGGGCAGGGCACATTGCGAGGCGGACTGATGGCCGCTGGGGCGGAAAGGTCCTTGAGTGGCGACCACGTACCGGGAAACGCAGCGTTGGTATGCCCCCCACAAGGTGGACTGACGATCTGATAAAGGTAGACACAGCGTTGGTAGGCCCCCCACAAAGTGGACCGACGATCTGGTAAAGGTCGCGGGAAGCCGCTGGATGCGGGCAGCGCAGGACCGTTCGGGTTGGAGATCCTTGGGGGAGGCTTATATCCAACAGTGGACGTCTCTCGGCTGATATGAAGATATTATATCCCACCAGCTTTCTAGATTTCTAAGCATCACAATATTGTCGAGGGCCCATTGAAAGAGACTTGATTCTCAGAAAAATATCTGGTAAATATAAATCTTTTTGAACTGTTTGTAAGACGAAAGCACTTAGTATCTTAATAACATCTCTGTATCTGGTAATGTGTAACAAAACGTAACGACGTACTTAAATCATTAACTTCTACGAGCCGAAGACAAAGCTGTTACGCGTAGTATAATGTCTACTTCGCGTCGGAATACAGGCATTTGGATTCAGCGGGCGGGAAAAAGCCAATATCGTTAGATTGGAACAATGTATTCACTCTGTTTAATAGCTTTAGTACAAACTTCTCTATTTATTGGCTATTCTTTCGTGAGTGGAATTTTGAATTGGAACTTTTAACTTTTACTAGCTGGCAATTCAATCATGCTTTGCCAACTTTTAAAATGAGCAGCCATTATAAGAGTACGTTTATACCCATACGAACTGGGAAAATTCCGAAAAAAACTATTGCTTCACTTAAAAACCGGTTAATTTAGTAAGGACAAAAAGATTTCATATTTGTTTTTTTCCACGAAAAGAAAAAGTAATCTGCTAGCTGAATAAAGGTACCTAGTTATTAATTAAGACAGTTATGTAAGCTTCTCCCATTAAGTTTCTTATACACATTTCCGTCGTCGACGTCGAGGGTAATTATTTTTAACTCAAGCTACACATGCAAGTAAGTATTTTTTGCTGGAATTGTTGCTGGAAATTTTCCTCATGTACCTGGCTATTGCACTGGTAAGCTATGTATCTTTATGAGTAAGCATAAATTAAAAGACAAAAGTTTTTAAGAGTAATTGATTGTTTTAGGGACATGTTTAGGTAACAGTTTCTGTCGCCAAACGTTTTAAATTTAGATCTGCTTCAACCACGAAAGGCTATTACTGTAGATACTGTTGTATATGTGATGATAACCTGATGATAACTAAACAATGTCTCACATCTGTTAAGAGATCGGACTTCACTGAGTTGAGATTGAAATTCTGAGCAGTTCTGAGCTATCAACATTGTTGATACACACTTCAAAAGGGCCGCAGCCCGGTAGTCGCCTCCACCTGCCCTTATAGCGACCCCTTTCCACTCAACATTACTGAGCTAGTATTCTGAGTATGTCCTTGTCTGGACCTGAACAATTTATCTGAGTCCTAAAACTGAGAACCACCTGAGAACACATAATTATCACCATACTGTGTGCCTGAGTTATAACACTGAGATAACGGTAGGTATGCATTTATCGACTAAATGCGCCATAGGTATATTCAATACAAAAACATAGAATGAAAGTACATTCGTAAAACACTAAATTGTACAAACTCACGGTTCCTTGCAAATGCACCGACCTGTCTGTTAATCGGCTGCGTCTGTGTCACGAACGCAAAAATGTCCGCTCGCACCGTTGATGTCTACCGTCAATCGAAAATATTATTTCTACAGATTATGAAATTTCGCGGTATTCGCGACAGCTTCCGATAAGACACACTTCCCCACTTACTCACACAAATGTGCGACGGTGCTAAGGATTAAAGAGGAATAGAAATTCTTTTCAAGGTTACCATTGTAACACAAAGTGTCGTGCACTAGCGAGCAAGGAGAGGTGCAGCAAACCACAGATCGTGATACGTCACAGATAGAAATAATAACAAAATGATAACCTAGTTAGGTACAAAATAAGACGTAGATAGCGCCGAGGTCTTGCGTTCTTAGTAACGATCACGAACGTTAAGCAACCAAGTGCGCCCTCGGTACTCGGATGGGTGACCGAAAATTTTTCAAAACAATTTTCCTTCGTGCTTCGGAACCGTTAAGCTGGCAGGCACACCGCCGTAAAAATGTAATCCTTAACACCTAAATCGTCATTAAAATCTAGACACAATTGCTTATAACCTTTAGGAGAGACCACGAATTTCTGGTTTATGTCTTTTACAGATTTAACAAAAACGTGGAACGGTCTTCCAGCTGTTATACAGGACAGGTCATCCGTTATTTCTTTCAAAAGTAGAACTGACTGTCTCGCGGTAGATATCTACCGAGCGGGGATTGATAAGTTCGCAGTATTGTCGATATCAAGGCATACTGCACCGACCCCAAATAAATTGGGAGCAGGGTAAGAAAATTATGAGTTTTTTAAAATACAAGATGGCAAACAAGCTTGCAGTCCACCTGGTTTTAAGTGGTTACCGTTGCCTATAACCACTTGAAATATTAAGGGTAAATCACTGAACACTGCATGTGCGTTGCCATCCTGGGGACTAAGATGATATGTCTTCCATGCCCAGTAATTATACTGGCTACCTTTTCATTCAATCCAAAACACAGCGAACTGCTTCACGGCAGAAATAAGAAAGGCGGTGGTACCAACCCAGACGACCCTCCGTATGGGTCTACCACCTAGTAAAAGAGTTAGGTACACAATTAAATTCCTAACAAATAGTGTAGGTACATAATAAATTATAGATAAGTACTCACTAGATTAGAATTTTAAGAATGATTTTGGTATAGTAATTGGAATTGAAAGTAAACAAGATTTTTAAAATGTAGTTTTGAATTTTTCTACACTACCTGTTTTCGAAACAATTGATATGCTGAATTTCCCTAAATCTTTTCAGTGAATGCATTTAAATCGACTGATTGCGGTAATAAAGGTTTCGTGAAATCCCGCCGCCTGTAAAGAATTCGCGTATACACCCCATTCAATTCCAAGTCGAGCTTTGCAAGAAATCAAGACGATCCATTCGGGGGTAACGCACTGTGGTAAAGTTGGTTAAAGTTTATGTCTCCGTCTACCTATGGGAGAAATACTTGTAAGTATCCTCATTATAGCCATTTCAGCCGAAAGGTCTTTCTATAATAGATCTCGACTATAATTAGGTACTTATTTTACGGTAGAGATGTTATAAATTAGTTAGAATAAACTCTGAATTTTCAGTTTCAGATGTCACTTACAATAGAGCCGGGAATGATGTAAATTACAAATTTTAATGGGCTTAGTTTGTTCTAGTGTTGTATTTAGGTACTGAGTCACGTCTATGTCTGATATTGCTTAATTGGAAACGACCTCATTACTTTATACTTATTTTGACATAAGTCTACTAATACTTTAGTTTTCAACTCACTCAACATGAATATTTAAGTGTATCATTTATTTTGAAGCGTTTCTGTAAAATTTTTGAGTCATTTTTGCGAACGTTCCTACTAAAAATAATAGAAAATTACAAAAGGCTAATCTTGCGGAGCGTAATTTAATGTAGAGAATCGTCTTTCTTCTCACAGATTTAAAGCTCAACGCTTAGTAAAGTCACATTTTATCTTACGACCGTAACAAACCCATACAAATGGCAAATCCGTGTTAATTATTTGCACACAAACTGTGACCTAAAATGCTCCTTGAAGCAGGCATTCTCAAGTACGCAGTTAAATTCGGATTAATTTTAATCTCCTAACCTTTCCACTCAATGAGGCAGTGGGCCTCCTTAATCCGGGCTAAGCTAATTTAGTCCTTATTGTTACTAGGCGTAGTGTGTCTTAGAATACTCTCGTGTTCTTTATTAAAAGGCTTTTGCGAGATCAGATGCGCAATTCACAATATATTTTGAATATTACTCCTAGCTGGTAGCTAATTTAAATATGGAATGTGTTCACGTACTCACTTAATATTATTTACACTACACAGGTCATTATTTTCCTACCCTGCTCTCTCAATTTATTGGGAGCCGCTGCAATATGCCTTGATATCGACGATACTGCTTAAAGATTTGGCATTAGATTTTCACCTGACATCAAACCTTTATGGGAACGGCTACTGTCTTTCGGTAGCACCTTAAAGTGCCTTCCGAAGCACAGAGGAAAATCGAGTTGAAAAAAAATCTTTCGGTCACCCATCCGAGTACCGACCACGTACTTGGTTGCTTGACTTTCATGATCGTTACTAAGAAAGCACGAACGCGATGCCATCGACCTCCTCGTTAAACACGGGTAATATAATATATTTAGTTGCCTAGACAGTAAATTTAATAGTTACCGATCGCGTTACAATTAATACGTTAGATTCACAGTCCTGTATAGCTCATTTATACGAATTTTATCTTCTAGGTTTTTTCGTGTACTTGAGCTCTCCTTTACCCTTTCAGGATTCTCAGATATGGCAAAGCCATATCTGGCACTATGGGCCATGCAGTCAAAATAGTGATTTAGATACATGATTTAGGGTCTAACATCTGTCTGGGATTTAGTTTTTTAGCTAAAAGTGAATTACTTTGTTTGACATTATTTTGAGGCATTGCATAACCCATACTGCCAGATGTGGTTTTATGTGTAAGCAAGTGTTTTTAAAGCTCTGCTTAATTCTTTTGTATACATAGTCCGTATGTATGTATGTTAATTCGTTGTCAGGTCGACAGTAAATGTAAGGTCAGAAATACTTTTACAGTGCTCGTTTAACATTCCTTCCGTGCCCTGCACGATCGTATCAACACGTGATCATTATGTTATTTCTTTAAATTGCAAATGTAGGTACCCATCGATCACAATCATACGAGAAATATAATGTGGTATTTGACCCCAAATGATTTCGTGGATGGAAATAGAATCAGAGTGTTGCCGAGCCTTCCTAGTTTTATAACTTTATTTTATACCTTTATTATAGTTTGTGTTTATTTGTCTATTTTTTTGACCCTTTGGGTTAAGATTGATTGATGTGTCACAAGCGTCACTTAGCAGCGGTGGCGTAGTGCGTAAGAGCGTCGTCTTCCGCCCGGGAGGCACTGGTTCGATCCCCGCCACGTACCAATGTGTTTTCAAATTTTGAAAACACATTGGTACGTGGCAGGGATCAGGGGCGGTACGTTTAATCGACGCTTTTACGGTGAAGGAAAACATCGTGAGGAAACCTGCACACACCTATGAAGAAATTCTTAGGTTGTGTGTGAAGTCGACCAACCCGCACTTAGCTAGCGTGGTTGACTAAGGCCTAATCGCCCCTAATGTGGGGTAGGCTCGAGCCCCTCGGTGGGGACATTATATGAGCTGTTGATGATGATGATGAATGTGTCACAACGCTGATTGTCATTGGCTTCGCTTTTCCGCTCTGAAAAATATCATAATTACCCATATTGGCATATTATACGCTCTTTCATTCCATTAGGAGATACCACCACCTATCCACCAGCTCTCCACTTCGCATAGCATTGGCTTTCTAGTGAAAAACATTACACCATTTGTAACAGTAGGTAGCGAAAAATTTTAGTTGTCAATGTTGATTTTTATTTATTAATTTGCAAAAAATAATCTATTAAATATTAGTTTGTGGCATAATATTCTTTATGGTCATGTCTATGGCATTATGTCTACAATGACTTTGTCTGTGGTTGAAGCGCCATCTTTTCTTTAGTAATTTTTCACTGGTTTGAACTTCACTTTCTGTTGAGCAGCGCTAGGCAACGGACGTATACCTTCATAGTGACTAGAAGAATATAGTACACAATAATTTCTTCAGTATAATCGGTGTTTCAATTACCCATAATCTCCTATAGTCAAGTCCGTCAAAATAAGTTTTCGTGTTTGTCTCTCCCTCTAACTTGTCAAAGGTTGTTCAACGAATTCTTTAACAATTTTATCAGAACCATGACTCTGTATACACTTTCATTTTAAATTAAAGAGTCGCTGTTGCTACGCGGTAGTCGGCGCGCTATTTATTGACATTCCCGTTCATTTAATAAAATGTTTTGTAGAACTTGTTTATTACTTCCGATATAGTACCTATTTGTATTATTGAAGTTTCAAATTTATGATAAAAACAACGTTCATAAATCTTCTAACACGATCTTCTCTGTATTTTTGGCAGCAGAGTGTAAATAAACTTCAAACTTAAGTACTTCAACTTTTTACAACTTGCAAAGGAGTATTGATTGTTATTATTCATAAGCTTCCTTTTCTACATTTTTTTCAGTGAGTGTATTAGAACTATGTAACATTTGTAATAAAATCAGCATCACACTAGATCAACCAGCAAAAAAAGTAAATTTTATCAACAAATATTGTATACAATTTTAGTCATTTTCTAAATATCTCGATGATAAGATCATCATCGCATAGCATATTAAAAAATCCATTACAATAGTTTACAGAGACAAAAACTTTTTATTCTACTATGGATTCACCGTGCCGGGTCACACAGAGAAATAAATGTATTTGATTCAAATCGATAATCTAAAAAAAATAGGATTGTCTCTTCGTGGATATAGGTATGAACAATTCGGAGTAGATACCTTCAACGACTATAGCTTATGATGACATAATAAAACGAAGACGAATAGCTACCTTAATCCAATGCCTGTTACTGGATTTATTTCTAACAAATAAGGTTTATTTATATCTAACTTTTATGTACCATAAAGGAAAAGTGTTCGGTAAAATACAGAGCAAAGAAGTGTAAATCAAATTTGTTTTTCACCAAATAATATCGAAACAAAGAAATTTATAAAAAGCAATTCGATGTTTCAAGATTTTTCAGCGCTGTGAAAGTAGACAGCGAATTAAATTCATAATGGCGTCATAAATTCCTTGGAGCCATCTCATCCGTTTGATGTCTCCCTTATTACTATCACCTGTGTTCCTCAATCATGGCATATTGTTTTACGGCCATGAAGATTGTGCTTGCTTAAAAGGTATTTTATTTCATTTATTAGGATAGACATATCTATTTCAAAGTGCAGGCAAGCAGTTTTCGATGTGATTTGTTGATAATATTTTTTATTTGGCATAATGTATTTTATAGACAAGCACTAATTTTCCAGTATAGCTTAATTGGAACAGCAGACATGATAATGACACGAGTTTTATATGCGCTTCGATTCTATGTATATCTTGCTCTCTAAATGCTTAAGTCCATTTTTCCGCTTTATACCGTTGAAGCTTTCTTACCGTTATTGTTAATATTATTGTTAATATTCATATCAGCTAAGAAACGTCCACTGTAGGAGAAAGGCCTCCCCCAAGGATCCAACCTGAATGATCCTACACTGCCTGCCTCCAGCGGCGTTCAGCTACCATTACCAGATCCATCCCACCTTGTGGGAATCTACCAACGGTGCGTCTCCCGATACGCAGTCACCACTCGAGGACCTTCCAGCTCCAACGGCCGTCGGTCCTAATCGCAGTGTACCCTGCCCACTGCCACTTAAGATTTGGTCCTCCTGCAGAGTTCATCATTTCTGATATGATCACGCAGATAAAGTCCGAGCATATAAGGCCTTTTTATAATGCCACGTAAGCGGCCACGTTGCGGTTCCTTAGGTTATCTAGCAACACACACCTATTAAAGATTTTCACCTTGAGACATAAAACGATGCTAAAACATATTGCACCGACCAACCCGAAATAAATTGTAACCGGAGTGAAGAACATACAGAAATACCCAGAACAATACGCAAAGAGATGTTCATGAGCACACGTTTGTCTTGTGCGGGGGTGCCCCACCAAAGTGTCATGCAACCCGTACATTACCGACATGTTGTCAGCAATAACTCTTAAGAACTGTGATCTCTGGAAAGAAGTCAAAGCGCTCCTTTCAACGTGATACTCACGGAGAGAATTTTCCCTCGATCTTATTCAAGCTGCCTCTTTATCATGATGTATACATATTGTTGTTTCATGAGCGACGCGATCTTATTTCATCTTTACACAAAGTTATTACCTCTTGGTCGTCTTGCGCGAGTACCTTCTCTTGGTCGTAATGAAAATTAAATTGGAAAGCCATTGCATTTCCCTTTACAGAGTTATATCTCGACTTGTTAGAGTCAGTAAGTTTGAACATGAGCTCTGTAATTGTCAAACATAAAGTTGAAATTAACATAAAATGACTTTATAGACAAATGCATTTTTACGGGTGAGTTTAATAATCATGACATTGTAGTAATAGGGCGATGAACACATATGAGAGAGAGAGAGAGGAGAAGAGATTGCACACACTTTTTTTTATTCACTTTAGGGTCCAATTACCCTAAAGTGAATAAAAAAAAGTGTGCTCATCATAAATATGCTCTAATTTTTTTTTCTTTTCAAATTGGCTCCAAACTAATAACAAGCTATCAAAAAGAGATACTTAAAAAATTTAACAAAAAAAGAAATTCAACTGATTTAGTGTGGAGAAAGATTTGCATGAAATTTTAACTTAAAATATTTTTCTCTTTTTTTCACCTCTTTAGCAAAGGGGTACAGGACTTAAAGAAATTCAAGGGATTTAGTATGGAACTAGGACTAAGAATATTATTGAGTTATTTTGCATGGAACTTCAACTTAATAATTTGAAAAAAAACTATTCACGATAGAGAGAGGAGAAGAGAGAGGAGAAGACCGAAAAAAAGATGGAAAGCTTTTGTAAGAGATGATATTATAGCAAAGAAAGGAGTGAATGCTGACGGCTGGCCGAGATGTAAGGAAGAGGAAAACATTAAATTACACCAACCACAAAAAAATGCGAACAGGGCAAGCAAATAAATGTGTTCACTTTGACTTTGATTCACCTGGTGGTAAGTGACAAAGTGGAAGCTAACTTTGCCTGGGGAACGGCGCAACAGTATTTTGAACCTTGATTTAGCTCAAATATTAAACTAATTAAATTATATTTCTTGCTAAACGAGGACACCAAATTTTAACAACTTCTAAGATTTTACCCTGTTATCATTCCACTTTGAACCACGACGTGCGCAGCGTGACTGGAATATAATTGTAATTGTTTATGGTGCTCAGGGTGAATTAATATTTCATTACAATTAAACGGTTTTTGCTATATTTTTGATGCTCCGAAAATTTTAATTCTATTTGGAAATTAATACTTCGAAGAAACATTAATTATCAATTATAAATTTGAATTTAAAGAAATGAGTTATATAATCAGCCAGCTTGCTGGTTTAATGACATAGGTTCTCATGAGTTTTTCGTCATATGTTCTTATAACGACCATAATAGCTAAGAAAAGTGCGCAGTCGGTAATCGGATGCGCGGCCAAAAACATTTTCAAACTGATTTCCCTCCGTGTTTCGGAAGGCAAAAGCTGGTGGTCCCGGGTTCTGTCGAAAGATAGCTGTCATAAACAAGACACGTAAGAGGTCAGAAATTATGACTTGTAAATCTTTGACTTTTTTGACTGTTTACTGCAGGCTGATGACATTTCCTGCGTCACCGGGTTTTCTAAGAAGATGAAGACCTTCGGAGGTCCTCAAGCCGAGCATTTTCTCCTTGGGGAGTTCCTCAGCCTAGCGTCCCTAGGGCGTCCGAATCGGAAGGCAGCGACGCGCCCTAGTGTGCCTCTAAGGGCTCGGGCAAGTTGTGTCGTGGTGGAACTGGGGAAAAGCGCCCTGGTACGTATTTGTGCCTAGTATGGCGCAAAGAATGTAGACCGGGTCTTCGCACTCTTGTTCGACGGGTGCGGTGATTAACAAAAGTGTGACTAGTGCCTGATTGTGTAGTGTTGCTGTGCGAACTACGCGGTGGTAACGGAGCATTAACGCAGATACTATTAGGTCAAGTTATAAGTAACTTCCGTTTTTTTATAAGATACTAGCGCTCCGCCTGCAAACTCTTTTTTTAAACAAATACACCTTAAAGATCGATAAATGGACTAACCATCAAAAAAATATATGTTTTAATTTTAATCAGTAGTTTCTAAGCGTAGCGCGTTCGCCCAAACAAAAAAATCTACTGCTTTATAATATTAGTAGGTAAAGGTTTATTGTGCTCTCATTTAATAACAAAATGATATAAATTTATTACGAATTCACCATTACTGTCTAAAACCTTCATGGTTGGTTTGTACTGAAAGAAGTTTTTGACATGCTGCCTGACTTGCTCTTCAGAATTTGTTTTTCCATTCAAAAAGTTTTGTAAGGAACAGAAAAGGTGGTAGTCTATCGAGGCAAGAACCGGTTAGTAAGCCGTATGAGGTAAAACAGATTTTTGCGATTAACATCTGCAGGACCCTTTTCATGGAGTGTCTCTCGCACTCTTTGCAACTGCTAACGGTGAATTATTCCTTGACAACCCCACCACACACATACACCACATAATAAAATCTTTTTGCTATCGATCATCGATCTTTGCTTTCGCATCTGGTAGGTTTACCATCAAGCCAGTGTCTTTTGCAGACTAAAGTGTCATAGGTAAGTTACAAATTTTTTATTGCCTGTTACACAATCCTGATTTCAAAAAAAGGCTACATTTTTACCCATGACAGTAGAAACAGGGCGAAGTGCTGCTTTCTGTAGCCAGTCCGTAGCGTTCATGTTAAAATGAAACTCTTAACACCACCAACTAGAGTAAGATAACAATGACAACGCCATCTAGTGACGAACAACTGAACTAACATTACAAACGTGGAAATTTATAAGTCCTGGCGATTCTAATCAGGATAATGGGATATTATTATCGAATTATTCTAATGTCATCGGTCTTTGATAAGTCTATAAAGTTTAAATTAAATCTTACCGTTTAAAGTGGGTCGAAATTGCGTACGAAGAGAATTTGACTCTACTTAGCTGCATTGGATGTTACTTATGACTCGACCTACATAGAATTAAGGCTATAAATCATACAGTAAACTTAATGCTAACCACTTACCCTATATTTGCCGCTCTATAGAAAGAGCCATTACTTTTATTTTTACTTTGCGATAAAATGAAGAGGGGCTCGATACATTATTATTAACGATCACATTATTACGAACAAGCCGAAGTGGCCATACAATAATGACCCCTCTATACATGAGGATGTTCCTGTCGCATTATTAAAATTGTATCCCCACTCAAGAGGTCACATTATAATAATCGATGGTATCACTTAGGAGCTTATGAATATTTTACACATTTCATATGAACCACTTGCCTTTGGCAGCTAGTGTTGGGAAGACCCGAGTCCTTGAAGCAAGGTGTTCTATGTTACGATAACAGAAGTCAAGCTACCAAGTCTGTAGTTAGTAATTTGATGAGTGACCAAAATTTTCACGAATTATTTGGTGTTATGACGACAGAAATAAGAAGTCAAAGTCAAAGTCAAAATTTCTTTATTCATTGAGGTACAATTTGTACACTTATGAAAGTCAATTTTGATGCCATCGGTTCAAGAGTCTACCAGGAGGCCTTGTTCTGAGAAGAACCGGCAAGAAACTCAACAAGTTTTATCCCTTTACAGTTTTCATAGTATTGATTTGGAAAGAGTCATAATTCACATTGTCAAGTCTTTAATAATAAATCATAATAATATAATAAAGTAAAGAGGGATAAGGTAAGGGATAGGGTAATGGGAATAATTAAACAGGTACAGCTAAACAATAAAAAAGCGTGACGATAAAGTGGGAACGCGGCCTTATTTAAATTAGGTTTACACATGACAAAGAAATGAACTCATTTTATTTCCATTTATCCCCTCGTTTGGCGGCTGTCAAAAGAGCTGTCAAGAACAATCTTTAGGCGATGACGTCATCACCCCGCCGGGGGTAGCATGTTGGCTTTTTTGTTTTGTGTAACTTCCTTTATTTATAAACACCACGCATGTGGTATATCTTTAGATTCCTAGATAAACTAACTAAAATCAAAGACTACTTTGAATAAAGAACATTGTATAATGATTAATTTACAAGCATTTGAAACCAGGCATAAGGGTATTTCCGACTTTAATATGTCCTATATTAATTAAATAACAGCCAGTACATCACAAACTACACTTTAAATTTGACAAATTAACTACATACATAGAATCTGATAAATATAGCGCATTGACAAACTAAATTTTATTAACTATTGTTTGATTTGACATAAACGGCATTAAAACCGAGTTGCAAACTCGACGTCGGGCAGTGGTCATATTATGACACGTTACATTTTGAATTTTATTTAAATGGAGTTATTTTTTATTGAGGCAAAGGTAACTTAAACTTCCATCCTAATTGTAAAGTCACACGGTACAAACAACAATCGTAGAGTTGAGACATAAAAAATTATCGAAATAAATGGTTTTTATATGTATGACAGCGTGCCATATAATGGCACCGCCCGATTAGCGCATGACAATTTATACCTTTGTAGGGCAGCCGCCGTATCAGGGGTCAACTTAAGGTCAGGGAATGCCACCGTATCACCCTCATATCACCCTTTTTTTCCTATGGAAAGAGGCGATACTGTTACATAACTGCTACGCAACGTAATCGTCTCGTATCTGTTTCGTAACCAACGAACGTAATCGTATCACCTCCTCCTCCTCTTCTCGTAATCGTACGAACTTTATAAAGTATGCGAACAGGCATCAAAATACTTACAAAATAATTATATTAATTGAATTTTGCTTAAAGGCGATTATGTTCGGAGCGTTTAAATAAATAAGGGATCAAGTCTGTTTACACTAGTAAGTAAATTGAATAAAATAAAAAAAATAAAAAAGCGTTTATTTAAATTAGTTAAATCACGAAGGCTCGAGTTTATTGGAAAATAATTAAAGACTTCTTGAGACTGATAGAAAGACACTTCTCTAACAGCCAGTTTCAATCAGCTAGTACGTTCGAAATTGGAAACTTATGAAGATAGTTAGAGCCTCCAGAATTCAGGATCTCGTGGCGATCCTTCTGAATACGCTACGATAATTATATGTGAAGTAAGAATGGGACTTAAGACTCGACGATTTCCCAACACTGCAAGTGACGTAAATTCACAGCCGAGGTAATTTCGCGAAACTAATGCTGGGGACTCGTTACGGCGAGTTATTATGATAAATCAATGGCGTTATATACGCAAATGTCTTTGTTTAATCTATACGCTGCTGACGGACAATTAAATTGATGCATCTAGTGGAAATCTGATCTGGTAATAGATGTCCTTTGTTCGATATCGGCAGTGGCTCGGGTAATGATATCATTACTGATGGACATTGTTCCAAGGAGCTGCCATAGTTTATACATACACGTTTGCGGTGGTGTGACAGCTTGTGTTCTGTCAATAAAGATTTCCCTGACAAAAATACTTATCAAAGTTTAATAGTATTTTCATTGACGTTTAGTGACTATTTTGAGACACTGCGGGGCACATACTGCCAGATGCTAACCATCTCCAATTATGAAAATGTTGTCTGAAGATCTACTCAACCTTTTTTGGGATTAATAACGTCATAGTACAAACTGGATCCCAGAGCTGGTCTCTTACCGAAAAAAATAATAACCAATTAAAAGTTAGTCAAAATTCTATGTAGCGGAGTGTACTGGGAGTAAAACTAAATTAAAATAGAACTAGGACAGAATTAAACTAGAACATGTCGAAAATAAAACAAAGTTTAGAGGCATCCAGAAAATGATAAGAACAATTAAATAAAAACATGGTCATCTCCTTAAATGGAAATGGGCAGGCTATATATGGGAATTATTCAATCAAAATAGACAAATGCCATTACGGAATGGTATCTCAAAAACTAGAAGAGATGCAGAGGCCGACTCCGACAGAATGTTAGATGGGAGCATGATTTCAAACGGACCGCAGGAGTACTTGGACTAGAAGTACTAAGGATAGGAAGGTGTGGAAAGCATTTTATAATGGAGTATTATTTTTAAGATTGTTACTTTTAACAGTAATAAAGGCTTTATTAACATTATTTTTATTTTATGTTTATTTATTGACACAAACTTTTTGGTTTACAGAGTACTCCAAAGCGTCAGTAAGTACAATTAAACAGTACACTTAAACTATTACTTGGGAACTATCCCTCCACTAAGATATTAATTATTTAAAAGTGCAAAAAAACTGCGATAAGTTCAAATATCTAACAAACAAAAATCTAATAAATAGGATGATGTCGTGAAGACTACTTTTTAACATCAAATCCAGATCTTATTTCTGTTGACAATAAAGGTATGAAAGCTTTAAGCACTCTTTATGCTAATGTTTTACACTACTCTCTAGCAATTTAATTTTACATCATTATTTTATGTGAAACAATAACACATTTAAGCAACATAATCTAAAACAATAAAGTTGTTTGATTTGTTTATATAGTCCATAGATAGAATGTGACGTCACGAGCGTTATAATGCCCGTGCAGAGTGGCTATTTTCAACATTTTTTTAGAACCGGAATTATTTTTGCGTTAACAAACGAGCAGATATTTTACAACTTATAAGAAATACACTGAAAAAGTGGACTGTTCATGGCGGGAATCGAGCATCTTGCGGAAGATGCTGGCCTTAGTTGGTTTGGTTACTGTAGGGTTATTTATTGGTTTTGGCACCCCTTTCTTGTGGCGACAGGGTGGTAACTTGTCACTAATTAGGGGGTACTCTATGGCCCATACTGCCTGATGTGGCTTTGTGTGTAACCTAAT
This sequence comes from Elophila nymphaeata, assembly GCA_955850985.1. NCBI lineage: Eukaryota > Metazoa > Arthropoda > Insecta > Lepidoptera > Crambidae > Elophila > Elophila nymphaeata. The sequence continues at coordinate 21,886,396 of OY039066.1, read as the reverse complement.
CTGATCGATCCCTTTTGAGACTGTGAGCGGTATTATGTATGTATGTACCTATGTAGTAACCTATAAATGTGTGATTAAATTTTATTATTTATCTTTATATTTATGATAACATCGATACATGCAAAGAGTGACATGAGTAAAAATGGAAATTAGTGCGATTAAATTACCTTTAAAATTTCTAGCCGAGTTACGCCGACCGTACTCACTGGACTGGAGCTTAGCCACGGTAATGTTATTTATAAAGTATTGTGACTCGACCCTGTCCTTGAAATAACTGCCTACGGCCGAGCTGGGCGTAAACACGCGATTGGGCTGGGCCCGCCTACAGTATTTAATTTTATCTACATAATTGAGTTTCTTTCAGGAAATCACATAATTATTATCAACAAACAAAATACTTTTTTTTTAAAACTCCGCACAAAAACATCTCCCTCTTTTAAAGCTATTTTATAATTTTCCATCTATCAATTTCAGTCAACAACCCGTCTCTTTTCCTTATAATAACCTGCCAGTATACCTAAAGCTAAAAGATGCGATCACTACAATACCTACCTACTATTTATTACTGTCCTAAATTATTTCAAATTCATATTTCATCTAATTCAATAAAATAGTAAGTCGATAGCCTTGTAACACCGTTTTTTTTGCAACCCAAAACTTGTTTTAATTCTACTCAAGTGAAGTATTATTTTTTTCTGGTAACACCCTTGATAGTTTCTGTCCGAATCATGTATAGTGGCAATGCAATTTATCTATTTCACATCATTTGACAATTAATATAAATTTAATATTCCCAAATTCAGTATCTTAGTTTTGAAATTAATAATCTAATAAAAGTAAAAAAGTTAAATACTTAGTTATATTTCAATTAAAATAAAAGATTTTTGTTCCAAATAAATAAATCTATTTTAAAATTGTCACTGATGCATGAATCGGAACGTTTTTCACGGCTTTTGTGTTTCGTCATGACAGATTGTCATCGAATGATTTTTGCTACGTAATTCGTGCCGGCTTAGGCGTCCATTTGCTTTGGGAGTATTTGACTGCATGGTCACCCATCCTCAAGTGCCATGTTGGAGATACTCTGTAAGTAATTTCTACGTCGCCGTTAGGTGATTGTTTGAATTCATCATTACAACAAACATCTAGTGAGCATTCCTATTGTGTTTCAGCCCTAGGATGACGAGTTTTCCAGGGCGCTACCAGGCGCGTCCCCTGGGTTGCGGATAGGGGACTGCCCCCCAGATATGGGGGGTACCGGTTTCGACCGGCGTGGACAGCACTGGACGGTGTGGCTACTCTGCCCAAATGGGCGGGGGTCAGACCAACCCGTATCCCCACATTGAGTGGGGCCGGGGGTCCGGCACAACATGTTGGACTACGAGGAAGACAACCTCTATAAAAAATTACCCTGGTGGGGCCCCTTTAGGGGCCAGTGGCCGCTTTTGGGCGGCGTAGGTTGGTGGGCCTGCAAGGCCCGCGCATCGCTTCGCGGTCAAAAGTGGGGCGTTTCTCGCCTGCTGTTTGGTTGTGTTCTCTCCTATGTCTCTTCGTATGAAGAAACCCAAGGAGAGTACTCTATCTGCCTATGCAGAGTACTGTGGTCGGCGGCCAACTTCGAGTGGCGTAAGATCTCAAAGTTTGCTTTAGGGCGCGGCGGTGGGGAAAGTGTGACCTACCGTCGGGCAACCCGTTACTCCGCACTGAGCGGGGCCGGGGATCCGGCGCACGGAGCGCTGGACCGAGTGGAAGAAAACCACAATAAAAATTACCCCAACCCCAAGGTGGTGGTGACGCGCCGACGGGGTGCATGGCTGGAGGGTGTCCGGTCACGAGCGACCAAGTCAGGGAATCATCCCTTTAAAATGACCAATATGGAACTCGATTTAAAAAACAAAGTTCCCCAAGGGGTAGAAATCCCTCCCGCAGGACCGCGCAAGGCGGCTACGGGCAGCCGTTCGTTTTTGGGGTCGGCAAAATTGAGTTCCACCTCGTCACTCAGTGACGCTACATGCGAACCCGTTGAGAGCGGGCGCCAGGCGGTATCCGGGCCGTCTGGTGTTAAATCTGTTACCGAGGTGTGTGAGGGTTCAGACCGTGTGCGACGTACTCGTAGCGTCAGGATGCAGACGTCAGCGCGATCACGCAGTTGTTCAGCATCGTCTGTAAATAGTGCAGATGGTTCTGGTGTTGTCCAGGTAGACAATAAAGTCTTGGGAAATGACGCCGAATCGCTCGTCGGACGGAAGCGAGGCAGTAAATTTTTTAATGAAACCTCTCAGGACGTGGCGGAGATGTCGGCTTCGGAGTTGCCCGAGGTTCTGATGCCAGCCCCGAAGGTGCCAAGGTCTCGTGGCGGCAGGGGCTCGAGCCACAGTGTACCATTTTTGAGGGCTCACAAAGAGCTCAAAGAGCTAGAACAAGAGTCGGACTCCGAGCCAACTTTGATAGAGGCTGAGTCCGAGTGTAGCCACAGAAAAGGTAGAGGTAACAGGAGCCCCGAGACTGTAGAAGCAATATGCCGAAGGGCGGAGGAGAAGGCAGGCACCGTTCTTGAGATAACACAGAAGGCAAAGAATCTCAAAGGAGCCAAAGATATATATCTTGCGGTTGACTCGCTCCTGGAAGCTGTTCGGACGTTGGCCTCACGGCGGACGAATGAAGAGGTGAAGAGACTCCAAGCTGACAACAAACGCCTGCAAAGTCAGTGCGCAGCCAGACAGGAGGAGACAGCAGCTTTGCGCCGAGCCTTTTCTGAGGGTAGAACCTTGCGTCAGGAGGCTCCAGCGGTGGAAGTTGACGAAAGCGCTCCAGTCGGCGAGCAGGTGAGGGAGACGGCTTATCGTGGCGACGTTTTGTCCAGGGGAGAATTCGTGGAGGCAATGGAGGCGATGCAGCGCCAGATATTCTCCCACATCGGTGGCGTGATAGCGGCAAGGTTAGAGGGTTTGGAGGTGGATGGGAGACTTTTACCTGCGCAACCCCGTCGCTTACCGCTTGCGGCTGACAAGAGGTGCGCTGATAAAACGATAGAAAGGAAAAGAGGAGGCAACACAACTCTTGCTTCTCCAGCTAATCTCCCAAGACAAGCGAGAGAGAAGAAGGCTGCAGCTCTCAAGGCCACTACGCGTGTTGTGGAGCAGATTCCGGGTCAATTGTCCCAGGCACAACCATTGGTGACCACGGTGCCATCAAAGACTCCGGTAGAGCAGAAGTGGACCACGGCGGAGTCTAGAAAAAAGAGGCGTAAGAGGCGCGGGAAGAAAGAGTCTCCTGCTCCCGAGCAGTCTCAATCTGACCGCCCAAAGGCCAGACACGAGGATGCGGCCCAGGTCAAACCAAAGCGTGACCAGCCCGCTCGGGCAAAGAAGCAGAAGACTGCGTCTTCCAAGAAACTAACGCCTCCTAAAACGGCTGCGGTGGTCGTGACTCTTGACCCCACGGCTATTGAAAGAGGCGCCACTTACGGGCAAATACTCGGGCAGGCACGCCAAACCATCAACTTGTCGGAGATGGATATAGGCAAGATGACATGCCGCCAGACAGCTGCAGGAGCTCGGATTATAGAGATCCCCGGCGCCCAAGCCGCAGAAAAAGCGGATCTGCTGGCCACCAAACTGCAAGAGGCCCTTACCGGCGTGGCAAAAGTTGTGCGGCCTACGAAGTGTGTAGACCTCAGAGTATCTGGGTTGGACGACTCGATATCCAAAATGGAGTTGATGGCTGCCATTGCCAAAAAGGGCGGGTGCAACGCTGATCAAATTAAGATCGGCGAAAGGAATGGTTTCTGTCCCAATGAGAAGGACAGCACCCTCCTCTACTGAAGGCTCGCTTGCTCCCGTCGAGATAGAGGAGGCTGCAATGGACACTTAATGAACCTAGGGCATTGCAGCTTCCTTCAGGGGAATCTAAACCACGCCGCCAGGGCCCAAGATCTGCTGGTACAAGCCCTGGCAGAATGGTCTATCGACCTCGCTGTCATCGCGGAGCCATATATGGTTCCAAACCAACCCAATTGGGCCGGCGACTCTAATGGCTCCGTCGCTGTCGTAGTGCGGTCTGCCCCGGGGTTCATCCCCCCCGTCCTCCAGAACAGGGGCCCCGGCTACGTTGTCGTATCGTGGGGCGGGCTCTCCGTTGTGGGCGCATACTTTTCACCCAACAGGCCGCTGGTGGACTACGAAAACTTTCTTGCTGTCTTAGGGGCCGCCGTTAGGAGAAACTCCCCCACCGAGGTCCTCTTGCTGGGCGATCTAAATGCCAAGTCAGTACTTTGGGGCAACCCAGCCACAGACGCCCGTGGTCGAGCTACAGAGTCCTGGGCAATTGCGTGCGGTCTGTCCCTCCTCAACAGAGGGACCGTTCATACCTGTGTGCGGTATAACGGCGGTTCGGTGGTCGACGTTTCGTTTGCCACCCCCGCCCTCGCACGCAGAATAGTGAACTGGCGGGTTATTACAGAGGTGGAGAATCTTTCGGATCACCGATATATCCGGTTCGAAACACCCACCCCTAGTCCTCGGGTCTCTCGACCTTCAGACGGTGGCCGTAGTCCCCGCTGGGCTTTGAGCCGACTAGACAAGGAGTTGGCAGAGGAAGCGGCTATTGTCCAGGTCTGGTGCTCCCGCCCTATGGACAGCACAAACGTTGAAGAGGCTGCGGGTCGCTTTCGCAAAGCTATGACGGAGGTGTGCGATGCTTCCATGCCCAGAGCTCGCCCTCCGAAAGACCGCCGTGAAGTTTATTGGTGGTCTAGCGAGATCGCTGATCTACGCGCGACCTGCACCTCCAAAAGACGGGCCTACACCCGTTGTGGCAGGCGTAGGGTGCGCGATGAGGAGGAAGTGGGTCGCCTGTACAATGAGTACAGAGAGGCCAAGAAGGCTCTCCAAACAGCCATCTCCCGTGCGAAGGAAACTGCTAGAGAGGAGATGCTTCAGAGCCTTGATCGGGATCCTTGGGGGCGGCCATTTAAAACAGCGCGCAATCAGCTTAGGGCACGTGGAGCTCCCTTAACGGAGACCATGAGTCCTGAACTCCTGGGCAAGGTTGTGGCAGGACTGTTCCCTCCGGCCACCGATTTCACTCCGCCACGTATGGCCCTGCCAATAAATGAGGCGGCTGGCGAAGAGGATCATCCTCTTCCAATAGAGGACGAGGAGTTTGAAGCAGCCACCGCTCGTCTTAAGGACAAGAGGACTGCGCCGGGACCTGATGGCGTCCCGGCCAAAGTGTTGGCTATGTCCCTCACCCAACTTGGTGACAGGCTTAGGGAATTGTTCAGTGCATGCCTTCGCACCGGTCAATTCCCTAAGCTGTGGAAGGATGGTGCGCTGTGCCTGCTACGCAAAGATGGTAGACCAAGAGACGACCCATCGGCGTATCGTCCGATCGTGTTGCTGGACGAAGTCGGTAAAGTTTTCGAGAGGCTAATTGCCTCCAGACTCGCCCAGCACTTATCCGACGTAGGCCCTGATTTGTCACCAACACAGTACGGGTTCCGGGTAGGGCGGTCCACCATAGACGCCCTGTCTGATCTACGGGGCCTTGTAAACCAGGCCACAGAGCACCGTGAGCTGGTGTTGGCGGTGTCACTCGATATAGCCAATGCCTTCAATACTCTCCCCTTCGAAGCGATATTAGAGGCATTGAGATACCACAGGATCCCACGATACTTGCTTCGAATGGTGGAGAGCTACCTAGAGGGCCGGAACGTTGTGTACTTCGGACAGGGTGGTCAGGCCGGACGCCACAGGGTATCACGCGGTGTCCCGCAGGGATCAGTGTTAGGACCTCTGCTTTGGAACGTGGGATACGACTACGTCCTGCGTTCTGCTCTCCCCTCGTGTGTCAGGCTCTTTTGTTACGCTGACGACACGCTCGTCACCACCAGAGGGAGGGACTTGGAAGAGGTGCTGCGGCTGGCTTCAATGTCGACCACCTTGGTCGTCCAGCGGATACGATCGCTTGGCCTTAAAGTGGCCTTGACGAAGACCGAGGCCCTACTTTTCCATGGGCATCGTCGACGTCCCCCGGCCGGATTGGACGTTGAGGTGGACGGAGTGTCGGTCCCTCTAAAGGCCCACCTCAAGTATTTGGGTCTAGTTATTGACGGGCGCTGGAGGTTCGAGGAGCACTTTCGACGCCTCGAACCCCGTTTGATGAGTGCCGCTGACGCTCTTGGTCGACTTCTCCCCAATGTGGGGGGGCCAAGCACTACGTGTCGCCAGCTGTATGCGAACATCGTGCGCAGCATGGCCCTATACGGGGCCCCAGTTTGGGCCGATGGCCTCGGTCGTCGTGTTGTTGCGTCTCTCCATAGGGCGCAACGCGCCATGGCGATGAGGACCATCAGAGGGTACTGGACAATCTCGCATGCAGCGGCGTGCATCATCGCAGGTACCCCTCCGTGGGAACTGGCTGCTCACGTTCTTACGGCGGCTTACAGAATCCGCACACTCTCAAGGACCAGCGATCGCCGAATGGCGGTCGCCGAGAGGGTCACCACCTTGGAGGAGGCGATGGAGGAAATGTTTTGCTCGTGGTCGCGGGAGCTTGAGAATTTACTCAGCAGGCCGGTCTCCGATACCTTACACAGGACCGTCGAGGCCATGAGTCCCTCCCTTACTAAATGGGCGAAACGTCGGCATGGGTCCCTTTCCTACCACATGGTACAGATTCTAAGCGGTCATGGATCATTTGGCCGCTACTTGCACCGCATTGGGAGAGAGGTGGCCCCCATATGCCACCATTGTGGTGCTGAGCAGGACACCGCCCAGCACACCCTCGAGGTATGCCCCGCGTTCTCCGTACAGCGCAGCGCATTAGTCGCCGCAATCGGAGATGACCTCTCACTCCAGGTAGTAGTTCGCACTATGCTGGAAGATGAGAGATCCTGGGATGCGGTAAGCACCTTCTGCGTCGAGGTCATGATGCAGAAGGAAGCGGCTGAGCGGGCCAGGGAGGATGACCCTCAGGCGGATCCGTGCCGCCGCAGAAGAACTGGACGGAGAAGGCGGCGCTTTGACCACCTTCTTCCTCCTGTCGGTGACCAGCGGGGCGCGGGCTGGGGAAGCCCAAACCTTGCATTGCACAGGTCACCGCCAGTCGTCGATGTCCAGGATGTCACGGGGCATCGTCGGCCTCCCCCACCTTTTGGGGAGGTGAGAGGGGCTCGCCGTAGCCGAGCAAGTACCGACGGGGTCGTGGAAGTTTCCGCAAGGGTTCCCATGGCCCCGTCCGGCAGTGACACATCCGCGGCCGATGCGTTCTCTTCGTCGAATGATGGGGAGGAAGTAGCGGCCGTTGATGTGCATGCGCGCCAAGGTGCATGTGAGGGACATCGTTGGGTTTTAGTGGGTAGGCCCTGGCTCCCTAGGGAGAGCCCCACATAACGCTCACGCCTCCCCAGGCGTGACGTATGCGTAACGCATTTCCCAACGTTAAAAAAAAAAAAAAAAAGGATGACGAGTAAAGACACAAGAATGTCCTAACTGACGCCACGTTTTACACGTGTTCTGTTTTCCATACTGATACGTAAGGAGCAGTGTTCTGGACACCACCTTCTATTCGTGTGTCGTATAGTTTCATCGGTAGTAACCCATTTATTAATTTATTTCAGCATGTTCCTACCTAATATTATTGCAACATAACCTAACTAAGGATGCGTTGACGTGGTCATCACACCTCACGCCCATATGTTGCAAAGAAGACCCATTATGACCTAATGGTATGTAAACTTAAATATGTTTTTATCTTTTAAATTAAGAACGTGGTAGTATTTTGTCATTAGTACCATGATTTTTACTGTGACTTTTTGTTACAGGGTTTTTTTTTTTACCTACAATTTACCTACTAATTTAGTAGTCTCCACTCGGCATGTGCTCATGACCGAGGCGGCCTTATTTTCCTGACCCTGGGTAGCCGAATGGAACCTGCTCCTTCGCTAGTTACTCAGCGTTAGTCGACCTATTTCTACTGTGGAATCTAGGAGGCCATCGTTCTTCTGTTCTAACGTATGCTAGTCTCTGGATTGCCCTAGTTAGTATCCCATATCCTTAAGGTACGAAGCTTTACTTACTTAAACATTCTTTTTAAATTCTAAAACCAACGAAAGTCATGCCAAGTTACCTTCAAAATATGTAAATCTAGTTAACCTCTTCGCTTGTATGTATTATTCACACTAAGATAAGTCTAAAATACTAATTGATAGTGTATGTGTTTCTTCATTTTAATATATTCCTTTTTTTTACAAACGATTTGGTGTTTCATTAAGTGCTGGCATCTGTTTGTTTTGAGGTAGGATCGGTGTTTGCGACACGGTGACTGGAAAGGCGCCCATTGCAACATAAATTTATTCAGTTGCCGTGTAGTGACTCTTCACCGATCCACCCTCTGGGCCCTCGACACCCAAACACACACCCTTCCTCGTCTCATGCCACCGACTGACGGGTTGTGTCATACCTAATCACCATACCCCCTAGGTAATGTGAAGATTCTGTCGGACTACCTCAGGCCGTCAGGATTTTCACGTTACAGCCTAGTCTAGGATTATGTAGGATTATGTAGTTTTAATTTAACGCGAGCGTAGGTAGATTACTCGTTTGCCTCTTTTTTCAACCTATCCACTTCATCATCATCATCATCATTTCAGCCGAGAGACACCCACTGTTGGACATAGGCCTCCCCCAAGGATCTCCAAACCGGTCGGTCCTGCGCTGCCCGCATCCAGCGGCTTCCCGCGACCTTAACTACCTACCAACGCTGCGTTTCCCGGTACGTCCAACGGCCGTCAGTCCTCCTCGCAATGTGCCCTGCCTACTGCTACTTGAGGTTCGCAATTCTTTGGCCTATGTCGGTGACCTTGGTTCTCCTGCGGATCTCATCATTTCTGATATGATCGGGAGGCTGGAAGTCGTCAAACCTGCGCGCGAGACGATTCGTTATAACTCTTGAAAACAGCTTGTAAACATGACTCAGCAGCGTGATGGGTCTATAGTTCTTCAATTGGGCCCTGTCGCCCTTTTTGAAGAAGAGTCTCACCACGCCGCCATGCCATGCCTCCGGCGTTTTGCCCTCGAGTATAACGGAGTTGAATAGTCTCTGAAGAGCTTTCAGGACCGGTCGTCCACCTGCTTTCAGAAGCTCCGCTGTAACTCCGTCATCACCCGGTGCCTTGTTGTTCTTAAGCTGTTTAAGAGCTACACTAATCTCGTACAGGCTGACGTCCGGGATATCTTTGGTATAGTGTCGGGTCTATCCACTTAAATATTTTATTATAAGATACTTGATGGAAAAAGCGAAATATCTACATATAAAAAACATATTACGTAGTAGATAGGTGTAAAAAAACATTATTATAGTCTTACTTTTCGGATAGTCAAGGTAATTTAAAAAATCTCATCTCTGGGTGCGTTAATGAAGAGTCCAGGCAAAGAAAAACAGCACAATATCGTCTCATGTTGCTCTTTGCCCTATTAAATTATGTTGCTACTTAATTCAATTAAATATTCACCACAAAATAAATCGCACGTTTAGGCACTGCTTAAAAAACAATCACACCGTTCGTGCGTCGCTGCGGCGCATTCGCGACTAGATGCCCACCGGGTGCCCACCGAACTCGAGGCGCGTAGGTATGGCTCGCTTTCCGACCGTTTGTATGAAGATAGAATATAATATGCACATGATGTTTCTTCTGCTACCGTCACACACCACACTTACTGTGTCCCTATTCTGTAAATGATCGACGCGTCCGTATTCTGATGATGTCTGGGTAATTTTTATCACTGGATTCCATTTCGCTGATAAAACAAAGTAGAGAAGACTTGCGTATTGTGGAATACAATGCAGTGATTAGTACCTGCTTCGATAAGAAGCAGGTACTAATCACTGGATTGAATTCCAGTCACTTTTGGTATAATCCGGCTGAAACTTCAGGCATTTAAAAGGTAATTTGATCGCTTTAATTTCCGTTTTTACTCATGTTAATGACACCAACTTGCAACGCGAAAGTTTAAAAATTATGATGCAAAGAGTACATACTTGTACAAAATACTACAATCAAATGTTGGCAAGTAAATAAATATGATAATAAATTTAAACTCAAAAATAGATAGAGTAGTACAGGCGTATGATATACATTTTTACATCTTCTGCTACATATACCGAGCAGACCCTACCATGTTGCCTTGAAAAACTGTACAACGTTTCCTTGTGACATTAAAAAGGTGTACGCTACCCACTCTGGTGGTTAACAAGCCGAAAAATTAACGGGATCGTAACGAAATGGCGCCATAAATGTTTCAACCCCTTAGAGATCCGCAGGGAAAACCATAACCATTATATAGGGAGCCATACGAGATAAAAGTAATACTCTAAAAGCCGAGGAAAAACAAGTAAAATAAACGGGCTAAGTGTTAGAAATTTATTAAATAAATGTAATAGTAATGTAAAGTCAACCTTCGGTGGTAATCTCACTCGTTAAATAAACTATTAGTTTGAATAACTGTTTACCCGATTGCAAGGAAAGGGGTGCGAATTTCTTACATAATTTTTCAATTACTATCGTTGGAGGTCCGAAAATATTTCTCATATCATAAAACCATAATGATCATTCTTTATAACAAATCATTCTTCATAACTTCATAAAACATAATCATTGAAATTCATAATTATCATTAATCATACATTTTTGGGCGAGTCTAGTGTTTTATGCACCTACCTACATGGCTGGGTGATGGGTAGGTTAGGGTTATTTTTTTTATGACCAGGCGAAGTGCACTGTTTTTGTAAGCAACAAGGTAGTAACAGTATTAATAAAAAAAATATTATCACTAACTGTGATGAGCTCCGTTGGTAGTAATAAAAATTTATGAATAAAAAAAGTATGAAAAATAAAAGTATTTTTATGTTTTATGTTTATGAATAAAAAAAGTATCAAAAATATAATTATGAAGAGTGATTATTATGAACACAAATCGGTAGTAAGACAAAGAATAGGATTTAGAATATTATATGAGCCAATATGGACCGCAAGGAAAGGGTAATGTTTTCGCGTGTATCTTGTATGTTTATTTGTATTATTCGTTATTACCATATCTGTCAAACGGCTTAACGGATTTTGATAAATAAGGTATCGTTAGATTTGTCCTTACAGCCTAAATGTTCTTAGGTAAGTTCTAAAATCTACCACCAATATGCTAAGCTTGCTTTTAATATTTTGCTCTTCCATCTTTTCAGTTGACTAATTGTCTTTAACGCAGACGGGTTTTTAAGTTTGGGAGTTTACTCCTTAAGAATCGATTTGCATATATAAGGGGCCCGGTATGAGAAAAATGTGAGGAGTAAAATCTATCGATGAATGACCTCGAATGACCTCGTTACGTTTTTGGTGCGCATCCTATGTCGCGCAACTTTTTATTTGTCAAAACACGGATGACAGTAGGTGCGCCATCTCACCTGTCTCGGAGTAAACTCCAGTCGTGCGTAGGAGCTGACACACACAATTTTTTTTAATTTTTTTTGTTATAGTGTCCATTTATACTATCGGCCATTCGGCCAAAATTTTCAATTCTTTAGCGGGAAAATTGTTATAGGTGAGAAAAACAAGAAAATACTTAAATATGTGTTTGTTACGCTGTAATTAAGTATTAAAAATAAAAGTAAAATTACTGCCATTGTGTACGTTGATCTTGTTTGGAGCTCGCAGCAAAAAGCGTTTTTTCTTAGTGATCTTACGAAGCAAAAGAGGTCTTTTGATGCTGGAGAGGTGAAAAAGTAATTTACACCATGTTAAAATAAATGTTTATTCATCGGACAACAAAAATCTTTACCTGTACTGTAATTTTATTGCTTCTTGTTATCTTTGTTTTTAATATCCAATTACAAACAAACCTCTTAGTATAGAGGATATCGCTAAAAGTAACATAAGTAATTAATCTCATTGTGCTAACTAACAGAGCGAAATGAAGGTAACGATTTCTCTAGTTAATTATTTAATTAATAGGTCTGGCCGCCGTGTTGCAGCGAACAAAAAGTAAATTATATCTCATCCACCTGTGAAAAAGTAAGCTTTTAACCAAATTATGTTTTCCCTTAAACATTTGAATGAAAAATGAAAGTAAGAAAAAATTTAATTACTTTATAATATTGCTTGAGATGATAATATCCTTAGATTGACTTTTCATAATCAGTTTTTATGAAGAGGCTCTGCGATAAGATGAATATAAAATAGTACAATTTAATTCAGAAAATAATGATAACAGCCCACAATTTTTATTGTCAGACATAATAATTTAGTGATATATTAGGTTTAGGTTTAAAGAATTTTATTCTCATAAAGACATTACATTGTCACTTACATGAGAACTTAAGTAATTAACAGATTGTAAACTGTTCGTGGTCACAAACGCATAATAAATTGTTTGTGTTTTAAATTAATCCTTAAAAATAATTGTAATATTTATAAAATCGTGAAGTTACTGTTCCGTGTAGCTGTTGCCACATCTATAAATTTATAAATTTTGCATACCAACAAAATTTTGCATACAAATTGCATATTACTTAAAAACAAGAAATAAAAATTAAAGTTTAGGTTAAGCTACAGAAAACTTCTCAATAAATACATTTTTAATTCTAGTATAATTTTTTTTAAGTTTAATGAAGTACCTAAGTATAGAAATAAAAAGTAATAAATATAAAATTAAATTAAACCGCAACTTCACGCTTAAACCCAAATATTGTAGACTCGTTTAACGCATTTTACGTATTTGTTTCTTTAAAGTTATTGAGTTGTAACGATATACTCTGTAAGTTTCTTCTTAAAAACGTTAAACGAGTCTTCACTTTTTATATGTGTGGGTATTTTGTTATAAAGTTGTGCTCCTTCAAACGTTATCATAGTGTTTCCGTATTTTGTGCGCGGCTTGGGTAGAACAAGAAAACTAGCGCGGCGAGTGCTGCGTGTAGTGACAGATTTTTGTTTGGTGAACGTTAGGTTAGTATGGATGTTCTTATTAAGAATTTTACGAATTAAAATACAAGTGTTATATCGGTATAGACTTTTGATATTCATTATGTATGTTTCATTGTATATTTTCTTTGTGGGTGTCAGATAATGGTAATTAAAAAGCAATTTTACAATTTTATTTTGTAGAATCTGGAGTTCAGATATTTTTGTTTTTGATGCACTTCCCCAGATTTCAATTAGATATGTAAGGTGCGGTTTTACTAAGGCATTGTATAGTGTGTACCGTAATTTATGTGGTAAGCATCGTACGACATTGCGTAACGAACCATACAGTGATAATAATTTCTTTTTTATGTGGTTAATGTGAACTTTCCATGACAGATTGGTGTCGATGTATAGACCGAGGTATTTTTCATGGGTTTTTTGCAGTAAAGTTATATTATTAATTGTCAAGGGTGCATGTAATGGTATTGGTTTGTTTTTAGCATTAAATATTGTGAAACAAGTTTTTGAAATGTTAATTGTTAAAAGATTGTGCTGAAACCAATTATATAGAACATTTAAATCTTGCTGAGCTTCTGAGATTAGGTTGTGAATTGACGAACCAAAATAAAATAAGCAAGTGTCATCTGCATAGAGAGTAATATGTCCCTTTAGACCTAATTCCTGTATGTTATTTACATAAATTAAAAACAATAAAGATCCCAAAACTGAGCCTTGAGGGACGCCGCAGGTTATTGGCAGTGCAGTACTTTGGTTGTTACCGATTTTAACTATTTGTGACCTTCGGGTAAAATAAGATTTAAGCATTTCAAAAGCTTTACCACTGATACCAATAGCTTTCAGTTTTTCTAAAAGTAATTGATGGCTAACGGTGTCAAACGCTTTTTTAAGATCTATAAATACTCCGAGGACTACATTCCTTTCATCTATATTTTGTTTTATTTTAGTAACGAGATCTATAGTAGCTGTAAGTGTATTACTTTGGGGTCTAAAACCATATTGTCTACGAGATATGAAATTAATTGAGTCTAAATAACTTTGTAGCCGGGCATACAAAAGTTTTTCAAGTATTTTTGACAATATTGGTAGTATCGAAATTGGCCGGTAGTTCCCTGGATCTTTTGTTGACCCAGATTTATAGATGGGTGTGACTTTAGCAATTTTAAGTGTATCTGGGAATGTGCCATCTAAGAATAATTTATTAATACATGTTACCAATGGTTTTGATATTAAGCTTTTGATACATTTTTTTTGATACATCATTATATGATCTCAATTCAATTATACAAACTAATAATCAGCTAATAATTATGATTAGAAGTAATTTTTTTAATTAATTGAACTACGGGTCTATGAATTAAGCACGGTTGTTGTTCCAAGTACAAAAGCAGTTGGACCAAGACTTTTAGTGAACGCTCAGTTGGATGAAGGATGCACTCTCATATTCATTTTTACTTTCTCGTATACGTAGTATAGAGGAAGTCTTGTAATCGTCAAAAGAGATTTTGACGGATTTACACGTTTTGGACCTTCCTGAGCCCAAAAATATTTTTTTTGGAATAATTATGTCTGTGTGTGTGTCTGTGTATCTGTATGTCTGTGAGTTAGCACGATAACTCGAGTATGCTTTAACTTATTGCAACCAAATTTAGTTAGCACGATAACTCGAGTATGCTTTAACTTATTGCAACCAAATTTAGTTAGCACGATAACTCGAGTATGCTTTAACTTATTGCAACCAAATTTAGTTAGCACGATAACTCGAGTATGCTTTAACTTATTGCAACCAAATTTAACATTCATGTATGATATCAAAATATAAAGTTTCTATCAACTTTTGAGACGTCGAACACGAAAGTTAAGCAGCCAAGTGGGAGGTTGGTACTCGGATGGGTGACCAAAATTTAACATGCATGTATGACATCAAAATATAAGGTTTCTATGAAGTTTTGAGTTGTTTCCGGTATACGAGAAAGTCAAGTCCACCCCAGATAGAGGAGAGGGAGAGGGATTCAGACCATTCCCGATTTTTGATAAGTATAGACATGCATGACATGTTTTTGGGCCATAGGACACTGAAGGTTAGCTTCTAAGTAATCTCCACCTTGCGACTACATTTTGTTTCGAAAGTTATTAGAGCATATTGCTAGTTCAGTATAGTGTTTGAGCATGATGCCATCTCATCCGGCTCGGAAAACAACCTAATCGGTAGAGGCACCCGGATACTCCTCGACTAGAAATCCTTTCTAGGAATGTTCACATAACAGACTAAAGCACACATCAAGGTCCTTGCCTTCTTTAAGCCCCGGTGACCCGGTATAGGCCAACTGCGGCCAACAGTAATAGCATAGTCTATATAAGTTATTGCAGTCTGCCAACACGTCTAAACATGACAATTGTGAGAGGGACGTGGACCGAGAGTGGCTCGTGGCTCCACCAAACTGCCATATACACTCGTTTTGTAGACGCTGGTCCACTGTATATCTACTGCACGGTTTCTAGGCAAAAGCCGCATTTTCCTCAACTTTGAAGACGTCGAAATACTGTTTGTTTTTACGCTGTGGTTTATTTGAGCCTTTATATTCTGAATTGGTTGGAGTTGTTGGTGGAATGTTAGAGTATGTCTCTCAATTCAGCGTGCCTCCTCCAGCGGTTTCCACTGCGTTCTATCACGAGCCACTCTTCTCCAGTTAGGGCCACTGTGAATTTTAGCTCGTCCTCCCATGCACTCCTGCACGCTTTCTAGACAAAAGCCGCATTTTCCTCAACTTCAAAGTAATAGTCAATAAAACAGTGTACTGCTGTAATAGTCAGTAAAAAAAACAATGATCTTCATTGTTCATCTACCTATAGCTAAGTCAATTATACTGCAGGGACTCCCTTTTTATGAACCAGAATTTCCATGAGACGTGAATGAAATGATAAAACGTCGCATTAGGCGGATCACCTGCACCGTTACGCGTTATGACGCATAAATTTGAAATTCAATCTTGGCGGTTTCAGCAGATGTTTGGTCTATCTTGAGTTGAGAGTGCTGCTTCAGTCATTCAATGAGGTGTCCTTTTACGGGAGAACACTAATGAAGAATATTTTTTATCAATTTTATTTTCACATATTTTTTTTGTTGTTGTCAGTTTTTTTATCCCAGTAATATAAGTACTTACACGGTGAAGAGATTATTATTAGTATGCGGTATCCGTCTGTAATTATTTGTACATTTTATTTTTAATTGGCTCATTATATTTATAACTTATAAGCATGTAATGAATGATACAAAATAATGTTTTTGGATCAATAAATAAAATAAGATACATATTTATAACTCATATGTGTAACAAATGGTAAATCGAAATCTTCCTTAAATTCTGCAATCCTATCAATTTTAAGGTTACCTAGAAGATATATACTAGAAAAATGCACTGAAAAAAATCGACTTGTCTCAGGCGGGACTCGAACCCGCATCTTCCACAATCCGGGCGGACGCGTTGACCATTACGCCACCGAGACACTGCTTTTCGCTGTCGAAATTTGTCAGTGCTTGGTGCTTATGTTTTTTGCGGTAAACAAAAATGTTTACCAAGCACTGACAAATTTCGACAGCGAAAAGCAGTGTCTCGGTGGCGTAATGGTCAACGCGTCCGCCCGGATTGTGGAAGATGCGGGTTCGAGTCCCGCCTGAGACAAGTCGATTTTTTTCAGTGCATTTTTCTAGTATTATATTTACGCGTTTGTAAACGCAAAAATAAAATTATTCCATAGAAGATATATCTTTTAGATAAGGTCTGCATATAATTTAATAGGAATATATTTATCATGCGCTTATAACTTTAATCAAAACATATTACAAAGTCCAAGACATTGTATTGCTTTAAAATTTCTCTGGAACTTCATAACAATAGTGGGAATGCAAATTTTCTGACAAACGTGTGTTGTAATATATCTCCCACATTATATTTATAAACAGCTCCTTGGCGACTATTTAGTTTTAGAGATACGCGGGCACAAAACAACCGCATTTGCATACAGCCGACCAGCTGTATGATATATCTAACCAGTACAATGTACGAGGTAAAGAAAATTATATAGCAAATGTATGTATATTCGTACGCCCGTATATTTATAAGAATCTGATAGCAGCGAGTATGCCGGTGTTTTATTTGAACCGGGAAACAATATTAACGGGGAAAAAGTGCTTCATTAAATCAATGGAGATATATCCGGTACAGGTATGAATCATAGAAGAGCGATTACTCGTGGGGAATGTAATTAACTGGTGTTTTTGTTACGAGATTATTATCACACGCACGTGTGATTCATATAAAGTAAGAATAATGAAAACTATTAGATGGATTTAATCAATTGCAATTTTTATCTTTTTTTAATGTGAAGTGCAGACAGAGACAGCAGACAAGCATATGACCACCAGGTAGGTGGTAAATGGTCACCGTAGCCTATAGCTGCTGCCAGTCCCCTTCCCTACTCCGTGGAGCTCTGCCGACCTTACTCACCTACAGAAACACAACACCATAAAAATGTTACTTGACTGTGGTCTTCTGTAAGTGGAGGTACGACCCTGGGCTGCTCCAGAGTTAAGGGGCAAGTCTGCTGTGTCCTACCTAAACTAAAAGCGAATCTTGTGCACTATTTAGTTAGTAGTTTACAAGATTATTTAATTAGTATAATAATTCTATTAGTTTAAATTTAAAACTGTATTCTTTTAAACGTTATTATACTACTAAACCCAAGGACCGTTGGTGTCAGGTACGTACTACATACGGAGTGACCAATGACGACAGAACGCCATAACGCAATAAGGTCTATTACTAATAGGTACTTGTTTAAGAGTGCAAGACAAGGAATACATGATAATATTAATAATAAATCATTTATTTCCAGAGAAATAAAATTTTACAATGTGTACAAATTAGCTAATAAAGCTCTTACAATAGGCTATGCCTGTCCTATGTAGAGCATTCATGGTTGGTTTCTCCTGCGCTATGCAAAACTTCATAAAATCTTGCAGTGCTAATGTTAAGAATAAATCTTAACTAATTTTGAGGGAGCCTTTGATAAGACCATGCATGAATCTATTCACAAGGCTGCAATATGTCATGATATTGATCCAACACTTTGTAAGTGGATCAATAACATGCTGAAAGGGAGAATAATAACATCGTCACTGATGGGAGACAATGCGTGCATCAAAACCGCAATGGGTTGTCCCCAAGGTGGTGTACTGTCCCCACTACTGTGGTGCCTTGTCATTGATTCTCTATTAAAAGATTTAAACAATGGACCACTATATACAGTTGGCTATGCAGATGACATAGTGGTTATGATAAGAGGGAAATTCATGAGCACAGTAACTGCGCTTATGCAACAGGCCCTTAAAAGGGTGGAACAATGGTGCAATAACCACCACCTCTCTATCAACCCAAAAAAGGCAGTAGTAATACCATTCACCAGGAAGAGGAAAGTAGAACTGACCAAGTCACTTACACTCTATGGAACGCAACTGCCATGGTCCACAGAAGTAAAGTATCTAGGAATAACACTGGATAAGGAACTAAAGTGGAAAACTCATGTAGACAACACAATAAAGAAATGCCAAAGGGTATTCGGATTGTGTCGGACTACGTACGGCAAAACATGGGGGCTAAAGCCCAAAGTAATGCACTGGCTATACACTATGTTAATAAGACCGATAGTTACATATGGTAGCATAGCATGGTGGCCCAGAACCAAGTTATCAACCTGTCAAAGTGACTTGGCAAAACTTCAAAGAATGGCGTGCTTGGCCATCACTGGAGCATTCCGGACCACACCAACGGCAGCCATAGAAAATATCCTTGGATTAACACCGCTGCACATAGTCATCGAATCCCAAGCAAGAGACACTCTCCATAGGCTACAGGTATGTGGAACATGGAAGGACTCGCAGCTGAGGACACGACACACCAAATTTGAAAAGGATCTAAACCTAGATATCGTCACAGCAATGACAAGTGATGTAAACCAACCATCGTTTGTATCTAGGAGATCATTCAGCATCCATGTACCCACGCGGGAGGAATGGAAGCGAGGACTCAAAACCCCTAAGGAAAACAGTCTTATATGGTACACTGACGGATCAAAAATGGAGTCAGGTACAGGGGCAGGCATTTACGGCAATGGGTACGAGTACCATCAAAGCATGGGCAAATATGCAACAGTCTTTCAAGCTGAGACGTATGCAATAATTGCCTGTGCTCAAAAGAACATAGAAATGGGCACCAAAGGAATGACCATTTACATTCTTAGTGACAGCCAAGCGGCACTTAAAGCCTTAACTACCCACAAAATCAACTCAAAACTAGTTTTGAATGCGATACACACACTAAACAGATTAGGCAAGCACAACCTGGTCAGACTAGTGTGGGTACCGGGACATGTAGGGATTGAAGGTAATGAAAATGCTGACAGACTAGCAAGGAAAGGATCGGCTCAAGACCTCAATGGGCCCGAGCCTTTTGTAGGATTATCTAGGAGTACCATAAAAATGGCACTGAAGGAGTATTGTCAAAAGAGGCACCTCAGGGAATGGTTGTCTACTCCCCGACTGACACACTCAAAGAAATTTTTAGGATTCTCACACACGGGCTACCTTAAAAGAATAGGAGGAATCAGCAGGACCCAAATCCGCTGCCTCACAGGTGCTCTCACTGGCCACTTTGCCACTAGAAGACACCTGTGCACAATAGGCAAAACTGAAGACCCCATTTGTAGAATGTGTGGCGAGGAGGAAGAAAGCATGGAGCACATACTATGTGACTGTCATGCACTAGCCAATAGGCGACTAAGGATCCTGGGTCTAGGTTACCCTAAACCAGAGGACATTATAGACCTTATTCCCGCCAACATCATAAAACTCATACAAGGTGTTTTCGATGTTGGCGGGGATGGGTGATAAGGAAAGGGGAAGCACAAAAGATCCCATAGGGTCGAAGTGCTCTGAGACAGCCTCAGCCCCTTACATAAGAATAAGAATAAGAATAAGAATAACTAATTTTATAAATGCGTAAGTGAGTTTGCTTGTTACGCTTTCACGCCTAAACCACTGAACCGCTTTTGATGACATTTAGTATGAAGATAATTTGAGCTCTGGGAACAACATGGATACTTTTTGGTGCGATAAACGACATAGTTTTTCCCGAACTGACTAAGTTTGTAAAACATAAAAGAAAGTCATGGCTAATAATTCCAACTACTAATTTAGTTTTATGATCGGATGCCCAACAGCTTGCATAAATTAACTATGTTATACCCTATCGTCTGTCTCTTTCACTATTCCCTAACACCGAGTTTTACTAATGAGCACTGGTAATTGTGAGCTTCGAGGCACAGATCATA
Organism: Elophila nymphaeata; assembly: GCA_955850985.1. NCBI lineage: Eukaryota > Metazoa > Arthropoda > Insecta > Lepidoptera > Crambidae > Elophila > Elophila nymphaeata. The sequence continues at coordinate 21,866,037 of OY039066.1, read as the reverse complement.
AATCATGTCGGCCTGCGACCGTAGACAAAGCCATTCGTGAAATTTACTACATTTTGTCAGTGCGAAGCGGAAAGCCTGCATTTGGGAGTGTGGTAAAAGCTATTTTGTATTTCCAAATCAGAAACGAGAAGACTAAGTATTGTTGTTTACAAAACTTAATGAATATAATAAGCATTTAGAATGGTGCCACGCTACACCGCTAAAAGTAGATGAACAAAATTAAAACTGCTAAAGGTTAAGAACCAAAGTTATATTCAATATATTGCTTATTTTACAGCTGGCAAGGACTATGTTGTTTAACATAGTATTTATTATGAATTCTTAAGATATTGTATTTTTAGGGGTAAAAGAACACAAACTGGCGGGAACACCAAAAGGGGATATAATTATTTATTTTTCTGGATTAATGGTGCCTGCCTGTCATTAAGGTGTATGTAATGTTCATTAATAAATTTTCATTTAATATTTTTGCAAATACGGGATTTTTCAGGCAATTAGTAATTTTTATTTCAATTTGGAAAATCAGTTAAGTTTCTAAATTAAGATTTAGGGTAGTATTATAAAATGCGTCTTAAGAATTACCGCCGTATATACCGTCGTACATACGTCTCTATCAGTTTGTACTTGATAGGAAGTGACAAACGATTCTCAAGACATGATCGATTTCTGAGTGGCATGTAAAACGGGCCTTAGAGAAAATATTTTGTACAATGTTTGGTTACCGTTGTTGAAATACTTAACCCGGCGTCATTGTGGCCGGGTGTCTAATACCAGACGGTATTTTTACATAGTTCATAATTTAATGTAATCGTGCTGGTATCAATTTTGTTTATAAGGTTTGTTTGGTCTTATGAATATTTCTTTTAATTTATGTCCCAACAAATTGATCGTAGCAGAAAAATATTTATTTAAATTATGATGATTATAAGTACATTTTATAACAAATAAGTGCCTAATTCTCACAAACTATGTATATAACTGTAATTATAGAAAACCAATATTAACACAAAATAGATTTTGTGTAAGTAATGTACATAGGTATAATATACCCGCCCACAACGGCCATGTTCTGTTTGGTCGCCACAATGACGCCGGGTTAAGCGTATCTTCCCTTCTTGTTTATATTGATGACGTCAGATAGGCGAAAGGATATCGTAAAATTGCTGATCCCTATGCAAATGTGCTTAAGGAGCATGGAAGAAATATAAATTATATTCTGGCAAAACTTTGGATCACGCCAGGATAAGAATATCAAATATGTGAGTAGCAATAGAACTAGTATTCATATCAGTGTCTGCTTACAAAGGACATTGGAAATAGATTTGTTTAAATTGTGAACAAGCGAATATTGCGCCACGTGTTAATCAATTACCGCAGCCTATAGACGATTGCAACATAAAATGTGTTCTCGCATGCCGCCGCGCTTCGTATTGCCGAAAAGTCTAAAGTCGCTATTACAAATACCTGTTATATTGACTCGACTTCGCTTGTTTATAAAAAAAATACCAGAACCTACTACTAATAAGCGATCTCCATTATTTAAACTGATATTGTTAGAATTCAAATTCGTAGCAGCCTGAACTGGAGTAGTACCTCCATCTTACAGGAGTCCACAGTCAAATAACACTACATTTTGTGGTATTGTGTTTCTGTTGGTGGGTAAGGTTGCAAGAGATCCACGGTAGGAAAAGAGATTGTGGTTGAGAAAAGAGAGAAATCTATACACTACGGTGGCTGCTTGCCACCAGGCAGGCCGTATTCTGCCAACCACTTGACATGAAAAAAAAAATATGTAAAACGGTGGAAACTCTCACTGCAAAAGCGCTCGCGTTTGTATGACACGAAACTTAAGTATTGATCTACTTGTGATGCTAACTGTACACACTTTCCATTTTGTTTACCAAACGCAATCGATTGGACTAAATTTGCCAATCAAAAATGTAAATGATTTCAAAGCCCAAATGCTAATGTAACTAAATATAGAACACGTTATTTCCCGGCATATATTATGTCTATTCAGCTGAATGATATTACACTTATAAGACAGGCGACAGCTTGGTAACTTATTTCTATTTGAGTAGACTCCATTGGTCATACTATCAGATGCAGCTTTAAATAATAAATAATATATTTCTACGCCAATTATCTAGCCAAAATTAAGTATCATTAAGAACTTGTGTTTATGGATACTAGATAACGGACAGTTCTTTTTTTAAATACATACATAATAATATTGAGATATTTTTATAAATAAACATAAATGAATATATAAACAACCATGACTCGTCAACAAATATTCGTGTTCGTCACACAAACATTTGCCGCTACCAGGACCCGAACCCGAACCGCTTGATGTGTAGGCAGCTATACTGACCACTCCACCATCATCATCAACAGCTCATATAATGTCCCCACCGAGGGGCTCGAGCCTACCCCACATTAGGGGCGATTAGGCCTTAGTCAACCACGCTGGCCAAGTGCGGGTTGGTCGACTTCACACACAACCAAGAATTTCTTCATAGGTGTGTGCAGGTTTCCTCGCGATGTTTTCCTTCATCGTTAAAGCGTCGATTAAACGTAGATATTAATTCAAAATTTGAAAACACATTAGTATGTGGCGGGGATTGAATCAGTGCCTCCCGGGTGGGAGACGATGCTCTTACGCGCTACGCCACCGACGCTTCAAGTCACATGTTACGTCAGTTATCGGGAAAGGTAAAAGCTATACCTGTACTGCAGAGATTCTTAATAGCTGGTCTGGTTGCTGGTATTTGCCTTTTGAATTACTGAAGGATTGTTACTTTTTTTGGTTAGGTCTCCTGTATTTACTTAGTAGTAGACCCATATGTAGGGTCGTCTGGGTAGATACCACCGCCGTTCTTATTTCTGCCATGAAGCAATTCGCAGTGTGAAAGTGGCATTTGGCATGGAAGGCATTTATCATGTTAGTCCCCAGGATGACAACGCAATATACCCTTAATATTGCAAGCGTCTATAGGCGACGGTAACCACTGAACACCAGGAAGGCCCCACGCTTGTTTGCCATCTCTTAATATAAAAAAATTTGTAGGCGACAGTTTGTCAACTAAAAATACGTCTATTATATATCGCTTTATGTGTAACCAAAGTTACCTAAAGATGTGATCGACGTTTATTTGGGTAACATCTGTATGTTTATTAAGATAAATAAAACTATTATTTATATTTACCTACGCATTTATGAATGCTTACCACTTTCATTGCAAAAGTTTTTTATAACGTACCACATAAGTACAAACAAAAATACAGTCGCCTAATGGTAATAGGTGGATAGAGCACTCGGAACACAGGGGTATTACACGTACGATGCCAACGTTGGAGGAACGTTTTCACTCCTTAGTTGAAGATGTAGTTTTTTGGATAACGTCGACAGTCAGAGAATTAGGAAACCGAAATGTTCGAATTCGATTGTTTTAACTGATGGTAGTTTGTTACTTATCACACCAAAAGTAACTACTCCAAACTACTTTTGCCGCGATAGCCAAAAAGCACACAGGTTACTACTTTGTCGATCTAAGTACAAAAAAAAATATATATTTTTATCAACCTTATTCCTATGTAGGTACCTATATTTTATTCTATTTTAATTAAATATTAATTTAAGATGATTAAAAACTATTCCAATTCCTAAATATGTTTGATATAATATGAATAAACGTATAATTTATCTATCATACTGTATTACATCATCGCATTCAATAAACATCAAACATTTCTCAAGTGTGAAAAGCAAATTTCATATCAGCGTATCAGCGACATGTCACGCGTCGACAGTTACGATACTCGTAGATACCCCAACTCTATTGATGTGTATAGTTGATACTTTTCATAATACAATATATATACAATCAGTTAGCGTTTCATTAACACAATAAAGAAGTAAGCTGTTTAAAATATGGACGCAAATCTGTGATCAATCGTTATTTATATGCGTATGTGTCAGTGCCGGGTGTTAAAATAAAAGTATAACATAAAATTTTAAATAATCTGTTAATTTAATTGCCTTGCCTTATTTACAAAATAATCAATCAAATATATTCTCATTTGTTTTATTTTACGAAATATTATGTCCCTCTTGAAATATTACTGAATTTACCTTCTCCAAACAGCGTGGAACAAATAAAACATCCTATTGGAAAATAAAATCCAACAGATGTTCAAATAATTGTTAATATCCAACTACGCTGGCAATAACTCTTCACTGATTACACGATAGTCCTTTAAAACACTCATACAAAAAGTTGTTTACGAAATAAGCGTTTATTCCGAGCAGGCAAGCAGAAATGCATAATCATATCAAGTTTTTCGATAAAATTTTCACGGACCGATTTCCAGAGATTCATTTAAGAATTCCCGTTCTATCTTTTCTTCGCGATACAATAAAGTTGATAAACGCACCGCCCCGATGAATTTATGCGTGTTTCGGGCTTAAAGCGGAACCCTGAAAACAAGTTATACATACTAAGTAATGTTCCGAAGTAGCTTTTTATTGCATGAGCCTTACGAGAAGTTTTGTTATCATGAATTTGATATTCGCCTTTCGCTCACATTTACATGCTTTGAGCGGGAAAAGATACCTACTATTCACTTCCGAAGTTAATTTAGAACCTGTCTTTTTTGTAAATAATAAAACTGAATTTTAATACTAATTTTCTTTGACGTGATTTAAAATGATTGAAAATTTCACAATTTTTACGTTTCACCTTTGTATATTCGGTTATACATTTACGTATAACAGGATTAAATGTATCCTTTGTCCACTCTGAAAGTCTATTCTAAACATTGTTGAAAGAATTTTCAAATTCGCTTAAGCAGTTTTTGAGTTTTTTTGTTACAAACAAATCTTTCCTCAATATAATATTACTAGCTGACCCGGCAAACGTTATTTTGCCTTACAAAAATGATTAAATTACTAAAATGGCTATAAAAAATAGGGGTTGGTGATAAAAATGTAAAAATTTAGGGTTGTATGCATTTTTTAATGCCACATAATAAAATAATAAAAACATAAAATTTCGTCCAAAACATAAAAAAAATTAAGGGTGAACAACCCTTATCACTTAGGGGTATGGAAAATAGATAGTAGCTGATCCGCAGACCTACTGAATACGCGTACAAAGTTTCATGAAAATCGGTCAAGCCGTTTTGGAGGAGTACGGTATATTCGGTTATACATTTACGTATAACAGGATTAAATGTATCCTTTGTCCACTCTGAAAGTCTATTCTAAACATTGTTGAAAGAATTTTCAAATTCGCTTAAGCAGTTTTTGAGTTTTTTTGTTACAAACAAATCTTTCCTCAATATAATATTACTAGCTGACCCGGCAAACGTTATTTTGCCTTACAACAATGATTAAATTACTAAAATGGCTAGAAAAATAGGGGTTGCTGATAAAAAAGTAAAAATTTAGGGTTGTATGTATTTTTTAATGCCACATAATAAAATAATAAAAACAAAAAATTTCGTCCAAAACATAAAAAAAAATTAAGGGTGAAAAACCCTTATCACTTAGGGGTATGGAAAATAGATAGTAGCCGATTAACAGACCTACTGAATACGCATACAAAGTTTCGTGAAAATCGGTCAAGCCGTTTCGGAGGAGTACGGTAACTAACATTGTGACATGGAAATTTTATATATAAGAAGTATAGAAGTATAGATTCAACAGAAAACGAAAGAATAGAAAAAGAAAACTGCCATTATAAGTTCTGACGGGATTCTCTCGTTTTCGATTAAATTTGGTATAAATTTTCAATAATAATAAATCTTTCCTTCTTCAGGCAGTAAATTTTATGAACCATCTCCTGTTATTTGCATCTACACACACACACACACACACACACACACACACACACACACACACTCACACACACACACACACACACACACAAATAACTACGCCTCCCCTATTTGTTTGTTTTTTCATCATTAAGGTGTGAAAACGTCTGTAACTCTAACTATTTACTAAATTGATCACCAATTTACTAAGTGATCACATCACATTTTTAAACCCCGACGCAAAAAGAGAGGTGTTTTAAGTTTGGCGTCTCTCTGTATCTTTGTCTGTCTGGCATCGTTGCTCCTAAACGAATGGACCGATTTTGATGCGGTTTTCCTTTTAGAAAGCTGACATGATCGATATAAATTTATGTCGGGGGTTACATAAATTTTAATTTTTATAAGAGTCGTTTATAATCGCTTTTTTGGCCTGCATCTCACTTGGTGTCAAGGATGATATTCAAAAACATGGTGGTTATCTAGCTAGGCAGCACAAACCAGTTGCACTATAATAACATAAAAAACTAATAGACCATGAAGGAAGAGCAACTTTAGTTGAACAAACTATCAATTTAATTGAAGTAACAATAATTTTTTTAACATTTTACGTCAAAGGTTGCCAGTTGCAGGAACGAAACGGCCCAGTTTACTGTTGCCGCAATTCTAAATAAACTATTCAAATCCATTGTCAACAGTCACTATGGATCTATAAGACTGGACTGTAGGGGAGATAGTGAAATTACTCGACGTGTTATGATTGCCAATTGAGAAAACCAGTAACTTGATATAATTATGTACAAATTTGACAGTTTCAATCTCCTCTGACAATTTTAATCTCCCGAGTTCTTGTTGTAAAAACATGTGCTGAGAGACTCCATTTTTAACTTCAATCAACCGTACAATTTTTGTTACTTTAGTCACATTTTCAGTTGCTATGTTTGCACAGATTCTTTGAATTATATGCATTGCGAGTTGCCCGTTGCCCCTATACGGAGTCTAAAGTTGATTTGTCTGCATACCGCCTAAAACAACTATCTAGAAGTCCGGATGCGTAATGCAAATCAAAATCGAAATCGTTGTTATTACGATCCCGTGATATTTACTGCAGGTATTTTCAGTGGCCCATTTCAAATTTAAATTTCAGAATACTTTATACGATCTGCAAATTCAATCAGTAGAATTCGATACTTTCTGACATTCAATCCATCTTTCAAGAAATTGTTGGAAATGTTAATTCGATCCAGGGCTCGATCTTGTTTACTGGCCTCGATATTATTTTCTTCACTATTTACTATTCTGTTCTGCTCTTGAAAATACCTAGTTCATTGTTAAGTTTTTTAATGATTTCGCTGTTATTTCAAACGCAGTTTGCTCTCTGTAAGCAAAATTTTCCTAGTAAGACTTCAAAGCGACCATTGGAAGCGAACTATCCTCTTTCCTATCCCAAAGTTAGTACAGCGTTTGCGATGGTATCTTTGAAAAAGAATTTTCTTCCGCTATACTTATGATATTTTCTCTCAATTTTAGCTTCCGATACTTGCGATACTTTTTAGTGTAGTTGCGGTTTTCTATTTTGTTGAATAACAATTGCCTTCGCATTGCTTGCTCTTTACAATCTAATTCAGTTAATAAAGTAATGGCTACATCGACTTTCAAAAATTGCAATGAAATATGTATATTGAGAAATATAAAGAATGAGCTAATTCGAAAACATGTTAAATTTATATATATATATATATACATACTAGTATAATAACCAAGACTATAGAATATGTAGGATCGTCTGGGTAGGTGCCTTTCTTCTTTCTGCCGTGAAGCAGTTCGCTGTGTTTCGGATTGAAGGGAAAGGTAGCTAGTGTAATTACTGCGCATGGAAGGCATATCATCTTAGTCCACAGGATCGCAACGCACTTGCAGTATTATGTGATTTACCCTTAACATTGCAAGTGTCTATAGGCGACGGTAACCACTTAACACCAGGTGGGCCGAAAGCTTGTTTGTCATCTCGTAGTATAAAAAAAATCTTCTATCATGCTGTGTGTACACGTTTTTGGGTTACATTCTAGTGTGAAAATGATTTAGTATGAAGCGTTGTTGCTTTTTGTAATCTGTTGTGTATATCATAGTAAATACATAAATAGATATCCACACACATCAGGGCCGTGCCCGGGATGCGGCCGGGTCGGATCGACGCTCGGGTTCTGAAGTTCCGTCGCCGACCTGGACGTCCGTATCCATGTTTGCATGAGTTCACATAAAAAGTATGCAATGATATTTTTGATAAACATTGACAGAACACTCCCATCCACGTCTCGGACGTATGTGAATCGAGCTTTAAGGCTTCACCTTTTGTATCACGTTGAGCATTGAGTCAGGTGGTATAGAACATTTTGCTATTTGATTAGACTCTATACGCGCCCGTAGTATGTTTAGGTCTGAAATAAGTCTGCTACATTCTACTACAATATAACAAAAGTACATTTTTTGCAGTCTCTTTTGTAAAGAGAACAATCATGGTATTATTTTTATGTTAAGAAACACGCAAATACTATTTAACTTCGAAAAAATACACTAAATAAAAATATATTTTTCCTAAGTTCAATAGTATTTGCGTATTTGTCAACGCAAAAATATTTCTATAATTATTTAAGGTAGTTTCATCTTAAATGGACGTTAAATATTTTTCATAATATTTCATTCGGATCTTAGAAGCGCAAATTTCGAAGATATATTGCGAGAATGCTACTATAAAAACAGTAAGTACAAAGCACTGATAAATCTCGACGGCGAAAGAAAGCAGTGTATGCACTTGTGTAGCAGTGGGTAGCGTGGTGGTTGACGCAGCTACCTGGACTGGCGAGGATGCTAGGTTCGTTCCCGCCCTGGACAAGTCTATTTTTTTTGTGTATTTTTTGTAAGAGAACAAATAATTTAACTATTCTTCAAAACAATTGGTAGTTGATTTGAATTCGAGATCAAGGCAAAATACTTCCCGTTACTATGTTTATTCAGTCGTAAGTTATGCTTATTCCTACAGTCATTGCATCTGGAGCGCAACTAGGATATTAATGATTCAACTAGAAGTGAATTTCGACTGAAATTGAAGCTAACTCTAGCCCCGGGGGACTTGCTGCACTGACTGTGTAAGTAAATCCACAAACTGCTCGACAAGTCAGCTCTGTGTTGGAGTACAGTTGAAGATATCATCTGGTTTGTATAGTAAACTTGCTAAATTCAAATTTACCTAATTAAAGTAATTTTACATAAAATGTGAATCAGAAACATTCACACCTTGACTTCTAGATTAGATGTTTAACTGTGATAGCTGTCTTGGTTATCGCCTTTAAATGGTACACTGAAAGCAGTTTGTTTTTATAACATAACTACTTATGATTAATTATAAGTCCACTTGAACTTGTGAAGACTATTTCCTAATCAATACTATGAAAAACACAAAGTGGAGGAAAAAAGGAGTGAAGGACCAAACTTACTGAGTTTCTCGTCCGTTTTTCTTACAACAAGGCCTCCTGGTAGATTTATGAAAGAATACCTTAGGGTAGGAACATGCCGAAGCTGCTCGCGGTCGCGGTCGATATCTCGATACCTCGATGTCGATACTCGCTGTTTCTACATGGATGGCGGTGCCAACATGCCGATTCGGTCGCACCTGACAGCTCAGTTGCTCAGTGTTGTATTTGTTGCGTTGTAAGCGCACAAGTCGTACTAGATGAATAACGAATTTTGACTAACGATCCAGTTAAAGTCGCGGGAACACGCTAGATGCAAGCAACGCTGAAACGATCGGTTTGGAAATCTTTAGAGGAGGACTATGTCTATGCCTAACAATGGGCGTCTCTCGGCTGAAATTGTGATGGTGATGAGTTTAATATGAATAAATATGCCACGGGTAAGGTCTCCCGTGCTCCCTCGATCCTAAGAAATAGGGAGTTAAATGAGACACTAGAGATCCGTGCAGAACAATTTAATAAATGGTGGTAGTGGGTACGACGAACGGTTCTATAATGCCCAATAGCGTGTACTCCCCTGGTGGTAGCCGGAGATGGTCTCGGTGAGGGTCGCTCGGTGGGAAGAGTTAGGGCGGCTTGTACTGCTGCTCACTGTAAGTCCAGCCCTGGGCGGAAGTGAAGCAGAGGAGGCGACAGCGGCTACCTTAGCCTAATCTTGGACCCTGGAACGCGCCATTAGGAAGACGTTAGTAGCTGTCCTCGTTTCTTTGGGAACCACCAACGGCACAAAGGGAAGTAAAGGAAAGTACCATAGCCGTTGTGTTGTGGGTGTTCACAATCAGATACGGAGATTACACAAGATTGAAAATTATAAAATTCAAACAATATATTTTTATAAAATTAATGGAGGTAGAAAATAAATTTTAGTAAAACTGCAGAATCATTAATTTACAAATGCAAGCCACAACATTACAATTGGACGTAGTTATGCAAAAACGTTCCAATCCACAAAGTGGTCAAAATTGAGTTTATATGCCCAAGCTAGGTGTTTTGGGTCGTTCTATCAAGTGCTCAAGACATTGACTCTCTTAAGACAAAAATCTTCGAAATAATAAATAGGTCCAAATGATAAAACGAACCAAACGACCTAAGCATATTTTAATACAGTGCCAATTATCTTGGATCGTACTGTTTTAATTCATTTTATACCCAAAAAAATGAAAAGAATGGCTCAATCGTCTTGGAACATTTTGAAAAAAACTGTCCTTTACCCAAAAAAATCAAAATAATGACTCAATCATCTTGGAACATTTTGAAAAAAAAACTGTCATTTAAATTATCAATTTCTTTAAAACGTTCCATGTAATTTGTAATGTTTAAGATAGGCCATAGTGGCAAAAATAAAAGATTCAAATCGCATATAGTTGTGGGAATATAAATTTATCTATTCCTGTAGTTCTAAACGACGTAATATTTGACATTAATGCAATATATTATTTAATTTAGTAGGTAACAAAATGCTTAGGCATCTTGAAATAAATAATTTATTAGCTAGCTATCCGTTAAGCCAATATTAGAGCCAGTATAAATAAATCTACTTGCAAAATTCGAGGAAATGTCTTTTTGCATAAGAAATTATACTATCTTAGATAATGTAAATGACTAAAGATAGACAATGATAAAAATACCAAAAGCATTCACAAAAATATTATTATCATCATACACATAGTGTGGTCGGGAAACAATATTACACTTTGTTTGGTTTAATGTAACTTCTTTTCAATGTTCGATTCAATTTGAGTCGATTATTGAATAACATACTTATAAAAATGTATAATGTTATGAAGTCTGGAACGTTCTAACAAAAATAATTTAGTAAAATTAATGTCCTTGTGTTAATGTAGTAAATATTCCATTACATTTGGAACGATTAACCAATTAAGATTATACAGCTTACCCTGTGACTCATGACTAGTGGATCATTATTAGGAAAATAAATTTAGTGATTCTTTTTTCTCTTATGTGCTCCAAGTTCCTTTGAACTATTTAATCGGTAAGTAAAATATAAAGATTGAAAAAGCTAACTTATATTCGATTTTTATGAGAACATCTTTTGATGAGGATTTTATGGAAGTCAACATAAAAAGACAACAAAAGGAATGATTTTCAGCAATTGTGGCGTAACGAGAAACCCATTGCTCCAGCTAAATTGGCTGATTTATAATCCTTCTATAAGTTTATCCCAGCTGATTGCCTTAGTTTTTATAAAAAATTGAAAGCGTCTGAAGAAGTTACACTTACGACGCTGATGGATTTTGTGGGGAGATGTATTTCGTCCAGGATGATGAATCTATTGAATTTACGGGAGAAACATCTAGAAAGTCTCTGTTACCTAAACATATCTGGCAGGCAAAAAAAGATCCAAGACTGTCCTTACAAAAGACAGGAAGATTAGTCATATTTTTAAGGCTTGTCATAAGTTTGTATGTAGCGAACATCTGATTTCCTACTGTAATAACTGTAGTGAAAACCCTAAAAGAACAACTGATTATAAGAAAGTTGTTATATTACATAATGTTGGTATTATTTAATTATAAAAGTTCCTTATTAAAGATTAAAATTAGTATATCTTTGATTAAAAAATTAAATTGCATTGATGTTTTTTTAAGTTAAAGAATATGAAAAATTTTTGTTACTAACTTAAACTTCGTTTAGAAAAAAATGAATTAACCTGATTAACTATGACTTACATTGTTTTAATTTCTAACTATTCTATTGGTAAGTATATGAGGTTTAAAAATCCAAAAAAAATATATTAATATGAAATAAACATTTTTTGTTAAATCAGGTAAAATCATTATAGGGTCGTAATGACCCTCCTCAACGATGATGTATGCACCTTTTTTTCGCCACAATGACGCCGGGTTTAATCATATTTTGTTTGACAAATATATTAAATTTTTTTTTGGTACTTACCTACCTAATATTTTTTTATTTTTTAATATACGTTTTTTCAAAATAAATGTGATAATTTCCCAAAATTAACCAACTTTGACATAGTGGATCGTTTCTGCAAATTAAGCTATGAGACATCTTCATACAAAAAACCTTTTTTTAAAAACGTTCCAAGTACAATTTCCTCAAAATTGTATGATTATTATTATTAAATTTTAATGAAATATATGAAATAAAATAATATTTATATAAATAGTTTAAGTTATCCATACTACTCAGCTCAACTCATTACAACAAAAAAGCGTACCGCTAAAACACATAAACGCGTTTTTCTCAGCTTGACCTATGTGTGGGTTGGAACGTTTTTGCATAACTACGTCCAATTATATCAATGAAAAGAATGATCATAAAATGATAGATTGGATGAATAAAATGATTTAAATTGAAACACATTTTACAATGAAATAACATCATTACATTAACCAGCCAAAGCATATGAATTGCACTATGACTACGTTTGCGATAATAAATATTTTGCAACCACTTACCCAATTAGGGGTTAAACACATTAAATAAATAACTTTTGTTGCACACGATTATCAAATTAGTTAATTTGTAATAGGTCGGTCTTATCGGTGCTCAATTTACTTAGCGAACCACGCAAGCGCAAGACTGAATAACCAAATCTCTGTGTGCGATTCCTGACAAGATCGAGACTGCCGGCGCGACGCAGGCGCAATCTATCGAAGATTGCCCGCAACAGTCGTGCGGTCACTATAATGTAGCATATTAACGTTGATATGGAGCGCTAAAACGTGTTGATAAATTTAGAAGGCGAACTCTAATGAAATATTTCAATTAGATGAGCTTCTTTTATATCTTAATTTATGTAATATTTATAAATAGTGTAATTATTCCGATTTAATTTAAAATTATGTATGTAGGTCGGTAAAATATGTACGTGTAACGTTACATTACCCCCCGCTTCACGGAAAGGGTTTTAATTTAATTTAAAACCCGTCTAAATTAGCTCAATTACAATTAACAGTACACACTCATTCGTCATCTAGCATAACATAACCAGGCAAAAATCATCTTAATCAAAAAAGCAACAACAACTACAATATTAACGTTGTAGGCGCATCCTTCAAACGAAAAGTTACCGTTCTGAAATATTGATAACTCCTGATAATCGCAAGATGTTTAAAAAAAAGGGATAAGTAACCTATATCGTACAATATAAATATACCTTTGTTTTTAACTTCCTCCGTTGTTTACTAATTTAATATCTTTTATGTGCCACACTCCTAAATTTTTGCCAGACATATCTTCTAAAACGTACACCAAAGGAGACCGTTTTTCAATAATGCGGCATTTTATATACTTAGGGGCTAGTTTCTTACTAAAATATTTGTCTTTGTCGCTCAACATATATGTTCTTTTGAAAACTATATCGCCGACGTTAAACTCTGTATGTTTCCTACGTAGATTATAATGGGAGATGTTCTTAACATGTGCATGCCATAATGAAGCTTGCACATCATTGAAAACGGAAGCGAGAGATCCTAGGTTTTCAGCATACATATCACGCGGCAAAAACAATACTTCATCACCCAAATCCGTATCAGTATAGTGCGATCCACATAAAACTAACTCCCTGCCATAGACCAGAAAGGATGGCATATAGCCTGTAGCTTCGTTTACAGAGTTATTTATCGCAAACTGTACTTTGGGAATATAAGTGTCCCATGAGCGATGATCATTTTCAACGAAAGTAGATAAACTGGTGACAATAGTCTTATTGTACCGCTCCACTGTATTTATTTGGGGCGTATACCTAGGAGTAAAATAAACATTAGGTATCTTATATTTTTTAAATAAATTATCAGTTACAGAGCTAATAAACTGAGTACCGTTGTCTAGGAAAATGGTCTGTGGAACACCATGAACTAAAAATACCGACTCTTCCAAAATTTTAATCACCATGTCCGAAACTGCACGACGCAAGGGAAAAATAAGACAGTACTTGGAAAAGCAACAAGTTATCACAAGCATGTAGCTGTTCTGTTTGCGAGTGACGGGAAGAGGGCCAATGAAGTCGATGGAAATCATTTGGAATGGCCTTGAGCACTGTTTTGGACGACCCATATGGCCTAACGTGGTGTGATTCTGTGCCTTATAGGACAGACAAGTTGGACAAGAACCCACGAATTTTACCACGTCTTGATGCATTCCAGGCCAGTAATATTTTAATGAAAGCCTTTTATAAGTTTTGAATATCCCAAGATGACCAGCAGTTGGCTCTGAGTGATTCTCTTTTATGATTTCCTCGCGAAACTCTTTGGGAACAATTTCCTTCCAAGCGAATTCGGACGTAAGTTGGGATTTTATTTTGGAAAGTCGATACAAAGAATTATTTTCAATTAAAAAATTTGGAAAATTAACAGGCGTATTAAGACAACCGTTATATATTTTTTTGTACCATGAATCATCTGTATTTAAAATAGAATTAGCAAGTGATATTGCGTTAATAGGAACAGCACGAGAAAGTGCATCAGGTATAACATTATCTACACCCCTACGATGCTTAATAACAAAGTTAAATGCGGACAACCTTACCCCCCATCGTGCTAATCTTCCAGTTGGATTATCCAGAGACATGAACCATTTCAAGGCTGAGTGGTCGGTGTAAACTGTGAAGGTCTGGCCATTCTCAAGATAACAACGCCAATGCTCGACTGCAGTCAGAACAGCTAGAGCTTCTCTTTCAGTAATGCTGTAATTTGTCTCAGCCTTGTTAAGGGATCGACTCATATAGGCGATCGGGTGCTCTTTCCCATTAAGATTTTGCGTCAGCATCGCGCCTACACCATAGTTACTTGCGTCCGTATGTACTTCGAACGGCATGGTATAGTTCGGGCAAGAAAGAACTGGGGCTGAGACCAAACATTCCTTAAGGGAATTAAAAGACTTATCGGCCTCGGGAGTCCATTTGAAGGCTGACGAATTTTTACCACTGGAAGTTAGTCTGTTTAAGGGACCGGCAATAGTACTAAAATTCGGAACAAAACGTCGGTACCAAGTAGCAGTACCAAGAAAGCGTTTTAATTCCTTTTTGTTAGAGGGCGTTGGAAAATTTAAAATTGCCTCCACTTTATCTGGGTCTGTCCGTAGGCCGCAAGCATCAACCAAATAACCGAGGTATTTAAGTTGGCTCCGGAAATAATTGCATTTTTCAAAATTAATTGTTAAATTTGCGTGTCTCAATTTTTCGAGTACGCGCAGTAGAAGAGATACGTGTTCCTGAAAGGAGGAGCTAATAATAATAATATCGTCTAGATAATATCTTATCTTATCTTATCTTATCTTATAAGCGAAAACCTTGAAATCCATATCACCAAATAGTAAATCCACTAAACGCTGCTGTGTAGCAGGAGCATTAGTCAGTCCGAAGGCAGTAGTCTTAAAACGCAATGTTCCACGACCCGGAACGTAAAATGCGGTCTTATCTTTGTCATTAGGAGCTAGTGGAATTTGCCAAAAAGATTTTGACAAATCTACGCTTGACAGGTATTTAGCATCACGAAGGTTGTCTAGTATTTCGGAGATATAAGGTAAATTATAAGCGTCCTTCTTCGTAACGGCATTGAGTTTTCGGCTATCGAGACAAAATCTTGGTTGCCCATTCTTTTTCTTTACGATAAGTACAGGAGAAGACCATGCACTCTCGCATGGTTCCACTACATCAAGTGACAGCATTTCGTCAACTTGTTCTGTCAATATGCGCTGTTTTTCTGGAGACATTCTGTAGTACCTCTGCCTTATAGGCTGAGCATCACCAGTGTCTATGTGATGTGTAATTAAGTGTGTCCTACCTAAGCCCTTCTCTTCAGTAGAGATAGATTTAAATTGAGCTATCACATTATCGGCTATGTGTTTCTGTGAATCAGCTAGACTGTCATAAGACTGAATGAAGGTTTCATCAGTCTTCATTTTTACTTCTGCCAAGGGACTCTCAGAAATAGTGACACTGCCTAAGTATTTAGGGCATATTTGAAAAGTGCGCCAAAAATCTACGCCCAATATCAGAGAGGTATCAACTTCCGGTACAACATAAGCCCTAATGATATGGAACTGACCCTCAAAATTTATGGGCAAATTCATATAACCAATACTACCAAGTGATTGGCCACCTGCAGCTACCATATTGATGTTGTTATCCTGATGCAATGAAAAATCAGTAAGACGAAGATGTGAATTTTTTCCCAAAATAGAAACTGCAGCTCCAGAATCTAACAAGGCAACAGCATCAATATCATTTATTTTAATATTAATATAAGGTCTTGAATCGTTGAAAGGCTTGGTGTTTAGAATTGTAGAAATTTTGTAAATTGAACTAAAATTATTGATAAATGAAAGCCAAGCTTCCCAATCATGCTTATCAAAATTTCTACAATTCTGCTCAACTAGTTTTTTGACTCAGGCTTGTTTTTATGACAGGCTGGACAGTCTGGCGCCTTCACATCTTTCATGCCACACTTAAAACAATATATGTCATGACTTGCTTTACATTGTCTAATGTGATGCAAGTTACTACGACATCTGGGGCAATATGGTTGATTTCGATTTGTGTAAATACTATGAATATTATAATGTTCTTGATTAGTATTTCCTTTAAAATTATAGTTTTTAGAATAATGCCCCTTATTAGAATAGTTACTATTATTATTATTATATGTTATATTTTGTTTATTAAAATTATTATTATTCTTATTTCCACTTTTATTAAATTCCTTATTATTATTATATGCAAATTCAGGTGCAAGAGTATCCAATGTGACTTTGGGTGGCTCCTGAAATTGTGAAAGTCGTGCTTGAACTATCTCAAAGTTACGACATAACGAGCGTAAAGAATCGATTGAAGATATTTGACCAGCCGATGCTAACGTACTGGCATAACAGGGCCTTATGTTATGAAGAATAATCTCCAGCTGATCCTCTTCTGACGGTGGCTTAGATAAACGCGAGAACATCCCATCCATAATGGATAAATAAATTGTGATATTCTCGCGTTCGCCCTGTGTACGAGAACGGATCTCTGATATGAGACGATAATCAAAATCAAATTGATCAAAGTCTTCTTTCAACCTAATTACTAGGTCTGGCCAAGAATCAACAGAGTTCTTAACCGACCGATACCAATGAAGCGCATCGTCTTGAAAAATTTCAGGAGCAAAATTAAGAATTTTAGACGAAGGTATGTTACGAGCCTCAATAAATTCATCAACACGCTGTATGAATGAGCGTACGCAAGTTTTGCCGTTGAATTTTAATTTCATTATATCGGCAGAGCCTCTATCACACGTTACCGAAATCATATTATGTACTTCAGCAGTAGTGGGTGTGTGATCGATAGGAAAATCGCTATGTGCACTAGATGTACTAGGTATAGGCTTTTTAACTTGAAGTGCTGCAAACTTTTGTGCAAAAATCTTATAACCTTTTGTTATGTCATCAAATTCCTTCTTTACGTCGTCACTACACGTTAACCTAGCGATTCGATTATGCAAATGGTTCAGCATATTGTGAGTTCTCATAAGTATAGGAACTGTAGGGTCACTAATTTCAAGATTGGTTTGAATTTTCGTAAGCACCTCTAAGCAACCTCTAAGATCATGTCTTATGTCAAGTGGAGACTCTAAAATGTGCTCGGATGGATATTCTGAAGATAGCTTTACAATTTGTTTACGTAACTCCTCAACAGAAGGCGCAGGAGTTGCTCCTCTAATACGAACTTCGTATTCGAGTTCCGACTTCTGGAGTGACAAATACTTAATAGGCAACATGATTAAAAAAGAAAAAAATTAAAAATAATCGTTAAGTGGTTACACAATATTTAAATTTATCGCTGCACTAATTAAAGCTAAGCGAGGGAAAAATTGCCAATGGAAACAACTCTCCGTTCTGTTACAAAAAAAATTACAGAACGTATATTTTTTTTATAAATAAAGGGAAAAGCATAAATTAAAATATAAGCATGAAATAAAATCAATTCTGTGTTACCAAGGCGTATTAACACTTAAGTATAAAGTATCTTATAAAATAATTATATAATTCTAAATAAAATAAATCGTACTGTGTAAAACGTCCTTTTTAGGAAATTCAATACTGTTTAATATTTTCCTATGTAAATATAACAGTGGTATACAATTGATTGAAATAATAATCTGATTGAAATAATAATCTAATTGAAATAATAACATTTATAATTATGGATACCCAGATTCAAAATAATTAATAAAAATTCTACATCTACCGCACGCCTTAGTATCACAAAATTATGCACAAGCTGAAAAAAAAAATACGTTTCACACAAATAAAAAAAAAACGCCACAAGCACAACTAACTACAACTAAAGAGCAGAATAGAACCAGATATCAAGATATCTACCACGTATATGGGCGCCAATGCCACGGGTAAGGTCTCCCGTGCTCCCTCGATCCTAAGAAATAGGGAGTTAAATGAGACACGAGAGATCCGTGCAGAACAATTTAATAAATGGTGGTAGTGGGTACGACGAACGGTTCTATAATGCCCAATAGCGTGTACTCCCCTGGTGGTAGCCGGAGATGGTCTCGGTGAGGATCGCTCGGTGGGAAGAGTTAGGGCGGCTTGTACTGCTGCTCACTGTAAGTCCAGCCCTGGGCGGAAGTGAAGCAGAGGAGGCGACAGCGGCTACCTTAGCCTAATCTTGGACCCTGGAACGCACCATTAGGAAGACGTTAGTAGCTGTCCTCGTTTCTTTGGGAACCACCAACGGCACAAAGGGAAGTAAAGGAAAGTACCATAACCGTTGTGTCGTGGGTGTTCACAATCAGATACGGAGATTACACAAGATTGAAAATTATAAAATTCAAACAATATATTTTTATAAAATTAATGGAGGTAGAAAATAAATTTTAGTAAAACTGCAGAATCATTAATTTACAAACAAGCCACAACATTACAATTATATCAATGAAAAGAATGATCATAAAATGATAGATTGGATGAATAAAATGATTTAAATTGAAACACACTTTACAATGAAATAACATCATTACATTAACCAGCCAAAGCATATGAATTGCACTATGACTACGTTTGCGATAATAAATATTTTGCAACCACTTACCCAATTAGGGGTTAAACACATTAAATAAATAACTTTTGTTGCACACGATTATCAAATTAGTTAATTTGTAATAGGTCGGTCTTATCGGTGCTCAATTTACTTAGCGAACCACGCAAGCGCAAGACTGAATAACCAAATCTCTGTGTGCGATTCCTGACAAGATCGAGACTGCCGGCGCGACGCAGGCGCAATCTATCGAAGATTGCCCGCAACAGTCGTGCGGTCACTATAATGTAGCATATTAACGTTGATATGGAGCGCTAAAACGTGTTGATAAATTTAGAAGGCGAACTCTAATGAAATATTTCAATTAGATGAGCTTCTTTTATATCTTAATTTATGTAATATTTATAAATAGTGTAATTATTCCGATTTAATTTAAAATTATGTATGTAGGTCGGTAAAATATGTACGTGTAACGTTACAAATAATAAGTTGAGTTCTCCGAAATTTTTATATTAGGTAAGTTATTTTGGTACTTTATTACCTTTCTGGAACCATTCTACTGAATGAGATTCAGCACAATATGTCTGGCTCCATTAACGATAGAGGCTAGTACCGTTCGCGAAATTATGCCTCGAATGCTCTGTATTTCTGTCGTTTATCAAAATTCTAATGCTAAGTGTGGGTAAATTGACCCAAAAGCTTTTAGGGGACTCAAAGGCTTCGCTAACAAAGTGCCTTAGGCATTAGATGTTATAAAATACATATAATTTCGTGCGCTCGTTATCTCGTTGGGCAAACATGAAAGTGACATTTTAGCTGAAGAAGGATAACAAATAACGCTACTTGAGCAAACTCAAGCTTTATGTCCGTTAAATAAAATATAATATATAATGTTGCTGTCTATTTGTATCTCGCTTGCACTTCTTATGTATTCATAACCTATAGATCTTTTTTCTCTCACCCTGCTCTCAATTCACGGTCAGTGCATGTCTTGATATCGACAATACTGCTAAAGGTATTGGCATTAGATTTTTACGACTGTGTGCCTGACACCAATCCTCCTTGGGAACGACTGCTATCTTATGACAGCTGCGGGGACCACCAGCTTGGCAGCTTAAATTGCGTAATCGTTATGAAGGACGTGCGACTGCGGTGCCATTGAACTCCTCATTCATAATTTATAGATAAAGCATATATTATGCTGCCTTTAAAATCTTGAAAACTGTAGGTTTTGAAAATGAAAAAGCTCTTTATTTAGATGGACTTTGCTAAGTACTTTTAAATCGTCAAAAGCCCTAGCACCATTTAGACGAAATAATTTTATTTTGCAGCACTGTCTGGATCTCAGACCAATGAACTGGATCTTATTGACTTTGTGTCAATTTTTATTAAAACTAAATATTTTTAATTATGATACAAAAGGAGTTGGACTGGTTAGTTGCCAGTTTACGAAAAGGACAACACCTATTTCTCCCGTGGGTGCTCACTTAGTGAGTTTCTGAACCTTGCATAGGTTCAGAAACTCACTCAGTTAGCACCATCGCACCAAGAGAACTGTCGCGCAGTGACGAATAAACGAATTTCAACCAGATATCGCAAGGAGGTTTGGTGTCAGGTACGCGGTAGAACACAAAGCTATGATAATACCTGCAGAGTGGTAACATTATTTTTATTGAAGCTACGCTAATTGCTTTTAATTGTGACTGGTAAAAAAGAAAAAGATTGGCTGCTTAATATCAATAGATACGAATATTTTTTTTAGAAATAATTAACGTTATAAATTATGTGTTACGAGTATTATGCAAATAGGTATCTAATTGCATAATTGCTTTTGTACTTGACAAAATTATCTAAATTGATAATTGTGAGAAATAGTTATTTGTCATTAAAATTAGTATTATCCCATCACATGACGTGGTACTTAACTAATCACCTTTAGAAAAGGTTTAGTGTTTATTTGTATTTTGCGACTTGAATGACAGGTGATTAATTTAGCATATTATTGCAACCCTGTATCTGTATAAAAGGAGGCAAAAAGTAAATTGTATATTCATTCTACATTAGAAATTATTCCGTTAAGGTGTAGTGTTCCTTACAGTAGCCACGATGGAGGCTCAGTTACTTCGTTCGGAAAAAGTCGAGCTGAATCCTCACGGAGTCCAAAGTAACGACGGTAAATATATTTTATGTACTCGTATCAATT
Source organism: Elophila nymphaeata (assembly GCA_955850985.1). Lineage (NCBI taxonomy): Eukaryota > Metazoa > Arthropoda > Insecta > Lepidoptera > Crambidae > Elophila > Elophila nymphaeata. The sequence continues at coordinate 21,844,472 of OY039066.1, read as the reverse complement.
TCTATTGTTTTAGTTCATTGATTATCGTTTATTACAGAGAATAACGCACTGTCTTCGGCTCAGGCGTCAAATACCTGTGATCTGAGACATTCTTTGTTTTACATTCTTGGTTTAATAAATGTACTATTCCCGTTTTGTACACAGCATAGTCAAGTCAGTGCAATGTGATAATTCTTCCTTTGCACTGTCTTGATAGTAATGCTTTCCACCTTTGTGATAATACTGGGCCTATATTTACCATGTCATATATTATTGCTATTACTGACCTTAGCTACATTGTTACAGAGAGCGTGACGTCATCCCGACCCGATGTTCTGCCGGCACCCGCACTCGGCTCCACCCCGCGGCGGCAAACGCGCCGGCGGCTCATGATACTCACCAAGTGCCGCAAGATTAACTTCCAATTGCCAGAGGACCAGGACCTGTGATATGTTGTTGAGGTGGGTAAGGGTCAGACATACATGGTACGCGTTTGAACTAGGAAGGGGACGCCTCGTTACTATGAACTTTACTATGAACACCGCTCAGACTTAATGCATATTTCAGCCCTGGAAACAAACTGTTAAATTATTTACAACTTTATGTTAATGTACCAAAGCTCAGAATTAACCAGCGGACTCTAGCGCTTCAACTTAAAAAAAAATAAGAAAGTTTATGTTTGTTAGATTAGTGCTACCTTCTATACATTTGTTCATGTATTCAATTTGCAATTTTTCTTTCTAGGTACAACTGCTGAAAATTTATCGGTGTTCAAGTTAGAACTATTGTATAAAGAACATTGTACATTAAGTGTGAATATTGTACATATTATTACTTTTAAGTTTATTAATTTTAAAATTGTACTATTTATATGCTGTTATTATCTATAGTAAAAATAAATGTTTGTTAATAATTATATCATCTTTTCTTTAATATTCTTATTTCGAATAGTTTTATACATATAAATATAATATATACCATCACCTTATCGAAGTCTGTGCCGTAATTAGCCGAGAATTAATGATGAGATAGCTAGTTAGAGTGATTTTCTAGATTTTTTTATAAACAAAAAAAAACAATATGACTATGACTTTCGTCGACATTAGTGTTTTCAGTAGTGAAGTACCTACTTAATCTTATATTTTTAAAAGTCATAAAAAATAAATTAGAAATCAATATAAGATATTTTGGACAAAAATCATTATAAGATATAAATAAATATCAGTAATTGGTATATGGAAACCTCTACACGGCTTTTTGAAAATAACGTGCAAAGACGAATAAGTTTTCCAGGTGACGATAAAGAACCTACCTTTTTAGCAGATACTAAAAAAGTATTTTTATTACTTTCTAAGGTCTCCCCTAATCAAATATAACATTGAAAATATTATATTTTGGCTTCGAGTTTTTCTACGTGGGCTGATAATCGATACCCTGACCTCTGTAATGTTGAACCATGTAATGAGACTGTGGAGATAAAATTCAGTAAGAACACAATATCCTATAATATGCTAAAGAACCCACCAAGATTCTCGCCTTCTAAAAAAACTTCTTTGACCCTTTAAGGTCAACTGAAACTAAAGCGCAGGACATACAACTCAAGCAGCGTTCGGTGACCCGCGATCTCTTGTGCCGCTCGTCACGTGTTTCGTCCAAAATGGGACTGATACAAGCAGCGCGGTTAGGGCAGACTTCGGAACTTCTACATCGCTTATGTATGTCCCGCGCCTAACAGCAAAGACCAATCATCATTAAACCGAAACCTTTTTTTATACGGAAAAGCTTTTGGCCTTCATCTAACCTGATGGTAAGTGACGATAAGGCCGAGGATGGAATCGAGACTGGCTTTCTCACCAGTAATAATAATAATATTATTTATTTGTATAGAACACAGTTTACAAGATCTTTGAAAATTATGAAAGTACATATGTATACTAGAAATCTTCGAAAAATTCTAAATGCACTAAAAAAAATCGACTTGCCTCAGGCGGGACTCGAACCCGCATCTTCCGCAATCCGCAATATATTTCAGTGTATTTTTCTAGTATTAATATTTACGCGTTTGTAAACGCAAAAACTAAAATTTTTCCATAATGTAAGGTAGTTTCATCTTAACTGGGCGTCAAATATTTGCAAAATATTTCGTTCGGGTCTTAGAAGTTCAAATTTCAAAGATTTGATGAAACAATGTTTACCATAAAAACATGAGCACCAAGCACTGACAAATTTCGACAGCGAAAAGCAGTGTCTGCGATGGCGTAAATGGTCAACGCAGCCGCTTGGATTGCGGAAGATGCGGGTTCGAGTCCTGTCTGAGGCTAATCGATTTTTTTCAGTGCATTTTTCTAGTATTAATATTTACGCGTTTGTAAACGCAAAAATAAAATTATTCCATAGTACATTATGTATTCAACCTGCATGCAGGTGTGCAAATATTTAAGTAGTCAAGACAATAAGGTTGATAGAGTAAGTTCTTATATTGGGCTCTTGTGGGTCTCTAGCTACTTTCCTACGTTTTTTGAAATACTGCATAATTATGATCTTTAACAAAGACACAAGCTTCTCTGATGTAGCTACAGGACGCACTATGCCATCATATGATCGCTGCCAATCAGGACGACACCTTAAGTTTTTTTTTCCATTTATTATCGTTTGAACAAATCAATACATAATTTTATAAGCGATAACATAAAGTGCATTCCTTTTTCTTTTCACTTCTTTTTGTGCGATTAATTTGCCGTACCCATTTAAAAAAAATCTTAGTCCTAAACTTTGACTATAAAATCGTATACTGACTAAATCAATAACCGAACCTTACTTGAACAAATTCCCCATCAGATAAAGTTGGATGCTGATTTCACTAAAGTTTAATGCGGTTTCGAACAGCTTCCGATAACAAGGCCCGAGTAATCTCCTTTAAAAAAACACATAAAACCGAAGCAGTAAATATGTAAATATCGCTCATAAAATAACAGGGAACAAAACGGCTAAAAAGCCGAATTCAGGGCAACGAAAACTCGGCACATGCAACCTTAATACGTCCCCCTAAGAATTTGCTTTTAAGTGTACATCCTTAAGGAGATTGCTGGTAATTCAAACGGCTAAGGGATTTCCATTTTCTTGCTCGTTTACTATTTGGAACTGTTTATTAAAATACAAATAGGCTGAATCAAACTATAGTCCCTAAACCATTAAATTAAGACTGGCTTTTGCTTTGCGACTGTCCGATTTGATGTGCTGTCGATTGTACGTGTTGTTGGTATTAAGATTTCGGCTGGCACTGCAGCCAGTTTGAGATTCGTTCCAATTTTAAAATTCAAAATTGAAAAGAATGTCGATGTTCCATTTGCAAAATTTTAAATTAAGATCTCGTGTTTTCCGTTTTGTACCCGATCTTGGGTGTGATAAGGGTGTGATGCTGTTTCCTTCAAATTGAAATTGGGAATTCTTAAAAAGTATGCTAGCATTAAAAACGGGAATACGAATTGGAATTCACTTAACATTTAATCGGTTAGTCACGACCTAAAGGAAAATTTATTGCCTTGATATCAAGGGCTATCTAAATCACCTTAAATATTGCTAATTACTTGGTATATTGACGCCGTCGTGGTAGAATGGTCTGTATAGCTGCCTACAGATCAAGCGGTCCGGGTTGGAATCCTGGTTGTGGCAAATATTTGTGTGACGAACACGAATATTTGTTTGCGAGTCATGGTTGTTTATATGTATATTTATTTAAGTTTATTTATAACAATATCTAAAATTATTATGTGTATTAAAAAAAAGGCCGTTATACTATAGTATCCGTAACACAAGTTCTTAGTGATACTTACTTCGGTGAAAATATATTAAGTATATTATTATATTATATTTTTCTTCGGAAAATTGTGCTTGGGGTATGTAGGGAATAATAAAAAAGTAATACATAGCAGAGCTTCAGGTAACATTCAGTTACACACAAAGCCACATCTGGCAGTGTGGGACTTACAGTAACCAAAATAGTGACAGGTTGCCAGCCTGATGCCTAATATATTAATAAAAATATTATTACATATAAAAAAACAGTATTTGGCACGCTCAGGTACCTGTATGGCGTCATTCACTTGTTTATTTATTTATTTAATCATTTATTATACACGAGAATTACAAAAATAGGAAAAATTACAAATTATAAATAGTACAAAAGGTGTGGTTTATTTCTAAAAGAAATCGCTTCCAACCCACCTGTGATAGGAGACATGCTGAGAAACGTCGATATCGCGTGTACTTATAAAATAAATAGGTATATTACTAATAAAATACTTACACTAAATATTCGAATATATAATACATATGCAAATACATACTATACACAAATTCAAATATATATATTTATACAAATAAATATAACAATACAGGAACATAAAGATATACGATAAGTATATAAAAAAAAGCTGAAGGAGAACAACATAATTTAAGTTAAGGAGAGATAGTGCTCTTTTACTTTACGCTTATTATTTATTATATTAAAAATTTATTATTTATTTAAAAAATTATAAAATCAAATTTGTCCGAGTGGTTTTTGTGCAGTGGGAGAGGGCCCTCTACATTCAAATAATTATGAAACATTTTAGTAAGTATATTTCATGGGATGTTGAAGATAATATTTTCGATATTGTTAGACATGCGTCATGATGTAATTTGATACGAAAAACAGGAATAAATTCGTCGAGATCTCACATTCTGTGTTGGAAGAGAATACATTCGGATAGCTTAGTTCGAATCTCAGCTCAGCATTTATTATGACAGGGTGTTTCTCTTGTCGTTTCCTATTTAAATTTGGTATTATTCATAAATCATACCGAATTAAATTATGAACAAAAAATTCAAAGAATCTTTCTTTATGTTATTTGGTTGGCAGACAAGCATATGGCCTGCCTGGTGGTACGCAGCCACCGTAGCCTATCATCATCATCATGAACAGCTCATATAATGTCCCCACCGAGGGATTCGAAACTACCACACATTAGGGGCGGTTAGACCTTAGTCAAAACGCTCGCCAAGTGCGGGTTGGTCGACTTCACGCACAACATAAAAATTTCTTCATAGGTGCAGGTTTCCTCACGATATTTTTATTCGTAGATTTAAGGTACGTATTAAAAAGACATTGGTACGTGGCGGGGTTCTAACCAGGTGGGGGACAACGCCCTTACGCACTTCGCCACCGACGCTTTTCCGTAGCTTATAGACTTGTAACACTGACGTGATGCTCACGCTGCCTACCCTAGTCCTCTGCCCTACCCAGCGGAGCTCTGGCAACCTTACTCACCAACAGAACCACATAAGTAGTGTTATTTGGGTGTGATTTTCTATAAGGTGGAGTTACTACCCCAGTTCAGGCTGTTCCAAATTCAAGCGGCTAGTACGCTGTACGCTACCTGGTCTCGACCTTAAGATAATGAATTGATCTACGTTTCCTTCAAGACACAAAAAATCCATAACTTTAGCCAAGCCGACATCAGAAAGTGGATATTAAATTACAATAATTTAAATATGTACACCGCTTTATCCGCAATCTACATACGTATTAGGGTAATTCTAAAGGGTGGCTCACCTTATCATGAATAAATACACACGATCTCCCCGGGGCCACGTTATTGGGAATTCATTTGCCGTCTTCCTGTTCAACCTTTAACATATGTCGTGGGCGCAAAATCGAGCGTATAGGTTGATGGCGACAGGTTAACGACAATGATTTAACCTTCGGCACAATATCGTAGCATTAGTGAGAAAGTGAATGAAGGGTTAGATCGGCCGTAAAAATCTTACACTAACGGCCAGTTGCACCATATTTTACGTTTAACAATTTTGCAAAAAGTAACGTAAAAGTCACCTTGATTCATATGAATGGGTTGTTACATTTTTAAAATATGTTAATTTTTTTTGAAAATTTTAAAAAGTAATACTTGGTGCAACCGGTTGTAAGTCTTATTATTATTATTGCATTGTTTTGTATAAGGCGACTAATGGATCAGCAAAGAGGTTTGTAATGAAATGAAAAAGCTCTTTATTTAAATGGACTTTGATAAGTACTTTTAAATCGCTAAAAGGACGGAATATAAAGTGATCAAACGGTAGGGCCGTTTGATCACTTCATATTCCATCCTCCAATCCGCATTGGGCAAGCGTGGTGGACTATTATCTACACCTCCTTCGATGACAAGGAGAGGCCTTGTGTCCCAGCAGTGGGTCGAATTATAAAGGCTGTTATGATGATGATGACACTCTCACCAATTACCCAGCCAAAATCTTCTTTTCATCTTTTTTTTACTATCCATATTACGGGACGGCATAGGGGTCTAACTCATACAGCCATGTCGTCAGAGGGCCTAGAGATGATCACGCTTGAAAGCGAGTCGATTTCATTTGGTAACCTAAGTGACAAAACGTAGCGAACGCTTAGTCGAGGCGTCGTATCGATAACGCATAAAATTTCTTCTTCTTTTAAGTAAATAAGACACATAAAGGTTAGACGTGTTTTTACAGCAAGAACTCGGTAGAAATTTCGCATACCTTTTGTCTATTTAACGTTAACGAGAGAAGAAATGTCAAAATGACAAAAATACATTTTTTTTCTTAAATTTTCCCTATTACGGGACGGCAAAGGGATCTAGCCCATACAGCCAAGTCTTCAGTTATGTATCTTCTTTCTTGATTTTCACAATGAAATGTGGGTGTCACACATATTAATGCGTCTACGGTGTGCTTGACGAGAAATGCATGGTACAGACCTCATGATGGTGACTGATGATATTTGTATAGTAGGATTTCCAACCTCTATACAATTCTCAACGTCATATACACAAAACCTTTATTTCAATGATTCTTTATAACTGTTCGTCAACACTGGATGCTTAACTTTCACTGCACAAAATCCACTCCGAAGCAATTTTCAACTATCGAAGTAAAGATCTACATCCAGACGCCATGGTTTCCCGCCAAACACTCCACATATATATTTTAAAATCTCCCTATTACGAGATGGCAAGGGAATCTAACTCATACGCCATGTCGTCAGTTTTCTATCTTCTTTTTTTATGTTTGCATTAAAATATGGGTTTTTAAAACCCTAATTTCAATAATTCTTCATAACTTTTCGTCAACACTGACGATTGTACAGTCGAACCAACTGAATTATGACCCACTTGGCCGATCATTCCTTTAGAATCATAAATTTAGTTAGGTTTTCTTCGCTGTCATGCGTGTTGCACTTAGTACGTTTTAAATATGAATAAAAATGCGTCATTACGGGTCAAAGATCTATGCAATTTTAATCTTTCTTATCACTGCACTAAAGTCTCAATTGGAATTTTAAATAAGATGTCGTTCATAATCTAAACTCTTTTCACTACTGAGAAAATGGAATAACTATTATATTTTTAAAAATAAAATTACGTTATGTGTCAGATGTCAAGTAGTAGTCTGAACAAATTTTAAAAAGCCATATTTATTAGACACTGTCAGTGTCTAACAAATTGATAACAGGTTCGTTACTTAGAAATGTACGTTTAAGCGAATTTCATCCTACTTTGTATAGAGTGACTGTAGGAAAATTGATCTTAAGGTGGGTCATGATTCAATTTGGTCGACTGTACATCAAAATAACACCACTTTCACTGCACAAAATCCACTCCGAAGCAATTTTGAATGATCGCGATAGATACAAATTCCCGTAGCCATGATTTTGCGCCAAACACTCCTATTTTTGACACTATAGTGCAGTGATGGTATTTTTAGTTATGGCAAGGATCTAGCTCATAGACGTAAAAACATGTCACGGAATGTTTTATAATTGAAAAAACTTATTTTAAATTTCGAAACGCACAAATTAATATAACATTTATTTAAACCTACAAGGTGATTCTCCGAGTATTTTCGTCTCCGCTTTACCGAAGTCTAATGTGAAGTAAGTATGAAGTTACACGTAAATACAAACCTTTGATGTTAGTGAAGCGTTTCAGAAATATTTGTGTGAGAGCAGTGGTTGCAACTAAATGTAAATACGGCAGACGAGTAGCAAACAGCTTTTTATATAATTATGCAAAAAGGATCTTTATAAGGATCTTTATAAAGTTTATCCTTGTTTGTGGTAGTGGCTCACAGATATTTGTCGTGGTCCTGGCTTTGAACCCCAGGGCCTACAATGTGCTCGGATTGGTTAGAACTTGTTTTGAACCGAGTTCAAAAAAAGGAGGTTCTCAATTCAACTGAAGTTTTTTGTGTGTTACCTCAGAACTGTTTACTGGGTGTACTGATTTTGATAATTCTTTTTACGTTTGGAAGCTAGTGCTTGTCATAGTAGCATAGTTCCATTTAAATTTGAGCGACATCTGAAGAGTAATTTTTGATTTATCCCTAAGTATGCGTATTTAATTGTTTTCGATGATATCTTACTCATTGGTCTAAAAAGACCTCGTGATAATTTACTGAAAATTGCTTTACTTGACTAAATGCAAAACATAATTACTTTTTAATAAAAAAAAAACACCTTCAAAACTAAAAAAGAGAAATAAATATTTTATGTTTTAACAATCTAAATAAGTTTATGAGGTCATGATAAATATAAAAAGGACTTTATTTGAAGTTGTTTACTGTATTATTCTAACTTTTTTCTATGCAATAAAGCTTTATTGTATTCTAACATAGCCACTTAGCAATAATGATAAATAAAATTAGAAAATACACTGAAAAATATCGACCTGCCCTAAGCGGGAATCGAACCCAGCATCTTCCGCAATCCGAACGGCTGCGTCAACCACTACGCTACCAGGACACTATTTTGTAATTAAAAAATATTTACGCATTTGTTTACAATATGTTTTGCTTGCAAAAATAACTGCTGCGTGCAGCCGAGATCGGAGTCACACCTTTAGTGGTACTTTAATAAAAATAACCTAAGCTTGTTTATTACCGTAGAAACAGCAATTTAATCTACGCCGGCGGCTCACAGCCCTACAATTTCGACACCCCAGTACTAATTGGTGTAGCGTTTTTAAATATAATTTCCTTTATAAAATTTCCTCTGTCGATCTTTTATGGACTTGAGTTGTTAATAATTTATCCTTATCGCGAGATGTAATAAAAACTGTTCACGAAATGGTAACAAAGACTTCCACTTAGTAAGATTGTTTCGAAAATACACAATATTATTTTTTGGAACTTCTGCATTAATAATGGATTTCAAAGCTGGATTGAATTCTAGAAATCGAATTTTATTTTGTCTTTATTTCCGCATAACCGTGACCAGTTTACGCCGTATCAAATCACACCGGCAATTTTCGTAGTGATTTGCGTCTTTTTTATGACACTTCAGAGTCCATTTTCACTTTATTATCCTGTCGACGTTCCGACCTCGACGACTTCGCTTGTTTTTCTTCGCTTCGTTCCATTTTCAAAGTTCGGATTCCGAGTGTCCGTGCGATTGTTCTCGCGCCCTATCGGTTTTCGATCACAGCCGTCAGTGCGCCCCGCGGCTTTGGATAGTACGCACGTACCGTACTCACGTTTCGACGAAGAGCTTTGCGGAGCTTCGTACTGTTTACGGGCTTTCACCACGTGTTTGTTCGTGAACAACGATTTATGGTTTATGTAAACTTAGATAACTGTGGATCGTTTCTTTACCCGACTGCAAGTTTTTAAAAGAAAAAACAGCCTTTTAAAATGTTGATTTTAAACAGTTTTCGGTGAAGTAAATGTGAAGTGAAACTTAAGGAAATGTCTTGGAAATGGTTTAGAAGGAATATGCAATTTGCAGCGACTCTCTTGTTGGTACTGTCTGTGACTGAAGTGCCGGGATATGTGGAAACTGAGGAGTTTATTAGTGACTTGGATAAACCAGGTAAGTTATTTCTTTATAAGAAAATTAAGTGTTTTTTATAAACTTTTTCTTTTAAAATATTTGACTGATACATCTTTACACAATTGACTTTAAACGTAGAATTAATTCTATATTTATAAATAAAGTAGATAAAATTTATATACCGCATTTTCAAAGACAGAATCGAATAAATATAATAAATTAAATTATGAAATACATTTCAAATTACTTTCACATTTGGGTATTTGAAATAAGGAAATATTTTCAGTAATTTTTTATGAACTTAATTATGAAATTATACACCATTTTGAAACGTTTAATCTTCATCAGTGCGTAGTTTTTTTCTGAAAAAATTAAGACGGCATCCAGTAACATGATATGAGTTATGATGTAAGCAAGATTAATGCGCATAATAATTAAAACACACATTATTTGTGTGAGAACCAGCTTAATATCCAGCTTAGGCGAAAAACAGCAAAGTTTGTACCCCCGTAATAACTGACGCAAACATTTTAATGCGTACCCACAACGGAGCCATTATGGTGCGAACAAACATACCTGCGTACATTAGAAAAATAATCATGGTACTTTAAGTTCAGCAATTAAACTCAATGAAGTTAGGCACAGTACCAGAAATTATGAAATTTCAACACACAATTCAACACAATAAGGTGTATTTTGAGTCACGCTCGCTACAAATATGTATAAACAGTGGATGCATATGAAGTCCCAGACGAACTCTGTCCTTTTAGTTGGCAGACAAGCATATGGCCTGCCTGTAAATAGTCACCGTAGCCCGTAGACACTTGCAACATTGACGTGACACTCGCGAGCTGCGACTCTAGTTCCCTTCCACACTCGTAGAAAAAGGGTGCGAACACCCGGTCTACATACGACGCGCTATACCCGGTACAGACATGTACCGGGGCGCTTCTCCCCGCCTCCGCCACGACCCAATGTGCCCGAGCCGAGGTCCGAGCCTTTAGAGGCACCCTCGGGCATGTCGCTCCCTACTGACACGGACGCCCTAGGGACGTTAGGCGGTCGAGAGACTCCCCACGGGGGAGATGCTCGGTCACCCAGTAATCCCCTAGGAACGTTCGACCTACAGGCTTGAGGACCCCCCAACGTCTTCGCCATATTAAAAACCCGGTGACGCAGAAAATGTCATCAGAGACAATCTGCAATAGCTTTAAAAAGAAAAAAAAAATGTTCCCTTCCCTACCCCGTTGATCTCTGGCAAGCTTGGTAGTGTTCTTTAACTGTGATCTTCTGTCAGGTGGAGGTACCTACTAACCCAGTTTTGGCGCTCCGAATTCGAGAGGCCAGAAATCCCCACCGGAGTATTAGTGATTTTTTCTATGAGTAGCAGCAGTATATTCATGTCTATGTTTATTTTTCTATGACCAAGCTGAGAGTGGAATATGTCAAGTGCCTAGTTTTACCTTACCCCGGTGACACTGGGAAAATTATCTACGGCCACCAGTTAAGCCCTTTCCGTGCCAGATACGAGATAATTCGTAGTGTGGTACTATAACGTAGTGACAACTACGGATATATTCGTAGATTTTGTTAGAATTGCTATACAAAATAAATATTTATGGGCACTAACAAGTAAGGTGGGTATTTTAAAGGTTGGCATTAGCAATGAAAACACGTAATATAAGATGACTCAAAGTTGTGAACTTCAATGGGAAAGTTCTATAAAATGACAAACACAATTATGTTTATTTTATTAATAAAACCAAAGAAGGAATAATTTTGTTTTTTTTTCTGTGCAATGGATAAGTTTTAAAACAGTACTTATGTTATAGTTTCAAATAAAGATTTTTGATTTGAAATCAACAACTACACACAGCATCGGCATACTTTAAGTGATTTACATTCTACTATAAGGTACAATAAATCTCGTAGCTGATTGTATGACAGCATACAGTGCCAAAATATTGAAATGTTCTGGTGCTGAAATGGGTAGTAAATAAAAAATTTAAAAAAGACTTTGCTACAAACCTACTGAATGCTACTCGGGTAAAAAGTAAGTCTGGTGAGAATTTCTTAGTAGGTACTAGGTTTTATTTTGGAATAGAGTGAACCTCTCCAGTGTTACTCATTCATTCTGCTAAGAAGATCATCAGAAATTTTAGTGGTACTGCTAAGTATTTCCTTGTAAGTGGTATTACGTTTTATATTCAGATGTTTTAAAATATAAAGAGAAAATGAAGATCCAACGGTAATATAAAAATATGCATGTTATAATTAACTTTTTATGTGTGTTCTAAGTAATTATACTCTCCGCTATTTTTCTTTTTTTGCTCTACAACTCTGAAGACACCGTTGGCGTAATAATATTGTTGTACCTACCGAGAATATAATGAGTACGTAACTTAACTTGAATTTATTTTCTCAAATATAATACGGCGGTTTTACATAGGAGGCAGATAGCACAATGAAAGGGTGGTCCTGTACAACGATTGCAAAAGTCAAGCAACGAAGAGCGTGGATGGTATTCAGATGAGTGACCAGAAAATTTAAAATGCTGACGGATAGTGAAGTTTAAAGGATATTTATTAAACCAAATCAGGATTAAAATGACCGGACGGTTTTGTAGTGTTATATCTGTTTTAGCGGGCGATGGCGCCACGGTTATACGGTCTTCGTAACGATCACGAATTTAAGCTATCAAGAGCACGGTCGGCACTCGGATGGGCGACCGAAATTTTGATTCCTTTTTCTAAAAAAAAAGAGATTTTCCTCCGTGATTCGGAAGGAATGAGCTGTTCATCCCGGCTGCTGACGAAAGATAACACTCGTTCCCAAGAAAGGTGTGTGTCAGGCAGGCACACGGCCGTAAAAATGTAATACCAAAATCTTTGAAAATAAATGAAATTAAAAAGCTCTTTATTGTAACGTATTTTTAAATCGTCAAAACCCCTACCACCATTTCGGGACGAAATAATTATTTTACTTAAATAATTAATATTATGCTGAGATGGAGAAGAAATGGCATAAGAAACTCCACAGCTTACAATTTCATAATGATTTCAAAATATCATTACAGCCCGCCTGGCATGGCCACCGTAACACGATATGATATAGCAATTTATCGCTTTGAACTGTCAAAAATCATTGGATAAAACCGCCATCTTGAGGTTTTATCAAAACTGTGAACATGTATAAGCTGATAAATGTTCGAAGTTTCGATAAAATTTCAAGATGGCGGTTTTATCTAATGATTTTTGACAGTTCAAATCGACTATCTCACTAATCTGTTACTTTGAGGTTATAGGTATCCAGACGTGGCTTTTTTTTTTATGTATTCGGAAAACCAACAGCTATACAATAAAAACAATTATAAAAAAGTGAATTAGATACGAGTAGCTAATTAAAGGCTTCCACTTATAGTAACAATTTACGTAACTGCGAACATTTAGTTACAATGAACTAGAGATATACATAGTTATATACAGTAAAATTAAACAAAGGGAAAAAATATTACACGAACAAGAGAAGTTACAATTACAAAAAGTCATCAACGCACTGCCTAATCACCGCTCGCTTAAGATTGCTGCAACTGGTATTAAAAATATCTAAATCAAGTTTTTCGCCCACCTCATTGAACTGCGCACTCGCACGATACATGAATGAATTTTGGCGATAGTTATTTTTATTGCAGGGTAAATGGAGTGGAGTATAACGCCGATTCGACTTAGTAGGTACTTTAAATAATAGTTTAGATAGAAGTTGTGGACAGTCAAGGACTCCAGTAGTGATCTTAAGGAGAAACGTTAAGTCCGCAACTTCACGACGTTTACAAAGAGGGAGAAGATGATGCTGCATACAAATACGATGATAATTCACGCTCTTATACCTTTGGTTGGTACGGTAGCAGAGGTACCGTATGAATTTTCTCTGAATGTTCTCAAGACGGTTGACATAAACCAAATATCTGGGGTTCCATACTTGCGATGCGTACTCCAAGTTGCTACGTACAAGAGCACATTATAGGATTTTAAAAGTTTTTTCTTGCTTAAAATCTTTAGAGTTACGTTTTAAAAACCCTAATGCTCTAGAAGCTTTTGAAACAACGTTATCGATATGAGAACTAAAAATTAACTTTGGATCATGGATAACACCAAGATCCTTAACCATCGTGTCTCTCTTCAATTGTTGACCTTTCAATATATAATTGTAATCTAATGTATTGCGCTTATGGGTAAAAGTAACGACCAAGCATTTAGCCGGGTTCAATTCTAAGTTGTTAGTTATACAGTAAGATTCCAACTTTGAGAGATCTGATTGGAGACAGCGTGCATCATTAAAAGATGATACACATTTAAAAAATTTCATATCATCTGCAAAACATAATAAATGTGATGATTCAAGGATTGTGCTGATGTGCTGATTGTGATGATTCAAGGATTGTGCTGATTTATGTGTAACAAAATGTTACCTAAGGGTCTACTCAATATCCCTTAGTACTATGAGCGTGATCGTATGTCTGTACTATGCAGATATATTTTACCTAATGCCATGCTATCACTTTTGGGAATATGAGCATTAGAATGTATGAGGGTGTGGTGTGGCGTGGCGTGGCGCAGTTTGTCGTGGCGGTTTTGACCGTGTGAATATCAATGTACCGCGTCAAGATGCCTCTAGTCTGTGTGCTTCTCAAACAATTGCATTGCTTCAGAAAGCAACGCGCACGTGTGAACGCCACACCGCGCCATACTCACCGTTTCACGAATCCTTTGATTGTAGGTCACTCTTCAGATCATGATCAGAGTCTAGATTTTTTGTTATTTTGGGGTGACAACTGCCCCTCGCCGCGCCACGCCTGGAATACGCACCGTGTGGTACATTCGTATACACGCATACAAAATTCGCCAGCCGCGTTCGCCACGCCGCGTGGCGTGTGATGTGCGGTGCTCCTAGGAATGTCTAGCAAATGACTATTCCACCTGATGGGAAGCAAAAGTGGAGTCAATGTGCGAAGATAGCTAGTGCGAGAGATAAACCGCCACGTTAGCGATCCTCGCCTTGCTGACCTGCAAAGTGCTTCTTCACATCTCTTTTGAATGGCCCAGGATTGTAAGAAGAAGGGAAGACGTTTGCTGGCAGTGAATTCCCTTTCTTAATCTTGAGACATAGAAATGAGTTGCCTCTTAATTATTACGCTTAGTTTGCTTCAAATAATTGGTCTAAGTGTCAAATGAGGACATAATTACTGTACGGATCGATGGAAGTCAATAACCTCCCGATGGGTATTTAGCTCAATTAGTAAAAAAAGTCGCCTTAATCCGTCTAATTGATGAGCACCTGCCGATCAGTCGGTTTATTATGATTGATTAATGCCGCTTTGTCTGTATTGATTCGGTCTCTCATTTTTTACTAGTTATACCATCTTAAGAAAATTGCATCATTAGGGATGAACAATTTCTGTAGGAAAAAAACCTGTATCTAAATACAGCATAGATGTTTTAATTAATTATCCTCTGGAAGGCAGTAGGTAAGTGAAAAATGGCAAAAATGATAATCAGTCTGGTAACCTAGAGATGATAAATAAGTAAGGGAAAAAGACCTGAAAAGCATTTTTGGTTTTACAATGGATGACGATATCGGGAGACCAAGAAATGTAAAATTCTTTTAGAAAAAGCCTTTATGCAAGGACTTTTCTAAATGAAAATTTTAGAAAGACTGAAAGTGTATGTTCTCATCTCATCTCTGGGCACATCAAGACCAAATACTTCCCTTTGACCACATCCAGCATAGAACAGCTCGAATCATCGATAATCAAGCCTCTTCTGACCAGTTAGTTGCCTTGTCCGTAAGTAGAGATGAGGCTTCTCTTTGCATATTATACCTCATATAGTATTAGGAGCGTTCTGAGGAATCGTATCATCTGACATTTAGAATTCAACAAACAGTCTTTCCGAAGGGGTACGATTTAGTGACCTTCAAAAAAAAAAGCTTGGTCCTTTCTAAAAGGCAGATTTCGCCTCTTTTTTGAAAAGGATAAGGATGATGTTGAATAATTGGTGTGAGTCAGGAAATATAATTAAAAGTTACTATCTTGTGAACCTAACATAATACACAATTCTATACAATAACGCACATAAAAAGCGTCTACTAATATAACATTTAAACTGTGAACTAACACGTAAATTACACAGCATAATAACTTTATAATCTTGTAATATAATACGCTTAAGTAACGGAATGACTCAAAACTTAAAAGCTTACTCTATTTTTGCACTAACTTACGAGTATGTCACAAGTTGCTAAACTTAAGATTTACGGAGCTACAACGGTTACTTTCTCGCATCTCCTAAATTATAAATTACCTAAGTTCATAGCACTTTAAGTAAAGAGTTGAGTGTAATGATTAAAAGTTTTTACCGTGGCAAAATATCATGGTGTGATGGAAAAATAATGTTTTATGTAACTTACTTTTTTACTTTTGTCGAAGCTCTTAGCCTTAATGCCTTTCATAAGAAATGCCAAGGCTTAGGAGGAGAGCTTCATCCTGAAGCCACTACCACTAAGGGACTGGCTAATTTATCTCGGAACACTACAATGCTCTTAACACAACATGGACTGAAAGGAAATCTGCAGGTACACGTTGACCGAATCTGGGACCAGTACAAAATTAAGGTGGTAGTAGCTACCATGTAGGTAACCAAAAAACAAGAAGACAATTCTAACAAGTTCGACCAAACGCGTGCGGTACCACTTGTATTGCAGTTGACCATAAGCTGCGGTGACCGCTTATCATACGGGGAGAGACCTCATACAACATTATCAACAACGTGCGTGATTTTTCGAAAAACTTATTTATTCGGTTCTCTCATAGATGTATAATTGTTTACTCACGTTAATATATTGCCATATCTATCGTCTATCGTCTATCTTCTTTCTTCTATCTTCTATCTATCTATCTTATATCTTACATCTATATATATAAAAATGGATTGCTGTTCGTTAGTCTCGCTAAAACTCGAGAACGGCTGAACGGATTTATCTTATCTTGGTCTTGAAATGTGTGTCTTAGTCCAGGGAAGGTTTAAAAGGTGAGAAAATATGGAAAAATTGCGAGGAAGATAGTAAAAACAACAATTTCATTTTCCCATATAAACTGTTCTGCCTACTTTCCTGTCAAACATTTGACGTTCCGCCATTTTAGCGAAGGAAGAGTTTTAATGTCGTTAGGTGCAAAGACGTTTAGTACTCCGTGAATCGGTGATACGAAGTACACCGGGTCATCTAGTTTAAATATATAAATCAATCGTGGTTAGTTTGTCTCGCTAAAACTCGAGAACGGCTGGACCGATTTAGCTGATTATGGTTTTGAAATGTTTGTCGTAGTCCAGGGAAGGTTTAAACGGTTAGAACATATGGAGAAATTGCGGAGAAGATAGTAAAAACAACATTTTCATTTTCCCATATAAACTGTTCTGCCTACTTTCTTGTCAAACATTTGACGTTCGTCCCTTCGGTACGGTAGACTCGGGTCCATTCGAATTGAAGCACGTATTAAATTAAGGGTTTTGAATCGACAACATATATCCACATTACTCAGATTATCGGGTATTTCTAAATCTAAGACGTATTTAAATTTTAATATTTTGATGGTTAAATGTGAGAAAACGGGATTTATACCACGTACCTCTGTTTTTTGAATTATCCGATATGCCCGGATACTATAAGTGTGGTGTGTAGGCAGCAGTTTCGGGTGAATAGTGGGAATGAGAACAGTGGTACGGGTGCCAAGCGTAATAAAAGACTTAGAAAGAGGGTAGACAGATTTGTCTGTCAATAATCAACAATTCGCATAGACTTTAGTTCATCCGTGACCATGGCGCATGAAACTGCGGCGAAATATCGGATAATTCAAAAAACAGAGGTATTTGGTATAAATCCCGTTTTCTCACATTTAATTGATAGTGACCACGTAAGTTTAAAACAATACATTTTGATGGTTGTCATTGTTGGTTCATTCAGAAAATTTTATCATTGTATTGACATACCTAATTATTTTGAAGGTTGTCAATGTTTGGGATGTAAATAGAAAAAAGTCTTTATTGTGCTATTTCACACATACATTTGGCTGAGATTGAAAACTTTTAAGAAGAGCTTTACGCGACATCATACACACCTGTCATTCAGGCCACCGATCTAAGAGCCAAATTGACCCGACACTATACCGAAAATATCCCGAACATCAGCCTGTACGAAAATGGTAATGCCTGATATTACGCATCAATATTTTCAGCCATTTTAGCGAAGGGACAGTTTTAATGTCGATAGAATAGCAAAGACGATTAGTAGGTACTCCGTGGGTAGGTGATACGAAGTACACCGGGTCATCTACTATATTATAAAAACGAAATGGACCACGCGTGCATTATGCATTGTCTGACAGTTGCTGTCTTTTCAAACAGACTGGCAGGCTAACCCAGGCCGTCAGCGTGTACCGTGTACGTACGTGGTATCTATACTACAGTTTCTTTATCTATGTGGGTGTAAGGTCCGACATAAAAAAGCTATTTGACTTCTTTACCTAAAACAAATATGTAGCCCCCGACTCCGACTACGCCGATCGATACCAAGTTTCCACTCAAATACGGTATGCGAAGAAACGCATCGGTCACTCCCGAAAATGTCTGGGAATCAACACTCAACTCGCTTAATATTCAACTTCGGTGCGGGACTCTGAACTGAGTTCCGACGAAACTATTTCCACTCAAGAGATATATTGCCACACCGGCGTGACATATGTCACGGGTGTCACCAGCCGTTCTTGTGTAGAAGGCACTGTAAACTTAAGAGAGAGACAGTAAATAAAATTTCCGAACCCAATTTCCCTTGGAAATAAAAAATAGCTAGTGAACATATTTCTTTATACAATGCTGATGGACGTCTGGAATAGACGAGAACTGATAGTTATGAAAGTACCTACCTTTTTTTGTTACAAGAGAGGCTAAATGCATTTTTACGCGTTACCCTGCCGACTGCAATTGCACAGGTACCTAAGTGGGATTTGGAGGTAAAGCCCTTTTCCGACAGCGGACCACTCTTGATTAACCCCACTGAAACTCACAACCTGACCGACGGGCCTAAAAAGGGTTATCCCGTGTTCTGACATTAGCTAAAGGTCATGGCATACATATCAAGTCCGAAAGGGATCGTATCCGTATAGTCGCCCTACCATCCACCAGCCGTCAACTTAACGTAAGCCCGTAACCAAATTGGATCAGAAGCGACTCGGCTACGGCGTAGCCTTTCAATCAGTTTCAAACCTACAAATTCAAAAAATCACGCGCGCAACACGACTATAAGCCTTGTGAATGAAAGCACGTTTGACAACAGTAGTGTACTGCAGGCAGGCCGAGGGAGGGGTTATGCGAACATTGTGCGAAGCATGGCCCTGTGTCCTTGTCAGGAGGACGCGTCAGGTCGAGCAGCCGTCGCTGGAGGAGGCGGTGGTGTCATGGGAGGCAGCGCCGCCCTGTCAAAGCCAGCTCCTGGTGCCTACACGACACAGCCGGACCCAATCGAGTCGCCTCCTCGTGAGGGACCGGTATGACAGATGGTTACGGCCTTAGGTAGGGGGACAGATGGCGTAGACATCGGGCTTAAACTGCGCTGAGTTTCACCCAAGCCACCCTTGGCACCACTATGAGGGACGCGGGAAAAGGCCCTTTTTAGGGCCGGTGGAGCCTTGTGCTCGGTGGCGGCCAGTCTGCAAGACTGGCGGTCTGTTGTCCGGCCGGACAGCGGACAAGAATGAACGGTGCACCGGTTGGGCCCGAAAGGGCAGGCACAGGTGGCTTCCCGGTGACGAGCGAATTGTTGCGATCCCGGGGTGCTATCGTAGTGTGCCTTGGCAGGATGCCCGGAGAGGACATTTAGTGGGTAGGGGGGAACGCCTTTAACTCGAGTTCCACATACCCCTGCAGTTGCATCGTACTGCAGGGATGATGCGTAAATGCATTTGACCTCTCCGATAAAAAAAAGGTAGGAAGAGTCCCACATTACATTCATGCCACTCCAGGTATGACGTATGCGTAACGTATTTCCACTCACCACATCGCCGTTCGTGAGTTTGTTCCTGTATTCTGTGGTCGTTACGTTGCAGTTGCTTCATAAGCCTTATATTTTTCCTTTGAACGTGAAAACTTCATGTTCCTTGTATTTTTCATTCAATTTTTCACCCTTCAAACAAGATTTTTTATTTGACCGCGCTTGCAATTGTAAAGACTTAGTAAACGGATTTGCTTGTTATTTTTTATGTTCAAAGGTTCGAAGAGGCTCATTATGCGCCTCAATAAGCTGAATTGACTTCCAATAAAATCGTTTACACTCTTTTCAGGTCAAAACGTGTTCTAGATATTTTTCCTTATGAAGCATTTGTAAAGCTGTTGATTAAATTGAGGTGGAAAAAAACTGCCCAACGAAATCAAAACAGACGGGTTTCTTGCGGACATAAAGCAATTTACGCTGGTGGAGCTATTAGAAATATATTTTGATGCGAAGTTTGATCAAGCAAGAATCGGGTGTACTTGACTTAAATGTGCTTGGAAGATTTGAATACATGTATTTTTATGCTATTTATTATAGTGGCCAGATAAAGGATTAAATGTAAGGCGTAAATCTTATCACAAACATTTATGTGAAAATAGGAGTCAAGTTGCCTATTGGAGAGTGTTTTATTATTATTTAACCCTCGCTCACTCGCGCCGATTTCAGCCCAGCGAGCACTCGCGGCCCGGTGTGGCCACCCCACATATTCAAACTAGATTTTTGGACACATAGTTATTGTGCGAATGCAATAATACCAGTATTTTATTAATTTGTCTACCTGCTATTACGCAATCACTTAAATACTGGGTATCTTATCATTAATACTTCTACTTCTTTCTGCTCTGGTCTCCATTTATTTGAGGTCCGTGATATATTTCACGATACTGCTAAATGACAGCGTAGTTTTATGTTCAGAATATCCCTGAGCCGGTTTTTACGAAAACTACGAGAAAGCTGTAGACCTAATTCGTGACGTTTAACACGGCGGGAGGCGCGACTGGGTGAAATTTACCACATAGTGTAGAAATTTGTAGACATTTAAAAGCGGTTAATTGGTGTGCATTTTCTAGCCACAGCAGACATAAGAGTAATTTTTTAGGTTTTATATTGAGTGGTTTTTCGAAAAAAACAAATTAAAATATGTTGCAATACTAATTAAAAGTAAGAATGTATTATGTTCTTCTAATATTGAACGACCTCTTCTATTAATTTTTTGCTAGGGAAGTTTTGTGTCCTATTTTGGCATTTTAATATGCCACCTGCAAAAAGTGCTTCATTTTAGGCTGTGGTTTTATTCAAAAAAATAAAGCACTACATAGACAGGTAATTACATATTGTCTAGTTCAAAATATAATAATTTACAACATAAAAATTAGTTTGATTTAAATACTCGTAAGAAACCCTATTCTTTTTCATTTATTCCAATGTGGTATTTTTCACCCAGTAGCGACAGTCCGTATGGGGTGCGCCTCCCGCCGAGTTAAAGGCTACAGCCCACATAAAGGGGGCAAAAGTGTTCTTTCTTTCTTACAATGCTGAGTTATTTAAAAGAGACGCGAACAAGAACCTACAGGTCGGCAAGGCAAAGGTGGCTAGCGAGGCGGTTTATCTCTCACACCAGCTATCTTCGCATTTCTTCTTACCATCAGGTGGAGTTGAGCTATGTGCTATATTTTTTATTCAAAAAAATCTTAAGAACGACCCAACTGGTACTGGGCTGGAGGTTTCAAACATTTGGACAATGAAATGTGGATATTATGTGTATAGTAACTTACCACTAGTTAAAACATTCCTTTCAATCATGACGCCATCCTGGTGGAGTTGTCAGAAACGCTGCCAGGAATCTTAGTAGTGGCAAATGTTTGTGTGTTTGCTAATAAGCATTTTTTTTATTTGAACAGATTGTAAACAAGCTTGCCTGGTGTTAAGTGGGACCGTCGCCTATAGACACTTGCAATATTAAGGGTAAATCACTTAACACTGCAAGTGCGTTGCCATCCTGGGGACTAAGATGATATGCCTTCCATGCCCAGTAATTACACTGGCTACCTTTCCTTTCAATCCGAAACACAGCGAACTGCTTCACGGCAGAAATAAGAAAGGCGGTGGTACCTACCCACGCGACTCTACTTAGGGGTCTACCATTTAGTAAAGCATATTTATTTAAGTTTATTTTTTCCATTATCTAGTGTCCTAACACAAGTTAATTTGGGCTTGATAATTGGTGTGAGCGTGGACGTATAGGTATAATTATTATTATTAATCATAAGATTTGACATATATTTAGCTGCAGTTTTTTTAATGTCGTCTTGACGGAAATGCAGGTTCTGCAATACTTTTACTCATGCTTTATAGTGAACAAAATCTTCGTATACGTGAATTGTCTCCAACAGCTAGTAAATTCCGAATAATGCCAAGATACATCCGGAATCTTCTGCTTTTGTATATTTCATTTACGTTTTAGAAGTTCCTTGTAAATCCTTAGTCCGTAAAAATCCCTCTCCTATCGTTGTTATGGCAACGTATTATGGTTTACTATTATTAAGTTGGTTATCAGGAAAACTTTTATGTATTTTGCTTTAGTTCCGATTGAACGACCCACTTTTAGTTTTGTTTCATAGTAAGATGAGCATTTAAAGGTACGAGCGTTTAAGAAAAGGTACGCAAGGTTTTGTACTAGCATTTAGAGCCAGACTTGAGAAGCGCAATGTCTTCTTCTATTTCTTCGTACGGTATGTATTCACAACTCTACGACTTGGCGACGGTTTTGTGTCGGAGGGTGAGGGCCTGGATCACTCCAGCTAGCCCAACTTTTCCAGGAAGTCTCCTAAAGCCTTGACGTTTCTGAATACATCTTGGAGTCTTTAAACACGTCCAACAATCAACGATTTTTTTTAATTTTTTTTTTATGTTACGAGATGGCAAACAAGCTTGAGGCCCACCTGATGATAAGTGGTCACCGCCGCCTATAGACACTTGCAATATAAAGTGTAAATCACTTAACACCGCAAGTGAGTTTGCCATCCTGAGGACTAAGATGATATGCCCTCCATGCCCAGTAATTACACTGGCTACCTTTCCCTTCAATCCGAAACACAGCGAACTGCTTCACGGCAGAAATAAGAAAGGCGGTGGCACCTACCCAGACGACCCTACATATGGGTCTACCACCAAGAAATTTCTACTCCCCTGCGTATCCCCTGTGAATATGATTCTGTTGTGACCACTAGAGTATAATTAAGCGATAAAAATTGTTATTAAAAATACACTCGCGAACATTCTATCAATTAGTGATCATTTTGAATCGTTGAACTTTACACCGAGACTAACGAAAAAATTGGCTTTGCCAGCTAAAATGCTGGCTTCATCTGAAAATTTGTTGAATTGTTCAACAACGGCTCACCAATTACTGATTTTTGCTAGTAGCTTATTTGTTTTGGTTTGTTTAGTCAGGATACCGCTCAGGTAGACTTTTCTGAATACGTTTTAGCCAATTATGTCTTTTTTACGCTGGTTTGAAAACGTCTTCTTTCAGTTCCGGGTGTATTTTAATTACTAATTTGAGCTATGCTGGTGAAAATCTATTTAAAAATACAATAGTGGCACAGTGTTAAATAGACTGTGATAGTGGTCTGTTATGACTTAGTTATAATACTACCCTTTCGTAGTACTTAGTTATTGTTGATGAGTTAGGTTTTTAAAACTGCAATCGACTTTTAATCGTCTTTCAAAGGGAGTTATATGTTCGAATGGGACCGCACTAAAATTACAATAAAAGTTATGAAGATATCAAATACACAGAATAGTAATTTGATTAGTAAAGCTATGTGTCTTTTTTTAACACAAGGTCAGCGAATGTTTTAGGAAACGAGAGCACAGATATCGTAAATAAGCGTAATTATAGTAAAATTAGACATAATTTATTTATTTACGTCTATTATTATCAAAGCAATAGCTCTCTTCGCTCACTCACACATAATCTCTCCTGTCCCATCCTACACACGCCTACTCACGTTAATGTACTTAATATTTTTACTATAAATACTTACATCGATTCATACTGTTTTTATATCTATCCTTTACCTCATGATACGAATAGAAAGTGACCAACAATTTCCAAAACAAGTATGATATCGGAGCACAAACTATTTTTCATCGAAACAACAGCTTAACTAGCCATTTGACCGGTTTTGCCTGCCAGCGAAAAAGTATAGCCGCAATAAAGTGGCCGGCGTATGGGTTTTTATTTCGGCATTCTGGCCATAAATCACTGTTGATTGTTCTTTGCCCAAATTTATTAGGACTACATAGTCCGTCAGGGTATTTATATTAGACTATTGGTTGGTGCAAGTCATGCAATGGTCTTCTGGCCTCACCTCATAATGTAATTTTTCTCACCAAGAGATCAAAATCGTATTGGCACGAGACAACAACGATACAAAATTTAATTCTCTTAATAATATGTATATTTCCACGCTTACACCAATTATCTAGCCCGAATTAAGTATCACCAAGAATTTGTGTTAATTTATTACAGACAGACAGAGTTACTTTCGCATTTATAATATTAGTAAGGAGTAAGGATTACATATTCTTTAATAATGATTTATAATCATTAATGTCAACAAAACTCTCCAGTCCTGTCCTGCCTGATCATGAGGACAGATTTTCTTCATAATTTGACAGATGAATTGTCAGTTAAGACTAAATATTGAGATGTTCATTGGAGTTTCTCCCGAGTTCTTGTTGTAAAAACACGTGTTGAGAGACTCCATTTTTAACCCAAATCAACCGTACAATTATGTTACTTTAGTTACATTTTCATTTGACATTGGCAAAATGCGTACGCTCAATGCGACGCGACGCCATTAATTAGGAATAGAAGAAGTAGAGATGTTAATTTTCCCACTTTGATAAAGGCCAGAACACATGAGTAGCTATTATCTGTATTGGAGAGAACGAGTCTCATGACCGTTACCTTGGGTTTTATCCTGTCAGTCCGATTAACGATCATCATAACAAAGCCTGTCGCTATTAGTAATAATCCTTTATCTTAAAATTTAGAAGAGCTGTTCATTCAAGTTAAATTTCTTATAATAATAATAATTTAAATTACTGTGTAGCATGTATATTATTCAGAGTATTTCTTGCTTGGTAAGTATTCTCTTTGATCTGCACAAACATGCGCATCGACATGCTTTTCAAGTTGAAGAATCACTGAGCTCTTTGCCTTTCTGCGTCGCTGATGTTTACGTACTCTTAAGAGAAATTAATGTAGGTAGGTATATAGAGTTGTTATTTTCTTTCATATTCCTGTTCTTGGTTGCTTTTTGGTAACGTTTGAAAACATAAGAATCCTAGGTAAAATTTGTGTTGTCGGTATCAAAACATTTCAACAGTCTTAAAATAAATAAAGTAAAGTGTTTTCTATATAAAGACAATTTTATGACAAAAACTACTACAAATTAAAAACCTAGACATGTCTTGATTTGACTTGTGGCTGTAACTGATAGAGTTGCATTATTCATTTGGGAATAAAATGATCCACGTAAACGTAGTCCTCGCTATCGCAACTCTACGGAACTTTCTCTCTCTAACATAAATATAATAAAACTCGTAGTAATCATTGATTGCTAAGTAGTTAATCTACTATATGAAATAAATGATGTTAAATATTAATTCTTTAATCGTTGGATTACTAACAGCAAGTTAATTCCAGTACCGCGCATTTAGATGGCGGTTGGTACGGAATGGGTGATTGAAAATTGTTCAAATGTAATTTAAATATATTTTCCTAAGAGCAAATATATTTTCCGTGTTGAAGAAGGCACGTCAAGCTGTTGGTGACAGCTGCTGTCAAAATTCCTAAAAAATAGGATAAAATTATGTGGTAGTATTTTTACTTTCTCGTACGCGTATAGAGGAAGCTAGTCTTGTAATCGTCGAAAAATTGGACCTCGAGATTTTGCCGGATTTACACGTTTTGGACCTCCCCGAGTTCAAAAATACCGTTTTTGGAATTATGTCTGTGCGTTAGCACGATAACTCGAGCATGCTTTAACTTATTGCAATCAAATTTAACATGCGTGTATGCCATCAAAATATAAGGTTTCTATCAACTTTTGAGCCGTCGATGACGAAAGTCAAGCAACCAAGTGCGCGGTCGCTACTCGGATGGGTGACCAAAATTTAACATGCATGTATGACATCAAAATATAAGGTTTCTATCAACCTTTGAGTCGTTTCCGGTATACGAGAAAGTCAAGGGGAGACCACTCCCGATTTTTTATGTAATATTATTACGGATTAATTACGGACTTTCATTTTAAGTCAGTGCCATCAAAGCCGTTGTATAAGCTTAACGGTGATGTTTTAGTAGTACACTACGATATTTTTACTTCGAAATGTTTTTCCATAGAAAATCATTAGTTCTAGACACGATTCTTGCATTTAATGCATTTACATATTATGTATATATAATGTCACGCCTTTCTCCGATAAGGGAGATAGCCAGACCACTCCTTTCCACTAGCCACGATCCTCGTGATGAAAGGACTTGACATGGTGAAGTCAATTTTGTTTATTATCATCTTAGAGCAGTCATGTGTTTAAATCACCTTAACATCACAAAATATAAAGTTCTAGTGCTTTCGTATATTAGAATTACCAGGCCACTTTCCACTGGCAATGCCAAAAACATTCGTAATACCTAGAGTATTGTCTGCCTGAATATTATAAATATGTAAGTCATTCCGTTTGTTAACTATTCCAGAAAATTTTCATACAAATGGGCAGAGTTTTTTGTATGTTAATAGACCTGAAGTTCTGAAGTCATGCGCATTTCTGTATTATATAAAATACGGCTGTTTTTCATAAACTTATGACTGCGGGTACTAACGTGTTTTATGTAGAGTAAAGTAAGGGATAAAAATACTTTTCGTGTTAATTGTTTTGTCAATCTACCTACTCGTACAAATTAGTAACTTACTTATAAACATCCGGACTTATCTAGTCATGATTTTTAATTACAATACATTATTCTATGAAATCATAGGGAAACATAAAAGACAGTGATGAAGACAAAACGATAAAATCAGGTTATCAAATATTACCCAGAAAACTGTATCCTATATGAATTACTTACATATTTAACTAACTTCACACAAATTCATTGAACCATTGTTGCGTGACTGGCGGACAAACATTCGAACTTTCATATTGAAAATATTAGGGGTTTAAGTATGAAATTGCCGTTTTGTATAGAGAATTTAATGAAAATTATTTTTTCCATACAAACATCTTTGCCATTTTTTAAGGAACCACAAATCTAAATGTTGTGTTATTTTGTGGATATGTTTAGACAACATTAAGCTATAGGATACTTAGAGAAAAAAATTGAGAATTTATACCTGTAAAAAAATATTCATATTTTTATAACGGAGAGGTGCCCCCTCTTAGGACGAGCTGTTTTTGAAGATGTATTTCAAGTGAAAAAAATAAAAATAATAATAAAATTTTATACATAAATATATGTTCTTGTAATGAAGTTTAAAATAGAAAAAGAATAATGGACATAGCTATTGTATTAAAGGAATTATACACTAATGAATAATGAGGAAAAAAATCGGCAATTTCATACTTTAACTCCTATTATTAGGATAGTTGGATCATTATGTTGTCTGGCGGAGAAGTCAGCAATAATTAGTTTAGTATATTATTAGTGACCTAATAGATTATGTAATACACTCTCAGTATCTAATGTATATTTTCTAAAACTACACAAAACAGAATTTATTTCAGCATAATAATGTTGCAACGTATAAAATATAGTGTAGGCTTTTATTTACTTATTTATCAGAGCTTAGTAGAAAAACAAACCAATTATAGGTATCCTGTTTTCGTGTACTCCTAAGCTATAACTGTTCTCCATAAGCCTGTAAATAACCAGTAACAAGCCTAATTGATGCTAGCAAGAAAAATCTATATGTAGCGACGCACAATAATCTCTATGCCATCGAAATAAGACTGCTTTTGGCAGAGAAAATGTTACAATCTGGAAAAAAGAATGAAACTGCAAATCGTTTCTCATTTGTCAAGTGTCTATCTTCGATTGAAAACCAAGACGCAATAAATATTGGATGTCTTCTTCACGCCCTTTATGTTAGAGCGAGTTGCCAAATGCTGTATAAGATCTGCTGTATTTCCGTGATTGAAATATATCTGTACCTACTAATTTTATAAAGAGGTACCATTTGCTTGTTATCGGAACACCTAAGATCAAACTGGTTTGCTTGAATTTTAGTTTTTTTTTTACTAGAAAAGTGGAATAATATACTCCATTTCAGTTGATGGTAAGCACAAGTGGAGTCCAGATGCGAAGATAGCTAGTGATATATAAACCGAGATATAAACCGCCGCGCTAGCTACCGGCACTGTTGCCGACCTGCAAGGTCCTTCTTCACGCCTCTTTTGAATGACCCAGGAGTATTAGAAGAAGAGAACACGTATGCTGCCACATGTCTTTCAGATTTTCAGAAAATGAAACTGCTGCCCAAAGCATTCCACGGGAACGAAGTCGCGCGTAGTAATAAATAATAATTTTCACACCAATTATCTAACCCAAAACAAGTATCATTAAGAGCGTGCATTCATCGAAGTACCGATAGTATTTTTTTCGCTGTATTGTTGTTAGATACACATGTCTATGGGATCGCATACACACATAGACATTGCTCACAGAGCGATAGGTCCACTAGCTGGGAAGACCCGGTGTGGACGAACAAAAATGGCCGCAAGCTTGGATTTAGACAATTTTTCAAATAATTATTAAAATTATCTGAGTGATTTAACAATGTTATAATGATTGATTTAACATTGTTAATGTCATTAAAATTTACTTATTTATAATTATTTTGGTAACCCTTTTTAATGCTATCTCAATTTTTCACTTATTTAATCCATATACTGGCTTATAATTGTATATTTTCATCGGAAAATATTTTTTTGCAAAGTATTGTTCACCATTATAATGCTTGTATTTCATCTGAAAGATAGCTCCAAACTACATTTTCGTAAAACTGATTCTCCTGACTTTAGAAAGCTATAAGTGTAACTAAAAATATCTCTCTATAGCGGGTTTCAAGAATTAATCTTCCTGTAATATAGAATTCCATTGCAAAATCTGTCCACATCGCTTCAAAATTAGGTCTGAAAAATAAACAAAATGTGACATTTTCGCCCTTAAGAGCTTGTGTTATGGCTACTAGATAACGGACATTTAATATACATAATAATTATAGATATTTTTATAAATAAACTTAAATAAATAACACAGAAATTTATGTGATAAATACATAAACAACCATGACTCGCAAATAAATATTCGTGTTCGTCACACAAATATTTTCCGCTACCAGGATTCGGACCTACAGGAACCCGGGTCGTTTGATGTGTAGGCAGCTATAATAACCATTCCACCACGACAGTGTCATCCACGAGGGTAAATATTAAAATACAAACTTAAATCTATGTCTTTTTCCCATAGGGGTAGAGTTCACTTCTGTCTACTTGCTACGATCCTTACATAATCCTTATCGCACACCGGGTACTTAGCGCAATCAATGTGTGCAATTTTTCCATCACCCTGTTTTCCGTTTGACCATGAATTTATCTATCAATAACAGATCGAATTAGTAATAAAGTATCAAAATTAAATCAAATGGTTTGAACTAGGATAAACTAGCTCGGGCTGATATTGCGGTATCACGGTCAGGGGTAACCTCTGGAGCCAACGATCCGATACAAAAAATATGTCACTAATATACAACTACGGAGCAATAGTGCGTTTCTACTTACGTTAACCAAGTAGTTCAAAACCGGTGACGCTGAGAATATCATCAGCGATAACCTTCAGTAGCCAATAAAAAAACCGGTAATTCTTAAATAAAACATTTTTTATTCTATTGTAAATTATATAATTGGCACAAAGGTCATTCAAAAAAGTCGTGAAGAAGGACCTTTCAGGTCTTAAAGGCGACGTGCGACGCGTATGCTCTTTCTTGTACAAGACGTTATCTCGGTATTTAAACTATACTTCTGCTTAACATTTTTTACCGTTTTAGACTGATTTCAGAGTCACGCCTTTAAATAACGCCATCCAGAATGCGCACGCTACATGAAATTAGAGGTGCGAGTCAATAGCGTCATTATAAAATGAAACTATACCCACTAGTGCATTTGCAAGCGCGTGCGTCTGGACGGTGCTGTTCAATCGGGTGACTCTGAAATCAGCCTTAGCTACATCTGGTCTCCATCTAACTCTTATTATTATGACTGTGATAATTCAATGCTTTAGAAGAGATAATTTTATGAATTTCTGTCTTTATTCCACTGTGTCGTTCGAGTGCACAGCATATCATGGATATTGCTTTCTTATATTTGTACCGCTTCTATACATTTCAGACGATATTGCTTTGCAACCCCAACTTTAACATGGACCGTACCGAAATACTTGCATGTTAAATCCTAACAGTAATTCAATTTGAAATGTCATGTTGTCAGAAAGGCACTTTTAGCACCAGACCCAATAAAGGAAACACCTTACAAGTTGATGAGATCGCTTTCTGTTCATATTTTAGGATAACAACCAGTTTAACTTAAATGAACATCATTTTAGAAATTATGTATTCATTAAGATAATTCGTTTGAATTTAAGAAAGATAATTTACTTTTTCTAAGAATGTGTACTATCGCAGACACACGTGCTTAAGCATCCGTAAGATCAAAATTGCTTGCGCATTCGTAGCAAAAGATAGTAAAATACTATAGTAATTCAGTTTACACGTCAAAGGAAACTCGTTTTAAATTGCTTAAGCAAGGAAGTCCCCCGCCGTACATAGGTGTTAGGTTTAATTAATAGGTAATCAACATGTCGTATATTTGCGGTGTACAATTTGTGAAATTAAAATTAATTTAATAAAATTTATGTACACATTATTAAGTCAGATTTAAAGAAAAAAATGTAATAAAGTAGTAGAACTGCACTTAAATAGTTTTATAATTATTATATTATAAAAAATATGTTTAAGAGAAACAATGCATTGGCGACCGTGGCCAACCAGTGAATTCTGGGATTTGCAAGGAATCTCTTATACACTTAGCAATGATGATGACTGATGTTGGTATGAAATTGATTAACATGTTATTGGCATACACTTAAACCATAATTCATGAGTGATGGAATTGAATGACGCTTGCATGAGTGTGTAAGGTACCTAAGCTTGATTAGTTGCCGATTCCAGAATTTAATGGCCGCCGCGACCTAGCCGCCATAAGAAGTCTGTGTGTTTTACATACGAAAATTCTAGAAAAGCTGAGGTATTTTAATAAATAACACTGGGTGTACAAGACATGAACAGTCAAACGAAAACCATGTATTCTATACATCAAAATAAGACATATTTCAAAAAAAATATTGCTGGGAAATGATTTTTATTTTTTGGTGTTAAAAAAATTGCAAATTGTACCGCGCAATGTAAAGGGCTCAACTAGCATGCAACTCGCAAAACCGCGATAATTTTGCCAGACGGCGGCCCCGTTCGTTAGTGTCCGTGCGCATCGAGTGAGCTACATTGAATGCTAACGTTTTGAAGCCATTTTTTGTTTCGAAGAATTAAAATAATGATAATGTTTCTTTGAACAATAATTAAGAAATAACGTATAGAATACGTTTTCATAAAAAAATGAAAAAAAAATTATGACTTTGACCTTCAATAAAATCGTAACTATCAATTTCCCAGGTATAGTCTAAAGCAAGAAAAATGTTATGATGGTGAGCAGAATACATGGTTCTCGTTTGACTGTTCATGTCTTTTACACCCTGTATAGATATTTAGATAGTATACCTTCACCTCTATAGCTCGTTCATGAAATAAATCCATACTATAACATAGTAAAATACAAATAGAAAACTCCACATAAACATAATTGTAAATATGGGTGTATTTAGTTAACATGTTATCTCTAGCAGATTGATTTCGTTGTTGATTTCGCCCCTAGATTCTTATTTTCTTATAACAGTACCTTAATATGTACTGTTCGATATGAAGGAATAGAACGAAATAAGATTATGGCTTCACGTTCTTTCCTTGTATATTAATATCATATTTGTGTAATGTCTACCCGTTTCTATACAGAGATTTGCCTGTTATGATGCATGCACAATAAGGGACTTTAGTCCCGGGTGAATTTGTAAAAGCAAAATATTCGTATCGCACTGGGACTAACAACGTTTGCATTAAAATTTACAAATGTGTGTG
This sequence comes from Elophila nymphaeata, assembly GCA_955850985.1. Taxonomy (NCBI): domain Eukaryota; kingdom Metazoa; phylum Arthropoda; class Insecta; order Lepidoptera; family Crambidae; genus Elophila; species Elophila nymphaeata. Next base: position 21,812,240 of record OY039066.1, on the reverse strand, counting down.
TATATTTTGCATGAAATTTATTCTGAGAGTCAACATTTTGAAATAAAGAGCAATTTAATAATAAATTCAATTTATATTTTTATTTATTTAATTCATAATAATATATCTATATATATAAAAATGAATTGCTGTTCGTTAGTCTCGCTAAGACTCGAGAACGGCTGAACGGATTTATCTTATCTTGGTCTTGAAATGTTTGTCGTAGTCCAGGGAAGGTTGAAACCTTGTTGAAACTATGGAAAAATTGCGAAGATAGTAAAAACAACAATTTCATTTTCCCATATAAACTGTTCTGCCTACTTTCCTGTCAAACATTTGACGTTCCGCCATTTTAGCGAAGGAAGAGTTTTAATGTCGTTAGGATATGTGCAAAGACTATATCTATGTTCTGTGGCAAAGACGTTTAGTACTCCGTGAATAGGTGATACGAAGTACACCGGGTCGTCTAGTAGAAAAATAAAAATCAATAGTTGTTAGTTTGTCTCGCTAAAACTCGAGAACGGCTGGGCCGATTTAGCTGATTTTGGTTTTGAAATGTGTGGCGTAGTCCAGGGAAGATTTAAACGGTGAGAAATTATGGAAAAATTGCGAGAAAGATAGTAAAAACAACAATTTAAATTTCCCATATATTCTATTCTATTCTATTCTTAATTAATGGCATTCGCAAATCTTAAAGATTATGCATTTTGCCAATGTCAAGTGAAAACTTAATTATAGTTATAAAAAATTGTCCGGTAGATTTTGGTTAAAAATGGAGTCTCAACCAAGTCTCAACACGTGTTTTTACAACAAGAACTCGGGAGAAACTCAGATTTCCCATATAAATTGTTCTGCCTACTTTCCTGTCAAACATTTGACGTTCCGCCATTTTAGCGAAGGGAGAGTTTTAATGTCGTCAGGATAGGTGCAAAAACGTTTAGTACTCCGTGAATAGGTGATACAAAGTACACCGGGTCATCTAGTAATAATAATATATTTCCACGCTCACACCAATTATCTAGCCCAAAGTGAACTTGTGATAAGGAGACTACATAACGGATATTTTTAAGATACATCGATACTTTTATAAATAAACTTAATTAAATATATAAACAACCATGACTCGCAAACAAATATTCGTATTCGTCACACAAATATTTATCGCTACCACGATTCGAACCCGGACCGCTTGATGTGTAGGCAGCTATACTGACCACTCCACCACAACGGCGTCTAAACATTAATGTCCTACGTATGAACCGAGTAAAATTTAATAACAAATATTATTTATGTTTGTTAACTGTTAACATTGTGTTCCCGATCACGAATTGGACTATCCCGACTATCCCATCTCATTCCGTGAGTGTAGTAAAAGCCGACTAAGGGAGATATTGAACACCCTACAGACCTTGGCACCAAGGGGTCACTCGAGCGGTGACCGTAAAGGTCATAGCACACTTATCAGCTCGGAAAAGGAACGCCTCCATTTACTATGAACGCTACTAAACAGCGGCTACGAAACAGTTACGGACCGTAGCGCATCGCAACTTTATATACTTTAAATATGTATATACAGCTTGAGATTTTTTTCGGGTCAGTATGGGGAAATTCTAAACTATAATGCTGGGGCCGCACGTGCGCCTATCGTCACGAAGCTTCGTGCTACGTCACGATACGCGCAGATGTGACCGGCCGTTATCGGCTATCGTCGCGAATATTCGGGTTGCGTGTGCGTTATCGGCCGGGAGGCGGTACGTCAGGGTTTTAGCGCGCTAACCTATCGCGCTGCGTGGTCAGACATGCGTTGTTCATTTCGGAGGTTGTTCTCCATTAGTTCAGACGCGTACGGGTGACTAAGTATACGATACGGCTGAGTTATTTTTTTTAAATAAATGCATTACGTAATTATTAGCACACTATATCCATAGTTAAACGCAAAGAAGATAATAATACTACGCAATTTATACGTCTGGAAATGATTTCGGCACACGGATTATTGCACGATAGTTCGTGCGAATAAAGAAATGCCACATGCTTTATCGCGATAACTTTGCTAGGGCCGCACCTGCGTATATAGTACGAAGTATCGCCACGCATTACTTCGGGACGATAGGCGCAGGTGCGGCCTAAGCATAAGAGATAGAGAAAAACTCTCTTAGGAACCGTGATCTTAATTTTAGATAAAATAGAAATGGTATTTAAAAAAAAATCTTAATTTCAAGCAATTTCAACTACTTATAGCAACTTTAGGCCTATGATCTTCATACATTTTTTGGTTTGTATAGTTATACATATACAATTGAAATAACAAAAAAAAAATATTTTAAAAAAAATCCGATATCTCCTAATCTATTAAGATTTTAAAAACTTTTTAAATACCATTTTTATTTTATCGAAAACTAGCGACCCGCCCCGGCTTCGCACGGGTGCAATGCTTATGTAAATATGCATGTATTATACATATAAACCTTCCTTAAGAATCACTCTATCTATTAAAAAAAACGCATCAAAATCCGTTGCGTAGTTTTAAAGATCTAAGCATACATAGGGACAGACAGACGGCGGAAGCGACTTTGTTTTATACTATGTAGTGACACGGTTATTAAGAGAGTTTTTATCTATCTCTTATAGTTTAGATTTTCCCCATACTGACCCGAAAAAAAACTCACCGTGTATATACAAGGTGTTTGGTACATGGGGTATGAAGCCGGCACCTACCCATGCTAACATAGTTACTTAATATATACTATGGTGATATCAAAATTGTAAAAATATTTTTAAAATTTTCCATACTTTTTTTTTTGATCGAACTATTTGTATGGGGAATACAATTTAAAGTGTGTGTGTGTGTGAGTGTGTGTGTGTGTGTGTGTGGGTGTGTGTGTGTTTGTGCGTGCGTGCGTGCGTGCTTGCGTGCGTGCGTGCGTGCGTGCGTGCTTGCATGCGTGCATGCGTGCATAAAATATTTTCAAGCAGTTTTCTAACCCTTGTTTATTCAGATGTTGTTCGCTGCAAAACTTTTTCATTAAATTGTTAAAAGTTAAAATTTATAATAATAACACAAATAAGAGAACTACTTTGCAAGATTACTTTCCACGCTTCGAATTCTAAGGGTCCAAATAGTGTAATAAAAATTTCACTAAGAACTGTAAGAGCGAGATCTTGCAACACAGATCACGTTCACGGAATCGGAATATTAACTACGTTAAGTTTTTACTGTTGAACTTTTATTGGCAACTTCCTGAGAACTTGGACAACATCCAGAACCAGTCGGAAATCCTGGACACTCTCATAGTAAGTAGCCTGTAAAATACGGAGAACTTTCTTACATCAAGAGTTATCGAAATGTATCAAATCATATTCATATTTCTAATCAGTGACATTCGAAAAAACATTATACTGTTTGCTATATGACGACTGACAAGTTTATTTACTTCATTTAATTTTTAGAAATTTAAATAGAAGATCAAAATCACAGGGTATTCTTTATTATATAGTATTCTTTATCGTTGACGAGCAATGAAGGTTACTAAACTACACGTTCCAATACGAATAAAAGTATGTGCGTGAGAACTGAGGGACCATACTGGTATTTTGCAAAAAAATTTCGGAAGATTTAGTAGAAGACTATGGGAGTCATGAAACGTATTTATGTGGAGGAGAGAGCGAGACGACGGACTACATATTTCATTCCCGCGCAGCTGCAGAGCATCGTGGCCGCCGCCGGGCGTGCGCGCCGACAGAACGCCGGCTAAGCATATGAGGCATCGCGTTAATTTTTTTTTATTTAATTCTATTGCAGATTGTCTCTGTTGACATTTTCTGCGTCACCGGGTTTTTAAGAAGGCGAAGACATTGGGGGGTCCTCAAGCCTGTAGGTCGAACGTTCCTATGAGATTACTGGGCGACCGAGCATCTCCCCCGTGCGGAGTCTCTCGACCGCCTAGCGTCCCTAGGGCGTCCGTGTCGGTAGGGAGCGACATGCCCGAGAGTGCCTCTAAAGGCTCGGACCTCGGCTCGGGCACATCGTGTCGTGGCGGAGACGGGGAGAAGCGCCCCGGTACATGTCTGTACCGGGTATAGCGCGTCGTATGTAGACCGGGTCTTCGCACCCTTCTTCGACGAGTGCGGTGTATGACAAAAGTGTGTCTAGTGCCTGAGTGTGTAGTGTTTAACTGAGAATTACTCGAACGGATCGGAGTGAATGGAGCGTTTGCGCTCGAAATTGGATCGTCTGGGTCCAAGAGAACGTTTTTCGGACGGCGTTGTGTACGTGCGAGATTCCTATTAGCGCAGTAATCGGAAGCTTGCACTACTAAAGGATTATGATGGTGAGGAGCCTTATCGAAGTAGTGAGGCATCGTGCTCAAACGCGGAGTATATTTATAGTGTGCGACCGCGACAACTGATATGTTTGCTCTGTCCAACACCCCTATAAATATAAAGCGTCGCTAAGAATGAATGTTCATTGATCCAGCTGACTTTCATTACTATCTCTTGAACACCTACTCTGCCCAAGCCTCCAAAAGACTTACAACAAATGTAGGCCAAATCTAAAAAATGTAGCCTAAATATATTAAAAACTACAGCCATTAAGTGTGGTCCCTCAGTCCTCACAGGCCATCAGCCAGATCTCGGAAAGTATCTGAAAAATTAAGGTATTGTGACTACAGACTTTCAGTAGAGATCTTGTCGAAATAATCTACTGTAACACAGACCACAAAGCATCACAGATAAAATAATGTAGAACAACTAAAGTGTGGTCCCTCACGCCACACAAGAAAGGTAAAAATTTTATGAATATTACCGAATAAAATTTATTTCTTTTGTACACAAAGATTTAATAGGAGTATTAAAACATAATGCAAAAAAGAAATGGAAAAAATATCGACGCTACTTGAAGATAGCGATAATTAAAACTGGTCCCTCAATCCTCACGCCCACTGACATAGTGCGTCTACAGTTGCTAGACGAGAGGAATATCAGAAAGTCCAGTATACTTAACTATAAGTAATAAGTTACTTCTCAATAATAGGTATCTAAAATTCTGTATTTCTTTCATATTACTTAGCTGAGATAATATTTTTTTTTCAATCCTTTGAAAACCTATAAAATAGTGTGACCACACAATGAAACAAAATGTAGTCAGATAGGTACTATTAAACAAAATGAAATAAAGGTTGTACGGTTAGTATATTGGTATTACTAGGTGTAAGTGTATTAAATAAAAAGGAGATTACAATATATTTATTTCTTTCTTTTTTTAATCAGTCTTTACCCTTATGAGCTTTAATGAATTACACAACTTACTAAGACTATTATGGGAGCAAAAACACCCGTTTTCTAAAAATGATGAAATAAATTATTAATTGCAATAAATTGTAATGTTTTTAATTTTAGAACTGAATATGGACTTTGGTCAACAAATTTGTGCAGGTACTTGTGCTTAATATGGTTAAAAACTTATTATTATTTAATTTTTAATACATGTCTTATATGGCTCACATTAAGGGATAGAGTATGAAACATTATTTTTAGGGTTTCGACCCTCAAAATGAAAAAAAATTGAATAGTTGTTTCAGTTTGCAGAATAGTAGAAACATCATTTTTTACTACACTAAAGTTAGTCTACGTACATCGAAAATTCTATTTTCATGTACTTACACCTAATCATTTTTGTTTCCCTGTAAAGAAAACCTATTAATGGGTTAAGTTAGGTTAGATTTAGAACCACACGCAGTCAGCAGCGGTGTAACCGAAGCTAACGGAGATTGCTTGTTGTATTCTGGCATGCTACATGCATGCTGTATGCATGCTTGCATTGCATGCTGTATGCATGCTTGCACTGCATGCTGTATGCATGCTTTAATTGTATACTGTATGCCTGCTTGCATTGCATGCTGTATGCCTGCCTGCAAGATGCTTGCCGGGGGGTGCAAGGGGGCTGGCCTCCCTGCTCGGGGGGGTCGGGGGGCCTGAGGCCCCCCCCTATAAAGTAAGAAATTAGACCTAGGTTAGACTTGTGACCACGCATAGCGGAGCGAGCGAAGCGAGCGGAGCATTATATTGCTTGCTGCATGCTTGCTTTGCTGCATGTTTGCTTGCATGTTGTATGCTTGTTTGTATGCTGCATCCTTGTTTGCATGCTGCATGCTTGCATGCTGTGTACTTGCTTGGACGATGCATGCTTACATGCACAATAGATCGTAACGTAACAATTATTATGTTGTAGGTAAGGTAAAATTTATAAAAATTTTAAAAGTTAAAAACTGACCTCAACAGTTTTTATCAAACGTCAACAGGCGAATGCATCGTTCGATGAAACGTTACTGCGATGGTAAGTGGTTAAACGAAACATTATAATGTGTACCGTCAAATATTGAAACATGTTTTTATAAATAGTTTTATCGATAACTTAATAGTTTATATGAAATGTTAGTTCGATAGACCGTTATTCTGGTAACCAACACAACTTTGAAACATTTTTTTTATAAAAGTTTATTCGATAATATGAAACGGTGATCATTAGCTATTCGATCAATCAAGAAAAATAGATATTGAAAATCGTGGAATAGTTTCGGGTGAAATGAAATTCGATATCAAAAAATCTGAATTTTGATAGGTACCCGTGAAAATCATATCAGATAATCATCGCAAATGATTCACAATTCTGTGGTTCAACCATTGTTCATAATATAAAAACTTTTTTGTTTTGGGATTTTGAAGAGATTGACTTTATCCCACAAGATTTGTTTTTTCCTACATAGATGAGGTTGCTCGATCATGAAGCAAAGGTTTGATGGTCATGAAGGTTAAGAAACAAAAGGACTGTTATCTCAAGCGAATAAGGTTCTCCAATTCACGGTTTTTCTGTTCTACTGAACCAGAAACGACTTACGTCCTTTCGTAGGCGAGCTATATTACAGACAAGTCTGATCTCACGATTTCGGCAAATTGCTTCGCCCCTCATTTCCAGCAATTGTATGACCCGTTATGAAATATCCTGTGATGTTCATAATAAAAACGTGAATGCGGAGATCTTCTTTTGTGTATAAAATAAATGAACCGGCAATTAGGGGTCAAAGAATAGGCGTAGAGGAATAGCTAATTGTTAACCAGCAGTAAACTCATTCTGCGCACAATCTTGAAAAAATCTCATTAATTATGACCCAAAGTAGAAGGTCGAGATACGATTGCAAAATATATCAGATAAATATGACTATTTTGTAGTGCTATGTTATCGTGGCAAGAAAGGTCAAAAAATTTCTTCGAAGCACCATCAAATGATAGAGTTACAAGGACTTTTGGTCATCCTTTTCATTTGTGTCACCTTCAAACTCAAAATAGTCATAGCCTACACATTTAATGTCCGATTTCTTGGACGTATGATATAAGTGTTATTTTATAGGGTTTAATTTTCTCGGCTCCACAAAGTTTAACTAATATATAACTTAGGCTCAACAATGTATATTATAATACTTATGTCTATTTCAGCGATAAATTTCATCACGTCTATATTTGGTGAAAACCTTCTTTCCACGCGTCTGAGTCTGTCACGGGCGATTAGGGTGTCGGGGAATGTAATTCCTAAACGGTTTGAATGCTTCATCGACAAGTATGATTGGCAACTATTACAATAACTTCTGAAATAAACGCGTGAAATATTGAGAAAATAGAAATGTATTTACTTACATTTTAGTTGGTATGGAGACAGCTTTTGTGATGTAGTTTGACTACCGATATCTTTTTTTTATGTTTATTTCCTCTTACAACTTATTACAAATAATCGGTATACGTTTGCGCTAAAACTTAATATGCGTTTAAACTAATAATGAGCCGTAAGAAGCTGATGCCGTAAGAAGCTGATGGTAGTTAAACGCATCTATAGGTTGGCAACACTGGTGTCAATACGCTTATAAAACAGCTGTTGCTCTAATTTGCGATTTTAATTAAATAAAGTGGAAAATATTGGTCACTGTGTGATTAAAAACGTATAATGTGGAATAAATAACAACTACAAACATTTGTAACTTGGTGTGAATCGTTTATCAAGGAATAACTCAATTGTCATAGTCGCCGGCCGGCGCCCGTTATCACAGAATCATCTTTAAATAAGTGATAAAATATCAACAATCTTCAGCATCGGCTACAACTATTACCGGGGGAGTATTTTATTTCATATTCTTTAAACATATAGTTATTACCTACTCGATTTTTTATAGGGAAAGTTCATAACGTATAACCTCCATTAACTGTCACTTTCAATTTTACAAATTCATAATAACAGACCAATTATTAAATTAGTATATTTATCATTAAATAAATAATACAAAGTAAGGAACTATTGGAGGAAGTATTAGCTGTTTTTTTTTAGTGTTTCCTTGGTAACAAACCAGCCTAATATTTCTAAAATTTATTATTTGCTTACTGAATGTCAGTACGCATTACCTGTTTAACAAGGTTATTAACTCACAATTATTTTTCCACTCTTATATATTTAGGCTTACTCTTTTATTAGTAATTTCAAATAATATTATATTGCCTGTTTAAAGCAACTTCTTGTTTTAGTAAAAATTTGTATTGTTTTATCTAATAAGTACTTTACACAATAAAATTAACATATTGTAGAAATTAAGTGGACTGTGACTATTATAGCTATTACACACTTACTGACATTTCAAAACAAATTATTTTAACCCAGTATAGTTGACAAATAAGTACAGTTGTAGTAGTATTATATGTTCAAACCTTGACTTTTATACTTTTCAGTTCACCGGTTGGTTGCTTTGTTGAGGGATATGCAGGCCATTACTTCATCCAGTGTGATGACCCGTAAAGCAACTGCGAAGGATACTGAGATGAAGCTTAAGCAGACCCTCATGGATTTGCGGGCATCCCGTGAGCTCTGTGATCGTCTCATGCAGGAACGGGATGATAGTGAAATAGAAATCATTAAGATCTTGGAAAAGAATAAGCATTTAAAATCTGAACTTACAGAGCTGCATGTCAAATATGAGGATGTGTTGGAGCAATGTAGGCAAATGGAATATACTATAAGTAATTTTGCGGAATGTAGTAGGACACACGAGCAGGCTTTGAGTAGAATCAATGAATTAGAGGTCAGCTTGTGTATTGCCAATCGAAATATCAATGATTTAGACTCTGCTAATAAAAAGTTATCTATTGATAAAAACTCTGAAAGCTTGTTCGATGAATTGACTGTCTGCGGACCTGACTTCATCGAGGAACATTCGGTATTAGTAAACAGTTCAAAGAATAAATACAACAATAATAGTTTCTCAAGTGTAAGAAAACTGAAAAAGTATATTCGAATTAATAAATTTATAAATAAAACTAAAAAAACAATTAACAGATATAATAAACAGAAAATACAAAAATTTTGGTCGAATGGAACGTTCAAAATTAATTGAAAAATTGAATAATATGAATAGTATTGCTGACAGTAACAAAAATGGCTATATTGATTACAGTAAAAACTTAGAATCAAAAATAGAAAATCTTGAACAGACATTGAAAAACATGTTAACAAATATTCAAAATTTGTCGCAAAAGCAATTAAATTACCAGATTGTAGCGTCAAATGACATGGTGGATTTATGTAATTATAATGCAGAGCGTTTTGAGTCATTAAATAAAAAACGTTCATGTAGGTGTTCATTTAGTTTGTGTGACAAAATGACACAACCACCTAGTTCAGTCTTTGATAAACAGCTACAACCAAAAACTTGCAGTAAAGCCAAACTATGTATAACTACACCTGTACACAACAACCACGATGAGGTTAGGACCGAGACAACATCTATCAAAGAAAACATAATTATGTATTGTGATGAGATTGGCAAAAATATGGGGCTCATAATGGAACAACATACAGGGCAACTGGTAACTAACTTATGTATGCCTGGTGCCAGCTACTCACAAATATTAGACAAAATAAACTCAAGCAACTACAGTACTAATACAACAATAATTGTTTTTGTAGGAAGAAGGGGTAATACTAATATAAATTGTTTGAAAAAATGTTTTGAGTGCCTATGTAACCTGAATGTGAAGAAAATTATTTTATTTGCATTACCATACAGTAGGTCATTGACAGACACTGAAAATGAATATAGACATAAATGTAATGTAAAATTGCAGAACATGACATATTATAATAATAAATTTGAATTTATTGACACTAATGTATTCATTAGACATTTTTATTTGACCAAAGATAATTACTATCTTTCTAATTTTTACAAAAAACAGATAGCAACTTCGCTATCATATTTTATTTCTAAGCCAGCCAATTCATTGGCTAATTACACTGCCTTTATTGGGCAGGAAAGTAAAATGACATATGACCACATGGAATGTGTTCCAATGTCTTTAAATTAAAACACAAGACAAAAGAGGCATTCTCTGGCAATAATAGCACTACAAGTGCTGACTATAGTTGTAGTTTAAACCTATCAAATATTATTTCTCCAATTTGTGCAATTAATCCACAGACTGTAAAATGTAATAATATTAACTTGGTGCATCAAAATATTCAAGGGATTTCAGGTAAAGAATTAGAATTAGAGTTATTTATGAATTGTAAAAACATTGATATTTTTTGTATCACTGAACACTGGTTGAAAAGTCATCAGCTTATGTTCAATTTTAATAATCACCAGGTTGTTAGCTCATTCAGCAGGACAAACTTGAGGCATGGTGGTTCTTTAATTGTAACTAGGAATAATATTAAATCCAAAGAAAGAATTGACCTTGTGAGCTTGTCTGTTGAGCGAGTTACGGAAATAGCATGTATCGAGTTTGAGCATTTCATTGTTATGAGTGTATACAAACCTCCATGTGCGCCCTATGAGTCATTCCAAAAAATTATGGAGGATGCCCTTTTTAAAATCAGTGGTAGTCATAAAACAATTGTTATCTGTGGTGATTTTAATATTAATATTTTAGAAAAAAGTGCCTTGACGAGTAACTTTTTAAATTTATTTAAGTCCTATGACTTACATAATTGTTTTAACGAGCCCACGAGAATTACTGCCACAAGTGCTACCTGCATTGACAACATTTTTTCTAACATTAAGCCTAATCAGAAATCCATAATTAATTTGTTACACTCTGATCATTGCGGTCAGTTAATCTCATTTTATAGGAAAAAACCTACCTCTCAAAGAACCAAGGTTAATTTTGTTCCTGTGACTATTAGTAGACTAGAAAAGTTTAAAAATAATTTGATTCAGAAACTACCAAGGATGCCTTTTCAGAACTGTACTGAGTACTTGTATACTGCTTTGTTCAAACTTATTAGTGAGGAATTCAGTAAAAACTTTACAACAAAAACAATAACAATCGGCAACCGTCCATCCTTCAGTGAGTGGGCCACTGCTGGTATATATAAAAGCCGAAACAAATTATATGAATTGTACGGTGAAAAATCGTACAATTTTAACCCCACGTTTATTAATTATGTAAAAAATTACTCTATTACTTTTAGACGAGCCTGTGCCACTGCTAAGTCCATTTATTTGAAAAATAAAATAACCAGAGCTCAAAATAAAATTAAGGAAACGTGGAATATTATTAATAGCGAAACTGGTAGAGCTCCCAGACGCGTTCGTGATTTCAATTTAAATGTAAACAATGTAAATATCAAAGATGATTTAAAGATTGCATCTGAGTTTGAAAAATTTTTCACAGAAATCCCTTTCTTAACAACTAAAACACTAAGTTCATCTTCGACAACAGCTGAAACACTACTTATGGAAAGTGTATGTAAATGCGATGCTAATTTTGAATTCACATCTGTCAACTACAAAGATATTATAAAGATATTTAAATCCATCGATATAAAGAAAACTATGGACCTTTGGGGACTTTCTGTTAAAACTGTTTCAAGTATAATAGATATAATTGCCCCTTACTTGGCTATCGTGTATAATAGCAGTATAGCTTCGGGTGTATTTCCTGACTTGATGAAACATAGCAAAGTCGTACCTTTATTTAAGTCTGGAGATGCTTCGGACCCCACGAATTTTCGACCAATCTCTATATTACCAACACTTAGTAAAATCTTTGAAAAGTTAATGCTTAATCAACTCCTCAATCATTTCGTAAAATACAGTTTGCTACATAAAAACCAATTCGGCTTTACGAGGGGTCGGTCAACTATTGATGCAGGAGTTGAATTATTGAAAAACATATATTCAGCTTGGGAGGATTCACAGGATGCTTTGGGAGTATTCTGTGATTTATCCAAGGCTTTCGACTGTGTAAATCATGATACTCTTGTCAGGAAATTACATCACTATGGCGTTAGAAATAGGGCTCTCGACCTTTTGACATCTTACTTGAGTAATAGAATTCAAAGGGTCGATATAAATGGTCAAAGATCTTCTGGAGCTGCGGTTACAATAGGAGTTCCACAGGGTTCAATTCTTGGTCCTTTTCTGTTCTTGATATATATTAATGATCTACCTTACTGTGTAAATAAAAGTCATGATATAGTGTTGTTTGCAGATGATACATCTCTGATATTTAAAATAAACAGACGAATGACTAATTATGACGAAGTAAACAACGCACTATCTAAAGTAGTAGATTGGTTTAACATTAACAATTTGCTTTTAAACGAAAATAAAACCAAATTAGTTAAGTTTTGCACACCCAATGTGAAACGGGTTGAAACAAATATACAAATAAATGGTATAGGATTAGAACCTGTTGAATCGACTATTTTCTTGGGCATAATGTTAGATGCTAAATTGCAATGGGGTCCACATATTGAACGAATGTCTGGTAAACTTAGTTCAGCTGCGTATGCAGTTAAAACTATCAGACGACTTACTGATGTAGACACAGCCAGAATTGTATACTTTAGTTATTTCCATAGCATTATGTCATATGGAATTCTTCTCTGGGGGAATGCTGCGGACATTAACACCATATTTGTCTTACAAAAACGAGCAGTAAGAGCTATTTATCAATTAGGACCTCGGGTTTCACTCAGGGAAAAGTTTAAAGAAATAAATATTCTAACAGTGGCATCACAATACATATTTGAAAATCTAATTTACGTAAGGAAAAACATAAAAAACTTTTCTGAAAAGTGTGACACTCATAATATTAATACTAGAAAAAAACATAATCTAGTGGTACATGCTACTCGTCTCCACAGAATAAGCAATTCTTTTATGGGGCAATGTATACGCTTTTATAACAAACTCCCAAATAATATTCGAGATCTACCTGTTAATAAGTTCAAAACTGCTATTAAATCTAAACTGTATAATAAAGCTTACTATAAAATAACTGATTACATAAATGATTCTAACGCTTGGGGGTGAATTTGTTCATGATCTATGCATCCAAAATATAATATATTAATTACACAGATTATCAACCTTGTGTCTTATAGTTAACTAAGAAACATAATTTAAATTTGTTCTAGATTATAATCAAGAAGCATGTGTATGTCATTCTCACTAAAAAGGTCTTGTGGCGGTGTCGTCTTGCGTCGGGTCGTTACGTTCCCTAAAATATGGTTGAGCGAAGCGATGGCTGATTCTTGCGTCATGCCTGTGAACAGGTGCCGCCAATGAGACCTGGTCATCTCATGTTTTCTTGAACTTTTTATTTTTATTTGATGTAAATGTTAGACAATGTAGTTGTTTATTCTTAGATGGATAATTGTATGACACATGCCATTAATAGGATAATTTTGTTTGTGTTATGATATTGTTTATATAACTAATGTATTAGGTATTGTTTTTTTTTTTATTTTGGTATGCACACATTGTATTCTTATAGATATATTTATTAACCAAAGGATCATAAATGTATGCTTAGCACCTAAATTGAGCAAAATCTATCTAACAATAACAAAAAATGGTGGTGGGTATAAGACTTAAATTAATTAGTTCATTAATGTGATTAGTTGAATTGTATAGAAAAGCTTTTACAACATAAATTATTATTATAAATGAACCAAATGCGTGGGAGTAATAACTGCCCAAAATTTACGCATGTAAAACTGTAATTTTAATTATATTATTATTATCTATTGACCTGTAATGATGTTTTGAAATCATTACCAAATTGTAAGCTGTGGAGTTTCTTTCGCCATTTCTTCTCCATCTCAGCATAATAATATTATCGTCCCGAAATGGTGGTAGGGTTTTGACGATTTAAAAGTACTTAGCAAAGTCCATTTAAATAAAGAGCTTTTCATTTCATTTCATTTCATTTCATTTCATTTCTGAAATAAGCGTTAACCTGTACTACAGATCATCAGGTCCCTACCCTCGGAACAGGTCATAACTAAAATATCAATTTCAGGAATACAAAATATTGACATAGGTACCTGTATAAGACAGTTGTAAAATATCATTCTCTCATTACAAAAATACAACAATTAATAACTATTACTTGTCTTATACTTACTGTCACATGTTGGGTTTCAGTAACTTATCTATAATTAACTATAATCTTTGCTTACCATGCATAAGATTTTGACAGGATGTCGTATACAAAATATGTCATATTTTTACAGTTAGATACGCGCCAACTTCGATTCTTTTCTTTCCCCATGTCGTGGTATCGACAATACGGCTAAAGGATTTGGCATTAGCTATTTAAGGCCGACCGCCTGCCTGCTTTAGTGTACAACTGCTATTTTTCGGCAGCAGTCGAGACCAGCAGCTTAAGGTGCAGTCAATCCAAAACACAGCGAACTGTTTCACGGCAGAAATAAGAAAGGCGGTGGTAACTACCCAGACGACCCTACATATGGGTCTACCCTCGGTCTACCACTTAGTATTATTAGAATTATACATATATACAGGTTGAATTTTTCAAGTGGGCCTTTAGGGCCAAATCAATAACTATAAGGAATATCGACAAATGCTCAGGGGAGTTGCAAGCCCGATTTTGAAGAAAACAAGAATTGCATAATTAGATTTTTGATAAATCAATAATCCTAGTCAGGAATCGAACCAAATGATTTTGAAAAAGAACACAGTCTGTATTATTACACCATTTGATAGAGTTGTTAATAAGGATAGATTTCTGGGAACTAATGATATACGGGAAACCAATGGAAAGTGTTAAATTTTAATAAAATATTTTTGTTCCACCTTGGTTGAAGCGATAATCAAAGCGATGATCATTATTTTTTTTCAAAAATCCAATGACGCGGTATTTGTTTTCATCAAAATCGGGCTCGCAACTTCTTTGAGCATTTTTCGATATTCCTTATAGTTTAGGATTTGGCCCTGATCCCTGTATGTTGTAGATCATTTATTTAAAAGTCTGCCACTCCCTTTTGACTAAAACCCTGTAGATCAGCGTAGATACAGGACGAGGTAAGATTTTGTCTGGAGATAGCTGTCGATTAGAAAAAAGAAATTCGCTCTAGATGTAAAAGTATTACAACAAGGTCGTAGCCTCAAGAACCCAGTGATATTGTAAACGTCAAAAAATCTATTGTAAAACTTATCGTTTTAGTAATTTCATAATTATATTCATGTCATCATCACAGCCAAGAGACGCCCACTGTTGGGCATAGGCATCGCCCAAGGATCTCCAATCCGAACGGTCCTGCGCTGCCTGCATCCAGCGGCTCCCCGAAACCTTTACCAGATCGTCGTTCCACCTTATGGCGGCCTGCCAACGCTGCGTCTCCGGGTAATTTTTTTTTATATTTTTCAATATTTCATAATTATCAGAAATATTTATGTATATTGTGAATAATTTCAATTAACATTCTATATTTGAGTTTCTCTCAGTTATTAAAACGGGGACGTGCGAGATTTTATTGGCGCCATTACCATAATATTGAAGGGGATAAAGGTGAATGTGTTTACTTGATTTAGGTATGATAAACAGAACATATTACTATCGGTTCGCCGAAATATAACATAATATTTTATTACCTTTGCTACGCGGAATTGAAAAAATACATGGTCAATATTTACTTATACTTTCGAAGGGCTTTGAGGAAATTATCAAATAGGTATCTACTCCTACAGTTTTATTTGGTTTCCGTACGTTATTTTTTTTTCCTAAAAATATATACGCACAATCACGTCTCTGGTGCGCGTTTTCAGCTACAACTGCCCTCGTTGTTGACGTTGTTGATTTATAGTTTTTTTTTTCAATGTCCCTTCGATGGGGACAAGCTGTAAACCTGTTATGAGCCAAGACATAGCCCACAGGAGTTTCACCTCAGTTCTTGTTGTTATAACATTTATTGTGAAACTCGAGTTTCGTTTCAATCTACCGTACAATCCATTACTATTTTCCGTTGGAATTGTGTAGATGCGTGATCCCGAGATAAGTTCTCAACCGCCTTTTGGGATTATGAGCGTGATAGTATATGTATTAATCATACATATACTATCACGCTCAACTAATGTAAGTATGTTAAGTTTTAATTATATGTTACAATGAATGTGAGTAGCATATAACTGTGTAAAGATATAATATTGTTGAATAAGCATTATGTAAGCGAGAGCTCAAGTCAATCGGGTTTATTATTATTACACGTATTTAGTATGTTATAATTGAGAACAATTACACATTGTAAAACAACAAAATACCTTACAAGTGATATTTGTTTTATATGGTTTTATATATGAAATATTTACTTAAAAAAATATATTGATAAATAAATTTCGCGCGTCAACTTATACTACCTCAGACACAGAATGAATAATCGCCGAATGGAAGGGTCTTACAATGTTGATAGGTTTAGTTTGATAATATGGTGGCGGTATATTGCAGTTCAATCAATGCTCATCAAGTGCGTAAGAGCGTCGTCTTCCACCCGAGAGGCAACGGTTTGAACCCACCCAAGCCACGTACCAATGTTTATTCAAATTTTGAATTAAGTAATATGTCCGTTTAATCTACGCTTTTAAGGTGAAGGAAATCTGCACACACTTATGGTGAAATTCTTACGATGTGGTGTGAAGTCAATCAACCCGCACTTGGCCAGCGTGGTTGACTAAGGCCTAATCGCCCCTACTATGGGGTAGGCTCGAGCCCCACGGTGGGGACATTATATGAGCTGTTGATGATGATGATGATATTGCATCTCTGTTGTACTCTGTAAGTTGTAGTAAAGTTTGAGAAAGATAGAAACAATATAACCCAGTCAATTTGATGTTTAAAAGTTGATGGAAAGCTTTAGAAAACACACGCCTCAGACACACGCGATATTCAGGTGTCTGACAGACAGGCACTTTTTGACAGACGTCTGATTATGGCGTCGGGACAGACAGGGACAGATAAGGGGCTAAGCCAAGGGTTTGTTTATTACCCTGTGCTAAAACCAATAAGATAAACTACTGTGATGATAACCTCAAAAAATTAAATTGTTTTTAATTCATAAATAAATCTTAATATTTATGATACTTGAGGTTTTTTGAGGAGGATCATATTCTGATCTCGTTATGTTAATCGCACTATACAATATACACTAGTAAAGAAAAATAAGCGACCAAGATCCCAGTGAGCACATGCAACTACTTATATCATTTCAGTTTTCAGCTACAACTAGTTCAAACCAGTTTCCAATTTCCATTCCTATTTTCAAGATAGTTTGGGAAATTACTTCGAAGCTGGACTGCGGTTTACGAACGGAGAGATACGTGTACGATTGACGGTGTAACCACGTTGCTTTGAATGTTACTGAGACCTTATTGCGTAGTGAAAAGGGTCACATTCGAAGAGTACAACTTTACCCGTATTAGCAATAAATGCGTCAATAGAATCTTAATATTGTGACCAATATTTTTACATATTTATGTATGCCACATTCAATATCTATCAACTTTTTCGAATTCTTATTATATTTTGTGGAATTCATGATACTACGGCATGATTTCTATTTTGTTAGGAAGTGCTGGGTTCTTCTGACTGCACAACTATGAACTAAGCACCCGCACAGTGAATCCATGGATTGTTAAGAATTTTCGTCTCTCTCAGAATAATCATCATCATTTCAGCCAAGAGAAGACCACTGCTCGACATTGGCCTCCTCCAAGGATTTCCATCCCAATCACACCTACCCTGCCCGCATCCAGCAGCTTCCGCGACCTTTACCAGATTGTCGGTCTACCTTGTGGACGACCTACAAACCTCTCAGAATGTAGTGATTGATAAATCTTTAATTTTTTAAGGTAAAACTTTTTTACGCACGCTTGTCTTGAGGAGTAAGCTGGTGCAAGCGTTAAGAAAAGTATGATCGGGGGAGGTGAACGGAAGTTACTTTTTAAATTTGGAACACATCGCGTCGCCTGTGAAGTCAGTCATACTTTTTATATCATTATTATAGATATTCACTTCAGTTGTGTGGTTTATAGCACAATCATTTTTATTTAAATAATTTTATCAAATTGAAACAAAAGTTAAAGGCGATGATTTAAAAAAAAATATATTTTATAGATTAAAATGCGTTAGTAACTTTTGTTACTAAGGCATTTTAATCTATTACGTAATTTAGTTTTATCCTTACAAAGGTGAAAAGGGATGTATTATAAATATCCTCACTTAATTCGGTAGCAGAAAAAGATCTTCCTGTTTTCGACACCAATGAAAAGGTACAAAGGGGATTTTTTAAATAGGCCAGTAAAGTCATTAATGTTTTCACAGAGTAAATTATTTTTTTTAGTATTCTAAGAAAGAGAAGCATTAAGCTTAAGCGTTTGAGTTTTTCGATCGGAGGATATGGCTCCGCTAACTGCTAGAATCTGTGTACATAAACTGTGTACATAAAAGACTAACATATCAATACACAGCTCAAACCACTGAAAGGATTGCGCTGGAAGGCACGCAAACAGTTACTGTGACGGAGACATCCAAAAGCGTGTCAGAGAATACTACGATGATCCGTATGATGCGGTGTGTCCGGTGCATGATGCCGACAGGTAGACGCTTAGCTAAAAAAGGATTTTCTAAAATTCATCTATCATTAAGTTTGTATGGGGAAGTCACAAATTTAACTTTAACGAATTTAACACAGACATAATTCCAAAAAAAAAATTTTTTGGACTCAGGCAAGTCCAAAACGTGTAAATCCGTCAAAATCTCAAGGCCGAATTTTTTGACGATTACAAGACTTCCTTCCAGCGTGTAGTGGATATAAATCAATCATTTAAATCAATTTCATATTCAACATTCACATCTTGATATAATGTTCATTCTTAGTGATAAAATGAATAAAATAAAAAAATAAATAAGTCAATTAATTCACTTTAATTAATAAGATGTTATGCAGTGGGCCAGCGTCTACCGAACGAGTGCATGTTAATTTACCTACCTACAGTAGGCACTTACCTACTATTCATTACTCTCGTACACTATTTCATAATTATATTTCATCTGATACAATAGTATATGTATGTTTAGTTATATAATGTTGGTACACAAGTAAGTAGATAGCCTAGTCTATGAAACTACCTACCTATTAGTTTTTTTTCACGCGAGCTTAGGTAGATTACTCGTTTGACTCTTTTTTCACCCTATCCACTTATTTATTTAATATTCCCGATATTTTTCTCGATGGAAAAAACTTATACCTATATATTAACAACAAATTACGTACTAGTAGAGAGGTACTTATACATATAAAATTATTCTTCTACAGTTTTCCGGATATTCCAGGTTTTTTTTCCAGGTAATTTAACTTAAAAAATGTTACCTCTGGGTACATTAGTGAAGAGTGTAAGTAACCAAGAACACCACAATATACCCTAAAATTGCTATATTCAATTATGTATCTGAAATGTGATTACTATGGTTATTATTAATAGTTACCAGTAATTATTGATACTTACATCGTGATTTGGTAAATGTGATGATAACTGTGGTGTGGTGTTGGGTGGTGCATAAAATAGAAAAGAATAGAATATTCATTTATTTTCTCTCACACATGTAACAATTTTCATTATATTGTATATTTATTTTAGGACATGGACCTGTGTATGAGAGACAGGAGCCTGAGATAGGTTTCCAAAAGAAACCCGTAGTACAGGTCTCCAAGCACCACTCCCAAGTCATTCGGATATTGGATGCACACATCAATGTATTTGGAGTTTGTGTGGCAATATTATAATAAAGACATGCAATAAAATCTTGAAAATAACAATAATCTTAAATATAATAAAACACTACTCTTCCAAAAACATTGCACTCCGCCTAGTCATAAAAAATAACCCTTACCTAATCATCACTCAGCCACAGGGTTCGAAAGGATTAATCAATAAAGTTTGATAATTATTAATAATAACCGGTAAAGTAAATAATGAATTACTTTTGCCTTCAATTTTTGTAATTATGAATAATTGTTGGTAGTTGTGGTAATTATTAAATAGTTTTCAATCAATCACACTTACAGTAACATATCTACTTAATTCAATCGAATATTCACAATGCAATTTGGTTACTGGTTAAGAACAATCACACCGTTTGTTCGTCGCTGCGGCGCATTCGCGAGTAAATGCGCAAGTATAGCAAATAACGTGTAACCCGAAATCGAGGTGTGTAGGTATGAATAATAATTATGAAACGCTTTCCTACCGTTTGTATGAAGATAAGAATACTGATAGATAATTTACCGTGCCACCACGCGTCTTGTCTCGCGTTGGCCTCACTATTGCCCTGTCAGACTTGCTCATTAGCTGACTGTAAAAACTTATATAGACTGTGGGCTTAGGGCATCTGTTGTCTACTTGTCATAAACTTGAGCCTTGAATTGATGTACCTATACCCTATTATGTTTGCTTCTACACAAGGTTGCATTGATGAGATTGCTCGTTAGCAATAAAGCCGCTTACTTTGTACTTGTATTTATTTACTTCCATTGTTTAATATATTATTTATTATTGTGTGCAATACAAGTAGTAATTATTATTATAAATCATTACTTTTTATCTGAGCTTTTCGCCTGCTTCTAATACGTGCTACGGGATGTGCTAAGTAGGAGATTTATTATGGTTATACTTACATATACTCGTATTATGTTTAATGTCACCTTGAAGGAATAGCCTAACCATCCTATTACGATTATTATTGCATAGTACCTACTTTGATTGTGTCTAATTAAATACTGTGATTAGGAGAACCTTGTCGTAATTAATAGTTAAGCAGACACCGAATTACCTTATGTACCGAATTACCTAGAGGTACCTAAATAGCTGCCACCTGATCGACAGCAGATGGGCCGGTTTGGCAGCAGGCATTCCGAATTGGGTTAATTGGTTGCAGCTGTCTGTAGCCTCTGCTTAAATTAAATAACACATTTTGTTTGTTTATTAATTTTCTCCTGGAAAAAGCACAAAATTTAGTTTTATTCGTGATTAATTATTGTTTGCAACTTGATATATCATAAGCTTACATTTTCATTGTTTAATGATTCTTAACCGACTTCAAAAAAGCAGGAGGTTCTCAATTCGTATTCATTCAAAGTTTAGGTTCGCCTCTTTTCTTGTGTCGACCATGCGCACAGAAGTGAAGTTTTTTCTAAATGTCATTAGACCATACACAAAATTATTTCGTTTCGGTACTCCTGAACGAACACTTTTCGAACACATTCAATTAGTTCTTATCTTCAAATCAGCAAAAGTTATTTTTTAAAGTGACCGAATAGTTACGAAACCATAATTATGTCCTTCTATATTTTAATAAACTTAGTCTGTGACAATCAAAATATTATTTTACCACTTCTAACCCAAGTTCACCTTTAGTGATAAGATACTTAATTCTTCTTTATCAGTCCTCCACGATCAGGTATAAGGAGGTCCAAATAGCTTCCTCACCAAAAGACAATTTCAATATCTTACGTCATTTGCAATGTCAGATGAAGTTTCCATCTTCATAATCTTCATTTATACGAGCGTTGTAAGTTACATCGCTTGAACATTTAGCGACATTGTTAACTCTAGTAAAATTCTTGTTTCATATTAAATTTTCGGTTCAATACAATGTTAGGAACAGAAAGTTGGAGCGTGAGTGGCAAGTTTGAAGTTGTCGTGTAATAAAGTAGCGTCACGGAACAAGTTTTTGTAAATTTCGTGATAAAATACGGGATGTACAGAGCATTTTCGACGATGCTAAAACTGTCACGCTTTTTACCCGACTACGTGAAACCAATAAGAAGGGTTATAAATAACCCCTCTTTTTGGTTATTTATAACCCTTCTTTTTGGTTTCATTATTATATTTGTATTTACGTATGTTCCTCAGTAGCGTCTAAACTATTCATCCGATTTTAGTTAATTAGATGTCAATTGATGTTATTATTGTCCGCGTAAACAGACTATATTTGAACTGACTTTAACAATAGGAGAAGTTGATTTTACCTTGTCAACCCCGATTTTAGCCGATTTCATTACTTTGTGTGTTTTACACTTTTTGCTTTGTAGGTTTTATGTAGTCTGTAAATAAAGATAGGTAAGATATATTCTTAATTGTACACTTTTAATATCTAGAAACCAGTAATTTGGTAGGAAATGAAAGACACGGTATAATAAATGAGGGAAGTCTTTGATTTTCAGTCGACAAACTTCTCGGTGTTCCATTTAGAAAAGAAGTATCCTTTAAACGGCTGCCCTGCATCAAGCCCCGCCTACTTTTCACACCAGCCAATAGAATTATAACATAATATAGCGCAGCCAATAAAGCGCAGCGTCTTCACTCCGCTTTCGCAGCCTCCTCTCCACTCAGTCGCTCTTACACTGCCGACGAAATTGTCTGCTCTTATTGGCTCCATCTGGTCACTGACAATCAGACTACAAGTGAAACACCGCGAACTTTGTCGACTGTACCGAGGAACATGTGTAAGATTCACAAATACATAAATACTTAGCAAATAATCTTTTCTTCTCCGTTGATTCCTCTGCTTCCTATTATTATAACAGCCTTTATAATTCGACCCACTGCTAGGACACGAGGCTTCTCCTTGTCATCAAAAGAGGGTTAGGCAGTCCACCACGCTTGCCCAATACGGATTGGAAGACGGAGTATAAGGTGATCAATACTCTTGCTGATCCATTAGTCGCATTCTACGACAGCCATTGGAGGATATGGGATGATGCTACTTTTACGGTCCCAAAAACCCTTCTTGGCAATGCTGTTGTGAGTGGTTTACTGACACCGCGCGATTGATTACTGCTATAAGATTTGGCATTATATTTTTACGGCCGTATGCCTGACACGAACCCTCCTTGGGAACGACTGCTATCTTTTAATAGCAGCCAGGACCACGAGGTTAACGTGCCTTCCGAAGCACACCGGAAAATCGAGGTGAAGGAGTTCTCGATAAAACGATGAATTGTTTCAATACATTCCAAAACCATTTTGTTAAAAATATTTTTAGCAAAAAAATAGGACAACCGACTTCAATGCGTACAAATTTAAACTAAAAAGTAAGAAATAAATAATATTTTTATGAATTAGTTGAAAAGAGCGTCATAGAAAACCAAAGAAAGTATTAATACACATTTATAATTCTTTAATTATAATTCATACTCCGATATATTTGGAGCCGGTGCCAGCTAGCCAAGGAGGATAGTGTTTGCAATTTTCGAACTTCACGGAGCGGCGGATTATTTCTTATCTTCATCATTCATTATTATGTATAGTTAATGGATTAATCAAGTTCGTATCTATTAGGTAAGTTTATTTTGCTTAGGCTGGCACCGACTCCAAATATATCGGAGAATGAATTATAAATAAAGAATTATAAATGTGTATTAATACTTTCCTTGGTTTTCTATGACGCTCTTTTCAACTAATTCATAAAAATATTATTTATTTCTTACTTTTTAGTTTAAATTTGTACGCATTGAAGTCGGTTGTCCTATTTTTTTGCTAAAAATATTTTATTTTATTATTTTTAGTGGAAATAAAGTATATTTTATTGAAAACGGATAGGCCTACTAGGCGCTCATTAAAACCTAATGGAAACTTTAACTAAAACGTTTTTTTTGCTATTACTGATTTGTTCCAAAAGGGTCGAATTTATATAGATAAAATTTATACGGGCCATCTCTGATCTTGACGTACCTAAAAAAGGATCATTAAAATCGAGTCGTAATACTCATAATTGACGAAGTAATCAGGTAACAAACACAAAAAAACAGTCGGATATAGAACTTCCTCTTTTTTTAAGTCGGTTAACAAATAATATCACGTCTCAGACCTATATCTCATTACAAATGCCTGCCATTCATTCAAAATTAATGGTAAGTTAATGAACTATGAACCTAGTTATTTAACTTAAGTTCATAAAATAATTTGTCATAGTTTATGTGTTGACTATTGGTCCTACTAACCAAAATTTCACTATTGTAAATTAGGTAATGGCAAGTTCAAAAAAAAAATTGACATTATTTTTGTGTACGTAGACGATATTATTATATCATCCCCAATGAAATTATCATTTTAACAAAAAAGTACTGAACCAATTTCGGTATAATTTATACGGGACCACCTTTGGAGTATGTTCTTCTTAACGAAAAAAGAATCTTTAAAATCGATTCATAATTGACGGAGTAATCGCGGAACATACATACAAAAAAAAAAAAAAAAAAACATACAGTCGAATAGAGAACCTCCTCCTTTTTTGAAGTCGGTTGAAAAGTGAATAACAGTTATTCGGTGACATGCTTTTGTTGCACTGAAAGCATTAACGACTTTGCGCCATTTACTGTTTACCATTGTGAGCGACTGACACAATTAATTTCATATGGTTTATTGGGAATCGCTTTAAACTGTTTTCATAGAATTACCATCAGCTTTTGTACGTTAGTTAGTTCTTATTAGTCATTTTCATGGGAACTATTTTGAAATCACGCAACAAAATTAGGTATAATATAGATTTGGTCAAATTTGAAATAAAGTAGAATAGAAATAAACTTCATAATATATCCGCACAAAGATAATACAACGTATAAAATGTTTTATCTCAATGGGTCGCTTATCATAAAAACCGATCTCTTCATTCCTATAGTAATTTCGACATTAGTACATAACACTGTCGTCGTTGTTGAGGGGTCAGTAACGTTGCATATACATAAAGTAGTCCGGATTTGAATCCCGATTGGGACAAATGTTTGTGTAAGTAACAAAAATATTATTATTAGTCTACGAATCATAATTGTATGGATACTATTATTTTATCTACAAAAATGGGCAGAGGAGCCAGGAGCAGTGCCTGGAACTTGTGACTCAAGTTAATGTTTAAAGAGCCTTATAGTACGCATCGCCACTGCCTCGGCTTTCTCTCTCTGTCCAGTGTTATTTGATACAATTCCACGAGAGAAGTTTTATATACACGTTAACCATGTGATGCCGGCAGAGTAGAATAGCATCACCCCATATTCTCCAATGGGTGTCGAAAAAGGCAACTAATGGATCAGCAAACGGGTATTGATCACCTTATATACTCCGTCCACTAATCCGCTTTGTGTGTGTGAGGATTGAGGGCCACTTTGTCATATTCTCTTAAAAATGTACCTATGATTTAGTGTGCGTTCTAAAAGAAATGTGAAAGCCTGAAACGACTTTGTGAAACCTTTGAAAGGCGAGTTATAGGCTGAAAGGTTGGGCCCTCAATCCTCTATGTGAGGATTGAGGGCCCACCTGTAACTAGTAAACTTACCACTCTACAGAAAAAAAATTATATCAAAATCTATCCAATGCGTTAGTTAAAAAATGTGAAATTTTGTGGAACCGAGAGCTTACTCCAACTCCTCCTGGTTTTTTAGAAATGACCTTGATAATGTTTGGGCCCTCAATCCTCCATCTCTTTCTTGTTTTTCTTTATTATGTGTTGTGTAGGCATAATTTGACAAAGCTATGGTATTCTGTTTTTGTGAAAAAAAATGTGAAATAAATTGACACTAAGAGTAATTTGAAAGACTTATTTATTATTGCAGAAAACAAGATTTTAATTTTTATTGTATAAATAATTTTTCACTGGATAAGATTTGACAGCAGGGTGGCCACAAATTCTAATTATGTCAAAAACGAGCGTTGTTGGCACAGACTAGTTAGGGTTTTAGCCCATACATCCATGTCTTAAGTTTTCTGTCTTCTTTTTGTTGATTTTCGTATTAAAATGTGGGTGTCACACATCTTAATGCATCTAGGGAGGGCTTGGCGAGAAATGCATGGCAACAGACCGCATCAGCTGGAAATGCAGTCACACCACAAAACCCTTACGATTCAATGACAGCACACTAATTTACCACCAACTGTCTTTCCCCAATGGATAATAAACTTAATGATAATGCATTATATTGAAAATCGATTGAAGAAATATGACAGTTTAGTATACCATTTTATGCTGTTGACTCTATTAAGAATCACTTGTAGAATTCTATTTTCTCTTGTTTGGTAAGCATACGCTTACAAACTGAAATGCCGAAATGTACTCATGTTAAAATACCTACAACAATGTGTCCAAAATTCAACGATAAGCTTTTGGTGGCCAAAAGCAAAAAATGTAACTCCACTTTCATTTTAATAAAAAAAAACATTGACATAGGCTTCGAAAACTGCCACATCTTGGGATATTTTTATCTGCCACTACACTTTTTCTAACATTTCTGATTTTTATTATTTGAATCCGCTAATCACAAAAACCATTAAAAGTTTTTAAACAAAACTCAATAAAATTTATATATTTTCCATAAAATTTTGAGCCACAATTGGCCACCAAAAGCTTACCGTTGAATTTTGGACACGTTGTTGTAGGTATAGACATTTTAACATGAGTACATTTCGGCATTTCAGTTTGTAAGCGTATGCTTACCTACCAAACAAGAGAAAATAGAATTCTACAAGTGATTCTAAATAGAGTCAACAGCATAAAATGGTATCCTATGTTTGGAGGCACGTGGATCAGGAAGCTTGTGGTGCGGGCAGCGGGCAGAAAAATGAAAATCCAGATTGTGGATTACTTCAACATGATGTATTTCTCAAAATACATGTTAAGTAATGTGACATACAAACAATCTTTTAATTACATTGAACGACACAAAATTACATGACCGGGCAGCTCGGCCATTAACCCCAAAGAGAGCGAACAAACATTTTGACGTTTAGTGTTGTACGACCAAAATAATGTTACTAACATTATTGCCAGTACAAACAGTCAATATATTATTATAAAGCATACTTTTCAACACTTCCCCTTATGCTCTATAATAATATCTCAGAGGTATAGCATGCGTTGTTACGTTACACTTAACATAATACACACATTACACTGTACTAACAAACAAACAACAATGCACCAAAAAAAAACAACACATGCTAAATTTCCTTTACATTACATTGCTCTTTGGAGAAAACAACCGAAAAACCTTTCTCAGATAACCTTGAAACTGAAATTAAATTGGTGGCAAGCTTGGGCACAAACAATACATCAGACAACATTCTTTTATTTTTATTTAGGGTAATCTCTACATTTCCTATTCCCTCACTAGTCAGTCTGTCACCATTGGCAATAGAGATAAAAGTGCTATTATTTTTATAATTATCCAAAATATTCTTACAATTTGTCATATGTGACGTACAACCTGAATCAATAATCCAAACATTACAATTATTTTGCGCAATAAAAGCAGTAACAAGAAGGGTTTGATTATTACTAAAGTTCTTATTAAAGTTTCCCTTGTCATTCTTAAATTTGTAACACTTGGACTTTACGTGTCCCCGTTTTTTGCAATAATGACACACTATCACTGGTTTTGCACGTTTGGACAAAAATGCACTACCACTATCACTGGATTGCTTGCGGAATTCTTCTTGCAAAAGCCGAGTGCGAACCATCTCACTCGACAGACTGCCAGTAATGTTTGCCGTTTCCAAATTTGACACTAGCACATCGTACTCCACAGGTAGACCACTGAGCAACAATTCTGCCACCTCACTGTCATCAATGTTTCTACCAATGTCAGCCAATTGCTGTACTATTTTCATTATTGACTGTATATAGTCCGTCATTGAATTAAATTGGTTGTAGTCAGCTTTATGTAGCTGACGAAGCAACACGACACGCCGTTATAAACTTTTGTCCTCAAATATCTTTGTGAGGTTATCCCACGCGGTCTTCGCCGTCATCGCTGTATTGACATATTGGTAACAGTGAGATTTTAAACACAGACATATACGCGCCAAAGCACGCTGGTCGCGCACAGCATCAGAGTCAGTCCCCTCGACGCATGCCCAAAGCCCTTCCAACTTCAATGACATTTTCATTGCGAACTTCCATGAGCACCAGTTGGCCACACCATCCAGTTTCTCAAAGGTGCCAGCACCGCCGCCGCCAAATAATGCGGAAGGCGTTTCCCGAGTCATAATTCCATCGCTTGAACCACAGCCGCCCATGTCAATGTCATAAAGCGGCATGGCGATAAATTGCCCGCGCCCAGCAACCACTGATTAAATAAAGTACAATGGAAAACGTGCCTTACGTGATTTTACTCCTTTTCCTTTATCTGGTGATCTTGAACTTGAAACTTCAGGTTTGCTTATGGCCTGGGCACATAACCTGTTTGGAGGCACGTGGATCAGGAAGCTTGTGGTGCGGGCAGCGGGCAGAAAAATGAAAATCCAGATTGTGGATTACTTCAACATGATGTATTTCTCAAAATACATGTTAAGTAATGTGACATACAAACAATCTTTTAATTACATTGAACGACACAAAATTACATGACCGGGCAGCTCGGCCATTAACCCCAAAGAGAGCGAACAAACATTTTGACGTTTAGTGTTGTACGACCAAAATAATGTTACTAACATTATTGCCAGTACAAACAGTCAATATATTATTATAAAGCATACTTTTCAACATCCTAAACTGTCATATTTCTTCAATCGATTTTCAATATAATGCATTATCATTAGAGTTTATTATCCATTGGGGAAAGACAGTTGGTGGTAAATTAGTGTGCTGTCATTGAATCGTAAGGGTTTTGTGGTGTGACTGCATTTCCAGCTGATGCGGTATGTTGCCATGCATTTCTCGCCAAGCCCTCCCTAGATGCATTAAGATGTGTGACACCCACATTTTAATACGAAAATCAACAAAAAGAAGACAGAAAACTTAAGACATGGATGTATGGGCTAGATGCCTTTGCCGTCCCGTAATAGGGAAAATTTAAAAATGTTTATTCGAAAATCCTAACTAGTCTGTGCCAACAACGGTTGTTTTTGACATAATTAGAATTTGTGGCCACCCTGCTGTCAAATCTTACTTAGTGCAAAATTATTTATACAATAAAAATTAAAATATTGTTTTCTGCAATAATAAATGAGTCTTTCAAATTACTCTTAATGTCAATTTATTTCACACTTTTTTTCACAAAAACAGAATACCTTAGCTTTGTCAAATTATCCCTACACAATACATAATGAAGAAAAACAAGAAACAGATGGAGGATTGAGGGCCCAAACATTATCAAGGTCATTTCTATAAAACCAGGAGGAGTTGGAGCAAACTCTCGGTTCCACAAAATTTCACATTTTTTAAATAACGCATTGGATAAGCGGACAATATCTGAAAGTAAACCAATTTTGTTAATTTTTGGTAACAAATTTTTACAAGCGTGAGGATTGAGGGCCCACTTTGAATTGCGGTATATCAAATACTATAGCGTTATGCGCTGATATCTTTAACTTCACAGTTTTTTTTAACGTAGCGTTAGATTTTGATATAAAAAGTTTTTCTGTAGAGTGTTTAGTTTACTAGTTACAGGTGGGCCCTCAATCCTCACATAGAGGATTGAGGGCCCAACCTTTCAGCCTATAACTCGCCTTTTAAAGGTTTCACAAAGTCGTTTCAGGCTTTCACATTTCTTTTAGAACGCACACTAAATCATAGGTACATTTTTAAGAGAATATGACAAAGTGGCCCTCAATCCTCACACACACTCCGCTTTGGGCAAGCGTTGTGGACTACTGCCTAAACCTCCTTCGATGACAAGGAGACGCTTGTGTCCCAACAGTGGGTCGTATTATAATGGTTGTTAGTATGACAGTACTTCTTTTTTTCTGTCAGCATTTAGGTAGTTTGGAGGCTGATGACGCTCGCCTCATGATGTTCCTCTATCTTTCTCTACTTGTGGTGTTCCTGACACACTCATGCAAGGGACCGCCCACTGTAGGCTTAATTTGCTCGGTCCATCGCATGGGTCGGTAGCGTAGTGCGTAAGCGCGTCGTCTCTTACCCGGGAGGCACTGGTTCGATCCCCGCCACGTACCAATATGTTTTCAAATTTTGAATTCATATGTACGTTTAATAGCCGCTTTAACGGTGAAGAAAAACATCGTGAGGAATCCTGCACACACCTATGAAGAAATTCTTAGGTTGCGTGTGAAGTCGACCAACCCCGCACTTGGCCAGCGTGGTTGACTAAGGCCTAATCGCCCCTAATGTGGGGTAGGCTCAAGCCCCTCATTGGGGACATTATATGGGCTATTGATGATGATAATGATGATCGCATGGGCACGGTAATATTATCTATCAGTATTGTGACTCGGCCCTGTCCTTGAAATAACTGGCTACGGCCGAGCGGGGCGTGAACACGCGGAAGGGCTGCCCGCCTACAGTATTTTAATTTGAAAGAAAGAAAATAAATTTATTGGCCTTCACAGAGCACGATATAACCTAATTATTAAAAAACTATAACAACACATACATAAAGAAAAGAAACGTTAACAAAAACTAACATACACACATTATATACCTACTAGGTATTTACTTTATATTTAATTTCTACATTTCTTGTTCTATGATTGTAAATATTTTATTTTACTTATATGTAAAAAAAATATGTTGTGAATGAAATAGGAAGTGTTCAATAAAATACATGTTTTTTTAGGTAATCTTAATATATATAAATCTCGTGTCACAATGTTTGTCCTCAATGGACTCCTAAACCACTTAACCGATTTCAATCAAATTTGTACACCGTGTGCAGTTTGATCCAACTTGAGAGATAAGATAGTTTTTATCTTGATAAGTAGTAATTTTTTTTACTGCAGATACAATGTTACAGGTCAGTAGTATGAAATTACCACAGCAACGCATGGCCGGGCAGCTAGTATTTAATAATAATAAAAAAAATATAGATTTGAGACAAAAATATTTACGCCTTGACTGAGACGTGTATATTGTCACTGAAACACTTTTATTTTCAAGAAATTACATATTATTATCAACAAACAAAATATTGTTTTTTAAACTCCGCACAAATATCCCTATTTTATAATTTTCCATCTATCAATTCCTGTCAACAATCCGTCTCTTTTCCAAATTACCTAACAACCTGCCAGTATACACCAAAAAAATCCGATCACTACAATACCTACCATTTATTACTCTCGTAAATTATTTCATAATGATATTTTATCATATTTAATAATATATGTAGTTAAGTTAAATGTTGGTACATAAGAAAGTAGATAGCCTAGTCTAGGAAACTACCTACCTACGTATTATGTAGTTTTGTTTTTAACGCGAGCGTAGGTAGGTTATTTTTTTGTGTCTTTTTTCCAGTTATTTATATATTACTAGCTGTGCCCGCGCGACTTCGTCCGCGTGGATTTACCGTTTTTGCAACATTTTTCATTGATGTTCAACTCCTATTAGTCGTAGAGTGATGTTATGGAGGTATTATATATAAGCCTATATCACGGTTTCCTAAACTGTGCGTCGCGACGCCCTGGGGTGTCGCGGTTCTATCCCGGGGGCGGGCGTCGTGAGACGATCGACATAGAATGGCTGTCTAGCTAGCTTAGCGAGCTAGTCGAACGAAAATAAATGTAGACAAAGAAATGTAATAATTTTTTCAGTCTTTCTAATTTTAAAATATTTGCGCATTCGTTAACGCCTAAATAATTCAAAAAAAGCTATGTTTTTGTTTTTGTAGGTATGTACTTAACTTGGCTGTTACTATAACGGGGGGAAGGCTCGTAAAAATTAGAAAATTCCTAAGGGCGTCACTATGAAAATAAGTTTGGGAAGCTCTGGCCTATAGTGTTCCTCGATAAATAGACAATCATAGAATTTTTCCCCTTTGTAGGATTCTGTACCCAAAGGGTAAAGCGGGATCCTATTACTAAGACTCATAAATAGAATAAAATAAATACTAATAAATAGAATTAAATAAATATTGAAGGGGCTATAAATAAGCGTGACTTTTTTTGGTCGATTTTGATAACGGCAACAGATAGACGCTTGAAATATTCACAGAATATTTAGTTATATTATTCACTTTTAAAATACAACAACAAACGTGTTTTATTTCTCGGTCTTATTAACGATAATAACAGGTAGAAACTTGAAATATTAACAAAATATTTAATTAAAATTTCTAATAATTTTTGGAGATTTTTGATAAAATCTATGGCACGGGACCCTTCGTTCGCGCGATCGACTCCTTCTAGGTGGTTTTTTTTTTGCAGGCTATCTCTGATGACCTTCTTGAAGTCACCAGGGCATTTAGTAAAGGAGAGGACCTCGATGGGTCCTCAAGCTTTGAGGTCGAATCACTCCAAAGAGGATTCCTGAGCGGTGAGCATCTCCCTCGGAGGAGTCTCTGAACCTATTAGTCTCTAATGCGTCCAAATCTGACGGGATCAGTAGTTCCTAAGATAAGCGCGTTCAACTAAACAAAAAAACAACTCAGTATAGATGCGTGTGTAGTACTTGATCATTATTTAGCTGCGGAGTTATGTTAAAACTGTAATATCTCTGAAGATATTCATTGAAATCTAATAATTTAAAGAACAATTTTGTACAAAATTAAATACTTGTGATGAATAAAGTAT
The DNA here is from genome assembly GCA_955850985.1 of Elophila nymphaeata. Classification (NCBI taxonomy): domain Eukaryota; kingdom Metazoa; phylum Arthropoda; class Insecta; order Lepidoptera; family Crambidae; genus Elophila; species Elophila nymphaeata. The sequence goes on along the minus strand of OY039066.1, from coordinate 21,779,403 downwards.
AAATTTTGATAAGGAATAATACGATTTTTACAAAAATACCTTCGCATCTAATGCATTATTTTAGAACAAATTTTATTAACTAAAATAGATTATAGCGAGTCAACCTTAAGAGATAGATAAATGCTGTCTGGAACTTTTTTTTTGAACTTTTAAAGGAAAATAATTCCGTGATACATGATTTTTGCGTAACTTTAACCGTTTACCCAGCGCACGCAACAAAAGCTCTGAAAATCAAAATTTATTATTTTCCGTTTATTTCAAACTATGATATCTCTTAAGATATTCATTGAAATCAAATGAGGTCATTAACAATTTTGTTCAAAATTAAATGCTTGTGATAAATAATGTATTTATTTTGATAAGGAATAATATCATGCATACAAAAACACCATCGCAGATAAACTTTTGATTAAAAAAAAATTTGATTACCAAAAAGAAAGGTTATAGTGAGCCAACCATAAAAGATAAACATATGCTATCGCGGACTTTTTTTTAGAAAATTTAATGGCAAATAATTCTGTAATACATAATTTTTCCGTAACTTTAACCGTTTACGCAGCGCACGCAGGGAAAGCTTTGAAATGAAATATTTTTCTCCCGTTTTTGCAACATTCTTCATTAATGCTCAGCTCCTATTGGACGTACCGTGATGTTATATAGCCTATAGCCTTCCTAGATAAATGGACTATCCAACGGAAAAAGAATTTTTCAATTTGAGTCAGTAGTTGCTGAGATCTTAGGGTTCAACCAAACAAACAAACAAACAAACAATCAAACAAACAAACAAACAAACAAACTCTTCAGCTTTATTATTAGTATAGATTCCAGATTTTGCCCGATGGAAAAATTGAAATAACTAAATATTAAAAACAAATTACGTACTAGTAGATAGGTACATAAAAAATATTGCTCTTTATCATTTTGAATTATGTAGGTATCTACTTAATTCAATCAAATATTCACAATACAATTCGCACGTTTATGCACGGCTAACTGCTTAAAAAACAATTCACACCGTTCGGTAGTCGCTGCGGCGCATTCGCGACTGGATGCCCACCGGGTGCCCCGCGAACTCGAGGCGCGTAGCATGACGCGCTTTCCGACCGTTTGTATGAAGATAGAATACTGTATAGATAATATTACCGTGGCATGGGTGACCTTCCACGAGGTCTAGTGCCCTCTGCTTGGGGCGATGACGCGCTATCTATATGGACGCTGCATCGTTTATAAACAAGTTGATATCCTTATATTACATAGAGGACTTTAGCTGGTATTCGTTCAATTTGTCGAAATCTATGTCAGAAATTTAGATACACAGACTGCTGAGTAGTTAAGAGTGTTGAATCTGTCCTGGTTGTTGGCTTTTTTTGGTTCCCTTAAGGTTGGTTTCTTTTCGGTTGGACTCCGCCTTTTGTGTAGACGACAGACTGGCAACTTGTCACTCTTTTTTTATGGTATTGTATGGCCAGTACTGCCAGATGTGACTTTGTGTGTAAAGTTACTTATAGCTTAACCTCTTTTGCGATTGTGCTCATGGGCTTGTGGACCGAATTTCGTCAGTACAATACTTCTAAATGTTTTTGCGTACTCTCCACAAAAACATTGCACTCCGCTTGGTTATAAAAAAAATAACCCTAACCTACGCATCACCCAGCCACCCTTTGCTGCATGTCGAAGTATTATACTGTCGAAATTCAGTCCGCAGACGGTGCCCATGATAATATTATACATAATATACTAATGTGGACAATCTCAGTGCAGACATACATGTCTGAAATCGTATCTTAAAATTTCGTTCCTAAGTTCTGTCACCCATATAAAAAAGTAACATTCAATAAATTCCCTCCAATCGCTTCACATCCACAAGTTTTGGGTCCGCGACTATAAATCAGTCTCCAAGACATCTGCCCATGTTCAGATAGGTACTTTGATTTGTGTTTATGTATTATATGTTATCTGCTACCAGATCTATTACAACTACATTAATTCTAAGTATAATAATGCAATGTGGGGACACGGAGTAAGCAATATAACACACACATACTTCAATAGAGAAATGTTTATTTACTTTAATGGTCTTTTAAGATGGTTATAATAATTAAAGTTGAAACGTTACGGTATCAGGGTGTATTGGGTTACAAGAAATAAGGTACCGATTACGCCACTGTATTATGTTTATAATTATTAACAAAGTCTGAAAAAATATAAAATACATTTTAAAACTGAACACTTTGAAACACTTATAAAAAAATAAACCCAGAAACACTTGCCGTCTTATTATAAAACATGGTGAGTCATGGTTAAGAACTAATGCTGTCACTTTTATTTTCTGAATGAAAGACAGAGCATCAACTATAAACGACGAATAACGTTTTGTAATAACAAGGTTAGATTTATAAAAATTAGTGCCTTGAGATATTATTACTTTTAATATTCAATCATAGGCACCCACCTTCCGTTTGTATGCAGTTGAAGATGGTTACTGAAACCGCGCGAGTGATGCCTTGGTGCGACGGCGCAAAAAGCTGTATGTTTAGGTTCCTTTCATCTTTTTCACATTTTGACTTTCTCCGAGAGATTGCAGACCTAAATATATGATATAAAATTTAACTTGATACCTTCACACATTCTTGAGAATAGGGATCTTGACTATTGACACACAGACTGAGGTATACGTGTTCCTTTTTTCATTTTGAGTTACGGGAATCTAAAAACGATAGACTGAAGATGAGTAATTCGTACTAATTCAACAAGAGGAGATCGCACGCTGTATTCGGTGTTCGGTGTAACTACAAATACAAAATCCTATTTTGTTCTACAAACATTGTAGCCGTACGCTTTAATCACATTTATAAACACTGTGCTAATAAGTTTTAATATAATCAATATTCTCCATGACACAGCTGGACATACTGCTACTACTCGCATAATTTATTCATCCGAATCCGTCCTATTTTAACTGTAATATAAACATACCAGATCTGTAATAAATTACTATGCAAGCTGGAGGTTGCAATAAATTAAACATCAAAAGAATACAATGCTGGCAATTTCATTAAAAAACTGCATCATATTTTACACGGAAAAAGCGTCTCTAATATCCGCGCTAACCACGGAACTATTAGGTTGGGGAAAAAGTCTTTTCGCATTATAGTATGTATAAACTTGTAATAAAATCTCTTTGGCTATACTATTTGTATCTGGCTGGTTTTGGTATCATTGAAAGTTTAAATTTTAAAGAACATAATTCCAAATTCAAATTAGGAAAATGTGTGATTTTCATTTGTTTTTCGTACAGCCAAGATGAGTGAATCTAATGAAGAAATTCGATACATTTTAAAATTTTACTACAAAAAAGGTAAAAATGCAACGCAAGACACGAAAAAAATTTGCGATGTTTATGGACCTAGTGCAGTGTCTGTGAGAGTAGCACAAATTTGGTTTAAGCGTTTTCAATCCGGAAATTTTGATGTCAAAGATGCACGTCGCTCTGGTCGCCCTATTACAGATAAAATGGATGCCATTTTTGAAATAGTGGAGCAAGATCGGCATGTCAGTAGTTACGACGTAGCTGAAGAACTGGGAATTGACCACAAAACAGTTTTGGCGCATTTGAAATAAACTGGGTACACAAAAAAGCTCGACATTTGGGTACCTCACGAGCTCACTGAAAGAAACCTAATGAACCGTGTACTCATTTGTGATTCTTTATTACGACGTAATGAAAACGAACCATTTTTGAAGAAGCTGATAACTGGTGATGAAAAGTGGATCACGTACGACAAGAACGCGCGAAAAAGGTCGTGGTCAAAGGCCGGTCAGGCTTCACAGACTGTGGCGAAACCCGGGTTAACTCGCAACAAGGTGATGCTGTGTGTGTGGTGGGATTGGAAGGGCATTATTCATTATGAGCTGTTACCACCAGGCAGGACCATCGATTCTGAACTCTACTGCGAACAACTGATGAGATTAAAGCAAGAAGTTGAGAGAAAGCGGCCGGAATTAATCAACAGAAGGGGTGTGGTTTTTCATCATGATAACGCTAGACCTCACACATCTTTAGCCACTCAGCAAAAATTAAGAGAGTTTGGCTGGGAGGTGTTAATGCATCCGCCGTATATTCCTGACCTTGTACCTTCAGATTTCCACCTGTTTCGGTCTCTTCAGAATTCTTTAGGCAGTGTCAGGTTAACATCACGAGAGGACTGCCAAAACCACTTGTCGCGGTATTTTGACCAGAAGTCCCAAAATTTCTATAGCAATGGGATCATGTCCCTACCTACAAGATGGCAAAAAGTTATCGAACAAAATGGTACCTACATACTTTAGTTAAATGTAAATAAACTATATTAAAAATTGTTTTGAATTTTCTTAAAAAATGCGAAGAAACTTTTTCCCCAACCTATTATTACAAAAACAGCGAAGGAAATACATTCTTAACAATTGATTTTTTTATTTTCACTTTCTCTCTGCAGTCTTTAATGATGACAAAGAAACCACAATTTGTAATAACGCTCGCTAACATTATTTTATTAAAATTTATTATTTGTGTGCAATCGCGGAACTTCTTTCGTATGGATTCCTCCGCTTTTCCATTCAATTTAAGACTATCATCTAAAGGTCGTAGCATTCTTCACCTCGGAAAGTGAACGTTACCGTATCGTCTCATTTTACTATGAACACTACGGAACGTAGCGTAGTTTCATTTCAATCTGGTAAGTGTGACGACCTTCAAAGTGATTGAAATGGCTTATATAAGGCCCGAACACTACAGGCTGTTCAAACCCAGAATATCGATAGATCGATAGATTGGTTGAACTGCACTGTGAGGATTTGAGTTCAAGGAGCCTTAGGATTAATAGACAAATGTGTGACACAAAATATCAAGATGGGACGAAGTGCACCGTGAATATTTGGAACACGCTTTCGGGATAATACACTATGGTTGATCGGAGCTCTTCCGATAATTCCTTTGCTTTGCAATTTTCTAAAATTACAATATAAAATGCTCTGAAAAATCCTTCTAACTCTTTCTTTACCTTGTTATTTATTCTTACATGTACACATACCTACGATAACGCTCATGAGGGGTTGAGCAGAGCTTTAAGTAACATCCGGCAGTAGTGACAAGTTGCCAGTCAGTCGCCTACACAAAATAAAACCGCCTTCAACACAAAAACCGAGAAACAAGAATTTTATGTTTAAAAACATTTAAATGTTAAAATATCAATGTACCAACGTTTCATATTCCTGGTGACCTAAATTGTTTAAAAGGCTTCAGATAAATCATGCCAAATAATATTCATATCGGTTTTTTTTTTTTTTTTTTTTTTCTCCCCACACCCCCTCCGTTGCTTTCCCTTTCCTTCCCAACGAAGGGGAGCGAGAGACAGAGCAACGAAAAGAGTCAGAAGAACCTTCCGGACAACGGGGGAAGGAGGGGGTGAATCCTCATGGATACCCTAAGGGCCGGCCCCTAGGGTTATGTCGGACTCTTACCGACTAAACACCCCCTATTGCCTATTGCTAAATAGCTATAAGGCTATCGGAGCAGCCGCCCCCTCAGGAGAGGAGGTGGTGCACGCGCTGCCAAAGACATATAGACTAGGGCATATGCGCGGAAGGCGAACGAACCCCCTAACGGGGTCGAACGCGTTTGTGTGTGGGGATTTTCTCTCGCAGAGGCGGAAAGCCACGCGACAAGCCTAAGTTGCCTGAAGGGCAGTGAGAATATCTGAACAGTCGCCCCCCCCAAAGGGGGGGGGGGGATGATGTAGCGCTGACCTATGTGTAATCACATTAGGACATTAGCACTAAAATGAACGAACGACACCATAGTGGGCCGAACGCAACGGGCATGGCCTAGTGCCGAGCGTACTGAGGGTAGCTCATAATGACTGCCTACGGGGGCGACGGCGCTGATGCCGCCGCCTGCAGGGCCAATAGGTCCTGCGTCAAGCTGTTTGGAGCGTCTGTGAGGACGTGTCGTGGCCTACGGTACCTATGCCGTGAGGGTGGAGGGGGGGCGTAGTTCGCCGCCCCTTGGATGAGGGGGTTGGGGTGCTCTTCTGCGGCCTTGAAAAACCGTTCAGAGCAGGTAAGGAAGTGCTGCTGTATCGTGGGTAACTCTATGTCCCTGTGTAGGTCAGAGTTCCTAACGAACCACGGGGCACCGGTTGCCCTGCGGCAGAACGCGTTTTGGACTACCTGAATAGGCTTAAGAATCGCGGGTTCGGTGTGCGCGAAAACAGGACTGGCGTATGTCATCACCGGGCGTATGCAAACCTTGTAAAGGGTCCGCTTGTTCCTGAGGGACATTTTACTATGACTGCCCAACATAGCGTTGAGGCGAGACATGTAAAGGCGGGCGTTACGCGTGACTCGGGTGACGTGTGCTTTGAACGTCAAACGCTTGTCTAAGGTGACACCTAAGTACTTAACAGTGCGCTGCCACGGGATGACAGTGCCCTGGAGAGTAAGTGGACGGGTGTTGTAGGGGACAAGACGGTTACGGCGTTTCGAGTCAAAGCAAACTGCGGAGCTTTTCTCCGGGTTTACCTCGATTCGCCACAGCCGGAACCAGTCGCCTAGTTTACTAATCGAGGCTTGTAGCCTGGGGATTATATTCCTGGTGTTACTGGCTCTGAGGTAGAGGGCAGTATCATCAGCGAATAGGGCTAATTGGACTCCCTTAAGGGGAATAGGAATGTCGTTAGTGTACGCTGAGTACAAAATTGGTGATAGGACAGACCCTTGCGGCACACCGGCTCGCAACTTGTGGGGTGTTGAGAAAGTGCCTTCGTGTTTGAAACGGAAGGAACGATCTCGCAGATATACGTTGATTATGCGCACTAACCGGTCGGGCATACCTAACTGATAAAGTTTGTAAATTAAACCGTCGTGCCAGACCTTATCGAAAGCTTTGGCTACATCGAAAAAGACGGCTACGGTTATGAATTTACGTTGTGCAAAACCGCTGAGTGCGTATTCCACTATGCGGTGTACTTGTTGGGGACATGAATGTTTGGGCCTAAAGCCGAATTGGTGGGGGATTAGAACATCATTTTCGAATAGGTGTTCTTTTAGGCGAGCTAGAATGACCCTTTCGTACACTTTACCCATAGCACTAAGTAGGCTAATGGGGCGGTGACTGCTGGGTACATTGAGGGGTTTGCCCGGTTTGGGGATGCCTATTACGACTGCTTCCTTCCAGGCGGCCGGAAAGTAGCACTTTGCGTAACAGGCATTGATAATGATAGTGAGCACGTTAAGTACTTGCAAGGGTAGGTACTTAAGTGCTTTATTGGAGATGCCGTCGGCGCCTGGCGCCTTACGGTTTTTGAGACCTTTGATGATGTTGAGGACCTCATCATTGGATATCGGATCGGGGGGTGAGCCCTCGTCTAGGGGGAGGGAGGTCCTGCGGTGGACCTCTTCCTCCACTGTTTTGACGTGGGTGGGGTCAGTGGGTTGAGTGCTAGGTGAGCATTGTGATTCAACGCTGTCAGCAAAGCACTCGGCTTTCTCATCGTCCTCGAAGGCCACGGTGCCATCGGGGCGGTTGAGGGGGGGGGTGTGGGTGATAGCATCACTACGAAGTCTACGTGCGACTTGGTAGTAAGCTGTGTGGGAAGGAGAAATGTCCGCCATCAGGTTATCCCATTGGGCATTCCTGTATTCGGCGAGCTTGGCTTTGACTTCCCGCTGAAGGCGGTTAGCCGTGGCCCTGTTGTCAGGGGTCGGGTAGAGGGCGGCTCTCCGGAGAGCCCTATTCCTGGACGTGGCTAGGTCGCGAACAGCCCTCGGGAGTTTACGCCTAGGTAGCGTAATCTCTCGTGAGCTGTTCTCGGCCGTCGTCTGGAGGAGGAGGGTGAGTGAGGACACCGCAGCATCTATTTTCTCGGTACTGTCTAGGCAGTCCGGGTCAATGGTGTGCGGTGAGTCGGGGGCGTCCAGGGCGGAGGCTAGGGACGACCTAAAGCCTTCCCAGTTAGTGATGCGCTTTTTGGAGGGTTGCGGGAGGATTTGGGGGCCTAGTACTAGCGAGACCGGACGGTGGTCTGAGCCTAGGTCATCTAGTGAGTCTAGAGACCTAAGTGCTAGTCCTATGTTTTTGGTGAGGGCGAAATCTAATACGTCTGGGGAGGAGTTTGGATTGTCAGGGTAGTGCGTCGGCGCGTAAGGTGCCAGGACGTCTAGCCCTAAAGCGGTGGTAATGTTTAGGAGGATAGTACCATTGGTGTTTCGTTGCCTACACGTCCAATCGGTGTGTTTGGCATTGAAGTCACCAAATAGCAATACTGAGTGACCTAGTGAGAGGAGAGCTTCGAAATCGCTCTGGAGGGGGGGGAGACCACTTGGTAGGTAGGCTGAGACGATTATCAGGGACTGGTGCCCTGTCATCGCCAGTCTGCACACAGTGGCCTCTAGGTTGGTTAGCGGAGGGGTAGGTATAGGGGAACAGTGAAGCTGTTTCCTATAGTAGATAGCTGTCCCGCCAGCGGCGCGCGCGGGCGCGACGCCGTCGGTCAGTCTATCGTTTCGGACTAGACTATAGCGGGGGATAGATAGCCCCTTCCGGATGCCTGGTGTGAGCCAGGTTTCCTGGAGAAGTAATAAGTCTACGTGTCTATCTTGGACGAACTCTTTCAAGTCAGGTAGATTGGGCCTAAGGGAACGAGTATTAAAGGAGACAAGGGTGATGCCTTCAGGTTTGGTACGCCCGGTGGTAGACCGCGGGGTTAGATTGGTATTATTTACGTTAAGCATAATTAAAGGATTTACAATACAACACGCGAGAGTGGAATGCAAGATATAAAACGCAGCGGGTGCGAAAGAGATGGTAAGTGTTTCGAGCGAGATGGCACGATGCAGCAGTACGTGAGTGGGAGTGGGATAGAAGCGTATCTTTAATTTTTAACATCGCAACTAATTTAGTTCCGATTTTAAAAATTCAAGATTAATCGCTTATATGAGGGCGTCGATAACGCTCGAGTGCTCAGCTAGCACAACGAAGCGTTCGATTGGGGAAGTACATTGTTTGTACTTGCGGATTAGAGCTGAGAGCTCATTTAGGTTTAGCTCCGGCGAGAAGAGGCCCCCGAGGGCGTCTTTCTTGCCGGGCTGGGATGGGGCGGGTGCCGCCTTAGGAGGTGGCGTGGCCCGTTTAGCACCCCACGCGGGAGGTGCAGTGGGGGTGGTGGTGGGGTTGTGGTTGTGGTTGTCCGACCAACGGATCGTCGGGTATTCGACGGTTGTGTTGGCCGGTGGAGGGGGGCGGACAGGGCGGGAGGGGGTCGTCGGACCCCTTTTTTGGGTGTGTGGGCGTGGGCGTGGAGCCCGGGAACAGCCTCTGTAGTTTGCTGGGTGGCCATCTTGGCTACACAGCACACAGGCTGGGGGTGTGGGGGAGTCTCGTGTGCGGGTGCACTCCCACGTTGGGTGGGGGACTAGGCACTTAACGCACCTATGGGGGGCCGTGCAGTTCGCCGCCGCGTGGCCATAAAGCTGGCAGCGGTGGCACTGCCCGGGGTATCCCCTGGCGCGCGGCGCCTCGACCCTTATCGGGGAGAGGCCGCACACGGTGAGGGGGAGGATTTGTACATCTCCCTTGCCTCAGGGGTGTTAGACATAATGACTAACGCGAGTGGGAAGGTTTTCCCCGAACGAGTCGTAATTTTATGTACGGCCTCGACGGGGAAGGACTTCGCGACGAGATCAGCTTTGATTTTCTCATTGCTGATTTCGTGGGGTATGCCGCGTAACACGGCGCGTACTTTGCGCTCCTCAGGGAGCGCATAAGTGTGGTATGGGTAGTTATGATCTTTCAGGAGCTTGGTTAGGCTCCTGAAGGAAGTGGCGTCCGGGGTTGCGATTTTAATCGCGTTCCCCGTGTTGGACGCTTGGGTATAAGGGATGCGAATGCTGGGTCGGTCGCACAGGGCGGCGACCTCATCCCAGTCATTCTTGTTGCGCAAGAATATTGGGGGGGGGGGGGGGGGGGGGTTTCACCGACACCGGTTTAGCGGTGCAAGTGGATGGCTTCTTTGCCGGTTTGTCGGCTAAAGGAGCGGGTGCGGGAGCGGGAGCGGGGGTCGGGGTCACGTCCATAGGGGACGGGCCCGAGGCCGCGGGGGGGCTCAGGGGAGCGGGGTCGGTAAGGGGGGAGAGGGCGCGGCGCTTGGCCGATTTGCCCTTCTTCCTCTTCTTCTTCCCCACGACGGGGGTGAAGCCTTCGTCGGATTCTGCTCCAGAGGAGGCAGATACAAGGGTTTCTTCCCCGGAGGAAGAAGGAGAGGAGGATGAGGATGGGGAGGACGACCGTTCGGAGGCCGTCCTCTTGGCCGCGACTGGGGCGGCGGGAGATGGTGCCGGTGATGGCGACATTGGGGAAGCTCGCTGAGCAGAGCTTAGCAAGAGGGCGAAAGCTTGGACAAGCTCAGGAGTTGGCTCGTAGCCGAGCGTGGTGATGACAGAGGCTAGGGCCTGGGATTGGGATTCCATGGTGGAGATGGGTGTTGGGTTCGGGGTGTGGAACGAGCGACAGGCGCGCGGGCCCGCAACGGTCGTCACAGACGCGGAAGAATAGCTGATCGCGAGTCGAGCCTCCCTGCAGGGCAGGGGGGAGAGAGAGGACAACCCTCCCTGTCGGACGACAGGGAGGTGTGTGTACCTAGTGTGGTGAGTGATGTGAATTCCGTCTCCCTTGGGCTAATCCCAAGTGCAATGGGTTCGGGACTTCGGTTTTGTCGGACCTGAGGGGCCCGGTGACGTAACCGGTGGACGCCTGGCTAGTTGCCTAGCCCAAAAGCGCTGAGAAGACTTTAACCCACTTAGGCGCCTTTAAAAAGGCACTGTCAGTGAGTCAAAGAAATCGGAACGCTCCGCGCTCGGCGAAGGTCGTACCGAGCGCGAAATGGGACACTTACAGTGCGAGCGATGTGCGAGCACGAAGTGAGCGCGAGCGAGAGCGAGATGGCAACACTGGCGTGTTGCCAAAACGGACTGCAAGAGCGAGATGTTCATATCGGTCCTCATGCTCTACTTAAATAGCAAACGCCACGTTACCTGTAGGTAGGTGTCTCCGGCAACAGCTGTTTTGTCATATTGCGTTGAAATCTCTCCCCGCAATACATTGTTTGAGCGAGGTCAACGGTTGCTATGTCAGCAAGATCGTTCACCTTACTGCAGATATAGGTATACGTCTGACGTATAGATTATTCGAAATGTTGATGCACGATGATTCGGGATCACGGACTTTTTTATACTACGAGATGGCAAACAAGCTTGCGGCCCACCTGGTGTTAAATGGTTACCGATATTAAGGATAAATCACTTAACACTGCAAGTGCGTTGCTATCCTGGGGACTAAGATGATATGCCTTCCATGCCCAGTAATTACACTGGCTACTTTTTCCTTTAATCCGAAACACTGCGAACTGCTTCACGGCAGAATTAAGAAAGGCGGACTCTTTGGAAAATATGGAACCGTATCCTGATTTAAGGATGGGACCACTGTATTTTGGTTGGTGTTAAGTGGAACGTGGCTGATACATGTTAGGTGTTAGATGCAGTAGTCATGGGACGTTCCTGTAATGGTTTTGAGGATTTTCCTAATGTGGACCCTTTACGAATCTCTTATACAAATGGAACAAGACAAATTGGAGTTTCTCCTAAGTTCTTGTTGTGCTACGTATGCTGAGAGACTGTATTTTAATTGACATTGGAAAAATGCTTAATCCTCAGTCGAATTCTAAGATAATCTTTTAATCTACTTATACCTACTAGAAAAATGCACTGAAAAAAATCGACTTGCCTCAGGCCGGACTCGAACCCGCACCTTCCACAATCCGGGTGGACGCGTTGACACGCGTTGCCACCCGGATTGTGGAAGGTGCGGGTTCGAGTCCCGCCTGAGGCAAGTCGATTTTTTTCAGTGCATTTTTCTAGTATTATATTTACGCGTTTGTAAACGCAAAAATAAAATTATTCCATACTTATACCTATATAAAAATGAATCTGTGTTTCCCTTGGCCACACCATAATTTCAGAACGACTGTAACTATTTCATTCATCAGTTTTCTTATGCTTTGTAGAAGGTTCTTACGGAAAATAAAATAAGCCAAATACGCAGAAAGTTGGATAATTAGAAACTTTATTGAAATTATTATAAAACGAAAAATATTGATAAGGAACACAAACAACCGTTGCTATGCAACGAGAACGCATACAAATTCTCAACGCAAATGTAACCGTTTGGGATTGTGATATATACATTTTATTTTTGCAAATTAACCACAACAACGTGTCGAGGGCCAGCTAGTTAAGAATAGTATAGAATAGGAATAGGATAGGTTGAGCAAAGCTGGACAAAATTGTCTACTAAACCTGAATAGACGACTGAATGTGATTAATTTTTATTATTTTTATTTTTGATCAGGAGATCTTTATGAGATGTTTATTATGACACGATCCTTATACTGTCTAAAGCACCTTTAGAACCAGAATTGTATTATGTCACGACCTTAGACAATAAGGTCACGACATATAGGTCCTACCCCTACTTCTTTCAGTTCAATTTTTTTTTTACTTTTCAAGCAGAGTAATAAATTGTTAGAGTACTTAAAAATGGCGTTCACTTCAAATCGATTATAAAATTTTCGCTGAACAATTCCATTTGATTGCTCTAATTGCCTGTGAATTCTAAGTCAACGAAACTAATACAAAACTGGGGTGAGTTCTTAGAAGATATTTTTACTTAATAAAAGGTTAACAACATTTATTTTGTACAAGTTAGCGGTGCTTGATTACTTCTTGATTTGCCAAGAGTTTGGAAGCCTGATAGATTTCTAAGTAAATGTTAACTGAAAATTGAGAGCTTTAATTTTTTATGTTCGCATTGAAACCAGAGAACCTTGCTTGCTTTTTATAAGTCTATGTTAAAGATAGACGTGCAGCTGTCATATTGCATCTAGGTTAAAATAAACTATTTTCAATTTTCAGAAGATACATTGTTTTTATTTTTCAGCTCTTACTGTTTCTACTCCATAATGCACATCGAGCAATAATGAGAATAATAACCGATAACGATTCCATCCTCAACATCATCTCTCAAACTTAACGAGATACTTGGCGATTCCTGTGGGTGATCAGGACAACTTTAATTGACAAGTTCAAAAACCAAATTTACTAACAACCCAGCATTACATATTAAATAGATAGGTACAATTACAGTGGTAATATCTAGAGTTTTATATAATGTTAATCGAAAGTCGTAGACCCTGACCCAGAAACTAATTCCAAGTACTGTATTATCAGGTTCAGTGATTCCCCGAAATTGATAATTACGTTTTTTTTTACAAAATAATAAAAAAAAATCAATACCTTTTTAATTATTGAGTAACTCAATTTAGATATTAAATTCCAATTTGCAAACATCACCAGGGATAATAAATTTGTCGGTATTTTCCAATAAACAATTGAGTAACTTACTTTTATTATACCATTGCTATAGTGCCACGATAATGTACACCTGGTGATTTTTAGTGGCTGTCATGCCGAAGACATTGTAATAGGTAAGTCAATACAAACTACTCTTACTATGGAGTTTCTCCCGAGTTCTTGTTGCAAAATTACGTGTTGAGAGACTCTATTTTAAACGCAATCTACCGTACAATTGTCGGTTACTGAAGTACATTTTCACTTGATATTGGCGCAATGCGTACTCTTTATGTGTCGCGATCGCCATTCATTTAAGAGAAGATGAAGAAGAACTCTTGCTATGATACCCACATCGAAATCGAGAAAGAAATATCACCTATTCCATATAAAAGTGCAACACGTAACCGAATTGAGTGTCTGCTCAGATTAATTTCACTGCCTTCTGGAAACGCAGGTTTCTCGCGTGGCTTTCCGCCACTGCGTGAACAGTCCCCTCACACACATGCGTTCGGCCCCGCTATGGTGTCCGTTCGCGCATCCACTTTTTTTTTTTTTTTTGAATACTATTGCAGATTGTCTCTGATGACATTTTCTGCGTCACCGGGTTTTAAGAAGGCGAAGACCTTGGGGGTCCTCAAGCCTGTAGGTCGGACGTTCCTAGGGGATTACTGGGCGACCGAGCATCTCCCCCGTGGGGAGTCTCTCGACCGCCTAGCGTCCCTAGGGCGTCCGTGTCGGTAGGGAGCGACATGCCCGAGGGTGCCTCTAAAGGCTCGGACCTCGGCTCGGGCACATCGTGTCGTGGTGGAGGCGGGGAAAAGCGCCCCGGTACATGTCTGTACCGGGTATAGCGCGTCGTATGTAGACCGGGTCTTCGCACCCTTGTTCGACGAGTGCGGTGTATAACAAAGGTGTGTCTAGTGCTTGAGTGTGTAGTGTTTGACTGAGAGTTACTCGAACGGATCGGAGTGAACGGAGCGTTTGCGCTCGAAATTGGATCGTCTGGGTCCAAGAGAATGTTTTTCGGACGGCGTTGCTTACGTGCGACATTCCTACTAGCGCAGTAATTGGAAGCTTCGCGCATCCACGCATATGCCCTAGTCTATATATCTAGGGCAGCGTGTGCACATCCCCCTCTCCTGAGGGGGCGGCTGCTTGATAGCCTTATAGCCACTTTGGCAATAGGCAATAGGGAGTGTTAAGTCAGTAGGAGTCCGACATAACCCTAGTGCCGGGGCTAGGGTATTCATGTAGGATTCACCTCCTCCTTGCCTCGTTTGTCCGCAAGGTTCTTATGACTTTTTTCGGTGCTCTCCCGTGGGGGAGGGAAAGGAAAAGCGGCGGGTGGAGTAAGGGCAGAAGCAAAAAGCAACTGAATTTACGTTATTTAATTTATAAAACAGTGGATTTTTCACGGCAATTCTACCTACTCTTTCTAAAATAAACATTTTCATGTATTTATAATTTGAAGTAATAAATAAAACAAGTCTCTGCTTCTGATTAAATAAAATATAAACAAGGTGAAGAGAATCTTGAATAAATTTTAAACGTTATTTTACAAAGCAAAATAAATATAAAAATGTGAAATAAAAGCGTTCTCGATAAAGTTCTGTAAACACTGTGGCTTTTAATCGGGATATCAAAGGATAGCTGTTTTTGAACTGTTGTTAGTACCTATAAAACGAATCAATGATCTTTGTTAATTAAGACTTATTGATTGAAATAATTTTACATGAAAGTCGAACTTTGGCCTCAGCCGATTCTGCTTTATAATAATCATAATTATTTTATATTTAATTAGCTTTTTCCCGCGACTACGTCCGCGTGGAATAGTTACTTTACGTACTTATTTTGCAAAAACATAAACAAACTGCTGTAGATTACTGTAAATAGCTTATTTTAATGCATTTTCATAAACTACGGTGTTTGTTTTTCCATCCTTTGATAACTTCCATACGATCTTTCATTCCCTATTTCATCCGCAAACGTGTATCAAAATTTCAATAACGCTACATTTTTTTACTTCTTATCACGTGCTTGTTTTTATGAAAGTTTCAAAAACCCTAGAACAAATATTTCATTTTTTCTTATTAAGTGGCTAAATTTAAAGTTTCATGGTTCTATCTTCAACAAAGACGAACTTCCATACAAACTTTCATCCCCTATTTCAACCCTTTCAACCATGTTGTTCGCAATAAAATGTAACCTATGTCCTTCCCCGAGCTCTAGTGTATATTTGTATCAGATTTCATCAACATCGATTCAGTGCTTTAGACGTGAAAGCTTAACAGACAGACAGAGTTAATTTCGCATTTATAATATTAGTAAGGATAATAATAATTTACTCACACACCTACATTACAGATTAAATAGATAGATACAATTACAGTGATTAAATAAATCTAGAGTTTTTTTTATATTTTTTATCAAAAGTCCCCCTGACCCCTAACCCAGAAACTAGTTCTAAGTACTTGTTCTACTAGTATAATATAAATCCAACAAACAAATTCTGGATAAGCGATTTTTTATTTAACGTTTGATCTTTTTTTACACGGTGATAAATTAAATGAAGATGATACGGTAAAGTTTCACCCAGACCCTAACCCACTGAGTTACTGGCTATCTTATCACTTATAATTAGTAATAAATTTAATTATTAGTAATAATTATAAATATAAATAAAAAGATCTAATGTGACTAGCCTCCAACTGACAGATCTGACGTTACATATTCTGTCTCAAAACAATAAGATATTTCCAGCTTGGATAGTTTTGATGACATTTGTGTCAAGATTCAAAATCATTTCAGCCGAAAGACGCCCACTACTATTATTATCTCCTGAGCGATCGGTACTGTGCTGCCAGCATCCATTGTTTCCCGTGAGCTTTACTAGATCGTCGGTCCACCTGGGTTGAGAATGCGTCTCCCCAATGATACTCGCATTCAGTAATTGATTATCGACCATTATTGTTATTATTATTATGTACATACACACACTTTCATCAGATGATGGTACTTAGCCATGTGCATTTAACATGACCGCTTTCCATCAAATCTTATTTTTGGCATTAAAGTACAGAAATCAACATCTTAACGCACCTAATGGCTTTAAGTAACTCGTTACCAATTTAGAGCTGTAATCAGGCTGTAATAACATATCAATCAAAAAGCTAACAAAATTGACCCAAAAGTGATTTAAAAATACACCGAGACTAGTTATTAGTTGTTTATAGGAAGAAATCAGAGAGGCACTTAATCGAGTTTCCTTTGATCATCAGGAAGACCTAGCAGAGCGATGAAATGTACACCTGCGAGAGTAAAGAAATATTTTTCCTGGGTCAGCGCAAAAGTTGGAACACCATGTAGGGAGTATTTTCTTACTTTGTTTTGCTAGCTTTTCTGACTAATAGGTAAATTGAATTAAAACAAACTTAGGTAATAATATGTTACCCCGACTAAATAAAAACTATAAGTTTTTTTTATATCTTGTCAAATCAGCTACGGGTGACTACTGAAACGAGCTGAACATGAAGTGAAGACAAACGTTACACGTATTAAATCAACAACTTTTACAGTTTTAACTCCCGTGTATTTGGGGTAAGCAATTTTATTAAACCAGCCTAACTTTCAGTCAATCAGTTTTCAGCGTTCGTGATAATAGTTAGAACTACCGCCCATTGAGTCAGAGTCTTGATACTTCTGATTTATAAAAACGAAACTCTCGATGTCATTTGGTCTTGTTTCGTGGTAATGCAGTAATAATTTTGACTACTGGATCCCGAGAAAAATTAAATCGAGTGAAATGAATTTTTCCCTTCTTAAATGTACCCGTGCCTTATGTAACTTTTTTTATAAATAGTCAATAGTTAGTTATTTACAACCAGGACTTTGAAATTAGTTAATAGTTAGTTATTTGAAACTAGGATATTGAAAATCATGTAAGTAATAATAATAATATAATATAATATATTTCCACGCTTACACTAATTATTTAGCCCAAATTAAGTATCATGAAGAACTTGTGTTATGGATACTAGTTAATGGACAAATTTTTATATACCTAATAATTTTTAGATAATTCTATAAATAAGTATAAATAAACATATGTATAAACAACCATGACTCGTCAACCAATATTTGTGTTCGTCACACAAATATTTTCCGCTAACATGACTCGAACCCGGGCCGCTTGATGTGTAGGCAGCTATACTGACCACTCCACCAAGACGGCGTCAATAAATAGTTAAAAGTATGAAAATAATTTTTAATCTACCCGTCTCGTTGAAATAATAGCAAACCTTTTTATCGTTCGGGATATTTTCCTTGCCCTAATAATATAATTATTACTTTCATACTCCTGTTCCGCCCGTCCTAATTGGCAAACGAAACGTTTTATTCGCACTATGAATTCAACGTACAAAAGATTTCTTTAGAGTATTCTGATAGAGCTCGCAAGTTATCGCGCGAGCACTTTAACATTAATTGATTTCATCGTGCGATGAAACTCCATTGTGTTGTCGTACGATCGATGCTAATTAGGATGACACCTAAGATCATAGTCCAATATTTGTTTTTGTATGATTCTTACAAATTGATTCCAATTCGTGCTTCATGTGTGTCAATCAGGTTATGTTACTTAGTAGTAAATAAACATATTCGTTACATGATCAACACCCATGAGATGCGTACAAAACGGGCTGAGATATCATCAAATTAGCTGAGATTTTTTTATTGAAGTCAACAGCATAAATATAACGATTCACAAAATACAAAAAATACAAACCATACATAAGTCAATTACAGACTTCTACTATGTTTGGGGTAAGTTAAGAAACAATCAAGAATCTAAATCTACTATTTTGAAGACAAGTAAATGTGTGCTCATGTGTTAGTGTGGTTGTGTGTATGTGTTGCCTTTGTGCTTGAGAGAGTGAGTGACTAGTAGAAATCACGACGAAGGCTTACATGTTGTTTGAAACACAACGGCTTTTTTATATACTTATTGAAATTATTGTATAGAAAGGATTAATACGAAATAATAAATAATAATAAAAATCACCACAATCTTTCTACAACCATCACTGGCAACTTGTGGTGATATACGACGACTCGCAAATCAAAAAACTCACCCATGGTAATTCTTTATCATTGCTTACTTGACACAGTGGATCATAAAATACCTAAATTGAATAAAGATTTATTAATTTGATTGACTCAGAAAATACGCATCAACCTTTTCTAAATACTTTTTATATATACGCATCAACCTTTTCTAAATACTAATTGCAATCCAAGAGCTCCAAAAGTAAACGTGTAATACCACTACGCGTAATAATTTCGTTAAATACATTAGGAACAAGAATCCGAACATAAAAATAAAAGGCTACAATGTCGAGAGCGGGCTGGTTGTGGGAAGATTTGTCTCCTCCCGTTAGAAGTTGAGGGTGACAATTTCTTTTGTCGGCCTGACAACATATCAGACCCGGGAAGTTTTCATTTTAACTGTTATACCGAGCGTTACATTTAACGAGATCTTTTGCTTTTAAGCTTTTAGAGTTTTTCTGCGATCAGTGACGCGTGGATGTAAAGCATAAAAAGTTATAAAAGAAATGAGGTTTAGCATCTTTTACTCGGAGTTTTGAAAAGAGTTCTTGCCATTTTCTAGATAATGTTTCCGAGGGTTTTCTAATCTGATTTCACATAAGCAGCTATAAATGCATAGTAGCCTGTTATGTTGGAGAAATTCCTAATACTATCCCTTTCACCAAAACTTCTCGTTAAGGTATCTTGACCTCCACACAAAACATACTTTGAATAACTGCATGAATATAATTAACGCTAGGACAATGCTATCAATTTAAAGGATAATATTGTACGGAATCCTCATATGCCACAACTACTTGTAACTTAATAGGAAACGATACACTGGAACAAATCCGTCGTATTCTCACAGTCCTGTGTAGCGCAGTAGGCCGAGAAGTCTCCCAACTCGCGAAAGGTCGCTGGTTTCAGAATTTACTTCCCATTTTATATGGTACATTGATGTCCTGTGTGCATTGTTAGTATTTGTATTCTGAAGAAACATACTGTGCAAAACTGTACTTCAGATGGAATTCTCAGAAACTAGCCAATAAATTATAAAATAAATTGTAAATCATTTATAGAGTTTGGAAATCCAAGTGACTAGAACTTGGGTTTTTTTTAATTTTATAATTCGATAAATGATTTCGATGCGACATTTTGCTATTTGTGAGCAATTATCGCAGTGGCCGCAAAGTTCTTCGGATGTGCGTACATACAAAAAAGAAACAAAAAGATTATTATAAAAATACTACTTTAATTATAATGTATCACACGAAACATACAATTGTTATTTTATTTTTGTAGAATACCAATTAAAACAAAGGCCAGACCTTAATTACTGGGTCGTGTAAGCCTTTACAATACAGCCGAGCGATCAAACGCTGGTGCAACGCATGTCACTAGTTTAAGCTCGAGTGACGTTAACTATTTTTGTTGCTAACCTAAGTGACCTCCTGATTCAATACATTAAGCTTGGTTTATTTAAGATTTTTTCGTCCTGCAAAAGCGCAATGTACCGAATCTTATAATAATAGGATGTTAAGTGAGTGTGTAGCTGATGGACAAATATCGACGAAAACCAGTGAACCTGTATAAAGTTATGGATATGTCCTTTAAATGTTCAATGCAGAGGCTTATCTTGTGGTAGTGACCGAGTCATTACTCCTATATTTATTGTGTAGGTGTAGTAAAGTACACGTTCAATTTGCTTGAGACGAAAATGTTTTGAGGGTAAATGGGGATTTTCTTTTAACTTTATCTTGACTTTCATCTCACTGAACTTACGGTAAGTGATGATAAAGGAGGAAGCAAGCTTCATCCAACATCCTCATTTATTGAGGGACAGTTTATAACTTGGAATAATTTCTCTTAATCACTACTGCAACATGGAATAATTTTTGAGTTTTCTAACGCGTAAATGTTTTTAAAACTAGAGAAAATACACTGAAAAAAATCAGCCTGCACCAGGTGGGATGCTGACAGAGTATGAAATAGCATCACCCATATCCTCCAATGGGTGTCTTAGATAAGAATAAGAATAAATTTATTGCATAAATTAATACACAGTACACCAAACTACACAGTAGTAGCAATTTCACCAGCAGCATATTACACAGTAGTAGCAATTTCACCAGCAGCTTCTTAAAGTACCATAATAATAATAATATCATTATTGTGGTATTAACTAGATGGCGACTAATGGATCAGCAAAAGGCTATTGATCACCTCTATATTCCGTCCACCAATCCGCATTGGGTAAATGTGGTGGACCAGGTACTGCCTAAACTGCCTTCGATGACAAGATGACTCGTATTCCAGCGGTGTGTTGAATCATAATGACTGTTTTGATGAGTAACTACTGCACGAAAAGGCCGACAAAGTAATTCCTCTTATGGTACAACTTTAAAATTTACTGGAATCTAAAGTTATGATATATTATCTAAAGGGAGAATTCCAAGTCACCACACGACAGAGTCAATCGTGAGCCAACTCGCATTAAAAGTTATCCGCTCCATTTATAATGAACGAATAAAGTTTGACGCCATAGATCCTTTTTATAAGGCAAAGGATTCCATAACTCATAGCGGACAAAGTTACTTCACCGTATTAAACTGTATTACAATAATTTGTATTCAACCCAGAACTTTGCAAGATATTTAGGGCACAATTGCGAGGTCGCAAACGTTTCGTACAAATGGGAGAGACAAAGAAGTGCCTCAGTACATAAAGTATTGTCCAGCAGAAAATTTAATATCGAACTTCGTGTAGCGTGGCATATCACGTCATTTAAAATTTGTCTTTATGCGGTATGGAAATAATGCCGACTTTTGTTTGGTGGTAGATAAAATTTAATAGGGATCTAGGGAATAGCCTAAAACCTTTTGCTTGATGAACGACAACTACCTTGCCATGGCAACGGGGACCAATATTCTGCTTGGTCAAGCACAAATATTTCTATGGATCATACTCTAGAGCCTCGATGTCATTTGATTATTGGGCAAGTAATTTGCTTCTAATAAAATTCACTGTGAATATTTCTTCACTCAGGCTTGAACTATAACTAACTCCGAACTATAAACAAACTTTTGGGCATGGACAGAACAGATGACTAGGATATGCGATGTGGGGACGTAGAACGTGTGAACACTGGAATACCAGGACATGCGAGATACGTTTTTTCGATCAAGTTTATAGCAGGATCTTGCTCCTTATATATTCCGCAAACATAGAAGAGAGACTTGCTAAGGTTGTGGAACTCTCAACGTATTGCAAAATTTTAAACTCAAACTCAAATTTCTATAATTCATTTAGGTACAATTTGTACACTTATGAAAGTCAAGTTTGATGCCATTAAGAGTTTATTAACTGGAGCATAGACTGCCGGTCACGTCTTTGCGTTACAATTCTCCAATTCGGAACAACTCTGCTTCGAGCACATTTGGCAAGGTTAACGGGACATGTTGAGAATGATAGACTAATATCTTTTTTATATTTTTAATTATTTTTATGGGGAAAATTACAAAAGTCATAATATTTAATGAATTATTAGTATGTACCTAGGTTTTTTTAACAACAATGACCTTCCTAATTTTGCTTGAATTGTGATTGTTGAGTTAAGAATTAAGAATTAGGACTTAGGGCTAAGACCGTTTTTCTCTCCATGGGCTTCACTAAATGTGATGGCTTAGGATAAATAATATATAGAGACTGTTTATTATACTTCGCTCAATGCACTTTACTGAAGTACATAAATTCGTCATAATGATATCAACCAAGTGGATTTTCCAACATTAACGATTAATATATGCTTAACTCAGAAAGTTATTGGGGACTTGAAAACCATAATTGCCGTTCAGCGTTTTTCATTACCCATTAAATAATACACTCTACCAATCGCAAACGTCGATGAAACTGAAGAAGCCATTACACCGGATCGACTGTCGCATTTACTTGGTATTTGTTATTCAAATGGTAATCGTTAAATTGAAACGTGTGCTAGAGTCCTTATCGCAAGCTAATCATTGCAATTCCGCCTTTGAATATTCTGTACGAAGAATATTTTTCCTTAATGACGTAAAACAGATGGTTTGATGATTGAGTTATTTAGTATAGTCTCAAAGTGCCTACATAATAGTCGCTAAGAGTGGTTTCGAATGACGAATGAATGCAAATAATACTGATTTTACACTTGATTGTTTTCCATGACACTCATACAGCCGTCGTAGGGTTTGGTTCAATTCAAGACCGCCTGGCCACTTCATCGTGTCAGCCGAGAAACCACCACTGTTGGATATACGCCCAGCGGTTTTCCGCGACCTTAATCAGATCGTCGGTCCATCATGTAGTCCTACCAACGCTGCGTCTCCTGGTATGAGCCCTCCACTCAAGGGCCTTTCTACACTTCCTCCTCGCAATCTGCCTTGCCCACTGTCACTCAAGGTGTGCAATTCTTTGGGTAAGGCCAGTGACTTTAGTTTTCCCGTGAATCTCATCATTTATAATATAATAGTGTGAAGAGGAACCTCAAGCATAGCTCTCTCCGTTGCCATTTGTGTGATTTTGAGACGTCTTAAATGTTTAGTTACTACAATCTTATATAAGCCGGTTGCCATAACAATAGCGCTTAAACACTATTTTGTCCCAACAGTTAGTGATAACACAGACCGTCCCTCTTTGTTTGAGGTTTCTTTCGGTTGAGATGAGAGCCGTAAGTTTCCACATCAGATAGTAAAAATATACTGTATACAAAATTGTAAAACATTATACAGGTGGAATTTCATAATGCCACCTGAAGGGAAAGTACTCTTAATACTGTAGATAGAAAATTTTACCCAAAGGAAATATTCCTTTATTTTTGAAAAGAAAGAAAACTGCTTTCGAATTTTTTCGAAAATTCGCTTGCCACACCCGGGAGTCGAACCAACTAAAATCTGTAAAAATTCCATCCAGTATTTTTAATGCATCGATGGTTAGGGTCAATTATTAAGACGAAATCTCTGTATAAAACTTAATAAATTAATTGAAAGAAAAGCAATGGAACCCTTAATTATTTTATTTATTTACATAAAATGGTAAACTAACTAATTAGTTGCTCGAAATGGGCTCCATTCTCTTGAATACACAAATTTATTCTTCTAACAAATTCATTTCTAGTAACCTTTAATAACGTCTTGTGGTGAATATTATGAATCGTATTCTGAACTTCAACCCTCAACTCAATTACATTATCATAAGATTTAAGGTAAATTTGATTTTTTACATATCCCCATAAGAAAAAATCTAAAGGGGTGAGATCTGGTGATCTCGCAGGCCATCTGATTGTGCCGTTTGTACCTATCCAGGTATTAAAATGGTTATTTATGTAGGCAGTAGTGATTCTGCTGTTATGGGCTGGAGCACCATCTTGCTGTAGAATAATTTGGTTTCGCTCTTCCTCGGGGAAACCAGTGTTTAAATGTCCTTCGTACACGTAGACTAACACAACCATATTTCTCATGACTTCGCACCAAACGTTAAAAGAAAATCTTACTTGATTGTTAGTTTCATGAACCCGAACCGGATTCACTCGAGACCAATAATGGTTATTGCGGCGATTGTACATGCCATTATTGCTGAAGTTGGTTTCATCAGACCATACAATGTTACTCAAAAAATTAGGGTTAAGGTTTTAATTTCTCTCAGCATGTTTTGACAAAATTGTAGTCGTCTCTCACAATCCCCAGGATGCAATTTTTGCACTAACCGACCATCACGATAACATTTGTTCTTATACTTTTTCAGCACTTTAAGTACGCGAGTGTGGGTTGTCCCAATTACTTCTGCAGCAACTCTGCTAGAAGCCTTTGGAAATGCTTCGAAATATGTTAAAATATCTAGATCAAAATCAAAATGGTTCTGCTGAAGAGTTTGCCGTCGCTTATCGAAACTACCCATATTCTTTAAATTTTCTACCATTCTTTTCAATATGAACCGAGTTGGTGCCTGTCGGTCTCGATACCTCTCTCCATACCACCGCAGAGCTTGATTCACATTTTTGTTATTTAAAGCTAAAGCTTCCATTAAATCAAATTGTTCTTGATAAGCCATTTTTACAAATATGAAATGATTTGTTATTATTAAACAATCAAATGTTAATAACAAATGACAATTTATATTTTCAAATGTAACATTCCAAATTTAAACTACCTCCAGGCAGACATACACGCAGTTATGTCGCATCTAAGAAAGGAGTCTGCATTACAAACACTAACAAATTGCAATCGTGTTATCTCAATAATACCTAATTCGTCATTTCTGTAATGTACTTATAAATGACGTCAATGATAATTATTAACTACTAACATGGATAGCAGATGGATCTATTAACTACTAACATGGATAGCAGATGGATCTTTGAGTAAAAGTGCTTTAACTTCACCCATTGAATTTATAAGTCCTTTTTCATGGCTTTCCTTTAATTTCAATTACCAAGTTTGTTGGAGAGATTTCGTCTTTATAAATGACCCTAACGACCGATGCAATAAAAGTACATAGTGTAATTTTTACAGATTTTAGTTGGTTCGATTCCCGGGTGTGGCAAGCGTATTTTCGAAAAATTTTGAATGCAGTTTTCTTTCTTTTCAAAAATAAAGGCATGTTTCCTTTGAGTAAAATTTTCTGTCTACAGTATTAAGAATACTTTCACTTCAGGTGGCATTACAAAATTCCACTCTGTATAGTATCTAAGTATATCTAGAACAAATTATAATCATACTAAATACTAATTCCTTGGACATTAAGTTCAATGTCCAAGGAATTTATAGGAAGTATGGCAGGAGCTGTGGAACAAAAATGGCTACTATGAAATACTTACATAGTAGGGTGTACTATAAACGACTATTGACAATCATGTTATATCTCTGACCAAAATCACTTTTATGAACACACAGTCATTGGATCAAGAACTGTATCTAACATAGACTGAAGAACAATAATATAGTCGCTAAAAATGCACCGTTCCTCAAAATATTTTATGAAATAGAAGCGAGTGTAGGATTCTATAATATTTCATCCTTCATTGTCGTATGTGAAATGACTTCATGGTACAAATACAAATTTCGTAAACCCCTGGGGCACAGTTTAAAGTTCCACAAATAGTTTAACAAAATATTTTATTGTTTAGTTTAAAACTCTAATTAAGTTTCATTACTTGTTTAAGTAATGGATACTAGGTAATTATAATAAATTAACTAGGTAATTATAGTAAATATAAATTATACGTAATAGGAATAATAATCCGTAATCTAATTTCAAAATAGGTTCTAGTGGTTGCAAAAAGAATATCGTCGAATTCGTTCTAGAAAATAGTATAGATGGAAGTCACAAAGAGAGCGCTGGTGCTTGGAACTAGGCTTTGAAAGCCATTTGCTGGCAAAGGAACGCCGCTAGCAAAATTCTATTTGCAGCAGTCTTTTCTAGTACCTACATTTGGTAAAATAATATTAAATGATAAAATAATATTAAATGATTATCTTCCAGGAGCTTTCAACTACAATATTAAATTAGGTAAAAGAAAAAGTTTGTCAATAAAGCCGAAATTTGGAATGGTATATTTCTCGTCATTACTGTTTTTCTGATACATTTTACATCGTTTTAAAAGATTTTGGCCAATCATCGTCGTCATCATCCGAGCGTTAATCCTGGCTATCGTGATTTGAGAGATCTTCATGCGGTCTACACACTGCACAATCCACCGCAGCATACTATTCAAAAAATAAGGTAAGATTTAGTCCAATGCTAGTCTAAAATTAAAATTTTATTAAACGTTGTCTTATTCAGAGACGTGCCGTAAAGCTATTTTGGGCTTATCAAAAGCAAATTACGTTTCATGTTCATCATCTTGCAAATGAGTGACAGTGGCAAACATAATTGTAAGAGTTCCTTAATTTGAGTAACTATATACTATTTTCCTTTTTGTCTTATTGTGTAGTAGTCTACATCATTATCTACCGCCTTTGTAACTCATGGATATTCATTAATCGACATAATATTACGTAAAGCATTATGGATATATTGTCAAATTTCAAAATGTTGATACTGGTAAGGCCACATCTTCACCAACCTTGTTACAAATTGTATTTAATTCAGGAAGAAGTGTGTATAAAGTATAAGACTTAGAATCGCTGTATTGTGTATGTGAGTGTTAAAATTATAAGCTCGCAGATCAAAGCCTGTTTACAGGCAGTATTTGTATGCCAAGAAACCCCTCGGTAACGCAATATCTTATCAGCGTTCATCTTCATACTTTTCTTTAAGCAATTTTACTGCGTGCCCCAAAAATATTTTTTGTAAAAATATGTTATCAAGGCTTCAACATCAACCAACTTACATCAGATAAAATTCTAAATCGGTACCAAAGTATACAAATGCCACCCCGATACTATCGGAATAAATTTGTAAAATATTCGCCAAGTTCTTATCTTGATTTGAAAAATGTTTTCAGTTGATATATTCGTTACGAGTTCAGGAACTGGTCTCCAAATTATACAGTTAGTGAGATAAGCAACTGATTCTCCTCAATTAACCTGAAGAATCCTATATCAATTTAGAATGATGGTGGAGGGTTAATCAAATCCTTCCGTAGTCCCATCTAAAAGTTGTGAAGGGTTGAAGCTTATCAGCGAAGCTTTTATGTACGGAAAGGTATGACAAGCTAAGTAAAGTTATACTGTATACAGACAGCATTACATTTCTACTCAAACACACGCGTTCAGAGGTATATGCGGTCGTAAAGTTCGCGAGGTTTGTTCTCGTCATAGATAGTTTGTTGCTGTTTATTTTAGTTTTGCACACATTAATAAGGAAACGCGATGGTATTAGCAATATAAGATGATCTCTTTGTGGACTACGTTAATATTGTATCATTTGAAATAAACACCGTACTTCTGAATAATTTAGAGTGTAATGTCAGTCCAGGTTTTGAGCTTTTGTTTGATAGTTCACTGGTTTACTGTTGTGCTTGATGCCCCATTTATATCGTTTGTTCCAAATGAGTCACACCCACAGGTCACACCACAAAGAGTAACACTGGAAGTTGTTTTTTTTTCCAATGTGTTACATATTGGAAAACAACTTTTTGTAGTCGTTCGCAGCGAGTCACACTCCTTAAGTCCTGACTTTCGGGGTGTGACTAAAACAGCTAGATGTTTTATCGTCCCAAACAACTTTTCGTTTTTGTATAATTTGCTGATTATCTAAACAGATTTAATAAATCTGTCAATTTTTGTCCCCTTTTCTCTGAACATGAATCAGCTGTCACATTAGTGACCTAAACTACCAGGTTAGCATGTGTCTATAAGAGTTTATTATTTAATCTAGATTTAGGGTAACTTAATAATATTATTAGTATGCTAAACATCTCCTACATAGTTATGGTAGCCTGGTACTTTATGAAAAGTTATTATTTTATTTAAAACTTACAATACTATAGTGATGCAACTTGTTAGAGCTGCCTAGTAAGCATAATAATTACACTAGTGGCAGGCAGTTCCGCTCTTTCTGTCGCTTACATATCCAGTATTGTACATACAACTAATTGATACATTTACTTTTGGTAAAACTATTATTCCAAAAAACAAAAACATAACGAAAATTATTCTTCATAGATTAACAGTACGTTATATAAATTCAAAACAAAACTTAAAAGTGTGGTTAATTCCTTGTAAAGAATTATTTGTTAAAGTTTTTCTCCTTTCAGACAACGTTTAATAACAAACATTTTTTAAATAGTACAAGATATTATTTTACACCTGCGTGCGATAATACTACTCAATGTGTGCATAAAGTTCAAAACTTTTCACATTATGATCGATCATGAATAAGTCATAGCCATTTTAAATACATTCAATCAAGTTTATTTGTGAAATATCTAGATTATTAAGTAGGTTCATTTCTCCTGATATATATTCCTCCTTCATTTTGCCTGGTACTTTAGTTTCGAAATATTTACACATGTGAACTGAATGAACGGACTGAATGATTATTGTCGCATTGTCGGGTATTTGGCTATTGTGTAAGTACTTGTGAACATAGTTATTATTATAATCTTCGAGATGTGCATCGTTGGAAACGACTATAAGGTTGTTTCCCGACGTGTACAACACTGTAACATGTTTATCATGTTATCCATAATCATTGTTACATGCAATTAATCCAATCACTGTAAACTGATGCCGCAGAAGAAAATTAGCAACTCTTATACAATATCACTACTCAGCATCTACAAGACGGAGACGAGGAGTCTACCATATTTGATAATAAAGCTGCAGTTTCACGTTACTACATTTTTAAATTCCATCAAGGGAGTCGTCTCGCTTTTGGAAACTCTCATATTACATTCTGTAAACTGGCGATCATAGCGCTCGAATTATAAATGAAGGCACGTACGGGAAGGGTAATGCTAGATCTCAAACAGCATTCAACTAAGCACTAAGCAGTATAATACTACGAGTATTTTTGTGTTTGACTGAAGAGTATTTACGTAAGAAGGATTTAATTTGTATTTCGAGAATTTAGTGCTTGATTATTGTACTGGAAATTAGCATCAAATCCAATGTTACGGGACTTGAGAAACTGTTATGGAACACAGAGGCAATATAGGGTCACCACAAAGCTTCAATTCAAAAGGTATGGATATTGGATAATTTTATTGGAGCCATATAATTCTTATGACTTGAATTTTAAATACTCGAATTTAAAATAAGATTGCTAGTATAAAGATACTGTGTTATATAGTCTAAATGCTGTTAACACTATTATTCTGCTGGGGTTTGAAACTATTCGGGAACCTCTAGATCAGGGAGACTGTTCAGAGTATGACATTATTATTTAATTTAGTGGATTGTGTTAATTCAAATTATGCTATTGACAATCCTCTTGATATAAACGAACAGAAAACTTATCATCACATCCCAAAAGTTATATTAAAAAATCTCGCTCTTATTATTTTTTAATATATTATATTGGTACTAGTTTTGTTCACTCCCCGTATTTAATTCCTAAAGTAAATTTCAATATTGATACGTTAGTAAATATAATATCAATAAACAAGCAATTATAGATCATAAATTACGAAGAGAAGCAAACATTGTAATATTCCGTTGATTTATTTGTGTCTAATGTTGTATATAGTATGCCATTTCTATAGATAAAATTCACAAACAAAGTTTCAAAAATTATTAAGGCCTTTCTGTTTTAATCCTTTTAAATTTAATTTCAGTTTTCACCAACTATGACTGAATAAACTCTTTTGATTAAACTTATCGCTTTCATCAAAAGGACTTCTCTTAAAAATACTTAAATGACAAATATAGATTGCTTAGCACTTAGGAAGCTAAACTTATTTTATGATTTAATGAACGCAATAAAATGATTACAAACCAGTTTTAAGTTAAATAAGTAATTAAATTGTATTACAAAAGAAAATAGAAATCAATAAAAGCATAACTGGTAACGTAGTGGTTGACGCAGCCGCCCGAGTTGCGGAAGATGCTGGGTTTGTTTCCCGTCCTGGACACTCTATTTTGGACTCGAATATTTGCGCGTTCCTTAACGCAAAAATAATTCCAAAATAGAAAGAATAATTTCATCTTAACTGGACGTAAAATATTTGTATATTTATTTCGTTCGAATCTTAGAAGTCCAAACTTCAAAGATTTGATAAAACAATGTTACCATAAAAACGTAAGTACCGAGCAATGGCGGGAAAGCAATTTCCCGGTAATGTTCACTACGTTGACATAGATTGCGGAAAATGCTGTTTGGGGTCGATTCCTGCCTTGGACAGTCGATTTTTTTTTTGTTTTTATTCGATTCGAGTCGATTACATTCATCGTCAGGAACACGGCCACAACCGACAGTCAGCAATAGCTCGGAGATAGATCATTCAGCAATGCAACTTGGCTGCCAGCTAAAGTTTCTTTACATAGCGCCACAGATTTGGGGCCAGAGAGTTTTTAATCGGCAGCAGTCGATCTTGGAATAACTGATAGTGTTTGGTGTAAATCGACAGACGCTGTATGATCCGTACGACATTCTTCGGGTACTGGCCGCTATTCCAGAATAAGAAACTGCTACCGCAATGTCATATCTCGCAAGAACAGTGTCCAAACTCAATAGATATATTATCAGTTATTCTCCTATTTGGGGCAGAGACGATTCCAACAAAGAATTGATTATCAAAATCGGTCCAGCCGTGCTTGAGTTATAAATGGTGTAACCACAGATTTAATAATGCAAGGAGATAGGCCAAGCCGGCGCTTAACTTGTGACAAGTTTATGCACTGGGCATACATTTCCGCCACTTCGCCTTCCGATAAAGTCAAGTGAATACGTAACTTCAGCGATTTGACCGATCTCCTTTGCGGGTGTGCTTAACTTTCATCGTTTCGCAGTCCTTAAGACGCGCGCGTATATTACGGCATGCTCAACTAGAACCATGTTATGTAGTACGGCCGCTGATCGCGACACTCGGTCTTCCTATGAACTCGGCGATTCGACCGATCTCCTTAGATTGATATATCTGTGGGTGAAACTATATTTTTAAAGCACGTCTCCATATTTTGTCTTGTGTTTTAAGTCAGTTTTATTTTATATGCCTTTAACAGTTACAGTACCTTTCATTTATGCGGTGTTTATAGGTAAAAGAAAAATCGGGAGTGGTCTCCCCTTGACTTTCTCGTATACCAGAAACGACTCAAAGTTTGATAGAAAACTTATATTTTATGTCATGTTAAATTTTGGTCACTCATCCGAGTACCGACCCGCACTTGGTTGCTTAACTTTCGTGATCGACGTCTCAAATTTGATAGACACCTTATTTTGTAATGTCATATACATATGTTAAATTTGGTTGCAATAAGTTAAAGCATGCTCGAGTTATCGTGCTAACGCACAGACACACACACACAGACATAATTCCAAAAAAAATATTTTTGAACTCAGGGAGGGCCAAAACGTGTAAATCCGTCATCTCGAGGTCGAATTTTTTGACGATTACAAGACTTCCTCTATACTACGTATGTGAGAAAGTAAAATCAAGTTTTATTTTACGAAAATTCTAAAGAACGAGGAATTGTTGAAATTTTTACTTTCGTCAATGCTATATTCAAAACAATATGAATTGAAATATCTAAAACAACCATTTCGTCACAACTCCAAGATGAAACATAAAAAATTCATGAGACGAAAGACTAAAATATTCCATTTTGACACAAATAAATTTCCGGGAAAAGAATTTTGATTGGTTCATTCTGAATTGTAACTACTCAATTTTCATCTAAAACCAATATCGGTTCTGTTCTTTTATTGGCCAGGTGGGCAGTGTGCCATTTTGGAATTTATTAGAAGTGCCGATAGACAGGTTTCTTTGATACGGCTACTTTGAGGGTTCATATCTTTGTCGCAACTATTGAAGCATGTCGGTGGCGTAGTGCGTAAGGGAGTTGTCTCTCACCCGGGAGGCAGCAGTTCGAACCCTGCGACGTACCAATGTGTTTTCAAATTTTGAATTCATATGTACGTTTAATCGACGCTTTTACGGTGAAGGAAAACATCGCGAGGAAACCTGTACACACCTATGGAGAAATTCTTAGGTTGTGATTGAAGTCGACCAACCCGCACTTGGCCAGCGTGGTTGACTAAGGCTTAATCGCCTCTAAAGTGGAGTAGGCTCGAGCCCCTCGGTGCGAACATTATATGAGCTGTTGATGGTGATGAACTATTGACTTGATATCAAAGAAAAAAAATCGAATCCATAAAAAGTTATAAGCATTAAGGTAATCAAACAATCACATCATTTGATCACGATTGGTTATAGAATAATAATAAATTGTAATAAATATATTTCTACGCTCACACCAATTATCTAGCCCAAATTAAGTATCTTTAAGAACTTGTGTTATGGATACTAGATAACGGACAAATATACATAATAATCTAGATATTTTTATAAATAAACTTAAATAAATATATAAACAACCATGACTCATGAACAAATAATCGTGTTCATCACACTTACATTTGCCACTACTAGGACTCGAACCCGGACCGCCCGATCTGTAGGCAGCGTTACTGACCACTCTACCATGGCGGCGTCAAAGAATGCAATATCAGCACACTTATATCACTTGCTACGGTGTTACCAGACTGTCACCTTCTTTCCAGACCCATGGAATTCTGAAAACTGCTTATAGTGCTACCACAGTCTATAAATTCTCACAGTCAGCAAACGAGCACGTCTAGATAGGGCAGTCGTGAGGGGGATATTGGAGGAGAGGGGTGTGGCGCGGCGCCACCAAACTGTCATATTTGTCTAGTAGACGCTGGCCTCCTATTGCACGCTATCTGACAAAAGCGGCGTTTTGCTTAACTCCAAAGGCGTCGAACCACTATATATATTTACGCTGTAGTAAAACAATGACAATCGCTTAGTCATGTCTCAAGAAAAGAATCGCGGCAAGTATTTAAAAAGGGAATTTTCATTTTTACTTTCTCGTATACGTAGTATAGAGGAAGTTTTGTAATTGACGAAAAATTGGACCTTGACATTTTGACGGATTTACACGTTTTGTACCTCCCTGAGTCCAAAAATACCGTTTTTTAGAATTATGTCTGTGTGTGTGTGTCGTTAGCACGATAACTCGAGTATGCTTTAACTTATTGCAACCAAATTTAACATGCATGTATGACATCAAAATATAAGGTTTCTATCAACTTTTGAGTCGTCAATCACGAATCAGCAATCAAGTGCGCGGTCGGTACTCGGATGGGTGACCAAAATTTAACATACATCAAAATATAAGGTTTCTATCAACATTTGAGTCATTTCCAGTATACGAGAAAGTTAAGGGGTGACCACTCCCGATTTTTTTCATAGTAAAAAGAGGTGTTACGGTTCTAACCTGATTTCAAGGTTTAATTTAGTACATTTTTCAAGTATGTCAAACGACGCCAAATACAAATATTAAATAATAACGCTACGGAACGGCTGCGGAACGGCTACAGAACGTAGCGCATTGCCTTTTTTCATAGTAAAATAGTCGATGAGCTTACGTTCGCTTTCTAAGCTGATAAATGTGCTTTGACCTTAAAGAGATCTTTTGGACTGTAACAGTAACAGAGTAACAATGATGGTGACAGTTCAAAATGAATAAACAATTTTTGAAAATTACATTTCTTTGATTTTTTTCTACATCGAAATTTTGCCCTTCATCTCATCTTCATGATGTTCAGTGACAAGAAAGTTGAAGATGGAAGCGACCTCGTCGAATCCTCAAACACTGCGGCTGGTCTATATTATCACTTACTGAGATATCATAGACTTATTAATCAAAATATATGAACAGCTACGCAATATTTATGTACCGAAAATAGAACCTAATTTTCCTTTAGCCAGTAACCCAGAAAAGTAGTGACACAAAAGCAATAAAGTAATCGGATCACGTAATTAACACCAAACATACTCCAGACTAAAATATGAAAGCTGTTTCTCAACAGTTCCCAGGGGACAACTCACTTGGCACCGCAATAAATTAAGCCAAGTTGGCCATTAATAACTTGGCAAGTGACAACACTCATGCAAGCTCGCTTAAACTGCAACTGTATTATAATATTAAGCTCACTGGTTTTGTGCGGAGGCGTCTTCGGTGACAACTCTATAATGTTTCTGCGGTACCTTCATATGTGAAATACGTGATTAAATTAATGTAATCTACGCGTAAAGTCTGCCGGTTTTAGTTTGTTATTTGGGATCAGATTCATTACTAACTTAAAACATCAATCTTTTTGCGTCGGAGTAAATAAAAATATTTCCACGGCATGTTTTGAAATATTTGGAATTTAAGTATACCATATTAAATAGGGAACTAAAAAGAACATAGCACTCAATATAAAATAGAGCAAAAGAATACATTTATTTTGTAGACTACCCTGATGTAGAAACTAATATAATACGTGCCAATATTGTTTAAAAAATTTAACTTCAGTCTTTAGGAAAACAAAAGGTCGCAAGTTCTTCGTTCTTCTTCAAGGTGTTTTTTTCATGCTTTTCCTTTTCTGTTTATTTTGGTACAAAACACATTAAAGCTAATTTCAAACCCCACGGCACCGCTTCTTAATATGGACCCAATACTAATGAAAATAGATCACATTTCGTAAGACCACTTGTAATGAAGTTTCGAAGTCGGCGCTATTAAAGGCATTTCATGCGTAATGAAGGTCGAGGTAAGTTTTCCATGAAAACGAAAAGCAATTTCCCTCAACCACTTAAGTAGGACAAAGCTTGCTAACCGTAGATTTTCCATTTGTTCGATGAAAAACATGAATTCTTGATAAGTTTGTGAAAAACAATGGAACTTTTGGAACGCGAGTATAAATAGTTAATTGTAGTCTATGATAGAAATAAAATATTCATAAATAGTTTTTTATTGGCAAATATAAATAACCACGTGACAAAGAAACTGGTGAGCATGAATATGAATGGATAGAGAGAAAGGACAAAGAAGCGTCAGTGGCACAGTGCGTAAGGACGTTGTCTCCCACTTGGGAGGCACCGGTTCGAAGTGGGTTCGAACCTCGCCACGTACCAATGTGTTCTCAAATTTTGAATCCAAATGAACATTAAATCGACGCTTTTACGGTGAACGAAATACACCGTGAGAAAACCTGCTCACACATGAAGAAAAAATTCTTACACACAACCTAAGAATTTCTTCGCCAGTGGTTGACTTAAGGACTAATCGTCCCTAATGCGCGGTAGGCTCGAGCCCCTCGGTGGGGACATTATATAAGCTGTTGATGATGGTGATGAAAGATGATTTGGCGAAGATCGACAAATTGAGATGACGACTGATCGATAAATATAGAAGAAGAAAAGGACAGTCAGAAGAGTAAATATAAATGGCAAACATAAACAAATCTAGAGAAACGTGTATTAGCTAACTATCAGTTGGTGTTATCGTCCAGGGTTAAACACTAACCTCACTTGCAGTTAACGACAGTCGAATAACAAAGCCTCTTTTTATGTATGATAGTGTAATCAGCTCTCTCTCCTGTCTTACAGCAAAAGCAAGTCTTACTTATTATAATAAAATTTTGAAAGTATTTACGTACATACTTAACCTGAGTAAAGCTGTAAAGGAAAGTTGGAATCGCTATTTGAAATGTACCGAGCATGGTATGCAATTTCATAATTCTAACGTCCTAAGTTTAGTCTAGGATACAGTGTCCCCAATCTTCCCTAGACATTAACTCCGTACATATTACAGAAGTTTACACATTAATGATTATGGTTGTATACGTTGGCTTAAACCATTGTACAGTCAGCATCAGAAGTAGATTAACACTTAAGAGCGTGTTTATCGAAGTACCAATAAGATTTCTTTCGTTGTATTGTTGTTTGTTATTGTGTATGGGGACACATGTCTATGTGACCCCATACACACATTGACATTACTCGCAGAGCGATAAATCCACTAGGTGGGAATACCCGGGGTGTACGATCGAAAAATGCCCGCGAGCTCGGATTTACACCATTAAATTATCAAAAATATCTGAGTGCATTTAACAATGTCATAATATAATTAATAAGTCTAGCATTGTATGTATTTTAATATAATATAACAAGTACCTTAAATGAGTTTAATTGCAAATACATTGTAAAAATCGACATTAAAATTTACCAATTTATAAATGTTTTTGGTATCCCTTTTTGATAAGTTATCTCCTTTTTTTACTTATTTGGGCTATATAGTGGCTTAGAATAGTATATTTTCTATTGGAAAAACAATTTTGGCAAAGTATTGTTTGCCACTATAATGCTGGCATTTCATCTGAAAGATAGCTCCAAACTGCATTTCAGTAAAACTGCGCTATAGGATTCACCTTGCTCTAAAAATCTATAAATAATAAAAACTGAAATATCTCTCTATAGGTGGTTTTAATCAAGAATTAATCTTCCTATTACATTAAATTTCTTTGCTAAGTCTGTTCACATCGCTTCAAAATTAGGTTTGAAAAATCCACAAAATGTGTCAATTTTGACGTGAATCGAGTGCACTACCTTAAGTGCCATGCCATTGCAACGCCAGCGCTTATAAATCTGACGCCACCCCGCGGACGGGACGGGATTTTGACGTCGACGAGTGCGTGACGAATGTACGTTAAGTGCCGTTGCGGTGTGATGTCTTCGACGTTTCCTATAAATCAACGCACAGCGTCACGCACACGTCGATGTCGACGTCCTGTTCCGTCCGTGGTGTGGCGTCAGCTTAATAGTTGCTACGATCTACTACTGATGCTGACTGTACTTAATATTCAAAAAGTAATGACTGTCAATAAAAAAATAATGGTAATAAAATATATCGAATCGAGTATAATTGACGATGACCCTTGACGACTAGTTAATGACACTTCAGTGTCTTTAGATGCGAATTATCCTATGATCTTTTACGCGAAGTTTCTATAATCTTTTTCAGAATAAAGGCGATCAAATACACTTTAAGAATTACGTAAAGAGGGATTATGGATTTTTTTATTATTAAGGATGACGAGACATTAGTCCGTCATTTCTTTTGTGCGTCATTAAGACTTTAAATATTATAATACAGTTCTGCATATTTATCAAATAAAATAGATTTCATCTTTACATCTAGAATTAATTTTGTCATTCTGATGATTATAATAAAGGTAAGTTTTGAAACTTTCTTATTTCTATACTTAGTAAATGTTATATTACAGTTGAACATATTTTTCAATAATTTTATTCATAAATTAATCTAGTGTTAAAATTTTGAATTTCGCGGAGTTTCAACAACTTATCAATCACAAATTAAAGCCTGCCAATATCAAATAACAATTTTCCATTTATCAAAAAACCACACAAAGTCAAATTGAGTGATTGCGACATTGTGTCCGGAACAATCGAACCGTTTTTCTATACTAGATGAATCGCTCACGAGCATAAATTACTTTTTGAATTAATACAATGACTCGTTCGACTTCGGTCTTGAAAATGTTGACTTTATTAAAATTGGCATATTGTTTTATGAACCCTCAAAAGGGGAACTTTTGTTTCGATGAAAAATAACTAGTATTGTTTCAGTGAAGACGTTGTTCAGGCAATTTTTCCTGTTCTCCAGTAATTAGGGTTCCGTACCTCAAAAGGAAAAAACGGAACCCTTATAGGATCACTTTGTTGTCCGTCTGTCTGTCTGTCTGTCTGTCTGTCAAGACCCTTTATCTCAAGAACGCGTGGACGTATCAAGCTGAAATTCACACGAAATACTCAAGTCTATTGTCCCTTTAAGCTGTGAAAATATCAAACTTCTAAGCCAAGCCAATCAAAAGATACAGCCGATTATGTCGATATTTTCAACAAATTTCCGACACTCGCAAAGGAATCAAAACCTACAGGATACTTCCCGTAAACTCAGAATCTTGAAATTTGGTATGAAGCATTGTCATATAATGCAAATATAGGAAAAATTGCGAAAATCACATTTTTTAAGTTATATAATATAATAAAAATATTTTAATAAAATGAAACTTACTACCTTATTTCTCGCGAACGAATAAAGGTATCAAATTGAAATTTATACCAAATACGTAGGTCTATTGTTCCTTTAAGCAGTGAAAAAATCAAACTTCTAAGTTAACGCAATCAAAAGATACAGCAGTTTATACCGACACCTTAGACGAATTTCCGTCACACGCTAGGGAATGCTACGTTTGTACGGCGGAACCCTTGGTGTGCGAGTCCGACTCGCACTTGGCCGGTTTTTTTTGATATTGTCCGACAAAAAAACTTCCGCGTAAAGGTTGATATTGTTGAGACTTACATTAATTTAACTTCCCATTTTTTAAAGATGCACTATAAATGAGTAAATATTGGTAACAAAAAATTAATAACCTCAACCCCGTAATTTGTACTTAATATTAGGAGATAAGAGAAATACTCTTAGAGTTTTTTAGTGTCGAAGTATCTGAATTGGAAGCTTAATTGTGATACTGTAAATTTTTATCATTATTTATAATTGAAATGCTTATTTTATTGGCGTATTTCTTGTATTGGTTATAATAAGTATTACATTACATTGTTTGTAGTTAAGCTGACCAATGACAACTAGTTTATTTTTGTAGGTCGTAAAAAAGCTCAGTATATAGTTGCTCCCGAGTTCTTGTTATAATAACACCAGTTAAGGGATTCCATTTTTAACTCAATCTACCGTACAATTATTGTTACTAGATACATTTGTCACATGATATTAACTAAATGCGTAACTCCGCGAAAGTCACTAATTAAGAAAATGAAGAAGAAATAAGGTCATAGTCATGGAATGTCTGTATCAAACTATTTTGTACCTATATCACAGAAATAAATATGTTTTTCAATTCTATTCTAAAGATCAAGATGAAATCTCTCTGAAACTGATTAAACGTGGATTAAACCTTTTTTTTTGTCGGGGAGGTCAAATGCATTTACGCATCGTCCCTGCGGGGTGGTGCCAACCGCCGGATATGTGGGACTCGAGGTAAAGGCGTTCCCTCCATACCGACTAATAGCGCACTGACGGTCAGGCTGGGGAGGATTCCCCGGTCTTACCTTCAGTGCGCTATAACGGGACGACTCAGCGTGGCCAGCAGCCATTCCTTCACCGACGGCTGCTTGACCTGGCGCTTCTGACGAGGACACCGGGAGGAGCTATCGGACCGCACCTGGGGGAATTCAGGCTCGGTCGTGGCCCTGAAAAGGGCTGTCCAGAACTAGCCGTGGTGGAAAAACAAAAACAATTCGACGATGGCATGTGACTTCGAATGCCAAGGGGACACAATTGACATCAAAAGCCACACATCCGCCGAAAAAGTTTCCCCACCACGTTACCAGAGTCCGCCACGTGCTTTTGGACGTGGATCCCGAGACTCATTAAAACTACTCCCGGCGCACCCGATTGCTCAGCTACAAACAAATACTATAACTAAATGCACTAAGAGCACCTTCATGTTTTCCTTAATATCCGTGCTCTGATAATATAAGACGCCTAAATTGCATGTTATTATTAATACCTTGACCTTGTAGTTCTGCTTACCATCAGGTGGAATGAAGTCATAAGCATGACTTTTATTTTAAAAAAAGTGTTTCAAAGACACTGAAAAGCTGATAGTGTTGCCATAATGACGTAATCCTAATTGAACTACCAGGTTTAATGACTTACTACCTCGTGTATTTGACCACATAGGAAGGCTTTTACCCGGTGGGTTTATCTTTGGAAAGGCTATGATTGTTGATGATAATTATAACGGCATTGAGTTTTTTTTTATATAAACATTTCACAAGTAATCGCCGTTTAGTAACAAGTCTGAATGATAGGTCGGCTCGGATTCTTGATTAAAATTCTGTGAAACGACTTAATTAAATGTCAAACTTTTTCAGTTGCTAACAGTGTAGTGTGTAGGTAGATATCCGATAATTCATTTAATGTTATCTTTTTCATTAATATTTATGCTTATTTTTGCCTAGTAAATGCATGATTAGATATCCCTTATTTCATTTCACTTTCACTTTTCCAATTTTAATACATTTTTCATTATTCTACTTATCACATTATTTTCAAAACATTCTCATCATTTAATTCGTTCATTCCATTACGTATCGGTACACTTGGCTACATAATTCTCCCACACTTAGTACTTTTATTATCATTATGATCTGACCAGCCGTTTTTATAAGTTATTCATTTTTACATATTAATAATTATTCATCATAGGTATATAAAAATTAGGCATCCAATGCCTTTTAATGGGTCGTGTGCATGCCTTATTTACTTATTGGAGTCATAACAATTTAAGTCTCTTTGGACTCTAACTTATCTCACAGAGGAAAGCTCGTTCACACAAGAATAGACAGAAGGATCTGACTATCCACGTACCATATTTGTACTTCAGTTCTTTAGGGTTTATAAATGCAAAAAATATTTATTTATTTTGGACACCTATGTAAGTTCTTTAAGTTAAGAAATAGAGTTCCAAACTTTCGATTAAAAAAAGATTGTGATGTATTCTTGCTCTCAGGCATCAATAGTTAGGAATCTTTTGCTCAGATTCTCGGAATTTGAACAAAATAAACATAATAATAAATTACTTTCAAGTCCTAAATAGTTCAATAAGTGACTCGCTAAGTACTTTTAGGCCTATTGGAATCCCTTGAAGCCTTCAAAATGTTAGTTAGAGGGCAAGGGACAGCGTTTAAGCTAATAGTCTGAGTCGATAGTTGCCAAAATGTAATGTTTTAGATTCTCCAGCTCGAGTTACTTAAAGTTCTGGCTGGAACCTTAATTGTAACAACTGTCGTCTTTGTCAGAGGAATGGTATTAAATTTAAATATGTTTTGCTTAAAGACGGTAGTAAATGTCTTATTTCAAAAGCTCTGTTGAGAAAAGTTAATTTATTGAGATTAATGAACTTAAAAGTTTTGCTTAATGAGCGCCATGCAAAAGTTGTATCTTTTATCATCTGGATACGTAGCATTTTGCGGCTTAATTCTAGTATAATGTAAAATTATTTCCCTTTTTCTAGAATTATTATATTAATACTCTACCATTTTGAAGATGAAATGCTTAACTTTGTGGAATGTTTAATTTATTAAACGCAATAAAGTAAAGTGAGTTCGCAAAAAAAGAATATTTGAAAGTTATTGAAATGATTCGTGGAAAAAAATTATGAAACTTCTTTTTAACTATAGGACGAGGAACAAATTAAAGATTGTACAAGGCCATAAGTCATTGTAGACCGAGATGATTGGCGAGGGTGGATAGTAGTCGAGAGGTATAATAGCTTGTTTATGTCAGTGTTTTAAATTAAACAATTACTTCAAATTATAAACGAAAAATAACATAATTATATTAATTAAAATAAATATATTTTACATTTTTTTTTGTGGTCCGTCGTTTCTTACTTATTAAACTCAAGCAAACCGCCACACAGCAAGACCAAATGACACCGTGAGCTCCGTCTGCGTAAATCGGAATACTCAAAATTTTATTAAAGTGACGATTTAACTATTTCTTCAATTAAGACAACCTAATCTTTAGTCTTCCCGTGACCACGAACGTTGCATAGTGTTATGAAACGTCAAGCAAGAATAACGAAATGCAAAATCTAATTACACACAAGTTATAGTAGTTTATGCAACTGTCATATAATGAAGGGTATTAAAACACGAGTGTGAGTTTATGAAACGAGCGCAGCGAGTTTCATAATAGTAACGAGTGTTTTAATACCCGTGTTATATGCAGTTGCATACACTACTTTATCTACACTCATACATAAATTCAAATAAAACAACACAATTTTTTTTTGTATGGGTTAGATCCCTTTGCCTTCCCGAGTATTTAAGAAAAATAACTGTATCATAATGAGTCGAACCGGTGTTATAATGGTCATTATGTTACAGGTTGTTTTTTTTTTAATTTTAATTTTGATTATCTGTATTAAAAAGTATGTCATTTTATGTTCACCTTTGATATCGTAATTCGAATATTATGACATGAGTGTAGATAAAATCTGTAAAAGTTGTTTTGTGGAATATTTTTTAAAATTAAATCCCTGTTCAACCCATTGGGATTATGTGCGTGAGTATGTATGGATGTATCATGTGATAAAAAGACCCGAATCTCCCGCTGCATTGAAACCATAACAAGTACCTTCAACAACTGACCCACGAAATTGGTCCTTTGGCAAATACTGGCGGTATTAGCTTATAAATGTATCATAACCAATGAACGTGATGTATTGGCCACTTACTACCGACACGTTGTCGACTAGTAACACCCTTGTGTGCCCAACGAAGCGAATAAACTTACATGAACCCTTAAACACAGGTAAGGCAATTCAGTACTTAAGTACA
Organism: Elophila nymphaeata; assembly: GCA_955850985.1. Classification (NCBI taxonomy): domain Eukaryota; kingdom Metazoa; phylum Arthropoda; class Insecta; order Lepidoptera; family Crambidae; genus Elophila; species Elophila nymphaeata. The sequence goes on along the minus strand of OY039066.1, from coordinate 21,736,943 downwards.
GCCCCTTAAGTCTATTTCACTTTGATGAGGCTCCGTGAAATATTACGGACCAAATATTTGAACGATTTGCTTGATATCTTATAAAGTGGCGAGCTAAATATGGAACTTGATAAATGCGACGTTCATTTTAAGGATTAATTTAATTCTGCGTAAAGTAGATAGGATTTGCCTTCAAACGATTATTATTGAATGAAAATTGTTATAATGATGTGAAGAGGGCAACAAAGATTTTGATATATAAAATGGAACTAGAAAATTTATTTTTCATCCAAAGATGTCCCGATTCTATGCCAAAAATTAATTTTTCTGGTAGACACGAGTAGTCATGAAATGGGCATTCTGGCTCACGCTTCCCTGGGAATGGATCAGGAGATTTCTGAGAATGAAGTACCTGGCTGGGAACAAGGGTTGCTGAGTACTTAAGTTTCGAGCAATGAAACGCTGGTACCACAAAAACTGTGTTGGATGTGGTTGGGTTCGCCACATCTTCATCGAAAAGAGAAGATCTTCCGCTGAGCTAGACATAGACTCTCGCTCGGGGACCTCGGCCCGATTATACATCGCTGGAACTTGTATTTATATACCTACTGATGTACCTTGGAATGAAGCGTCGATCGATGGCGTAGTGGGTAGGAGCGTCGTCTCTCACCCGGGAGGCACTGGTTTGATCCCCGCCACGTACCAATGTGTTTTCAAGGAAGGAAAACATCGTAAGGAAACCTGCATACATCTATGAACAAAATTCTTAGGTTGTGTGTGAAGTCGGCCACCCCGCACTTGGCCAACGTGGTTGACTAAGGCCTCGAGTCGAGCCCCTCGGCGAAGACATAGACAGAGCTGTTGATGTGATGATGTGTACCTTGGAAACTTCGTAAGGGTGATTTAGACTTGCATTACAAATTGTGACGTGTCTGTGTCGTGTCTTGGCTCCGTGTTTACGCTTGTACTTTTCGCTGATCAACCGTTTCTCGGTGACTCGATACTAACTGTCTATAGTAGGTAGCTATCTATAGTGCTGTGACATAGCCGCTACAATTGTATTTGGACTTTTTCCTTTTTTTCCAAATTTGATATACATTCAAAGTTAAAATTGCTTGTTGACTATAAAGAATACATAAAGATCAAATAAGAAATAGGGTTGGTAAAATTATTTTTTTCCCTTTTTATGTAGATGGAGCTTGACGTACTCTCCTCTTAATCGTAAAAGTTGACTTTACGATAAAGATTTGAATTTACTTATTTTTGACCTTTGCAGGCACGTCTTTAATTTTAGGTACCTTTGTTACTTACTGTTGTTTATTTATGTATAATTGTTCAGATTTTAGCCGTTTCCGTTCCTAGTTCACATCGGTGATTTATCCAAAATCTTTGATTACATTGTTCCTTTTTCTTGAAAATCGTGTAATTTTTCCTGGTAAATATAGGTGTCATTAATATTAAGGGTATTCTTCTGCAACTATACCGTCTTTTTCCAACTTAGTCAATCCTTATCTTATAACATTAGCAATTTAAAATAAACAGAATTCCGCTATAATGACGAACAACGCAGATACTTTTCAATAGAACATATCATGTAAGTATACGATATAAAGTTTATATTACATTGAAACAGTTCTCTGCCGAATGCGCTTTTTTGTTTCAAATGGTACAGAGGCTCTGTACCGCGACCGCTTCAAGCTCGCCAGCTCTGAACCAGAGGAACATGAAGCCAACAGGATTAGCGACGATAAATTATTGACGGATTCCAAAATGTAAAACTTCAATTGCAAGCTTCAATTTAACCCGCGAGCACTCGCGCTATGAGCATTTTGCTCACGGTAAATTTAAAATTCACATTTTTTATGCAACAATGTGCATACGTACCTCTTTTGCCCTATAGCTGAGTTTTGTACTTCCCCCGTCCCGGTCAAAAAGGTTTATTCGACTTAGTGTGTACCAGTCGTTCAGAAGACGAGGTTTGTTAAGCCGGGCCCCGTCATGCGGCACTTTGCTTATAGCGCGATTGACGGCGTAAGTACTATTTTTTAGTTGGTCGTTTATTTAAAATTGATATTTGGCTTAATTTAAATACTTCCTGTTATTTTATTGTTAATTAATGATCAACAATGAGTATATTAGCAATGTACATATTAATATTTAATATTTTTACAGATGGATCGACGGGAACAACAACGCTGACGTTAAGGGCTGATGTAATTGAAATCGATGGAGAGATATTGAACATGGCGATCATTACACTGATACATATTTCAAACTATGAAAAGTGATGGAATGTGCGAAACCCGATGGAATCTTCGTGATATTTCCAGGGTGGAATAATCTCAAGAAAAAAGACAGGTATTAAAAAAAAAAAAAAATATGTTTTATTACAGACCACATTAGAGTTTAATTAAAATCCGTTCCGTCGTTTTTGCGTGAAAGAGTAACAAACACACATGCATACATCCATAAAAAATTATATTTTTAGTAGGATTGAACGTAGGATTCATTGCTATAGATAAATAGGTATTAATTTTTGAAATATACCCATATATCTTAAAGATATAAGGTATAACTGAATTAATAATGTCAATTTCATTTTCATTCAGTTACATTCTAATGGTGAAAGAATAAATATGTACAGTACATGCTTTTAATATGTGTGACATATGTAAGCTCGTGTATATGATGAAATATATATTTTGTTATTCATTCCGAATTTTTCTTTGATCAGAATTTTTTTTTGTAGTTTATTCCAAAGATGCATTTTAGAAATGCCAATTTCGTTCCTATACTTATTAATGATATAATTATAGTTTTAGGAATCAGGAATGGAATAAAATAAAAATAAAGAATTATCATCGTAACTTAAAACAATTTTACTTTCAATTAGATTTTCACAACAAGTAACAAGCGATTGCACAGAAAACAACTCTTTACACAATAACCGAATAATAAGGATGAAACAAATGACTAACTGCAAATCACATCGATTACCACTTCAACCGACCTCACTCTACAACGTCCGACAAGCAAATGGGCTGAGAGCGAACTAGCGATTGCTTATATGGCGGCGTTGTGGTGACGTCATGATTCGCAACGATTCATTCTTCATTTCTGCTAACACGGCCAATCCTGATCATGCGCCGTCCTCGGCCGCATTCCACAAGATATCTTCATGGAAGACCTCAACAGGGTCAACCTGAGCAGACCAGGGCTCAGCACCGGTGTCATCATTGTCTTCAGCTTCGGAATCTGTCGATGAGAAACAACATGAACACAAAAACAAAACTTTTTTGTAAAGTTGCCTATTCTTTCATTCCTCACACAATCAAGGCCCTCTTTCAATGATACACACGATGCTATTTCTTAACTTCTTCTACTTCACTAACAATCATCGTATTACAAGCTTCATCGACCACACACATCGCTTATTCTCACAATTCTACGTACAAGGCTAAGCCATACGAGATTGTAGGACCAAAGTCCAACACATTCAATGGATATGGATACAAATTCGAAACCCAACATATATCGAAAGATATGTCTGTAAGGTAGTGCGCGCAATCAGGGCGCGCAGCAGGGCGCGCAGGTAGGGCGCGCAGGTAGGGCGCGCAAGCAGGGCACGCAGGCAGGGCACGCAGGTAGGGCGCGCAAGCAAGGCGCGCAAGCAGGGCGCGCAGGCAGGGCGCCCAGGCAGAGGCACGCACGTGGATGGTGCGCGACTGCCGGGTAGGCAGCACGCAGACTGCGACGGACCCGGCCACGCAGCTCAGGAACTGGCGCAACCGCTCGGCGCCTCCATCTGTCAGACGCTCGGACTGGCTCGGCCCTACATCGGTAATTAAGAAGGTACTGCAAGGCCGGAGCCCAACACACATCGAATGATATGTCTGCAAGGCCGAAGCCCAACACATATCGTAAGATATGTCTGCAAGGCCGAAGCCCAACACATATCGTAAGATATGTCTGCCGGTTCGAAGAAGCGAGACCACGCATCGAATGATACGTCTGCCGGTTCGCAAAAGCGAGACCACGCATCGAATGATACGTCTGCCGGTTCGCAAAAGCGAGACCACACATCGAATGATACGTCTGCCGGTTCGTCGAAGCGAGACCACGCATCGAATGATACGTCTGCCGGTTCGCAAGAGCGAGACCACGCATCGAATGATACGTCTGCCGGTTCGCAAAAGCGAGACCACGCATCGAATGATACGTCTGCCGGTTCGCAAAGCGAGACCACGCAACGTCATAAGACGTGCAACCCAGTGCCGCTCGTCCATCCCACTACATAGGTATGCCACCCACTAGTCCGCCGACGTCTCTGCACGGCACCTTTCGCGTGCGCCTGGGGTAACGCTCCTTTGGTCCACGCCAGGGCGCCACGTGACTTGCAAACATACACACGCACACATAGACGTTTGCAAGTAAGAACTGTAACATAAGAGCGTTAGGTAAACAATAAACTTATTTTCGAAAAATTCTGCACAACTCTCGGGACACCATTCCCCTTTCTATATTCGAAAGTAAAAAATCCCGTAGACAAATTATCCAGCGTGCAGCCCTTGGCAGAAGATCTGTCTTGCCCTCGGCGGCCCCCAGAGCATTGCAATCGGTTACGACTTAGAAAGCCATCCCAATCAAATAATGCCCAAAACTTCGCAACGCTATGACAACCACCAGCGTCTCCAACCCATATGAGCAGCATCGGCCGTCCGCGCCCCGGGTGACCCCATTAAATAAACACCAACACGTTTCACACGATGCAACGGCGGAAACAACCGGCCAGGCCCAGAAACTGGCGCACTTAACTCGGCCCTAACTCGGCCTAACTCAGTCTAAACTGACACTCGGCCTAACTCGGCCTAACCTGACACTCGGCCTAACTCGGCCCAGGTTACCTCGGTAGTTAGGAAGGTACACTTTCGAAGATTTATTGAGAATCCCGTCTCAGATAATGTTTTCAATACATCGTATTACGCCATCTCTATTGAGAACGTCAGTTATGAGTACGGCATCTACTGTATCGAGGCGTGATGCGTTGAGACCGCGAACTACATTCTACGTGCCGAGTAGACACACGAGTATCACTCCTACGAAACCGTGAAAGATTTTCACTCCTAGACAACCGTGAACGCGACCCACGACTACAAGAACGAGATCTATAATGGTGTCGATGTGATTTGCTTGTACATACCACGCTTAATCTCATGGCGCGGTGGCGTATTTTCAGATTTTGTGACGGTAGCGGCATAATAAATCGAATCCCTGCAACTGCTTGTTATTTTCTTTTTTAAACTAAAAAAACCTCTAATGTAGGCGTAGGAACTTTTATCCCAATTCTGATTTTAGGAATCAGGAATGGAATAAAATAAAAATAAAGAATTATCATCGTAACTTAAAACAATTTTACTTTCAATTAGATTTTCACAACAAGTAACAAGCGATTGCACAGAAAACAACTCTTTACACAATAACCGAATAATAAGGATGAAACAAATGACTAACTGCAAATCACATCGATTACCACTTCAACCGACCTCACTCTACAACGTCCGACAAGCAAATGGGCTGAGAGCGAACTAGCGATTGCTTATATGGCGGCGTTGTGGTGACGTCATGATTCGCAACGATTCATTCTTCATTTCTGCTAACAATAGTATAACAAATGTTTTATACTAAAAATAAATGTTTGATTTGATTTTACATGATTGTCTTATTATATTTAAGTAATAATATAAATATGTTTGCTATAATTAATGTACTTTTTGGCGATATATAAGACGTGAGCAAAATGCTCTACGCGCGAGTGGTCGTGTAAGTTTTAAGGGCGCGAGTGCTCGCGGGTTAATATAGACTAGCTTTTAACCGCGGCTCTGCTCGCGTTGATCTCTGATTGAAAAATAACCTATGTAACTCGCTGATAATGTAGCTTTCTACTGGTGAATATTTAAAATAAATTTGAATGAAGTGAAAAAGTTCTTAATTTAAATAGTAGAAGATCCGAACCTATATCGACCTTCACCGAGCTGATAATAGAATGAAACATATTTTATTATTAATTTAGTATATTAGAAAATATATTAAAAATGGGTTGTCTAAAAAAATCCTGGACAGACTATTTTTAATTATTTTTTGAAAAATGATTTTTAAAAAAAAATGAATAAAATATTGCAACATCAAGATAATAAGAAAATTTTGTCCTGACTGATAGTAGAAACCGTATAGAATGTGCAGGCATTGGGTTGTCTATTATTTACCTGCGCGAACTACTGGGTTGTCAGGTATGAACAGGTATGTCGATATCAGTTACTTTCACTCGATTGGATAATAGAAAAAAATTTATATCATCATAAGCGCGCGACAAAATTTTCTTATTATCTTGATGTTGCAATATTTTATTAAAAATAATTTTTCAAAAAATAATTAAAAATAGTCTGTCCAGGATTTTTTTAGACAACCCATTTTTAATATATTTTCTAATATACTAAATTAATAATAAAATATGTTTCATTCTATTATCAGCTTGGTGAAGGTCGATATAGGTTCGGATCTTAGACTAAAATGGACTTTGCTAAGTACTTTTGAATTCGCAAAAACCCTGCCACTATTTTGGGACAAAATAATTATTTCGCTTAAATATTAAATATTTTGTTAAGATGGAGAAAAAATGGCGACAAAAACTCCACAGATTACAATTACGTAAAGATTTCAAAACATCAATACAGTTCAATAAATAATTATCAATATAATGTGTGTAATAATTTTACATGCGGAAATTTTGGGCAGTTATTACTCCCGCGCATTTGCGCATTACACCATCTTCTAAAGAGCTTTTCTAAGTATATAATTTGAAAAGGATCTAAACCTAGATATCGTCACAGCGATGATAAGTGATGTAAACCAACCATCGTTTGTATCTAGGAGATCATTCAACATCCATATACCCACTCGGGAGGAATGGAAGCGAGGACTCAAAACCCCTAAAGAAAACAGTCTTATATGGTACACTGACGGATCAAAAATGGAGTCAGGTACTGGGGCAGGTATTTACGCCAACGGGTATGAGTACCAACAAAGCATGGGCAAATATGCAACGGTCTTTCAGGCCGAGACATATGCAATAATTGCCTGTGCTCAGAAGAACCTAGAAATGGTTCAGAAAATTTACATTCTTAGTGACAGCCAAGCGGCACTTAACTACCTACAAAGTCACTTCAAAACTAGTTTTGAATGCGATACACATACTAAATAATCTAGGCAAACACAACCTAGTCAAACTAGTGTGGGTACCGGGACATGTAGGGATTGAAGGTAACGAAAATGCTGACAAACTAGCAAGGAAAGGATCGGCTCAAAACATCAATGGGCCCGAGCCTTTTGTAGGATTATCTAGAAGTACCATAAAAATGGCACTAAAGGAGTATTGTCAAAAGAGGCACCTCAGGGACTGGTTGTCCACTCCCCGACTGACACACTCAAATAAATTTTTAGGATCCTCACACATAGGCTACCTTAAAAGAATGGGAAGAATCAGCAGAACCCAAATCCGCTGCCTCATAGGCGCTCTCACTGGCCACTTTGCCACTAGAAGACACCTGTGCACAATAGGCAAAGCTGATGACCCCATCTGTAGAATGTGTGGTGAGGAGGAAGAAAGCATGGAGCACATACTATGTGACTGCGATGCACTAGCCAACAGGCGACTAAGGGTCCTAGGTTTAGCTTACCCTAAACCAGAGGACTTTATAGACCTTATTCCCGCCAACATCGTGAAACTCATACAAAATGTTTTCGATATTGGCGGGGATGGGTGATAAGGAAAGGGGAAGCACAAAAGATCCCATAGGGTCGAAGTGCTCTGAGATATGGCCTCAGCCCCTTATTTAAGAATAAGAATAATAAGTATATAATTCAATAATCACATTTATTAACTAGGTAATTTAGACGTGAGAGCGTAAGAAACAAACAAACTTACTTTCGTATTTATAATACTAGTGTCCCCCGCGGCGTCACTCGCGTCAATTTTAGTTTAAGTACTTATAGCATGTTATTATGATGTATGATCTATATTGTTGTAAAGTTTAATTAAAATCCGTTTCGTCGTTTTTGCGTGAAAGAGTAACAAACACACATGCATACATCCATAAAATCTTATATTTTTAGTAGGATTAAAGTTAGAATTCATTGCTATAGATAAATAGGTATTTATTTTTAAAAGAAATAAACCCATATATCTAAAAGATATAAGGTACAACTGAATTAATAAGGTCAATTTCATTTTTATTCATTCTAATGGTGAAAGAATTTTTGAAATCAGCCCAGTTGTTTCAATCAATGAATCTTTTATTGTTAAACCATAATGTGTACATAAGATTTTACATTTAAACATGACAGTATTTAACATTGCTTAGTAACCATAACAAGATTATGTGTACAAACTTCAAAGGAATGTACTTAAAATTGGTTACAAGGAAAACTTCTCAAACTCCTCCTCATAAATACATGCACTGCTAAAATCATTACCCTTCCTTTTGGCTTCGCCGTAGTCGGATAAAAACACGTTCATATGCTACGATTCACGTCATAGAATAACCAGACACTAGTTTTTTAAAGTTTAAACTAAAATAAATAAAGGGAATTTCCAACTTCATACCAATTATTTTATAGCTCCACAGAGATCGGATTATGGTTGGCAGTGCGTGAGTAATACCTTGATGGGTTAACTATTAGGCGAGCGTATTCATGTTTGCCGCAATTCAAAATGTACCATATGTTGCAGAATATATATTACACAAGGGCTGCGAAAATTTCGGGACTTCTGTCATCATCATGTCAGCCGAGAGATTCCCTCTGTAAGACGGCCTATGTCTAGCAGTGGGCATCTCTCGGCCCCAACTCAACCCGTCCTGCACGCATCTAGTGGCTTCCCGTGAGCTTTACCAGATCGTCAGTCCGACGACCTACCAACGCTGCGTCTCCTACTTGAGGACCTTTCCGCCCCAACGGCCGTCAGTCCTCAACTGCCACATTGCGAGGACTTTAACCCCCCTTATTATAAAACATGTACTAAAGTTATTCATGGTTTAAAACTGATGCTAACCCTGTCTTTCAATCAGCAAATAAAAGTGTCAGCATCAGCTTTAAGCCATGACTAACTTTAGTCCATGTTTTATGAGAAGGGGGTATGGGTTTTATTTTTTATCTAAACTTAAGAACCAAATAATAAACCAAGACAATAATACACCGTTTTAATTACACGTTATCCAAAGGGAAGCTCGTTGCCATGGTGATTGCAACTGGCCAGGATGGCAGACTCGTGATAAATGGCGCGATAAAAAGGTTATGCCCAACAGAGCATGGATGTGGGCTGAATGATTGATTAAATAGTGCAGTTTAAGGGAAACTCGACCTTAAGTTCTTTCCTCATGTTAGATATTTGAACCGTCATTGGTCAAATCCACCTTCTAATATCAGAAAAGAAATATTCATCATTGAAAGAAAGCAAAATGTACAAGCAGGTTGCTGAAGTTGTAACTGATTCCTGCAAATAATTAATGGTAAAGGGTAGGACATTATCTGCCAGGACAGTTTTATATGGAATATATGTCAAATAAACTTAGTTGAAACCTGTGAAACAAGGAAAGTAGTTGACTCTTCTGGTGAGAGATGTGTTGGTGGGGATATTAATTTTAGGAACTGCTGCAGTAGTTTTAGTTAACTACTTACTTACTTAGATATTTTCCTCAGGGCTTCAGATAGCACGTTATGTGGTGGTCACGGCAAAACTAGCAGTTGTAAAACCAAGACACGTCAGATGTCAAATATGGCGACTGGTAAAACCTCTGACACCAGGCTAAACCATATCAGGTTAATCACACTATAACAAGAAGAGTCAAGTACGGTCCAGCGTAAAATATTACTCGCACCTGTGGGATAGCTCCCCCAAGTTCTTACTCAATGCTTTGGATAGGTTGTAGCGTCGCGCGGCTCGCTTCATCGGCGATGAAGAGGTAACCAGCCATTTTGATCCTCTGAAATTGAGTCGCGATGTTGCGTCATTGAGCGCTTTCTACCGTCTATACAATGGCGAGTGCTCCGGAGAGATTTTTCCTTAATTCCACCATCTCCCTTCCTTTTAACGACGACGCGTGCTGACTTACGTTGCCATCCAATAACTGTAGCTGCCATTCCAACGCGAACTAAGAAATGTGGACCAATAGTAGACTATAAACATTGATTTATAATTACTGATGAGTTTAATTGTATTTAAGTATTTTACAGCGGACTAGTCTCTCGAATCTGGAGCAGCCAGAACTGGGGTAGAAAACCACAGTCAAATAACATTTTTGTGGTGTTGTGTTTCTGTTGGTGAGTAAGGCCATCAGAGCTCCACGGGGAAGGAAAGGGGATGTAAGTTGGCAGCGCGCGAGTGTTATGTCATTGTAACAAGCGTCTATAGGCTACAGTGGCTGCTTACAAAATAGCGAACCAGTAGTTTATGTTTTGCCTAGATAACAACCCGTAGTGCTGGAAACCCAAAACTTTTATCACACTTCGAATGATATTAAACTATGTAAACATTAACCAAGCAATCCTTTGAAAGTTTAACGAATACTAACGCTTACATAAAATATTCCACAGAGTTATCAGATTAAAGCTATGTTAATTTCCGCTACACTTGAGAAGGGTCTGAGTGGTATTGCAAAAAAAACGTTGGTTTTATTTATTTAATTTAAGCTTTCCTGTGGGAATCCTTAAATTTCGTAGAACAAAGTAGCCATTTTTTGACAACGCCTTCTGTTGTCTATTTTTTTATGCTTGACAGGCTCTTTGCCTACATCTCCCTTGATGGTAAGTGACGATAAGGGCGAAGATAGAATCGTGCTTCACCTGGAACCCTCAACCAGAGAGGGAGGGATCTTATCATTATTTTTTCGGAACACAGTAATGTTTACTTTGAGTAAAAACGGGAATGAACGCGATTAAATTTACCATTTAAATGCCTGACGTTTTAGCCGGGTTACTCCGACCGTGGTCATAGGCTGACTGGAGATCAGCGATGTCTTCACTCCCTATGTGAGGTAGATTCACACTCGTCTACCCACATAATGTTTCTTCTGCTACCGTCACATACCACACTTACTGTGTCCCTTTTCTGAAAACCGACCGACGTGTCCGTATTCTGGCGATTTCTCGTCTGCGTAATGTTTATCATTAGATTCCATGTCGCTGATAATTTGAAACCGTCTTCCCGATTGTATTGTCATGTTTCTTCATTTCAATCGTTTCACGCACGACTCTTGAATAAAAGTGGCGATCTGTGGAGAGGACTAGCGTATTGTGGAATTCAATCCAGTCGTTAGTACCTGCTTCGAGAAGATGTTCTGCAAACGCCGATTTGGTTAGGTATTTGTCTGGCTTTTTTTTCTTCTTCTGGCCTATATACGATTCTTATTGCATACTTTATTTGACTTTCGTAAGTGTACAAATTGTATGTAATTACTGGGCATGGAGGGTACATCATCTTAGTCCCCAGGATGACAAACGCACTTGCGGTGTTAAGTTACTTACACTTAATATTGAAAGTGTCTATATGCGCCGGTGCCTTAATATTGCAAGTGTCTATATGCGCCAACACTTAATATCAGATGGGCCGCAAGCTTGTTTGCCATCTCGTAACATTAAAAAAAAATGTATGGAAAATTTGTCAGTCTATTGCTTTGGTCTTCGTCTTCTGATTAATATTCATTCTCATTACTTTCTTTGTAATAGGCTAATTGAATCATAATAATTATAATAACTGCTTTCCAAAAAATATAATGCTTGTCTTTTGTTCTTGCTGTATTAATTCATACACCAATTTAAAACCACTTTTTATGCCACTGATTTCATTATTCGTAAATATTATACTTTTCTTTCGTACTTAATGGGAATATCAGTGAACTAACAGTATCTATATTTTAAATAAACTACAAAATAAGATCTCTATAGATAACTAGAATTATAACAAAAGTCAAATAGGTATTTTCTCTACAATTTAATTAAACGATCACTTTACTCCCCTCCTATCTACGAACTGAATTTAGAACTAATCTTTGTGTTATCCCGAGATCAATATCGCTTCGTATTCCAAATACTAATTTTAATATTTAGGCAAGTATAATAATTATAACGTTCACAAACGTTACACAATCTATTATCGTGTATTACATTAAATTGTGTTTTTAATATAGGCGTATTTTGTCACATACACGTATGTCTAATTCGAACAAACCTAGACTATTATGGAATAAATATCTACTACTGAACTATTCTCATACAAACACTTTTTGGAATGTTGTACCAGCGTGGTACTAGTAGTCTTGAAGTTAGCAAAAAATGCCAGTGTGTAACAGTGTTACACGTTGCGGTGTGATTTGTTGGAAACAAATGTTCGGAAATGAGTCCAAGACATTTATTATGACTTACCGAATTAGTGCACGTGATGATGATAATAGTATTATTATCATTATATCTTATTCTATTAAAATAATTTAGATACAACCAAAACTTTCACTAACTCGTTAAATTACAAACTGAGATAGATTTGTTTAGTTGTAGCGAACACAAAAGTTTTAACGCAATCAATGTAAGGTTAGCATCGAAGCAAAAAGATGTAACTATGTTAGAGGATAAACACATAGAAAGTGTATTTATCAACCGACTTCTATAGTGTATAATTATAAGGTCTTTAACCCTTTGAAAGTGCGAACTTTTAATAGATACTTGTATTTTATTTGTTCCAGGTATATAGAAAATATGTAACAGCATGTGATGTTAATACATTAGCAAATAGCGAACCTTTTCGGTAAGAACTATTTACATATTATAAATTTTAATCCAATTATACTCTCAAGGATACCTATCTTCCATTTAAATTAACAGTATTGGTAAATAAGCGTCATAAGTTTAGTAAACAAGTCTGAGTAATTAGGTGCCAAGTCTGACGGCAAATTAACGATCTATATCGCTCTTGGCAATCCGAACGTAACGTTAAAATGAATAAGGACTATTTATGGGTAACAATTTCTGGTAAATTTTTCGTTTTATTTCACACCTGACGCTTAAAACCCTTATCACAGTTTGCGGGTAAATAAAGTATGACAGAGAAATCAGGTTTTATTTTCAACCGACTTCAAAAAGGAGGAGGTTATCAATTCGACGGTATGTTTTTGTTTATTTTTTTTGTTTGTTACCTTATAACTCTTTACTGGGGCACCGATTTTGAGGATTCTTTCAACCTTTGAAAGCTGGTGCTTGTCATTTGGTCCCATTTAAATTTGATCGAGATCTGACGAGTAGTTTTTGAGTTATCCCTAATAATGCCCATTTAATTGACATCAATGATATCGTAATATCACTTGTATGAAATTTTAAAATTGTGAAAATTTATATACTGAAAACACTAAAAAGCAAAAAAAAAAAATATTTTTAAATTAAAAAAAACAGCTTTCAAAACTAAAAACGGAGAAATAAAAATTCTGGTTATAAAATCTTAAATGTTTTTTTGAGGTCGGTGCCAACCTTAATATTTAGAATAAACGTTATCACTTGTATTTGGAACCAACCTCAAAATAAACCAGTTAGATTTTTATAAACAGAGTTTTTATTTCTCCGTTTTTAGTTTAGAAGGAGGTTTTTTTTTAATTTAAAATACTTCTTCGAGACTTCGCCTCGCGTCAGGGCAAGCTCACGAAAGGTGGTGCGGCGAGCGGTCAACTTGGAGCTCCCGCGCTTATGGTTCATCGTCCACGCTTGCCCCTCTCACCCTTGCCGTCCTGCGGCCTGCCTGCAGGAACACTACTGTGGCTGGACTTGCCGGGACGTGCTTTCATTCACAAGGCAACTTACAGTCTTGTTGCGTGTGAGTTTTATTGAAACTTTTTGAAAGGCTACACCGCGCCTACCGAGCAGTAGGCGCGGCGTCTTGGGTTGCCGCAGCCGAGTCACTGTGGATCCTATTTGCTTACTTGGACGACGCAGCGGAAGGCGATAAGGTGCCGATCCCTTTCAGAGTTGATAAATATGCTACGACTTTAACTCTTATAAAGTCATCCTCAACAGCTCATATAATGTCCCCACCAAGGGGCTCGAGCCTACCCCAAATTAGGCGATTAGGCCTTAGTCAACCACGCTGGCGAAGTGCGGGTTGGTCGACTTCACACACAACCTAAGAATTTCTTCATAGGTGTGTGCAGGTTTCCTCACGATGTTTTCCTTCACCTTAAAAGCGTCGATTATACGTGTCTTATGAAGTGTTTAGTTAATAATCCAATAAATATATTTGGCATTCGAACGTTGTCAAAGCGATATTGAACCAGACAAAGTACACACACCTCTTTGGCATAGATTGTTTATTTAATTATGTATATGGCAGGATTACTGGCAGCGGTACACATCTGAATACTAGGAAATTGTGGAACAGTTGAATATTATATTAATAACAAACAGATCATAATTAGCTATTCGTGTATTTGGAACAATTATAATCAAATATTTTGATGAAGTTTTGATGAAGGGATAATATACCATTTTTGTAAGGTTTCCGATATATTTTATAACAGTCTGAATTAAAAGGGCTTGTTGAAAGCAGTTTTTCTATTAAAAACTGCTTTCATGAAATTTTTAATTTATTAAATAATATTTTGTTTGAGTGTTCTATAAATTATTCTCAACGAGAATAAAGTAGTTTTACTATATTCCTGCTATTCTCATTATTAATTATTACGTGAAACCCCCAACAATGTTTAATGATATCAGGCAAGCATTCGTTCTCACTCTCACCTGATCTAAGAGAAGACATGGACCTCGGTATTTTATTCTCACCTAGTAGTCTATTCACTCTCGCCTTGAAGGTACCCAAGTTATAATGTTGAGGGGGGTTCAAGACATCACTAGGCAACGAGCTCTTTCTAAGCTGTTTACAATATGAAATAGTAAATGGCTTTGTGCGGAATATAGTACTACAGTTTAAGTGTGAAAAAACGAGATTAGTATTATGGAATCGGTAATATCTATCAATTTTAAGTAGACTTGCTTCGATCTCCCGTCTGCTCGGATCACGTATTTTACGAAAATCTTCACTAAGATTTTGTGCCTTGGAAGTGATATTAAATATTTCGTAATACAGTATGTTGTCTTTGCTTGCAGTTTAATACAAGATCAAACAGATTGACTTGAGCTATTGTATCTTGTATTGAACTACAAATATACGACCTCAGACTAAACAAAAAAGTGAAGGTGGAGCGCTGCAAAGAACGCAACCGAGGCCGAACTACGCGTCGCCCATCGGGAGTGGTCTCCCCTTGACTTTCTCGTATACCGGAAACGACTCAAAAGTTGATAAAAGCCTTATATTTTGACGTCATGCATGCATGTTAAATTTTGGTCACCCATCCGAGTACCGACCGCGCACTTGGTTGCTTAACTTTCGTGATCGACGACTCAAAAGTTGATAGAAACCTTATATTGTGATGTCATTCAAGCTTGTTAAGTTTGGTTGCAATAAGTTAAAGCATACTCGAGTAATCGTGCTAACGCACAGACACACACACACACACACACACACACACACACACACACACATACATAATTGCAAAAACGGTATTTTTAGGTTCATAGAGGTCCAAAACGTGTAAATCCGTCAAAATCTCGAGGTCGAATTATTGACGATTACAAGACTTCCTCTATACTACGTATACGAGAAAGTAAAAATGACGATCCTACAATAGGCAACATAAATATTGAAGTTACATTGATAATAAATAGTGTAAGTACTGATTCGAGATATCAAATTAAGTTACATAGAGAAAGTCTACGTACATACATATAATCACTCTGATAATCCCATAAGGGGCTGAACAGAGTATAATATTTGGTTACACAAAACCACATCTGGCAGTATGGACCCACAGTACGTCAAAATAGTGACAGGATGCCAGCCTATGTCGCCTAAGCAAGTCTAGTGTTCAGAAAATGCCGAAACTACACCATTAAATATTCTAGTCATAAAAAATTGGAATGGGACAACATAGCAACAGAGGGAGGCGTATCTTTTCGATGTGATAATATTATATTCTTCGATGTTGAAAGATATACTATTAATCATTTTTTTGATTGGTTTCAAATGAACTTTTATTATTTTATATGCTAGGTATATTATTATGTTAAGAATAGTCCTGACAAAATGAACTAATAAGTGGCTGAAGACAAAGATGGAGACGAGACAACGGTCCATACTGGCTCTTGATTGACAATTCGGAACATTATGGAATAATTTTATTTTTGTGTTTACAAACGCGTAAATATAATACTAGAAAAATGCACTGAAAAAAATCGTCCCGCCTGAGGCAAGTCGATTTTTTTCAGTGCATTTTTCTAGTATTATAATTCGGAACATATTGGGTAATACCTTTGATGTATCTGTTCTGTATTATAATCTTACACTGCAGACTCTATATCTCGAAGTCTTGCATAATCTTATATTTCCGGGAAAAACAAAATTTTCGCACAATTTACCCAGTCGACAAAAATTTTAATAACATTTCCAAACCTGTTTCAGAAATGTGTCTGCTACGCGTTTCCCACGTCTCTGTTATGCTAATCTAGAACGATACCGTCTAACGTACTTACGCTCTGAACTGTTTTCGTCTAAAATGCCTTATGCCAAGATGCGTCTTTGAAATTCAAGCGAGACATCAGTTTAGCATTTCGCTGGAGTGTCGTCGGCCTAAGCCGTCACGCTCACTTGACTTCAAACCTGATATCCGGCTATTCTGTCGCCCCGGATCCCAAGACCGTTGATCCGAGAATCGTATCAGATAGATTTGTAACCATACGCTTAAAAGGTCCGTTGTTCGTCGAAGTGTGGCACAAATTACGAGTCGGATTCCGTTTGCGGTTTGGGACTAATCCTCTCGTAAAAACGAGTGAAGATTTTGAAGTATTTTGTTTCACTGTGAGTAACCATTATGTAGAAGACAGAACAGATAATATTTGCAGTAGGTACAACTGTTTTATTTATCTCGCGTGTTCTAGCATTTGCTGTAAGTTAAGTTCCCTTTAAATATACCAATGTAGTCATTAAGTAATGCCAAAGTATTTCGAACAATTAAGAAACTTTTGTTGGTTGCGTTTACAAAAAAGTAGAAAAGATTATAATATTATTATAGTGGTAAACTGAACATTCAAAGGATATGATTGAAATATGAATCTAATAGCACTATTAGCATCATACATGCAGAATGTATAATGAACCTATCAGTGGACCGTCCATTAGACGAGACATGTTATTTATTTTATTTTGGTAATAGAATACTTTGTTAAATCGATAAACAGATTTTGTGCAACGATTCTTAACGACAGACAAGAGTATAGCTTTGATTATTGAGACGTTAATATTGTCAACCTCAGCAAGTTGTTTGTTCAGCACATGTTTTTTTTTTTCAGGGAAAGTTAGACTCAGTGAATTAGCTGTTTGAAATAACAGAAGACAGCAGTACAATTTATTACAATATTAATCTCTTCTTAGTGTTGTATTTTTACCAAATAAGTTATTATGAGTTTCAGAGTTACGTGGTTGGTAATAGGATCAGTACAACATACTGATGTTTCATTACTGTGACCATCAGTTACGATTAGACAGGCCGTGTGCTTTTTACCCGATTACGCGAAGCCAAAAGGAAAGGTAATGATTTTAACAGTCTTTTACTAGGTGGTACATCCATGGGGTCCACGTCTGAAAGCCTCCTAGTGGTGGACCCTGGTAACCTGGTGGGGAAATTATCTCGGCGGGTTTTGATGTCAAGTGTGTCCCCTTGGCATTCGAAGTCACATGCCATCGTCGAGTTGTTTTTGTTTTCCCACCTAACCGTGGTGGGAAAACAAAAACAACTCGACGATGGCATGTGACTTCAATTCAGGACGGCCCTTTTAAGGGCCACGACCGCGCCTGAAGTCCCTCGGGTGCGGTCCGATAGCTGCTCCTAGTCTCGTCAGGAGGACGCGCCAGGTCGAGCAGCCGTCAGTGGAGGAGTGGCTGCTGGCCACCAATTAGTGCAAGGAGTACCTAGACGGGCAGCGTTGGGATGGTCTCGGTGTAGTTATAATAATAATAATAATGTAATAATAATAATTTATTCATAACCCAATAATGTGTTGCGCTCACGAGCGCATTCAAAGCCAGGGAGGATGTTAAGTGGGTATGGGGGGAACGCCCTTACCTCGAGTCCCACATATCACCTGCGGTTTTTCATGTCATTTGGTTTTCAGACAAGTATACGGCCTGCCTGGTGGTAACCAGTCAACGTAGCCCATAGACGCTGACACTGACATGAAACTCGCGCGCTGCTAACCGAGTGTGGATAGGATTCGTAAGTCCCGTCGTTGGCGAATCGGTAGCCACTAAGCTTTTGTCTGTATGAAGATATATGGTCGTATTTACGTAGTCCCTAAATAAAGAGAATACAATTGTTAAGTAGGCGATCCATTTTATTAAGAAATTACTGAGCAGTGTCTGTGTAACACACAACACATATGGTGTTATTTGACTGTGGTCTTCAGTAAGGTGGAAGTACTATCCCACTTTGGGAGCTCCAAATTTGAGCGTTTAGTTCGCTGTGCCCTACCTCGGTTAGCAAATTACTCCTTCCCATAGGTATACGAAGATACTTCCTGCGAAGATCTATGGTTACTGTACTATCGACTACATAGCAATTAATTTACCCGGATTTACCTAATTTATTTATTTATTCAATTATGTCTTAAAAACTAACAGCAATATTAATCCAAAGCGCTTATAAGATTAACTTACAAAACAAAACAATGTCTTATTTAAATTTAATTATGAATTCATTAAATAATATTATTATATGAACAAATTAACAACCTACATGTCAATTATAGGTCAAGAAGTCGGAATATGAATACAAATAATATTGTAAATATTGATTACAATAAAATCAATGTCAAAACTACATTCTGCTAGTTCAATCAAACAATTTACTTAATAATAAAATATATTGTCATGCCAAATAACACATTAATTATTGAAATTAACAAAAATATAGTATTAGATTGAATGTTAGTAGCAAGTAAAAAATAAAAAAATTCGAAATTTATCACAAGGTGTCTTAAACCATCAGCTAATAGGAATCATAGCATTGATATTCATTAATAACTAGCTGTGCCTGCGACTTTGTTGGCGTTTTATGATGATATTTAGCCTATAGCCTTCCACAATAAATGAACTATCCAACACAAAAATAATTTTTCAATTTGAATCAGTAGTTCCTGAGATTAGCGCATTCAAACAAACAAAAAAACTCTTTAGCTTTAAAATATTAGTGTAGATTATAAAGAGTAGGTATTATTATTTGTGGTATGAGTAACGTTGATATTCTCTAAAATACTTCATTATTGAGATTTTGTTTTCTTTTAGAGAATTAAATATGTGAAAAGCAGTACTTAGATAAAAATTTGAAATATAAACGAACTTTTGTATAAAAAAGTTTCACGAGGCGTTTTGGTTCACGCAATATTAATTTTATGTGACCATAAGTTACTGTTTCATGATATTACATGAACGTTAACACCAAAATGTTTGCTACAAAGGTAGAATATTATCTACATGACGTACTTTGATGAGGAAGTTATGTATGTGATAAGTTTTTTGTTTTGTAATCCAGTAAACACTGCGTAGACATTTTCTTCCTACGTAGCTCGGCATATGACTACCTAACGTTGGTGAAAGTTTAATTATTTTAATTTTACTGCAATTTTTATCCAGCCTAATGGCGTCATTTCGATCACTTGAAATTTGCAGGAATCGCCCTTCCGCCCCAAATACCGATTTCAACAACAAATCAAAGCTGTTGATCATTATTTTTATGATTAATTTTTGTTTAAAAAATCGGGAGTGGTCTCTCCTTCACTTTCTTCTATACCGGAAATGACTCAAAAGTTGATAGAAACCTTATGTTTTGATGTCATACATGCATGTTAAATTTGGTTGCAATAATTTAAAGCATACTCGAGTTATCGTGCTAACGCACAGACACACGCACAGAGACATACTTCCAAAAATGGTATTTTTGCACTCAGGGAGGTCCAAAACGTGTAAAAAAAAAGTTATGAATTTGTCTTCCATATATGATTATTAATCCTTTCCCGAAAGCCAAAGTAGTCTTTGAAAGTTGTATAATAATGACAATTAAATGTTGCTTGCCCTGGTATAGCATTCGAATACAATACGAAACCTGACCAAAGAGAGTTTCCAAATAATTTCTAATATTAATACACTGCTTATTAAAACGTTATCTGCAAAATAATAATACGACATGTCACTGTTAACATTATCACTGTCACGAACTTCATCTATTTGGAAATACATGATGGCCTAAAGAAGAAAATGTACATTATTTATTAGTTTGCATGCTTGGTAAGTGTCAGATATTTACAAACCATAGTGCGAACCCATGTCAGATACTGAGGCTGGAAATAAAACTCAGATTTATGAGGTTTTCCGACGTCAGAGTTTTCTGTTCTAACATATACAGTATTCCACTCGTTAATTACTTTCTACTCGGCAATTAAGAGTAATCGTTCGTGTACTTCCATCACACATTTCAGAGTAAAAAGCGGAAATGATTTAAATGAAAAACGTTTAAGCCAGTGACATCCCTAGCCTTAATTATGAATCGTATGAGCCAGCTACGAGCCCTTTTGCGGTCTGCAGCAAATTTAATAGGGCTGCCGTAATCCTAGCGGTTTATCTAACCGGCGAACTCATAACGAAAAGTGCTTCTTTACGCATAAACTGAAAACTTTTCAAAGTCTAAACGGGCCGTATAAATTATGCCCGTTCCCTGAAATAATAACTTATGTATAGAGCTCACAAATACCCGTCGAGATTATAATTTTGTTTTACGTAAACACTTCTCTTACGCTCAAATATTTTAACATGATTAAAGTGATCAAAGTTTTTGTGTCGCTAAAGTTTTTTGGGAGCAGGACTTTGTTTGTACGGTAAACAACGTGCTAATGATGAAAATCAAAACTAAATTTTATTAAATTTCGTTTCGTAAGTGCTGTGTGATAAATATGTAAAGGGAACAAAAATTTTAACTACCAAAATTATTTTGGAATCGTCATTGAGTGCATTCTACAGTTCATATCACGGCGAGTCATGAGGAGCTTTTTTCCAGAATCCTTCCTTTAGGATTACGCAACTGGCTTATGTCGCTACCATTCCAACGCGAACTAACAAATTTCGCAACCCATTTCTATCAACATCCAGAAATTCACAGCCAGCATCCTTCATACAATCCTTGGTCATTCAAAAGTGGTGTGAAGCCTTTAGCCCCAAGAATAGATAATTTAGGGCTTACATTATCTTTTGTACTGGCTATGTTTGCATTTAGACTTTTACTTGATTCTGCTTACCATCAAATAGAATCTGGTCATGTGCTAAAATTACATACATACAATCACGCTCATAAATCTAAAAGGGTTAGCACATAAAGCCATATCCAGCTGTATGGGCCTTGCAGTGCTTCGCTAAAGCTATTGATATGAAAAAATGTTTGATTGCCTTTACTACATTTACATTTTTACTTTCTCGTACGTAGTATACAGGAAGTCTTGTAATCGTCAAAAAATTCTACCTCGAGATTTTGGGTTTACCCATGATTGGTATAAACAACGTTGAGTTGAAAATCGTTTCAGCTAATTTAAGTAACAATAAAGTCATTTCGCATAATTATTCATCCGAATATTTAATTGGTATAATTTTATTTAGCATAATTATTTCTTTGACATAATGTCATTTCACCGAATTTCCAAATGCACTAATTTTATTTAACCTAATGTTTGACTAGACTAATAATAATTTGGTCGAAAGATCGTATCGAATATTCAGTTCAGTAATAATTTAGTGAAAACGCCCTAAAGTCGCTTCTGGCAGTCGCTGGCCGCTGCCGTGGCACGCTCGCTTCGCTCGCTCGGCTCGTGCGCTGTATTCACGTCAACCTAACTCGCTCGTCGCTTCGCTCCTCGCTAACCTATTGTTCAATTGAACATTCGATGAAATGAAAATTATGTTAATCGATATTATACAAAGTGATTATTTTCTTAAACGTTGTTCGAAGAAGTGATTTTCGACTAAACGTTGTTATACCAAACAAGAGTGAACCGAGATTTTGACGGATTTACACGTTTTGGACCTCCATAAGTCTAAAATTATGTCTGTGTGTGTGTCTGTGTGCCTGTGTGTGTGTCTGTGCGTTAGCACGATAACTCGAGCATGCTTTAACTTATTGCAACCAAATTTAACATACGTGTATGACATTAAAATATAAGGTTTCTATCAACTTTTGAGCCGTCGATGACGAAAGTTAAGCAACCAAGTGCGCAGTCGGTACTCGGATGGGTGAACAAAATTTAACATGCATGTATGACATCAAAATATAAGGTTTTTTTCAAATTTTGAGTCTGTTTCCGGTATACGAGAAAGTCAAGGGGAGACCACTCCCGATTTTACTTTATTTTTTGCTAAATTGTTTTTGTTACGATTGTAAAACCTATTAAGCGTAAAAACAAACATTGCTTTCCAACATACTCTATCCCTAGCCACATTTTGGAGCTTCGAAAGACAACAAACTTAACTTCACAATGCTTAGTATTATCTCTGCTTAGTTAATAAAACAAAAGTACAAGAACACAGTTGAGCACGCTTATTGCGTAGCCACTGAAACAGATTTGCAAACTTAGTGACCCTAAGCTTCCCTTACGTGACCTTTTGAGAAAGCGGATGAGCCAAAATAACCCTCAGCAGCTAAAGTTCATTGCCATCTCCGTCCACAGCTCCTTGCCACTTTAAACATGATTCTAAGTCATATTACGTGGGAATAAGAACTAAAGAAAGTAAAAAAAGTTTAACTTCTTTCTTTGATGTACAGGCGAAATAAATCTGAAGTTTCCTAACGATCCTACCATTTTTCTTTGCACTGAAATGGATGGAAAAACTTAATAATAAACATGTACAAAGTTGGATACAACTTCTTATTAATAATTCTAATACCATTATAAAATATATTTCTTGTGCGTGTACTTGGCGTGTCCAATTATTGTAGAATTAATAACGAAGAAAGGAACCATTAGTAAATCGAAACCACTGTTATTCACTTTATTATAAATGTATTGAAACAATCATTCGATAATGATTATGAAAGATTTCATTATACAGAACTGGCTATTGTCCGCGACTTCGTCCGCGTGGTAGCACCAAACAAAAGTTAATTTTTTACTAATAATATACAATTTTATTAATAAATATTTAATATGCCTACGACCTACTCATAGTAAACACACCTAGACAGTTATAATTGAAATTGATACCAAATTAAATAGATAACGAAAAACATGGACAAAAAATTCTGTCATGATAAATGCTGAGACGGGACTTGAACTCGCGATCTTTACGGAATTAGGAACAAGGCTCTCAACTTTATGAGTTCATACCTGAGCAATAGAATACAGAAATTTCATATAAATGGTAAAAGATCTTCAGGTTCTTTAAAAATATGTGTTCAGCAGGGCTCAATTCTTGGTCTATTTCTCTTTCTAGTGCACATAAATGACTTGCCTTACTACATAAAGGGCAATCATGATATTGTGTTGTTTGCGGATGACACTTCTTTGATTTTCAAAATAAATAAAAAATTACACTTAATTATGATGAAGTTAACAATGCACTTGCAAAAGTAGTTTATTGGCTTAATATTTTTGTTTAATGAAAAAAAAAAACAATTATTTTACTACTTGGGAGATTGATTGGGAGTCTAATGTACAAATAAATGGAGTAGAATTGAAACCTATGACAACAACAACTTTCTTAGGAGCAATGTGTTGGACTCCAATTACAATGGGGTCCACATATTGCAAAACTTATGGGTAAACTAAGTTCGGCGGCATATGCAGTTAAAACTATTAGGCGGCTAACTGATGTAGATACAAATCCTTCAGCAAACAAACCAACTAAAGCCAACGACCTGGACAGATGTTACTCAAAATCGGCTTAACAACAATACCTACTTTAAAACTCATCTATACTAATAATAAAGCTGAAGAGTTTGTTTGTTTGTTTGTTTGTTTGTTTGTTTGGTTGAACCCTAAGATCTCAGCAACTACTGACTCAAATTGAAAAATTCTTTTTCCGTTGGATAGTCCATTTATCTAGGAAGGATATAGGCTATATAACATCACGGTACGTCCAATAGGAGCTGAGCAATAATGAAGAATGTTGCAAAAACGGGAGAAAAATATTTCATTTCAAAGCTTTCCCTGCGTGCGCTGCGTAAACGGTTAAAGTTACGGAAAAAATATGTGTGACAGAATTATTTTCCATTAAATTTTCTAAAAAAAAGTCCGCGATAGCATATGTTTATCTTTTATGGTTAGCTCACTATAACCTTTCTTTTTGGTAATAAATTTTTTTTTTAATCAAAAGTTTATCTGCAATGGTGTTTTTGTATGCATGATATTATTCCTTATCAAAATAAATACATTATTTATCACAAACATTTCATTTTGAACAAAATCGTTAATGACCTCATTTGATTTCAATTAATATCTTAAGAGATATCATAGTTTGAAATAAACGGAAAATAATAAAGTTTGATTTTCAGGGCTTTTGTTGCGTGCGCTGGGTAAACGGTTAAAGTTACGCAAAAATCTTGTATCACGGAATTATTTTTCTTTAAAAGTTCTATAAAATTCCAGACAGCATTTATCTATCTCTTAAGGTTGACTCGCTATAACCTATTTTAGTTAATAAAATTTGTTCTAAAATAATGCATTAGATGCGAAGGTATTTTTGTAAAAATCATATTATTCCTTATCAAAATTTATACTTTATTCATCACAAGTATTTAATTTTGTACAAAATTGTCCTTTACATCATTAGATTTCAATGAATATCTTCAGAGATATTACAGTTTTAACGTAACTCCGCAGCTAAATAATGATCAAGTACTACGCACGCATCTATACTGAGTTGTTTTTTTATTTAGTTGAACGCGCTTATCTTAGGAACTACTGATCCCGTCAGATTCGGACGCATTAGAGACTAATAGGTTCAGAGACTCCTCCGAGGGAGATGCTCACCGGTCAGGAATCCTCTTTGGAGTGATTCGACCTTAAAGCTTGAGGACCCATCGAGGTCCTCTCCTTTACTAAAAGCCCTGGTGACTTCAAGAAGGTCATCAGAGATAGCCTGCAAAAAAAAAAACCACCTAGAAGGAGTCGAACGCGCGAACGAAGGGTTCCGTGCCATAGATTTTATCAAAAATCTCCAAAAATTATTTGGAATTTAAATTAAATATTTTGTTAATATTTCAAGTTTCTACCTGTTATTATCGTTAATAAGACCGAGAAATAAAACACGTTTGTTGTTGTATTTTAAAAGTGAATAATATAACTAAATATTCTGTGAATACTTCAAGCGTCTATCTGTTGCCGTTATCAAAATCGACCAAAAAAAAGTCACGCTTATTTTATGGGAGCCCCTTCAATATTTATTTTATTCTATTTATTAGTATTTATTTTATTCTATTTATGAGTCTTAGTAATAGGATCCCGTTTTACCCTTTGGGTACAGAATCCTACAAAGGGGAACTACTGATCTGAAAAATTCTATGATTGTCTATTTATCGAGGAACACTATAGGCCAGAGCTTCCCAAACTTATTTTCATAGTGACGCCCTTAGGAATTTTCTAATTTTTACGACCCCTCCCCCCGTTATAATAACAGCCAAGTTAAGTACATACCTACAAAAACAAAAACATAGCTTTTTTTGAATTATTTAGACGTTAACGAATGCGCAAATATTTTAAAATTAGAAAGACTGAAAAAAAATTACCATAAAAACATAAAGTAGCACAGCTAAATTTCGACGGCGAAAGCAATGTCCCGGTAGCGTAAAGATGCTTATTCGATTTTTTCGCCCGCGCTGGACGGTCGATTTTTTTCAGTGTATTTTCTTATTTTAAAAACAGAGCATCTCAAAACCGGGTTCAAGTTTAGAAATCGCGACTTACATTTCTTTGTCTACATTTATTTTCGTTCGACTAGCTCGCTAAGCTAGCTAGACAGACATTCTATGTGGATCGTCTCACGACGCCCGCGCCCCCGGGATACAACCGCGACACCCCAGGGCGTCGCGACGCACAGTTTAGGAAACCGTGATATAGGCTTAACCTCCATAACATCACTCTACGACTAATAGGAGTTGAGCATCAATGAAAAATGTTGCAAAAACGGGAAATCCACGCGGACGAAGTCGCGCGGGCACAGCTAGTTGGATGCTGATAAGCAATAAAGTGTTAACCCTCATGAACTTTGTTTTGAGAAAATGGCGTCTTAAGATGCCAAACGAATTCTTATAAAGTTTGTTCCAAAAAATATGTATACACTCTTCCTTTCTCCCTCTAACAAAAAGAATAATGGATAATAAATAGGTGATGTATTGTATGAATACATCAAAAACTTAGTATTTGAACTTTTGTGGGTTAACACATTTTTGCTTATCAGCATCCAGTTATAATATAAACTCATTACATAAGCATAGGGTGGGGAATCGTTCAGGTTGTGGGTTACTTCTGTTTATCAATTTCTTTCATTTAATTATTTATCATAACTAAACTGTATAATAGTAGTTTATGCAACTGTCATATAATGAAGGGTATTAAAACACGAGTGTGAGTTTATGAAACGAGCGCAGCGAGTTTCATAATAGTAACGAGTGTTTTAATACCCGTGTTATATGCAGTTGCATACACTACTTTATCTACACTCATACATAAATTCAAATAAAACAACAGAAAAGACAAATGTATGGGTTAGATCCCTTTGCCTTCCCGAGTATTTAAGAAAAATAACTGTATCATAATGAGTCGAACCAGTGTTATAATGGTCATTATGTTACAGGTTGTTTTTTTAAATTTTAATTTTGATTATCTGTATTAAAAAGTATGTCATTTTATGTTCACCTTTGATATCGTAATTCGAATATTATGACATGAGTGTAGATAAACACACTTACATAATTATGTAGACCAGTATTGTTACAAACTTATACGTTAACGTTGTATAACTAAAATGCAAATAATCTGTGTAGATGCCAGAGAAACGAAACACACCAACATCGTGTAAGTACTTGACCATCACGATCTTTCATACACATTAGCCCCCCATCCACTAGCGTTTTTTCTGCCAGAATATCCAATCTTTAAGGAATGAATTCTAGTCGATGGGCAAAGTGCGATAGAATGAAGTTGTTAAAATCTTTTTGTCCCCTACGCGACAACCTTGACTTAGTTAAATAGAAATTCACAGGTAAGCATACAAGAGATGACATTAGTTTGTGGCCTCAATGGTTTTATCTATCCCCACGATGATTCTAAACAGTTTATCCATGAGGACAAGTCGACAAGTCGAATAAGCACTTGTGGATGGGAGGCTATTCACCCAACCTCCGGCACGAGAAGATTAACCCCTGTTTATAGTTTCGGTCGCTATCTAAACCGGTCGGGGAGACTCACTATCTGAAGACGTAAACATAATTATTTTAATGTCAATATCAACACTGAGATTGTCCATTCACAAGTCCGGTAATGTATTCCCTGGGAGCTGTGGGGGTCACAGGAGTAAACAACAGATTGGCGTGTGCCGTAAGTTGCTAGTTTAAAGCTTGAGTTCACCACGTCAAACAAAACGTAAAAAAATATGGTTATCTTTTAATCTCTTGTTTGTTGTTGAACTCAAACCTAAGTATTTATGTTAACCAGAGATTGGATTATGATTAATAGCCAATCAAACAAGATTAACCCGGCGTCATTGTGGCCGGGTATCTAATACCCTACGGTTTTTAAAATTTTAATAACTTTAAAAAAAGTATGCATGTTATTTGCCGCTTTCAGTAGCTGGAGTCCTTGATTTTTTTGAGCAAATTAGGTGTTCTATTTAGTGTTACTGTAGGTATTGTGGAATTGGCACGTCTATGAAGAGCGCGCAGTATTAGTTATACCAATGTTGCGTTGATTACGAGAGCGATTAACTTAGTATATATAAGTAGTATTTTGGCTTTCTTTTACATGGTTCATAATTTAATGTTATCGTGTTGATATAAATTTTGTTTTTTTTTATATCAATTGTTATTATTTTGCGCTTTTGAATATTTCTTGTAAGTTAAGTCCTAACAAATTGATATTACGAGAAAAATTGTTTTTTTATTTTTTCTATTTTGTTTGATGATTATGAGTACATTGTATAATAAATAAGTTCTAAATTTTCATAAATAACGTATATAACTACATATTTCCCTAATATAGAAAACTAATATTGAAATAAAATTGATTTTGTGAAAAATAATGTACATGGGTATAATATACCCGGCCACAATGGCGGTGTTCTGTTTAGTCGCCACAATGACGCCGGGTTAAGAGACACGGATTTGAGGGAGGATACATGTTTTTTTTTTTTTTTTGTATTTTCTGCGTCATGGCAATCTGTTATCAACAACAATAAGCCTTGAGTCTGTATGATGGTTTTACACTCATCGGTCAGTAGTTATTAAGGCATGTAGAGCTGATCCTTTTAGTGTGGATGGCTCTTGCTCTTTGTTGAGAAATTGGGTCGTAAGAGTTGGGACACTGTGTCTTTTCAAACGAAGTACTTGGTAGCACCATCACCGCTTAGAATTTGGGCTAGTTTGTTGGTATGTGACGTCAGTCTTTTCTGGTACTTTGTGCTGTACTGAGTTATTTCCTCCTTTACAGTTTTCATCTTCAGGTCGTTGTAGATGTATTTATTACTGATGTACTGAGGGATGTTAAAGACAAGTCGTAATACTTTTGACTGGAACCTTTCGACTATTTCTATATTGCTATTGCAAGCTGTACCCCACAACTGAATACCGTACGTCCACACAGGCTTTAAGATGACTTTGTAAATTATTATAAGTTTGCTGTCGGTACTCAATTGTGATTGTCGCCCCATTATCCAATTCATGTTGCGCAGTTTTGTGTCCAGTTGCTTTCGTTTGGTCCATATGTGCCTTTGCCATGTAAGTCTTCTGTCTAAGTGCATGCCCAGGTATTTAGCATGTTCTTCCTGTGGGATTAATTGATTATTGAGTTTCACAGAAGGGCAGGTATCCCTTCTTAGAGTAAACGTTACATGCGTGGATTTATTTTGGTTCGCCTTGATTCTCCAGGTTTTTCAATGAGAGTATAAAACTCTTAGTATTCCATGGATTCACCAGGCGGGCGGCGGGTCCTTAGTGTTGCAGAGAGGGGTCAGAAACAGCTCCTAGGACTTGTAACCCAAGTGTAGGCTTAAGTGACCCATAAATCCGGCAGAAAATAACAAAATGTTTTTCTAATTCATTTTTTTTCCACGACCACTTCACGATTGCTGGAGAACGGGAATCTATATAATTTAATATAATAATTTATAATTATGATATTTAGATGCCGTCATGGTGGAGTGGTTAGTAACTCTGTCTAAGAATGCAGTAAGCGGTCCGTTTCAAGATCAAGAATGCATCCTGATTGGCACAAATGTATGTGTGATGAAAACGAACATTTGTTCACGATAGTATTTAGTTTTATATATCTATTAGGCTTCAAAACTATTAGACCGATTGGAAAAAACTTTTTAAATTTAGAATCCTACATTATCCTTGATGAACATAGGCTTTTTGATTTAAAAAAAAAAACTCCATGCGTACGAAGTCGCGGGTGGAGTGCTAGTAAATAATATTTATATACTTCAGTATTTTTGTTCGTCATCTTCTATCCATATAACAAGTTTTAAAATTTAAACGATACTTATTATGTTGGGTAGATAAATGTTATTCATACGATTTCATGAGCACTTAAAAAAAATTTGATACCATGTCTTTCCTTTCCATCAGAAAGGTTGTCTGGAAGAGATCGTTCATATAGCAATAAGACCGACCATTGTACATTAAATTATTAATGAATGAATGAATAAACGCTTATTTGACACAAAAAATACAACACAAAAGTTAACGAAAATATAAAAGAATTTCACTGTACCAAGTCCCACATAAATCATTAAAATCACTTGCCGTGTGACGGCGCTTGACACTTGAGAGGCTATTTAAAAACTCCAGTCGCCCGTAACTTCGACCACCCGCCCCAAACCAATTGTATAAACAAAGCGCACCCGTGGTTCCTTTAACCGCACATTTAAGCGCTCGCGCTTGCCCGTGAGGGATTCCAGCCGCTCTAATCAGAAACACCACAAACAGTTTCTTCCTTAACGGTTTTGGATAATAGGGTTGGCGCGCACATAAACTTTTTCAAGGTCAAATATAATAATAATATTTTTAATCTATTATATCTATACATCTATACATACATATAAATGAAATTGGAGTGTCTGTTTGTAATATTGAAATAACCATTTTTTACTACATGCATATGAATATATATAGACACCTTCGTGGTGGAGTGGTCAGTATACCTGCCTACACATCAAGCGGTCCGGGTTCGAATCCTGGTAGCGGCAAATATTTGTGTGACGAACACGAATATTTGTTTGCGAGTCATGGTTGTTTATATATTTATTTAAGTTTATTTATAAAAATGTCTAAAAAATTATTATGTATATTAAAAAAAAAAGTCCGTTATCTAGTATCCATAACAGAAGTTCTTAATGATACTTACTTTGGGCTAGATAATTGGTGGGAGCGTTTCACGTTAAAAAAAATATATATATATATATAAGGTACATACACCAAAATAACATTTTTTACAATTTTTGTCTGTCTGTCTGTTTGTTCCGGCTAATCTCTGAAATGACTGGACCAATTTTGACGGGACTTGTTTTGGCAGGTAGCTGGTGTAATGAGGAGTAACTTAGGCTACTTTTTTTTATTTTCTTATGGTAAATTCTACGCGGACGCAGTCGCGGGCACAGTATGTTAACATAAAATAGTATCAATTTTATTTTCTCAAATTGGAAACTCACTCTAGTTTTAGTGAGAAAATTTAAAAGCAATAATAGGTGAACAAGTAGATAATTAGATAGGCACAAAATAAACGAATATTTTTTTTATACTTCATTTCTAAATAAATGGTGATGCGGTTGCGCAACATTTATCTAAAAGTAAGAGTATGGTGGATAAAATTTCGGCATCAAATAAATGTATGCATTTACCTCAGTCATATATATTTGCAGCCACTATTGTATTTTGTCTGTTCATGACTCTATGTCACGAACACAATACCATCGGTGAGGCTGCAAAACAGTCTGCAATACCGCGTATTTAGAAAAGTAGCAGCATTGAGATTTGGCCCCAGTAGAGCATTAATTGGCTCCTAATAGCTCTCACGCAATTTTAAATAGCTAATAAGGAAAGTCTATTTGGTCGTCAAAATAAAACTTTGATTGATATTTGCTATTAAATGATAGTAAAATGTTTAATTTCAAAACCGCTGATCTACTAAAATTAGATCTACTTTTAAGCAGCCAATACGCGTAAGTGATATTTCTTAAAATCTACAAAGACAATTCATAAATTGCTAAAAAAACTATCAGACAGAGAAATCACAGTCAGGTTCAGTTAGAAAAATGTGTTCAAATGATATTTTTTTTTCTTCCTGTAAAATTCTGAAAATGTAGATACGCGGTGTTGCAGACTAGTCTTACTTACGCGGTTTTGCAGTCTCATCGACGATATCACTCTAAACTAATTACATAATCTCTATCAATGTATTCCGAGGATTATATTGTGTCCTAATTGCAATAAACTACAGTTGTCTGCTGTCGACATTTTGCAAATCAATAATTCTGGCCTAGTAGGTACGACTTGTTTTTGACTATCAACTTTGTGTCTTCAAAAGCCCATAGGAAATTTATTTTGAAGAATAGTCACTCATCCGATTAAAAATCACGTAAAGTTGCTTCACTTTTGAGATCGTTGTCTAGGATGTACGATCACTTGTTTTATAAAAAAGGTCAAGTTAATGACTCCATTCCACCAGGAAGCAGAAGCAGAGATGGAGTCCAGGTGCAAATATAGCAAGAGCGCGAGGTAAAGCTCACACTAGCCACTCACCTTGCTGACCTGCAAGGTGCTTCTTCAAGCCTATTGAATGACCCAGGATGTAGGAAGGAGGGAACACGTGCGCTGAATTCCGTTTCTTGATGGCGTGATATAAAAATAAGTCCTTCTCTTGTTTACTGTACCATAAGCTTATTACGAATATATAACGACGCACATACATTATTTATATCTTTACAATTTGAGTAGCTTCTAAAACAAAGTAAATGTTGTCTACATTTAGAATATTCATAAATATAATATTTCACAAAAAGTCTCCTTTTCATACATAATAAATAGCTGTACCTCTTAGTTATCGCATAAGTGGCATTCCCTCATTTGTGAAAACAGGAAAATATATTATCTGAGCGCCTAATGTTCAGAAATACTATGAATGTAACAAGATGCCTCATTAATTTTCAAATGATAATTTGTTTCCCTTATCCCGGCCTTATACACATTATGTTTTCGAATAAAAAAAAGTCAACATTTTATATTCGTTTTATTATTATTTTTCTATGTTTATTGTTAGGTATTGTTAAAGATAAAGATATATTTATTTGCATAAACATGTGTTATAACATATTGGAATTATACATTATTGTTGTTCAGAAAGTAAGTTTTGATTCAACATGTTTTGCCTAATACAGCATGCAAATGTAGAAAATAGAAGGTAATTAAAAAAAAAAAATATCAAGTTAGGTACAGTCGACCAAATTGAATCATGACCCACCTTAAGATCATTTTCCTACAGTCACTCAATACAAAGTAGGTTGAAATTCGCTTGAACATACATTTCTTAAGTAACGAACCTGTTATCAATTTATTAGACACTGACAGTGTCTAATAAATATGGCCTTTTAAACTTTTTTCAACTACTACTTGACATCTGACACATAACGTAATTTTATTTTTAAAAATATAATAGTTATTAGTTTTTCTCAGTAGTGAAAAGAGTTTAGATTATGAACGGGATCTTATTTGAAATTCCAATTAAGACTTTAGTGCAGTGATAACAAAGGTTAAAATTGCATAGATCTCTGACCCGTAATGACACATTTTTATTCATAATTAAAACGTACTAAGTGCAACACGCATGATAGCGAAGAAAACCTAACAAAATTTATGATTGTAAAGAAATGATCGGCCAAGTGGGTCATGATTCAGTTGGTTCGACTGTACATAATGTTAGCATAATGTCAATAATTTACATAATGTCATAATGTTTAATGTCAAAATACAGATTCAATAAAATTACAATAGCACATTATAAAATAAACAAAAATAAAAATACCTAGTCAATTAAATTACAATCTATCATTCATGAAGTCTTTAATACTATAATAGCATTTCTCTACAAACAACTTTTTTATTTCTGCACGGAATACATTTTTATTCATTACTTTGTATTTTTGTGGAATTTTATTATAAATTTTCGGTGCCATACATATTATGCTATTTTGTTCTATGGTTAACTGTGACATTTACAGCTTCGAAGCTTATTTTACACTAGCGGCACGTCCCGGCTTCACACGGGTAAACAATTATTTTTTAAACATTTTGATAAATATAGAGAGAATCTTTAATTTTTATAATTGGAAGGATGGTGGTGGAACCGAAACGTGGCCGCTTACAATGGACCTCATAAGAAGGCTCAAAGTAACCCAAAGAGCAATGGAGAGGGCTATGCTCGGAGTTTCTCTGCGCGATAACATCAGAAATGATGAGATCCGCAGGAGAACCAAGGTCACCGATATAGCCCAAAGAATTGCGAACCTTAAGTGGCAGTGGGCAGGGCACATTGCGAGGAGGACTGACGGCCGTTGGGGCGGAAAGGTCCTTGAGTGGCGACCACGTACCGGGAAACGCAGCGTTGGTAGGCCCCCCACAAGGTGGACTGACGATCTGGTAAAGGTCGCGGGAAGCCGCTGGATGCGGGCAGCGCAGGACTGACCGGTTTGGAGATCCTTGGGGGAGGCCTATGTCCAACAGTGGGCGTCTCTCGGCTGAAATGATGAATTGGAAGGATTTCTATGTTTGTAAAGAATAAACTCAAAAACTACTTGACTGATTCTGATCAAATTTAGAACACACTGAAAAGACACTACGACAGGACATAAGCTTCATTTTAAAGTGAAAAAATCGGCAGTGGTCTCGCCTTGACTTTCTCGTATACCGAAAACGACTCAAAAGTTGATTGAAACCTTATATTTTGATGTCATACATGCACGTTTAATTTAGTTGCAATAAGTTAAAGCATACTCGAGTTAACGCAGAGACATACACACAGCAATAATCCAAGAAACTGTATTTTGGACTCAGGGACGTCCAAAACGTGTAAGACTTCCTATAACGGGTGTAAAAGACATGAACAGACAAACGAGAACCATATGTATTCTATATATCAAAATAAGAAATATTTCAAAAAATAATCGCTGGGAAATGATTTTTATTTTTCGGTGTTAAAAAAAAATGCAAATTATACCGCGCAATGTAAAGCGCCCAACTCGCACGCAACTCGCAAAAGCGCGATAATTTTGCCAAACGGCGGCCCCGTTAGTTTAAATTTGATGAGATGGTATTTAGACAGACTTAAAAATAAATCATATATACCATCAACCAACACCTGCCCTGGGAAGCGATCCCATTATCTTCCTTTTCTTTCCAAGCTGTAATTCATCAACTTAGATACAATTAATGTGCAGCAATCCAAATATGCTACTAACTCAGATTTTATTATTGTATTTTTCAAATCAGTGAACCGAATTACCTACATAAATTCTTCTGTTAAGTTCGCTCCAGTAAATGATTCTAGCTAACAAATTGCCTTCACAGTAGATACTTCAGGAAGCTAACCTTATCTCAGTTTAAGACCTTGATGGATTTCAGTTCGATAACCAAGGCTGTCTTCGCTCGTTTCAGATAACGAGTATAGATAATGAGAAACCGAAGACACTGGGGTGTTCGTACTTTGGCTACTTACAGCGCAATAAAACTTTTCTTGGAAATTCACGTGGATGGAAATGGTTGCTTATCAATTTATCTTGTAAAGGATAGTAGATTGGTTGCCGTGGGCTCCGCGGTTTATTATGTCGCTATTAAACCCCTCTTGTGTCATGTCGTATCAACAGCCTTCGTGGTCTATCAGTTCGCTCTACTTAACCCTTAACTAACATATTGGGGTAATTTTTCACACCAGTCGTGCATTTTCATTGTTATTTTCGAAAACTTTTGCATAAGCGACTGGTACCTCCAGGTATTCTCAATTGAGCATGTGCGCTATGAATAGGTGGATGCGCAGCTCGCCACATTTGTTTTTTTTTTCGTGTTATTAGCATCTGGGTTGAGCTTTCACCCCACCATTCTATTTAAAAAAAATATGTTGATTGTCTTTAACGACTTTGAGTCGTAATTTATTTGTTTTTCATTTATGATCAGTTCCTACTTTATATTTTTCAGTGGCATATTTAGATTCGAATAAGTAGATGTAGAAGTAAAATAATTAAAAAAAATGGTAAATTACGTTTTTGAAATTATTATATACATAAAAAATTGGTAATTAGAAATATATATTTGTTCCTTTAATTTATACAAAAATATTGAAATAAGATGCAAAACATATTTTACTGATTATGTGAATATTATTTTGTAAGATATACAACTATGAAATTTTACCCCACTATGTTAGTTACGTTACAAAAAGTCACTATGTTAGTTAGGGGTTTTAGGTTTCATCCACAGAGAAGTACAAATATGTACTCGGATTGGTTAGTGGTAGCTCCTGAAGTCCACTTGGCCACGCCACACCACGATGTCATCAAAGTCTTTCGCGATACCTATATTGTTAAAATTATCGACTATTATACTCTCGATATTATATTCTCGACGCCGTCGTTGTGGAGTGGTCAGTTTAGCTGCCTATACATCAAGCGGTCCGGGTTCGAATCCTGGTAGCAGCAAATATTAAAAAGTAATCAATGTTTCAGTGAACCCACAAGCAAAATCTAGAACAGATGTCACCCACTAACACATCTCAGCAGTTTAGGCAAATTATTAACTACAAATACGAGAGAAATCCTTCCGAGCATAAAGTATTCCTCTTTATTTAACCAAACGTATCTCCTCACACAATTGCCGACTCGTACAATGTCGACGACCCTACCCATAAACAGTTTTTGTTTCTCATTACCCCGTGCGGCTGCCCAATCGGTGATATAAGCCCATCAAGTTGTCTACTTTATCGCCTCGAAATAAACTTGTTACGGGATGTTTCTTTTGAAAAACAGGAGGGTAGGGTCAATGCCGTTTTTTCATCAGAATTTAAGAGTTACCGAAATTAGAATCCTTTACAATTCTCGGTAAAGTAAGAAGGGGGAAATTAATTTGAACAGAAACAACTGTGTTGTAACTTTTGTGTCACCTTGTTGTTTCTTTAGAGAAGTTCCGTAGATGTAAATCTTTGGTTAGTCAAGAAAGTAATCTTATGAAAGTAAAAAAAGAAATAAGTTTTGTATTCGAAAAAGTCTGTATTAGCATTTTGCAGCGTTATTGCAATTTAGAGGGGCCCCTTTGATCCAATACTTGAGTAGCAAATCCCAGGAACTGCTCCTGGTCTCCCTTTTTTGTCATGTAGATCTTAGTTAATTTAAGCAAATAAATAAGTAATTGTAACAGTAATGTTATTTGACTGCAATCCACTTATAGTGTAGTGATTCCTCCCGCAGACGAGCGTTGTAAGTTGAAGCAGTTCAACTGTGCTCACTTAAAAACTTTTTGTAGTGACAGCCAAAACAAAATTTCATTTCATCGCAAAATTACCTCGAAAATGGTAAACCAAACATTAAGCCTTAAGCAACTCAAGAAATAATAATGCAATAAAGTTGGTTTTTAAATACTTTACGAATTAGTGAAGTTTACTCTTCTCTTAGTTTTCAATCTTTCCTAAACTTAAGTTTAGAAGTCTTTCACTTTTATTCCAAAATTCCAATGAAGATCCAGCTTAGCTCAAAGCACAAATATAAATATTGATTGAGACATGGTTCCGATGTGAAATATTGCTTGACTTTTATTTTTGTTGTATCTTTGCTGCGGATGGAGTTTCAAGCTCAATCTCTACGCCAAGTAAGATTAAAGTTTAACTCCACGCCAAGGATTTTCTCAAAATTATTTTGCTTGAGGTATTGCAGTATCAGCTTTTGTCTCAGAATATTATATAAAATATTGCTGAGATGTAGTTCCCTGTAGTTCCCCGTAGTCACGATTGAGGGACATTATTATGTCAAAACTCAATGTAGTATGGGACATATTTAGACTTTACATGCTATAAGTACGAGTTGCTTTGTGAATGTTCTAAAATTGGGAGTGTTCCCATGTTTTATACAACCAGATCAGCTTTTGCTTTTTCTTCGTATCTTGTTCCAAATTATAACAGACAATTATAATCAGTGCTAATGTTTTTCTTTTCCATTCCATTCTTCGTCTTTCTCATCGTCTACTTCTTTTTCATTGAAATCGATTCTCTCACAAACATTTTCCTGCGGTATTTATTTTCTCCTTTATCCCGCAGCATGTATGTTCACCACTGCCTGTATATCTTCCTTCTCATAACTCGCCCAGATCAAGCTAAATGATACCTTTTTGAGCTTTCTGTCAGTAATTACGTTCAAACTAATTATTTTGTATTCATTACTAGTTTTATCCATTATCCTTGGTTGAAATCGGGCACTTTATCAATCTTTGTATCAATACTTTTCAATAGTCACAAAACCTGCTGCCACTCTATTTAGGACGAAATAATAATTACTTTTCGAATAATTATTATTCAGATGCTGGCTTATCCAACATTTTCCTGCATATTCCCTAGCTGACTTAATGATATTTGATGCGGGTTTCTATAAAGGTGAAGATACTTCCCCAGGACATATGTTCTAAGCTCAGGCAGCTGACAAATTTTGACCTTCTTCTCTTGCTTGCTTTTTGAAAAGGCGAATGTCTCACTACGAAGAGCATATAACAGATTACACGGGTAAATATTTACTCCAAATTCAGATGTCTTTCTTCTTATTTCAATGAGAAAGTTTAAAATGCCCAAGTTTGAGATGTCACTGGAGTTACAACAATTACTTTTGATGCCTACTCACAATATTTCGGTGTAAAAATGTTGCTCATAAGTTTTGACTCTGAAAACCGTTAAGACGTGTCTTAATGGTGAAGTTTTGTTTTCTTTTCAATAAGCAGCGATTTTAAAAATTAGTTTATCTCTCTTATTATGCCATTACCTAAAAGTCGATGAAGTAAGTTGTGAATTTCGTTATAAGTACATTTTTTAGTTAACCGAACTTCTTCAAGACGACATTACTTGACGTCCAATTTTATTAAAACTTACGATCAAATTTAGAGTTTAAGAATAACCTAATAAATATAATCTTATTTTTGATTATTTCCACTATAAAACGGAACGCAAATATGTGTACATGTTTCTACATATTTGTATATGTATATAAATTAGACCTCATAGAATGTGATTATTTTCAGTCAAGTTATTAATGAGCCGTGTTGGTCATTAATGGCCGTGTGATGGCAGCAGAATAGAATAGCATCACCCTATATTCTCCAGTGGGTGTCGTAGAAGGTGACTAATGGATCAGCAAAGGGGTATTGATCACCTTATACACCGTCTACCAATCCGCACTGGATAAGCGTGGTGGACTACTGCCTACACCTTAAATAACTAGGAGAGGCCTTGTAACCCAGCAGTGCGCCGAATTAAAAAGGTTGTGATTTATGCTTTGATTTTGACTTTCAGATTTTTATTCCTATTGCCTTTAAATTCGCTTAATCTTTTTTGTTTGTATAATAAAACAAAATGTTCACATAATAATATCAGTAGTACAGTCAGCATCAGAAGTTATACCTTGTCATAATAATAATCCATGGATAATGGTGGCAACATTAATGCACACGCGCAGGCGTTGCTGTGACATAGCCAAAAGTGTCAATCTACTTATGTTGCTGACTGTACAATATTCAAATATAACTCCATTATTGGCAACTACTTCTGTCTCGTGCATTTGGAAACTTTAAGCGACGTCAAACTTCCTTGTGGAAGCAAATTTTGCCAA
This sequence comes from Elophila nymphaeata, assembly GCA_955850985.1. Taxonomy (NCBI): domain Eukaryota; kingdom Metazoa; phylum Arthropoda; class Insecta; order Lepidoptera; family Crambidae; genus Elophila; species Elophila nymphaeata. The sequence goes on along the minus strand of OY039066.1, from coordinate 21,697,669 downwards.
TTGTCTTTCTTGGTTCTAGTTAAGAGATGTTTATTATGCAACAAAGAAGCCCGTAATATAAAAATTTACTGGCGAAGTGTATATTAAGTCGAAAATAATTTTAAAGTTTTGGGTTTAGTGTCTCTTTTTGTTTAGCTGTCAGGCTAGCAACCTGTCACTATTTTTTGATATTTGTATGGCCCATTCTGCCAGATGTGGCTTTGTGTGTAACCGGATGTTACCTGAAGCTCTGTTCGACCCCTTTTGGGATAATGGGCGTGATTATATGCCTGTAATAATTGTATATAAACCTAGTTTTGTTGAATAATCGTGTAATTTTTATTATTTTTACTTTCTCGTATACGTAGTAAGTATAGAGGAAGTCTTGTAATCGTAAAAAAATTCGACCTCGAGATTTTGACGGATTTACACGTTTTGGACCTCCCTGAGTCCAAAATTATTATTTTTTGGAATTATGTCTGTGAGCATGCTTTTAACTTATTGCAACCAAATTTAACATACGTGTATGACATCAAAATATAAGGTTTCTATCAAATTTTAAGCCGTCGATCACGGAAGTTAAGCAACCAAGTGCGCGGTCGGTACTCGGATGGGTGACTAAAATTTAATATGCATGTATGACACCAAAATATAAGGTTTCTATCAACCTTTAAGTCGTTTCCGTTTTTTTATCGTTTTGATACGAGAAAGTCAAGGGGAGACCACTCCCGATTTTTTATAAATCAAATAATAATCATAATGTATTGGTCAGGTCACAGCGGACTAGCCGCTGAAATTTGGAGCTCCTAAACTGGGTATTACCTCAACCTTACAGAAAACCAGCCATTTAGCCAGTGGTCCTTGGTTTGAACCCCAGAGTAATTAATAGTTTTGCTTGGTTAGCTTTTGGTAAGACGAGCTCTAAGTCCGCCTGAATAGCTATCTTCTTCTTCTGTGTCGTTTCGCTCTTGGCAGAGCGGTCGTGGTCACGTTGAGGCGTTCACGTCGGTGGTAGGGACAGACACAGCTCTCCGCACGATCTCCCGCCATCTCTCTCTGTTGGCAGACTGTCTGGCGCAGTCAGACACGCGGCTACCCACTGCGGATTTTACTTGGTCAGTCCAGCGCATAGGCGACCTGCCGCGTGATCTGGAATAGCTATCTAGCCGAAGAATAATGCTCGTGAACTCTGACAGTGTAGCAATGTGATGGCGGCAGAGTATAATAGCATCATCCCATATCCTCCAATGGGTAACGTAGAAGGCGACTAATGGATCAGCAAAGGGGTATTGATAACCTTATACTCCGTCCACTAATTCGCATTGGGCAAGCGTGGTGTACTGCCTAAAGCTCCTTCGATGAAAAAGAAATATGATGATGATTAAATTGCACTATAAGAATAAGTTGAAGGTGAATTCGAATTAATCATGTCGCTATCAAATAATATGAAGACCAAGGGTTTACCTCGTGATCCTGTCTAAAATGAACAGAATATTATAAAAAATAGAGTAATATAAATCGCATTTTACGAACTCTACATTTTTTGATAATATTTTATTAAATACCCACCATGTTTTATCCACGTTTTATTTAATGAATATCAAAAGAGACAATGATGAAAATTCAAATCCAGAACTTTGACCTAGATACCTTCAACCTTAAATTAGACTCAGCGAGAGGTACAGAGATTAAAAAATATATCCCAAAATTCGTCTATTATCCGATAACTTAGATCCAAGGTAATAAATTTGAAATAATTGGAAGCAGTGCAAATTTATAGCAAGTTACCTCCCCTGGGTTCATTGAGGTACCAAAGATAAAGTACGGTACATAGTCGTGTTATTAAGGTGATTGCTTTGAGCTCATCACCGCTCTGTCACTGTGAACGAATAGATATTCATTTAGATTTGAATTTTTAGTAAGTAGTTTTTATACCCTGCGACGTTTCGTCTATTCCAAAAAAAACAATCAATATTAGATGTATTATGCTAAGTTGCTTTATATATGATTTTATAGATAAACAAATTATATAAATAAGATAAAATTGTTAGGGAGTCTTGTGAAAATACCTTAAAGATTTCACACCTTTTATTTCAACATAAATAAAATCTGGGTTTGATGATAAAAAATCACAATATTGACATAACTTGTTTATTAGATTTTTACGTCACAACAGCTCTCCTCGAGTTTCAAATATTTCAATTTCCCACAGTTTTTTCCCACTTTTCAAATATTAATTTCTAGCCAAAAATAAATTTTACTAAAAACATTGATGGAGGGACAATTCTAAATTTGTATTTTTGATACAGTTGTAACTAAAAAACCCCTATTGCCTATTGCCAAAGTCGACGGAACGTTGGCTGACGCGGAGCATTGTATGTACCGCGACAACGTAACGTCGAGCGGGACGTTGCAATATGCGGTAGTTTCCAACTCAAAAATCGATAACTCCTTTGTATTGCTATATTTCGTTTTAAATTTTTTTTACACATTGGTGAATACCTAGGCAATAAAATAGATCAAACGTCATCATTAAAAAAAAATATTTATTTCGTAAAAAAATTTCAAAAATAAATTTATGCAAAATTTCATACAAAAAAGAATACAGTTTTATTAAAGTAAAAATAAACGTTACACTTTTGCTTAAATTATGTTGAAAACTAAATTATTAGTAGTAAACAGCTACATGACGGTGAGAATTTTAAAAATTTCAGAGCTTATCCTACTCATCTTTTGTTATTTCCAGCAATTCTTTAGATTCGTCAAACAATTCTTTGGACCTAAGAAAACTTGGTCTATTCAAGCTAGATATAAAGGGATTAGATTTATATAACGAAATATGCAAAACGTCTTCGTTTGTTGCTGATCTGCAACACTTGGTAGCGTGATGTAACCTACATTTATTTTACTCTTTATTTTATGATCTCTGCATAAACGGTTGAAACAGTTACACACTCGACACACATACGCCGGTAATTCGTATTAACTTTTGGAAGGTCTAGCGGTGGGACAAATCTGTATGACCTTAAAGGTGCCCTGAGAGATAATTGTGATAGCAGTTGCGGACAATCAACAGCACTCGATGCTATTTTTAGAAAAAGTGTCAGATCGTTAATTTTACGACGTAACTCAAGCGGAAGCAAATGAAATCTAATAATATAAGAGGACTTCATGTTTCCAAATTACTTTTTGATCCAAAGAAAATTCGATGTATGTTTTTTTTTTCATTGTATAGATATAGATAATGTTTAGCCAAAAAAATGATTATTAATGAATTAATCTTTTAAATCAATGAAATATCTCATAATATCTTTTAGGTTACGCGACCGCTGCCATTACAAATGACCATGCGCTCGCTTGAAGGTTAACCACGTGCACTGTAGATACACTGACTTTACATCGACAGAATAAAGTGGCAAACAGCTATAACATCGACTAAAGATCAAAGACCCTAGCGCGGGGGAGTGCCTAATTGGACCTCGACTACCATGTGTTGGTCGCTGCCACGACATCGGGGTATCCTGGGTTTAACCGTGGATTCCTACATAACCTTGAGGCGGATCCACTTGGCCCTGAATAGGTATAAACCCTTTTGCGATGACAAAAAAAAGGTTCCCTTAGAGAGTTGCTACTCAACAGGTATCTCTCACAAGGGAGTCTGCTTCTGCAGGGTTCGAGTCGAAATGGAGCGACAGTCTTGACGCATTCAGGTGTGCCGTGACGTGGATCTGGAAAAAGCACCTTAGCACATATCTGTATCTAAAAAAGCATGATGTGTGTGGTCCGGGTCTTCATCTTCGTCTGGTGCAGTGTGGTGTTGTAAGTAATAAGGATTAGTAATCGGGTCGTCTGATGAACCTGAGCGGTGCGGAGTAAATGAGTGTACTGCGCGTGTCTTTAGAAGGTTAAGGCAATGGAATTTGGTGGAGCATCAATAAGTTTTGGTAGACATTCATTCTGCGTACGGTAAAGAGCACCGCACGACGCACACGGTTGCGGCCCGGTTAGTAACCATGCCGCGCCGCGTCCGATGTGTGCTGCTCTGCAGAGACGCGGTGCGGCATAGTTTGACGGTAATTCTCGCAGACACTTCATGTTGACGTTAGTACTACGGACGATGCGCAGCGCGGATGGCAACCGCCCCACTCCGCGCCGCGTCCAATGTGTGGTAGGTAACACGCATTCAAAATTCGTGCAATGTGCAGTGCTCCTAAGAATGTGGAATAACTCTAAATGTGCTAATTTTTTTTCTTCTAGAACAAAAAACCGTATGCTTCTATAATAAATATATATCAATATATATACGAAATTTTACTGAAGTAATTTTGCAGATAGAATCTAAGTATTGGATTACAGGATTTAAATATAAGATAAATCAGTTCATGATAAGGTTCACTAAATGGCTTATATTTTACAAAGAACAGATAGGTCCTGGTAATTGGCTTGCCCTTTAAATGGAGTGAACTCCGCTTTAAATTTTATACTTCTAAGCATTTAAAATAAAAAATCAAAGAAAACATTAATCGGCTTTAAAACTAAAAGTATGGGGGTGGCGAGAAATACACTTAGCAGGCATTTTTCTGAACGAGTTATAAATTGATTCCTGTATTTTGTAATGTATTCACTCATCTCTTATTAGTGAGCATTATCATATATACGCTGATGGATTAGCATACGGATTCTACCTAGGTATTTATTGTATTTTAAATTATGTTTGAAGATGGCTACACATCAAAACCCGGCGCAATTGCATAGCCAGTAAACTACTGCTGGCAGGTTAGCCCGAAGACCCACTAAAGTGTTAAACTGAACTACTTTTGTTTGAAGTATACTTAATACAATGTGTTGGAGTATGTTTTTGTTTATAGTGCATGATTATTTAAAAAACGCAAATTGCTCAAATAACCGAGCTGTGCGGCTCCGGCCGGCTTTGGTTTTTAGACGCCTTAAATTGAAATTAATTTGACTTTAAAGTAGAACGAAAGAAAAAGTGAGATAAGAGATACACCGTCCATATTCCAAGTTCAAGAATATCTTGAAAATGAATTTTGATTCTCAAATCGATAGTCTGAGAAGGAAATTATGGATCTAGTAATGTAATAAAAGCTTATACCCTACGCACCCCCGGGGCATTGACAAAGAAACGGTAACGAAGTCACGACTACCCTTCAGTAAGTGGAATCAAGATAATAATGTATTTGACCAAAATGTTTCGGGCATGCGGTAATAACGTTACTTTGTTACAAGAACAATTCAGCTTTCCCATGGCGAATCAGTCCATTCGCTGTATAGGTAAACACTTATAAACCACTTTGTCTTAGGATTTTGACTCCCACTCCTCGGCTTCATGATTCAAAATCGTCCGCAGTAACAACCTTAGCAGCTGCGTTTGTTTATTTATCAAAGAACACATTTCGCCCTAACAACGAAAACATGTTAAAGCAATTATATGCAAGCAGTTAAGAGCTGTTTTTGTTTGCGATAGAATAAACATTGGGATGTTGCTATTTTATAAGTTACTTTTAACAGCAATGCATTCGTAAAAGTCGTATTAAATTTAATCCAAAGTATCAGTTAGGATTTTCATTAATGAAACTAGGTAACAGAAAAACCACTCTTTACACCAAGAATCATAAACATAGTTCATCATACAAACCATTGTGCGTCTACAATTCAACGAATCTATATGACCACGCATTTAACAATAAGTGTCATTACGCACTGTCGACTGGTTACCGGAGACTTGGTTTCTCGGCGATCAAAACATAGGCGGGCCAGCCGGCGATCAAGTGCGTAATAGTACATTATGATATAAGTGCGGTAAGTTGAAAATTACAGCCGAGGCAATATTGCTAGCCTGAGCCGTAGGCGAGGGCAACAAGAAAGCAGAGGCTGTAATTATCCAAGCGAACGTATGTCACACTACGTTTTATAACATATTTGCGAGGAAATAATTAGTAAATTCATCACTACTTGACGACATTTTCAAATAAAAACAATACAGCGAAAATAAAAAGCGCGCGGAATAATTTTTACTTGTTCACAAATTAGCGTTGCGCGAGCATCAGCGCTTTTTTTTAGGCAAAGGCACAAAAAACAGCCAGTGTTACTAATAAAGTAAATTAATATTTTTGTGTATTACAGATAAATGATTGTCATTTATTGTCAAAATTAATTAAATTAAATAATTAAATGTTTATTTATTATATTTTATCTCCCAAAATTAATTTTATTCATAAAATGTTGACCACTTTTCTGACATAAAAACTCTTTGCTAAGATTTAAAAAAAAGTACCGTTCGTTTTTAGACGGAGCTTCTTGATAAACCGTGCGTTTTACTTTACATTATCACACAAGTACGTAATGAGATACAGTACGATATTGAAATTGGTGAATTAAGAGACTCTTTACGAGCAAATGTTTTATAAACACCTTTATGTATAACTACTAACTTTATGTATAAACTATTAGAAAGTCATAGTCGCCGACTAGTCAACAGTGCGAAGTTGTGTGTATAAAATGTAATATTGTTGTTAGCAAATATTAACTTTATTTTATGGCATTTCATGTAAAATAATATTAATGAAGCAATTTCGTAAAATTAAGTTTAATATCTGCATACGAACAAATACTAACTCCCTCGTGACTACCACTACAGCGTATGGACAAAATTTGTCCATACGTTGTACTAACTTTATATTATCCAGTGCCAATAACTTATCTGATATACTAGTATTATTTCTAATTACAAAACACATAACACACAATATCAGATAGTTTATTTCGAAACTGGTTCGAGGAGGTCAAAAGGTAATTTGAACAGTTTATACATTGTGTAGACAATACTCTGTGAAAGTATTATATAGATAAAGTTAAATTTCTAATTGTATTTATTTGCAGAATATAATAAATTTATGGCATGCCATTATTATTATCTAAACAGTGTGTAAATGGAATAGCATAATAAATTCATAAGTATAGAATTTAAAAGGATTCGCTAATCCATACTTAATGATTGTCAATATTCTTTTTGTTTATTTTATTTAGTTAGCAGCCCCCGACGCGGCGACGCTAATCTATTATTTTAAAGAAGTTAAAGGGCCGAGAGAAAAATAATCTTTTTGCTTTTTAGAGTTTTATTTGCGTCTGGGGTAAATTGTATTTTTCTTAAATATTTTTAAAGAGAGAGATCTTGATCACGTCTCAGTTTTGAAAGAAAAAAAACACATCACTAGCTGTCCATAAGTTTGGGATCTACAATGCCACAGACAGATACAGACAAGTACTGTAGTATTTTATTATTCTTTGATTATCGATATCATTGAATTTTTAATCGACTTTGATAACTATACAACAAAGTGCCTATTTTAAACTAACATCACCAAAAAGCAAAAAATACCTACTTAATAAAAAAAACGCAATAAAAATTAAGAAATAAAAAATTTATGTTGAAAAGAATCGAAAAGTAAATATATTATATTTTTAAAGTCAATATTCAGGTTGACACTACCTGAATACTAAGAAAACGTTGTCACTAGTCTTTAGCACCTACCTCAAAAAACATTGTGCGGGAGTTTCTCCTGAATTCTTTTTGTAATAACACGCGTTGAGAAACTCCCAGTTTATTGTTATTAAAGATTTTTGTTGACATTGGCAAAATGAGTCATCTTTAAGTTTCGCGAATGCCATTAATTAAGAATAAAATATAGAAGTAGCCATATGATGTCGGCAGAGTAGGATAGCCCATACCTATCCTCCAATGGGTGTCGTAGAAGGCGGCTAATGGATCAGCAAAGGGGTATTTATCACCTTATGCTGCGTCTACCAATCCGCATTGGGCAAGCGTTGTGAACTACTGCACAAACCTTCTTCCATAGCAAGGAACCATTGTGTCCCAACAGTGGGTTGAATTATAAAGGCTGTGTTGGCATATTTACTTGTAGATTTTTTACATAAAACTTTTATTTCTATTTTGTCCGTTTTTCAACATTTTGCTTCGCCATAAAAATAATAATTATGAACCTACTGATACTACTAACATTTAATTAAAAGTCTGGTGGAGATATATCAGTAAAGATATATTATGGAATAGGCTACAAAATATGCAAATAAATGAAAATTTATAAATAGTATGTTGTGTTTTTAAAGACATAATGTCGTATTTCAAGAGAGATGATGAAAAACATTCGCGCTCGATAGAGCCTCTAACAGTGCATTATATTTTTTTTTGTGTCACTCCATCATAATTTTAGATCATAATGGAAAAATATTTAGTGACAATGGATTTTCGAGAGGGTCGTAAATTTTTAGTATTTGTATTTACACGTCTATGTCAAATCATCAACAGCTCATATAATGTCCCCGCCGAGGGGCTCGAGCCTACCCCACATTAGGGGCGATTAGGCCTTAATCAACCACGTTGGCCAAGTGCGGGTTGGTCGACTCACACACAACCTAAGAATTTCTCATAGGTGTGTGCAGGTTTCCTCATGATGTTTTCCTTCACCATAAGAGCGTCGATTAAACGTACATATTATGATTATTCAAAATTTGAAAACACATTGGTACGTGGCGGGGTTCGAACCGGTGCCTCCCGGGTGGAAGACCACTCTCTTACGCACTACGCCACCGACGATTCTTAGCGTCAAATGATTGAATTCAATTAAATATTTATTCGTTATTTACAGCAGAATTATTGATATTAATAATTCTTGTAAATTGATGTTTATCACGAGTTTATATTAGGTAGTTGGTTATTTATTTTGTTTATGGAAAATTGTTAGCCTTTACAAGGAAGTGAATTTGAGTTTCATCTCATCTAGTGTCAAATTAAGATTAGGCAAGATTGAAGCGACCTTCACCCGGAATTCTATTTTAAATTAAAAACAAGCTATCTGAACTGACGGAAAAAAGAATTATGACATGTTTCACGTGTTCTGATAACGCGATTCTATTCTATTCAAGATTAATGGCATTCGCGACACTTAAAAATTACGCATTTTGCCAATGTCAAGTAAAAATATATCCAAAGTAACACTAAATTGTACGGTAGATTCAGTTCAAACTGGACTTTCTCAAAATGTGTTATGACGACATGAACTCTGAAGAAACTCCCGGTTACGATCTGGCAGTTAAATTGACGGTTGTGTATGGAGTATCTGTCAAATAACACACTGTCACGCTGAAAACCAGCGCTGTGTTACGTCTGTGACGTAGTATAACTTTGTGTCCTCAATGGGGTCCTAACACTATAAGTGTGGGTCCAGAAATGAGGTACCTATAGATTTGTTATTCCCAAAGGTAATAATATAAGGTGTAATAAAAGTTAGATATAAGAAATAAGACACTTTGAAAAGAATATAAAACGCACTGTAAAAACTGAACACTTAAACACAAAATAAGAAAGACGCCTCAAAAGTTGACAGAAACCTTATATTTTGAAGTCATACATGCATGTTAAATTTGGTTGCAATAAGTTAAAGTATACTAGAGTTTATCGTGCTAACGCACAGACACACACACTGACATAATTCCAAAAACGGTACTTTTCGACTCAGGGAGGTCCAAAATGTGTAAATCCGTCAAAATCTTGAGGTCCAATCTTTTGACGATATTTCCTCTTTCCTCTATACTACGTAATACGAGAAAGTAAAAAGGCTTATCAAAAGGTACTTTCAATTTCATAAGTGCCTTAAGATTATTTTAGGTAGGTATGTTATAAGAACGTAGGTAGGTACTATTATTATTATTATATGGCCCAAGCTAAGACCGCGAGACGAGACCCCAGTAATTTGACAATAATGTGTAATCAAATCACAATCAGACACGGTCAGCAAAAGAATGATTCAAAAGCGGGAAACCGAACCAAACGTCATTTCGATTTTCATTGAATATTTACTTGGTAAATAAAGAGCTCTCACATACTGTGATTTGAAATTATTTTCTAAAAGCTGATTCCCTTGTTATTGGCATAATGGAATCCATCTCAAGGTTTAAACGTGTCACCTACAATCCTCCGCGGTCTTTATTCATCTCATCCTTCAATGAACTTGCTATTGACATATGGGTTCTATTATTATCAGAATTTCCGCCGAAAGAAAACTAGCACATTACTGTCACTTTAAAAATGATTGATCGTTACACAAAATTGTCTACGCTATTGTTGTAAGGCAGATGTTAGCCCAAAATCGATACTTCATTTATGCTCCACTTGATGAAATGATAAGCTGCCAATGTTTTAAACATGGAATTGAACCGACGGTAGAAAAGCGCGCAGGCAGGTGGACTTGGTTTCTGTGTAGACGGAGATCAATACCCGGCCGTTACACTACCGACGTGAACCCATTAGAAAAATAAAAGGGGTTGTGTAAATGTAAGCAGCACATTTATATTATTTTTCTCAAACATGCATGGAAATGTTGTCATTATTTTCGAAAAAAGAACACGCGAAATTTCGAATTTACGGACAAAGAAAACCAAATCCATTGCTGGAGCGTTTTTGAATTTGGAACACTACAGCGCTCCAGCAATGTTGTATGAAACGGCGTGCTGGAGTTATTAAATACTCTTTGATTGGATCTCTTTTATCAATTCTAGCATACTAAAGTCTCTTTGCTTAGTACAAATTGCGTTCACGTGGCTGTATGGCCATACATGCGTTTGTCTCGGTGATAAATAGAAAATTGGCGGCGAAGCTGAAAATTCGTCTTGATTTGTTATTTACATAATATATTGATAACTTTAATAATTTAAATGAGTTCCGACGGTTCAGAGAGTGAAATGGAGATTGATTGTACTTCACCAGATTTAAATGATAATCGACCGGATTCAAAGGAAAAACATAAAGCAATTTTTAATTAAAGACCCAGATGATAATATATATTTAGCGACAAAGGTAAAGTATGTTTTATTTCCCTGCATTCTTTTAAGGAAAGCACTATATATTATGCTTCGGCCGAAATGGTAATTGCCTGTCTCGTATTAGTGAAGTCCTCGCCTGTGGCTCGGCCTTCAAACTCATACTCGACCTGCAATCGCCTATTTCGCGGCCTTTGCAATAATGTACTATTAATAAAAAAATCGGGAATGGTCTCCCCTTGAGTTTCTCGTATACCCGATGAAGCACGTAGGAAAACACGATTTTGAAAAAAAAACCGCGCACTTGGTTGCTTAACTTACGTGATCGACGACGCCAAAGTTGATAGAAACCTTATATTTTGATGTCATACATGCATGTTAAATTTGGATGCAATAAGTTAAAGCAAACTCGAGTTATCATGCTAACGCACAGACACAGAGACACACACAGACACAGGCATAATTCCAAAAACGTTATTTTTGGACTCAGGGAGGTCCAAAACGTGTAAATCCGTCAAAATCTCGAGGTCGAATTTTTTGAAGATTTCAAGACTTCCTCTATACTACGTATACAAGAAAGTAAAAACAGATCTAGAAAATTAATAGAAGTAGGCAAACAGTAAGCTAGTTGTTCGGACTTGAAAAGAGAGGAAGGGCATACCGGATTAGTCGTTTAAATTTGGAACGGATGTCTAGGGCAGTAGAGATCGTCTAATCTAAAACTGAACTTTAAACTTGATGCTGACGGTCCTTTTATGAGTGATCAAAGCGTGCTGCCCCATCTGTCTCAAGACCGGCGACTGGATCAATTGAATGACCAATGACTATAGTTTTTGAGTGTGTTACATCTGTACACTGATTGTGTATGTAAGAGTAAGACAATAGAGGGGCGTTCAGTATAAGATTAGGCGATTTCTACCTACACCTTACAGATGTCACCACTCAAATAACTCTAAATGATCGTAGTGCTGCGTTTCTGTCGGTGAGTAAAGTTACCAGGCTTCACGGGGTAGGGTTGGCAGCGTAGGAATGTGATCTCAGTGTTAGAATCGCCTACCGGCTTAGTGACTATTAATCTTTAGACAGCTCGTATGCTCGTTTGCCAACCACATGACAGCATGCAGTCAAATAAAACGTTCTTTTCGACGGTGAGTTAAGGCTGCCCATACTTTTCATACGCGACCTAATGCGACGCTGCAATGCCCGACTACTAACTATAGCTAATAGAATATTACGATTTGATTGTGGTTTGTGCACCTCAATTGAACCCTGAGGTTCCATGTTTGGTCTCCACGAAGTTATGCTCGGTTCGATTGGTGGCAGGCCTTACTAGCTACCACCATGTTATCAAAGTTTATCACAATTATAATTTTGCTAACATCACTATCGGGGCAAAAATTCACTATATTAGTGAAAAGCCATACAAAGCTTACTAGCAACTTCGACTTATTACTTTCCATCATGAGATAAAGGCTTTCAGTCAAAATAACTTCTTCATCTCCAAAATGGACGTAATCACAATCGATAATTTAGAGTTTGATATGTCGCAATGTCCCACAACACATCCAAAGGCTCGTTAGCAAAAAAACTTCCATAGAAAAACGTCGCCAAATCTAATAGTCCAAAACGAAATAAAGATAAAGTTTTCCGGCTCTATTATTACATTTTCGCGAAGGTCTCACCACGGAGATACTTACCGCAAACGAGTTTTTCGTGAACACATAATTTCGTGCGGCGCTAATTGAGCGTAAGGAATCGTGCCTCAGATTCTGATGCAGAAAAAAGATTGCCATTAGTAAATTATGATGAGGAACCCAAGATAACGCAAAACAAAACATGAGAAAATATTAAGATGAAAGCTAAGAGAGGTACAGTGGATTAGCCGCTACAATTTGGAGCACCTATCCTAGACAAGTACTCATCCTTACAGAAGACTGCAAGTATGAGAGAAACGTCGTTTTTCTGCATCAGGTACCGTTTTAAGAATTCTATGAGTTGAAGTAGGGTACCGATCACGCGATATCCTAATGTTGTAACAGTTTATAGCCACATAAATAAGAAAGTTTGACAACCCACTAGGTAGCATTTAGAATAGAATAGAATAGAATAGAATAATCTTTATTGTACATCACCAAAATAATACAGTTTTAAGATACACTAGAAATAAAATAATAAAATGTACAATGGGCGGTCTTATCGCTATAAGAGCGATCTCTTCCAGACAACCTTTGGATGGACAGGAAAGAAATAGTGTTACAAATGAGGGAAGTCGTTGATGTACCGTACAATTATGAAATACCTACCTACTAAATATACCTACAATCCTACATACATAATATATAATACATATATATTACATAACACATACATACATAATATATAATACACATATATTACATAATACATACATACATAACATATAATACATACTTACATAAGTTATACTAAAATTAATCATAAATATCAGATTTAAATACACTAACGTGGAAGTAGCTATAAAGACATTATACTTTAGATATAGATACATGCGTAAAATCACATTGCGAGATAGTGTTCTTTCACTCTGCTTATGAAAACCGGCCGCGACTGCGCCTGTCTTATATGAGTAGGTAATGCATTCCATAACAGAACTGCCTGTACCGTAAACGATTTACCATAAAACCTAGTGGAGTGTATTGGAACTGCTAATCTCAAGTTCTCCGATGATCTCAGGATTCGCGAATGAGTATCATTCACGAACACAAAACGTTCCTTGAGGTAGACAGGAGTTGCAGGGTTAAAAAGGATATTGTAAAGCAGGGAAAGGACATGTACATTCCGGCGAAGTCGGATAGGCAACCACTTGAGTTTACGGCGGAAATCTGATACGTGATCATATTTGCGTAAGCCAAATATAAATCTAATACAAAAATTTTGAAGACGCTCAAGCTTATCAAGTTGCTCTTCAGTTAGGTCAGGATAACTAGTATCAGCATAGTCAAGGATAGGTAGAAGGAGGGATTGGGCTAGCGCAATTTTGGTCGCAGTGGGTAGAAAATTACGGAGTCTTTTTAAAGACCCAGCAGACATAAATAGTTTTCGACTTACCTCCTCCAATTGAACACCCCAGGATAGGTTTGCGTCAATATAAAGTCCCAGGCTCTTAACTTGGTCACAAAATTCTAAGGCAACCCCATTAAATATAACATTTGGCACAAGTGACCAGTCAATTTTGGACCGCATTTTATTACTACCTACTACTATGATTTGGGTCTTATTAGGATTAACTGTAAGCCCAAACGATTTACCCCAATGACTAATACGTTCCAAATCAGAATTTATTGCACTAACAGCACTATGAAGTTGATCAACCGGAGCTTGCGTATAAATTTGTAAATCATCTGCATAAAGGTGGAAGAACGATAGTAGTTGATTTGTAATGGATTTTATAAAAATCGTGAAAAGAAGAGGAGATAAAACGCCGCCCTGCGGAACCCCAGCGGAAGTGTCGCACCAAGACGAAAAAGAGTCTTCGATACATATCCGCTGTCGGCGTCCAAACAGGTAACTACGAAACCAATCAATTGCCGTAGGAGATATGTTAATAGAGCCAAGGATGCCCAACAAGATATCAAAATCGACCGTGTTAAAGGCATTACTGAAATCAAGTAATGTTAACAAGGTTACAGTACCCTTGTCCATACCGGATCTAATATCGTCAGTAATTTTGACCAATGCTGTTGTAGTACTGTGACCTGGACGAAAGCCTGACTGAAAGGAATTGAGGAGATTATTTTTACAAAGGAAAAGATTGACTTGATTATGGACAAGGCGCTCAAGCACTTTGGAGAGGAATGGAAGGATTGATATAGGTCGGTATTCAGAAAAGGACGTTGGATTGGACTTTTTCGGTAAAGGAATGACTTGAGCGTCTTTCCAAATATTTGGAAAAACACTGCTTGTAATGGAGTAATTTAGGAGATGGGAAATGATGGGGATAATTTCATCCAGGATAGGTAGTATCATCTTTCGGCTAACAGAGTCACAGCCTACTGCATTAGAAGTAATAGCCATCACGCTCTTTTTAACATCACAGTCGGAGAATTGATTAAAACTAAATTCAGAGTGATCGGGGATTGGTAGCGATGACAGATAATCTAAGGTCTCACATTTTATTGCGCCATCATAACTAGGCACAGAAACGAAATGTTTATTTAAGGAGTTGATATCTAACGTATTAGAAGGAGGTGTAGAACGTTGTTTTCCAATCCCCATTGATTTTAAAAATTTCCAGACTTTAGCTGGATCTCCATTCTCGATAGAAGTATGAAAGAAACGGCGTTGAGCATTTCTACACACCTTATTGCAGTGATTACGTATAGCCGTATATTTCTCCCAATTCGATGACGTAGGACGAAGTTTATATTTTGTTTTTGTGGCAGCTTTCTTCAGTAACAATGTTTTTATTTCCTCATTAAGCCATGGAGATGGAAGATGTTTTAGTTTGACCGCACGAACAGGTGCGTGCTTATCATATAATGCTGTTATACTGGTATTAAAGATTTCAAGTTTCACATCGATACAGCTGGACATGAAAACTGGCGACCAGTCAATACCCTGAGCATCTGCACGAAGTTTGTCTATATTCATGCCCCCTAAAATTGCGCTGTAGAAGGATTCTGGGCTTAATTTTAGGAGGGCGGACTTTGTAGGAAAGGAAGATTAGGTCATGGTATGAAAAGGCATCTGCTGGGAACTGACCATGCTTAGCGATACTGTTGGAGGAAGAAACAAAAATAAGGTCCAGGAGAGAAGGAGTACAGTTTGGGAAATGATGCGTAGCATTAAGGGTAGGAATGTATAAATTGTTTGATTGTAAGAGGGACTTGAGCAAGGAAGAACGATAATCGTTTTTAATGAGGCAAGTATTGAAGTCACCCATGATTATGGAATGACTATACAGAGGAATTAGGTTTTCTAAGAGAGATTCAAAAGAAGAAAAGTAATTAACATGAGAAGATGGTGAATAGTACACACCTAATAGAACTTTGCTGTGGTTCAAGGTCAATTCAAGAAAGATGTGCTCACCGGCGTTTATCGGAGGGGGTTGTGGCGACATGTCTATGACGGAGAAAGGGATATGAGCTCTAAGGTATATCGCGACACCGCCACCGCCGCCTTTCGCACGATCATTTCTTATCAACCTGAAGCCAGGCAAGGAATAAGAAGTAGAAGGGAGACAGGGCTTGAGCCAAGACTCAGAAACTAATATAGCATGAATTTTACCTCAACCACTAAACATTACCTTACAGAAGACTGCAAGTATGAGAGAAACGTCGTTTTTCTGCATCAAGTACCGTTTTAAGAATTCTAAGAGGTGAAGTATGGTACCGATCACGCGATATCTTAATGTTGTAACAGTTTATAGGTACATAAATAAGAAAGTTTGACAACCCACTAGGTAGCATTTACCTCAACCACTAAACACGTTTTACTAAAATAATTACTGTCACAATGCTTACTGTATTTCAAATTATATTTCATCTTGTCCATTACTACTTATTGCTACACAGTTGAAGTACTAAAAAAAATCATCTTATCACGCTTATAATACTGCGGAGAAAAACGGCAAAAACATTATTGTTAACAAAAACAGAGCTTCCAAAAACTCATTTTCCAACGTTTATTTTTCGTACCAAGAACCTCGCCCCGAAACTTACGCGCGAGATGTGACGCTATGAAACCGCTTCTATGTAATATTTATGCGGATCTGACAAAAATATCCCCGCTGTAATATTGTTTCTCAAAATATTACGGTGGATGTCGAGTGGAAGGCGAAGAACAGGTCCAACAAACAGCGAATGAGCTTCGTGCGAATTATTTCTCGGTCTTGGAGTTAATTGTGTTTAAATTAATTCATTAGGACTACGCACTTCCTCTCTTTCTATTTCAATAAGGAAAAATGATGAAATCCCCGCTGATGTGGCTTAAAAAAAGAAAAGTTTGCCGTATAAATCCCACAGTGTCATTGTCTAAAAAAGAAAGTTAAAAGTTAAGAAAGTTAAAACTTTAAGTTTCTTTTTTCTAGAAAAATGCACTGAAAAAATCGACTTGCCTCAGGCGGGACTCGAACCCGCACCTTCCACAATCCGGGTGGACGCGTTGACCAATTTCGCCACCGAGGCACTGCTTTTCGCTGTCGAAATTTGTCAGTGCTTGGTGCTTATGTTTTTATGGTAAACATCGTTTCATCAAATCTTTGAAATTTGCACTTCCAAGACCCGAACGAAATATTTTTGCAAATATTTGACGCCCAGCTAAGATGAAACTACCTTACATTATGGAATAATTTTATTTTTGCGTTTACAAACGCGTAAATATAATACTAGAAAAATGCACTGAAAAAAATCGACTTGCCTCAGGCGGGACTCGAACCCGCACCTTCCACAATCCGGGTGGACGCGTTGACCAATTTCGCCACCGAGGCACTGCTTTTCGCTGTCGAAATTTGTCAGTGCTTGGTGCTTATGTTTTTATGGTAAACATCGTTTCATCAAATCTTTGAAATTTGCACTTCCAAGACCCGAACGAAATATTTTTGCAAATATTTGACGCCCAGCTAAGATGAAACTACCTTACATTATGGAATAATTTTATTTTTGCGTTTACAAACGCGTAAATATAATACTAGAAAAATGCACTGAAAAAAATCGACTTGCCTCAGGCGGGACTCGAACCCGCACCTTCCACAATCCGGGTGGACGCGTTGACCAATTTCGCCACCGAGGCACTGCTTTTCGCTGTCGAAATTTGTCAGTGCTTGGTGCTTATGTTTTTATGGTAAACATCGTTTCATCAAATCTTTGAAATTTGCACTGTTGGTCAACGCGTCCACCCGGATTGTGGAAGGTGCGGGTTCGAGTCCCGCCTGAGGCAAGTCGATTTTTTTCAGTGCATTTTTCTAGTATTATATTTACGCGTTTGTAAACGCAAAAATAAAATTATTCCATAATGTAAGGTAGTTTCATCTTAGCTGGGCGTCAAATATTTGCAAAAATATTTCGTTCGGGTCTTGGAAGTGCAAATTTCAAAGATTTGATGAAACGATGTTTACCATAAAAACATAAGCACCAAGCACTGACAAATTTCGACAGCGAAAAGCAGTGCCTCGGTGGCGAAATTGGTCAACGCGTCCACCCGGATTGTGGAAGGTGCGGGTTCGAGTCCCGCCTGAGGCAAGTCGATTTTTTTCAGTGCATTTTTCTAGTATTATATTTACGCGTTTGTAAACGCAAAAATAAAATTATTCCATAATGTAAGGTAGTTTCATCTTAGCTGGGCGTCAAATATTTGCAAAAATATTTCGTTCGGGTCTTGGAAGTGCAAATTTCAAAGATTTGATGAAACGATGTTTACCATAAAAACATAAGCACCAAGCACTGACAAATTTCGACAGCGAAAAGCAGTGCCTCGGTGGCGAAATTGGTCAACGCGTCCACCCGGATTGTGGAAGGTGCGGGTTCGAGTCCCGCCTGAGGCAAGTCGATTTTTTTCAGTGCATTTTTCTAGTATTATATTTACGCGTTTGTAAACGCAAAAATAAAATTATTCCATAATGTAAGGTAGTTTCATCTTAGCTGGGCGTCAAATATTTGCAAAAATATTTCGTTCGGGTCTTGGAAGTGCAAATTTCAAAGATTTGATGAAACGATGTTTACCATAAAAACATAAGCACCAAGCACTGACAAATTTCGACAGCGAAAAGCAGTGCCTCGGTGGCGAAATTGGTCAACGCGTCCACCCGGATTGTGGAAGGTGCGGGTTCGAGTCCCGCCTGAGGCAAGTCGATTTTTTTCAGTGCATTTTTCTAGTATTATATTTACGCGTTTGTAAACGCAAAAATAAAATTATTCCATAATGTAAGGTAGTTTCATCTTAGCTGGGCGTCAAATATTTGCAAAAATATTTCGTTCGGGTCTTGGAAGTGCAAATTTCAAAGATTTGATGAAACGATGTTTACCATAAAAACATAAGCACCAAGCACTGACAAATTTCGACAGCGAAAAGCAGTGCCTCGGTGGCGAAATTGGTCAACGCGTCCACCCGGATTGTGGAAGGTGCGGGTTCGAGTCCCGCCTGAGGCAAGTCGATTTTTTTCAGTGCATTTTTCTAGTATTATATTTACGCGTTTGTAAACGCAAAAATAAAATTATTCCATAATGTAAGGTAGTTTCATCTTAGCTGGGCGTCAAATATTTGCAAAAATATTTCGTTCGGGTCTTGGAAGTGCAAATTTCAAAGATTTGATGAAACGATGTTTACCATAAAAACATAAGCACCAAGCACTGACAAATTTCGACAGCGAAAAGCAGTGCCTCGGTGGCGAAATTGGTCAACGCGTCCACCCGGATTGTGGAAGGTGCGGGTTCGAGTCCCGCCTGAGGCAAGTCGATTTTTTTCAGTGCATTTTTCTAGTATTATATTTACGCGTTTGTAAACGCAAAAATAAAATTATTCCATAATGTAAGGTAGTTTCATCTTAGCTGGGCGTCAAATATTTGCAAAAATATTTCGTTCGGGTCTTGGAAGTGCAAATTTCAAAGATTTGATGAAACGATGTTTACCATAAAAACATAAGCACCAAGCACTGACAAATTTCGACAGCGAAAAGCAGTGCCTCGGTGGCGAAATTGGTCAACGCGTCCACCCGGATTGTGGAAGGTGCGGGTTCGAGTCCCGCCTGAGGCAAGTCGATTTTTTTCAGTGCATTTTTCTAGTATTATATTTACGCGTTTGTAAACGCAAAAATAAAATTATTCCATAATGTAAGGTAGTTTCATCTTAGCTGGGCGTCAAATATTTGCAAAAATATTTCGTTCGGGTCTTGGAAGTGCAAATTTCAAAGATTTGATGAAACGATGTTTACCATAAAAACATAAGCACCAAGCACTGACAAATTTCGACAGCGAAAAGCAGTGCCTCGGTGGCGAAATTGGTCAACGCGTCCACCCGGATTGTGGAAGGTGCGGGTTCGAGTCCCGCCTGAGGCAAGTCGATTTTTTTCAGTGCATTTTTCTAGTATTATATTTACGCGTTTGTAAACGCAAAAATAAAATTATTCCATAATTTCTTTTTTCTTTTAAAAAAGTTTTAATATTATTAATTAAATTCAAATGTTACACAGTTATTAGCAAGCATGCAACAAACAAACTTACGAAATGTGAATAAACTGTGATGACCAATCTTTGTTAATGGTTTGATGTTAAATAAGCGAAGAAAAATGTTCCAACTCGAATTATCTGTTGAATAAAATACAATAAGAGTAATAAACGTCAATACAAAGTTGGATTGGAGGAAATTTCAAAGCATGATTCGGACGCGGTACTTAGTAGCAAATGTTCGATCATTCAGCCGAAACTTCGTTATAGGTACCCTTGTACGCGCGAAGTTTTGAGTTCGAACTATCGCTGAGAGCGAACGTAATAAAGATCAAGATTTGAAGAATTTTTAAAATGATGAAGGTTCTATTTTCGATTAGTAGAAACTAGATCATCAGTCGAGGTAGGGCATAGTCACGGTAATGTTATCTTTGCAGTATTGTGACTCGGCCCTGTCCTAGAAATAACTGCCTACAGCTGAGAGGGGCGTAAACACGCGATAGGGCTGGCCAGCTACAGTATTTTAATTTAATCTAAGTACATAATTGAGTTTATTTCTAGTTTTGTGATTGTAAATATTTTATATTTTATGTAAAAAAAATCGTTGTGAATGAAATAGGAAGTACCTATCTACAATACCTACCATTTATTACTCTCGTAAATTATTTCATAATGTTATTTCTTTATTTCATGTAATTCAATAATATAAGTTATATACTGCTGGTGCATAAGTAAGTAGATAGCCTATTCTAGAAAACTACCTACCTATTAGTTTTTTTAACGCGAACGTAGGTAGACTACTCTTGTGTCTCTTTTTTCACCTTATCCACTTATTTATTTATAATTCCTGATATTTTGCTCGACCTACATTATTAAAAACAAATTACGTACTAGTACTACTCTGCCGGCATCACACGGCTCACGGAAAATATTTTATCGTCTTTCGGATATTACAGGTAATTTTAAAAATGTTATATCTGGGTGCGTTATTGAAGAGTTCAAGCAACCAAGAACAGCACAATATAGTCTAATATTGCTCTTTGCCATATTAAATTATGTATCTACTTAATTCAATAGAATATTTACAACACAAATCGCACGCTTACTGCATAAAAACAATCACACCGTTCGCTCGTCGCTGCGGCGCATTCGCGTTTGGATGCACACCGAGTGCAACCTAAACTCGAGGGGCGTAGGTATGAAGTGCTTTCTGACCATTTGTATGAAGATAGAATACTGATAGATAACATTGCCGTGGCATAGTGGACTAGCCACTCAAAGGAGATTGCTCAGATCCCATACATGTTTTGCCCTAGAACCAACAATCATGAAAAAATATTTTCTAGGTTCGAAATTATAAGTAAATGTCTGTATAAACTTTATAAACATTGATTATTGACGGACACTTCTGAGAACTTAATTATTAGCATACTACTTACTAATATTGAGGTTATGTTTCCAAACAAATGTAAAATAATAAAAAAAAGAAACTAGTAAGTAAACTAGGGAAATCGTGCAAAAACTTATTTACAAAGTCCGTAGTTCAAAAAGATATCAAGTCCGTTGTCCGAAAGGCCAAGTAAAGTTAGAAATAAAAAATCGCATCGAACACCGTAAACAAAAACACAAGCACCTTATATTTTTAAAATTCTCCCTATTAGGGGAAGGTAAAGGGATCTAGGTCATACAGCCATGCCTTCAGTAGTTTTATTTCTTTTTTAGGTTTGTATTAAAACATTTTTATTGTGTAACACCTTTTAACGTATCTAGGTAGTGCTTGTCGAAAAATGTATGACAATAAACTTCATGGTGGCGACTACCATCTTTATTTTTGGCTTTGCATGTTTGCATTTAGCGTAAATAATGTTGAAAATAATAATATTGTTATTGATTGATTAATAAAATGTAATTTCATTTTAATCAATCTCTACCAAAGAGATTGTATTTTTGTAAATTAAACAACTTCGATAAATCTTTGGCTGTATGTTAGAACACCAAAGCCATTAAAAAGGTGATCTTATGGTTTCTAAAACGGTAGAATGATAAAGTCCTTTTTAAAATGAATATAATATGCAGAAGTGTCCGTTAGAATCTAATGACCGTTAATTATAGCATAAATTATAACAAGAATTATCAAATATCCCAATATTTTATTGGTTCTTAGGCCAATTTGAGCAATCTCCTTTGGAGCGCTACTTAAAATTAGAAACATCGTCTCATTACACTAAATTTTTGAACAAATCTTTCACAGTACCTGTTGAGGAAGCTAAGCCATCCTATTGAGGAACGCTTGGCCTCTCCGCATACGACACGTTCAAGTCCTAAATAGTTTTAAAAATCTGGTTGCAGAGTACTATCTTTCATTGTGATACTTAATTTGTTATACTCTTTATATTTACTTCAGTTGTCATACATTAAGTGGTATGGCAACTGATAATCCAATGATAACTTCATGTGGAACCGGGGTTAATAAAAGTTGTGCTGTGACGCGTCCGGATACTAAAGATAAGTAGGGTGTGTTGGCAGCAGTTTCGAGTGATTAGTGAGAATGAGGATAGAAGTACGGATGCCGAGTGGAATAAAAGAGGGTAGACAGATTTGTCGGCCAATAAACATCTCGTCGCATATTTTTTAGTTGATCCGTGACCATTGGGCATGCAACTGCGCCAAAATATTGGATAATTCACAAAACAGAGATACGTTGTAAATCCTGTCTTCTCAAATTTAATTGACATGAAAATGTTAATTAAAACTGCATCGCTCTGAAAGAAGCGACCTCCACATAATTACCATAAGTAATCCTTGTCTGGGGTGACGTCAGAATACTAATGTGTCCTTAAGTGAGGATGGACTTAATTGAGTTGCCCTAACGACCGCTTGACGGGTCAGTTGGAACGTTCGTTCGTCACATAGAATTTAACAACGACTTAGTTTAATCCTAGTTAACAGACAGCCGTCCCATTAATGTCATTAGGATAATCCTAACAGCCCTGAAAGAATGGAATTTTATTAAAATTAAATGCAGAGTTCCGAAATTACGATGGTAAAGAGCCAACTGAAATAATCTATTTTACCGTGCAAAGAACTTCGTACAGTTAACATAAAAAGTAGATGAAATGTTTGAAAATCATACTTTAAGTATTAAATAATAGTCGCACCAATAACATGTATCGTTGCTAGAACGCACAACCACAGCGACATAGACCTCGTGATTTTTACTGTCTCGTATACGTAGTATAGAGGAAGTCTTGTAATCGTAAAAAAATTCGACTACGAGATTTTGACGGATTTACGCGTTTTGGACCTCCTTGAGTCCAAAAATATTTCTTTTTGAATTATGTCTGTGTGTGTGTCTGTGCGTTAGCACGATAACTCGAGTACCCTTTAACTTATTGCAACCAAATTTAACATGCATGTATAACATCAAAATATTAGGTCGGGGAAAAAGTCTTTTCGCATTATAGTATGTATAAACTTGTAATAAAGTCTCTTTGGCTATACTATTTGTATCTGGCTGGTTTTGGTATCATTGAAAGTTTAAATTTTAAAGAACATAATTCCAAATTCAAATTAGGAAAATGTGTGATTTTCATTTGTTTTTCGTACCGCCAAGGTGAGTGAATCTAATGAAGAAATTCGATACATTTTAAAATTTTACTACAAAAAAGGTAAAAATGCAACGCAAGCCGCGAAAAATTTGCGATGTTTATGGACCTAGTGCAGTGTCTGTGAGAGTAGCACAAATTTGGTTTAAGCGTTTTCAATCCGGAAATTTTGATGTCAAAGATGCACGTCGCTCTGGTCGCCCTATTACAGATATAATGGATGCCATTTTTGAAAAAGTGGAGTAAGATCGGCATGTCAGTAGTTACGACGTAGCTGAAGAACTGGGAATTGACCACAAAACAGTTATGGCGCATTTGAAAAAAACTGGGTACACAAAAAAGCTCGACATTTGGGTACCTCACGAGCTCGCTGAAAGAAACCTAATGAACCGTGTACTCATTTGTGATTCTTTATTACGACGTAATGAAACCGAACCATTTTTGAAGAAGCTGATAACTGGTGATGAAAAGTGGATCACGTACGACAAGAACGTGCGAAAAAGGTCGTGGTCAAAGGCCGGTCAGGCTTCACAGACTGTGGCGAAACCCGGGTTAATTGGCAACAAGGTGATGCTGTGTGTGTGGTGGGATTGGAAGGGCATTATTCATTATGAGCTGTTACCACCAGGCAGGACCATCGATTCTGAACTCTACTGCGAACAACTGATGAGATTAAAGCAAGAAGTTGAGAGAAAGCGGCCGGAATTAATCAACAGAAGGGGTGTGGTTTTTCATCATGATATCGCTAGACCTCACACATCTTTAGCCACTCAGCAAAAATTAAGAGAGTTTGCCTGGGAGGTGTTAATGCATCCGTTAATGCGTATAGTCCTGACCTTGCACCTTCAGATTTCCACCTGTTTCGGTCTCTTCAGAATTCTTTAGGCAGTGTCAGGTTAACATCACGAGAGGACTGCCAAAACCACTTGTCGCGGTATTTTGACCAGAAGTCCCAAAATTTCTATAGCAATGGGATCATGTCCCTACCTTCAAGATGGCAAAAAGTTATCGAACAGAATGGTACCTACATACTTTAGTTAAATGTAAATAAACTATATTAAAAAATGTTTTGAATTTTCTTAAAAAATACGAAGTAACTTTTTCCCCAACCTATTATAAGGTTTCTTTCAACTTTTTAGCTGTTTACCGGAAACGGCTAAAAAGTTGAAAGAAACCTCGCGAAAGAGCGACCACTCCAGATTTTTTAAATTGAAATTCATTGTATAATATATTTTATAATTGCTGAAATTTATAAAATATTATTTCTATAAAATTTTGTAATTATTACATTATATTTTATTGCAAAGAAACAATTAGCAAATGTTCGAACAAACAATAATTAATTATAATTTTATATAATTTTAAATACACCTACACAGTGCTTTGAAATTCACTCTTGTTATCTTGCAAAATAAGCGTATTCAGATGAGAATATATTAATATACCTAGAATCTGTAGTTAACTGTCACGAATATTTCTATTATTATTACAAAATGTATGTTAATAAGACAAAATCTGGAAAATTTACTCGCCAATTAAGGTCTAATGAATAAAATTTGATTAGAACAATTGTTCTATTTTTTGCTTTCCTAATAAAATATTATTAAATTTTTCCTCTGACATTGTATGTACAAAGGTTTTTAATAAGTTTCAATAAAGTAAGTTATAGTTTCTAATTAAGCAGCCAACATACTTCTATTCTTATATTTTAATAATGAAGTATGTTACACAAACTCTATAAATTTACATTAATAAAAAGTCTGAACCCAGTCGAATGAAATATTAATTAACAGTATTTTAAAAAGGAAAAATAAAGAAACATTATGAATATTATATCTTCTTCTAAGTCTTTACTTTGGGTATTTTTTCAAAGCTTAATGACGTTAAATTTATGACGTTAAGTTCCTAACACCACTGGATAACCCTTGTTTTGTTTTGATTGAAATTATTATATTTAATGATCTCGGAGTAAATAGCACGAACTCTATTGAGTGTATTTTTTGTTGTATTGTGTTTATATATGTGGGTGGGTGTGTAATGCGCCATTCCTATCCCTTGATTGTGTTTGTTAAGTTTTTTTTTCCTACCGTGCTCCTAATTTATTTGTTGTCGGTGCAGTATCTTAATATTTATAGGATTTGGCATTACATTTTTACAGCCAGCTGCCTGCCTGACACAAACCCTCCTTGGAACGCAATCTTTCGGCAGCATCCGGGACTAGCTTAACGTGCGTTCCGAAGTACAGAGGATTATAGACTTGAAAAAATTTCGGTCACCCATTTGAGTAGCGGCCGAGTTCTTGATAACTTTGCTTTACTAAGTACCCACGACCACGGTGTCATTGACCTCCTCTAAGTTTAGTGTATAAATATTTGAATACCTAGAATATGTAACAACTATAAAGTATTATTTTCTAACTAAAGAATTTATCAGTTCAATAATTAGGTAAGCTTACTATTTTCAATGGGGCTTAGGCTTAATGCAACCTTTTCTTAGTTGCATTTCAGCTTCAATGATTATTCAATAAAATATGAAATTAAGCCTTAAAATAATCTTAACACAAAATCTACATCATTTAATATGGCCTCCAAAAAATATTTACCTCCGGTAAATACTATTTTCTCAGCTAAGTTGTTTTGCGTGCAACTGACAGATAAAACAAATAGGATAACTATTGTATCCGAAAGTGACAGTAAGTAAAGGCCACGTTTGTGTCAATATTTGATGTCATCTCCACCTACCGGGTACCCTCTGACTACCACTCGTTCGTAATCGAATACGGCGGATAGATATACGTAGAAATGATATATTTTTATTAAGAGGAGTCGAGTTGAAAAAATATATACTAAAATTATGTTAAGTAACAAGGCAAAAACCTCCCAAAACCTGTCCAAACAGTTAAGTGGACACAACCATTAAGGATAATTACTTTATTAACTTCTATTGACTCGGCCTATAATAACAATTCTGTAACAGCATACACACTCATACAATAATATTATTCGAATCTTCTGGAAATCAAAAGTCTCGGAGCCCCTTCAAAAACCCGAAACTTCATCGACCCAAAAACAGTCCTAACTCAAGATGGACTAAAACAATAGACTAGTCCAAACAGTGACCAATGAAGGGTGCGTAAGATAAACACGACCGGTTTGTGTTGTAGAGACCCACTGATAACGGATTAGCCAGAGGCGATGTTTGGAGCATTGCCTATTCGTTCATGTTTCAGATCTCTTATTTGATTTGGCTTATAGCTTAATCGGGAAAAATATCTACTAAGGGAAGTATTGGTGTTTGCATTGCAATATTAAGAGTTGAAGCAAACGAAAGGAAAGAGAAATTAAGGATTGGACTGATAACTCAGTATCAAGGCACGTTCGTTTCGGAGACCAAGCGTAAGCTGTATGCTGATCCCGAAACGTCCTCCATAAAGGACTCGGAGGGTATCAGTGGTTTTAGTGGGTATGTCAGGCGCTATGGCAAGGCGTTCAGGTGAATCCCACAAACAAAAATAAAAACTAATTGATACGTAAATTGACTTTCTGTCGTAAAAATAGTTATGGCACAATTAATGGTGCTTTCATACTACGGTTACTTTCTGTGGAGCAACGTGTCTAGTTGTGACTTGGCAATATCCGATTGCAAATAGTTATTCGTAGTTAATATATGATGGCGTCTCAAGTAACATCGCCTTACTTTTGAAGACAGCCTTCCTGCTAATGTCGCGGGAAGCCGTTGGAAGTGGTTGTAGACAGTGAAGGAACGATCGGGTTGGAGATCCTGTCTCTTAGCTGAATGTTTGAGAATTTTGTGCAGTACGATCTGGAGATACGGTTTAAAATCCTAGGGTAGTTTTTAAATTGATGACTCAATACATTTCGACCCTGCTACAGTCTGCCTTGACCCTAAAATGATGTAACATTAAAAATACAAACTTGCAATCGATCGTTTTTTTTATTTAACTCGATGACAAACAAGTTGACGGTCCATTTGGTGGTAAATACATACACCGTCGCCTATAAACACCTATAATAACGAGGAAAAAATCACTTGGTAGGTGCGTTGCCATCCTGAAGCCTGAAGATGAAATGTCTTATATTTTCATTTCTAACGCATGTTAAACAGTGTAGGTGTCTATAGATAGATTAATCACGATAGTAATGATGAACATTCAGATAAGATATCTAAAATTCTCCCACTTCAAAAAGTCAAAGAACTCTAAAAAGCAAAATCAAAGTAAAACACTTTAAAAACATCGATTAGTCTTCCTTTGTCGACTGTCAAATTAGCTGGGCTCGTGTTTTTGAGAGTTTTTATCTATTTCCCGAGTTAGCGGCGTGATTTGCAGAAAATTGATCCTAAGTTGGTTGTCCCTTTACAGTCTTAAATATTAGGTACTAAAATAAAGATTCTTTACAAATTACTAACGTAACACGTTTTTTTATGTTATTTGGTTGGCAGACAAGCATACAGCCTGCCTGATGGTAAGCAGTCACTGTAGCCTATAGACGGTCGCAATACCAGACTGACGTGACATTCGCGTGCTGATAATCTTAGTCCTTATCCCGTGAAACTCTACGTTAATGCATCTGGAACTGGAACAGAACAATGCATTTACACTATGGTCAGACGAATATGAAATTAAATATCACCAATTCACTATACGACAATGCGAGCACATAAATAGAAAAATATCATCATTATCATATCAGCCGAGTGACGTCCAATGTTGGACATCGCCCCCTCCCCCAAGGATCTCTAAACCGTGCGATGCCCCTTATGCAGCGGCTTCTCGCCACGTTTACCAGATCGTTAGTCTACCTTGCAGGGGCCTACCAACGGTGCGTCTTCCTGTACGCGGCCGCTACTCGAGTAACTTTCCGCCCCGTAGTGTGTTAATCTAAAAAATTATAGGTATATTATGTGGAAAAAAAATCGCCTTCAAAACTAAAAACGGAGAAATTAAAGTGTTATGTTTAAAAAATCTAAATGTTTTATTAGTTCGGTTCCAATTCAAAATTTTATTCCAAATATTCAGGATGGCACCGATCTCAATAAAATGTCTTTTTTTTAGTTTAAAAGGCGGTTTTTTGTTTAAAATTATTTATTTTTTGCTTTTTAGTCTTGTAGTAAAGAAATTTTTCAGAAAACTATCTCGAGGTCTTTACGCCGGTATTCAGAAACAATACTTGTCTGAGTAAAAAACAATGCTATGCAAAATAAGGCATTTCTCAGTGCGTTCCATATGACAAGGCTTTTGAAGTCTCGTAGTGGTGGTAGTGCGTTGACGCACAGGGTCTTAAAAACTTATTCATAGACAACACTTGAGTGGGGATTGGCACTATGCGTACTATAAAATGAACGCACAAAACACGTATTACCCAACGCACAGGTCAAGATGTCAAAACGTAGATTGAGAATAGAGTATAGATGAGCTGCTAAAGAATAATAATTATTAGAGTGAGAAAGCTTATATGTCTGATATATACGGGAGAGCAGGACAAAACATTTTTTTTGTCTCTGTTTGCGTATCGGATTTTTATGTTTGCCACCATTGCATTTTAAGTGATTTTATGTTAGTTTTAACAATCTAATCATTCTAATACGCAGTATTTTGTGTGATTTCGTTTGTAGTAATGGTGAATTGTTGTATTATTGGGTGTAAAAGCCAATACTTAGTCTATTGTTGTAGCTATAGGTATAGTATGTAGCTAGAAAGAGAAAGATACATTGCTATCTCGCTTAGGTGTACGCTGATGACTTATTTATACTCTATTCTCAATCTACGTGTCAAAAGCAGCGTCCAGGTGTCAAAAGTTTAATGTTAAAAGTACGTAGTAAGACGTCAGTACATTCAACGATGTGAACTAGGCAACAGAAACGAACCAATCACAGAGCTCTATTCAATGCAATGCGTTTACTTATCCAAGATTCGAGAAACCTCATAGTAATGTTTGTGAATACGGGTGTTAGACAAACAAGAAATAAAATGGTAATGACATCATGGATGTCATCAATTAAATAGTCATTATTATAAGGGATGACTCAAAAACTACTCGTCAGATGTCGGTTAAATTTAAAGTGAACCACAAATGACAAGCACCAGCTTCCAAACGTTCAAATTATCTTCGAAATCAGCACAGCCAGTAAAGAGTTATGAGATCATACACAAAAAAAACAGTCGAATTGAGAACATCCTCCTTTTTTTAAGTCGGTTAAAAATCACTGCTGTTTTTTCTGATAGTGAAAATGAACATTTGTGTACTACATATTAATGAGATCAATTCAGTTCAATTATTTATCGCTTATATCAATCAAAGTCCGAAGCATTTTTTGATATATTTCATTTAATCGTACAAAGTTTATTACACTCTAACAGAGTGTACAATCACCTCTCTCCCGTAATTAAATATAAGTGGTTACTGATATCGAAATAAATACAGTTCTCAGACACGCGACACCGTGCGACTGTCGCGCGTGACTTGGTCGATGCAAGATTGTGCTTTTTTTGTAACACAAGAATTATTTAAACCTGTCCAAGGTAATTGACATTTCGACAAGCGAATGACTTATATGCTAATATTTTACCCTCTTTGTCTAAGATTTTACCAGAGTATTTTACACAGAGGGCCTAGACAAGTGGCCAGTCGATTGCGTTGAACGTCTAACGAAAATAATGAGTATGACGTTTTAGTGAGAAATCTCTATGGCGACCGTAGACAAAAATTAGCCTCCCATCCACTAGCGTTTATTTCTTACGACTTGTCCTCATAGGTGAACTGTAGAGAAACATCGTAGGGATAAATAAAACCGTTGAGGCCACTAGCTAAATGTCATCTCTACATGTTTTCCTGCGACTTTATCATTCCTCGCCAGTCCGAGAGGAAAAACAATCCTTTTGTCACCATACACACGAACTGATACTTTCCTGCAATTTTGGTTTTCTCGTTAAACTGAAGGATTGCGCGCCAGTGGATGGTTAATATCCTGTTGTTTTATAAAGTTTGTTGTCCTGTTAAGGGAATACCAGTCTTTCATGTTATCTTTATGGAATATTTTCATTTTAAAATCAACATGTGTAACCGTGAGCGAACAATTTCTATGAGTTTATTGATTGAAATTACATAAATAAACATAAAAAAGGCAGAGTTTGGATAAGACGGGAAATATGTATAGCGATTTGCTTGTTAAATAATAGTATGTACCTAACCTAAAAAAATACATAAGCCAATGTTTTTAAATTATCTACTCAACTAATTTTAAAAATTCGAAAGATTCACCTATAGTATTTTTACCTCAGGAACGCGGGTGAGTCATGTTTGTTTGTGTGTTATTTATCTGTGCGTCAGTGCCGGAACGAAAGCTGCCGCAAACATTTATAATAGCTCACTCGCTTTCGTGAGATAAAAATATTCAATGATTACTGTCTTTAATTCATACGTGCAAAAAAACGACATAATCGTACATCTGACAATACTGCCGAACAATTACAGCGAAATGACATGAGAATAAAACCAATATCTAAAACCGACCGAAAACAAAAAGCCACTAAGTCGCTGGTTATTGCGTCGTCGTGTAGGCGCGACGGAGCGGACGAAGAGATTTTTAACACCGTCATTCTTTCGCGCTTTGCCCATCCCTTAGAATTAATTCCATAAAAATAAAACATTCCGGCAGGAATGAACTCTAGGGAATGGGGGGCTATTATCATTTGGTTCGATAGAAAGGTTGTATCGTTTGCCACTTGTCTAGGCTCGGAGTGAGCGGATTTTAACAAATGAAAATAGATGCTTTAGAACTCTTTGTATATAGAATATCGAATAATCGTATATATTTATATATATATATATATATATATAAAAAAACTTTCTCACAATCTGGAAATTTAGTTCAGTGTTTTTCCCACAGAACACAAAAGCTGTGTTCTGTAGTTTTTCCGCAGGACTTGAGTAGTGGCGCATACTCTAGATTTATATTAACTGACGTTTACAGATTGGCAATGAAGTGACTAGGGCGAAACCAAAAAAGGCACCAATGTGTAAGTAAAGCGCATGTGCGTGAAAATTAGTACTGCAGTTTGACAGCTGATTACTTTTCTACGTGACTGACAGGCCTACTTAGGTCGCCTGCGTGTACGTGAAATGGTCTCGTCTATCTATCTCGCTCTAATACACGCCCTTTCTCTTTCACCTTGCCGATGTACAGTTTCCTATATCTATTGGTACATATGTTTCAGAATTGAGCATGTTTTATAAGTCGCAGCACAAAAACTTGCTAATAATTCGATAACTGGCAAGCGTTCCAAGCATATTAGTATCAAAGAACATTTTATAAGAGACTGCATTCAAAATAAAACTGTGAGGGTACAGTATAAGGAGACTGACAATATGGAAGCAGACTTTTTGACCAAGGCACTGCCTCAACCAAGGCTCTCAAAGCTGTTAACGCTCGTAGGAGTCACTCGTCCCTCGTGAGGGGGAGTGTAATAGAGTACTACGTCACACTTTTTAACATTCACAATTCCTAAACTTTATAAAGTGAGGTAACTGGCTGCTAACTTTATAATAATTTGTCTCAAATGAATTTAGCCGCATTAGCTAAATTATTACTGTGATAATTTCCATCCGATCCTACAACTAAACTCCGTAACACAATTACAATATTCCTTTTCACGTCCTATATGATAATGTCATGCATTATTAAGGAATATTACTAATTGCGCTCCGCCTGCTTTTGAAGATAATAAGATTATATTGTGATTAATTATACGCGTCAATTATATTTTCGGGATTGAAGAATGTGAGCTGAAGAAAGTAATTGTTTCTTTGTCAAGTAACTTTTATATGAGAAACAATAAGATTGTTTTTTATTATTTGCTTGCCTGGCGGTAAGCAGCCACCGTAGCCTATAGGCACTTCTGGTTACACTCGCCAACTATAGTCCCGTGACAACACTGTGGTTACACTCGCCAACTATAGTCCCGTGGAGCTCTGGCAACCTTACTCACCAACAGAAGCACAACACTACAAAAATGTAGTGTGATTTGACTCTGGTCTTCTGTAAGGTATACCCCAGTTCAGCTGCTCCAAATTCGAGTGGCTATTCCGCTGTACCTCAACTATCGAAGCAGTTAAAAAATTTTTTTTTTCTTAATCAAACAAGTAACGCTGGTTGGTATAGCAGAGGACACAGTCTGGTCTATGAATTTTGGTCTCATTTCAACTGTTTCTAAATTACATTATTTTTGTTTCAGTTCCCACCGCACATGTACAAGGAGTTCTCGGCAAGAAAGCAGCTCTTCCTTGCGACATACAGCCTCTGGCAGCGGGAGACCACGTCTCCATGGTGTTGTGGTTCAAGGAAGCCGACGGAGAGCCGTTATATAGGTAAGACTTGCCATACTCTTGGAATCATAACGCAAAACAAAAATAAAATATCCAATTTGCATCGACAACCATTGAGGGCCAGCTATACACCGTGTTCCTGAGGATATACATTAACTTTGAATAATACTTCTATAGCTCTTGTTAAACATATGGTACAAAGGAAGTAGTAGTTTAAATAGCATAGTTTTTAAGTTATTGGTAATTTAAGTTTAACCAATTTAATTGTGTTGTGCAGTGAGGAATATTTTTCCTGTGAGATGTTGCCACTTTGTGCAACCAAAACTATCAAACTGAATTTCAAGAAAAGAACGTCAAGAACAGTTTCGTAAAGCGTAAAGTTTATGTTGACACTCAGTGTTGACATGTGATGTGGACTAAAGTTTCGAATGCGACGTTGCCAGCTCAGGTAAAGAATAATTCATATTAGATAAATTACATCTAAGCATTTAGTTTGTATGGAAATAAAAAATTTAAAGAAATTGGAATTCATAAAAGTGTCCGTAGTAAAAAATATCAATTTAATAGTCCGAAAAACATGCCGAAGTTAATGTATAACCTCAGGAACACGGTGTATTATCACTGGTGGAACACAAAAATGATGGTAAAGCTATTGATTTGCGGACAGACTTTTGATAAGATGATCATAGCTAACTTAAACTACGCACTACCACCAACTAAATGAAGCACTAATTTGTACTACCCGGGGCTTGACCTCTACACTTCTCGATCTTATTTCGGTCAAAAAACTTTTCCTGTAGTAGAAAAGACTAATAGTAAAGACTTCAATACGCGGACTTATTTGCATATCTTTTTAAACCTTTCGCATAGCTCTAGAGCTTATCTCGTTATAAAATGCAAAATCCTTTCTTCTTTCTTGTGTTTTTTATCCAATCCTCATTTCTACAAATATCCGTTTCTGCGTCGCCAATAATGATGTATCATTAGAGACATAAAGGCACTATTTAGATACAAAACAGTGAGCTAATATCGTCCAATACGTAATTACCTAGTTAATTTCCTACCCGTGTAACAATGTTTGCTTTATTTAATGGAAAGCATTGGTATATAATTATGTGTACTCCAATTTGTCCTGTCATATTATATCGGGAAGCCTGGGAAATTATTGTTTCTCGTTTAGCACAGTGTAGTATGTGTCGCGCCTCTCCTGACTAAGCATAAGTTAGGCTAAGCATTAGTTGTAATTAGTGTTAAGATCGCTAGTAAAAAACTAGACGCTAGGACGAACACTTGTCGTTTCATTTCAAGGATAACTTTAAGCTTCTTTTCTAACTTTATAATAAACCTTTAACAGGGGCTAGATAATTGGTGTGAGCGTGGAAATATATTATTATTAATATTATTAATACATTAAATATCATAAAACAATCACATCCCAGTGCCTTTCATGGGTCGTGCGCACGCCCTTATTTAATTATTAGGAGTCATATTATGTTTTCAGTCTATTTTGGACTCCAACTTATCTCACAGAGGAAAGCTCGTTCACACCATGATCGATAGAAGAATCTGACTCTCCACGTACCATATTTGTACCATACTTTATTTATAAGGTCATGAATTAAGACAGCTTTTTGGTCTCCAACAGCTTTCAGCGTGGACTCTCGATCACATCGCGTTTATTCTGAAGGACCTGATCCCTATAGTACCTCTTGATTTGTGTACCGTATACTTTATCTCATCTCTTAAAATCCTTTCATTCCAAAGCAATTCTATTTATTCTACATTCCATTATTATGATTAATTTGGTTATTATGACCTTAGACTTGCTTTTGGGTGAGCAGTCCAGTCGCATATCGATGTCGTAATAACCAAATTATCGGCCTACTACTATAAAGATTACTATAACTCTATTTAAAACCTACTGTTAAACACAACAAATACCCTAACTTACTTTTCCGTATTGAGCAGATAGTAACAAATTGTAATCATAAGTTACAAAACGATATTTAATACTATCTACTCAGTCTTTCTATTCTTTATTCATTTCGTATATTTCTACTCTAATTTCATCATTTCACTTATTTTATTCTATTCTTCCTTTTTGCTCTACTATGCTCCTATCTATTTCCTTAAAAACTTTCCATAAAAAATTAACTCGTGACGAGAAGCTTCAACTTATTCTATCTAATAATTGCTTCCACTTATTTTTCAACTGTTTAAAATAATTTCATTTTTTATAGCAGTATTGTGTGTATCTTTCTTTTATACACTTCTATGTATTTATTTAAAACTTTCAAAAATCAAAATAAAATATTATTGACGAGAACCTTCAAAAATAATAAATATCTTTATAATTACTTTCAAATAAACAATACATACTTTAATACAACAAATTATTTTCACTAAAGTTGTTAACATTTATCACGATGAATCTATTTTTATCACTCATAAATGAAATAGTATATCTTATCGAACATTGTTATTGGTTCAATGTATCTAATGGCTTCTGAGAATATTCGACGACAACAACTCCATACGCGGCATGTAATTTTAAACTTACTCATAACACGACTAATTGTTATTGAACTCTTCGATAAGAACTTTCTAAGTAAACAATCTACCAACATATAGTTTGTCATACTCTAATTTACTTGGTTGTATTCCTATTTTCCTAATAGGTAAGTTAAACAACAATTTGATGGTTTGGCAGTACAATGTTTATTTATTAATACACTTTTTGCGAAGAAAATCTCTTTGTTGCACTAGAAAATATAACGCCTTAATTTATCTGACACATCCCAAATAATATTCCTTTATGAGAATTTCCTTCCTTATAGTTAGTTTATACAATTTAAATAACCTATATTATACTAATCTATATATCTTATAGCAAAATACAACCATAAAAATAATGAAAGGTCGGGTTCTGGAGTATGCTCTGATCGTTAACGGATGGAATTTGGGTATTTCTATGTATAAATTAGTAAAGGCGTTATGAGACGGAGAGTACTTCTATGACTCTTCGCCAGTCAGCCGCTAGCGTTTGGTTAGTGTACCTGGATCAGTGGGTTGTGTCGTGGCTCTGACACATCAGTCGCTAGCTAGCTCTCTCTCTATAGGTATATATATTCGTTCACCGGTTACTTTTACAAATTAATCTTACAGCTCTAAACTCTACTCGCCGCAGGTTTCTCAACTCCCCGACTACGTTTAAAGGAAATTGGGTCTCTAAACCCGTACCGACGACCCTGAAGATGCGTCATAATAAAAAAGATCAATAGATGTTTAAACCACAAAAGGGATTTGGAACCACAACTTGTTTAAAAACTATACTACTAACGACAAATATCATTGAGCACTTCCGAAACATGACCAACAGTAATTATAATATGATATCTCGAGACGTCAATTATTCTTAATTTAAACAAATAAATCACAGCCCAAAATTTCGAACCTGAAAAACTGTAACAGTAGGTAGGCAGGCAATGATTAGTGAGTATTGCATAACGAGGCGGTTTTTACAACCGAATTTACCAATTTAATGTAACACAAAATAAAAAGCAATCACAGAATTTACATTTAATTTTCAGTTTAGTTGATAAACAATATGAGTTTCATAGTTACCTTTCGGGCGAATTATTAACTCCTTAACGGTAATTTATCCGTTTCAGGATATTATTTAAACGGGTAACTATCTTTATTTTTAAATGATAAAATAGTTCTCCTTCTTTAATAATATTCCTCGCATATAAATTAAGAGAAGGTTCTTACGCTCAGACGTTTCTCTAAATTCAGCTTTGAATTCGAAATTCGAAATTGCAATAGATTGTTATCAATAACATGAACTATGAAATCTAATAGTTTTCCAAAAAATCGTTTTGTAAAAAAATATCTAAAAATAAACGAATTAATTTTGCTAGATTTTGTGACAAAATAGGAGAAAATTATAAATATTATACATTTACAAATAATAATATGCTGAGAACCAGAGGACATTTTGCTGTACCTACCTGTGGAATTTTCTTTTTTTTATTACTAAAATAAATATAAAATTTTAAAACTTATAATTATTTCTTCTATATTTTTTTTTAACTAAAGAACCACTATCCATTCTGTGTAAAATCATTGCAATTTGATAAAATGTGAATAAGTAAATTTTCTTTTTGTTAGAATTAACTAAATATCAAATTTTATAATTACTTACTGTTTGTACTTTTCAATTTGAAACAATAAAGAACAAACTTTGTTGCCTTAAGTATATTACGTTGATTACGAAATATGATTATGTGTAAAAAAACAAGGAAACTGCTTGAAATTTAGATAAAATATAGTATACCTTGAAAGAAAATTGTGTTTATTTATTTCTGATATTAAATAATATTTTTGTAAACAGTATTTGTGCATCTAAAGCCTTTTTTTTACTATTTTTTTTATTATTGCCAACAGTGCCTTTTTAGTGGAATAATTTTAATTTAACAAATAAAAGTGTAGTTTGATTCTATACATCTTCAATGCGTGAATAAATATTTTTATAATAATTTGAATAAATATAAAACGTGAATAAATATTTTTAAGATTTTTTTTTCTGTTATTTAGATTTTTTTCTGTCAAAAAACGGGGGAGGTGTAGTGTGTGACGCGCCTCTCCTGACTAAGCATAAGTTAGGCTGAGCATTAGTTGTATTTAGTGTTAAGATCGGTATTAATAAACTAGACGT
Organism: Elophila nymphaeata; assembly: GCA_955850985.1. Taxonomy (NCBI): domain Eukaryota; kingdom Metazoa; phylum Arthropoda; class Insecta; order Lepidoptera; family Crambidae; genus Elophila; species Elophila nymphaeata. Next base: position 21,660,030 of record OY039066.1, on the reverse strand, counting down.
CAGGACGATCACTTGTCGTTTCATTACGATACTCCCGGCGCCCACATTGTAACAGATAGAGAACAAAGCGATAAGAACCAAATTTTATCTATACTATAAAGTGGAAAATATAGAAGCTGCCTAGTGGTTCACCGCAGTCTGAGAACGCCTGCGTTACGCACGAAAATTATAAGGTGTCTAAAAAAATATGCACAAGAAATTAGGTGTGCCTAAAATTAAAAAGCAATCAATCAAAACCAAAATGTACTTTATTTAAATGGGTTTCGCTAAGTACTATTAATTCTTAAAACTATACTAACGTTGATAAAGTAATTTTATTTATCAAATATTTTTAACGGTGGTGAAGAAACAGCAAAAGAAACTCCATAGCTTAAGTAGCGGAGAGACAAAGAAATGAGTTGCCGAATTTCTCTACTCTCATTGGAGTGGTAAACATCAAATAATTACGTAGGCCAACACCCATGATCTCGAAAGCGAAAAGGGAAGGTGGGATTAGCGCTTCAGAATACATAAATGAATATCATCTAACGCGATTAATGACTCATCATCTCGACGTAATTATAGTCTATATACGAAGACATAGTACAGCTTTAACCGAAATTTCATTACTCAGTAAGTTCACGCGATAGCCAGAATGCTCATAGACTCAGATTCATAGAAAACGACTTCCATATATGTATAATATGATTACGTGTGTTGCTTCTATTGTGAGAGTAAACATTTTCAGGGCTCCTATTTACCTTACCTGCTGGAACTTACAAAGCGACCGTGTTTGTTTGACTGAAAGTGCATTAGTGTGATATTCGCATCCCGCTTTTGGAGAATAATCACGGCTTGCGCATTACGTCTGCTTTACATCCAACATCGTTGTAAAATTGCGGCCCGGTTTCTGATTTTATTACTCACACCGTTTTGTTTGAAGTACCTACATATTTGGAAATGAGACAACATGATATGAAAGCTATTAATTTTTATTTAGAATTTCTCGATATTTATCATCAACGCTCTCACCTGCTCCATTCCGAGACCTTTATCACCAATTAACTATCTTCTCTTCTGGAGTTTCGTGAGGCTATACCAATATTACAGGTTTGAACTAAACAGATACTTCAGCATCAGTAATATCATTAAAGTTACAACGTACCAAATTTCAAATCGACCAGACTTGTGGAAGTTACTCAGATATATCAACTACAAATAATCCAATGCGATTTAAAAACAATAAAAGATTTAAAATTAAAGGAATTTCACATTTGCCTCTATTTTTTAAAACTGAACTCTATTAAAGTGAATATGTCAAAACATTCAACCCGATGAACTCTTACTCAATTTTATGACTCACAACTGAAACCATCTGTACTTCTCTTGGAAATGTTTCACTAGATACAGTAATTCCGAGCCTAGGTGGATGACGCCACTAAGTGGTAGATGAAGTTAATAATTCACTTTAAAATTACACGGCAACCCATCATCTGAGTTGTATCTCCGTAAACACCTAACGTAGTAGGCTTCAATATAGTTCGTGTAGCCTGTCAATGTGAATTTATCACTCCCTGTCAATTTGATCGACGTTGGCAGATTTCGGGTCGAAGGATAATACATCCTCAATAACTCGGTGCAAAGGCTAGTGAAATTTGTTTTTAATACATCTCTGAAAAATTGGGTCAATATTTTTAATATTAGGGGTTGAAGTATATAAATTGCCGTTATGCATTAGGAAACATTTTTATTTGTCAGAAACGGTACAACGGTAAACAGCATCACATAAAGATTAACAATTTAGTGCCTTATCACAATAATAATTCAAACAAAATGGTGGAAACTGTTACTACACAAGCACTGGCGTTGATGTCACGGTATTAAATTGTTAATCTACTTCTGACGCTGTCTGTACTTCATTAAAAAAATATAATTATTTTAACTTTTTTAATTGTTACCTACTTCTGTAATCAACATGTTTCCATAGGTATCATTTTCAAACACGAAGATGATTTGAATCATAAGCGATGCTGCAAAACACGTAACTGGTTTTAATTAATAAGGTTAAAACTCTAGTATTGGTAGAGAAAGAAGTGTGAATGGACGGAAAAGTACCTTAATGTCAGACATTATACAAATTATAGCAATAAAACTGCTGGATAACTTGTGGCGATGTTAGAATATTTTTTTTAATAAATCAATTAATACGATTTATGAGTTTTACACCAAATTTTGAGTGATTAACGACATTCAAAGGCTTAATAACAATGAGTGACCGCTCACTGTAGTGAGACAACAACGACGTGTATTCCAGCGCGAACTAAGAAATTTGGAAATTCATTTCTCTATCGCACAATCAAGAGATGGAATTCACTATCAGCACACTTGTCCTTCCTATAATCCAGCTAGTTTTGCATTTGGACTTCAGTTCTGCTTACCATCAGGTGGAATGGAGTCATTTGCTTGACCTTTGAAGAAAAAAAACAATAGGTTGAAAACCCTTGAAATAAGTGTTTTAAATTTGATCGTATGCACTTAACTTTCATCCTTTTACAAAAGTTAAAGTTCAAAGTCCGCATTACTTTGTGCATGCGTTTCATGTGCAGGCGTTTCAACCAAAACAACGTGTTTGCTTTCAGCTATGACGTAAGGGGCCGCCTCGCAACTCAGCCTAAGCTCTGGTCTTCTCCGTCGGTCTTCGGGACCCGTGCCTACTTCAGAGCCGCTGCCAGTCCCGCGGTTCTGTTTCTGGATAGCGTGGTCACTACTGACGCTGGCGTGTATCGGTGCAGGGTTGACTTCAAGAACTCCCCAACGAGAAATCTGAGGCTGAATTTTACTGTGATAAGTAAGTATAGTGATTTTAAGTTGATGTATCTTAGTTTATAATATTAAAAATTGGTAAAATAGCGAACACTTTATAGCGAAGAGTTTTTATTTTGATGTTTTATAAATATATTTTGACTGAGTTTTCGTGAAACTAAGGATTTTCTGAGTGTCATTCTGTAATACGGGCCTGAGAAATCAAACATTTCTTGAGGATCATGTGTCTTTTTCTATCAAGTACAAATAGATAGAGACGTACGACGCTCAGTACGGCGTTGCTTCTTGAAACTCATTCTATAATACGAACATAAGAGTATGTATAAAATTAATGTTTCTATGCACACATACATACTATATATATATAACTTTTTAAATAAGTAAGTAACTATGTATTTTCCGCGCATCATTACCGACGAACGTTGCGGTAATTTTATAGCGTAGGTAAACCATTCGGCGCTTTTCTTTTAGCATGATTTGAAATCCAAAACTCTAATCGTTTCAAATTAATAAATAAAAAATAACATGTCCAAAAGCTTCAGAGTTCCTATGTTGTGCTATGTTCCTCGAGTGATTTCGCTAAAGTATGTTGAGAAAGCCATGAATATCTTGCCTTACCTTAACCTTAATATCTTGCTCATTTCTTTGGACCTATAGCAATGCACGATAGAACAGAACAAATCAGCAGCAACCAATGCTTTTCATAGCTAAAATTTAAATTCTAAGCAAACCTGAATAAGAAGACTTTACAATTCCTGTTTATTACAAGGTACTTGTAATGGGGTCATTCCCCAGTGGAGTTCAAGGATTGTGGTTAGAATATGATTTTGTATTCGTAGTGAGGTAGATTTGTGGTCTTTGTAGAAGTAACATCAATCGATCATTTTGCATATGTAGATGCATCCTCTGGGATGAATCTCAATGTGGAGTTTTTATTGCTCAACCGGTGTAATTTTTGAATTATATACTTTGATAAATTTATTTGAATGTGTAAGATTAGTTTGATGCAATTTTTCGATTGGATTTTTTTTACCCCGTGCCGAAATACCCGTTACCAAAAAAGTTCTCAGTATTTCTCTTAATTTCGACGAAAAAGCTATGCTTTTGCATCTTGACAGTTTTTGTTACTTCTTCCCTATTTTGAAGCACCCAGCGTTGTTTTAAATGTGTTTATTTACGCCTTTTCACAAAACCTTGTATTCTTGTGGTTATGCTACTGCCAATTATTGTGTTATCTAAATACTGATACATTTTTTTCTTTCAATCCAGTTATTTGAATACGAAATGTTTTGAAAAAGATCCAATATGTTTTTGTGTGATTTATATGAAGATTACCCCAAAATTGCGATAGGTAAAGGAAACAATATTTGCAAGATGTTCCATTTATAAAACTAGAAATATATAAGCAAGCTAATGTTGATCCAATAACACATTGATCCAAAATAATAATAGGCTTACAATGCCCATGTCGTCCTATGACAAGGGTTACTCTCATGTGATCAATATGGCTGATGAACTATTGAGCTCGAAAATATCTCGCGTGCTTCGAAACTAGTGACCGTTCTTGGCAGACTAGTGGACTTTGTATCGACGATTTATTGTTTCCTTTGAACAAGCCATGCATTTCTTAAATAAGTCTTTATTTCGCACGCTTTATAGGATTTCGCTTTGAAGACGAAATTCGGAAGTAATTCTTTATGGGTGCTTAAAGGACTGACTGGTTAGTTGAGATTGTTTACTTTGTCTACGAGCTCTTCTATTTATTTTAAGGACTTTTATCCTTAAATATATTGTTAACGTAAATACTATATAAAGGTGTTGTATTTACACTGTCACGGTGCAGTGGTAAGAACGCTCCCTACACATCAGGATGTCTAGGTTCAAATTCTGGTAGTGACAAATGTGTAATGATCACGAATATTTGTTAATGAGTCAGTGTTGCTTCTATATTTAAGTTTACTTACAAATTAAACCTTGATTATTATCTATGTCTATCCATTTCTAATTAACCATACACGTCCTTACATAAATTGGGCTATATTATCATTATTATTATAGCACGTTTCTACAACTTTTAAATGCAAATTTTTTACTCGCTTCGTCACTGGCTAAATATTTATTCTCGCCAAGTCTTTATGCTCCGGTTATAAAACACTACATGCACGTTCAGTGACGCAACTGTTTAGTGGGCGTTGTTTTATCTTTCCATCTCCTATGATGGGGCCGTGATTTTCTAACGGTGCACTTCGATCCGACGGGACTTTTGTGTCTCCCCTTTTCTTTACTCTTATCGCTTCTTGAATATGTAGGCCATCAGCCGATGTCCATGGGCTTCACATGTATAGTATAACAGGATGTAGTGGGCAGAAACTTCAATCGCGTAGTAAAGCCTCCTACACTAAACTTGCCGATACGCTGTTTTAACTCAAAGTCCTGAAGCTTTGCTCAAACTGCCAACTCATGCAGTAGACATATCCCAGACGATCAGTCTTACATCAATGTCCATAAATAGTAGAGAAATAGAAGAATAGACATTAAGATGAAATGCGATGGATGCGTACAGCGTAGGACTGGGTTGGAGCTCCTTGGTGGAAAGCTTATAGCCAATAGCGCGCGTTTCACGACTGAAATGACGATGATGATGACAATGGGTATTATGGTAGCGCTAATTATCGGAACTGCTTAGGACAGCTAAGAAGATGTAACTGGAAATTATACCAACTGTAACAAAGACTACACAAAAATTAAGAAGAGAAGTTGAGCGGTTTTAGGACGTTTATTTATTTATTACATTAGGTACACGTCATTACAAGGCATTTGTTTGTTGTTCGCTATTGAAAGAAGTCATAAAAATATTTCGAAACTGCTAGAATAGTGCTTATGGCGACATAACTACTATTAACAAAAGTAATAAAGAAAAAAGTCTCCGCGAAGATCGTAATTTGGAAGGTACAAGACTTAATATTAATAATGAAAGAGACATTAAAAATGTTACCGAGGATATACTGGTAGTTTGCTCTTGAATTAAGACAGACAGAATCTTCAAAAAAATAAAGATAATTAAAAGCAATTTTCCCTAAAACGGTATTAATTATGATAAAACTAGTCCTTTTATGAAGAATAGATATCAATTAAATTAGGTTAAGTTTAAGTATGAAATTGCCGTTTTGTATAGAGAATTTAACGAAAATTAATTTTTCCATACAAATATATATGCGATTTTTTAAGGAACCACAAATCTAAATTTTGTGTAATTTTGTGGATATATTTAGACAAAATTAAGCTATAGCATACATAAAGAAAAAATATGAGAATTGATAACTGTAAAAAAATATTCATAAATTTTATAATGGAGACGGACACCTCTTAGGACGAGCTGTTTTTGGAGATGTATTTATAGAGAAAAAAAAATAAAAAAAAAAATTTTTTATACATAAATATAAGTCATTGTAATGAAGTTTAAAATAAAAAAGGAAAATGGACGTAGCTATTGTATTAAAGGAATTATACACTAATGAATAATTAGGAAAAAATCGGCAATTTCATACTTTAACCCCTATTACTTAAAGAACAGAATAATATAAAGCGACTTCGTCGTTTGCAGTTAGATATTGAGACCGATCGCTAATCATATTCACAACTTGCCCGTTATTCTTTGATGCTATTGGTAAGTGAAATTTTTTACTTGTCCGTAATTGGTGGGTATTTTTATAACTTCATATAAAAATGAACATCCGCATTCAACTATCTAAATTTAACAATATGCTCTTTTATAATGCAGACGACTAAAGTATGGAAACCATTTGCCCGCCGATGTGTGCCTTAATAAATATTGCTAGGACCTCTTTAAATCAAGAAAAGGTATTTTTCAGGCTTCAAGCAAAATGTCTCAGCCCACATTTTAGTTTAGGTACTATCAGGAATCGATGAAAAATACGAACTTACTAGTTGGCATGTAGCTTGTTTTGTGTTGTACAATAGTACTGCAGAATTTTTACCTCAAGAATACGGGTAAGCTTTGTAATGTCAAAGCTGTTAGTGTCTACTTCTTCTTTTTTTCAATTAATAGCGTTCGCGATACAAGGATTACGCATTTTTCCATTGTCAAGTGAAAGTAACAAACAATTGTACGGTAGATTGAGTTAAAAATCGAGTCTCTCAACACGTGTACAAGAACTCGAGAGAAACTCTCGCCATTAGTGTCAATCACGACTGACAGACTTCACTGTGACAGTGACATTAAGTTTTTAAATATATTGACTTAAGACCAAAGTAATCAAAAATTTTTGGCCACTTGGCCAGCGTGGTTGACTAAGGCCTAATCGCCCTTAATGTGGGATAGGCTCGAGCCCCTCGGTGGGGACATTATATGAGCTGTTGATGATAGCTCATACATCAGAATAACATGTAGGCTATAATTTATTATAATATACTAATCCTGCGCAGACGAAGTCGCGGGCATAAGCTACTAGGTAAATATGGAAATTAACACAAATGCAAACACACGCGGACGGTGGTGGTGTTGCCAGCAGTCTGCACTGTCTTTATTTTGTCGGTAGTTGTTGTTGCGACCGAAGTCTTGTGACATTGCCGGTACGCTTCACGCACCCTTAATTACTATCGTAGAGTTCTCTCTTTTGAACTACTAGACTGATAGTTTTTTACTAAGTTGATTAAAAAGCCCCATACTATTTTAAGCAAATAATTCAACCTCTCCCAATAACTTTCAGTTCACGGTCGTCATGGTCTCGTGACCCGACATGTTCACGTGTAAAACCAGCAACACATAAAATTACCATCTATTTCTTCCCGTAAACTCTATTCAGTAGTAATAAGGGTGATTATGCTGTAGTCATTGATTACCTGGCGTATGTTTAATTTAATTTATCGCGTTCGGAAATCTAATAGACTAAGCCACGGACTACTTATAAAGGTGGATTCGGGTTGTTCACTTGTTTAATAAGATTCAAAGTTTCAGATTAAAAGTTAGAAATTTTCTCTTCAGTCGTGGCTTGTTTGAGAGAAGAGTTAATATTCCTTTCACGTTACATATCTATTAGCTCTATTGTATTAGTATTTTACATAATTAACGCTAGGGCGGTCACATTTTACTTGTCCCCGTCACTAACCCGTCACCCGTAACTACGTTTAGTTTGTAAGACGGGTGACGGGTCACACCCGCTATGAAATTTACAAAATACGTGGTTTATTTCATAGAAAATAGACTCTTTTCTTTCAATAAAATTGCAAAAGGAACATATTCTTGACATCAATCAGCTTTTAAACATATTTAACATAACAACAAAAAATATACTGGGTTTAAAAATTCTCTTTGATGTTCTATATTTACACTTGTATCTGAGAAGGGTAGTTCTATATAATGTACGGAGCTCAAATTAAAATATTTTTAATTTGTTTAATCGTATTATTAACATTATAAACGTTATGGTGGAGTGGTCAGTAATACTGCCTACACATTGGGCGGTCCGGATTCAAGTCCTGGTAGGCATATATTTGTGTGTTGAAGAAGTTGTTGTATAATGTTTATTTAAGTTTACTTGTAAATGTCTAGATTATTATGTAAGTTTGTCCATTATCTAGTGTCCTTAATACAAGTTCTTAATTATACTAAATTTGGACTAGATAATTGGTGTGAGTGGGGAATAGATATTATAACATGATTAATTATAATTACTCGCTTATTTATATTTACTAAATGACAAAATTACTAAATCACATTTATTTCTTTATGTATTGCTATTACTCTTATTGTGTTAGCAAAGGATTCAGAATATCTTTTTAATGTATAATCTTCGGTCAAACCGTAGCAAAAATACCTCTACAAACAACCTATAAGAATGTCGAGTGTAATACAGGCACGTATAATGTTCGGTTCTCCGATAAGGATGTTCCTTCGTCAAATCAATACTACCCGTATCAAAAAGCTTCGGCGTCAGCTCATTGTTACAGCTGTCCACCGACGGCAGATAGTAATGTAAGGAGCTTCGGACAATTAAGGGTACGTAAGAAATCACACTTTAGTCACGTCACAAAAACGGGACGCAAGGTGTATTTTTATTTTGTCATTAACGTTGTGATATCATGCGTTTGTTTCAATACCATGTTATGTGGAATTTTTATATAAACTATCTATACTACTGTTTATCTACAGTGTACACTCCACTACGGTTTCCGAAAAGGAGTGTTTTTTTTATTTTCTATTTCACGAAATCTTTATAGCATTTTTGTTATCTTAGTGGCTTATTGAAAAATATTTGGCAACAAACTAATTGTTATCTTAGTGGCTTCTGCAAAATATTTGGCGGAGTCAAATTTTCTTTATTGGTTAGATTACTTTGCTTTCTCGCGGAAAGACAAATTAAAAAAAAAGTGTCAAATATTAACCTAATTTGGCTATCTGAAACACTTTTACCAGATTTTTTTATTATTTTAAGAAAAGTTTTTTATTTATTTATTTAACGATTTATGACAACAACAAGACAATTACAAAAGAACAATGCAGTAGACCGAAAATTGTACAAAGGTGCTTATTCCTATTAGAAATCCCTTTTTTTTACATAATGAGATTTTTTTATTTTATTTACTTGTCTAATAAGCACAAAATATTACCTACCTACATGATGTTTTTTTTACTTTTAATTATCTGTGTTAAAAAGTATGTCAATACGTTTTCATTAGAGATCTTAATTCGAATATTGAAACATAAGTGAAGCTAAAAATTAATCGTAATGTTTTGTTTTATATTTCAATACTGTAAAAGTTCAAAGTATTTCTTTGCGTGATCCCTAATTTATTTCATACAGAGGAAGGTAATTACATTGGCCCTTATTTCACAGGTCTTAAGGGCCATTAGGTTGTTGTGCTCGTGTAAATAATTTAACAAGGCCCTTCAGCTAGATATTACCTTGTTTTCTCAAACGTTTGCGCGGAACGTGATGTTTGCCGTGTTTTATTATTTTTGGTACAGTAAATTAATAAAACATCTTTTGGAGATCACAATTACAGTATTTTTACGGGATAATTTGGGTAGGTATTCTAAATTCGAGAGGGAAGGCAATCGTTGATTTTTGTGTTAGAAGTTTCTCTTTTTTTACCAGCTGTCGCGACATACTTCATTCTGGAATAATTTTATTTTTGCGTTTACAAACGCGTAAATATAATACTAGAAAAATGCACTGAAAAACCTCCACCCGGATTGTGGAAGGTGCGGGTTCGAGTCCCGCCTGAGGCAAGTCGATTTTTTCAGTGCATTTTTCTAGTATTATATTTACGCGTTTGTAAACGCAAAAATAAAATTATTCCATAATGTAAGGTAGTTTCATCTTAGCTGGGCGTCAAATATTTGCAAAAATATTTCGTTCAGGTCTTGGAAGTGCAAATTTCAAAGATTTGATGAAACGATGTTTACCATAAAAACATAAGCACCAAGCACTGACAAATTTCGACAGCGAAAAGCAGTGCCTCGGTGGCGAAATTGGTTAACGCGTCCACCCGGATTGTGGAAGGTGCGGGTTCGAGTCCCGCCTGAGGCAAGTCGATTTTTTTCAGTGCATTTTTCTAATACTTCATTCTGTCAAAAGCTGTTGACTTACTCTGTGATTTTTACGGAAAAAGTGTTGTTTTTACTGTGTACCTCGCTTGTTTCCCTCCATAAGAACCTTCCTTGTGCCTTAACGAACATACGAAAAAAATAGTCGAATTAGGGAATAAGGTCACCAGAGCTGACGGGATAGGAATAGGGAATGGGACTATGGCTGGCAGCGTGCCCGTCGGGATGAGTCGACGCGGTGTCATCACTGTGACTCCCCGGATGACACGGCTGAGCACACATTCATAGTGTGCCCGGCCTGGCGACATGAGCGCCGCGCGTTGAGAGTGGCGCTCGGTGGAGGAGACATCACGTTGCCAGGCATGGTCAAAGCCATGTTTGGCAATCGGCGGGTCTGCGAGGCTGTTGCCTCTTTCTGCGAGACGGTGATCTCGCAGAAGTAGGCCGCGGGGAGGGAGCGGGAGAGCGATCCCCTCACCTCTCCCGCGCGGTGTAGACGGACGGGCAGGAGAAAAAGTCTTCTTCAGTCCTAAATTGAGGCCTGCACATTGATTGGCTCCCCATGTGCATATCGGAGGATTGGCCTAGTGCACTAGGGTAATCCCTCTCAGGCGCAGCCCGGCCTGCTATCAGGTCGGGCAGCCCGGAGATTTTTCACAAAGGGCTGTGAGCGTGCCGATGGTTTTTAGTGGGTATTCCCGGGAATCCCCGGGAGTGCCCCACACACGCCGCACTGTCTAGCCCACGGTGCGGTACGGTCCCTAAAGGATTTTTCATCGACAAAAAAGGGCTGGCAGTGTGCCAGTGTCTCGTCAGTATTGCAAGAGTCTATAGGCTACGGTGAGTATTTAACACCAGGCAGGCTTGGTTGCTTGTTTGCCAATCATTTAACATAATAAAGTAGAGTTTATCATAACAGCCAAGATCACGAATAAAACAAATAAATACCTTGAAAATGCAATAAATACAATGAATTTGTAATCTATTGAAACAAGGAGAAATGAAACACATGTGAGTGTGTAAGTTTAAAAAGACTATTAAATTATAATAAAATTAATTCGTTGAAGAAAATACATTATTTAATTTTGTTACTGACCACACGGTCAGTGTCATCATTATCTCAGCCTTTATATTCGATCCACAGATGGGACACAAAGTCTTTCCTTGTCATCGAAAGGGGCTTAGGCAGTAGTTCACCACGCTTGCCCAATGCGGATTGGTGGTTGGAGTAGAAAGTGATCAATACCCCATTGGTCGCCTTCTACGACACCCATTGGATATATGGGGTGATGATATTCTACTCTGCCGGCATTACATGGCTGTGACCCTGTAAGTTTAAAAAAATTACGTTATTCGGAAAAGTGTTTTAAACAATGGAACAATCATTAAAACCACCGTCCCACTTCGGAAATTTGTCGAAGTATTTCCGAATGAGAATTAAATTGCTGAGTCATCAAAATTTATTGTTTGCCATTAGTTGGCGTTGACTGCTGGCGACGGGGCCAAACAACCAATGAGTGTATTTCCAGTATAAAATCTTGCCCTAGCCTATTACTAGAGAAAATTAGTTTCGTTCACGTCATTTCAAACTGAAATGAGAACAAATGATTGAATTAGCTATGAAGCTTTAGGTACACGATACTGGTTCAAATACGAAAATTTTCTTGGTAATGAATGATCGACTAAATTTTTATTGTGATTATTCGTTACCATCTTTTTGTGTTTTCTTGCATAAAAAAGCACACACACGCACACACACTCACATCACACGTATAGCATATATTCGCGCCCTATTTAGTTCGTTATTTTTAGTTTTAATTTTTGTTTGTTCTTAACTTAATATTATATTCAAAATTACTTGTAGTACTAGACAATAGTTCCTGGTGCTCGGAGTGGAAGACGCTAGCAGCTGTAACACAGTTCATGCTACTACGGCTGCCAACGTTAACTTATAAGACGTATTGTTAATGAGTTTTTATGTAATATTATTTAAGTTAGTTTATGTATTCCTTGTAAAGCAATAAATAAATATTATTATTATTAATTAGTATTTTAGAAAATTATTGATAGTAGTGTTCTGCTCTTATCTTAGGTGATAAATAGTATATTCATTTAAGCATGCTGTGCTTACATCTAAGGATAAGGAAAGGTTAATCACTGTAACATGTGTTTTCGTTGCTTAAGCATAAGCTAGTAGTATATGATTGTACCCAGTAACCCTAGTATGAATTTGTTAGTTTGCGATCTCGATTAAAGGTATCGTCTCTTTTCATACATTGCCCACTAGCGCCTCTAGCATAAACTATCAGGAACAGTGGGCAATGTATGAAAAGAGACGATACGTTTGATCGAGCTCGAAAACTATCAAAACTCATACTATGGGTACAGCTTTGTAAGCCAAATAAAAAAAAATATCTATTACTCGACATTACAACTAATAAAAACCCTTTATTTTTAAACCGTTTAACCCGTTTGTGGGTCTAAACATTTGGACAGTGTGAGAATAGTTGCTCACGAGTTAAATCATTTATTTATTACTTTATTAGATTAATATTATTAGTGCCCAAAAATCATAACCTGTCAGTATTTTGGGATACTGAATGGTCCATACTGCCAGTTGTGGCAGTATGGGTCAATGTTATCTATAGCTTTACTCGACCCCTTGCGGCATTATGAGAGCGTAATCATAATTTGTTTATATGTAATTTTATATACATACAATTCTCTTTCTAAAACTCAAGTTCATATAGATCATAAGTACAGAGGCCTTAGTACGAGTTTGTTAGTTTTCGAGCTCGATCAAACGTATCGTCTCTTTTCATACATTGCCCACTAGCGCCTCTAGCGTAAACTATCAGAAACAGTGGGCAATGTATGAAGAAAGACGATACGTTTGATCGAGCTCGAAAACTATCAAAACTCATACTAAGGCCTCAGAAATTACGTGTTAAAATAAATTTGACTGGATAAAAGAATCGGCAATTTTTAGGTACTATTATTTATTTAATTATTACCTTACGACTTATTTTAAAGTCCCTGACAATTATTTTCCTATTCAAGATTCATCACAAAAAAGAACTGACTATCTCTTCCTACGCTTGTCTCGCTTAAATTAACATGTGTTTATTCATTTGGAATTAAGACACACGCTTTTAATATTTTTCAGTGTTAATATCAAATTATTTACCAACTTGACTACGCCAATGAAGTTTAAAATTATATTATAATATTCATAAAGTATTGTTAGGGTAGAGTCGAACAATATACAGGGTGAATGTTTCAAGTGGGCCTTCAGGGCCAAATCCTAAACTATAAGGAATATCGAGAAATGCTCAAAGGAGTCGTGAGTCCGATTTTGGTAAAAACAAAACTGCATAAGTTACGGACGTAATAAGTTTTTTCTAATGTTAAGTGGTTAGCAGACAAGCCGCCTGCCCGGTGGTAAGCAGACACCGTAGCCTATACAGACACTCACGCCCTGCTAACCCTAATCTCCTTCTCTACATCATGGAGCTCTGCCGACCATACTCACCAACAACACTAAATTTGTCCGCTCTGTGGTCATATGGTGTGCCAACGGGACTTTATCCAGAGGAATACAAATTTGTTACCACCTACCATCATTTTACCAAAAATTGGGTCTATAACTTGCTATGACAATTTTAAATATCTTATTAAATAATTAGCTGACACGCCACTCGTTGTTGTAGTTTATTTGATAAAAAAAGAGAACTATATATCAAAAAATCATAAATCGTTTATTACATTCTAACAATGTCACTATAAGCAGTTAATTGTAATCAACCCAGTAGGCATTCTAGACTGCCTATGTCGAGCGGCCTCGCTGTTACAAAACACAATTTATACAAAAAATATCAGGAAGATAGTTTAATGTATTTATTTCAATAAATTTTTATTAACATTATTATTATCGTGTTCCGTTAGTAGGCAAGAGCGACAGGTATGTAGAAGATAAAACAAAACCACTTATGATTGTACGTCATAGTCTATTGTTACAATATATGACTCAAAGGAGGGACTAAAGCATCCTTCCTCTGAGGTATATGAAGAATTTAAATTGAGTGACAGGTTATACAATGATGTGGTAAGAGAGATGTGTGGTTTGAAAGAATATAGGTACTGGATGAATTTTTCAAGTGAGCTTAGAAGACCAAATCTGCAAATATGAGAAATGGCGAAAAGTACTCAAAGGAGTCTCGTGCCCGATTTTTATGAAAACTAAAACTGCATCATTGGATTTTCGATAAATCAATATTAATTAGTTAAGGTATAATATAATAGTAACGTAAGAAATAAAAACAGTGTTTTGTAGCTCTTTCCTTAAGTTTGACGTATATTACTTTACAGAATTTGTTATTTACAGAATTTGTTCCTTATTAGCGACACTATTGAATAATGTAATAAAACAGGCTGTGTTTTTTTTGTCAAAATTTACGGGTTCGATTCCTGGCTAGGAATATTGATTTTTCATAAATGCAGTTTCAAATGAATGTTTGCAATGATGCAGTTTCAGTTTTCATCAAAATCGGGACTCATTTGAGTACTTTTCGCTATTCCTCATAGTATCGGATTTGGCCATTCACATCCACTTAAAAATTCACCCGTAAGTCACTCACAAGAACTGAAAAAGGGATGCTCAAATAGTTCGGTCATGTAGTAAGGATGTTTGAAAGTAGATTAACGAAAAGGATTATCTGAATCAGAAGAGAACAGAGATATAGGACGAAGAAGACCTAGGCGACAGTTTATCGATGAAATCGAAAACGTCTTGAAAAAGCGTTGGTCCAAGAGTAATCGTAACCGCCGAGTATGTACGAGAACTACGATGAAATTGGATGAAGCGAAAGAATTAAGTAAGGATAGTAGGAAGTGAAAACAAGTGATCTCTGCCAAGCCCTATGGAAAAAGGCGTGACTCTATGCCTGTATGTATGTTAGAAGATTTGGATGACAAAATTCACTCAATGTTGCTTCTGAAGTTGTTTCAAAGAATGCAAACTTTTGACGTGTTTAGCCACCTTGAAATAAGTACGATTTCGTAATAAGATGAAAGTCGTCAAGTTACTCGAAGAAAGCCCTTATCCAAAGTAAAGAGTTCTAAAAGTTTTGGTAGGAGTTCAATCATATCGTTACTTTTTCTATCTTCAATTTTGCTATCTTCAACGCATAAATTATTTTGTCAGCAAACTCCTTTGAGTAAAACTTTTTTGTGAAGTGTGACTTAGTAGAAGATCTGTGTCGCCGAGATTGTGCTGTCGGTGTTATACTTTCAAATAATCTTTAAGAAATAATGTTGTCTTAAATTTGCGCGAGCCCTACACATTATAAATAAAACAAGTTATACAGATTTGACTCGCGTGTAGATTTCACATAATGTTATCATTGCCCGACGTTTCATAACACGGGAACGGGAACGTGGTCACGGGAAGACTTAAGATGTAGGTTGTCTTGTTTGACGAAATGGCTAAATCTATCGTCACTTTAATTGTTAATTTTGAGTGTTCCGATTTACGCATACGGAGCTTACGGTGTCATTACCAACAATAACAAAATGTAATTACACGTGAGTTAAATCCTAAAATGTTTAAGAAATGTGTAAGAAATGTTTAAAATGATTTTTTTAATAGATAAACTAGACAAGCCGATGTATTGTAATGTAGTAAAATGTCAACGGAATCCGAAATCGTTGGATATTTATATACTAATATTATAAAGCTGAAGAGTTTGTTTGTTGAACGAACTAAACTCAGGGACTACTGATTCAGATTGAAATTTTGTTTTGTTTTGTATAGTCCATTTATCTTGGAAGGATCTTGGCTCTATATAATAACAGACATTTACGCGACTGAAGTCACGGGAAACCACAAGTGAATGGACTAAGTGTTAGATTTTAATTAAAGTTCATATACAGATGAAGTGCAGAAAAAAAAATTATGTACAGTATGTCTTACAATAAATATGATCAAATAAAAGATTCGGCACTCTAGTCACTAATAAAAGAATAAATTAGAAGAAATAAAGGATTTTAGCAAGTGGGAAAAATGATCTCAAAATGAATAATGCTAACGAAAGATTTGCGGTTTTAAGTAAAAATAAAGATCCGTTTTAGTGTTACTGTAAGTAGATTTATTATGGACGAGTTTCAAGAGGAGTATATCAAGTGAAAGGATCTTTGGGAGTGGAAAGAATAGCCTAATCCTATTGCATAAAAACGTGACCCATACTTAGAAAAACATTTGTAATAATATCTATCTTCACGAAGTTATTAAATCAACGTACAAGTTCTCGAAATACGCAGTCTAAAAGAATGTAAAATGCCCAACATTAAAGCGATTTGAAGTTTGATTTGCATTCAAAACTAGGTCCCGAAACCGAAAGCTTTTCTCGCTTTCATACATAATAAGTGATAGCTGTTTTCAAAAGTTGTCCATTTTTACGCAATTATATCTTATTCAATTATCCTGACATAAGATTCTAAATCTGACCGAATTGTATTTAAATTGGAGCACATTGATAAATATTATTGTATTTATTATATCCAAAATAATAATGTCTTTGCGGCTTTAATTGGGTGTTGCTCTACCCATATACACCTTAAGCAAATTTTATCGCCTTACGTTGGAATCAAAATTTATACGTCTACCATGATACAGAGTTCCAAATGCCTCTATGGGATTTAACTACAATAACCAAAGTTACTTGGAAAATTGGTTAAACTCGGGGTTTTCTCACCTTATCCGGACCATACCCGTACGAATAGATTGACATCTTATTCCTCAAAATCGGATGAATAATTTCGGCGCTACGGAGGAACATACCTTTTTTTTTGTTGACGGAAAGGTCAAAGGCATCATCGTCCCTGTGGCTGCTGGGTGGTGCCAACCGCAGGGGATATGGTGGGACTCGAGGTAAAGGCGTTCCCTCCATACCCACTAAACATTCTCTCTGGCCTGATCTTCAGTGCACTATTACGGGACGGCTCGGGATCTGCGCACGTGAGCGCAACTACACC
This sequence comes from Elophila nymphaeata, assembly GCA_955850985.1. Classification (NCBI taxonomy): domain Eukaryota; kingdom Metazoa; phylum Arthropoda; class Insecta; order Lepidoptera; family Crambidae; genus Elophila; species Elophila nymphaeata. The sequence continues at coordinate 21,642,626 of OY039066.1, read as the reverse complement.
GAGACCGTCCCAACGCTGCCCGTCTAGGCACTCCTTGCACCAATTGGTGGCCAGCAGCCACTCCTCCACCGACGGCTGCTCGACCTGGCGCGTCCTTCTGACGAGGACACCGGGAGCAGCCATCAGAGCACACCCAGTGGCCCTGAAAAGGGCCGCCCGGAACTAACCGTGGTGGGAAAACAAAAACAACTCGACGATGGCATGTGATTTCGAATGCCAAGGGGGGACACTTGACATCAAAAGCCACACACCCGCCGAGAAAGTTTCCCCACCACGTTACCAGGGTCCGCCACGAGGAGGCTTCCGTACGTGGACCACTCCCTCCTTCCTACAATCCTGGGTCATTCAAAAAAGGCGTGAAGAAGCACCTTGCAGGTCAGCAAGGCGAGGGTGGCTAGCGCGGCAGTTTATCTCCTCCTCCGCAGGTGTCCTCGTCAGGAGGATGCGCCAGGTCGGGCAGCCGTCGGTGAGGAGCGTAGCGTTGGGACGGTCTCGGTGTAGTTGCGCTCACGTGCGCTGATCCCGAGCCGTCCCGTAATAGCGCACTGGAGGTCAGGCCGGGGAGGATGTTTAGTGGGTATGGAGGGAACGCCTTAACCTAGAGTCCCATATATCCCCTGCGGTTGGCACCACCCCACAGGGACGATGCGTAAATGCATTTAACCTTCCCGTCAAAAAAAATGAAGGAGAGAACACGTGTGCCGGCAGTTAATTCCATTTCTTGATTGTGCGACAAAGAAACGAGTTGCCAAATTTATTAGTTCGCATTAGAATGGTAGCCACAGTTTCGCGTATTCCTTAAAATGAAGGGAGATGGTGGGATTAGGGAAAAAAGCTCTTCAGAGTACTCACCGTGGTACAGACGGTAGAATGCGCTCAAAGATGCCTCTCTAATTGCAATGTTGCGCGGCGCAATTAGAGAGGCTCAAGATGTTTAGTCACCTCTTCGTCGCTGATGCTGCGGGCTGCGTGACGCTGCAACCTGTCCAAAGCATCGAGTAAGTACTTGGCAGAGCCATCCCCCATTGCGCGGTATAGAAGAGAGTTGCTTTTCTTAGTGCGCATCGCAATGGTTGTTACAGTTTGTCTAGTAGACATAAAACATTGTTTGCCAAAACAATCATGAACTCAACTGTGTATATAGTGAACATTTCGCCACAAAGTAGTTGCCCTTTCAAAGTCCTACCAACCTTTGATTCTTTGTTCAAATGTCGTCGAATACTAGCATGCCTTTATGAGAAAGGGTCAATTAATATTTGACTAAATTGCGAATTATTTCCAACTCGTAACAATGGGGGTATTGTATAAAAAAATATTACTTTTAAAAGGTTCTAGTTCTATTATGAATAATAAACTGGTGTTCTCATTAAGGATTTAAGCAAAATGAAAAAGATCCAGTGAATATTATATTAGGTCCTTACTTATTAAAATGCTGCTTTCCATGAAAGTTTTTAAATGAAACATTGTGATTATAAAACTTTTCATTGGAGCTCGTGGAAAAGATGTGTGATAAGTTTTTGAAAATTGTGATGAACGGACTTTAAAAATTCTTTCATTAATGTTAACAATGGACTTTTAAAATGATGACTTTTGCAGGTTGCTAGTTTTAAATTTTAAGCGTCCATATAAATACAGTATATTCTTTATATAATTATCCTCACGCCAAACAACTTTACCCACCTATCCAAACAAAATACTTTGAAATACCAGTATTATGTGACTGCGGTCTTCTGGAGAATCTGACTTAAGAATACAAACTGTATTCCTTTATAATGATTAGACGGAAGAAATTTAACAATAACTTTCCCCAGAACAGGGGATTATTCAGCCTAAGGCTTCAGAATATTAATTTAGTAATACGCTTTGAAGAATTAATTAACGTCAGTTAAAAATGTTAGGCTCACTTTGACTAATTACTTGGCAGGTTAGGAAATGAAATTAAAATAAATTCAACAAGTTCATGAATATGAATACTAGGTGATTACCTGAGAAGCTGTTTGATTTTACGGATTCAATCTCGAGAGTACTAATATGTGATTGGTTCTTGGATAGAGGCACTCTCAGGTCTGCCGTTCCCACTTGATCCTAATACTTTTTCTTGCGACCTTAGTCGCTATAAAGGTTACTCACTTATCTCTATTCAGGCGGATGGAGTGCGAATATTCGCCTCCTCCTACCGGCACATCTCCTGCGGATGGGCTTCGCTAAGGGATCGTACTAGTCCGTTACGCAGCCTCCTTATGTTGAATTACTTGCTCGCAAAAGGAAGTCATTGCCTCACAGCATATCGTGCTACCAACCATAACCTTAACTATGATCGGCAGCGAGCGATCTGCACTGACTTACGCGACGAGAACACTGTGCTCTGACCCAGGAAGCGCACGCTTACAGCTTATGCTGCGCTGTGTCATTGTCACTCCCACGTCTCTTGCTTCTAATCCTACAAATACTCTGGACGACATTTAGATTCCCTCACAGGAGAAAACTGTCGACTAGAAACCCTCTACGGGCAGTTCACACTACAAAGTCTTCAAGGTCATCATCTTCTTTAAAGATGTCTGGCATAAAAGCCATCCAATGTAGGCCAGAAAAATATGTAAAAATGCAAAGATTTCTATTACGCATTTGTAGTGTTATTTGATGATACGTCATTTAAGAATCATTTAAATTATCTGCTCTGTAAAGTGACCCCGAAATTCTAGCGACACAGCCGTTTTGAATGCATCGTGAATATGGAGCGTATAAAATATGGTTAGGGTGACGACACCACCTGCCTAATAAGGTCTCGGCGTATTTGGGTTTCTGCTGAGCCGCTTGTTATATCGGCACCAATTGCTTGCCGGTCCCGGAATAGTTTGCAACTTTTTATTATTTCTAGCATATAGTGGTGTAGCCAGATGTTATTGTGATGTACATTATTTTTATTGTACTTGTACTAGAAACCAGCGAACCGCCTGCGATTTTGTCCATGTGTAATTTTTTAAAAAGAAATACAGCCAATGTTTCAGCCAATCGAGTACTGCGATTTGAGTTCATTTTATTATTTACAAATACTGGGTGTAAAAGACATGAACAGTCAAACGAAAACAATGTATTCTATACATCAAAATAAGACATATTTCAAAAAAAATATTGTAAAAATATTGTAAAAAAATTTCAAATTGTACCGCGCAATGTAAAGGGCTCAACTCGCACGCAACTCGCAAAACCGCTATAATTTTGCCAGACGGCGGCCCCGTTCGTTAGTGTCCGTGTGCATCGAGTGAGCTACATTGAACGCTAACGTTTTGAAGCCATTTTTTGTTACGAAAAACAAAAAAAATGATAATGTTTCTTTGAACAATAATTAAGAAATAACGCATAGAATACGTTTTCATAAAAAAAATTTAAAGAAAATTATGACTTTGACCTTCAATAAAATCGTAACTATCAATTTCCCAGGTATAGTCTAAAGGAAGAAAAATGTTATGATGGTGAGCAGAATACATGGTTCTCGTTTGACTGTTCATGTCTTTTACACCCTGTATTTGGTGATGAGCTCTACGTTCATGTTCGCTGTTATTGAGAGAGCAATGAATAAAGGCCATAATATATGACGGCGCGAATGCATTAAAACCTTCGTGAATGGCCTTGAAATTTTAAAAACTACCTTCTCTATAAAATTTTGATTTTCCTTTTTTCAATAGCCTCGCGTAACATAAGGATGTATGATTATTAACGGATTCAAAAAAATAAAGTTTCCTAAATTTACCGAAGTTAAAGAGTTCATATTAAATTTTCTCAAGGTTGCTTTTAGCATAATGATATTAGATATAGATGCATCGATGTACTAACATGAGAAATAGAACAATTGGCTCCGTCTTTGTTTCTTATAAAAGATGAAAAGATATGCTATACAAAAGAATTTATAATACTTTGTTATCGAACTCACCTGGGACTGCCATAATGCTGTCATTTATAAGAGGCCACTTGAGTGAGTTTTTCTATCGGGAACAGGTGTGATCGCCATTATCCATCATTGTTATAGAGCATCCATATTTCAATAGCTTGACACCGAGGGCAAGAGACGGGTTTTTATATGAAAATCATAGAAATTGACTGGCTGCTTTTTCGCGTTATCATAATTTATCAAAATTTGCTGATGAGATTAATTTAAGTTTGAGGTCAAAGGGGTGCACTTTAGACACTTATATTTTATATACTTGTTTTGTTGTTCACGCAATATTCGAATCGCCAACATTTGCTACGGCGTATACAAATGCATTGATTTCATTATTAATAAAAAAATATTTCCTTAAATATAACAAAATCTTCCTCAAATAAATTTGAAACAACTAAATTTTTTTAATGACAGACATAAAATCAGATATGTCGTACCAAGATCTCAAAGGATATCCTTCCGGAGTCATCAAGTCAAATAATTTACTTGCACAAATGTGGGTATCATAAACGTGATAAGTGCAATAATTACAATTACAGCACATTTACCATTTCTGGCTTGCAAAACTTACATTAAATTACATTTACCTACATCAATTTTTTTTTAATAAAGTTTAGGTTAGTCTTAAGATATTCGCCCAGTCCAATGTATCGTACCGTGACCGTTATAGGAACGTGTTCGGTACTCAAGATTACACGGTACAAACTACTATGCCCCCTAGAAGGTATCAACACCGTATTATACCATGACCGTAACCGTACTGGCACGTGTAATAACAAATATTCTTTGTATGAATTCAATTTAATTTAATATGAAAGACCACCTGTGACGGAACGGAAACCGTATGATATGACCGATTAATGTTATAAGCGCTTTGGATGATTATTTCTGTTAGCTTTTAAGACATATTGAATAAATAAATATGATATGGTGTAGTGGGCAGAGACATTTAATGTAGCGCCCATCCCATCCGTAGGCAATGCTGAACTTCGCCTCCACCCGATGATATCATCACTTACCATCATGTGAGATGATGATGATGAAGTCCAAGAGCAACCCCATCAAAGGAAAAAATACTACGGCAATTACTTAAGGTGTGATTGTTTCGCACCCTTAATGTTCATCATAAATAAAAAGTCTTTTTACGTCCTGAATTCAATATATAAATCATAAACGTAATTCAGCGGATTCCATACAATCAGCAGCGAGATAATAACATCAATTATTAACATCACCATAGCAACATATTCTCTGCCTTACACAACGTAATTGTTCTCGTAGAACACATAAACGTTTATTGATTAAATATTACTCGTAATGCCTGTCGTATACTGTGACCTACAAAATTAGAATCATGCAAATAGAAAATATATAAATATGTTTAGATGTGTTAGTGATCCCAATAAATCCTCCTGATGCATAAGAATATGACGTCAACTTATGAATTGTGCTGCAGCGGCCCGAGCTACATAGTGGAAGGCCTGAATTACGCAAGGTGTGAGCTACGCAGGGCAAGGCTCGAGATACGCAGCTCTTTGAGTCATATATTTCCTCTCCAATCCTCCTCATTACTCAAACCACGGCATATAAAGCAATTGTTAACAAACAAAGCAAACGTTAACAAAGCATTATCGATCTTGTAATAAGTAATTTAGGATCTTGTTTTTAGCTTACTACAACAAAAAACGAGCTGCTTTCAAATTTAATACGTAAAAAAGCAACCGAAAGATTAAATTCGTTAAAGATTCGCTAATGCGTATGTTTCAGCAAAATTTTACATTTCAACATCCAAATTTCTGGGTTTCACAATTTTAATCCTCTTAACATTATTTACACTACGAAAAACTTTGCTTTGCAAATTCTATGTATTATTCTGGCCGACCGATGGTAATTCCATGACCCCTCCCGCTTCGATTTATATCTCGACCTTCAAAGTTATACCTTTATACGTAAAAATCTCGTGTCACAATTTGGTCACAATGATAATCTATGCCTGGTAAAAATAAATTCTTGTGTGATGAACACGAACTTTTGTCTAGGCGTCGCGCTTCTTTATAATTATTAAAAACAACTTAAGTACGTCTGCTATCTGGTATACATAAAAAAAATAATGATAATTAAGTTGGGCTCAATAATGGTGTGAGCATAACATATTTATAATATTATTATTGTCATCAAAACTAGAAGCAGATAGTAGTAAAAATTGTATAAGTTCATTTGTTATGTATGTTTCCCTATTGTTATGTACTCGTATCTGTAGTACAAGTTATGTTACACGTTTCGGGCTAGATAATGAGTGTGAGCGTGGAAATAGCTTCTATCCACCACTTCTGAGATCATTAGCAAATAGATAGATATAATTATCATTACTGCTACGTATTACTGTTCAAAGTATAGAGGAGCCAACAAAACAAAATACTTGCGTTATAGTTTCCCATCCAAGTAATTTTTCGTAGTTTTGTGTTTATTCTATATAAATCTTTGATGGAAAAGCTCTGAGAGACTTATCTTAATCTCACATTATGGTAAGCTAGAGGTCGCTCGCGGGTTCGCTCCCGTCAATGTCAGTTATCACGCCAAAAATTCTAAGTCCTTCTCAGGATCTGAAACTATCAGCATACCAAATTTCATCAATATCGGTGGAGTGGTTTAAGCATGAAAGCATACGTACAGAAAGAGTTACGGCTCGCATTGATTAGTATCCCATATCCTCCAATGGGTGTCGTATAAGGTTACTAATGAGTTTCTCCCGAGTTCTTGCTGTAAAAACACGTGTTGAGAGACTCCATTTTTAACCTCTATCTACCGTTTAATTGTCTGTTACTACTATATAGTATATTTTCACTTGACATTGGCGAATGCATTACATATCGCGAACGCCATTTAATCAAAGAAGAAGAAGGCTACTAATGGATCAGCAAAGATGTATTGGTCACCTTATACTCCGTCCACCAATCCGCATTAGACAAGCGTGGTGGACTACTGCCAACACCTCCTTCAATGACAAGAAGAGGCCTTGCATCCCAGCAGTAAGTCGAATTAGAAAGGCTGTTATGATAATAATGAAAAGCTAAATGTATGTCAAAAAACCAACAAGTACAACTAAGAAAACAACACCTGAATATAAAAGCGTCTTCATTATTTGAAGTTAATGTTTACTTACTGTCAGCCCGTGTGCTAAGACAATAAGCATGGTAATTAATGAGCACCCTGTGTTACATACTGGCTCGTATGTGTATGCTAAATAGTAGAAACCATTTAATACGGTTTCTATAAATTGAAGCAGAGGGTAAACAGTTACGTGAATTGGATACGAGCGAGGATATTTTATTTAGATGTAATTGTCACATTGTTGCGATAGAGACATCTGCTTTGAATTAACTCAGTCACTGGTTCAAGCTTAGTGAATAAACTGCAGAAATAATTCCTATTGCAGTTATTAGGTTCTATGCAAACAGAGCAACTTTAGTAGCAGTATCTATCAACTTAGTTGAAGAAACTATCAACTTGGTTGAAGAAACTATCAACTTAGTTGAAGTAACTATCAACTTAGTTTAAGTAACTATCAACTTTTTAGTAGTTATCGTTAATGGTTGCCAGTTGCGGTAGCAAAAGGTACCAGTATACTATTGCCGCGATGATAAATAAACTTTTCAAATCTAAAGGAACTATGGATCACTTGACACAACTAGTACAAAGGACATGGCTAAATTGAATTATGGGCGACTGCCCCTATGTGCACTGCATTATCCTTGTACCTTTTTAATACGTAATGCTTGTTACCTGCATATTAGTATTTCGTATGAAAAAAGCTTCAGGGACTTTTCATATCGTTACAATCCTGAAAATATAACTATCGATCGAAAGTTTTGAGAGCTATAATAGAGAGAATATAATACAGAAAAATAAAAACGGCATTTCTTTCCACTCTGTAGTCGTTTAAACAAAGTTGAAAACTTAAGGAAACAAGTTGAAAACTTTTATTTGTGGCGGCCTACTCATAGATATATGATATCATACAAGCGCGATAATTAATATGGAAACCTGAATCGCGCAAACGAAGTTTCCAAGGGTGCTCGATGTATATAGAAGTTCCAACTGCACAATGTTGGACCGCGGTCCCCGGGCATACAACACCTTGCCCGGCGGAAGTACTTGCCTTTGGACTTCCTACATATTTATTAGTCCACGAAAGTTGTATGAGATTATTGAAATCGTAAAAATTAACTGACGAATATTTAAATGTTATGTACCACTGAAAAAATTATGTACGTACATTTTAGGAGCAGTCTTTGGAACATGGGGATTATAAAATATATTGGGTATATTTGCGCCTCGTCGTCGTGGAGGAGTGGTTGTTAAATATTGATTTAAGTTTATTTATTTATTATGAGAGGTATTGTACTATAATTATATCACACACATTTTCAACGGTATCCTGCGAAATGGGTATTATGCATTGCTATGAAGGGTTCGCAGGTTGTCATGATCCATAAACCGGGAAAATCACCGAATGGAAATACATTCTATCGGCCTTCAAAGGTCATTGATTGATTGTATTTTTTGTAAGACCATAACGAAAGTTGTTTTGAAATCAAAGCCAGTTCCTGAAATACTACTCGCCACCAAGCTCCACCTTATTTTCATAGTTCTTATTAATCCACAACGCTTTATCCTTATCCTCATATACCTAACAAAACCCTCAACCTGATCCGTACTCTAAGGCGTGTTAAACTTGATCCAAATTACAAAGATTCATCCTTCGCGTCGTAAAAAGTGAATCATTTCTTTTTACGCTACATCTAAACTTCTCCGTCAATTTTCCCTCAAAATCTTCGATGTTCAGAACAACGCCGCACTAATCTTCTTATTTCCCAACTTTTCTTTCATTCTAATAAAAAGACAGACGTGCCGTGGTAAGAACAAAACTTAATAACTCAAACCTCGACGTCGTATTTTACATTCACGTCGTATATTACGTACAGTCGGGAACGAAAACCTTAATCAGTTTTCATTATCATTATTTTATCAAAGAAAAATGCCCATTTTTTACCTAATCATGTATAGAGAAGAATTAAACATCAAAATGGAGAAAAAATGGAGAAGCGTCGGTGGCGTAGTGCGTCGTCTCCCACTCGGGAGGCACTGGTTCGATCCCCGCCACGTATCAATGTGTTTTCAAATTTTGAATTTATATGTACGTTTCATCGACGCTTTTACGGTGAAGGAAAACATCGCGAGGAAACCTGTAAATACCTATGAAGAAATTCTTAGGATGTGTGTGAAGTCGACCAACCCGCACTTGGCCAGCTTGGTTGAGTAAGGCCTAATCGCCCCTAATGTGGGGTAGGCTCGAGCCCCTCGGTGGGGACATTATATGAGCTGTTGATGATGATGATGAAACATCAAAATGAAGTTTATTTAATTATAAGTATATTATTACAATATGTGGTAAAGGAAACGCAGAAAAAAAAAGAGTTTTTAATATTTCAATATATGCTTGCTCTAACTGTAATTTACAGTTTCTGAACAAACTTTCTACTTTATTCTATTCTTAATTAAGGCGTCGCGTCGCATTAAACGCACGCATTTTGCTAATGTCAAGTAAAATTAATGTAACTAAAGTAACAAAAATTGTACGGTAGATTTGGGTTAAAAATGGAGTCTGAGAGACTCCATTTTTAACCCAAATCTACCTTATTACTACGCATTAAACGCACGCATTTTGCTAATGTCAAGTAAAATTAATGTAACTAAAGTAACAAAAATTGTACGGTAGATTTGGGTTAAAAATGGAGTCTCTCAACACGTGTTTTTACAACAAGAACTCGGGAGAAACTCTGAACGCTCTTTAACTATCCATCGTTTGCTACGTTCCATTTTACACACTGTCACTTGACAAGTATATCTAATCAACTCTGTTTTTTACTAATTTGAAATACTTTCACACTGTATTTGATATAAATTACAAAAATATCTAATCAACTCTGTTTTTTACGTATTTGAAATACTTTCACACTGTTTTTTGATGTGTATACCTAACATATAACCTATAAAGTAATATTCATATTTTTTAATTTTCCACTATATTTCATACTTATACGTTAACTTTGATTATCAGGTTTTCAAATGTATGCAGAGTGGGCATTGTTCTTTAGTCTCTTAGCGCGAAGCTGCAAACCAGCCCAGATCTACCAATGCTTATCGGCGCTGGTCAGCTCACATAACCGCTACACAAAGCAAGTTAAAACTGGGACTAGCTGTTTTAAGTTTTAACTTACTATCTACACATTTGCTTATTAGGTATAAGATTTTGATAGATATCCTACAAAATATTATGTCAAAATTCTACCGTTGGTGACTGTCGGTCGTTGCTAGGTAGTTGTTTTTGAAAATGTATTACATAATTTTGTGATTATACTTGCGTAAAACATCGAGGTCGTCAGACGAACATTTTAATTGTTGGATAATTTGTTTCTCTAAAAAAAGTGTATAAAAAAAGTGTAGGTAGATACCATAAAAAAGATAAAGATATTTTTTGGAGAATATCATCATTTATTTGCATAAGATATCATAATGGATGAACAAAGATTTTATAGCTAAGCAAGAATAATGACACATCACAGTCTGATCATTGAAGTTCGTACATTAAAAACGTAGACCGTCATGAGAGTCATAATATATAAAACGGGGACGTAATAATCAACATGTTTGACTGCTAAGAAACTAAAGCACTATATAGTCGGCGCTAATCGGCATATTCCAGATTCCCTACAATTTTTTTTTTGCCAGCTGTATTATTTTTATCTGCGAAAGGGGATCAAAGTTTCATAAAAAAATATAGAAATTATCTTAAAATCATTTTCGTGTAGCTGTAAACCGCGGATTCGAAGCCTACGACGAGCGGGACGACGGCAGCAGAAATGCGAGAGCGATTCAATGCATAGACATAAATGGAACTAGCCTCGAAGTAGCGCTGAGGTCGCGCCCGCTGCGGTCGCGTCGGTCGTCATGCCGCGTTTGATGTGTGGTGCTCCTTAAGGTACTTCCCCTTACTGCCCCGCTGAAAGTTTCCAACCTGTATACACGATGCCAATTTTTGGATTAACTTGAATTGAATTTGTTTTAGCTATTGGCCATGCTTGAAACGGAATAAGTGCGTGCGCCAAAATCAAGACAAATAGTAGGTATAGAAAATATTATCTTGAAATAGCTAATGATCTCATAAAGGTTTATTAATACGGACCTTCTCATCTCCTGAATATTTAACGGAATTATTAATATCCATAATTAATAAAATTAACTATGTCTTGTTGGCCTGTTAATCCCAAATATATTACCTTCGTCAGCATTGAAAGATTAAGTTGCCTAACATAATGATTGACAAACATAAATTAAAGTAATTAATTTTGAGACGCCATGCTAATTGGGTTCTTCATATTTTAATACAAAATATACGTTAATAAATATATCTTATCCTACGCATTTTCTTTGTGCAAACTTATTAATTTTATGCGTGTGGTTTTTGGGTTAGCTACAGGTAAGTTCCACGAACGTTTTTGATGTGGGTTCGTGCTGAACCTAAAACAACTTACACCCGTAGAAACGAACCAATCACAGAGCTCTATTCAACGCAATAGCATTGAATAGAGCTCTGTGATTGGTTCGTTTCTTATCCAACAGTCGAGAGATATCATAGTAATGTTTGAGAATACGAGTGTTATAGTGTGAGTACTTAGGTCGAAAATCGGACACGCTTAACCACAAGACGATTATTAATTTATTAATGAATAAGTTTTAGTACAATATATTATACAGATATACTTCAATTAATCAAATTGTACAACGGGCCTACATCTTAAGTCTGAAGCGTTAGTAGTCGAGCGCGTAGGCAGGTGGAATCGGTTTCTGTGTGAACTACAGAAATTATAATAAAGAGGATGCATTAGTCGCGTGACCTTGGTGCCTTCATTGTGTCTTTTTAGAACACAAACGCGCGACGTGCGGCTCAGTGCTACTCGAACCGTTGGTGTGATAAAAATGCCTTAAAATAGTGTTCTGAGGCATTGGTAATTGCGGAAATTCATCCAGAGTGTGTAATTACACTAATAAGCGGATCACATTTCATTCGAATGTATTATTTTAATGTAATAATGCTGTTTTTATCAAAATACCCCTTGAGAAAATCTTTCACTATGAAATATTGGTCTATACGTTATTAACATAAAACTTCATAACCATTGCTACTCATGCCTTTAAAAACGCAGAGCGTTTTAAAGTATATGCAGCAATGTATTGTGATTTTCGATATTCCTTCTCTCAAGCACAAAAGTTCATGGTACAGACACGATACGAACGGACATGATATCAGCCATAATGCCGACGCGACCAATTAAGAGCGACGTTGTGTAAGTGTGAGTGTGACTTATGGTGAGTGTTACTCAACGCTGTCTCTTAAACGAAAGGTTCATAATTGTAAATTGTGATTGCATAGTACGGTTTCATTTTAGAGTGCGTGCATTAATAGTAAGTAGAGGGGATAAAGCGGCGACACTGATTCCAGTAGTAAATGCGAACCAAAGCAATTTTATTCTCTTTATTATTGTATATCACTCTCTCCAGCTGCCATTAGATTATCGACGTGAACTCACTTCTACACTCACATAAGCACATCAATGTAGTTGGAGGAGTTAGTAGGATTAATATTAATGTGTTAGTAGTCTGTTAATATTATTCTTAGTCTTAGTAAGTTTTCGGACTATATTCACAATCGTGGAAAGTAGACACGAAAATTTCCATCTTTCCCCATTTGGGAGAAGCCTGTTGGGGGAAGATGGGATATGTTTACCCATTTTTTTTGTTTCTGGACGGTATTTTACTAAAAGACCTGAAATAAGTATTTGATTATTATTAACAAGGAGTCTAAAGGAAAGAGGAAGTTTAGAAGTCTCGTGTAAACTTCCATGCCCTTATTTAATATGGAGTATCACTGTAATAGTCTAGAGTATAGCATAATAATGTGGGGAGTAAAAATTCCAAGTTTTAGATTTTTTGTTGTCGATTGTGTACTAATACTAGCTTACGTACCTAATTTCAGGTTTCAAGGGCGTCTGAAGTAACCTTAGAATTTTTAATGAGCATCAGTCCGTGACGAAATTGATTTTTTTTTAAATCTAAAGTAATTGATACTTTATGGTTATATTGTTTTATAAGTTCACTTTTGTCTTAAATAAATAAATATTTAAAAAAATAAGCGTTCGTCAATGCTTTAATAGGTTTTTCCTTTCACATGGAACTTTTCAAAGACTTCGGAAGGTAATCATCAGCCATTAAGCATTAAATTGACATGCTGCAAATGCTTACTACATTCCTATTTCTTCCACTGCTACAATGGAGGTATAACGAATTCGTCGGTTCTCAATATTTTACTTTAAGTACATCTTCAATTACTCTTCCACGTTGTAGACTCCATTCCACTAACTACGCAGGGAACCGATTCATTGTCAGAGCTATGTCTACATAACTCGAAGTATAGATATTTTTAACCTTCAAAATTTTAAAAACTCTTAAGTAATGTGTAGGTAGAAAATAATATTTTTTTCAGTCGTTTGGTATTTTTTTGTTTACTCAAGCAAATTGTGTGTTTCGCAGGGGCTATTCGGGCCATTGTGATTTTTTTTGTATTAATTTTATATGATGTAAATGCTGTTTGTTTTCCAATAAAATATAAAAAAAATGCTGTTCTATCCCCACAGTTCCGCTATTATGCACAAATAATAAATTATCCGGAACGAAGTTATTAGAATAAAGAAGTAAAAGAAGTTTAAGTTCTTACGTAAGCCAGCGAACCACTTTCCCGTGACAAGTTATATGCATACAAAGTTACTATATCCAACGTTGAAAGTATTTTATTTGCTAAGGAGGTTCAAGTCTTTTAATCTATCTGCACTGCTGCTGAAAAGGAAAGTTGTTCGTTGAAACGGAATTTATTTTTATTTTTCTAAATAAGAGATATAAAACATACAGAATTAGCTCCTCGTTTACGCTCTTATTGTTAGTGTGTGACGACCGTTTGAACTGCACCTACTCCTCTCATGAGGGCCGCTCCTATAGCCTTATAGCTATATTGGCACTAGGCAGTAATGGGGTGTTTAGTCGGTAGGAGTCCGACATAACCCTAGGGGCCGGCCCTCGGGTTTCCCGTGTAGGATTCATCCCTTTCTTCCCTCGTTTATCCGGAAGGTTCTTGTCACTGCTTTGTCTTTCGCTCCCTTCCGTAGGGGAAGGATCAGGGAAGAAAAATAAGAAAAGACCGTTTGAAAATCGGTAAAAATTATTACCACTTCTCGCCATCATAAAAAAAGATTTTCATTTCCTTGTGTTGTCTTTTTGTATTGAGCAAGTTTACCAACGCTTGATAGGATTCTTGTATCGACAAAGGATCCCGATTAACCTAAAACTAGCAATAAAAGTACGGTGCAGACTGTGAAATAGCGTTTCGGTTACCGCTGTTGCGGCACGATCGCTCCGTTTATTTGGAAGTAATACTCACCTTCATTTTGAGGGAGAGAAAAGTGCTACTAATACCCGGTTGTATCGCAATGGCGTACCGGTGGGTGCGCATTTTCTTACATAACTTTTCAATTCCTATCATTTAATCCATAATGATCATTGTCAGTCTGGAAATAGCACCAATGTCAGAAAGATTGAGAATTAAATGACTAACATGGTACGGATATGTAATGAGAGGAAATTATCGGTTCCGAGTTTCTTATCGGTTCTTCTCATGGCCTCCTGGTAGCCTTGTGAACCCGATGGCATCAAATTTTGCTTTTATAAGTGAACAAATCGAATAAAGAAAACCTAAATGAATAAAGAAATTTTTTATTTCATTGTGATAAAGAAGGTGATGAACATGAAGATATATATGTTTAGAGAGAGGGCAAAAAAAAAGATGCACAGATTTTGTGAGAGATGATACCGCAAAGAATATAATTAAAATACAGTCATACATACATAAGTTTTTTATTGTATAATTTTATTGCTTGTTGGTATATAAAAAGTATAAATAAATAATAGCTGACCAAGATGTATGTAAGAGCAAAACATTTAAAAGTGGAGGCAAATTATGAAATCAGGAGTAATCGGTTGATTGTGGGAATCCTCTACGGAAGATGTTACAAGATAAGACTACTCACTAACTAAAACGACCTCGTTTTTTATCTCTCGTATTCCAAGACTGGCAAGGTAACACTTGCGCTTAATCCCTTTCTTGTAAGTCCATTATAACTTTTCCTAGTTTTCTTGCTACTTATCAAAGTATTTGGAATAGAGACAGCATTCTAAGTATTCCTAAATTTAATGATAAGATGACTAGCCAGTTTGTTCAGTGATACGGTTACGGAGGAAACTCAATTTATCATAAAGCAACGTAATCATCATTCGACATCAGCTTTGAGTTAAGTTAATATATTTTCAAATCGCAACGGGTTAAAAAGGCTACAAGTTAGATTTTTTAGCCTGTTGCTTTTTGTCCTTTTATCTTTGACAGTTGAAAACTTTTCGCCTTTATCTCAACAGATGATAAGCCAAAGGTGGCCGCTACCTTCATCCGGAACATATTCATATTATTATTAATTGTTGAAACATTATATTGCTTATTGCTGTTAACACCGTTATTCTGCTTCTTTTTCTCCATCGTACGGGCTGTTTCCGCAACTCAACGACTATTCGCTTATTTTGCGTCGAATGGTGAGAGGCCGGATCATCTCAGCTAGCACAGAAGTCTCCCAGCGCCTTGACGTCTGAAGACATCCTGGAGTCCACTTTGATGACCCAAGTAGCGAGCTCGATGTGTTGCAATTGTATTGCATTCCATTAGAATGTGAGTGGCTGTTTCTTCGGCCTCCATGCATCCATTGCATCCTCCTCTGCATAGAGAGCTGTCCACACTATTATTATTCTGATCGGGTTTGGTAATGTAGCCAGCCGGACTTTTGATAATAGAACCAACCAAATCGAGTATAATTTTGTACTCCACTCCACTAAACCTCCGATGGGTGTAACACTTATAGATTTATAATTACTTATGTCTATAGATTGGCAATGAATCGACTAGGTGTGAGACCAAAAAATCACCAATGTCTGAGTAATGCGCATGTGTGCCTGAAAAATAGTACTCCAGTCTGATAGTTGCTGTCTCTTCTACATGACTGACAGACCGACACAAGCCGCCTGCGTGTATGTGAAATGGACTAGTATATGTATCTCGTTCTAATATACGTGTGAGTATGCTCTTTTTCTTTCACATTGCCCATCTACAGTTTCCTATATCTACGGAAACCACAGAGCTTTCTATGTGTATCGCCCTGTGTCCGAAGGCGTTGTCCCTGATCGTTGTTCTGTGATGGCAACAATAGACTTGGAGGCGGTTATGGAGGGAGTGTTGATAAGGTAGTATTTTTTTTATTTCAGAATTTGAAAATATTATAAGTAGTTAACAATGATAGGACACATAAATACACATACAGATACAACTTGGGTTCTCTAATGTTTCGCACACAATTTATTAGCAAATTACCATTTCGCAAGCAATATTTGTCAATGTTTCATTACGCAAACTAATGCTTTAACAAGGGCATCAAAACGCAAACATGCATATGATAAGCAGGCATTTCAAAAATGCATTGTTAAATAAATTTTTAAAAGACATACTGACATATCAACAAGTTACAAAAACCAAAAATGCTATTTAACAAATAATTTGTTTGACTAAATTTCAATTACAAACGTTTTGTTTACTACAATTTCAATTTGCTATTTTTCAAATTAACAAGTTACAAAAACCAAAAATGTTATTTTACAAATAATTTGTTTGACTAAATTTCAATTACAAACGTTTTGTTTACTAAAATTTCAATTTGCTATTTTTCAAATACAGTGAAAACGCCCTAAAATCGCTTCTGGCACTTGACGGCCGCTGCCGCAGCACTCTCGCTTCGCTCGCTCATTGCTCGCTTGTGCGCTGTATTCATGTCAACCTAACCCAGAAAACTATTCCACGATTTTTAATATCGATTTTTCTTGTAAGCAAGTATGCAGCATGCAGGCAAGCATGCTGCATGCAAGCAAGCATGCAGCATGCAAGCAAGCATGCAGCAAAGCAAGCATGCAGGAAGCAATACAATGCTCCGCTCGCTTCGCTCGCTCCGCTATGCGTGGTCACAAGTCTAACCTAACCTAACCTAGGTTTATTTTCGTACTTATGGTTTTTCTTTATAGCGGGGGGCCTCAGGCCCCCCGACCCCCCCGAGCAGGGGGGCCAGCCCCCCTGCACCCCCCGGCAAGCATCTCGCAGGTAGGCATACAGCATGCAATCCAATTATTCATACAGCATGCAATGCAAGCATGCATACATCATGCAATGCAAGCAAGCATACAGCATGCAATGCAAGCATCCATGTAGCAAGCAAGAATTCAAGAAGCAATCGCAAAATTTTTGGGCGAACCGAATGGCACTAAAAAACTATGATTGAAGAATTTCTTTGTATTTTTATAATTCTTATGTTTTTAGTATGAAAAAATAAGAAATGATACGGTGCCATACCATAAATTGCCTAATGTCTTTAGACTAAGTAACCATATTATTAAAGAAAAAATGGTCAATTCTTATGTTTTTAGTATGAAAAATTAAGAAATGATACGGTGCCATACCATAAATTGCCTAATGTCTTTAGACTAAGTAACCATATTATTAAAGAAAAATTGGTCAATTATCTTTGTCGTTTAACATATTTGTGTAAGGAAAAGTTTACTAATGTTCTTTTGCAAAATGACAATATATGAAGAAATTACTTTATGAAATGTAAAGTTTGTGAAACATAAATAAAAGGAACGTTGATTTGCGAAATGATAACTTTGCATTTCGTTGCTTGTTATCTGTAAATTTGTTTAATAACTGTTGGTCAACCAAAGGGGAACCATTTCATTCAAATACCGTACCAAACACACGGCAAGAATATCCCTTATTCAACAAATTCAACGCCGAAATGGCGTGCTATAGCGCGTCCGATGAGGGCCGTTGAATTTGTTTAAATAATGACCTTGTTGCCGTGTGTTTAGTACGGTATTTGAATGATGTCTGCGCCGCGTCTTTGCCCGACGCCAGATTGGTGTGCTTCGGGTGAACATCGAGCACAAACTACCTAAAGTGGGAGTAAATTATAGAACTCTACAGTCCAACCTACAGCTGGTGAAGTGATGACTATGTCCGAAGGTAATTATAAAAAAAGACTAAAAACAACCCGCCTGTATAAAAAGACAATTAGTCAACTGAAAAGATGGAAATAAGATCAAATATTAAAGGAAAACTTATAACATTTTGATAGTACGAGTAGCTTTTATAACTTTTGTTCAACAAAGTAACATGCATTCGGAGGCACGATATTATGAATGATTTGAATTATTTTTTTAATTCTATGCCTCCAACTGCATACCCGCAAATAATTGGTTTAAGCGTAGAAATATATTATGAATTATACAGCATCTTAAAATAATTATTAGGATACCGTAAAAGCAGTTTCTTAATATTAACTCTTTAATTACTTGTTGCTTTAATTATTAGTTGCTTCTAACATATAGCAAATAACACATTTTAATGTATCGGATTGGTCACGGTGTCAATTGTTTTATTTCCAAAACTTTTTGATTTATTTCAGCCATCGCGGTCCGTCACATAGTTTCAAAAGTTCGAAATGAAACAGCTTTAATGTTTGCCAGAGAATGGTTGACAAATGCACGTCAAGCGACAATAGACCGTATTTGATTACGATAGAAATTGTTACCACTTTATCGTTAACAATTGAATGCCAGACCATAATGTTCCTTATTTCTGGATAATAATGTTTTGTCTCTGACATAGATTCGTTAGGTTCTCAATGCAAGACTCAAACAGAAATTCGTTTGATGTTCTATTCAAAATACTTAGCTTTGAAATGGAGCTCGTTGGGACATTATTGTGTTTTGACAATTTAATATTTGTAGTACGCATCTGTAATTTTGAAGTAAATTAATATTTTATTGCCGGCGGACCTAGAGTTAGAGGTATAATAGTGGTCTCGATCCTCTACCTAATGTTATTGCGGTTATTATTTTTATTTTTCTTATAAAACAATTAAAAAAATAATTTTAAAATTAAACAAGGTACTTCATAAAACCCAAGGATTTTTCCGCGGACCACACACAAATAATTCTGATAAATGTGTCATATAGTTTTTAATAGGCAGTATTCAATTCAATTTATTTCAGATATTTTACATCAATATTTTATATATTAAAAACAAGCTATTCTGTATAATGTAGTTGGATGAGCAGCCACACTTTATAGTTCTGTAAACTTATATACTTTATAGTTCTGTAAACTAATGAAGCTCAAAAAATGGTTTACAATCGGTTATCAGTTCTTAATATTTCTTCACCATAATCTCGTCGCGTAGGTATCGCTTCCAACCATCTGTTTTTACTATGAAAAAGAAGCGAT
Source organism: Elophila nymphaeata (assembly GCA_955850985.1). Lineage (NCBI taxonomy): Eukaryota > Metazoa > Arthropoda > Insecta > Lepidoptera > Crambidae > Elophila > Elophila nymphaeata. The sequence goes on along the minus strand of OY039066.1, from coordinate 21,623,148 downwards.
GCACTAGTTTCTTAGCCGCCATCCCGTAACGTTTATAGTAAAAAAGAGGCGTTCTCTTTCCGAGCTGATAATGTGCTAACCTTAAGGGCGTGCACTCTATTTACGTCAAAATTTGTCACATTTTGTAGATTTTACAGACCTAATTTTGAAGCGATTTAAACAGATTTTGCAAAGAAATTGTATATTTAGCTGAAAAATAACACCGTGACGTCAATGCTACTCGTTGGTGGTGCCAAGTGTAGAGGGGACATCTGCGACTGCGACCATCGGATCGGACGGACGGACGGTTCTCAATATTACTGTCGATTGATATTTTAATGTTAATTTTGTCATTTACGTGTATTTCGTGTTTCTAGTATTAATAATTTAATTGTAAAATCCCTATTAAATCATTTGTCGTTGTAATCTTTTTTTTAAACAGAATCTTTCTTAATACCTAAATATGTATTATAGGAGGGGAATCTTATGGCGCAGTTTTATTAAATTGCAGTATGGAGCTTTCATTCAGATGAAATACAAGCATTATAATGGCAAACAATACTTTTCGAAAATTGCTTTTCGAATGGAAAATATACTATTTTAAACCGCTATAGAGCCTAAATAAGTAAAAAAAATGAGATAACACATTAAAAAGGGATACAAAGAAATATAAATTGGTTCATTAAAATGCGGAAATTATGCTCATTTATTATACTTACTTTATTATAATACATTATAGTGTTAGAAATAATATCGATATTATAATATTATTAAAGCCAATCAAATATTTTTAATATTTATTGAAAAAATGGTCTTATTTCGACCATTTTTCGATCTTACACCCCAGTTCACCCAGCTAGTTATCATCTATGTGTGCATAGGACATAGGACAGTATATATATATATATATACTGTCCTATGTCCTATGCACACATATATATATATATATATATATATATATATATATATATATCTTTTTCATAGTAAAAAGAGGCTATACAGTTCTGACCTATCTAGCTTAGACGTCCTTGTGATTTTTGTTATGTAACTGAGACGTTCATGAAAATAAAAGACCTTGATTTCGTATACCCAGTTGCGTCACATGTGATGCACGAACGTGGGATTGGGTATATAATTGTATCATTTGTGATGCAGGGACAGTTGACGTGTTAATAATATACATATTATACGATACGGCATATACCTAAATAGATCCAGTACCTAGCAAATGTAGCAATTATCACGATTCTTACAAAAGTAATAAAATAAACATTTTTAATGTTTTTATTTTATTTCTGTCCTATATGCTAGGCATTTATCACGACTGAAAGTGACGATGAATCTTAATTATGATATCGCGTTGAAAATGTCTTTAAAAGACGGTGATTGAAAACCATCATTTTGACAAGTAAGTTATTAATTTTTAAGACTTTCCAAAGTATATTCGCATTCATACTACGTCTAGTAATGTTCCAAGTTGATTTCTTTCCAGAACCCACAATAATTCATAGCAATACCGTATTAACTGTATTCTAAATGTAAAATTGCTGTATAAGGTTACGTATTTTCCCTTTCAAATGTATAATTGCCGAGTATTTGCCTTTCAAAATTGCCTTTATGACGGCGAGTAATGGTCCCTCCTATTTGACTGCCTAAATTGATTCATTACTGCGTGTGACAAATTGACAACGGTGTGGTTCTGTGTAATTGTGGAATTTGACTTTCGGGAACCAGGGTGTATTTTTGGAATGTCTACACGACGACTCGAATTCCGTGTAGCGTTTTATTTAATTTTGCACGAAGACACGCGTATTTGTGATCGTATGAAAATGTGTCTAATTTTTTTCCTATAGAGTAATTGAGTACCTTAGTAACTGGATTTTTATTTACACTATGAGACTAGAGACCATTAGATCTCAGAATAACGATAGTTTCTTTGTAAATAACATCATCTAAAGGTTTATACTTTGACGATAGGGCCGTTGAGAAGTTTACAGTTGGATTTCCAGCTAATCAGTTGCCATCATGAAGTCTGTTGCCATAAGGTTGCCATGCATTTCTCGCCAAGCACTCCCTAGACATATTAAAATGTGTGACGCCCATATTTTAATGTGAACATCAACAATGCAAACAGAAATCCTAGATCTATCTAGATCCCTTTGCCGTCCCGTTACTATGAGATAAAAAGACAAAGATGACTTGTGGGTATTTGAAACTTTTGACCCACATCTTTAGGCCCACTTCATAAAATTGACCTTATGACCTCTTTTAGATTGATATGGGTCTTGAGAATATTTTTCATTCAATTCTGAAACACTGTAAGGTTTTTAACCGTGGTTAGACTTTCTCGAGCTGTCGACGTGATAAGTATAGTAACTGATTTTATGCATGACGAAGTCACGGTATTATTTGCCCCGATCAAGACCAAGTTGAAAGTTCGGGAGTTCGGTGCGGTGGTGTAGCAACGTAAACCCACGATACAAAAGCTTCGAACATTAAAAAGTTTCGCGTACATGATTGCCTAAATTGGGTTGTTTATGTTGCTATAGGTACTAAATTTATGAAGTAACGGTAAATTAGATGATGAAAATAGAACTAGAATAGAATTTTGTTAATGAAAAAGAAAATACAACACATTATTAATTCATCTATATTAGCAATAATTACGAAACATCTAGTCATATAGTCCTTATTTTCTTAAGCATAAATATTTGAAATCAATGACTGTAGAAGAATACATGCACTTTTGGGCTAACTATTGGCTAGCGCAGGAAATCGGGAGCTTCAGGTGACAATATTTCCATCTTTATAGTAAGGAATTCGTGTCAAAAGTAAAAGGTAAGTCAGGGGCAGCCAAGGGTGCAACTTTGAGAAGCAGTTTAAACCTGACCTCTATTACTAAGCGTAACCAGCCAATAATTCCTTTACGCCTTACGTGGTGTAGTTTAAGTTCGTTTTTTTTTAGTAAAGTTAGAAAAGAATGAACCTTTTTAATTTTTCCTTTAATTTTTGTCAACAGCACCACCAAACAGACCAATCATCATGGATGCAAAAACGAGAGACCAGATGCGACTTCTAGAACCGTACAACGAAGGTGACACTTTGGAGCTAGTCTGCGAAGTTTATGGGGGTGAGTATTGCGTTTATTACTATATTTACTCTCAAATAATAACCACATCATCCTTACGTCGAAATAATAATAATCAGTGTAAGCACCTTACGAGTTATAAATAATCATTATAATAATAACACATTGTCTTAAAAAGAACCTATAATAATAATAATAATAATAATAATATATGCTAAGCATCCCAAAACATTATATATACCTCATCCAAAAGGCTGAGGATTGTCCTCAATACCTGCCGAATAACCCGAAAATTTTTATCATCTATAACTACAACATCCTAAATTAATCTGATACGCTTGACCAAGGTCCGCGTAACGGAAAAAATCCCACTTTAGAAGTCGGAGATTCAAAAATATTCTATAATAATATATTTTCACACTCACACCAATTATCAAGCCCGAAGTAAGTATCATTAAGAACTTGTGTTTTTCACTATAAATCACGTGTATTTGTGGGAGATAGATAAAGAGAGAATGGAGTCGAAATCATCTTACGAGATTACTTTCTTTGCATTTGTATTTTTAATTATAGACATTATTACAATTACAACAGTAATAATTACAATTATTAAATCGCATCTTTAAAAGGTTACTTTCCTATTGTTCTTTGTATACCCTGTTTTATTTCTGCTAATAGATAATGGCAATTTATCTCACTGAAGGCTCTGACACTGTTATAAATGATCCCACATTTTTACTTCGACTCTACTGAACTGATTGTAGTACAATATTGCGAAGCAGTAAAACGGCGGCCTGCTCAAAATGTTTGTAAAAAACTTCTTTTATAGCAACAAAAAATAACAAAGACTTAATTTGGGAATAATTTGAGGCATCATATTGGTGTCGCCTACCTAATAATACAGCAAGCACAGAAGATAAGAAAATATACCGCGTTCAAGAACCGCTGAATAATAAAATTTAGGAGGTAGGGCAGAGCAGTAAGCATTCTCTTGAAACCAACCCCGATCTATGGACAATGATATTAGGACTTCCCGTACTCTTGAGTTTCGTCGCTAGCGCTAAATTGTATTAACTAAATATTATTTAGTTCTTATAAAATCCGTACACAACATGAATCCAATTGCCGTGTGATGCTAGCAGAGAGTAGAATACCATCACCCCATATCCTCCAATAGGTGTCGTAGACGGCGACTAATAGTTCAGCAAAGGGGTATTGATCACCTCATACTCCGACCACTAATCCGCATTGGGCTGACAATCGTGCCTAAACGTCCTTTGATGACAAGGAGAGGCTTTATGTCCCAGCAGTGGGTCGAATTAGAAAAGCTGTTATGACGATTATGATCCCCGTTATAATTAGACAAGAGGGTTCTTACCCCTTGGGTTGAGGGTATTGGGGTAACTTCCCCGTTCTAATGAAGTTGGATTTAATAAAATATTAATGACCTACTCTGCCAACATGGATGTCAGCTATTACGCCAAGTTAGCTTATATGATTACGATAGCATTAAGATAGCTTATGTGCTATTCCAAATTATAATCTATATCCGAGCCAAACATCTAGATCCATTTCGTCGTTCTGACGTGACTGAGATAAGCATCCATCTATCGAAACATTTGCACATAATTATAATAGTACCTAGTAAGATTTCACTGGACAGTTGAGATTGGTCAACATGTTGGTCTTGCTAAGCTACAATGCTCGATTGCTCGGTCTATCCATTTCATCAAAAGGCTGACTTGTCCACTTAAAAACTATTTGTGTTAAACCGAAAATGATACCTAATGTTCACGATCTCCCCCATTTCCCATTAAAGGTCCAATAAATTCATTGACAATTTCTGGAACATTAATTGAAATGCTTCTTCTAATTATGTTTCGAACAATCAGATTTTCTGCTCTAATTTAATAGCACTTGTCAATTAAGGACACGAAATGCCAACTAACGGTCTCAAAGACAGGGTACAAGGTACAAGTAGAAAAATTTATTTTGTGTACGCTAGTGTAAAATAATTTTAATTCAAGACTTGTCCTTTTATTTGTTCTAATGAAAACTATTTATGAATGCTGAAATGTTTTGAAGTGTAACAATGAGGGCCTGTTCAGTGTCTAGACAAGTGATTATAAGTGATAGATTCCATCAAATGCTTAACAAACAGAATATCATGCATGAAACTTACGTATTACTGAGAAAACACCATCGCGACTCGTGTCGAATGTTAGAGTTGACGTTGTTATTTACAGAAACGCTTTATAGCGTTTTCCACTTCTTTAAGCGCTCTGTTTTGGTCTTTTATTTGTTGACTCATTGAAGGTGTAGTGAGTTTGTGGATTTGATGCACCATTATGTACGTGACAGATTTGCAACCTTTTTTGGGGCACTGCATATGCCATACTGCCGGATGTGGCTTTATGCATAACCAAACGTTGAATAGCTCTGCTCAACCCTTGAAGGATTATGAAAGTGATAATATACTACTACTACTATTACTAATACTTATGATAACATTTTACTGTTACTAGGTAGTAGACGTATACGTAGGGTCATCTGGGTATGTACCACCGCCTTTCTTATTTTTGTCGTGAAGCAGTTCGCTGTGTTTCGGATTGAAGGGAAAGGTAGCCAGTGTAATTACTGGGCGTGGAAGGCCGTCCCCAGGATGGCAACGCACTTGCAGTGTTAAGTAATTTACCCTTAATATTGCAAGCGTCTATAGGCAACGGTACCCACTTGATACCAGATGGGCCGCAAACTTGTTTGCCATTTCGTAATATATATAAAAATACTATACTATTTATCAGTTGGAGAACTAATAATGTAACATTTTCCAAAATAAATTAAGCCATAAAAAAGTTTATTCCGCTCAAGCGTCCAGCCTGACATCTGAGAATGACTTGTACGTTCGGCTTCTGCACTTCTATGCCAAATTAAATAATATAACCCGTGCCCTTCTCAACTAAACGCTTACTAACTAATACATGCGTGTAGTTAAAAGCACACACAGGACATATCTATGCAAAAAAACAACTCATGTTGGAAAAAATGTTAAATCTGGCATACTTTATTAAATTTATTTTCTGTCTAGGTGATCCAAGACCTCGAGTAACCTGGTTCCTGGAGAATACTGTGATAGACGACTCCTTTGAGCAGCGACCTGATGGAGTCACGTCCAACACCCTGAACTTCCCAAGCGTTGGGCGACAGCATCTCAACGCGAGACTAGTCTGTCAAGCTTCAAATACCAACTTAGCACCACCTGAGACGAAGTTGCTCATCTTGGATATAAATTGTGAGTGTGTAGTGTAAGCTTTATGCTCCTTCAGTAATGGAGACTGAGTAAGGCTATCAATTTCTAAAGTTTGTAATTTTAATTAGATTTGTTCAAAAGTAGACACGTGGATTAAGTGGCAATAAATTAAGATAAACTTTGAAGACTTGAATATATTTTTCTTAACTAAAATTTATAATAGCTAAATTTGTCTGTAATGATTATTTCTCTTTACTAATCAATTACCTACAAAGCTTGGATTCTAATGAATTGTAGTGCTGCTATACATAAATCAATTTTGATTGATTTATTTGACATACTCCTAAGATATTTACTAAGAAAATCATGTCAATAAGCCCAAAACTTATTTAAGTTAAATGTTGTATATAATTTCTCGTCCATAGAGATGGATAAAAATACAGGATTTAATTTAATTTTACTTTTTAAAAAATCTTTCAATAGGAGACAAATCAAACAACTTCAGTACTAATCAAGTTTGTTGCAGTAAGGCCACTGACCGTACAGATCCTGAACAAAAGCAGGCAATTATCAGCTGACAGGAGTTACGAGGTGGAATGCAAGAGCACAGGCTCCCGACCTGATGCTCAGATCACGTGGTGGAAAGGAGGCAGGCAATTGAAGAGGAGCGCCAAAAACGTAAGTGAGAGATAACAAAATGACATCGATTTCGTGATATCTGGTATTGATAATTTTTTGTACTTGCGCGATGACTTGCGAGCTTAATTAGGACACTGAAGAAATTCTGTATATTGAATTCATTGTGCGATGAGAACGCATCATGTCATAGCACAATTTTTGCTTGTTAGGACTGCACCTAAAGTAAAATAGTTATTTGTTCAACAAGTGAGCAAAATTATTTTTTGCTGCGAGTACCGATATTAAAATCACGAACCAGCGAAGTAAGTTGAAAAAAAATTCTCTCGTGTGAAACATACCTCTCCAGCGAGAAAATAGTTATAGGTGAGAAAAACAGGGCAATACTTTATACATGTTTATTATCTTAAAAATAACTATTGAAAATTAAAAGTAAAATGACTAAAATAATTTAGGTTGAAAATTACAGTCTTGTTCAAATCTCGCAGCAAAAAGCGTTTTTCCTTCGAGAAATACGAAGCAAAAGAGGTCTTTTGGTACTGGAGAGGTGAAAATAAATCAATTAATGGGATGTATGGTAGTCCGCATGCTTTAACAGGTTAAATAAGTTATAATTTTGATTTGTTACATAAAACTTAAAGCTCATTATTAAAACATACCTTTTTACCCGACTACAGCGAAGTCAAAAAGGAAGGGTTATGATTTTTTTTTATATTACGAGATGCCAAACACACTTGCGGCGCACTGCGAACGTTAAATGGTTACCGTCGTCTAAAAACACTTACCATATTAAGGGTAAGACATTTTTTTTTTCATTTATTAACGTTTGAACAAATCAATACATAATTTTATAAGCGATAACATTAAAATACCACTAAGGTTTAACACTGCAAGTGCGTTGCCATCCTGGGGACTAAGATGATATGCCTTTCCCTTCAATCCGAATCATAGCGAACTGCTTCGCAACAGAAATAAGTAAAATTTTAGATGCCTATGTATGTATTTATGTAAGTCTGTTTGTATTTTTGATGAATAAGGTGTAAATCATTATTATCGTTAGTCGTAAAATTTAATTTGTAATTTGTTATTATACATTCTGTCAAAAAAGTATGGGGAATGGATGTGTATTGCGAATGACATAATGGACAATGGACAAAAACATCGAACAAAGAGTTTGTCCTAAATTTTGCATCGCCAATGGAATTTCGTGTTCGGAGTCATTGAAAATATTACAGAAGACTTACGGTGAATCGACTTTATTAAAAACACGTGCTATTGAATAGTAGAAAGCGTTCAAAAGCGGTCGAGATGTGATGGAAGATTTGCCTCGCTGTGGTAGGCTATCCACGTCTGCAACTGAAGTTAATATCGCAAAAGTGAAGGAAATAGTGACTGAAAATCTTCATTCAACTTTGAGAAAGATAGCCCTCGAACTTTCTGTATCTCATGAGTCGATCCGTATAATTTTAAATAATCACTTGGGTATGAAACAAGTTGCCGCTCGGCTAGTCCCAAAGGCCTGAATTTTCTCCAAGAACTCAATGGCATGAGAGTCGCTGATGACATGCTAGGACGAGTCAATTGCAATCCAACATTCATTGAAATTCTTGGATTTTGCACCACTATAACGCGCCTTTGTACAAGGCCATCATTGTGAACGGATTTTTGACCAAACACTCAACAAATACCATCGAGCAACCACCATATACACCAAATATGGCTCCAGCCGACTTCTCTCCTTTTCCTAAACTCAAATTACCACTTCGTGGCACCCGTTTTCAATCGGTAGAAGACATAAAGGAGAATTCGCGGCGAGAACTGAACTCAATTCCGGAATTGATGATTGGGATTATTGGTTAGCGTCAGTGTATTGTTTCTAGGAGCATACTTTGAAGGTGTTTAAATAAATTTGGATGAATATGTAACATTTTGTGTATTAATGATCATTTCCCGGTACTTTCTTGACAGAGCAGTATAACAGTTTTACCATGTAAACCACGATTTTAACCGATTTCCTTCCTTTATTATTTTCCATAGTTGGGTAACAGTTTTTAAAGTTTTCGCTTGTTAGATATCCAAAACAGTTTCCTGGAAGAAACTTTAGTATTTAATTAACACTTAAATGGTTTACTTATATACTCCGTCTAAGTACTACTAGGTGGTAGATTCATATGTAGTACAGGTCTGTGAACATGGTACTGCCTCCTTTCTTATTTCTGCTTTGAAGCAGTTCGCTGTGCGTCAGATTGAAGGGAAAGGTAGCCAGTGTAATTACAGGGCATGGAAGGCAACATCATCTTAGTTCCTAGGATGGCAACGCACTTGCAGTGTTAACTGATTTATCTTTATATTGTAAGTGTCCATAGGCGACGGTAACCACTCAATCCCAGGTGGGCCGGAAGCTTGTTTGCCATCTCTTATTATTAAAAAAAGGACACCGTCCACCCGATGGAATACCGATAATAATATAATAATATTTTGCGAGCAATAATATTCCTGGTAAATATTTTCGCTTTGGATTTCATGAACAATATCATATTTGTTTTTTTTTTGTAAAGCTAACGCAGTGATGAATACGCTTTTAATTTAGAAGTAAAGTTGTCCTGGCATCACCAAAACGCTTTTTACATTTATCGAGAGAACATTGAATAACAAACAAAATGTCAAACAAAACTTTCAACCAAAATGAAAACTCAACAAACATTACCTGCTGTTGGGTCTGATTGATCGGTTTCCAAACAAACTGATATTGATTTCTTAATTAATAGAATGTTTTGAACGATGGGCTCCAGATCTATCACGTTGTACAGAACAATGCATGTTTCAATGCTTAGTTATTGGAAATTTGTGTTGACGTTATCTTTACGAGTAGATAGAGTAGCTGCTACGTGTTTGACTACTACGATGAAATTTCATTTGAAGTTTAGATTAAATTAATTTAAAGAGTAGTGTGTTAAATACTCGTGTTTTGATCGATTTTTGCGCAACCCGTTGTTGTGGTTAATCTGCAAAAAAAAAAACAACATAATAACGGAAATCAGCTTAATTAAGGCGCCTGGATAACATAAGTACTCGGAAAACGAATAAAACTATTTTTTTAAACAAAATGCTACTTTTTTCGTTTTAATATTTAATGAAATCAGAATGAATAGCTCAAGCAGTTTCTTATTTTGGTAAGAACTGTTTAGAAGATGTACTTAAGGCACTAATATTTACTAATTTTGAAACGTGTTCATACCCATTTGCTGTGTAAGTAGTTTAGTTTCATAATAATATTTTTCTTTCAAAAATTACGATTTTATTTTTAAGGCGTGAACATTCGAAAATTGCATCTTACCCTTATTACCCCTTAACTTGATAACATGTTCGGCTCGTTTCTATACAAACAGATGAAGCATATTTCTTACCTGATCTGTAAGATATTTTAGAATTGGAATGTCTTTAACAAAAAGAAAAACATTTTTTTTTGTAAATAACTTTGAATGTATGTCGAATTTTAGAACAATGAAAAAGTACAGACATAGTTTTTCAAAAACATTCTTATCCTAACTAATATTTTTATTTTCATTCATTAAAAATGCATAAGTGAGTTTGTTTGTTTGTTACGCATTCAAGCCTAAGCCACGAAACCGATTTTAAAAATTCTATCTCAAATAGATAGCTATTTTATCAGGGAGTAAAATAAGTTGTATTTATTAATTTTTATTTAGATATCCTTTCGAAAATTACAATACTGTAGACACTATTTACGAGGGCTGCCATTTTGTTATAAGAAAATTTAGGTTACTTTGGAAATCTCTTAAAGCTTCAAATTTCAACATTATTCGTCTGAGGCTTCAACACTTAAAGCAGTTCCACATAATTCGATCCGATATCTGTATCGGAAGCTAATGTCAATCACGATAAATGTATGAAATTTGCCCGTCCGATATCCGATATCTGGCAATATGTCCATACATTTTAATTGTTATCGAAATCGTATCGCCTTCCGATGCATATATCGGATCGGATAATCACTTATCATTTTAATATTATATACAGGAATATGATTGAAATTTATACCAAATCCGTCCCGTCGGCAAAAATAAGTGACGTCAGAGATGGCGGCTTCTAACTCTGAAATAACTAATCTGTACCAGAATAACCATTAAACCTCGCAGTTAGAAGACGAACCAGAATATTAGCGTTGTATAAAATATCTAGATCGAAACCATTACCTCTAATGTACGAGGATGGTACAGTACTAATGTACACTAAATTATTCATTACTTTTACGCACGAAACAGCGTTACGTATTACGCGTATGACTGATTGTATTTACCAGGGATATATTTTAATATTCTAGAATACACGCTACTTAAACCAAGAAGCATCGGTATATCAACTAGAGTACTTCCCTAGACAAGTGTCAATCTATTTCATCTAACGCTTGATGAAAATATATGGAATATAATATGTTTGACACTGACATAAATGACAACCTCATTTTACGAGGTGGTATATGTAGAGTCGTCTGGGGTTTTTCCACCACCACCTTTCTTATTTCTACCGTGAAGCAGTACGCTGTGTTGCGGATTGAAGGGAAAGGTAGCCAGTGTAGTTACTGGGCATTTAAGGCATATCATCTTAGTCCCCAGGATGGCAACGCACTTGTAGTGTTAAGTCTTACCCTTTATATTGCAAATGTTTATAGGAAATGGTAACTACTTAACACCAGGTAGGCCGCAAACTTGTTTGCTATTTCGTAATAGAAAAAAAAACATCTTAGTTAAGTGTTAGGGTTGTTCTTACTAATTCGATCGTGGAAGTAGTGAGATTTTACGAAGAGTGCGAACGGAAGCGGACGGAACTGAAGTTGATAGGGAGATATAAGTTAGTGAAGATAGAAAGAGAGAGAGAGAGAGTTACGTTTTGTATATTACTGTATAAAAACCCTTTGGAGCCTTTATCTATTTGTATGAGTATATTGATAAGTAGTGAACTGCTTGAAAGGGCTGAAGGTACTGGACTCTGGTCGGGTATTGATCGAAAGACTTATCTCTTGTCTGCCATGATAATGACGAGCACAATTTGATAGTGCGACTCGTACCTACTCTACGGTTTTTATTGTTGAAAAATGGAAAATATCTTCTGGGCAGTTTAAGGAAAATAGATAAATATTTTGTTGGTCACCATTGACAACATACTTGTTCTAATTATAGAGAAAATAGGTCCTGTTGCTTCAGCGTTTTTAAGTAACCATTGCTTATATTTCAAGGGCTTAAATTCTATCGTGAGGTTATTGAATGAATTTTCTTGTTTTATTGCGTTTTGGATCACATGTTTTAATCACTGACACCACTTCACTTTCTAGCCATTCATTTACACACTCACATACATACAATTACGCTAGTATTCCTAAAAAGGGTTCAGCAGAGGCTTATTTGGTTACATATAAAGCTACATTCGGCAGTATGGGGCATGCAGCACCTCAAATAGTGACAGGCTGTTAGCATGTCGCGTAATTCATGTAGCTATATTTGAATAACGTTAATAATTGTCATTACATGCCCTAAAATGAATAATATTAGGTTCTTATTAATTATTACGAAGACGCTTTGTTTCTTTTTTATTTCAACTAGAGGCGTTCATAAATTTTGAAGTTGACAGAATTAATCATAAGATTCTAAAGTAGTTTTCTAAAGTCATCTCGCCAAAGAAAAGAAACTGACAATATGATAATTTTCCGCCGAGTCACTGGGTTTTATTTTCTACGAAAGTAATAATATTCATTTATCAAGACTCAATGTCATTCACAGATGGGATATTGACTAAAAAAATCTTCAATAACGCAAGGAGAATATTTCTTGCTTGTCAAGTTTAATATGAAGAATAAATTTATTATTTGTATGATGATTTGCTTAATTTTACACTCTGTATTCGTGAAGACGACAGTGAAAGCGAATAATGAAATAGACAAAGAAGCCATTGTTTCCGCATGATATTTACCCAGCGTCTTGACAGCAGGCAGCAATTATTCAGCAATTAAGGCAATGATACGTTGAAATTTTGTGGGATGTACCATGCAAAAGTTTCCCTGTGACAAGGAACGAACAGCTGCCAGATTACTTTAAATAGCTATCAAAAATAAAAAATAGATTTATTTTTCCATCACAATTTAGGAACTTATTAAGTATAATATTACATCTAGTGTCATGCTACATACACATTCATGCTTGTAGCCCAAATAGAGAGGGGTTGGCGCCTGAAATAGGTTTAAATTGAAACCTGGGCTACCAGGTCACCAGGCAACACCCTTAGATTGCTCTATATTATAAGCGATGAATTTGTAACCAAGAAATAATAATATATTTTTTAATCTTAATAGGTACATACTAAAGAAAATTAACAGTACAAGATTGAAATTAAAAGCTTTAAGGCCATAGCACACTTATTAGCTTGGAAAGGGAACGCTTCTTTTTACTATTAAACAGAGGCGATGCGGTACGGTCCGAAGGAGACTTTTTAAAGATCTTTACAGAGAGTTGTGTGAAGGTTATGTGTTAATGTATTTCTGAGTGTGTATGTTCGTTTACATGTGCTTGAGTGTGTGCTTATGTAATCACTATGTGCTAAGTTAGGTATTAAGATAGAGTGCGCAGCGACTGACACGAAGTTGTTCCGCTAGCTCGCGCGCCTCTCACGCGCCTTCGTTCCGGAGTTAGTACAAACTAGGAATTAACGACCATATAGCGAACGTGTTCATGACTACAATCCGACACATACATACATACATGATCACACTCGTCATCCCAAAAGGGGTTGAGCAGAGACTTAGGTAACATTTAGTTACACATAAAGCCACATTTAGTATGGGCGATGCAGCAATAGGAACGCTTAACGAAAAAAAAAACGACTTCAATAAACTCAAAAACAAAGAAACTAAAAGGCAAAAATTAAATTAATAAAGATTTATATTTTCTGGGACTTCTTATGCAAATTATTAATAAAATACTATTATTTGTATGTGCTACCTACTGATAGGTTTGAAGTCGGTGCCAAGCTCTTAACAAAATGCCTATACCTCGTTCTTTGAAAAGAAGAGACCTTTTGTCCCAGCAGTGGGTCGAAATATAACGGCTGTGATGATAATGATGATGGTAGAAAAATGATGAAGTATTAAGTAGAGTTGGATAGTTATCAAAAATTGGTTCAAACTCAAAGTTAGCTTTAATTAAAGTTTAGACATATTTTTGGCGTTATTTTTCAGAATAACAAAAAAACCTCACGGTCTAACGCTATAAAACTTTCTTAAAACTATTTCGAGACTTTGATCTTTAAAACATAAAAATAATCATTGAAATTGATTAACAACTTTCGAAGATATTGACGTATAAAGTTGGAACATTTGGAAAAAAATCATATTGTGGCTGCGTCTTTTTACGATTTAAAAAAAACTACTAAACCGATTAATGAAAAATTTTATGAGATCAAATGTCACAACTATTCTGCATGGAACAAAAAGGAATCATTTAAATCGGATCAGAAATATCGGCGGTATATTCATACAAAAAAAGATACCAACCGTATTGAGAACCTCCTCCTTTTCAAAGTCGGTTAATAATATTTATAATGTATAAAACTGACAACTGAGAAAACAACATGGTGACTCGACATCAAATGTTAGCGTTGTTATTCCCAGAATTGTCGTAAACTAATACGTTTGCCACTAGTCTAGACGCTCGACGCAATGATAAGCCTCTTAACATTTGGACTCCAGTTTCGCTGTCCGTTACTGGACTTATTTTAGCTTAATATTAAGAACTTATTTCATAGACCTTTTATTTAAAAACGGTTGTAATCTTTTACATCTTTGTACCTTATTATTTTGGTAAAGCCTTCAGTTAACTTACTTGGACAGACAACAATAAAAAAGTTCAAGGTCTGATAAAAATAAAATAAATATCTAAAACTTGAGTTTCTAAATAAGATTTAAAGCTTTATCTTACCTAGCTAACAAAATATATAAGAGATAAAATTACGAGAAAATGAGAATATTGTAAGAATATAAATTGTTGTAGGATTTTCGTCTTGCTACTAACATTTCTCAAATACTTTATTAGCTTAGAACGTGTTGGTTCTGAGAAGCTTAAGCTTGCGAATCATCTGGAAAGGCATATTAAATATTTTCAACCTAATTTGTTGACGCGCGTATGAATAAGATCTTATTTCAATCAAATTAGATACTTAATCATTTATGTTCTACATTTATTAGCGACTTAGATATTTAATTATGTAAAATTTACCTAAAAAGTTATATAATTTCTAAGAGTTTATGAATATTCTTCGACTATTTCAGTAATAAACTGGATTGCCCTGCTACTATACAAACTTATACGAAAATTTCTCAGAAATAACTATAAGTTATGTGTGAAATTAAGCCTCCAATTTTCTAGGTAAATTAGGCATTAGACATTAGTAGTCGTGCGATTCTCTGAAAAGATTGGTAAAGGATCAGTAGGTACTTACCTATGTAACTCACCATAAGATGAGATGAAAGCCAAAAGTTTCCCTGTCTAGCATAAAATAAACATTTTTTATTCATGTCTTTAAAATAAATTTGTGTCCCTTGTGAATGACTGCTATCTTTTGGCATCATTTGGTATGTTCCACCAGCTTAACGTGCCTTCCGAAGCAGGGAACATTATTTATTCTTACTTTATTTTCTTTATTTAATATATATGGAAAACAAATAATATTTTTACACAATTACAATCAAAAAATTCTAAAATAGTACATTTAAAAATAAAGTTTCCATCAATAAATTATTAAAGACATACTAGAAAAATGCACTGAAAAAAATCGACTTGCCTCAGGCGGGACTCGAACCCGCACCTTCCACAATCCGGGTGGACGCGTTGACCAATTTCGCCACCGAGGCACTGCTTTTCGCTGTCGAAATTTGTCAGTGCTTGGTGCTTATGTTTTTATGGTAAACATCGTTTCATCAAATCTTTGAAATTTGCACTTCCAAGACCCGAACGAAATATTTTTGCAAATATTTGACGCCCAGCTAAGATGAAACTACCTTACATTATGGAATAATTTTATTTTTGCGTTTACAAACGCGTAAATATAATACTAGAAAAATGCACTGAAAAAAATCGACTTGCCTCAGGCGGGACTCGAACCCGCACCTTCCACAATCCGGGTGGATTCCACCCGGATTTTTATGGTAAACATGTTTCATCAAATCTTTGAAATTTGCGTAAGTATTGAGTAAATATTTGTAATACTAGAAAAAATATACTGATAAAATCGAGGTCGATTTTATCAGTATTAGCAGCAGAAGGGTTCGTTTCCCGCCTGGGGAAGGTGCCCCAGGCGGGAAACGAACCTTTTGCTTCCAGCCAGTTAAAATAGCACAAGACGGTGTTTCAGATTTTTTTTATATATTTTTCCTCTTCGAATGTTTACGAAAAGGATCGAATATGAGTGTTTACTCATAACCAGCCGCGCGCGTGCCCGCCTACTTATGACTTCTAACCTCTTTTATTTGTTCTCAACAACATTCAAATAAACTAAGTATTTGATAATTCTGCAGATTTTCTACGTCTATGCAAGTAAGGCTTTTACCTCAGTACAATATTTTGAAGGAGGGAAACTCTCGACATAAAGTACCCTCCAAATAAGCTTATTTTTATGCTTAACAAGATCGGTAGTTTAAAACCATGTCAACTCTTAAGTCTACTTTACTTCTACGTGACTACACAATTTTAATGCCTCTTATAAACTATATTATGCTTCACCTCCTTAAAGGACGTATCTTGAAATCTGTCGAACTAAATAAGTGGAATAGGGTAATAAAGGCAGGAATACAATTTTTCTAAAAGCTAAATGCACGAGGCCGTTATATTCCAGGTCCATAATAGCCCGTTTAATGTCCGGAGCTGTCTCGAAGAATAGTTTGCATTGCACTTTAAAAAAACGATAAAAAGTTAAGAGGTAACAGAAGGAAGTACCTGGTCTGGTTTTAAGCACTTCTCTAATATAGTCTCACATGTTCTAAGCTAATCTACGTTTTAATATATGTAGAAAGAACTCTGGACCCCTTTGAAGCATATTACGCATTAGGAGTAATAAATCTGGTATCATTAAAGTTTATCTACAGAAGAAGGACATAAAAATTTATGTGTATTATGTGTTACAGTAAATAAAACAGTCTGCACTTTTTGCCAACTAGTCAGCAACTATCGTCCAGGATAAATTCTGAAAGAAGTGAATTTTTTAACCAACATCAAAATCAATAAAGGAAGTTATCAAATCGATCTGTATGTATGTAACATTATCAGATTTGCACATGATAATGTTAGTCTATACCCACTTCTAAAAAGGGATACCCAATTTTATGAGAGTATGTATGTTTGTGTATTTGTATGTTTTTCTACGCATATCTCAAAAAGTGTAAGTCGGATTTTTAATTTATTTTTGATTTAGCTTAAGGATCTGTGCAAGATTCATCAAAATTGATTTAGTAGTTTTTGAAATACATAGTTAAGTGTGTATCCGTCACAAAGAAAACGAGTCGCACTAACCGCATAATCCTAATAAATTCATGTTGTTTCAATTACAACTGAAGTAAAAATCAAGAACAAAATAATTTATTAAACCTAAATGAAATATTATTAAACCGACTTCAAAACTGAAAAGGGAGAAATTAAAGTTAAGCGATCTAAGTGTCAATCATCATTTGCTGCCCTACTCCCAATTTTATTTACGGTCTGCGAAATACCTTTTTCTCTTCCATACATCCCTGTCAGCGTCATCATAGCATTAATCCATTTTTTCCATATAATCTCTCAGACTATCTATTCTTCTTTTCTTCGGTCTTCTTCCCCCTCTATACCCGTCCACATTCATGTCCATCATCAATATGCCAACTATTTTTTGAGGTCGGTCTCCCTCACAATATTCCAAATTTATTATTATACCCCAGTTCGGGCTGTTCCATATTTATTTATTAGATAACACAACAGATATTAATCAATGGAAAAGATACAATAGTCTTTAGCGTACATAAGTTGTATGCTAGACATCCTTTGGTGTGTATATGCCATGGCCCGATCGTAAAATTGGCTAGATCATGAAATGTGCGGCATATCATGAAATGCTACTGGACCATAAAAATCTCGACATCTGGTCGAGTAGCCCATTAACTAAAAATGGTAGTGGTCAGGAGTGATCAGTAGAAGTAGGATTGTTTGTGGGAGAGTCTAATCTACGTATCTGTGTGATCGGTAGGTAGACGATATGCCCAAGCATTTCATGATCTGGCCAATTATACGATCAGGCCACGACATAAACACAGCAAGTTTATTTAGTACCGTAGATAGTAATTGTTTAAAATAAAATATAATATAAAATAATCGTATATATTATGTTACTCAAACTGTTATAAAATTAATGAAAACAAAAAAAAAAGACAAAATTATAAATTATTTTAATTAGCCGTGACATGAGTCTTCTATTTTTTTTATTGTATACATAAATAATTTGTGGTTATCCTCAAACAAATCTAGCCTTAGGTTAGAGCAGCTAAACTCGAGCGGCTAGAACATGGTCAAGATAGGGCACAGCGGGTCCTATCTTGACCATCTTCCCCCCGTTTTCCTCCATTTTCCTCGCCCCGATATCGAATCGGATAATATGGAAACGCCTTAAAGTTCAAACTTACTCCTTTATCTATTCCGTAAAGCAAGATGTGTGCGCAACAGCAAGAAGGATATAGCCAGATGTTGAATGATAAGGCATCTGATAAATATTTTCAATATCACATCGTCTTCACGAAATCTTAAAGTTGTCGTTGAATAAATCATTTTGATTATATTAGTTAGTAAAGAAAATTGTGTTTGAATTGTCAACAGAATTTCAGTTGTCAATGTTTCCATGTTTCCATTATAAATTATAATTTATGAAAGGACGCATTAAGGCAGTAACTCCGCTTTCAGTCAGATTTAAGGGAAGTACATGAAATATTAGCGAATTTTCTTAGATTATTGTTTTTAGGTTAATTGCTAAATTTGATGAACATCAGCGACTCACAATAAAGCTGTTTATTACCTTTCATAATTTTATCGAACATTACTTTTCGATTGGCATAATTATATTAATTTTGAATTATATA
Organism: Elophila nymphaeata; assembly: GCA_955850985.1. Lineage (NCBI taxonomy): Eukaryota > Metazoa > Arthropoda > Insecta > Lepidoptera > Crambidae > Elophila > Elophila nymphaeata. Next base: position 21,604,032 of record OY039066.1, on the reverse strand, counting down.
TTTGATAAATAAAATCGGGAGTGGTCTCCCCTTGACTTTCTCGTATACCGGAAACGACTCAAAAGTTGATTATTTTGATGTCATACATGCATGTTAAATTTTCGGTCACCCATCAAGGTACCGACCGCGCACCTGGTTGCTTAACTTTCGTGATTGACGACTCAAACGTTGGTAGAAACCATACACATATTTTGATGTCATACATGCTGTTAAATTTGATTGCAATAAGTTAAAACATATTCGAGTTATCGTGCTAACGCACAGACACGCACACAGACAAACACACACACACACAGACATAATTCCAAAAACGGTATTTTTGGACTCAGGGAGTTCCAAAACGTGTAAATCCGTCAAAATCTCGAGTTAGAATTTTTTGACGATTACTAGACTTCATCTATACTACGTATACGAGAAAGTAAAAAAATACAAGTCTAAGGTTTAAAATTAAATAATTATGTTTTTGTTGACAAAAATGATAAAAACCGTCGTAATTTTACATTCGTGTGTAACTCGGAAGAGCAGTCGCCTCAATTACGAAAGGACGAGGGTTTGAGTCCCGTGTCCATTTGGTCACTACAGGATTTTCTTGTTGTTTTTTCTCTTCTAGTTTGGTACATAGTAAGAAAATGAGTATTGAAAGCTTTTATAAGACGAATTAAACTGACGAAGACATGAGTATACCATATAAAACAACAAGTAAAAATAAAAATGAAATATTATTGCTTAGAGAGGAACCAGTGACTCAATTCACGTGAATACAATCGATCTAAAAATCGTTGTAGTTCAGAAGTCGTTCGATCGTGGTCCTATCATTGGTATTCACGTGTTACCCAGCTAGATTTCGAAAGGACGACAACTCAATAGGATCAGAACTAAAGCACATCTGAACAACTTGTCAACTATAAACAAAACTGGATGCCAGTAATTATTTTATTTTCTACTAAAAGGTTCAAATACATTTTTTACTTCAAATACAGTCATTTACGATAAATAAATTAAATTAAATCAAACAATATTGATGTTATTTAACATAGAACGTGATACGAGATTTCTTAGCAGAATACTTCTCAGTTGAAGTTTCAAGTGCGATTTTAAAACAATTCATTAGCTGAATACGGTTCGACGCTGGTTCAACGACATTGCGATCGAGCTACTTCAAAATCAGTTCATTTCACGTACGTGAATACGAAAAAGTGTTTAAACGACTAAATCGCTGCGATGTTACGGTTTTCTTTACGTGAATTGGGCTACAGTTTTCCTACTCCGATACAACGCACTTCAGGAAACTCCCTCCCTACTCGACAGACTTACCAAAGGGAAAAAGGCTTGTATTATTTTTGTACAACATAAATGTATTAATATTCCCAATGATCTTAGTTATTACCAATTACTGTTTGATAAAGGCGTATCGAAGCATTCCACGCTTCCCTTAATTATTGTCGCCAAGTTGTCCCAACTGATTTCATACACTAGATTGGGTTATTGGGTAAGTGTCAGAATATTATCTATTCCACATATCAACAAAATAATGTGAGTGGATGGCGTTAAGAAGTATTCTTAAGAGCACGTTTTTTTAAAACGATGAGAGGACTTTAGGAAAACAAAATTAGGGCTGTAAAATAGCTGCTCGTGTTCGAAATAAAACAATACCTCCATTTAACAGAAGACCGCACTTAAATAGCATATTTACGTGTTGCGCCATAGAAGACGGCAGTCAAATAACTGTACATATTTGCGTGTTGCGCGCCTTATAGAAGACCGCACTCGAATAACTCTACATTTTTGCGTGTTGCGCGCCTTATAGAAGACCGCACTCAAATAACTCTACATTTTTGCGTGTTGTGCGCCTTATAAAAGACCGCACTCAAATAACTCTATATTTTAGCGTGTTGTGCACCTTATAGAAAAGCGTACTCAAATAATTCTAAATTTTTCGAGTATTCCCGTGGTAGTAGCTCCAGTGGAGTAGTCCCATCATGGGACTACTGATATTTTTTTTTCCCAGAAGTTCAGGATCAATTTGACCTACATTGTCGACCCGACTTTGTTTGTTTTTGAAAATCTTTTAAAAAATTGTTTTTATTTACTTACGGACAATGAAATGAAGCACATAGGCAAGCACTTACTAATAATTACAACAAAAATATTATTACAACACATTTTTTGATGTTTCATGTTCTGTTAACTATTATTTGATATTTTGTTGAGTTAGTTATAGTAGTGTGACATGTTTATTTATTTTAGGACAACCTACAAATCGTACACTATTACAGCATAAAACTAAGTGCTTAACAATCCTTCTATGGGCAGACTTAATTATAGGTTACCACGGCATGCATATCTGGACTAGATGTTACAAAACGTTAGGTATGTTAGCTTTAAGTATATTTATTCTACAAAAAGTTACCATGAAGTTTTTATTAATAAAACTATATTATAAATAACCATATATAAACAATGCGTTTTATGCTTCTGAGTATCACACGGAACTACTGGGAATTGAAATCCCAATAGTCCAGTCAGTGGAACCTCTGGGAAATAAATACCAGTAGTCCCATGATGGGACTACTCCACTGGGACTTGTGTGAATACACGAAATTTTTGCGTGTTGTGTGCCTTATAGAAGACCGCACTCGAATAACTCTACATTTTTGCGTGTTGTTTGGCTTATGGAAGTCCAGAATGGCTGAACCGATTTTGATGATCTAGGCTTTGTTGGAATTGTCTCTACCCCGAATAGCAGAATAACTATTAAAATAAAGGAAATGATGTAAAAAAAAATAACCAATACTCAAATCGAGTTCTAATCAAAAATACAGAGAAGAAATGACCACAACTGCAAATCGATTGGTCTTAATTACTCCACTTCATTAGTTCAATCTTGGGTCAATCAACTGATTGACCGAACGCGCAAATATTTTTAAAATTGGAAAATACACTGAAAAAAATCGACTGTCCAGGACGGGAATCGAACTCAGCATTTTCCGCAATCTGGGCGGCTGCGTCAACCACTGCGCTACCAGAGTTATACTGTTATTGATTTCTATTTTCTTTTGTATTATCCTAATGACCTATTGAACTTAATATTTCTTTTTATATTTAATAAAACCATAAACTAAGTTTAGCTAAAAGGTATAGGCGGTACGAAGTCCGTCGGATCAGCTAGTATTACATAATACCCGGATAGCTGAGATAATGGCAGCTGTCCTGGCCATTGATTTTTGTTTGAAGGTTCAATGAAGGTTTGAATCTTTTTGGTACGATGTATGTATTTTTATGATTTCAATTGTGTATATTGTGATGCAAATTAAATTATTGTCTATAGATCTATCTATCTACCAATATACGAGGGTATTACAGAGTTAATAACACTGAGCCTCAAGGGTGTCCATTACTGAATATTTTAAAACACGTGCCCTGTTCAAGCGTTTTAATAACAAAAGAATTTCCTAACAATTTGCTTGTTAGCACCCTTAGAAATGCGGAAGTATTTAAAATATTTTATTCTTACATTTGTTCACAGTTCTCGGAGAACAATGCGACCGTCAGCATTTTAAGCCTGGTGCCAGTTGCCGAGGACCATGACAGGAATCTGGTGTGTCGAGCTGAAAACCCTCGCGTGGCTGATGCTGTACTTGAAGACAGGTGGAAGCTTAATGTACATTGTGAGTTCATGTCTTGGTATCTTACTTTTTATGAAAACATCGTTCGTAGTCTTGGGGTTCGCCCACAGGAAGTAAATCCAGAGGTTCGGAGTTCAATCCTCATGGGAGCCTTACCGTAAGCTGAGATGAAGACCAATAGTCAAGAATAAAAAAAACTGTTTTCATGACTACTGTTGGTCACAGATGATCTTCTCAGTGTCACAGGGTTTTTTAGAGATGGCGAGGAACTTGGTTGGTCTTCTAGCCTGTAATGCAAACCACTTAATAGAGGATTTTAGCCATGTGATGCCAGCAGAGTAGAATAGCATCACCCCATATCCTCCAATGGGTTTCGTAGAAGGCGATTAATTGGACAGCGATAGGGTATTGACGACCTTATACTCGGTCCACCAATCCGCAATGGGCAAGCCTGGTGTACTACTGTCTAAATCTCCTTTGATGACAAGGAGAGGCCTTTTGTCCCAGAAGTGGGATGTGGATGAAAAGATGATTCATGAGCTGTGAGCTCCCGTGAGGGAGTCACTGCACCAGTTAGTCTCTAAGGCGTTTGAAGCTTAGGGGCCTGAGGGGTCGCCTGTGATTTCGTATTTTATAGGCTCTTAACCAAAATATATCTTTGACCTATAAATAATTTATGTGTCACCAAATACGATGCGTGATACTTACTTATTCAATACAAAATTAAATTGTTTCCATAAATATCGGATCAATAAAAAATCAGAGGTACGTGGCTTAAAAGATATTAAGTAGGTATATTTAGTTTACGTATGGTTGTATTGTGAATGAGGTATTTATAGTTGCTGCATCGCTATTTCTCCGTATTTATTTGTTTTTAATCCTGTAAAAGGATAATCAAAAATTATATTAATTTTAGGCATCAAATAGTCTTGTATGTAAGTGATGAATAGATAATAATATGTCAATTCAATTAGAGGTTGAGCGCTTAAGATGAGTAGACTACAAACTCATGATAATCAAGTTGACAAGCGCCAAGTAGGCGTAGAATGCGAGATTATGATTTTATTTGAAAATTTAATGATAATGAATTATGGTAAGCATACAATTTTAATTTAAAAAGGTTTGATATCTACAAGCTGTATTAGATATCTGAACACCTTATGTAAATATGTTATATTATATACTTACCTAAGGTGGAATTTCTAAGTAGGTATTATTACTAATTATAAAAAGTAAATTTATAATTATACTACAAATCAATCTATAATTCCAACAATAGTTTAAAAATAGTAGCAATAAAATAATAAAACTAAAATAAATGAAATCTGGAATTAAAAATAACCAAATATGCAACTCTGGAACTATAAAGTTTACGAGAGTAAACTTAAAATCATATCTGAAAATTAATAAAAATTTAATTGGGCACTTTTCTAAACATCCATACAAATATTACTCAGGAATAAATAATTTTGTCAAATCAAATGGCAAGGCTCGAAATACTTTTAACATTGAATCTAATGCACGCAAAAAAACTCGTTAGATGATTGGCTAAAAAGATATCAGATCTAGAACTCAGGGATTAATTTAAATGTTGAACCAGCTTTTTCCTAATCAAATAACATTAAGTTTCTTCTTCAATATAAAGGCGGCAAATAAACCACGATAGAAGTTATTTTTAATCCATTACAGTTGAATTTCAAGAAAAAGTGATTAATCTGTAAGAAACTTGTAAGTCCGAAAATATTCCCAAAAGACTGAGTCGCCAATAAATCTTATTAAGTGAATAATCAAAAACTTAAACGAGTTGGAATAAAATTGATTTAGGGATGAATAATAAAATTTTGTAAGTACCCACCAGAGGGTTAAACTTCCTTTTTATTTGGTCAAGTTACGAATACTGTTAAATATATTATAGCTTGCAGGCTTGACTTACTTGTCAGGTTATTCCACCAGATCCGTTCTTATTACCTGCAAATAGGGTACAAAATCGAACACTGATAAGATTTTGGTTTTGTCTGTACATGTCAGCCGAAACGATGTGCCGCTTCATTAATATTAACGTCTCGTACACATTAATAAAACACTCAACCCATAGACTATCAATTTTTTTTCGCCCCCACTTTAACAACGTGCGAAGAGTGAATTACAAGAGCTGTGAAGGGAATTTTTCTCGGAGTATTTTTTGCTAGGGGATTCTAAATCTTCTTTTATAGTTTATATACTTTAGGTTAAGCTGTTAATTTTAGCGATGATCAAATTATTAGAGCAAGAGTCTGAAGGTATCTCTAGGTAATAGTAGATAATGGAGGGCTGTCTTCTGTACGGTAGTTCCCAGTTCAAATGATTCAAATTCAAATGGCTAGTATACACTGTACCTACTAGTCTCTTAAATTTTACATTAATACGACCGAATCTATATTTGACTCAAATTTTAGCGGCCAATTTCGCTGTGCCTATCTCTCGTAAATCTATATCACGCAAGCGAAGTCACGTGCAAATGCTAGTAATTTATAATCAGCTATTTCATGAGCGAATTGGTGTTAGTAGAGAAATTTTAGAATAGTACTTTTGTATGGGATTTGCTTCATCTTCTTTGTCGTACTAGACAGCTTTTACGCATATTTTTCGTTCGGAGGGTCAGAGACTGGATAACGCAAGTTCCAGCAAGCCTCCCTACACCATGATGTTGCTGAAAAAGAGTAGAGGTTGCTTTTAAATCATATAGTGCACACATAAAATACCTAGTGCCAAAAATACCTTAAAAAAACTTGTACAAAGATTAAGTTATGTCTGAAAGAGATTGCTTCCAGCCAATCTAAAAGTAAGTAAAACTCTAGGTTAAGCGTCTATAGCTAGGCTATTGTACTTTTTTCGAGGTAGGACACAGCGGACACCGCTCGAATCGGAGCAGCCCGAACTGAGGTAGTAACTCATCCTTAGAAGACAATCAAATAACATTACATTTTTGAAGTGTTGTGTTTCCTTTAGTGTGTAAGGTTGCCGAGGTCCACGGGGTAGGGAAGGGGATTATGGTTGGCAGCTCGAGAGTGTCACGTTAGTGTTGTGGGCGTCTATAGGCTATGGTGACAGCTTACCATCAGGCATGTTGTTTGTCTGCCAATCATTAGACATCAAAAAACAGTACCTCGTACCAATAGGTCAACCGTATTCTTTGCCATTTTATTATTGAATTTATTAGCGCACCATCGAAACGTTGCTCTGGATTTCTGTTTATCTTCACCAATAGGCTTAGCACGTCAAGGTCCATCAAGAGGACTTGTCTCTTGACAAGGAATCGAAAGCCTCACACAAAGCCTCCCTTAGTAAAGCCTCGGGCTTTCGGGATCAGGAGATTTGTGTCCAACTTTATCTGGGTCCATCATTTGATACGAAACCGTGCCAGCATTGAATGAACCATTCGAAGATGTAGTTACACGAAATGCCTTATATGATAGATTTGTGTCTTTGTGGCCTAATTGCTAAGGAATGTTTGTTTGTATAAATATGAATTTAACAAAAAATATCAGTGTTTGTACTTTAAAATATACCATTATAGATCTTATAATAAAGTCAACGCAGAAACAAACTTAGAACGTTAAAAATCATAATAAGGGTTTTGTATGTATAGTGTAGTAGTTATTCTCAAATCCTACAAAATCATACATAGTGTTGATAAACATTGATCCATAATGTTCATAGGTCAGAGGTGGCACCTCAATTCAAACGTTTAGATTGAGGTGCCACTTTTATATACATATAACTTTTGATATATTCTACTACATAATCCAAGCTCGGTCGTACAAAACTTTCTTAACTACTACTAAATACCTCAATATATTTAATTACGATAGAAAAAGTGGCACCTCAATCTAAACATACATTAATAATTTTGTAAACACTGAACTGCATTAAAATGGACACAACCGGCTAGAAATTCACATCATAGTGCCGAGAAAGTGCAGTTAATTTCCAACAATTCCGATAGCCAGAAATTGCGCGCTTAGCTCAAAATTTAATTCAAGGTCTAACTTTATAAATTTTCGCCTAAGTCTGTTTGGTAACAATGATATAAATTTAATAACCCAGACAATAATTTTGCTCTCGTGAAATTGCATTACGGGCCTTTAATATTTTTAGTCTTCTTGAGATATATTGGTCATCATCACTTATGGCGATCGGTGTATTATGTTTTCTTCTGAAAGAAATATTACTTCGAATGATTTGACTAAAAGTTATACGAACGACCGCATACCAAACATCAGCCCTCCTTGACCATGCTGATGTTAGTGAATGTTGGTGGATTCTATGCCATAGTCCAAGGAGTGGCCTTTGACGACAATTAAAAATTGCCTAGGTGGTACCACCCATATGTAGGTCATCAAAATGTTGAAAAATTTTTTTTTAATAATTATAATAATTGTAGTGCCCTCACAGGGTTCATATCGGCTCTAGAAATTTTATGTAACACCTATAAAAACCACATGATACAATAAATATATTGAGTATTGAGTACCATCGCCTTTCTTATTTCTGTCGTAAGCAGTTCGCTGTGTTTCGGATGGAAGGGAAAGGTAGCCAGTGGAATGGAAGGCATATCATCTTAGTCCCCAGGATGGCAACGCACTTGCAAGTGTCAACGGTAACCACTTAACCAGATGAGCCGCAAGCTTGTTTGCCATCTCGTAATATAAAAATAATCTCTTAATGCGGTTACATATTAGCGTTTTTTTTCTGCACGTATGGTTGTTGCGGCATAGGCGCGCTAAATTTTACTCATAAATTAAAAAAAAAACTGGTCACGCCACACACCAATTGGTGCAAGGAGTGCCTAGACGGGTTGCGTTGGGATGGTCTCGGTGTAGTTGCGCTCACGTGCGCAGATCCCGAGCCGTCCTGTAATAGCGCACTGAAGGTCCGGCCGGGGAGGATGTTTAGTGGGTATGGAGGGAACGCCTTTACCTCGAGTCCCACATATGCCCTGCGGTTGGCACCACCCCGCAGGGACGATGCGTAAATGCATTTGACCGCCCCGTCAACAAAAAAAAGTGGTAGACCCATATATGGTCGTCTGGGTAGGTACCACCGCCTTTCTTATTTCTGCCGTGAAGCAATCCGCTGTGTTTCGGATTGAAGGGAAAGGTAGCCAGTGTAATTACTGGACATAGAAGGTATAAAGACATCTTGGTCCCCAGGATGGCAACGCACTTGTTGTGTTAAGTGATTTACCCTTAATATTGCAAGTGTCTATAGGCGACGGTCCCACTTAACACCAGGTGGGCCGCAAGATTGTTTGCCATCTAATTATATAAAAAAACTGTGTTCGCTCGAGCCGTTAGGGTTGAGTCGGTATCTACATGGATTATACGAGCTTATAAGTGCGTCAACGCCGCGCATAGACGCTCCGATACGCGCTTCCAAGAACGCTGGTGTGAAACCACCCTTAAACGCCTTTAACGACGCCCATCATTAGTCTTAAGGTTGTAGTATTACTTATGGCCGCTACAGCAGGGCTAAGATAATTGTTTAAAAAAATCATCAGACTGCAAATTATTGATGATTAGGAGTGTAACATCTGTCCTGGTTGTTGGCTTTTTCGTTAGATTGTTTACTGAAGAATCGTTACTTTTTGGGTTTGGTGCCACTTTTATGTAGGCAACAGGTTGGCAACCTGTCACTATTTGGCATAGCCCATATATTATCAGACGTAGGTAACTTTGTGTAACAAAATATTACCTAAGACTCGTTGTTAAACCCCACATGGGATAATGAACGTGATCGAATGTATAATAATTTACCTTCTGATTCCTCACTTTTCGACTCTTCGTTATACTACTGGTCCTTAAAGGGAAGTGGCATTAATACAATTTCCAATCCCTCGAGCAAAACCCACAATATAATCCATTCGATACCATTTTCCACAGATGTGCCGATAGTAACCTTAAAATTGGGGACCAGTCTCAATCCCAAATTCATAAAGGAAGGAGATGACGTTTACTTTGAATGCAGCGTTAAGGCCAACCCAAAGACGCATCGGTTGACATGGTACAAGGGGGTAAGTCTAGTTCACAATTAAAATCCCTTTTTATCAACAAAGCGTTTTACTAACCAATATTTGACGAGAGACGCCCACTGTTGGACGGCCTCTGCCAAGGATCTCCAACCCGATTGGTCCTGCTCTGCCCGCATCCAGCGGCTTCCCGTAACCTTTACCTGATCATTTCTCCACCTTGTGGGACGCTACTACCAACGCTGCGTCGGTACACGGCAACCACTCGATGACCTTTCTGCCAATAGCCATCAGTTCTCCTCGCAATGTGTCCTGCACACTACCACTTAAGGTTCCCAATACTTTGGGTTTCACTTGAAAAATATTCAAACCTGAATTAATATATTTGTCCAAAATTAATAATTCCGAATTGGTATACTTAAACTACTCTTGAATTCCGATTTGATGTAGGTACTGTCTACGACACTGCTCTAACAATACCGTCTTTACATGATTTGGGTCATTTCTATTTATTCGGGAACTTTCAATTATTTGGTTAGGCTCTAAACCACACGAGCCTAAATTCAAAAGCTTCCATTAACAGGATGATTGAAAACGGTAGGTACTAAATCGATAATACTTGTATATAAGAAACACTTCCCAACTTTGAAGCTGTTTTCGCAATCGAATTATTCCAATAATGTTCTTTGAAATAGGATTAGAGTCAAAGAAAAATTGACGATATGAAGAATAAATGAATATGTACATAAATCCACGGCTAACAAGAATTGCGAACGAGTGATAGATTACGTGATACAAATTATTACGACGTATTATTATTGTTAGGGCTGTAATTATAATTCACAATAACAATTCTAGCCATGTTATGCCGGCAGAGTAAAACAGCATAACTCTTTAAATCCAATGCGTGTCGTAGAAGGCGACTAATAAATCAGCAAAGGAGTATTAATCACCTTATACTCCGTCCATCAATCCGCATTGGGCAAGCATGGTGGACTACTGCCTAAACCTCCTTCGATTACAAAAGACAGACCTTTGTCTCCCAGAAGTGGCTCGAATTATAAAGACAGTTATGATGATATATTCAGACGTACTAAATATCATCAAGCATCCCCAGATTAAGCGTAATTTATTGGTTATTATTCAAGAGATACTACTATAGTAATAAAAAATCATTTAATGTTTCACAATGTCATCAACAGAGCACCGAGTTACATCACAACGCGAGTGCTGGCATCATATTGAGTGATCAAAGCTTAGTTCTTCAAAGTGTGAATAGAACAGCCGCTGGTGATTATAGCTGTCTCGCTTACAATAGCGAAGGGAGCGCTTCCAGTAACGCTGTGTCACTGCAGATCAGATGTAAGTATTTAATATCAAGTTTAAGATATCATGGTAACGTGAAATTTATGACTTTTCATATTTTAATTAGCTGACTTTAACATTTTATTAATCTTGATAAAATGCCTTTGATAGTTGATTCCTCGATTTAGTTAAAGAAAATATAATTTAAACTGAAGAATTCTTTAAATTCAATCAAAACATTTTGTTTTCTTTATGCAACCTGTAACCTTATTTTTGGAAATAAATAAACTTATTATTATTAAAAATAAACAGTAGCTGTCATATGATAAATACTGGCTTCCACCCGCGACTTCATCCGCGTGGTAAATCGAGAAAATCAGGGACCAATAACCATGATGAAAAGTATTCAAAATCCGATCAGCCGTTATAAGGCGTGATTAGGCGGGTCCCCATATTTTTTTTTTGTTGACGGGGAAGTCAATTGCATTTACTACAAGGGATATGTGAGACTCGAGGTGTTCTCCATACCCACTAAACATCCTCCCCGGCCTGACCTCGAGTGCGCTATTACGGGACGGCTTGAGATCGGTGAGCGCAAATACACAGAGACAGACTCAACGCTGCCCGTCATACTAGCGATCGGACCACACCCGGGGGATTTCGTGAGGCGGGTCCTCACCAAGCGAGCAGCCTTTTGCGAGGCCCGCCGTAAGTGGCAAACTTGGTGAGGGAGAACCCGGATAATCATGTAAAATCTGACGCCGGCAGAGAATTTGCATTGAAGATACTATGTCTTCATGGTGCCATACATCGGCCGGAGTTCCACAGGGTGGCGTCTTATCTGCCTTACTCTTTGCAATTTTTATAAATACTATCTCTAAACAACTAATTTCTTCCTACCACCTTAACGCAGATGATTTACAAATTTATTTTCAAACACCACCAGATCGATTACCAGAGGCGATTAACGTAATTAACGTGGACTTAGATCGCATTTGTCAGTGGAGTACCTATTATGGTCTTAAAGTTAATCCTTCCAAAACGCAGGTAATTGTAATAGATAGTTCGCGCATGACTTCCAAAATTGATTGGTTGGCGATGCCCAAGGTTATGTTAGATGGAACGCATATTATTACCCTGAGCAGCACTGTGAAAAACTTAGGCATTTACATGGACTCTAACTTATCTTGGACATATCATTTGCAGGAGCTTAGTCGAAAGCTATTCGCTTCAGCGGGATATCTCAGAAGACTTCGTAACTTTCTTCCAACCTGTGCTTCCAACCACTACCAAAATTGCGCTTGCTAAGTCCCTACTTCTTCCGATCCTTGATTATGCTGACTGCAGTTTCCTTAACCTAACCGAAGAGCAACTAAATAAACTTGAGCGACTTCAAAATTTTTGCATACGGTTTATATTTGGTTTACGAAAATATGACCACGCTTCAGAATTTCGTCATAAGCTCAAGTGGTTGTCAATTCGCCTTCGCTGGAATGCCCATATTCTCTCCCTCCTTTATGCCATCCTATTTCACCCCAACACTCCTCTTTATCTAAAAGAACGTTTTAAGTTTCTCCACAATACTCACTCATGAGTATTAAGATCATCAGAGAATTTGAGGTTAGAGACTCCGGTACATTTCTAAAAATTCTATAACAATTCTTTTACTGTTGTTCAAGCTGTTTTGTTGTGGAATGCTTTACCTGCAAATATAAGAAAAGCTCAAACTCAAGGAACTTTTAAGAAACAAGTAGAGGCTCATTATTTGTCACTATAATCATCCATTAGTATCTATAGTATATGACAGTATATATTTTATATATTGTATGTATGTGTGTATTAATATTTAAGTATGTATATTTAAGTATTTATATTTATTTAATTAATATTTGGTATTTATAATTAGTATGTAATAAGTAGATTTACGTCGCCATCTTCCCTCATAGTTACTTTTTACTTTGCAATCCTGTCCATCCTAAGGTTACCTGGAAGAGATCGCTTTTAGCGATAAGGTCGCCCTTTGTACAACTATTTTGATATATTAATATACTATTGTTAATCTGGTTGATGTATGTACAATAAAGTCATATTCTATTCTATTCTATTCTAAAATCGGCTGATCGGATTTTAATGTACCTAATTAAACATAGAATATTTTTATTCTGGTTATTGTTCCCTTAAGGATTTTCTCGAATATCCACGCGGACGAACTTGCGGGCGGAATCTAGTTTAGAATAAAAGTCAAAAAGTATAGAATAAAAGTTCTCTAAAAAACAATATTTATAAGAATTAGTAAGATTTATTGTTTAGGTATTTAGTTCCAAATTCTAACTGAGGACAATACAAGACAAATGCGTTTACCTAATTCGCCTGCGAAGTGTACTCTGTTATTGCAGAAACTTCGAATACGGATGTTGAAAAATTGCTTGCTCCAGTTATTTATTGCAGACTGCTAGAACATAGATCTTTCTGGCAACCTGGCATTAAATCACTTTGCATAATTAGAAGGATTGGAAATCTTTTTTTCTAGAAATATTAAGTTCTTCCGCGTACTCATATTTAGTACGGTTGTCCATTTCGTAATATTATTATATAACCTAAAGTCGTTTACAAACTGCCATACTCACAGACACTCATAACTTTAGACTTCAAGACACCAGCAAGTAGCAATGCAACATAATATACAGAATGTTGTGATGTGTGATAAGATAATTAAGATACTTGATGCAACATATTTGCCTGAAGCTGAAACCCGCTTACACAACTAACGCAAAAACGGTTACTGAAGCTCTAAACGAAATCCCTTTAAGCCATTTGACAAGTTTGCTACATAAAAAGAAAAAGAATTGAAGTAATGCGAATAGAAATATAAAAATGATGACAATGGTGTGTTGTTCGTTATACGATACTTTAAAAAAAATATTAAGTGACCAATAAAGAAAATGAAATATTGCATTTGATATCATATATACTGTCCATTATTGTGTGATAATGGAGAGATTTAGTTTACTGTTCAAATGCTAATCCATTTGATAGAGTCTATAAGGCCGTACACAATATACGTACGAGCCTTATGTGTATCGTTCATAAGTGTATACTTTATACTTAAATTGTAATACCTAAATGTAATTTACTTCTACTTTGACGTCATGTATGACATATTTTTATGGAATATTCTAATATTATTTAATCTCACTGGACAGGATCCAAATTTGAGAATGGCATTCTGAAAATCCACATAGACTTAAGGAGCATTTTATCGGCTAAAATATGGTTTATATTTTTATATATAAACAGCCTTATTCATTAATACTCAATAAACCTAATAATAAGTGTTTTGTCTTATTCATCTCGTGGCCAAAGTGACAGAGAGAAACAATTTATAAACCTCTAAAGGCAACAATTACGTCCATTACTTTCCACCAAGCGATAAGAACTTCAAAGTGTTACCATCATGGACTGCCAGCTCTGATCCCTTGTCTTAGAAGAAGAAAAGCTCTCGAAATTTTGAACAATACCAATATCAAAAGTAGTTAATGGACCGTGGTCTTTTGTGAACATATTACCCTAAACTGTAGCTAATTATCTAAGTCGTCTCTTACATTTATTTAATACTATCAAAAAACTAAGAATAGCAACCATATTATTCTTAAATCAACAGTAATTAGAACCTGAAGCGACTCGACAAAGATTCTGCCAATAAACTTATTCATCGAAGTTAGTAAAGGTAAAAGAACAAAACTCATGATCAGCATATTATAAGCGTTAACCTAATAATGCTGTAACGCTAACACTAAGTGCCGACGATAGTGAAAGACCTATAAGTGAAAGACCTATAAAGAACTTGTAAATGAGCGAAGTTGCGCTCTAGAATGTTATGCCAATTTACTTTAGAATGGTAAGGTTTTAAAAGGATTTTGTGTAGGTTAAGAAACGAAATAGGTTTGAGTTTTCTTTAAATTAATGCTAACGGCGCAATTCTCTTTGCATAACTGCTCCTTCAAGCAGGTATCACATTCTTATCTCACGTATCTGCCGTAAAGACGCTATTCTAGCGTTTTGTTCCGGTTGAGGTATAAGATAAAAGCTTGTTCTTTGCTCTCTAAAATGTACAATAGTTCCGTGATTTCACATGTGAAAATTCGTGGAAAGTATTATTTAATATTACATCACTTTCTTTTGTAACGTTGAACATGAAACATGAAACTTATATATGTCTTACATTTTTATAAATAAAAAGTATTACGTATCACTTTCCACAATTGCACTACATTTAACATCGATACAGCCGCGATGCAGAAACTGGCCATTGACCAGTAGCGATGCAGCATCGATGCTGTATCGCGTTAACATCGCGACTGTATCGACTGTATATTTTGATCAGTCATTCGTTGACTGCTACGAAGCGTGACGTGAGTAATGACGGCAAATGGCAAGGTCATGTCCCGTAGCCCGCGTCTGCAATTCTACATCGATACTACCGCTCATGCGTAGCGATGCTGTCGCGCGTGTGTATCGATGCTAACGCGCAACTGTATCGATACTAACGCGCGACAGCATCAATGCAAAAATCTGTATATTGCTGGTGTCGCGCGGTTCAAAAACGCTTGACTGCATCAATGCTAAAAGTAGCAAAGATTTGTTCATTGCTGGTGTCGCGATGCATTGCTAAAAGTCACCGTGTGTAAAGGGCCTAATAGTGACATGGCATTAAAATTAAAAAAGGTAATAAAATAAAAAGCTTAACCCAAGCTATTTCACAAGCATTTGGATTTCTTTTTTCACATAAATCTATTAAAATGCTGTTTTTGCCTTAACTTGTCATGTAAAAGCAGTTTTGCAGAACACAATTATTAATAAAATGAAAATTCAAAAGTTCTTTATTTGAATAGACTTTGCTAATTGCTTTTAAATCTTCAAAACTAGAGTTTTTAATTATTTCGTCCCGAAAATAGTTTCGGGGCGAAATTATCATTTCACTTATACTTGCTGATACGTAGAAAAATCAATGGAAGACGATTCACAGCTTACAACTTTCGTAATTATTCCCTATTACATGCCTAAATTTTGGGCAGATTTTACTACAATGCATTTGAATCATTTATCTTGTAATAAGCCTTTTTGTATATTTCAATTTAGCTTTAATAGTTGTAGAATATTACTAGCAAAATGCTTAGTTTTCTATTGTACCTAAAGTATAAATTTGAGAAGTTTTTATACCTAAAGTATAAAGACTTTGTAATCTTCGATAACAGACAAAATTATACTTTTGAAATACTTTACCGAAAATCTTAATTCCAATCCATTACCAATACAGACTTTGTTTTGTGACAGATCCACCTATATGCAAATCTGAAAACGAAGGTGAAGTCTTCGGTGCTCTCAAGCAGGAAACTGTACAAATTCACTGCACTGTGGACTCCAGTCCACCACCCACTAGCTTCAGTTGGATCTTCAATAACTCCGGAGAACAAACCCAGATACCCGCAAAGTAAGTTGGATATAATAGAAATCTTCTTTTGGTCATCGATAAATCCGTCTAAACAATTGTGTTATTTACATATTTTTTTAGACGGATTGGATTAAAACTATTAGCATTTCAGAGAGAGAGCAGCCATTTGTGAATTATCCGATACGTTGGCGCAGTTTCATGTGCATTGGGCACGGATGAACTTTTCAACGGAGTTCATTCATGACCATGGCGTGACCTGGTGTTGTTTTAAAATTACATAGTCACTACCAATTAAACGTAAGAAAACGGGATCTACACTACGAACCTCCGTTTTGTGAATTATCCGATACATCGGTCATGGCCACGGATGAACTTCGTTGAAAAGTTCTTCCGTAAGTTTAAAACAATACTTCGCCTAACTTATTTCGGTGAACAGTGAGATACCGTGTATAAATAATACCAAAAAATATTAACTCTGGTTTTTCAAGGTGGTTTTCAGTGCTTTACTGATGTGGAAAATCCCACTTATTTTTCGCTTTCCCCAATTACTGTACAAAATACCAAGTACCTGATTTAAAATTTGAGTCCACGCTAGAACGTTCATAGAAAACAACTGGTTTTACTCCTTACCTGTTTGCATTTTAGAAGTAATTTGAACGATACGGTCCTTTTTAAAAGTCTCCAGTGACACTACAAAAGTCTTATGTATATTAATTTATACTTAATTTATGTTTATCTACCTACATTCAACGTCCTAGCTTAGACCATTATTTTTAACAAGAAGCTAATTTTCTGGTTAATGCTAATATTAATATTACTTGCCCTTTGCTTATGACTGCGTCAACAAGCCCTTTTTATAACGCTTCAAATCTCAACAATTAAGAGGTTTAAAATTAATATTCAGTTTACTACTATTAATATCAACAAGACAATGATATTATTATGGAAAAGTCAATACGAAGTTTGCAAATATATTAGACAAATAATTGTGTTAGGCGAAAATATTTCTCAATGCTCAATATCTTTTTCATTTCCTGGCCGAATTACACTTGAATCAAAACAATGGCTGCTATCTGTCAATCTGTTAGTATCTAAAGTAATTCCCAGCGGAGTCATTCGGTTCTAAAGCTCGATCTCGCTCGCTATAAAATGGGATACATTAACACTCACTAGACGGTATTGGAATAGCATTTGTTTCAATCGCCCAGCACTGTTTTTTGATACGACAAGTAAGATAATTTATGTTTTCTAAAACCAGCACCTGTATGTCGTTGTAGAAAAATCATTTAAGTTAAAATTGTGTTAAATTTAACTTTTCCCAGTATCTTCTTTATACTTTTTGGCCTGAAGCACACACGATAATTTGGATCAACTTATGCAAAAATGATCCAACCCACATCAACTACACTTTGGGATATTCAATGTCCAAGTATTTTTTTATCAATACCTATAGGTATCGGTATCATTTATTATGCTTATGTATCCTTTACTTTAAAATTTGACGTAAAGGATACATAAACATAATTTATGATACTACCTATAGGTATTGATAAAAAATACTTGGACATTGAATATCCCAAAGTGTAGTTGATGTGGGTTGGATCATTTTTGCATAAATCGGTCCATTTAATCGTCTTGTCGTTATTATTCGTTAACTTATATAAATTTTATGTGAGCTTAGAGTAGTCTACCATCAACTTAAATGTAATAACATATTAAATATCTAACTATATTGTTAAAATAAGTAGCTATTAATCTAATTTCAGATAATAAACTTAACGTTAATTACGATTTTCCGGATTTAACTGTATCGCATCTGTTTTTCGTAAAAATATTTTCTGGAAGTTGTACATTGCTATAAAACAAAAAAAAGACATGATACTATGAGATACTTAAGATGATTTTCAAGATTATTTGCAACTTTTCGTTTAAATACTCCAACCAAATTTATATACAATTTTTAGTCTAGAATAGTTCCGTAATTATTTGTCAAAAGAAAAACATTCTTCAGCAAATCTTTTAAGCCTCGGCGCTCTTTCAATGCCCAGTAAAAATAATAAACCTAGTTTTCTTAAATACGTATAATATCTTAGAGTTAAAATGTGCTATAAATCATGTTACAATGTTATCTCCCGAGTGTTAAGATCCATCTCCATTTCACAGCATGTACTCGACAACTGGCTACTCATCCACACTTCGATTCACACCGTCATCAGATATGGATTTCGGCACAATATTGTGTGCTGCCAGTAATTCAGTGGGGAAACAGGACACTCCTTGCCTTTACAGGATTGTGACTGCAGGTATGACAAATGTGTTTGTGGATTGGCGCGTAACTGGCTTAACGTTGAAATAAGCCATAGACATCGCAATAGTTGAAACTTGCTAACTAGCTACATATTGTTTCAATTCTTTGGAGCTTTATTTTACTTATTTATTTTAATATCATATTAACATCATTCTACCTGATGGTAAGCAGAAGAGGAGTTCAAATGGTATAGGTATCAAGAGATATAAGTATGCCGCACTAGTCACGCTTTGTTAACCTGCAAGGTGCATTCTTCTTGCCTGTTTAATGACCCAGGATTTTCAGAAGGAGGGAAATTATTTAAAATAATAAATAAAAATCGGGAGTGGTCTCCCCTTGACTTTCTCGTATACCGGAAACGACTAAAAAGTTAATATAAACCTTATATATTGATGTTAAATTTGGTTGCAATAAGTTAAATAATACTCGAGTTATCGTGATAACGCTCAGATACACAAACACAGACATAATTTCAATAAAAATATTTTTGGACTCAGGGAAGTCCAAAACGTGTAAATCAGTCAAAATCTCGAGGTCAAATTTTTTGACGACTACATGCATGTTAAATTTGGTTGCAATAAGTTAAAGCATACTCAAGTTATCGTGCTTACGCACAGACACACACACACTCACACAGACATAATTCCAATAAAAATATTTTTGGACTCAGGGAGGTCCAAAACGTGTAAATCAATCAAAATCTCGAGATCAAATTTTTTGACGATTACAAGACTTCCTCTGTACCTACTATGTATACGAGAAAGTAAAAATAAAACTAATTTAATCAATTATAGAAATAATGAGACTCTACTGTGTCAATATTTCTCTTAGTCACAAAATATAATAGAATAGATTTATTGGCACACCATGGAAACTACAGTTTACATAATAACTTACAAAAAAAAACAAAAAGAAAAGCGGTACGTACCACGGTAGCACCAAAAGGATGCTAGTTCAGCATGTGTCAGGTTTTGAGGCCTGACGCTGGTTTTCAACTAGCACCTGCGCCTTTAACAAATAGCCGCACTAATTGATGTGCATCATAAGAAGACTCACAGCCATTCTGCCGTCAAACTTCTAAAATTCCTCATGGTGTGAAATTTCCGTGCACAACTAGGACTGTATTTATAAAACATTTAATATGTTAATAAAGACGTCTACTACGTCAATTGAGTATCATATTACCCTTTCTAAGAAATACTCTCACAGCTTTATTGTTACTTGAACAGTAATATTCCTTTGACAACTGTATTAAAAGGTACGACACTTGAGAGTGTAAGACAAGTTCGTATTAAAGCCCACTTAATTACCCGCTCGATCTTGAGAGTAGATAGAGAAAGATATGAAATGAAATAAAATGAAATAAAATTAAAAAGATCTTTATTTAAATGGACTTTGCTAAGTAAGTACTTTTAAATCGTCAAAAGCCTTACCACCAAAAAATACCTAACAGAAATGATAATTCTTATGCTGAGATGGAGGAGAAATGGTGAAAGAAACTTCACCGCTTACTATTTCGTAATGATTTCAAAACATCAATACAAGTCAATAAATAATTATCAATATAAATTTAGTTATTGCCACGCATTTTGGGTTATTTATATATTTTCTATATAATTCAATTTATCATATTTAATTTATTTATTTATTTGGTTGTTGGAATAAGTAATGAACTAAGTAACCCACTAGTATGCTACGCTGTCAATTTTTAGGACGTGAAATTTTTTATATCTCTTAATTTAGCAAGTAATAAATTCTGAACAAAAATATATAGTGTTCTAGACATAGATTAATAATTACTGACGTTTATAAATTGGCAATGAATCAACTAGGGCGAGACCAAAAAAAAACAATACTAATTTGTGAGTAATGCGCATGTGTACGTGAAAAATAGTAGGTACTGCAGTCTGACAGTTGCTACGTGACTGACAGGCCGACATAGGCCGCCTGCGTATACGTGAAATGGTCTCGTCTATCTATCTCGTTTTTATATACGTGTTAGTATGCCCAATGTCTTTCACATTGCCCACTTACAGTTTCCTATATCTATGGTTCTAGATGACTAAAGCTCCAAAAGGTTTTGTAATCAAATCATCATAACTTGTTTTATTTTGAAATGTTGGCAACTATAACTACTTAGGGCGTATACATAAAGAAAGGTGGTACCGGTACCGCACTGCTGATGCTATACGATACTAGTCCGCACTACTTTCTTTTGTTCTGAATTCGCTGATAAGTTTCGAGTGTCGCTAGAAAGCGCCGACTTGCTTCCAGTGCTGACTAGCGCTGTTTTTCCAGACTGCAGACAGAACATACAAGCAGCCCCTGCCTATTATAAAGCGGTGATAAGAAGCACCGATAAAAGCTAGTGGCAATCGGCTTTCTATTATGCATACACCTCTACTCCGTAATAGACTATGCTAGTATATGTATACTCATATATACTAGTATGTTTAGATGCAATATATGCATCTAAACATACTAGTTGTTTCGAATGTTCAGTGTGCAACGAGTGTGCAGCTGTGGAAACTTTACAGCATGCTTTCGCGAGACGACTAGTTTTAGTAAATTTTTGCTTTTTACGAGCTATTTTATAGGTTCTGCTCTGTATAACATAAGGTACAACAAAACTACTTCATTGAATTTTGTTTTTAATTTTTTTTGGAATGTGTGAAATTGATTCTATATTGAAATTTATTGCTAGAAATATTTATGCATTTTTAAACGGAGGAGATTGAAAGTTTATTGGAAGGTCATGAAATTCTTTTGATATCTTGGGTTGAAACATAGGATCATTTTTATCCCGGTAAAGTGTTCCTGAGATATTAAGTAACTGTATTTTGAAAAAAAAAAAAAAATAGTACACTCGCAGGCAAACACTAGTTGCTTTGCAAATCTAACTTTCGTATATCATTGGTGTTATGTATTGATATTTAGCTAGTGTAGATCTCAAACCTATTAAACTTCGTAGCATTACAACCCAAAGGATACAATTTAACTGATAAACCAAACACTTATTAATAGATATGTAGACGTTATGGAGATATATTACAATACTACGATATTGAAAGCAAATAATAGCTTAATATTGATCAGTTACATAGTTTCATATTGAAATTCTGTCAGAAACAATGATAAGGTTTAGCAGGTTATGTGGAATATATTTGTATCAATCTGTGTTTTCTTGGAACAAAATGAAAGATTGTAACATAGTTTTACAAATAACACGAGTGATAGTTTGCAAAACGAGCCTTGGCGAGTTTTTAACAGTATTTACGAGTAATTTATTTTAAAGTTATGTGCAGTACATGTACTAATTAATCTACACTCATACATAAATTTAAATAAAACAATAAAATATCCAAAATTGCGTTTCCCAAAACCAGTGCTTTTTGCTCAATTTTTCATTTTTATGCCTGTTCATTTTATGCATTGGAAATACAGTAAAGGAAGTGGTTTTATATGCTTTCGCTGGATCCATTTAGACCCACGATTCCTGATACGTTCGTTTTTTCTGTTTATGTACTTTTTGTTCTACGTTGATTCAGGCATTTTGATAAAATAATTACGCAGCATTTAACCGATAACTAAAAAAGCGTCATTGGCGTAGTGCGTAAGAGCATCGTCTCCCACTCGGGAGGCACTGGTTCGATCCCCGCCACGTACCAATATGTTTTCAAATTATGAATTCATATGTACCTACGTTTAATCGACGCTTTTCCGGTGAAGGAAAACATCATGAGGAAACCTGCACACGCCTATGAAGAAATTCCTAGATTGTGTGTGAAGTCGACCAAACCCGCACTTGGCCAGCGTGGTTGACTAACGCTTAATCGCCCCTAATGTGGGGTAGGCTCGAGCCCCTCGGTGGGGACATTATATTAGCTGTTGAACACTGGGACTCTTTAGTGATTTATTTGGTTGCTACGAAATTAGACAGTTTTATAAGTAGGAAATGGGAGGAACACAAGGGTTCTTTCGGCGATATTCCTACATTAGACGAGTTCTTTTGTTTTTTACGTAACAGAGCCGATTTCTTAGAAACCGTAAAATATAATAAAAATAAAGGTGACAAGGTGTCTACTTTTGTAACAACTAATCAAACGACAACTTATAATAGTAACATGTCGAAATGTATATTGTGTAAGCAAGTGCATCGTTTGTATGAATGTCCTAAGTTCATTTCTATGAATTTGGATGAACGTAATTACTTCGTGTCAAAAAATAAATTATGCGTGAACTGTCTAAGTATTGGACATTACGCGAGTAATTGTCGGCATGGTCCGTGCAAGACATGTAGGTATAAGCATAATACACTGTTACATAAGTCTAAGGTTGTAAATAATAGCACGGTGAATAATACAAATTCGCAATCAAAACTTGAGCCGTGCGCGGCCGCATCGGAACCGATCACGTTATCAACTACGGAGGTGATCGCGGCGGTCCCTACGCATACGGTTCTTTTGTCTACAGCGTTAGTTCGAGTTGTAAACATAATTACTAAGGAAGAGTTCATAGTGCGCGCCTTACTCGATAGCGGTAGCCAAATAAGCATGATAACTTGCAGTCTGCGCGACAGATTGGGATTATGTAGTGATGAAGATAAACAACCTACGATTGTATCGGGTATAGGAAATATTAAGCTAAGTATAGCGAGTAGATGTAAATTCGAAATCAAGTCGATGAAAGGTAGTTTCTCGACGGAAGTAAATAGTATGGTAGTACCGCGTATTACAGGCCTCTTACCAAATGTAAATGTAAATGTACAAACTTTGAATATTCCAAAAAATATTTTAGTAAATTTAGCTGATCCGCAATTTTACCAGTCCTCTGAAATTGAGGTATTATTAGGGGCGGATTTGTTTTGGGAAATAGTTTTTGGAAATCAAGTGAAATTAGGTAAAGGTAAACCGACTTTACAATATTCTACGTTAGGCTGGCTTATATCAGGGCCTTTGTGTGAGCAAGGGTTTAGTAAAAATGCAGTAAGCTGCCAACTTAACTTAGACTTGAATAGTACATTAGAAAGGTTTTGGAAAATCGAAGAATTACCGACCGTAAAGGTAGCAAAAAATGCAGAGGAAGAATTTTGTGAAAAACATTTTTTAGAAAATACTTACAAGTTACAAAACGGTAGATTTTGTGTTAAAATTCCTTTTCACACTTCGCCTACCACATTAGGCGACTCGCTTAGAATTGCGAAACAGCGTTTTTATAATTTAGAAAGGAGATTTAGAAAACAACCCTTATTAAAAGAAGAATACGTAAAATTTATAACTGAATATAAAGAATTAAATCATTTATCATGTGCAAGTAAAACCAGTCCTGCATATTATTTACCGCATCACCCGGTATTGAGAGAAAAAAGTGAAACCACGAAACTTCGGGTGGTTTTTGATGCGTCTGCCAAAACCAGCACCGGGTGGTCTTTGAATGATGTACAGGGTGTTGGTCCAGTTATACAAGATGATTTGTTCAGTATTTTATTAAGATTTAGGCAGCATAGTTATGTAGTAACAGCAGACATAGAAAAAATGTATAGACAGATAGTTGTCAGTGAAGATCAAAGAAATTGGCAAATGATTGTATGGAGAGAAAATGAAGGCGACTCATTACAATACTTAAAACTGAACACCGTGACGTATGGCACGGCGTCAGCGCCTTTCATAAGTACACGCTGCCTATATCAGTTAGCGCAAGAATGTAACGAAATTAGTGTAAAAAATATTATTGAACATGATTTTTATTATGATGACGTAATAACCGGCTTTGAGAATGAAATAGAATTAGATAGAACATTTAATGCAGTTGTAAAATATTTAAAAGAATCTGGATTTAATTTAAGGAAAATTCGTACTAATTCGAACATAAATTTTCATGACGGCAATTTGAGTAGCGAACAATCAATTTTTGATTCAAAGGCTACAACAGGAACTTTAGGGTTAATTTGGTCACCGTCGTCTGATTATTCATCTACTATATTATGATTATTATGATTATTTATCTACTATAGCGAAAATATTCGATCCGCTAGGGCTGCTAAGTATATTTATTATAAAAGCAAAATTATTAATGCAACAATTATGGAAGTGTAAGGTAGCTTGGGATGATAACGTAACCGAAGACATTATGAGTATGTGGTCAGTCTTTGTTAAAACGATTAATTCGTTATCGTGTGTAAAAGTACCTAGACATGCCTTTTGTAAAAATTACGTAGAAATTGAAATTCATGTATTCTCGGATGCTTCTCAGGTGGCGTATGGCTCTTGTGTGTATGTACGTTCTATAGACCAGAACGGTAAAATCTGCGTAAATTTGAAATCCTTAACGATTTAGTGGCCAAGATGGCGCATACGATATAACATCGGCTCTGTATTAAATTTTATTTTAAAAATAAATTAGTGGTGAAAAGACTTATTAATTAGTGACTACATGTAAATACTAATGTAATTAGTGCGTGACAGTGTTATCCAACGAAATAAATGTGAAATACCTAGTAAATCGAAGTTATATCGTTGTCTGAGTATCGTTTGTACAAAATTAAACTGACAAGAAATCCAATACGAAGAAATTAAAAACATTGTGATAAAAATAGGTTAATAAAATTGTTTGAAGTAAATAGTGAAGATTGTTTCTAATCTAGATAAAATATAGAAACAAGTGATATTGTTGAAACAAGTGACGGTCGTCAAATTAAAATTGGTCGACTTTTTATTAAATGAAATACTAATACCCTCTTCTAACCGTGTAGGGCTGTTTGTGGTCAAAAGTTGTTGACTGTTTCATCATTGTGTATTATTGAGGTTTGGCGTATTGCTGTGACCGTCCGACTGTCCTGTCGGCGGCACGGGTTCGATCCTTAGCCGGAAAAAAAGAAAATTTTTGTTTTTTTTGCTGTAGATCTTGCCAATAAACATTTTTTTTGTTTAGCTGGTGTTTTTAAAAAAGGGAAGGATCATAAAACGTTGATAATTTTTGGGTCTTTGGACATATACTCTCTAATCTGTGTTTTTGGGTGCCTGCTGTCTAAAAAGTTGTTAACGGGAAAAAACAAAACAATTTTTTGACATTGTCGCTCGAGTTATTTTTGGTTGGTATTTTGTTTTATTGTGCGTGGTTTGGTTAAAAAAAATAATTAAAAGTTAATAATTTTATGGCTACTAGATGGTCATAAAATTATTGACATACTTAAACCATCGTTTAGTATAATTTTTTTTTCTGTTTTTATTTAGGAGGAGTTATTCGGATATTGTTTTTAATCGTTTAGACGAGTTCAAGGCAATAAAAGGACATACAATATACAATACATAATATATGCAAGAATACATAAAAGGTAACAAGTAGTAGGAATATTTTCTAAACAAATTTTATACATTGTGGCTCGAGTTATATTTGGTTCGACTTTGGTGCGTTGTCTTTTAAAAAAAATATTTAAAGTTAATGATTTTATGGGTACTAGATGGTCATAAAATCATTAACATATTTAAACCATCGTTTTGTATTTGTCTGGTGTTTTTCGGTTAAAAAAAATAAAGGGAAGGGATCATAAAAAGTTGATAATATTTAGGTGCCTGCTATCTGAAAAGTTATCAACGGGAAAAATAAAATAAAAAAATTGACACTGTCGCTCGGGTTATTGGTATTTTGTTTTTTGTGCGTTTGGTTAAAAATAATAATTAAAAGTTAAAAATTTTATGGGTATTGGATGGTCATAAGATTATTGACATACATAAACCATTGTTTTGTATTTTGTTTCGTTTTTCTGTATTCTATTTAGGAGGAGTTATTCGGATATTGTTTTAAATCGTTTAGACGAGTTCAAGGCAATAAAAGGACACACAATAGGTACATAATATAAGCAAGAATATATAAAGGGAACAAGTAATAGGAATATTTTCTACTTTCTAAACAATTTTTTGACATTATTGGTCGAGTTATTTTTGGTTTGACTTTGGTGCGTAGTTTTTTAAAAAAATAATTTAAAGTCAATGATTTTATGGGTACTAGATGGTCATAAAATCATTAACATATTTAAACCATTGTTTTGTATTTGTCTGGTGTTTTTCGGTTAAAAAATAAAAATAAAGGGAAGGGATCATAAAACGTTGATAATATTTAGGTGCCTGCTATCTAAAAAGTTATCAACGGGAAAAATAAAATAAAAAAATTGACATTGTCGCTCGAGTTTTTTTTTTTTTTTTTTGGTTGGTATTTTGTTTTTTGTGCGTTGTTTGGTTAAAAATAATAATTAAAAGTTAATAATTTTATGGGTACTAGATGGTCATAAAATTATTGACATACTTAAACTATCGTTTTGTGTTTTTTTTGTATTCTATTTTTGAGGAGTTATTCGGATATTGTTTTTAATCGTTTAGACGAGTTCAAGGCAATAAAAGGACACACAATAGGTACATAATATAAGCAAGAATATATAAAGGGAACAAGTAATAGGAATATTTTCTACTTTCTAAACAATTTTTTGACATTATTGGTCGAGTTATTTTTGGTTTGACTTTGGTGCGTAGTTTTTTAAAAAAATAATTTAAAGTCAATGATTTTATGGGTACTAGATGGTCATAAAATCATTAACATATTTAAACCATTGTTTTGTATTTGTCTGGTGTTTTTCGGTTAAAAAATAAAAATAAAGGGAAGGGATCATAAAACGTTGATAATATTTAGGTGCCTGCTATCTAAAAAGTTATCAACGGGAAAAATAAAATAAAAAAATTGACATTGTCGCTCGAGTTTTTTTTTTTTTTGGTTGGTATTTTGTTTTTTGTGCGTTGTTTGGTTAAAAATAATAATTAAAAGTTAATAATTTTATGGGTACTAGATGGTCATAAAATTATTGACATACTTAAACTATCGTTTTGTGTTTTTTTTGTATTCTATTTTTGAGGAGTTATTCGGATATTGTTTTTAATCGTTTTGACGATTTCAAGGCAATAAAAGGACACACAATAGGTACATAATATAAGCAAAAATATATAAAGGAACAAGTAATAGGATTATTTTCTACTTTCTAAACAATTTTTTGACATTATTGGTCGAGTTATTTTGGTTTGATTTTTGTGCGTTGACTTGGTTAAAAATAAAAAAATAATTAAAAGTTAATAATATATACAAGAATATATACTTAATAGGTAAAAAGTAATAGGAATATTTACTATTATTATTTATCTGTTTAATTTCTGTTATTAAGTCGGTTAGCAGTTAAATTCAATATTGTCAAACACAATGTTGACTCGCAAGGCCGCGCTCAGGGATACTGAAGTGAAGCTACAGCAGGCCCTTTCGGATTTGAAAGCATGTAGAGAATTGAATGAACAGTTGCTGCAAGAGCGAGAAGACAGTGAAAAAGAAATATTGAGGGTTATAAATAAAAATTCTGAACTGAAAACAGAGCTTGCTGAATTTCACATCAAATACACAGATCTTATAGAGCAATTTACACGGTCGCAAGAAATAGTATCTTCATTCGTAGAATGTAGCAACACGCATGAACAAGCCTTGAGACGTATAAATGAACTCGAAATAAGCTTGTGGGACGCTCAAAACGCTGTTCAGACATTGGAAGAGAAGAATAAAAATAACTTTGACGAAAGTCATACATATAGCTTGTTCCATAAACTTAAAAATTGTAATAACGAATACGTAAATAATATTGACTTTTTGCAAGAGAATAGGGAAATAATGGGAAATGAATATACTAGAACTAAATTTGACAGTGTAAAAAAATTGAAAAAGTACATAAAATTGAATAGATACATAAAGAAAACACAAAAATTAATAAGCCATCATAAAAACATACAGAAATATAAATCGTTTATGAACGAGCGTAAATGCTTATTAAATAAACTACACGTGTTTAGAACGGATTCACAAAAAAATACATGTCAATATGAATTAGATATTCAATTATTTAAGGAAAAATTAAATAATTTAGAATTATTTCTTAACAAAATGTATGAGAATATAATAGAAGTTTCGAATAAGCAACTAAATTATCAAAAGAGAGCAGCAAATGATGTGGTTGATTTGTGTAGCTACAACATTGATAGATTCGAGTCTTTTGATAGAAAGCAAAGATGTAAATGTATGACACAGAGTACATTTGAGAACAATCAGCTATTAGGACAGGAAAAGGATGAGGGTTCCTTGCTGTCACTGAGCAACGCCTCTTTTCACTGCACTATAGACCCGCTACCTACTGCTACTGTGTTACCTGACTCCATACCATGTACTGAAGGAGGTAGGCCGTCGGTTCATGGTGGGGACACAATGCCTAGTACTCTATTTTATTCAGATGACGTAGGAAGGGGATTTGGCACACCATTAAACTATCAATTTAAAGGAAAGGTATTAAGCACGTGTATGCCTGGGGCTACATTGGATCAACTTATAAGCGCTGCTTGTAATGCTCCTCTGGACAAAAATACTAATATAGTGTTATTCGTTGGAAATAGTACAAATATTCAAGCAAAGGACATAATTAAAGGTTTTACTAAATTACTAGAGCTCAAATGTAAAAAATAACTTGGTTTGCATTTCCATATTGCAAATCGTTAACATATACTCAAAATGACAGAATTTATAGACTAAATAAGACTTTACATCATTTTTTACATCATATTTTCATAGTGTCATGTCGTACGGCGTTCTGCTGTGGGGATCGGCAGCTAATATAGATAAAATTTTTGTATTGCAGAAACGGGCGGTACGGTTTATTTATAAAATGAAGCGCTGTGCTTCCTTGAGAGGTAAATTCAGAGACATAGGTATTCTGACGCTGCCATCTCTCTACATTTTTGAGAGCATTATGTACACCCGTAAGAATATACACAATTTTAAAAAGAAAAGTGACGTTAGGAATCTGAATACTAGGTACAAAGATAAATTAGTGGTTCCAAAGCTCAGACTTGCTAAGACCAGTAATTCATTTGTAGGGAATAGCATAAGGTTTTACAATAGAATACCAGATGAACTGTTAACTTTGACGGATATACAATTCAAAGAGAGAATTAAAAGTCAACTGATTGCTAAAGCGTACTATAGGGTGAAAGACTTCACCGAAGATAACCATCCATGGCAATAAAAAGTTATGTATAGTTTCTACATAGTTATACTGACAAGAGTAGGTATGTACCTACTCGATATCTAATACCATTGGTAATAATTTATATTTCTATAGCTACATATTAGTATTTGACGTCAATAAGTGCTTTGTTAAAAAGCCTACATTGAAAACAAAGTTAATAATAAATAATAAAAATAATAAAGATCCCTCGACTTGAATTATGCGGGGCGTTACTAGCTGCTGAGTTGAGCATGAAGGTAAGGCAAGCCTTACGTTGTCCTATATCGCGATGTATACATTGGACGGATTCCATGGTAGTTCTCGGATGGTTACATACCACATACCGGAAAAGGTTAGAAGTTTTTATAGCAAACAGAGTAAATCAGATAAATAAGTTAACAGAAAATTCTGTATGGAGGTATGTACCCACCCGCGAGAATCCGGCTGATCTCGTGTCACGGGGAATAGATGCATTTGATGACAAAAAGTATGATCTTTGGTGGCGAGGTCCTGAGTTCTTAACTCAAGAAGAGGCACAATGGCCTACAAAGAAATATAATTCACAAAGATGTGATACAAGTACAAATAGTGAAGTAAATGTATTACAAAATACTCTAGAGGTAAAAAATGAGTTGTTTCAGTTATTCAAATTTAAATACACTAAAAAGAGTTATGGGGTATATTCTAAGATTTATATAATAGGTTGGGGAAAAAGTTTCTTCGCATTTTTTAAGAAAATTCAAAACATTTTTTAATATAGTTTATTTACATTTAACTAAAGTATGTAGGTACCATTTTGTTCGATAACTTTTTGCCATCTTGTAGGTAGGGACATGATCCCATTGCTATAGAAATTTTGGGACTTCTGGTCAAAATACCGCGACAAGTGGTTTTGGCAGTCCTCTCGTGATGTTAACCTGACACTGCCTAAAGAATTCTGAAGAGACCGAAACAGGTGGAAATCTGAAGGTGCAAGGTCAGGACTATACGGCGGATGCATTAACACCTCCCAGCCAAACTCTCTTAATTTTTGCTAAGTGGCTAAAGATGTGTGATGTCTAGCGTTATCATGATGAAAAACCACACCCCTTCTGTTGATTAATTCCGGCCGCTTTCTCTCAACTTCTTGCTTTAATCTCATCAGTTGTTCGCAGTAGAGTTCAGAATCGATGGTCCTGCCTGGTGGTAACAGCTCATAATGAATAATGCCCTTCCAATCCCACCACACACACAGCATCACCTTGTTGCGAGTTAACCCGGGTTTCGCCACAGTCTGTGAAGCCTGTCCGGCCTTTGACCACGACCTTTTTCGCACGTTCTTGTCGTACGTGATCCACTTTTCATCACCAGTTATCAGCTTCTTCAAAAATGGTTCGGTTTCATTACGTCGTAATAAAGAATCACAAATGAGTACACGGTTCATTAGGTTTCTTTCAGTGAGCTCGTGAGGTACCCAAATGTCGAGCTTTTTTGTGTACCCAGTTTTTTTCAAATGCGCCAAAACTGTTTTGTGGTCAATTCCTACTTCTTCAGCTACGTCGTAACTACTGACATGCCGATCTTGCTCCACTTTTTCAAAAATGGCATCCATTTTATCTGTAATAGGGCGCCCAGAGCGACGTGCATCTTTGACATCAAAATTTCCGGATTGAAAACGCTTAAACCAAATTTGTGCTACTCTCACAGACACTGCACTAGGTACATAAACATCGCAAATTTTTTTCGCGGCTTGCGTTGCATTTTTACCTTTTTTTGTAGTAAAATTTTAAAATGTATCGAATTTCTTCATTAGATTCACTCATCTTGGCGGTACGAAAAACAAATGAAAATCACACATTTTCCTAATTTGAATTTGGAATTATGTTCTTTAAAATTTAAACTTTCAATGATACCAAAACCAGCCAGATACAAATAGTATAGCCAAAGATATTTTATTACAAGTTTATACATACTATAATGCGAAAAGACTTTTTCCCCAACCTAATATAATTATAAAAATTCACAAAATAAATTTATGTCATTATCATTATCCACTGATGAGTTGAACAATAGTATTACAACCTTAGTGAAGTTAGCTCAATTAGAATCATTTAGTAATGAAGTAAATTCGTTTAAAAATAATATTATTAGTATCGAAAAAATCAAAAATTTTATCTCTTAACCCTTTTGTAGACAAATTAGGGGTAATTAGAGTTGGTGGCAGAATAGAAAATATGAAGTTTAGCTATGACAAGAAGCACCCTATGCTCCTTGATTCTAGGCATCGCCTATCAATTCTTATATTTGAAAATTAGCACAAACGTCTTATGCACGCGGGGCCTCAATTATTATTGGCAGCGGTGAGAGAACAGTTTTGGATAGTGAATGCTAGAAATCTTGCTAGGAGTATACCTCACAAATGTGAAATTTGTAAACGTTTAAGGGCTAAAACTTTACAGCCTTTAATGGGTGACCTGCCTAGTCAACGACTCACTCCGGGTGTACCGTTTGAAACCACGGGAGTTGATTTCGCAGGTCCCTTTCATATAACAGACCGAAAGGGTCGTGGTTGTAGAATTAGTAAGTGTTATTTGTGTATATTTGTGTGTTTTACAACGAAGGCTGTTCATTTGGAGGCAGTCATTGACTTAAGTAAAGATGCGTTTATCTTGAGCTTAAAAAGATTCATATCAAGGCGTGGTAAGCCAAAGCATATATTTAGTGATAATGCTACTAATTTTGTGGGAACTAAGAATGAAGTGAATAAGTTAATTTTGCAAAACAGCCAGGATTTGGTTCGTTTTGGTTCTGATGAAGGGATTACGTTTCATTTTTCACCGGCGTACTCACCTAATTTTGGCGGACTGTGGGAGGCTGGTGTAAAGTCAGCCAAGTTTCATTTGAAAAGAATTTTAGGGGATAGGCACTTAACCTTTGAAGAGCTGGCGACGTTATTTGCTCAAATAGAGGCCATACTTAACTCCCGTCCCATATGTACCATGTCTTCCAATCCTAACGATTTGTACCCCCTAACCCCCGGGCATTTCCTCATTGGAAAACCGTTGTCATCACTTCCGTCGCAGCAGTTGAAAGATCTTAATCCTAACAGACTGGACAGATATAATCAGTTAGAGCAGATGAGGCAACATTTTTGGTCACGTTGGCATAACGAATACATTGTAGAACTACAGCACCGAACAAAATGGAAACAGAATCACTCCAATTTGAAGACAGGAGATTTGGTGATCATCAAAGAAGATAACCTACCACCCTTGAAGTGGAGAATGGGCAGAATTCACACTTTGTACCCTGGTAGTGATGGCATTCCCAGAGTGGCAGATGTTGACACGAGCATGGGAATAATTCGACGAGCTCTGAGTCGGCTGTGTCCTTTAAACCCTGAGGACTCCAGCGAACGAGAGTTGAAGCAGTCTT
This sequence comes from Elophila nymphaeata, assembly GCA_955850985.1. Classification (NCBI taxonomy): domain Eukaryota; kingdom Metazoa; phylum Arthropoda; class Insecta; order Lepidoptera; family Crambidae; genus Elophila; species Elophila nymphaeata. Next base: position 21,570,840 of record OY039066.1, on the reverse strand, counting down.
CTTCAACGGGGGAGGATGTTCGCGCCTAATACGCACGGGGCGAGGGGCGCGGGAGCTGAGGCTAGCCGAATCGAGCCGGGATCAAGCGAGGATCTACGAGCGGCGGCAGCGCTGCGAAATTATTCACTTCAACTTCACGCATGTGCATGCTACACAACCTACACAACAATTATTATTGCCGTATCTTTGTACCTAAGTAAATAAAGCTGTATTATTCTAAAACTGGTGCAATCATTTCTTGTCCTGAACACAGGATGTAAAAGACATGAACAGTCAAACGAGAACCATGTATTCGGCTCACCATCATAACGTTTTTCTTCCTTCAGACTATACCTGGGAAATTGATAGTTACGATTTTATTGAAAGTCAGTCATAATTTTTTTTTAATTTTTTATGAAAACGTATTCTATAAGTTATTTATTAATTATTGTCCAAAGAAACATTATGATTTTTTTTAGTATTTCATAACAAAAAATGGCTTCAAAACGTTAGCGTTCAATGTAGCTCACTCGATGCGCACGTACACTAATGAACGGGGCCGCCGTCTGGCAAAATTATTGCGGTTTTGCGAGTTGCGTGCGAGTTGAGCCCTTTACATTGCGCGGTACAATTTGCAATTTTTTTTGAACACCAAAAAAATAAAAATCATTTCCCAGAAATATTTTTTTTTGAAATATGTCTTATTTTGATGTAAAAAATACGTGGTTTTCGTTTGACTGTTCGTGTCTTTTACACCCAGTATACAGCTAAAATATTTATTTTAAAGACTATGTTAATTTTAAGGTTAAAGATAATAAATTTCCATTTCTTTCAAAAACCTGTTTTATGAATATATAATATATTTAGTTTGAAATCTGTAGAAGTTCAGACAAAATATAGCTTTATTTTTCTGGGTCCAAATAGACCCACGATTCCAGTAACGTTGGTTGAAAGTCGAAATAGCGATTCCGATTAAGGGTTAACATCGTCTTACATATCAAGTTGTCCGTATTTGAAAACTTGTAGAAACAAATGTCAGTGTGATTATCATATTGTGTGAGCGTTTAAGGTAGGCTGTGTTTAGATAAAGAAATTAATATTTTATTTTAGAAAACCTTTAAGTCGATAAATCTTGGTTAATAAATTCTATATTTCTTTTCAATGATTTGAGGTCACCTTATCATTTATCATTTTGTGAATTTGATTAACCTTTGAAGAAATCGGTTCTATAATTCATAACTAGCTCTTTGTTCAACTTTTTTTTAATGAAAAAGGTTGAAAAAGGTATTTTTTCTCGGAACAAATTGAACTGGAAGTTTCCATTAGCATATTAAAGCCCGTTCCGTCATCAATGGCTAATTTCACTTTTTGCTGTTTAGTAATAATTTCAACAACTTTGACTAAGAATTAAAATTTTGAAATAAAAATAATGGTTAAATTATGTGATGGAGATAAAAATGAGACGAATGTCAAGACGGTGTTCTTTTACAGTGTGGATGAGTTGTCTACTATTAAGTATAATTCATAGTATAAACTCTGAATTTAACAAAAAATCTCCAAAATTATTCTTAATTTTTATACTGTAACCAATGTTTGAAAGTAAAAGAATTATTAAGTAATAAACTAATAAGAAAATATAAAAATAAAATTAATTAAAAGTTTTCATTAAAGTGACCAAATATCACATGAAGTTTTGGGGTTTTAAAGTTAGTAAACCATTAGAGGTGTTAATGAGTAACTGAAAGATTAAATCTCTTCAACAAACAGGATGACAATAATATATTACTTAACTTGAAGTACAACAGTGCAAGTAATGTCAATAATCTTATTTTTTAGCATTACAACTAAAAATTAGGCTTATTAACATTACGCGTTAAGTTGTACTTTTTCAAAATATACCAAAAAAAAAATATCAATGAAAATAATGTTTCTCGCACTCAGCGACTTCCACGTCGTCTTGTTAAAGTACATAATTTATAGTACTAACTATAATTATGTCAGTCCGACTGTGACCAAGGTCGGTGCAACCCGGCTGAAACGTCGGGCAATTACAAGGTAATCTTATTTCGTTATTTCTCGGTTTTACTTCATCTACTTATTTTATGAGTAAGGGAATACCTAAATATTCGGTATTGCGTCATTTAGCGCGTTCTACCGTCTATACTCAATAGAGCAGTTTTTTCCACCATCTCCCTTCTATTTAAGACTACACGTGCTGGCTTACGTTAACATCGACAAACTGTGGTAACCATTCCAACGCAACCTAAGAAATTTGGCTACCCAATTCGCACGACTCAAGAAATGGAATTCACTGGTTGCATACGTGTTCCCACCTTCTTATAATGCTGGGTCAAAATAGTTGTGAAGAAGCACCTTGCAGGTCAGCAAGGCGAGGGTAGCTAGGAAGGCGGTTTATCTCTCACACTCTGTCTACACATTTGGACTACAAGGTGGAATGGAGTCATTTGCTTGTCCTTTTTCTATTAATAAAATCTATTGGAGAAAACATTCACTCAATGTTTCTGTGCAGGCCATCCCATGCCTCTTCAGAACTGCTCAGTACTTAACCACAGCGCCGCTGGTCTCCAAGTGGAGTGTGACCAAGGCTTCGACGGTGGATTACGTCAGACTTTTCATTTGGAAGTCTACGAGTTACCTTCTTTGATGGTAAGTATTACACGTTTTTTTATTACTGACTATTCCTGTTTGTCGCATATGACATTTACTACTCAACAGGGTTTTTAAAAAGACGAAAACATTGATGGGTAATGTAGGTTTTATTTGGACTTTTTTACCGATTTTTTAACGATCATTTACGCATTCAGGTCCGTTAGCATTTTGAATAGTGTTAAGTGCAAGTGTTAAATGATTAGTAGATACACTATTTGAACAGGCAATGATAAGTGTGAGTGTTTAGTATTTGTTTTAAGTGTTATTAGTATTTAGAAGTTGGTTCGTTTTTTGGGGGTGCCGCCACCGCGCCCTTTCTTTGCCACTCACTCGCAGCGCGCTCTCACTAAACACGACTGGAGAGGAACTGTTGTGATTAGTTCAGTGGTGGGCACGTGAAATAAATTTAGCTGCAGAATAATGAAATACAGGCAATACGGCAAAGCGGTCAAGGCATAACTTATAAATGTGTACGGGAACACTTAAAACACGAATGTCAACGAGTATTTTTGAATATTTTTAATACATCTTAAATTTATTTCTTTGTTTACACACCGTGTCTATCATTATCAGGTTTTCATATCGCAGGTCTACTGACATAGATATCATTAGAAATAAGCAGCACATTTGTACCAACGTATCTATGAAATGTGTAATTTATCTAAATTTTGTGTGTCCATAAATAAATAATACATTTCTTCAATTTCCTCAGCACTTATTCATCCATATTGCTGATTATCTGTTCGGTGTGCTCCTTAGAGTCTGATATTATGAATTTTATACTTAACAATAATGGACATAGACTCACTTAACACTTGATATTACGTTCCATACTTAATACTAATCAATTTCTGACCAGGCCTTTAAGAATAAGAGTGTAAATTTTGGAAAATTATCTGTGTGTAACTAGAAAACTTAAAGATATTTCAAAATAAATAAATCAACTTATACGGATTTAACACGAGATAACTTGGTCACGGGAAGACCACGAACGCTGCAAAGTGTTACGAACATCGGGCAATAATAACAAAATGTAAAATCTAATTACACGCGAGTGTAAATCCATAAAAGTTATTTGATTTGCAATGTGTTCGCGCAAATCTAAGAGAACATGATATTTATTTATTTATAATACTAAAAAGAACTTGATAATAGTTCTTACCAAAATAAAAAAAAAGTCAGTCCTGAAAACACTGAAGATCTAATATATAAAATTCTCGTGTCGCGGTGTTTGTGGTTAAACTCCTCCGAAACGGCTTTCCCGATTCTCATGAAATTTTGTGTGCATATTGGGTAGGTCTGAGAATGGGACAACATCTATTTTTTATACCCCTAAGTGATAAGGGTTGTTCACCCTTATTTTATTTTATTTAATTTATAAGGCAAAACAACGTTTGCCGGGTCAGCTAGTATTTTTGTAAAATTTGTTCGTCTTGTACTTAGATCATTATTTAAATATTCAAAGAAAAGTAGCATTTTGTTAAGAAAAGATTTCTGTGTTTCTGTCTGTATGTGTTATCCAAACGCGGGTTGCTTTTCTCACTACGAGCAAGGTCACCAGCACTTATCGTCGCCTTAAGACCGATAAGAGTATGTAGAGCGTTCTAGTCGGAAGGGCAGTCTCTAACGGTAAGAGTCTCTAGAGTGTCTCATCGGAAGGACAGTATCTAACGGTAAGGTCTCTAAAGCGTTCTAGTCGAAAAAAAGACGAACTGTGTGTAATACTGCCTGTATATACGGTTCACCTTTTTTTGCCATGGTTCGTAAAAATAATGTAATGATTGTGTGCTCGTGGATATACTTCCCTCAAGACTGCCTGTATATTTACAGCTACATATAAGAGCGTCATTTCCTAATACAATTCGCAGTTATACAGAATGAATTTTTGAAGTCGGCTTTCAGGGCAAAATCCTAAACTATAAGGAATATCGAAAAATGCTCAAAGGAGTCGCGAGCCCGATTTTGATGAATATAAAAACTGCATCATTATTTATATTTTTTATTGACATAATAATGATCATCGCTTTGATTATCGCTTCAACCAAGGTGGAACAAGAAATATTTTATTAAAATTTAACATTTTCTATTAGTTTGCCTTCAATGATTACTTCCCAGAATTCGATCCTTATTAACAACACTATCGAATGGTGTAAAATACAGGCTGTTTTTTTTCTTCAAAATAATTGGGTTCGATTTCTGACTAGGATTATTGATTTTTCAAAAATCCGATGTTCCAGATTTTGTTTTAATCAAAATCAAGCTCGCGACTCTATTGAGCATTTTTCGATATTCCTTGTAGTTTAGGATTTGGCCCTGAAGGCCCACTTAAAAATTCATCCTGTATTTATAGTCAAACTTCACTTCAGTTAGACTAGTTTGTGTAACGTGTGTGTGTTTGTGTCTGTGCGCAATATTGTATTTTAAACAAGTGAAAATAAAAAATGAAAATAAACAAATATTTACTGGATTCATTGAATGTGGTGGCGAACTTACATAGAGGATTCCATAATTGTATACTTAAATTGTGTAATTAGGTGATATTCATACATAAACAATTATAATTACCATCATAAATATCTAAGCAAAAGTTTCCGTGGAAACCATCTTGGACACTCATCGCTATCTTAAATTATAACTGCCTGTCAATATTCTAGATATAGAGTAAGAAAGTTAGTAAGAAAGGAAAATTCTTTTTTATACTACTTTTACTTCTGGGAAAACCTGAGAAGCAAGATAAATAAAAAGAAAATGTTTCATGGAATCGTATTTAATGAATAAAAATTTCCAGATGGTTTGACAGCAAACTAATCAGACTTTGTTCCTGCCAGAAGGCCTGATGGATGAGAAATATTAAATCAGTTATTTTTAGAAATCCAAGTTTTTTGAAAAATATTTACCACTGCAGATCATAATAGAATGATTGACAGTAAGAAAAACTTTGTGATTTGACTGAAGTGATTTTATATTTTTATTAAAAAAGTTGATTAAAGTATTAACGATTCCGAAGATGAAAGTCATTTGTTAACTTAATAAATTAAACCATTAACGTTCCGTACCGCAACGTTGTCTGGATGATGTAGCGTGTTTGAGACTCCACGATGCCTTGTCACCGAAACGCCCCCAGGCTTCGCCCAGCCCAACAGTGAGCCGGGCGATGCACCTGTGGTAATCACAATGCCCTATTGTACTCGGGGGTCAACCCGTGTGCAGGCCACCTAAAGACCAGAAAGACCGTCGGTCATGCCGCCTGCCTCCTCCGGTCGGATGGGAGCGGCATGATGTAATACTACTACTATCTCCAAGGATCTTTTACAGTGGGAAACTCATGATCGCTCCAAACCACATCATGCCAAGCCATCACTCTAAAATTGGCCCAAATCGTTCCGTGTGTTCGGACTCTCACGTCGCTTGAATGAAGTGCCAAAAATTTTGGATATAAAAACGAACTAAATTCCACTCCATCGCTCCAAACTCCATATCCGCGCGCTCGTGTGTTGCCGATCCCACGTCAATTTCGTGACGTGTCAGAAGTCGCTGCGTAGAATAAAAGTAAATTGGAGTGACGGGAATGGAGCGATCGTGTGTTTGCTCAATTTTTGGACGATATCCTCATAGCGCCGGCTGATGGAAATAGAATGATCGTTAGTTCCATATATTTTTATCCATATTGCTGCTATGATTTTGAGTGTAATGTGTCTTGGTTGTTGACTTTTGTTTGTTTAGTTTACTGAAGGATTTTGCATTTTTGGGTTTAGTGTCTATTTCATGTAGGCTGGCGCTATTTGGAGGCACTGCACGGCTCATACTGATAGATTTGGCTTTATGTGTAACTTAATGTTACCTAAGGCTCCTCTCCAAACTTCTTTAGAACATGAGCGTGATCGTATGTGTGTCTATGTATGTATTATATTGTATGAATGAATAGTTATGAGAAGCTACTAAAAGTGTTAATCTTCTTCTGATGCTGACAGTGCATTTTTGTTATAGCTATTTAGAATCAACTACTCAAGTCAAGCAGGCTATTGACTTTATAGAAATGTCACTTTCACGAATGCAATTAGGAGAATGTGTCAAACTTTAAATTAAGTTCTATGAAACTTTTTAATTCAAAATTTAATCTAAATCTCATTAATCTTTTAGAGAGAATCATGTTTAGAAAGTTTTCAAGGGAAAAAGTATATTTTAGGACTAAGCTATTCAATATCTTAATGCTCAACGTTAAATGACCCCATCTTTTCTCGGGATCTCGAACGCCAATAGCAAGCTATATACAACATCATAACACTAGTAAACTTTAGAAGATTTCCCATATATTTTTTACATAAATCACGTTGGGTCTGTTAGTATGTAAAAATGACATTAAATATATTTTTTTCGCTTTTCAGATGATGTTACAACGCTTGAAAGCTTATATTTAAAGCGATTTAGTGTTTTCAAATAAAGTTAAATAATTATAAAATATCCTCGATAGGCCTCGATTCTAATATTTTCTAAATAGACTAATAATAAATTCATTTCGGATGACACAGGGTGACCACCTAGATTGTCTAGCTGGATAATAATGACAGATTATAAAGTGACCCGAGGCTGACTAGATCCCCGTGTATTGTCGTGTACTACATATTTTTTATTTCTCATAATTTAGCTAACATTTTAAAATTAGGAATATTTTCTGATTGTACACTGTATTGGTTATATTTACTACTGCTACTGGATGTAAATTAAATATCTACTTAATTTGGAAAAATGTTACGGCAGAATAACAGAGGTCGTGGACTCTCTGCAACCCTGAACCATAAGCCGTTTTTTTATTTAGAGACAAATAAAAACATTATTATTATTTAGCAGTTAATGCTAAGAAATTACTAACATTTTTGTTTTGTTAGTTTGACCAATGCTTTAAAACCTGCTGACAAAAATTTCGTAGATAAATATAACTGAGGTCGTCAGTAATATCGGTGGTGTAGTCATTAACGCTGCTTTAACGTCAAGTGGTCCAGGTTCGAAACCTACAAATGTTTGTGTGATGAATATGAAAATTTGTTTACGGGTCATTATTATTAATATGTATATTTATTATACACTAACGAGCAACAAAATCGACTCACCTCGTAGGTTTCGATTCTTAATATATCGGTATATAAAAATAAGATTAGATAAATAAAACCTGTAAATATAATTTGAATGTATATTTCATAAACTTTATTTAATCTACTCTAAACATCGATAAACGAAGTTTCTTTTCTTCCCTGGTTTCTCATTTTTACGTCATACGCCATTTCTGCGATATGCAGAGTGTTCACAGTTAATTGAATCATTGTTTATTGAATAATTGATCAATCTTACAGATTTATTGACCCTTAAAAATCATCTGATTTTCCCAAAAATTTTAGCCCTTTTAACTGTATGTGGTTTTCAATTTGTAAAATCAATAAACCAAAATCTATCACAGTAAAAACTGGTCTAATGTAAGTTTAGGTTCTTGTTTAAAACATGGGGTTAAAAAATATTATTTACTAATTGTAGATTTTGATTAGGGTGTTCTGAACCAAAGCATACCGGTGAGTCGATTTCATTGCACGTAAGTGTAGTTTATATACGAGTATATCCAATTTATTATGTATATTTTATTCGCTATCCAGAGTCAGAATATCACAAGTTAATGGGTCAATAATTAAGCCTAGATAATTGGTGTGAACGCGCAAATACTATTAATTTCATTTGCATATCATGTAGTAAATGACTAATTTTGTACGACCAGGTACGAGCCAATATGTCTTCAAACCACACGCCAATATTTGACGTGCCGGGCCTGGATACGCGGTTCAGCTACACGCTGGTCTTGTACGCAGCCAACGCTAAAGGCCGAAGTGAACCGGTCTCTTTGTACACTGTGGCTTTCAGGTCACCAGATAAGTATACTGGTAAGTATCCTTTCTTTGACTGTGACAGGGAATCGAGAATTTATATATATATATATCAGAAAACCGGAGCCGCTTCACCCGGCACCTTCAACCTCTACGCGATAAGTCTGGATGGAAGTCCCGTCTCAGCACTTATCCATGACAGGAATTTTTTCCATGTTTTTCGTTTTTATTTAATTTGGTATCAATTTCAATCATAACTATTATCTTGTTATTAGTAATTGTAATGGCGACGTAAAAAAATTGTCGTCCCCTGAAATTCAAACCCGACATGTCGCTGTTCTGGTTGCCAAACCCTTATATCACTATGGTGGTTAAATTTGAATATCTTACCTTTATCACTTGTGGTGAAAGGTGAAAGCCTATTTCATAGCGTCTTGACGACGTAACCCTTGCGATTTTGTTTTGTTTTTTACGAGTTATGACATTATTTTGACTCACTGTCTAGTTTTGGTGCTCGCTCGATATAAAGTACGACGAGTGTTAACAGCTTTTGAAGATTACAGCAGTATTCTAATACTGATGTAACCTTCTACGCTGCTATTATTAATAATATTAAGAATATAAATTATTACAATTTAAATTGAATGTGACAATTCTTATTACATGTAGAGCACATAGAGAATAGATTCTCTGCTCTTATGTTGAGTGATTTAAAATAAAATATTGATAGAAAAACTGAGTTTCCAATGTAGGCAACGACGATAAAGTAATCCTTTTTAGCTCAGTAGGTAGCGCAGTCGCCCAGATCACGAACAGTCCCGTTTTCATTAACCGTCTCAGTAATCGATGAAAGCGGTATTTCTTTATACTTATTTTTTTTTTAAAGAAATATAGTTCCAAAGAATTCCAAATAAAATTTGAACAAAAGTAAAATAATGAAAAGTATATCGTCGTTAGTTCAAACATGTAGCAAATAAACACGAATTTTACCTTGTAATTTTATTCCGGTTTACGGAGAATAAAGTTCCAGTGCGTCTTTCAAGGAGTCTAGTTAAATATTTTCAGTATCATATAACGATTTCATGGAAACTAAATAATTAAATACTCAGATAATAATCTAGAAGAACATATTACGTTTCTGAGAATCACGATTCTAATGAGCGCGACAAACAAGTTAGAAAGAACTAAATAAACATATTAAATCTGTAAAATAATTTTGCATGTATTTGACGCGGCGACAAATTATTCTGAATTTGTGATTTAATAAAAAAATAAAGCTGGGAGCATAAATAATAGGTTAGCAGCTACAGTGAAGGATAATTTTAAGTAGAATGCAGAAGCTTAGTAATAAGTTTTAAGCTTTGATTTATTTTAAACTGTGCACTCTGCTTGGTCATAAAAAATAACCCTAACCTGCCAATCACGGGAACAAATATGTAGTTAGGTTATTTGTATAGAATCCTGTAGTTGCCAATAAAACAATGTTTGTTATCCTACTGTTATTATATTACACCCACTATAGTCACCATGTCATTATTTATAGTACCTCGCGAATAATTTAATTGGCCCTGTTTAATAATAATATGTCCTTAAATCCTTGTATTTAGAAGCTCATGTTATATAATTATTGCTTAAATATTTAATAGCTGCTAAGTTATTTTTAGTAATTAAACAGTTAGTCGCCCTTTAAGTTGTTAGTGGCCTTGAAAATAATAAGCCAAATTATTTTATAAAATACTAGCGGCTCCTTCCGGCTTCGTACGGGTGGAAAATGATTATTATTTTTTGAAATAATTTAATATAGTTTCTTTTGAAAGCTTTGTATGTTTGTAACTAATAAGCTCAAAAGCTACTGGACCGATTTTGATCAAATTTGGTACAAATATTGATAAAACGTTGGGAAAGCAAATGGTAAAAGGTAGTCTACCTTATTGTAAAAAAAGGCTTGAAGTAGTTGAACTAAGCTATAAAAGATTGTTTGGAAGTTCGTCATTTGTGCAGATAAAACCATGAAACTTAGAATTTAGACTGTTAATAAGGAATAAATAAACATATGCTCTAGCGCTTTTGAAATTTTGATTTGTGTGGGATGAAATATGGGTATGCCATCCATGCCCAGTAATTACACTTGGTACCTATCCCTTTAATCTGAAATACAGCGAACTGCTGCAGGGTAGATATAAGAAAGATGGTGGTACCTACTTAGACGACTCTACATATGGGTCTACCACCTAGTAAGCCACCTAAGTTCCAACTAAGCTTGTATTCTTCTTCAGGTATGAGTACCACAATACCTCTGTCTCCGATGCTGGCATCCTTGCTAGCAGTCATCGCCTTGCTCTGCACAGGCGTGTGTGGAGTCATCACGGCGTTGTACAGAAGACACACTGCTAGAAGATTGGATCGGGATAAACAGCCTCCCACTGCGTAAGTATACTGCTTCTTGCTCGTGTGGCTAACCTGGTACAGGTGTTTTTTTTTATAAAAAGGTCAAGCAAAAGACTCCATTTCATCTGATGATAAGCAGAAGTGGAGTCCAAATACGAAGAAAGTTAGCGAAAGAGATAAACTGCTACGCTAGCCACCCTCGCCTGCAAGTTTAACTTGGTGTCAGAGTCTTTTTTTCAAGTGATTTCTGAACCTAGGCGTGATTTTTTAAATTTTTACGACTACTATCTTTTGTCAGCAGGCCACCAGCTTAAGACGAGATAGGGTCTGGTGACCATGACCCAACTAATTATTGGCCATACTGATTGAATCATCCCGCGCCTGATTTATACACTTAGAAAATACACAGAAAACCAAAAAACTGTTGATTTATAAAACAAGATGCTACCTTTTTCTCTTGTAAATATTTAAATCATAGAAATAGGAAACTGTTGATCGGAAATGTGAAAGAAAAAGAGCATACTAACGCGTATATTAGAGCGAGATAGATAAACGAGACCATTTCACGTACACGCAGGTGGCCCAAGTAAGCCAACTTGGGCCACCTGCGTGTACGTGAAAATAAAAGCCAGGAACTGTCAAATTGCAGTACTATTTTTCACGCACACATGCGCATTACTCACATATTGGTTATTTTTTTTGGTCTCGTCCTAGTCGATTCATTGCCAATGTATGAACGTAAGTAATTATAAATTTATGGTTTAAATATTCAAATTATCAACAAATATGTAAAGTTTTATGAAAGTAGCCATTAGTTTCTGAGCTACGTCACTTTTTTCTTTTGGTAAGACATATTTTCAATAAAATATTTTTCACACCACCTGCTCGACAATGCCTGACAATGCAAACCATGCAAACCTTATGTAAAGCAATTCATTAAAGCCCTTGGCTTTAGCCGGGGTATAATGTTGAATATTTTCACTTTTCATAGTTCTTATTGCAATGGCCTTAAAGTCTAATTTCGTAATAATAGATCTACTAACACTCGAAAGCCGAGGCCCTGCGCGCTGCGTCTAACTTATTTGAAAATCGAATGTAATTTGATAATCGAACTTTTTCTAAAATCGAGCTGGCCACGGTAAGCTGAATGGAACACATTTGAAATTAAACAAAAGCCGCGAGTATTGTAAGACACTGTAATAATATACGTAATAACTGCAAAGATTTTATAAAAATATAAGTATCAAAATAGATAGAAGAAAAGTTCTGTTAAAATGTCGAGAGACGAAAGTTATTTAAGTGCGAAGTCCATTAAATTGGATGCCATAAACATTGTTCACAATCAACTCCCAGAGAAGTCAAAGGAAAAATACCTGAAAGCCTACAACAATTCCGACAAATGGAAAACTGCAAAGGTGCAAAGAATGTGTCTGAATCAGTGCTTCTGGTCTATTTCCAGCATTTATTACCCACAAAGAAGTTAAACAGCCTGTAGATTAAGTGAAGTGTGAAGTGTCTGAAGCTGTGAACAATACTCAAATATAATATACCTCAACTTTGATAAACGTACCAAATAAAAATATAACTTTGTCTTTCCACAACTGGACTAATGTCCCAAACGTAAATTATCACTTTTAATTTAATATAATAAAACGCTGTTTTTAGTAGTTTTTGTCTTTTACTGTCTCGCAAAGGGTGAGAAAAATATAGTACACAGCTGTTTTAGTCTTGGGCGCGCTTAAACCCCTCACTGCGCTTAGGAATTAACTCATAACACATGTCCTTCGTTACGTTCAGGATTCAATACTATTATACACTAAAATGTAAAATAAAATAATGTTTCCTATGTACATTTTTTTTAATTTACGGTCTTATTATTAAGACGAGAAAAAAATTTAACCCTTTGAAAATCCTGTGTGGGGTTATCGCCCCCGTGACGTGCATTCTCGACCTAGAATCAATTTAAGACATTTTTGAACACCCATCTGAGCAACAACCGCGGACTAAGCTTAACTTTGTGCGATAATTATGAAGAACGCACGACGGTGGTGCAATGGACATGATCAGTTGTGTGAAGTCCTTTTCTATGTTTTCAAATTAATAGTAAGACTTCATCAACTAATTGGAACTGGAAGTGCAGTCTTAATGCCTAGAATTCTAAGGAGAGAGTTTGGTGGCAGAATATGTTAGGAGAAGTAGAACATAGTGGATTAGCCCCTTAACCCCTCTAATTTGGAGCGCCAGAATTGGGGCAGTATCGTACTTTTTATGGAAAAGGGGACAAGCAAGGAAATGGGCCACTTGATGGTAAGTGATCACCGCCGCCTAGGATTAGCAAATCCATTGCCGACCTTTAAGGGAAAATTTTACAGTAAACTACAACTCTACTTTTTCAGTGTGTGTCGGTTAGTAAGTAGTGAGACCTCCGCGGTGTAGGGATAGGGCTACGCAACAATAGAGCAAACAACAAATTTCGGTAACTGCTCACCATTAGTCCATAACGCTTAGTTGCTACGTGATAGGAAGGAAAACATTTCTGGATCGCGCGAAATAAAATAACAGTCACAAATGAAAATATGGGTAGAGTTTTCGTGCGGATATCTAGAATTCGATTAAGAGCGTGCATTCATCGAAGTATCAATAATATTTTTTTCGTAGTATTGTTGTTACATACACATGTCTATGTGACCCTATGCACACATAGACATTGCTCGCAGAGCGATAGGTCAACTAGCTGGGATAACCCGGGGTGTACAATCCAAAAAAGGACGCAAGTTCGAATTTAGACCATTTTTCAAATAAATATTAAAAATAGTCAATAGTCAATATATTTAATTTAATTTAATATCTGCTTGCATATAACATTGTTATAATATGGTTATTATATCTAAAAAATAAAATAAATATCTAACATTATAGGTATTATTATAGTAAGTATATCAAATGAGTATAATTGCAAAAACATTGTAAATTGTAAAATTTTTTTTTGGTATCCATTTTTAATATGTTATCTTGATTTTTTACTTATTTAGGCTCTATCGTGGATTAGAATAGTATATTTCTATTGGAAAAATAATAGTTTGCCATCATAATGCTTGTATTTTATCTGAAAGATAGCTCCAAACTGCATTTTCGTAAAACTGCGCCATAAGATTCTCCTCGCTTTACAAAACTATAAGTGTAAATTAAAATCTCTCTATAGTGGTTTCAATTATGAACTAATCTTCCTATAATACATAATTTCTTTGCAAAGTCTGTTCATATCGCTTCAAAATCAGGTCTGATAAATGCACAAAATGTGACAATTCTGACATAAATGAAGTGCACGCCCTAAAGGTATATTTTTAAAGTTAAGTTATTTGTATGTTTATTCGTCAATCACGCGACAGTGATTATAATGTAGGTTGAATAAGTCTAGAAAGATAATTTTATTTTGACCCACTTAAAAGCTCATACGTCTCGGAGTCGTGATAAAAATTAAAAGTGAATATATATTATACAAGTTTCCATTAATAAACTGTTGTAAATTGAGTGGAAAACTAAAATTATTATGAAAAAAGCGATATATATAAAAGAATATCTGTATCAATATCTGAAATATGAAATACACTATTATTGTTAATTTCATTAGAATTAAATTTTGTAACTACAGCTATCAAGTCGCTCCTTTCTTGGAAGTCCAAATACTCAAGACTACTTACTACCCAATGTTCAGTTTCACAGTCTCTTAAACGAAATCAGGCCCTAAAATTTCAGTAGCGTACTTGACTAAAACTCTATTTCAGCTTTCGGTATAAGCCCTAAATTGATATTTAATCGTGCTCATAAACTACTTTACTTAATCAAGTATTGTCCGCTGTCTGTCAGTAAAGCGTCCAAAATATTAAATAATTATAAATTTTACTTATAATTATTTTTATAATAAAGAAAAATAAATGCAATATGAAACTAGGACTTTACTTTTGCACACGTACGTGTTTTTAAAAGCTCTCAGCAAAAATATTTATCACAACGTAATCTATATCAATATCACTTTTTTGTCTATTGCAGTCCAATTCTGAATCGTTTAAATTAATTTCGCTGCTATCGCTTAAGCTTTTAACAGTTTTAAGTCTGAAGCTGGTAAGGTTTAAATACATACCATCCTCATAATCCTATAATGAGTTGAGCAGAGCTTTCGTTAACATTATAAATGATGGTTACCCTATAGATAAAGAAACAGTAGATCGGGAATGTGAAAGAAAAAGAGCATATTAACTCGTATATTTGAGTGAGATAGACGAGACGAGACGAGATTCACGTACACGCTGGCAGCCTAGGTCGGACAGTCAGTTTGAAAAGACATTTGCTCTTAAAAATTAGCCGTCGTCCTAATTGGAATCGATCGTGAGATGACACGATGCGTTTTCATCGCGTGATGAATGTAACATGTCTATGCTCACGCGATGCTTACTTGCGTGCTCAATCAGAACCCTCTAGAGAAATATTTTATGTGAACTCATTGTGTGATGAGAACTCATCGTGTGATTTCAACGCATCGTATCATCGTAAGCCTATTAGGACGACGCCACGCCTTCGAATAAAAACATGGCACGTACAATTAATATCGATAAATCATAAGGCTCTGAGAATGATTATAATTTTTATATCCTTAAGAATTGGATTTCAACAGAAATTTACAATCAAACATCATTTTAGCATGACAGTCGTAGTTCCAATTTTGGCTATTTAACATTGCTTAGCTATACCACAACAAGAGTTTTAATGTAGCCTATGTTGACCAAATACTAATAACGAATCGATTGACGCCATCATCAAAATCGGATTAATAGCTTAGGAGCTATAGAAGAACATACGTAAATACAACATAGACTGCTAAAATTATAACCGTTCCTTTTAGTTTCGCATGTTTGGGTAAATAAAGATCTCCTGTAAAGTAAAATAAAACCACTCTTCTCAAACATGCATGGAAATATTATTATTATTTTCGAAAAAAAGAACACGCGAGGTTTCGGTCTTACCGACAAAGAAGAACCAAATCCATTGCTGGAGCGTTTTTTGAATTTGGAACTTTACAACGCTCCAGCAATGTTGTACGAAACGGCGTGCTGTAGTTATTAAATACTCTTAAAATGGATCTCTTTTATCAATGTTGGCATACTAAAGTCTCTTTGCTTAGTACAAATTGCCGTCACGTGGCTGTATAGCCAAACAAGCGTTTTTATGGTGATCAAAAGAAAATTGGCGACAAAGCTGAAAATTCGTCTTGATTTCCGAGTGATTAATGATCTATCCGCTGCCTCTCTGTATGAAACATTTCATACATTTCCATTGTCTTACATATATTAAAAATTTACTTTTACGCAGGGCCCTGTATATAGATCAAAGTGTGGAGTCTCTGTCGAAGCAAGACCACATGAATACTTATTGTGGGTCCCCCAAATTGGACTACTGCAGCCAGTACGAGCTGAAAATGGACGGTGACGTTGAAGAAACAGACCCCGACATAATACCCTGTCATTATGGTAAGTTATTCATTAAAAAAGCTTATAGTATTCATTCAAAATAAAATTACCTATCAAAAATATTGTTAGGTAATGTTATTTTATTATCAGTAATTGATTTTTATTCTATTGCCAGTAACAACATTTGATACATTCGAAAAAAGTTTCTGTAATTTCTAATTAGCTTTGTTTTGCTTATTTTCATCGATAAAGATTGCTCTCAAATTATTTATAAATCGAGAGACAATAAAACTAAAATAAAATCTTTACTTAAACTGCATTTCCAGTTTGAGCAGAAGTTGGGAACGCTTATAAAAAAGTTATAGACCGTTTATAGGACTATTAATGTTGAGCATATAATACATGGTATAGCTGATATAATATTGAGCTATTAATATCATATATTAATTACATACATACATACGCTCACCCTTGTAATCCAATGAGGGATTGAGCAGAGTTTTAGGTAACATTTTGTTACATATAAAGCCACATCTGGCAGTATGGGCCATGCAGTGCCTCTAAATAGTGACAAACCCAAAATGTAACAATCCTTCAGTAAACAATCTAACGCAAAAGCCAACAACCAAGAAAGATGTTACACTGAAAATCATCTCAACAGTCCGGGTGACTAAGGTTTAATAATTATTATATTAAATAATTAAATTTTTAATTAATATTAATATATTAATAGCTCAATAATTAAATAAGGTTTTTATAATAGAGTTAAGTTTTCATTGTGATTGTAGACTTTTGCATATTCTTTGTTTTAGATAAAAAGTCAATTGGGGATATTAGCAAGTTAACGTCTCCTGTGATGGAGACGGACCCAAGTAGAATGTACAGCGACCTTAGTTTTGGGTTTCCAACGAGCACAGTAAGTATTTTTAAATGCTTTGGCTATGAAGGACTTTGCGTTCTGTCCTATCATTTCAACGCGAACTAACAAATTTTGGAGGTCATTTCTGTGTTGCACAATCAAGATATTAAATTCACTGGCAGCTCACTTGATCCCTCCTTCTTAAAATCCTGAGTCAAAAGAGACTTGCAGGTTGACAAGGTGGAATAAGGTGAAATGGGTCATTTGCAGAACCAGAGTTGGAATACTGAAAGAAAATATTAACGCACACACATCTAACTTCAACTCTTAACTTGTCAAAGTCGTACCTGAAACTTTCGGTATATAAAATTGTGCCAGATTGACCTATTGAGACAAGAATAAGAAGACCTGCCTCTATAGTTTAGCGAACCTCAGATCAGATCTAATCTCTTCCGGCTCGATTCCAACGCCCTAGACTACGATAGAGGGACTCGCCGTTTATAAATAATCGAATACACTGAGTATTTCTAAACGGCGAGTCATATGCCATCTCGAAAAACAATCAACAGACTCGATCGCTCGATTTCTAGGGGTACTTTACAAATGCACCAATTTGTCGGTGGTAGGACTTGTTGAAAGTAAGTTTCAGCGTCTAATGACTCTAATGCCTGTGATGACTGGCCTCTTCTGAGGGGTTAGGTGGCAACTCGTCCCTGTTAAATTGGCGCTCGGGCCCACTTGCCCCCCATTAAAATAAATCTAGTAGTAAGCTGGGCTCACATTAGCTTAATGATGTCGCCAAATGTATATTCCATAAAACCTGGTCCAGAAGAGCGAATTCGCCGCGAATCTCTACGCGCGAACACATAACGCGTGTTGGGGAGGTACTGGGCCTCAATACATTGCGTCCACAAGCTTCGCGCGAGTTTTAAATTCGCGCGTTGAGCCTCAGTATAGCCGGGTTACAGTTGTTCTACCCTTTTGCTTGTCTAATAATAAAACTAATGAAAGATTTTTTGTGATCCAATATTTAATTATTCAACTTTTTCTGACAAAGACCCCTCGATATTCAAAATAGATAAAATTATTCAATGTTCCTCATTTAATTATTCAACACGTCTAACCACCAAATTCAATTAAACTAACAACGATTGAAATTTTATTCGAGAAACCTGTAAAGTTTCTAAAACTTCGATTTCCACTTACAGAACTTTAGCGTTTCAGATTATTGGGCTGTTTCTAAGTCTGTCTGGCTAGTTAGTACCAACGAACATTATTATAGTGGCGGTAATCTTTGATAAGAATGATTACCAGAATAATGTCCCTTAATGTTAATGTCTGCTTGAGACTTTCGGATGAAACTCGCTTGAGATGAAGCAATGAACTTAGCTATCAATAGATAATTAAAATCGAGGAGGTCGATGGCACCGAGGTCGTGTATTCTTCCTAACGGTCACGAAAGTTAAACTACCCAATCCACGATCGGTACTCAGATGGGTGACCGAAAATTTTCCAACTCTATTTTCCTCCGTGCTTCTGAAGGCGCGTTAAGCTGGTGGTCAAAGTCAAAGTCAAAATTACTTTATTCATTTAGGTACAATTTGTACACTTATGAAAGTCAATTTTGATGCCATCGGTTCGAGAGTCTCTACTGCTTTTTTTTTTTTTTTTTTTTTTTTTTATATTTGATAAGCTGAGCGTTTGGCCACAATCTCACCTGATGTGAAGCGAAGATGTGGCCTAAGATGGTACACGCTCGCCTAGAAGATGCTTGTTCACTCTGGCCTTAAAGATATCCAGATTATATTGATTCGGGAAAACAGACCTTGGCAACGAGTTCCACTCCTTAGCTGTGCGCATAATGAAAGAGGAAGCAAAGCGCTTCGTGCGGATGGGAGGTATATCAACAACGTAAGGGTGAAAACCTTCGCCGCGTCTGGTCGTCCGGTGGTGAAAAGGGGCTGGGGGGATCAAATTATGAAGAACCTCCGCACACTCTCCGAAATGCAACCGATAAAAGACCGAGAGGCAAGCTACACGCCTTCGGTGGTCAAGGCTCTGGAGATTAGCCTCAGCGAGTGCCTCACTACCGATGAGTCGCCTCGCTCGGTGCTCCACCGAATCCAGTGCATCCAACTGATAACGTGCAGATCCGTCCCAAAGGTGACAACAGTACTCCATGCAGGAGCGTACTTGGGCTCGATAAAGACGTAGGAGCTGCTCAGATGTAAAATATCGTTTCACCCTTGAAAGAATGCCAAGTTTTTTGGCTGCAGTTTCAGCAATGGATTCGATGTAGCGACCGAAATTGAGATTGGCAAAGATATCTACACCCAAGAGGTCCAGATGATCGTTAACCGGAACGGAGACATTTCGGAAAGTCGGACTCAGATGAAATGGAGTCCGTTTCGCCGAGAACAGACATGCCTGCGTTTTGGACGGATTGAACCCAACCAAGTTGGCCTCACCCCAGAGGGAAACAGCTTCCAGGGTTGCATTCACTCCCTCCACCATCGCCTCCCTCAAAGATCGGACATCTGCTCCAGACTTCGCATCCGACAAGTACCTCTCCGAAACTGTGCTGTCGTCTGCGTACCCAAAGATACCGGGATTCAAAAGCAGGTCGTTGATATGCAGCAGGAATAGAGTTGCGGAGAGGACAGAACCCTGGGGGACACCGGCATTGATACCAAACAGATCCGACGAGGAGCCATTAATGACTACCCGAATTGATCTGCCCCCCAGGAAATCCGCAATCCAGTTGCAAAGCCCGGTAGCGATTCCGTATGATGGAAGTTTGCCAATAAGACTTGCATGCCAGACCCTGTCAAAAGCCTTGGAGATATCGAGGGAAACGGCGAGAGCTTCACCGTGTTTCTCTATGGCTTCGCTCCATAAGTGAGTAGCATACACAAGAAGATCCCCGGTAGACCGCCCACGGCGAAAACCAAACTGGCGGTCACCGAGGAGATCGTTATCTTCAAGGTAAGCTAGGAGACGGTTGTTCAATACACGTTCCATAATCTTACAGAGTATGGATGTGATTGCGATTGGACGATAGTTGGCAGGATCGGCACGGCTACCCTTTTTAGGTACTGGTTGGACATTGGCAACCTTCCAGGCATTCGGAACTTGTCCAGTTCTAAGGGATAAGCGGTACAGGCGAGTCAGAATGGGTGACAACTCAGGTGCACAATTTCGCAGCACAATAGCTGGAATGCCATCAGGGCCACTAGCTTTATTTGTATCTAGAGCGCTTAGCATTTTAAGTACCTCTTTTTGGTAAATGTGAAGTTCTGACATTACAGAAGAACATAGAGGTAACTTAGGTGGATTTACGCCAGCAGCATCTAGTTGCGAGTTATTCGCAAAGATAGAGGCAAACAAGTCTGCCTTCTCTTTGGCAGTGTGAGCTAGCGACCCGTCAGGCTTAATCAAAGGTGGCAGCGACGACCGACAAAAGTTAGCTTCGACTGACTTGGCCAGGGACCAGAAAGCTTTGCTCCCGGACGGAAAGGAGGCCAATCTGGTACCAATTCGGCCAATGTGGTTGAAGCGGGCCTTGCGAAGAACACCTTTGCAGGACTTGGCGGCACTGTTATAGGCTTTCTTCAGTTTCCGTACGTTCAGTGATTTATGTGCTCGAGCATCCGCCCAGGATTGGTAAGCGGCATGCTTAAGCGCCTCGGCTTTAGCACAATCCGCGTTAAACCAAGGGCGGGCGCTGAACCGGTGTGATACGTCAGAATATGGAATAAAGTATTCCATAGCCTGACGCAACACACCAGTGATAGCATCCGCGCAGGAGGTCGGGTCTTCTGAAGAAAAGCAAGTGCGACGCCAAGGATATGATGCAAAGAAATGCCGCATCTCATCCCAATCTGCTGATTTGTATCGCCAAACGCGCCTTGTTCCGATAGGATCCAGGTCGGGTGGAGAGTAGACAGACACGGACTTCACCAGACAGTGGTCGGAACTCCCTAGTGGAGACGAAATTGCTACTTGATATCGGTCCGGGTCCGTTGTCAGCAGAAGGTCCAGGCAATTAGGTGTGTGGCCATCAATGTCGGGTACACGGGTAGCGCCCTTCACCAGCTGGGAGAGACCCAGCGACATAGCAAATGTATGCGCCAATCTCCCAGCATGGTCGGTGTTCTGGAACGGGAACAACCACTCGTGGTGGTGAGCGTTAAAGTCCCCCAGAACGACTAGTTGCGCACTCGGGTACCTTTGTTGAGCTGTTTCAGCGGAGGCGCTGAGGTACTGGAACAACCTAGTTGTCTCCGTGTTCTCAGTATGCGACCGGTAAACACTGGCATAGAGTATTTGCTCTATACCAGTGTTCACCAAAACCCACATTGCAGAGAAACTGGGATCCTCAAGGTTACGGAGGCGTCGGCAGCAGATGTCATCGCGAGCATACACGCAGGTACCAGCGCGTGGTTTAAAATTGTGCTCCAGGGTGTAACCTGGGTAATGCAAATAAGCTGCGTCAGTCGGACATCGGATTTGCGTCTCCGTGAGGAACAGCAGATGAGGTTTATCGGTCTCAAGGTGGTGATGGACACTATTGATATTTGAGTGCAGACCTCGGATGTTGGCAAGGTGCACTTTTAATGCGAGGGAGTGCATCCGCTGTTTAACCAGTTTCTTTTTATTAATTTTCATTTCGCCATGGGAATTGAGTGAACAGGCAGGAAGGAGACAGATGAGCGAGACGCTGCAAAGTTACTGCCAAGCAATGCAGCTGTGACGCCACACTGACGGGTGACTGAGCTGGAGCGCGCGGGGACGCCCTAACCCCCCCAAAGGTGTCCATCGGGCCCTCGCATCCGGTCGCCAACCGGCACGATGGCGCACCCTGGGATTTTTCGCGAGTTGGCGGGGCAGCCTTTCATAGGTGGCTAACCTACTAATTGGGCCCCCTACTACCTGCGGTCGGCCAGCGGAAAAACCGTGCTTAGGATCCCGCTACCCTCCGCGATCAGCCACCCAGCGCAGCAATCACGCAGCACCGAAACCGGCCAACTCTACAGCGCAACTGCTCGGACTCCCCTTCCAGAAGGGCAACACCAGGCATCAAGCCGGAACACGACATGAGTCGCTTGGCGGCTAGGCTTTGCTTGGAGGGTGGTTACCAGCCACGGTCGAAACCTACCACCGGTAAAGTACTGAGCATTTGGCGCTACCCAGGGGACACGTGTGGGTATCTAGAGCTAAAGCCCACGGACGCGCTCAGCTTTATCCCCCTAATGCCGAAAGATACCAGTCGTCCTCAAGGGTTCGTGTCACACAGGCGACAGCCGTTAAAATCTTATGCCAAATCCTTTGGCAGTATCGTCAATATCGAGCACCTACTCCAAATAAATTGAGTTGCCGCTACCAAAAATTTTTCCTTAATCACGGCATAATATTGCGCCGTCTGGACAAGTTGGACCTGTATTACAATTACAATTACGTCAGAAACCACAAATAGCGTTTTGGCGTAGCGGCCTCCAACGTGGCTTCTATACGACTGGATCGGGAGCTACCGTCACTTAACCTTTCCTTACCTTAAAGGTGGAAAAACTTTTTTAAAAAGATTTACGACCTATACGAGTACCATTCACGCATAGTTATTTAACTTTTGCCACGGTTATGAAGAAGACCACCTGCTTAAACAGTTAAAGGTCACTTCTTGCAGTCTGTCAATTTTCAGCTTTTTACTTTGTCGTACGTAATATAGAGGAAGTCTTGTAATCGTCAAAAAATTCGAATTTACACGTTTTGGATCTCCCGAGGCTACATTTTTTTTCAATTATGTCTGTGTGTGTGTCTGTGTATCTGTGCGTAAGCACGATAACTCGAGTATGCTTTAACTTGTTGCAACCAAATTTAACATGCATATAGGACATTAAAATAAAAGGTTTCTATCAACTTTTTAGTCGTCGATAAGTGCTTGGTCGGTACTCGGATGGGTGACCTAAATTGAACATGCACGTATGACATTAAAATATAAGGTTTCTATCAACTTTTGAGTCGTGTCCGGTATTTGAGAAAGTCAAGGGGAGACCACTCCCGACTTTTGTGCACGTAATTGAATTGTTATTGTATTGTTCGCAGTCGTCAAGTAATATAGCCGTGGTGAATCGTGGAGTGTGCGCGCGCAGTTCTGACATAGCTGCAGCACGACATCTAGCGAGCCCCAACGTGCGTGAGAGTTGTATATAAATACTTTTAAGTAGATAGGTTATTTGATGTACAATGATAATACTCGTATGTGGAGCGATTATGTGACTAATTGCGTAAAATAGCGTCGCTTTGTGATCCTTGCGAAAATCTTCATTTTATCCTTTGAAGAGTGTACAAGTTTTGCACTTGCTTAACAAGTAAACTTCAATTACTCTTCTCCTGTTTCTACCTACCTTAATGTTGCCGATTTCTGTAAGAATTTTCTAAAAATGGACGAATTGTAATTCAGATACTACGCATCGAAGAGCTCAAGATAGAATTTTTATATTCGTTACTGTAATTACGGCGTTGCCATAATTTCAAGGTCATATACAAGCGGCACTATTTTTATATCTAACTGTGCTGTTGAAATATTTGCTATTGGTGAAAGTGTTTCCTGAAGTGAATTTACTCACTAAAATAAATAATTCAGATAACATTTTTGAAAAATTTTGCAAACTTTCTATTTGATCCTTCAAAGGATCAAATAGAAAGTTTGCAAAATTTTTCTATTCTTTAAAGATTAACTATTCTCAGGTTTGAGACAGAAAGTCGACAACAGCAATGTTATACTTTTTATACTTGCGTAGTTTCACAGCGTGACAATATAGGCCATTTTGAGGCACATACCGCTAATTGTCTGCTATTTATTAACAAACACTGCGTATTATTGACAAACATAACAAATTTCGTTCGAATTCTCATTAAAATCGGTTCGAAGATTTCAGACACTAGCGTAGACGAACATCGTACAAGATTTTTTTTTTATATTTTGTAAAGATAATAAAGACGTCTGTCCTCTCATGTAGATTTATTTTATGACATTAACATAAGGTTCGTATAAATCGGTTGTAAACGTTATTGCGACATTAAACTGGACCTCTCTATCCCAGGTGTCGCTTGACTTTACTCAGACATTAATAATTACCTGCCTTGATTGCGGTCAGAACTTTTCTTTCCAAAGTATGCAAATTCCAAAATTACTTAGCAAATATTTTTCCGCTCGTCGCTGGCGCTCCACACAGGACCTCACAAAATTTGTAATTTTTAAATGTATATTACTAATGTTTTCGTTATATTGTAGAATATGGTTAAAAGGAAAGTTAAATTATGTAAGAAAAACTCACGTCCGCCCAGTTATGAAGTAGTTGTGAATCGGCAAGAATATTATTATTGTTATAATTTTTCAACGTACTTATATAACATGATATATATGAAATATTTTTTTCGGAAATAAGCTAATTATAATATTCAGACTAGTAGAAGTCATTTTCAATACGACATTAAGGGTATGAATGAAAGTATCATAACAACCAAACAACAATAATACATGCACTTTTATGTAAGAATTAAAGTCAATATCAAGTAACTTAACGTTATTTTATTGCAAAATGTTGCGATGTTGCGTTAAATTCAATCCAAAAAGATTCGTAAGACATCTGTCTTACGCACGTGGCTTTAGAAGTTAAACGTGTATCATATGAAAGTAATCTGATCTATTTCAATATGATATCTTTAGATGACCGCAGGGATATTATTGATTTAATGTTTGCTTCCAAAATTATTAGTGGTGTTATTAATTGTCCTGAAATTTTAAGTAAATTTAATATGAGCGTTCGTTATCCGCGTTATTCTCGTAAGATTACACCATTAACTAGACCACATCGTAGAACAGTGTTTGGCTCCAATTCTCCTATTGCTAGAATGTTAGCGAAACAGTTGACATATTTTCCGACTCACCTAGCAAGCTCCGTCGCACCGTTTAGAGACCATCTCCAGTAGCGTCCAATTGTTTTTTTTTATTGGTTTATTTATTTTTTATCTATTTTAGTTGTATATATTTTTTTGTCAGTTTTTTTTTATTCCAGTAATATAAGTGTGAGATTGTTATTAATTAGCATGCGGTTTCCGCCTGTAATTATTTGTACATTTTCGTTTTAATTGGCTCATTGTATTTATAGGCATGTAATGAATGATACATATGTTGGTGGATCAATAAAAAAAATAACACAGTGATAAAGCAATAACTTTCTTTGTGTCAATCCGGATCTAAGGACCAATGAAAAGTAGCGTAACGCACTTCAAAACGGAATTATAAAATCATCTCAATATTTTATAAGCTTATCAAATATTATGCAATACAAAAAGTTAAGTATTGTATTAGCTATCTGTGACAATACCAAACAATGGCAATTAACCTCGAACAGTAACTTACCTTAACCGTATCTTTCTTATTTTTCCAGTAATTATTTTATAGATTTCCAAGGACATATCTATAAAAGCAACTTATAAGAAACATTTCATGTATTACATAAAAGAGCCGTGTGTGAATATCATTCCTCATTATATTTTGGCTTATCACTAAACAGAATATATTTATGACAAAATAATAAAATTCTAAATAGAACAGTATCTGTAAATAAATCTTCTCAAATTTGCAGTTTCACATTTCCTTTAGTAATTAAACAACGTTATCGTACCTGGAAATAGTTGTACGAGCCAATCCAATTTCCAATGTTAATAAAACCACTGAATGGATATATTCTCTTATGTGCTGTTTACCAAAACAATGCGAAATATTACAGATATAATATTCTCTCTCATGAAATCCGTTTGGCTTTGTACATAATTATACTATCAGGCATGTAGGTAAATTGTGTAAGTGTAATTCAATCATGATCTTAGTGCGTTTTGAGCCTAGTGTTTTATTCACGCGTAAAAGCTTGCTTTTGGAGGCGCGCCTTGTGCCAAACATGCAACTAGGGCTTTCAAATACCGGATATTTTCGATACCGGTATCAATACCGGTATTAGCATGTTCAATACCGTGATCACGGGATCACGGTATTAAATATGAACTCAAATAAGATGCCCGTTTTATTTCTAATCAGTCTTTATTTCTGTTACATAGGTACCTAATAAAGACATGAAAAACCGGCTAACAAAATATTAAACATACATTGTTATCTACTAACATATTGTTTCTACCCTTCCCTAATCTTTTATTAATAATTCGGCGGAACTAAAAATTAAAGACACAATTTTTTTTTAATAAACAAAATATAAACCCTATAATGGTAGATTTAAGTTTGTAAAATAAATAAATTAATATTAAAATAAAAAAATACCCTCCCATTAATTAAACTTCGCATGGCAGTCACCATTAAAAAAATATTATAGGTAGATTACTTAAGAATCATCTATTCTTTTACCTTGTAACATCCATATAATTACTAATCAAACAATCCTAAATAACAATATTCAAAAGAAACGAAAGTAAAACGATAAACATAATCAATAAAACCTTAAGATTTTGGATTTTTTTGTAACTGAAAGTGTGTTCTTAAAAAGGACAGAGCGTTTAATGACTTATCACATAGTGAACTTCTCAATTTCTTGCATAAATAGTTCAGTCAGCTATTTATGCAACAAAGAAAAAGCTCGCTCAGCTTCTACACTTGTAGGTACCAGTACATATTTATAAGCTGCAGATAAAAATATTTCCTGATCACCCCTACCGGTTTCGGAGACACACATCTTTACTCTTATTATTGATTCAAAATCAGTGCCTCTAGTTGTAGTTGTACTTTGAGGTAAGGTTCATGCCTAATTTTTCGTCTTAAATTCATATAACTCTAACAAAGAATTGTTATTTGTAATACCGTAAAATCACGGTATCGACTGATCAATACCGGTATTGAAGAATACCAAGAAAAAAACGTGATTACGGTATTACGGGATCCCGGAATACCGGTATTGAAAGCCCTACATGCAACACGTTGGAACATTGACGCGCTTGTAAACTCGTATAATCCATGTCGATACTGACTCATTACCACAGATTTGAACGAACATGCAGTAATAAGTCGCCGTAGTAAGTATACGCGATTCCGGTTTTTTGCTAAAAATAAGGGAAGTTAAAATACCACAGAAACTGAACAAGCACTCTCAACATGTTATGCATAATTCATGTTGCCCACTACTCATGGCCAAGCTATGGGGTCATCCATGTGGGAAAATAGCAAAGACGCCTCAAACCTTCTCATGCAAAAATAAAACTAATAGGAATAATATTCTACATAAGAAATAGAGATAGTTGTAAACCATTCTTTTCTAAATTTAACATACTAAGTAAGTATCATGTATTTATATTTTTAAAATACTCACTACGCTACGGAAAAAACCGCACACTCACACTACCATCTTCCCTTCTCAAACTACACTCATCAGGCCCTCTCGTAAATAACAATAAAAAGTATTCCTAGATTAAATATTTTTTGATAGAATGAAAACAATTATTATAATAGACATTCTTACTCAGTGCAAGATTATATATAGATGATAAATTTTAGACAAATACAAGACTACCAGAATATTCAATAAAATATTTTTAGCAAAAAAATAGGACAACCGACTTCAATGCGTACAAATTTAAACTAAAAAGTAAGAAATAAATAATATTTTTATGAATTAGTTGAAAAGAGCGTCATAGAAAACCAAGGAAAGTATTGATACACATTTATAATTCTTTATTTATAATTCATACTCCGATATATTTGGAGCCGGTGCCAGCTAGCCAAGGAGGATAGTGTTTGCAATTTTCGAACTTCACGGAGCGGCGGATTATTTCTTATCTTCATCATTCATTATTATGTATAGTTAATGGATTAATCAAGTTCGTATCTATTAGGTAAGTTTATTTTGCTTAGGCTGGCACCGACTCCAAATATATCGGAGTATGAATTATAAATAAAGAATTATAAATGTGTATCAATACTTTCCTTGGTTTTCTATGACGCTCTTTTCAACTAATTCATAAAAATATTATTTATTTCTTACTTTTTAGTTTAAATTTGTACGCATTGAAGTCGGTTGTCCTATTTTTTTGCTAAAAATATTTTATTTTATTATTTTTAGTGGAAATAAAGTATATTATATTGAAAACGGATAGGCCTACTAGGCGCTCATTGAAACTTAATGGAAACTTTAACTAAAACGTTTTTTTTGTTATTACTGATTTGTTCAAAAAGGGTCGAATTTATATCGATACAATTTATACGGGCCATCTCTGATCTTGACGTACCTAAAAAAGAATCATTAAAATCTAGTCGTAATACTCATAATTGACGAAGTAATCAGGTAACAAACACAAAAAAAAACAGTCGGTTAGAGAACTTCCTCTTTTTTTTAAAGTCGGTTAGCAAATAATATCACGTCTCAGACCTATAGCTCATTACAAATGCCTGCCATTCATTCAAAATGAATGGTAAGTTAATGAACTATGAACCTAGTTATTTAACTTAAGTTCATAAAATAATTTGTCATAGTTTATGTGTTGACTATTGGACCTACTAACCAAAATTTCACTATTGCATATTAGGTAATGGCAAGTTCAAAAAAAAAAATTGACATTATTTTTGTGTTCGTGGACGATATTATTATTTCATCCCCAATGAATTTATCATTTTAACAAAAAAGTATTGAACCAATTTCGGTATAATTTATACGGGACCACCTTTGGAGTATGTCCTTCCTAACGAAAAAAGAATCTTCAAAATCGATTCAGAATTGACGGAGTAATCGCGGAACATACATACAAAAAAAAAAAAAAAAAAAAAAAAAAAAAAAAAACATACAGTCGAATAGAGAACCTCCTCCTTTTTTGAAGTCGGTTGAAAAAGATACAATTATTACTTATAGATATAATATAGTCATGAATATAAATAACTACTGTGAGATGTAAAATCCTCCTCTCTTTGCTGTGCAAGACAGGGTCCATAACCGATTCATTATTTTTGTAAGGAACATCTTATAATACTTTTAGACGCAATAAAGACTATGAATATGAATAGGACGCATGTAAGCGCTTATGCCGAAGGACCGTATACGCGCAGAAAAAAACATTAATCTGAACTCGCCTTTACATACTCGCGTGCGATTAACACTACATGACACAATTGCAAACCGGAGCCAAACGGACTTCGTAATATTGAATATCTGTTTCAAATTGGTAGGTATAACAAACAAATACTATACATCGTCACAGGTGTCACCAAAAAAACTAATTTTTAAATTTCTTATTGTCAATAAAATAAAAACAGCATGTATGAGTTGGGAGATTTCAAAAATTAATTTTACTATTTAGAGTTAATAACACCATTATTTCTCTGACATTTTACCATGCGTGTTCAGTTGTTAAACCGTATACGAACATTCTGGATAGATAAATGAAAATTAATTCTTCAAATGCCAACAGAATATTGTAATGTCGATTTCTGTCATTGTTTTGCTATAATGTTTAATAATTAAATTGGCAAGGTAAATTGAATAAAAAAAAAACAATTAAGAGTAAGTATTGTC
Organism: Elophila nymphaeata; assembly: GCA_955850985.1. Taxonomy (NCBI): domain Eukaryota; kingdom Metazoa; phylum Arthropoda; class Insecta; order Lepidoptera; family Crambidae; genus Elophila; species Elophila nymphaeata. The sequence goes on along the minus strand of OY039066.1, from coordinate 21,541,043 downwards.
AGATGTACATGTTAGTGTAAGCTTATTGATCGTTTAGATAATTAAGTTAATTATTGGAAGAAAAAAAAATGATTTTTTTCTTGTGTATCCTTTTTATGTAATACATTTATTTGTCGTCGACTTTATTATGGGCGCCGTAGGTATGATTTTAATTCTTAATTTTTTATCACTATCCATGAGAAAAAATCTTATTTATTTGTAAAATTACGCACATCGAAAACGTTTAGTGGTCAAGACATTTTTCTAATAATTGACCCAAATAAAATGTTGTTAACGTTTCAATCGACTTGAAAAATATTGCAATTGTGTAGCCTTTCCTTTTTACATTGTTATTTGTTAAAATACTATTTTTCAGTAACTGCCAAAACCGTGTTTCATATCTAGACGGTTTTGATATGTGTATTTATAATTATATTTCCTTAGATACTTGTTTGATAATTAAACTTCTTGTGCACTTAGAGATTATTTCAGTTACTAGTATAATATATTTGTTTTACTATTATTCAACCTTAAACCAAAAAAATGTCCAATAAATTTTCGTATAGAAAATTACTCCAATAGTATTATTTTGAACTTGAAGCGCCTGTTGCGCAAGTTCCCACTAACGTTTATTTGACATCTCTTAATCGGAGCCCATGAATCCGGCCCTTAGATTGACTTGAGAGTAATTTACTTCCAAGTCAAGTTTAATTGACTTAAGTTATCAGTGAGTTCAAAGAGTGTGAATACCCAAATAATTGTTAATGATAAAACTTTTTTATTTGAGTATTATTTTTAAACATAAACGGCAAGGCTATGCTGCTTTGCTCGCGTGAGCCTCGTAATTATAAAACCGCTAAAATAATACCCCAGTCTTTTTCCTACTTTTCATGAAATAATTGCTATTCATACTGAAATTTATTCTTTTCTAAGTTGGAAATATGAATTATGACAAAAAATATTGTTCAAGATTTTAATTTTGACTAAGATAATTGTACAGTTGAATAATGATGTAAGATTAAATCAGAAGTTAATAAAAGTTACTGTAATTACTAAGCTAACTAAATATTAGTCTTGTATGTCGCTTTTATTTTGGAAATTCTTTTTCAATATCATTGTAACACAATCATTTTATAGTTGTACAGTGATTGCTGAACTGAATTTTATTGGTTGGTCTTTAAGGTCGAGAATTTCTGTCCTTATAAGTTATGATGTATAAGTTTATTATGTAGCTAAAAATGTCATATAGATCAATAACAGGGCGGTAGATTAGACGGATGTTAAAGTTACTAATTGGCAGAAACTTTTAAACAACGTCTACATTAAAAAAAAATAGTAACCTATTGTTAGGTACTTATGTTTGTGAAATGTACCCAAATGTACCAAATGAAATGACTTAATTTAGGTTTGAAAATAAACAAACGACAGAGAATATACTGTCACAAAACGGGACTTGACCCATGACCTTTCATTGGCCGGTATGAGATTCCCCATCCAAACCACTTTATTAAAATTTCATTTGATACTTTTAAGAACATTTGATAATATGTTATTACAATCTCGCATTTTAAACAGAGAACAATGTAGAAAAATTATAATAGTTTTAAGCTGCATACTCCAACGCCATTAAAAATATCAGCAGATCAATGGCGAAATATCGAAATAACGAATACTATCGACAATATTATTACATCGTAAGATGTTATTTGTCATAAAGGTCTAGTTTGGTTTGGTTATTACTGTGATCAAACCAAAGCGAGCGAACGAAGTGAGCGTACCGCGGCAGGGAGTCGGCGGTCAGTGAAGTTTTCGATTTACACAAACACAAGGTAAGTATGTGTCAGTAACGGGCGCCAGTGATGGCGGGTAAAACTGACCATAACGTTTACATTCATGCAGTCAGTAAGCGGGAATATTAAAGTCATCGCTCACGCGTCACCGCTGTACTGACTCCAAATCTATTCACACTGGGTCAGTACCGAGTAAACAGTGACTTTTCTCGAATTAAAAAAAAATAAAGAAAATTCTCTTACACACACGCACACAAACATACACCACATAATCACACGCGCACGCACACACACGTGACTATATCATACACATGCATGCTTTTTAATTTAAGATTTATTTTATAATGTATACTCGTACTTAGGATGATTTAAGCAAATGTAGGTACTTTGGAGGTGGGCGTTAATGACTGCGACACAGTTTTACAAACTAATGCAGCCATTATCAAACACTATTATTTTCATGTACTTGTTATGGTGCCAATAAAGTTATTATTATTATTAATTTGCGAGTCAGTTACTTACCCTGTGTAAATTCGTTATAGAGATCTATTGAAATTCGATTTATTGGTGTTCGATATTGCAGCCTACACTTTTTAATGTTAAATTGATAAACCAAATGAAAAAATATAATTGTTTATTTAACAATAATCTAATAGTTAAACACAAAGCAAACAGGATAGGTAACCACTAGAAATGATCGAATTCATGTAAATAGAATTTTACTTATTAAATTTAACGTTGTCTTTATCGTACATTTAATTAAGGTCCAAAATAACAGCGACATACATTTGCACAGAAAAACGTAAGTGTTGCAAATCATATTTGTTGTTAAAGGATTTCTATAAGATGTTGTTTTAGGCAAAACCTGACTGAAATTATTTATAGTGATATTGTAACGAGGATTGTGAATGTTTTATTAATACAAACATTGAAAACCGTGATGTGTTTTATTTTGTTGGGTAGAATATGAGTCAGTTATGGCAAGCATTGGAGTTTTCCCAATGCTTTGTATTCAATTCTGAATTTGGGTGAATATATAGATAGAAGATCTATGTACTATTCTTTTATCTATTGAAGATATGTCTATGGGTTAGATCGCTTTGCCTTTCCTTAATAAGGAGAATTTAAATATACCAACATGGGACTAGAGTAAAAAAATAGAGTATTTTAACATGATAATTTTATTGTAAATTGTTTTCGAGTGGATTTGGCCAGTGAATATGATGTTATTTTAATACATAAATATCCGTGTTGACGATCCGTTATGAAGAATCATTGAAATAAAGGTTTGCGGTGTGTATGGCGTTTAGAACTTTATGCGGTGTGTTGCCATGCATTCCTCGCCAAGCACTCCCTAGATGCATTAAAATGTGTGACACACATATTTTAATGCAAAAATGAAGCTGCTGAACGCCTCGCGTCACCCTGAACGTGGCCTAAGTTCAAGTGCCGTGCATTCTTAGTAGGCCTGAAGACCCTGGTGAAATTATTGTGAACACAACAACACAACTTATCACCGTGAATGCCAAGTTGCTGAAGTTCAAATCTTGAGCCTGACTGTTGCGAGGGTGCTGTATGATTAATTTTTAAAGTCCACTAAAATCACATTGTTTATCCCTTTGCGTGTCGCGCCGCCTCCTAGATGTCGCTGTCGAAAACCCCCGTGTGTCAAGACATCACCTCGAGGGTGACCACTCTGGAAGTCCGAAAGTGCTGATTGTGCCCGATATTTCATAAAATGGTGGTGACCATTAAGGTATTGAAAACCAAACACTGCATGCAGGTTAGAAAAAGTAAATAGAAAGAAAGAAAGAAATTATTTATTGGTACACACAGAACATATAAGAGAGAAAGCTGTTTCTTTTTCTGAATACATGTTGGTAATGTATTTATGTGAATGACCCTTTTTTTATCGGAGTGGAATCCGCTTACGGACGATACCCTAAACCGCTGGCTAGTGGACCAGCGGACCGTTGGCTAGACGTGGGCCTGTGCAGGGTTCGCCCAGCACCTAATCACCACGGCGGCACTGGGAATACCCGCTAAACCACTCCGGTTTCCCCCATGCCCTTACTGGAGACGACCCGGGGTTTGCCGAAGCATTTCACTGAGCCACCTCCGGATGTGAAAGACCCACTGGTAGGGCTCATAAGACTGTAATATTTTAAAAGACGAGGTTTTGACTGTACACAACTTGCATAACCATCGCGAACCAGTCATTCTGAACTTTTAGATCGCAAAAGTGGTAAGTAGTTACGCTAGATTATATTTAAATATTTATGAAACAAAGTTCGCACACGAAGAAATCGGTCGCTAGGCGCAAGTCACTTTAAAACGATATAAGTCAGTTTGAGATATGATAAATTTGTGACAACTAATATGCAAGATCGCAAAAGTGGTAAGAAGTTACGCTAAATTATGTTTAAATGTTTATAAAACAAAGTTCGCACACGAAGAAATCGGTCGCTAGGCGCAAGTTACTTTAAAACGATAGAAGTCAGTTTGAGGTATCTGTACTGAAACGGTGATAAATTTGTGACAACTAATATGCATGATTCCTGATGGCCTGACACCATTTGAGATAATGCATTTTAGTTCACCACAACAAAAAGATTATTTTTGTCAATCGTCCGATTCCCACAATAAAGAGTTAAAACACACATTGGGACACAAAACCGCTCTTTTATAAAACCCTCAATAAAACCCACAAAAAGGGTTCGGGTGTAATTAAAAGTATGACGCATTACTTTATTAAGGGGTATCTTTATGAAACAAAATTATTTCAGCTAAATTACGTTTCAGTCGACAAAAGATCGAGCGACAAAATGATGGCAACCATCCTCATTTATGAAATGTTAAAATACACTTAATGGAGACCGATGAGCTTAATAAGGATACGCCTGAGCAGTTTTATTAAATCAAAGCTCGAATAGATTTATTTTCTTGTTCTCATGTGTAATATTGCTTGTACTTTTATTCTTATGAAAGAAAGTTAAATGATAAATCACGTTTTATTTTGTAATTCACTTTATTACATAGTAGACTATGTAATAAATTGAATGAATCAAAAGACATATTTTGTTGAGGGTTGTAACGTCACCACGCTGCCACTGGCCTAACGCAAATTGTTAAGTAGACAATATGGAATAATTTTATTTTTGCGTTTACAAACGCGTAAATATAATACTAGAAAAATGCACTGAAAAAAATCGACTTGCCTCAGGCGGGACTCGAACCCGCACCTTCCACAATCCGGGTGGACGCGTTGACCAATTTCGCCACCGAGGCACTGCTTTTCGCTGTCGAAATTTGTCAGTGCTTGGTGCTCATGTTTTTATGGTAAACATCGTTTTATCAAATCTTTGAAATTTGCACTTCCAAGACCCGAACGAAATATTTTTGCAAATATTTGACGCCCAGCTAAGATAAAACTACCTTACATTATGGAATAATTTTATTTTTGCGTTTACAAACGCGTAAATATAATACTAGAAAAATGCACTGAAAAAAATCGACTTGCTTCAGGCGGGACTCGAACCCGCACCTTCCACAATCCGGGTGGTTTTTCTAGTATTATATTTACGCGTTTGTAAACGCAAAAATAAAATTATTCCATAATGTAAGGTAGTTTCATCTTAGCTGGGCGTCAAATATTTGCAAAAATATTTCGTTCGGGTCTTGGAAGTGCAAATTTCAAAAATTTGATGAAACGATGTTTACCATAAAAACATAAGCACCAAGCACTGACAAATTTCGACAGCGAAAAGCAGTGCCTCGGTGGCGAAATTGGTCAACGCGTCCACCCGGATTGTGGAAGGTGCGGGTTCGAGTCCCGCCTGAGGCATGTCAATTTTTTTCAGTGCATTTTTCAAGTAGACAATAGCTTCTGAAGGACGGAGGAGTGAACATTCTCAAATATGCTTTCAAATAAGAAGATAACTGGAAAATCATTAGCGTATTTTATATTGCCTTTCACGATTGTAGCACACCTCCGCCGCGAAACTTCGGTGTTTTGGCCAAGACTTTTCTGTTATAAGACAAGCGAGACATAAGCGAAACCTGCGAACACATTGTGTATACGTGTTCGCAGAGCGAAACTATCTATTTAAGGCATACATTTGGCTATGGTTCTATCTTTTTCTGTCGTTATATCACTGATCCTACTCGGCGCAGACTTATCATCTAGGAAAGGGAGCACCTCCTTTTTACTATGAACACTGTGGAACGGCAGCTACGAAACTGATACGGATACTAGCGCGTAGACTACTTTTCATGGTAGAAAGATGCGCCATTTTGTAGCGGTACCTCGTGTGTTTCGCAGTGAATAGGGAACATAGTTCTGAATTTTTGTTACGATTTGTACAATTGAACTGCTGAAATTCGTGACTGCGTAGAAATGTTAGCGAAACCTTTGGCGGCTTTGCTGCTTGCGGAGGCGCGCTACCGGCGATATAGTCGGCGTCAGAGTATGATCGGTGAAATCACGAGACGAAATCATAGTCAAATCTATGCGTTAGAGCAGGCAGTTTCGCTTGTAGTCCAACAGACAAGTCATGGCGGAACTAGTGCAGTTTCAGTTGCAGTAATTACACGCGAGTTAAATGCGTAAAAGTTGTTTTATTTACAATGTGTAGTGCTCGCGCAAATCTAAGAGAATATTAGTGCAGTTTCGTTGCTGTGCTACAGGCGTCAGCTTATAGGTACTTGCACATACACGTTAAGTGGCTGGGTATAAGACGCAAAACGTGGAGAAAACGAAGACGAACTTACGACCAGCAAAGCACCAAATGCAGGCCAATAAGGAGTAACGGGGAGTTACTACAGAAATGCAGCTACCAAAATTCGCGAGCGTTGCATTACTTATCTGGAATGTTTTCCGTTGAGGTCATACATTCGCAACCATTTTATCTTCTTCTTCGTCTTCGACTGTTTCCAATCCAAATTTAATTTAATTTTGTTTTAAGTATTGAATACTTTAGTGTAGAAAAACCAAACTTATATTGTTTTTAATCAAATCACTCGGCGGCGTAGAGCGTTACTTGTTACGTTCGCCAGGTTCGGTTGGTAAATGAAAAAAAGAACTCAAGCTACTCTGTGCTACGAAATGCCCATCTTATTTCTACTCGCCAATACGAATTTAGCCAACATAGTAATGCTACGGTCCTAAGCTCTAAAGGGTGTCTACAGATTTATCAGTTCAGAAAGCACTTCTTTTACGGATAAGTCCGCCTTTGCAAACTATGTGCTATTGTGTAAATTGTCATATTTTTTCCAAGTGCAATAAGTAATTACTTTCTTGACAGAGTATAAGAAGCCAGTCTTCAGTGATCGATTATTCTGACTCATAATTTCTGGGTTAAAAATGCTGGTGTTATAGGCTGATAAAGATGATGAAGACAAATTTAAGTTATTATAAGAAAAAATATATGTCCGAAATCTTTCGTTATTCGGACAACTGCTTTAAGGTCAGAAAATATTCCTAGCTGCCCGCCTTGCCTTCGCACGGGTAACGTACCTAATGAAAAAAAATGAGAATACGGTAATTGAATATGAATGAATGTCAATCTATCAATACTAGCATATAATTTGTTAATTTTAACTTCTTTGTTAATCATAGTAATGGCGCCAATAAATAATTCCGATTTAAATCACGACCCAGCGAAGTAAACTAGAATTGAACGAGCAAGTAATTCTTAAATAGACTACTGAGCGCAGTGAGTGATTTTGACTTTGACTTTACGCCAAGATTTAGTATTAAAAAGAAATGTAAAATTACTGCCATTGAGCAGGTTAAACGTGACAGTCTTCTTCGGAGCTCGCAGCAAAAACCGTTTTTACTTCGAGATTTTAAAAAGCAAAAAAGCTCTTTTGTTGCTGGTGTGGTTAAAATTGTGTTTTACGTCGTTCCGTACACTTTTCCAATCATCCAATTTAGTACAGTCGTTCTGAAGCTGATGATGATAATAGATCGTTAGACGTTGCTTATTCACTCTGGCCTTGAAGATGTCCAGATTATACTGGTCCTCCTTTACTTATTAGCTGTTCGCATTATGAAATTTTTTAACTATTTATTCCTCTCTTAGTGCCCAAAAAGGTTTATTTACTTTGGCTATTGACATAATTCACATTTATTTTAGTAAGTTGCGGTTGACTAGAATTGGGTTGGGTCACATAGAATTCTAGTTTGTCGTTATTTAATTCAATTCATGCCTTTGTTACATGAGATGTAAATACACTTGACTCCATTATAACATTACTTTGACCTTTGCTAATAAGATTATTTTTGAAGGGGCGTTGCGTAAGTATCTGATTGTATACGACAAAGAAAGCGATTCCTTTATTATTCGATGTTTTTATAAATAAGTTATTAGCGAAAATATAATGTCTAAGTTTTCTATCAATAATTCAGTTCTCTAATGGTGCTCATATTAACGCCGGCTTTCAAAATGATACCAGCGGAGACCAAATTCATGACAGTGAGAATTTTATAAAGAATTTGGGATTAGTTTCCGGTGCAGATAAATTTTAGTATTTTCATCATCTTTTACTTTATCAAAGTAAAAGATGGTGAAACTTAAAATTCCCAGAAATTATCCCGATTTATAACTGTTGAACATTTGAAAAGTGGATACGAGCATCAATTCATAATTTTAGCGTTTTTACGTTCAGAAACTCAACTGGGCTAAGCAGAGCTTAAAGTATCATTTGGTTAGGCAAGAACACATCTGATAGAATAGATCAAATAATGCCATATAATAGTAACTACTTTTTAGCCTGTCGCTTACATAAAATTATCATCAAACCCATAAAATAACAAAACATTCAATGAACAAAGACACAATATTAACGGTAAAGCACTTAACCCTGCAAGTGCGTCCTGGGGACTCAGATGATATGCTTTCCAGGCCTTACACTGGCAATTACCCTGGCTACCTTTCATTTCAATCCGAAACACTGCGAGCTGCTTCACGGCAGAAATAAAAAAGCAGTGTTACCTACCCAGACGACTGTAAATATGGGTCTACCACCCAGTGAATGTTACTCTAAAAATTATTTCAACAGTCCAGGCATTCAATTTTGTTGGTGTATTTTTACAAATATTTATTGAAATGATTTGTACGCATTAGTGTCTCATCGTAATATACTAAAAGGCACGACTGGTTGTGCATGACGGTGTGCTGGTCCCGACAAAATTTTGTTATTTATGGACGTGAAAGTTAGTTATAGGGAAAAAAGCGTGAAACCAGAACAATCGCGGTCAAAATGGGAGCCTTGAGAAGCATAGCTGGTGCCTGATCTGACCTGATGAATCAAGTCATTGTATAACCTGTCATGTCATTTAAGGCATAACAGGTTATACAATGACGTGATTAGATAGAGGTGTGATTTGAATCCAATAATGCAGTTTTTTTATCAAAATCGGGCTCGCGACTCCATTGAGCATTTATTGATATTCCTTCAACTTTAGGATTTGGCCTTGAAGGCCCACTTAACAAATTCACCCTGTATATTATAAGTTGCATAAAAAACATATGAAGGCTATAGAATTCCATTTCTCTCTATCTGTAGCTACTTTTGTGAAATTTTCCACTGCAAGTCTTTTTAGTTCGTTTTCCCATCTCTCTACTGGTATACATCTGTGCCTTTTTTTCTGGTGGTCCTCTCCACTCTGTGACACTTTGTCCATTTCATAAGTTTACTACCATGGGCGTCGATCGACGCCCTCCAGTTTGCTCCGTTATATATAAATAAATAAATTTGAAAACTTTACATAATAATATCCCTTAAGTCTCCGTAAATAAGAGGACCTCTTACCTCTTTGTTTTTATTTATTTTTTATTTTGTATTTTTTTATTTTTCTATTTATTTTACTGGACGGCGTGTAATGGCGCCGCTGGTACCTGACAGGTTAACTCTTGCTGCATGCCTAGCCCACCTCCACTTAATGATTTTGCAGTAATGGAGAGCGTCAATGACCTTGGTCTTTTTTCTTTTACTTGTGTTCCTTATCCTATATATTATACATTTCTTTATATTCTGAGCATGCTCCTTTCCATTAGATGTCTATTTATGAAATATCTATGTTTAGCTAACGTGTAATAAGCTACTGGATATAATTACTAAATGTGATCGAAGGTAATCAACAATGAGCAGCAGATAAAATATCTCTGGACTGAAACGTGTCTTGTCCATCTAATTCTTTCGTCAAATTTTTCCTTTGGAGCAATCAAGGGTTAATTTTCAGTCGGGTTAACTGCCACAGTACAAGCACGTTTTTCAGTGTAAAAATAAAGAATTGTGTTATTTTGTATTTATTTATTAATTTGATTCAAGAATCGAACAAAACTGTTCAATTGTTTATCTATTCAAAGTTTATAATATATGTGAATGTTATCAGTGGCCCAATTCACCTAATTAAAACCTTAGCGACATTGCAGCGATTTAGTCGTTTAAACACTTTTTCGTATTCATGTACGTCAAATGAACCGATTTTGAAGTCGCTCGATCGCAATCTCGTTAAACCATCGTCGAACCATATTCAGATAAAAAAAATACTTTTAAAATCGCACCTGAAACGTCAACTGAGAGGTATTCTGCTAAAAATTCTATGTTCTATGTTAAATAATATCAATATTATTTGATTTAATTTGATTAAACTGCGTTTCAAGTAAAAGATGTATTTTAACCTTTTAGTAGATAATGAAATAATTTTACTGGCATCCATTGTTTCGTAGTTGACAAGTCGTTGAGATGTGCTTCGATCCTATTGAGTTGTCGTCTTATCGAAATGTAGCTGAGTAACCCGTGAATACCAAATTTTGATAAGAATACGAGTTCTGAACCACAAATTTTTTAGATCGATTGTATTTACGTGATAGATCACATGAGTTGAAAGATTTTTTTATATCAACTTGTGGAAAGGAGAGGTGTAGGTGTTGATCTCCTCGTAAATGAAAGTAATTGCTTGTTAAATTTTATCAGAAAACATCATGAATAACAAACCAATTAAGCTATTTTAGAATGTTGTTGGGCAAAATTGAGTATTAATTTCTCTCATATTTCTACAAAATGTTCTCAAATAGCTAATTGATAATAATTTGTAATTTCTCTTTTCGTAAGTGTTTGTTTATTATTTTAAAGTACCTATATTGTGTTGAATTTTAAGTGAAAGAAATACGAACAAAATCAAATCCCGCCTCTCTTGGGTACAGGTCAGACAAATAAATCAATAGACTTAGAAGTCTAAACTAGTTTAAAACCATTAATTTTTTTCGAAAGTTGTTTACTAAGGCACTTTTTGAAGTTAACCCACTTTACAATGAAGATTTGAAGAAGATTGAAGAACGTTACAAGAAAACCTGTGTCATCTCATGACATAATCAACAAATGGAACACGAATTTTGACACGGAATCAGATATTAGTTGCACGTTTCTCAACCAACAAAATAGTCCACAGCTAGTTACTTACTAATTTCCTGCAATAAACAATTGCCTTAAAATGCTCTACGAAGCTCGGTGGAGGTCAGGACTTAATATTTTGATGAGTTTCAGGACCAGCCTAGGTGAAATTTACTTAGTTTTCGAAAAGTCCAAACAAAAACGTGTAATGAACTACGTCATCGACAAGTCATGTTTGGAAGTGATAACGTCTTATAAATCGATGAACACAGGCTGCACGCACGAAAAAGTGCTACGTATCGCTTGAGCCAAGCGTATAAGCGAGAGCGCGGAACAAGCTGTAGAGCGGCACGATCGGCCGCGAAGCATCCGACTTGTGTATGGTATACCAACTTTACAGACAACATTTTTTTTTTACAATAAAGTCATCACAGTCTATTGTAAAGAACCTTTTTACGAGGCCATTGACACGTAAGCCAGGTGATAGTTATTCTACCGTTAGCTTGTGTACTATGCCATCAAACCCGTCGCATTCAAGCAATGGGTCCCGCATCGTAACGAGCCGTTTCCCGAGATAAAGCCATTTGTGTCGGGATTTTGTTTGGGCGCAATCACAATGCTTATTTTTTTTCTAAAAGACTCTCTTAACTGTTAATGAAAGCAGCTATTGTTTTGTTATTAATTCGCTATTAGTAAATTCCATTTAGCACTTTCTGAGTGGTTTAGGGTCTTTAACAAGGTTGGGGTGGAAAGCGCAAATTTTGTAAATGTCTCTATTAAGATGACTGAGATATTTCAGTTTTTTGAGACTAAAGGTCTGGTGACACAGACGCGAGAGCGGCGCTGGTGGATGGCTGGATGGTGTGGTATTTTATAGTGTATTGGAGTTAATAATGTACTTTACTAAAGTGCGGTCGCCGAGGAGAGATAATTTCGAACATTGACATCTTTGTCGCTCCTGCGCAAATATATTGCTGTCTTGCTCAGACAGGTATTGTTACCGCCCCTTTTAGTGATTCTAAATCTTTTGCACATATTAACACCACCAGTAAAATAGTGTTAACGTGCTCACCTGTTCGATAAAATTTGCGAGTTAGAATTCTCTAAAATATTATATTACTTAGTCATAATTCAATTTCAATTAGAGAATTTTAAATTAATCACTAAGTAAGGTAAGTATTTTATGTATTAATTATCAACAAATAGGAACACCAAGCGTCGGTGGCGTAGTGCGTAAGAGCGTCGTCTTCCGCCCGGGAGGCACTGATTCGAACCCCGCCACGTACCAATGTGTTTTCAAATTTTGAATTCATATGTACGTTTCATCGACGCTTTTACGGTGAAGGAAAACATCGTGAGGAAACCTGAGTGGTTAGTGTAAGTTTTTTAGTATACAAAACGCACCGATTCTAGTTGCGTTAAGAGCTCAAATTGTATAGGAAACGCGAACAGCGCCCCCAGCGGAGAGAAGCGCAAATCATGTTTCCCATACAAATTGAGCTCTTAACGCAACTAGAATCGGTGCGTTTTGTATACTAAAAAACTTACACTAACCACTCAGCATACACCTCAGTAAGAAGAAATTCTTAGGTTGTGTGTGAAGTCGACCAATCCGCACTTAGCCAGCGTGGTTGACTAAGGCCTAATCGCCCCTAATGTGGGGTAGGCTCGAGCCCCTCGGTGGGGACATTATATGAGCTGTTGATGATGATGATGATGATAAGGTACACCAAATGCCTCTTTGCATTGGTAGCAGCTATGGCTAGGTGATCACGTGCCTGAGCTCCGCGTAATGCTAATAATACACAATGTAATGAAAAACATTAAATTAGACAAAATTTTCCTAATTTGACCATTAGTAAAGATTGTCGGATTGCGCCGGTGAAAAGACACTCCGTTTGGCTATGAATGTGGTCAGACGTACTTAAATGTACCGCAAATTATCAGCTCTCGTCTCGGTACTAAATATACCTATTTCTAACAGTTAGCAAGAAAAAAAATATGCCAATGCTCTCAAAAAAAGGCCCGACTTCCAAAGATGAATTTATGAACTTTACGCATAGCGCAGTAGGGGTGAAAGTAGTAAATCAGTAACATAATTATTTCTGCTATCAGATCTCCAGTTGGAACTCTCCAGGGACGCTTCGCTGATAACATCTTCCAAATTTCCTATTCACCTAAATTGTAATTCAGTTTTGTTGAGAGTCCGTCTACCTAACTAGGAGCCTTTTAATAATTTACTAGGCTGTAAATCGAGCATGAAAAGGGCATTAGATTTTATGATTACTTAAAAGGTAATTGGAAATTTTATTTTCTCTGGGTCTGAAGAAGGAAGGATGATTTTTATTCTTAGCGATTTTCTTCTTCGCGATTTATGGTTGAGAGACTTTTTTTAATTTCCATTGCTTATATGATTGGATGAATCTTATTTCCTAAAAAGGGTTCTTCAATATACAAGATGGAACAGGTGCAAAGCACACAGGAAAAATAAATCGCTGGTAATCAACCCGGCCCGTGCGGTGCAAAGACTATCCATGCTTGCTTGCATGCTTTGTTGCTATGCGTTTGTAATGAGGAAAATTAGTTTATAAAGTATCATTGTCAAATATTATTGAATAATATATGACTGACTTAATATCATTAACAAACTACATTCAGGGTACGCATAATTTTTGCTACACGTTGTATGTATAGGGTATTTGATACGTGGTAACTGCCAGTTAAGTGTTTTAGGGTTCCTGGTGAAGTTCGCCATGCTTCGGCCGTATCACCATCAGCTACATAATAATTGACAAAAAGTTCAAAACTCTCTATCCTAGGCTTATACTATTGTAGTGGTTCTCCCATTACAATAGTGTTAACAGTATTATAGTGTTTCGACACTTAAGAATAATTAAGGGCAAGTCCCTAATTGATGGAGAGTTGGGGTAAATTTTTCACCTTTAGCCTAATCACCACTTACCATCAAGTGAGATGAGGCCAAGACCTTGTTGCAAAGCATACAAAAATATGGTAAATTGGCTAATACTCCAATCACAGAAGAAAAAATCGGGAGTGGTCTCCCCTTGACTTTCTCGTATACCGAAAACGACTCAAAAGTTGATAGAAACCTTATAGTTTAATGTCATACATGCATTGCAATAAGTTTAAGCATACTCGAGTTATCGTGCTAACGCACAGACACACAGGGACATAATTCCAAAAACGGTATTTTTGGACTCAGGGAGTTCCAAAACGTGTAAATCCGTCAACATATTGAGTTTGATTTTTTTGAAGCAAAAAAGCAAAAATGAAGTAAACAGTTTCGTTATCACAAACTGTTTAAATTAAAAACGAGGTAATTAAATCTAAGTGGCCTACTTAAAAACACAAACGAAATTAAACAGGTTCGTTATTTTAATCAGCGAAATTAAATTGAGTTTCTTAACTCCCATCAATGTCCTTCGCGCCTCACAATTAGGCCTATGGGCTCATTAACAGCTACTAATTAGACAAAGGAAGACGCCATCTGGCCATGTTTTTCGAGTTTCGTCGATTTCGATTTTTTTTTTGTTGAATAAGGTGGATAACAAGATTTAAATTCAATCTATTATTACTCATTTTTAAAGCTATGCCCTGAATGTGAGGACGTTGGCGCTGCAGTCGTGTGTTCTTAGCAATGATCACGAAAGTTAAGCTGGGTCCAGATATGTATCATTTGCACGATCTGATCAGCGTATCCGTATCGCCGACGCTATCATGATAGCATATGTGGACGGGTAATGATACGCGATCTTGATACGCCGTTATGATACGACCCGTCCATGTCATGTCGGTTTCATACGGTTGTCATACGGAGCACGATTTGCTCCGTCGTCGGCGTCCGCAACTTGATACGGGGCTTGATACGTGTTACGCTGATACGGATACGCTGGTCGGATCGGGTAAATGATCATATCTGGACCCGCCTTTAAGCGACCAAGTGCGCGGTCGGTACTCGGATGGGGGACCGAAAATTTTTCAAATCGATTTGCATGTTAAGCTGGTGGTCCCTGGTGCTGTCGAAAGATAGCAGTCGTCCCCAACGAGGGTTGGTGTCAGACAGACACACGGCCGTAAAAATGTAATGCCAAATCCTTAAGTATTATTGTCGATATTATTATTTCTGTGGTCGATATCAAGGCATACTGCACCGACACCAAATAATTTATTTATTTATTTATAATTAGTTACACGGGCGTCGCCCAATTACATAACTAACACAGTAAATTATATATAAAAAAAAAAGTTTACATAATAATAAATGAGTGAAATTTAAAATGAAAATAAATAAAATTACAAAGGACATCCACTTTCACAAAAAACACTACAATTATGCAGGATTGTCCCCCAGCCATCCACAAAAACGTCGCAGTCAGGATGCCGGTGTATCAGCGCATTAAGACCGGCGTGCATTTGGAAAACAGGGGAATGACTGTGCGCCACAGTACGACTCGCGGGCGGCGCAAATAAACGGCGTTGACGACAGGCTCGTTGCCGAACATAATTATCAGGTACATACAGACGCCATAATGTTTCAAGAATGTCTTGACATTGGATTTGCCCACGTAACATCTTGACCGCTGTTAGGATAAGGTCCTTGTTCCGCCTAGCCTCCAAGGAGCACATACCCAGCATGCCTAACAAGAATTTTGTGGGATATAAGTATGGATAGTAACCATATACCCGCTTATAGAGATATCTCAAGAAAGCTTTTTGTACCTTCTCGAGCATTAATATAAGTTGTAAGCAGGACAGGAAAATGATGACCCGGACTGCTGAGATAATTTTGAGTGTAACATCTGCCCTGGCTTTAGTTGGTTTGTTTACTGAAAGAGTGTTAACTTCTGGGCTTAGTACACCATTTGTGTAGGTGACAGGCTGGCAACTTGTCATTATTTTGGGGTATTGTATGGCCCATAATGCCAGATGTGAGTTTGTTTGTAACCGAATGTTAACTGAAGCTCTGCTTGACCCCTTTTACTACTTAATTTTCCGTTTGTCGGTATTCTATATTATTAGCCGAATAATCGCTCAGTGGTAGAAACAACTACCAGAAACAGAAACGTTTATTGCTCGTCGTAGTTGTGGCTACCAAGTCCAAGTTTTTAAGATTATAAAACTACTTTGCAAACGATTTTAAACCAAGTAAATTCTAACATTTGAACGCAATTTTACCAAATGAATTTGTGCAGTATGCGCGTAGAAGAGTGGTAAATTTGAATGAATTAAGGGTAAGTTGACAGAAAATTAAAAAAAAACTGGTTTAAATATATCTACTTTTACGACGCATTAATAACACGAAAGTTTCTAAAACATGATTGCTTTGAGATCTGAAATATTATTTTTCATATAAATTTCATAAATTTGGTAGATAGCTTACGTTTTTATTTGCCCAAGTAGTTTCAGAAACATCTTTTATATAATGCTTTCTCAAAATAGTTTTTCTCCTTATTTCACAGTTCTGAGTTTGCTTATACTGTCCTACTTAGTAAAACAGACTGTAATAAATTGCATTTATCAGAATTCGTGGTAAATGTAATTCAAATTTTCTGACTCAGTTCAGCATGCTACACTGGCAATACTATGCGTTTAATGTCCCTTTCATCCGATATTACATGTGACACTGCCCTCAATCTAATATATTCTGTTAACCGCAAAGCTGTTACATCCAGTCTAAGTAATTAAAATTATAATAATTCCCCGAATAATAGTCAGGATGATTGTAGTAGCTAAGCGAAAATGAACACTATAGTAATACGAGATATAGTATATTATCCTCTCACACTTGGCTAGGACAAAGAAAATCATAAAACTAAGATAATAATAGTTACATTAAATAGTCTCCGCTAAAAGTAAGTTTATTACTTTGAACGAAAGGCTGTACGTTTACTTGTTTAGCAGATTATAAAATATTTTACTCGTTAAAAAAAATAATTTGGCAGCTTATCAGCTAAAATATCAGACTTCTGGTCAGAAGACAAGATAAAATCTCAACTCTAGTCTAAAAAAGAAAAATCTTTCAGATAGCATTTTCATTCCAAAACCACATTTAAAAGAAGACTTTCCATTTATGTTTGGAAGTTGGACCAAGGAAGCTGCCTAACAATGTCACAAGGTGCATAATGATCCTATACCAGTCTGTATCCCAATGCTCAGGGAGTATTCAGAAAAAAAATTATAAAGGTTTTTACTGACCAAAAATCATAAGTAACTGTTTATTCAGTTTTTTTTAAACGGTAATTTTAATAAACAAAAGGTTATATCATCAAACGTAAAAAATAAGACTTGTGACTACTTCGGAACTCCGCTAAGCCGCTAACGACTTTTTTTAGTATCTAATACCTACATTAAAGAAATAAATAGAATTAGTTATTCCCATGTCTGGGTCATTTGATCCAGACCCGATCAATCTACTTTTTCATGTAAGTGTTATAGATATTTGAAAATAGAAGTAAATTCTCACCCCACTATCATTTCTTTTGTGCAGGAAACACTGAATTTTTAGACGCATTAATAACACGAAAGTTTCTATAAACTCCTCTGGTCTGTTTGAAGAAGCAACACATAATTCCTTTGAGATTTGAAATATTATTTAAAATTTCAAAAGCTCACGTTGTGATGAAGTGCGTTCTTGGCGCCAAGTGATTTCAGAGAGGAAATCTCGTTATTTCAGACAATTAAACATCAAGAGGTTGGTAACTGCGAGAAAGATTAAGTGGCACAATTTTGTTTACTCCAGGGTATTTATCTAGTCCTCAGCTAAAATTGCAGATGGATGCAAAGCTCAGCAGGCGTAGTACCTCCAGGGTTTTGAATTTTAAATTAAGTAACTACAGCCATGAATATTCTATCCGGAACATATGTAATCGCGCTCATAATCTCTAAAGAGATTGAGCAGAATCTTTCAAAATGGGCCTTGCAGTGCCTAAATATGCGAGTAGTACATACACGTCATGTCACGCCATGTCACGGCGTGACATGACGGAGGCCTACGTTCAGCAGTGAGCGGACACAGGCTGTTGATTGATTGATTGACATACACGTATCAGGTTGGAAGTCTGTCACGTACATAAAAGCGATCTCAAACTACAGGAGTTGCAAACCTTTGGTGAACCCCAAACGTTAGCTTACAACCATGAGAGATGTTACATTTTAAATCAACTCAGCAACCTGTAATAGGAAGAAAATCGAGCTTTTTTATGCTAAAATACAAGTAATCTTTTGGATACCGCATGTTGCAGTCAATTTGGACCACCAAAATACAATGCCCCAACTTACTGATGTTATGTCAGTAATTGCAGATGTTAGTTCCCTGTAGGAATGTCAAGCAGTTTGCTGGACTCCGGCCTGGGTAGTATGGTCCTGCGTAGAGTATTGCTAACACCTCTGGTATGACTCGCTAAGTACTGTACTCTGAGGACCTAATTTCTCTAATCTAACCGTTTCCTTTGCTTCTTAGGCCTATGCGCTGCGTGCTGACTTTCATTGTCACCGACAAACAGTGACTACCATAGATTTATAATCACCGACGTTTATAGATTGCCAGTGAACGACTAGGGCGAGACCAAAAAATGCGCCAATGTGTGAGTAATGCGCATGTGTGCACGAAAAATAGTACTGCAATCTGACAGTTGCTGTCTTTTCTACGTAACTGACAGGCCGACTTAGGCACCTGCGTGTACGTGAAATGGTCTTGTCTATCTATCTCACTCTAATATACGCGTTAGTAAGCTCTTTCTCTTTCACATTGCAGATCTGCAGTTCCCTATATCTATGGTGCCTATGCCAAATTTCTTTGCTCCCGTAGGAATTGCTACGGGAGCAAAGAAATTTGGCGTTGCATCATCAAAAATTGGGATTCGTTATCACCAGACGCATCCCCTTTTTCTTATACTCCTGAGCATTGAAAAGAGGTGTGTAGAAGTACATTATATTATCTCTCCCAGAGCTGTCTTTGTATTTGGAGTACACTTTTACTTACCATAAATTGGGGAAAAGTTATTTGCTCTACTTTTTCATACAAATAAACACCATCCGATTCTGACTCGAAATTAAAAATAATCCAATGTCACAGAGGCAAGCCAAATTACTCATTTGCTAGTAATATCCAAATATTTATGTAAAGTACCGAGAGCTTAATATGTCCTCTCCTCTATCTAGCTCGGCCGCTGTGACAAATGGTTCCTACTCTGACGTCACATTTAAATAAAATATTACGTTATGAAAAACATTATCTAAATCTCGAATGGCCTCTACTTTCGCAATGACTTTAATGTCTTGTCCAGGATCTGTAATATTTTTATGGCCTCGTAAATCATGGGCGATTGTTCTGTTTGGAAGGTAAACCTTAATATTTCCGTGACGCTTAATAATTTTGGTGGTGGTAGAATGTGGGTTAATACTCGCCCAAAAAATCGAGCTATATTTAGATTTTATTTACCCAACCTTTCTTTATTAGGAACTCAGTAAGTTTCGTTTTATTATTTAAATATAAAGATTTACTTGATTAAAGGAAATAACTATCTTCTTTAGTACATTTCTCGTTTATGACTTAAGTACTTACTATGGCACTTAAATCTTGCTCATAAGTTTGTCAGGAAAGTATGAATGCTACTTTAAGCGCTCGCCATCAAACTGTATTTAACTAAAGAAATATAAAATAATAATGCTTATTAGCTACGAGGACCTTTATCCTAATAAATAAATAAATTCTACCTGTTGAACATTTTAACAGTCGAAAGTAAATCAAATAAATCATGTAGTCAAATCAAATATCATATAGTACAAGAAAAGTATCAGTCAGTTCCTATCCGTTTTTGTGTACGTGTGGCCGGTGATTTGTATTTTAAAAGCAAAAATAAATGAATACGAACAAAGGCTAAGCCACTGATGCAAAATAAATTTAATAAAGTAAGATGATTTATCATACAGTAATTACAGCTCAATACTTTCAAATACGAGTACAAACTTTAAAGCTTAACCAACTTTGAGATTCACTTAAAATTAAACTTCAGCTTAGTTCCTATTTAATTGCTTCAAAATATACACCATAAATCATGAAAGCTTGCAGAGACCTCGTTCGCGGTAACAAGATTTATATTAATACAGTTATGAAGTACAAAGCTTCTCAGATTTTATAGGACTTCGTCGGTTAACCATAACACGACTTAGAAACCGGGCGAAACGTGCGACCGAATTACTAAGTTTGTATTGACTGACCTCTCTAATTTAAATTTAACATAAACCTGTGACGTCATAAGTTTGTTGAATACTACGCGGTAGTTAATGAGCGCATATGCCCTACGTAACCCAGGTCCTACTTATGCGAAAAACGTGACGCGACGTGATACGGCAAGACCAGCGTGATCTGCTTGTAACAATTTTTGCTACCATCGGTTAGGTTCAGGGCTTCCCACAAGAGTCAAAAAAATAATATATTTAAATTGATACCCAGGGCGCTTTTTTATTTCGGTATTCTAGGGGGATTAAAAAAAAAAACAACTTATACCACACACAAAGAATACTAAACCTTTTAGTCAATTAAATTCTGACATTAAAACTAAAACTCGACTGTTATACTTAATACCAATAATTGAAACTCCGAATTTCTTTTTCGCTGTTTCGATGTTGGTCCCACCAATTAAAATGGCTTTACTACAAAATCCCCGTATATATTTTAAATATTGTCGGGAAAATAGACATAAGTACTACTGAGTTGTTTGATTCTAACATCTGTCCTAGTTGTCAGCATTTCTTTGTTGGGATCACTGAACGTTTCTTGGGCACTGAATAGCGCATACTGCTGGGTGTAGCTTAATTGGTACCAAATGTTACTAACTTCCAAAAGATCCTCGGGGGAGGTCTATGCCTATGGGCCCGTTGGCGTCTCTTATGGCTAATACTAAAACCAGAGTGAAAGGTTGCCGCAACGAGTCCATAAAGTAACTACCCAACAAAAGCCCACGATAGGGACAGATCATCATCAATTCAGCCAAAAGATGGACATAAACCTCCCCCAAGGATCTCCAAACCAGTCGGTCCCTCGCTGCCTGTATCCAGCGGCTTCCCGCGACCCTTACCGGATCTTCAGTCCACCTTGTGGGGGGCCTACTAAAACAGGGACAGATGTTACACTGTAAAATAATTCAGAAGTCCGGGTTAAGAAGAGTAAGTTAATAATATACCATAATCTTCAAACAAAATAATTATATTACCTACTTTTAAAATCGAACAAATGTTATTGATTTTTATTTATGAGACTATTGACGATTTCCAAATAAAAATATTCAATAAGACTTTTTTTATACTACTAGATGACAAACGAACTGACGGCCCACCTGGTGGTAAGTGGATACGGCCTATAAACACTTCCAATAACAAGAGAAATAACACTTCGTATTGCAGGTACGTTGTCGTCCTCAGGCCTAAGATGATATGCCTTCCATGCCCGGTAATTACACTGGCTACCTTTCCCTTCAATCCGAAACACAGCAAACTGCTTCACGGCTGAAATTGCAAAACGATGGTACCACCTAAAGTCGAATTTTTAATTAGACGAAGTAAACTGACAGCAGCTAATGTCACTTTGTGAAATAATGTTGCCATCTTTTATGTAATAGTGATGGGTTCAGTTTTCGTTCACTCTCAGGAATGAATGATGATATGAATGAGTACATTGTTAATCTTATCTAACTATACGAAAACAAGAAACTATTTCTATTTTACTGTATAAAAGTAGGTCGATATCTGCTGGTATTTAATTATAATCACTTTTTTTACTACCTTCTCAAAAATAAGACAAATTCGGACGCGTCGGTCGCCATTTTGAGTGTGTCATGCGTCTTCTAACCTCTGGTCTGATTGCTCGAATATTTTCTCTGCGCATACGGTGTTTACTTGTTGTTTTTGTTAAGTTTTTTTGGCTATAAATGCACCAGCGTGTAAACACGTCGCAAACGCTTACCGCACGCTTCCTTTGATCTGTGTTAAGAAACCGACACTAGTCCAGATCGGCGCAAGCCGAGCCAACCACAGCCAAACACCCCTGGCACTTGTGGAGGCTTGCGAAGCTTCGGCAAGCTTGTAAAGTAGCATTAGAGCACTCGGTAATGGTAAATGTAGGTACCTACTATACGCAGTCGTCGAAAAGTACGAAAACTCTTTCGTACCTACTTACATGGCACGACTAGGATTGGAACCCGGTACCCGATATCGGCAGCGCGGCGTTCTAACCACTCACCAGGCTACTTTGTACATACATAATGTTCTCTTAGATTTGCGCGAGCACTACACATAAATAAAATTATTGCCCGACGTTTCGTAACACTTTTCAGCGTTCTCGGTCACGGAATGACTGTCATCCCCTGACCACGAACACTGAAAAGTGTTATGAAACGTCGGGCAATAATAACAAAATGTAAAATCTAATTAGATGCGAGTTAAATCCGTAAAAGTTGTTTTACTTATAAATGTACATACATACATACATGTTATTATTTCTTTATTTGCATAATGCATAATTGCATACATATGTCTTAATGCTATGTTTTACAAAATATTACCTACACATGTACCATGTTAGGGCATAGCAAAGGATAAAATATAGAATTATAATTAAAATCGTTAATAGTTATAAATATTAGTCATTATGAGAACAATTTTATACCCAGTTGCGATTTTTTCATTCATTCACTTTGTCACAACACTATTTTTGTTTTATCAAAACCTGACAACCCAGTAAACGTCACTTGACTTCGTCTAATTAAAAATACGACTTTAGTAGACTGTCTGGTTTTGACGTTTGTAGGAATTCTTTGTACTTTGCAGTACATACTACTTTAGGCATAGAACAATCTTCATAATTATATAATTTTCAATGTTTTATTATTATTGAGTCCATTAATTGTGCAGCTCATTGTTTCTTCTGGAAATATGCGACATAAATCTGAAACAAATACATTTTTTAAATAAAGTTTCAAATAATATCTGTTACGGATTTTGCTATGAAATTAAGTAAACTAGGTTTACTGATACTACACGAACTTTTTGAATAAAATCCGAATAGTACCTAATTGAAAGAAAATTTTATTCGAGATTCACCTTTAATATGATGGGCAAATACCACAGAAATAATAATAAAGAGGATAGAATTGCTTTGGTCCGCATTTACTACCGGAACCGGTGTCGCCGCTTTATCCCCTCTACTTACTATTAATGCACGCACTCAAAAGAACGAAACCGTACTACGCGATCACGCCCACAAATTTACAATTATGAACCTTACGTTTAAGAGACAGCGTTGAGTAACACTCACCATAAGTCACAATCACACTCACACAACGTCGCTCTTCATTGGTCGCGTCGGCATTATTATATATAGTCTTTGGCATCAAGGTTGTTATCACGTCCGTCCGTATCGTGTCTGTACCATGAACTTTTGTGCTAGAGAGAAGGGATATCAAAAATCACAATACATTGCTGCATGTGTATTTTGTTAAAAACAGTATTATTACATTCGAGTGATCCCCTTATTGGTGTAATTACACACTCTGGATGAGTTTTCGCAGTTACCAATGCCTCAAAACACCAATATAAGGCATTTATATCACACCGACGGTTCGAGCAGCACTGAGCTGCCAGTCGGGCGCTTGTGTACTAAAAAGACACAAGTGCGGTCACGCGACTAAGGCACTTCTATCCTCTTTATTATTATTTCTGTGGCAAATAAGAAGTCAATAATAAGTAAATATAAATAAATATTAATTAATTAATGCCAGAATTGTTGTTCCTTTGTCAATAAGTAAACTAAGGATCATTCTATTCTATATTCTTATTCCATTGCTGACACTAAATATTTAGCATAATATGGATACTTTAACTAATTAAGATAATAAAACTTAAATAAATATACCATCAACCATGACTCATTAACAAATGTTCGTTTTCATTACACAAACATTCCCCACTGCCCGGTTCGAACAGACCGCCCGATGTTTTACTGACTACTCCACCATGACGGCATAATATAGATATTCTTCTTGGGGTTCTTGGATTAAATTCCCTTAGAACTAGAAGAGATAGGGATCAAATTTTAACAGGGACCAAAATTCTGCGAGGTTTTATTGACGCTCCTGACATGCATAACCAACTGAGCCAACTTTATGTGCCGGAACGTCGTGCGTGGCTCCGGCGCGCATGTCAGCCTCGCCGTGTGTTTGCTGTGCCACGCGCACGTACTGCAGCGCGTGTACAGTCTCCTCTGTACCGCATACCCGCACAGATCAATGCACTCCTGGCTAACCAGCCTCAACTTGATATATATGCGGATGGATGGAAGGTACTTATGAAATTTTGTGTAATGTTTTGCGAGAAGAATGAATGTGAGTCCACTTGTTTATAATTTTTTTGTGTTATATTGCTTTACTGTTACTTTTTTATAATTTGTGTTATATTGTGTTTTTTTATTTTTACTTTTTTACTAATTACTTTAATTGGATTACTTGTCTGTTGTAATTAGAAATAATAAATAAATAAATAAAATAAATAAATATCGAAATTCTCATATTTCATTAAGTACTTTCTTTATATTTGACAAATCACTATATTAAATTACTAATTGTGTTCAGTTACAGCCTTATGAACAATTACACAATAATATTATTATGGAATTTATACTAATTGATACCGCCATCTCCTTTTCATTATCGAGACAAAAGACGCAGGTTAAATTACCACCCTTACGTTGTTGATATAAACCACCCGCAGAAAGCGATTTGCTAAGCCTAACTAATATTATAAATGCGAAAGTTGTTTGTTTGTTACGCCTTAACGCCTAAAACGCTAAATCATCAACAACTGCTCATATATTGTCCCCACCGAGGGGCTCAAGCCTACCCCACATTAGGGGCGATTAGGCCTTAGTCAACCACGCTGGCCAAGTGCGGGTTGTTTCCTTTTTATAAACTACGTTTTTTATTTTTTCCATCCTTTACTTACTTCCATAATACACGGGTGTCAAATCACTAAATAGATTTTAAACATTTTTTCACCAAAAGAAAGATATTTTATCAGGGAGTAAAGTAGGCTGTATTTATTCATATTTTATATTTAATTATATATCGACAGTGAACGCATATGATATCGACGATAATTTTAATAATGTAGTGATTTCGCGTGTGCCTGTGCGCTGCCATTTTGTTATTTGTTAGACAATTTATGTTGTCTAACACTACGTGTACTAGCTTTTGCCCGCGACTTCGTCTGTATGGAATAGTTACTTTGGGCAGCATTTATATATTATAAGGGTACTTATTTGGCAAATAATACACATACAAACTGTTGATAGCTAAAATTTATACCTTTTTATAAACTACGTTTTTTTTTAATCCTTTACTAACTTCCATACCTACGACCTTTCATTCCCTATTTCATCCCCACACGAGTGTTCAAATTTTAAAAACGCTACAATATTTATGATGAATCCCATACATTTCATACGAACTTTCATCCCTTATTTCAAACCCTTAGTGCCCTTTTGTAGCAAGACCTATTTGAAGGAGCAAATTTCACCATAATCGGTTCAGCTACCTTACCACCATTTTTATCGCGATCCAATTTACGACCTAAACTGAATAGAATCGTTTAATTCGTACTATGATGCTATCTACGCGACTCAGTTTTAGCGCTACTTTTCACAGCGATTCAGTTCAGAGTTGAATCGCGAACGCGATATCATTCATTCAATTTGCGTGTGTTAAAAAGTCAAAGCGTATTTTAAAAAAAATATTCAAATAAACATAAAATATTCTAAAATATAAAAGCAATTAAAATAATATTCAAATAAAAAGGTAACAGAAAAAAAAATACTAAAGAAGAGGCTGTGTGGGCTTTAGTTCCCCTTACCTTCCCTAAAAATACAGAGAATTAAAAAAAACAGACCAGCGACAATTTTCGTTCATTCATTGAATCGCTTTTATAAAGATAGTAGTAAGGCCCCAGGTTTTAGGCGTGAAAGTTAGACTTGTTTGGGATAGGGGATGCAAGGGTTATATTTCATCCCCTATTTCATCCGATTGGAAAATCACATGGGTAAATATTTCAAAAAGGCTAGA
This sequence comes from Elophila nymphaeata, assembly GCA_955850985.1. Classification (NCBI taxonomy): domain Eukaryota; kingdom Metazoa; phylum Arthropoda; class Insecta; order Lepidoptera; family Crambidae; genus Elophila; species Elophila nymphaeata. Next base: position 21,514,744 of record OY039066.1, on the reverse strand, counting down.
ACAAATATTTATTTATTTCTTATCAAGTGCCTAAATTCAAAGTTCCATGGTTATAACTTTAACAATGACAAACTTCCGTACAAACTTTCATCCCCAATTTCATTCCCACACAGGTCAAAATTTTAAAAATCCTAGAACAAATATTTCTTTCTTTCTTATTTAGTGTCTAAATTCAAAGTTTCATGGTTATATCTTCAACAATGACGAACTTACATACAAAATTTCCTTCCCCTCCAACCCTTTTTTTCGCGATAAAAAGTAACCTTTGTCCTTCCCCGAGCTCTAGTCTATATTTGTAACAAATTTCATCAAAATCGGTTGTGGTTTAGATGTGAAAGCTTAACAGATAGACAGACAGAGTTACTTTCGCATATAATATTAGTAGGGATGGAGATCCCTTTCATACTTTCACAATACCGATATCGTATCGGCTGCCGATACCGATATCGTATCGGCTGCCGATACCGATATCGTATCAGGAGGTCTACTCCGAAACCGCGCATTCAAATCTTCGGATCCGACCGATAGCCGATCGAAGTTTATGCCGTGACCTTACTCCGAAACAATATCGGGCTCAAGAGGTTATATCGGAGTCACGTGACCACTATCGTGAACGAACAAGAAAAGAACGATAGAGTTATTCGTAGCGGATATTTGGATCTTGATTACGGATATGTTTTTATATTAAATTTTCTAATCATTTATGCGTTTTAGAGTTTAAAAAACTATGTTATTTAGTTCAAATGTGAAGTAGTATTTACATTTAAGTAATAAAAATAATAACATAATCTCGTAAATTAATAAAAGTCGTAGGTATATGGCTGTCTACTGCTTGCCTTTGTCTTTATTAAGAAATACATGTGTCAATTGATTACTTGACTGATTTACGACATTTGTGGAGAGGCAAAGTGAAGAGCAATGGTAAATTAAAATATTTTTAGGGACATTTTAAACATACCTATTTATAGAGAGTGAGCTACTTAAGTGTTGAAAAAAGTTTTTCTGTAATGAATAATTATGACTTACGGGTTACAAGTTTGTCATTCATTTAGAGTCAGACATATTAAATAATACTGCGCAAGAACCCCTCATGTAAATGTGTGCAATATTGAGGGAAATAGTGTCAAGTTGGTAACACATTTTGTATTAGTATTTTTTTAATAATTATTATTAATGAATAAAATAATTAGGTACCTACGTATGTTATTTATTTCTAAATAAATTTAAATAACTATTTATTTACTCATTAGAGAATATGAAAATCATAATTTTATGTATGTAAGTCCCTACTTTATTACCAAAGTTCTAGTTTTAGTCGCAAAACTGTTTTTTGCTAAATAACATATAAGTCATACTTTAAGAACGGCATCAATTCCATGGCTACCCTTTTAGGACGTAAAAGAGCCGAACTAACAATAGAATTATAGGTCGGTACACATACACAGTACACCTTAACTTATCTTCACACCATCTATTTCACTTTTACTAATGTTTAATCACAAATTAACGGCTATAATGTAATTTATTTTAACTCCAACAACGCTTACGACGAACAAAAGGCACCTATTTTGCTATCGTGAATTTTGACACTGTTCTCCCGAAAAATCGTTTGTCAAATTCAATACTTCGATCGTGTTTTGCGCGTTCGGAGTAAGCTCCGACACGAGTAATGTCATTGATAGTTCGGTCGGTCCGAACTTCGGAACGAATGTATTTCGGAGTAGGAAATGCCACGATATATCGGCCGAAACTTCGTAAACTGACATTCAGAGTAGACCCCCAGCTCCCGATACCGATATCGGATCGGAGAAAAAGGAGCCGCTCTTAACATTTTAATCTTATAAAGAGATAATTATATGATTGAAAATTATAACAAATTAAATAGGAAACGAAAATCAGGCAACAAAATCCTGTCATAATAAGTGCTGAGATGGGACTTGAACCTTCGAAACAAAAAACACTTAAAACAGAGAAATAAAAATTTTGTTTACAAAAATCAATTTTTTTTGAGGTCGGTCCCAAATACAAGTGACAACGTTTATTCCAAATATTGAAGTTGGCACCAACCTCAAAAAAATAAGATTTGTATAAACAATATTTTTGTTTAAGAAGCTAGTTCTTTTGTAATGCGAAAGAGTGGAACTCGTTACCTGTTGACGTGTTCCCTGTAAAATACAACTTGGGTCTCTTCAAGGCAAGATTAGGTTAGTTCTAGGTAAGTACCTATGTAACATCGTAAGCGGTATACGCAGTTAAGATCAGATGAGAAAGTGGTCAAATGTATGCCTTATTCTTTCTTCTACCCTGCTCCAAAATTATTTGGGGTCGGTGCAGTATGTCTTGATATCGACAATACTGCTAAAGGTTTTGTCATTTTTTAAGACCAGCCGCCTACCTGTTACCAAACCTCTATGAGGACGACTGGTATCTTTTGACAGCCTGCTATCTTATGACAGCACCCAGGATCACCAGCTTAACGTGCCTTCCGAAGTAGGTACGGAGGAAAGACGAGTAGCAAATTTTTCGGTAGATATTAACCTAACCGAGTACCGACCGCAGACTTAGTAGCTTAGCTTCATAGTCGTTACGAAGAACACTTGACCACGGTGCAATCGACCTCCTTCTGCTGCTCCAAATGCTCGCCTTTATTATTAAAAGAAAAAGAATAACATATTTAACCCTAGATAGCCTATTTAAGCTAACCATCCACCGAAACGACGGGTATTAGAAAAAAGTTCATTTTTCATAACATAGAGCTGTTGATGTTTATTATAGTTATTAAAAGGCTGACCAGAAAAAATAAATTTTATAAATTCACTTTATTTAATACCTTATAAAATGATGGTAACTTTACTTAGACCTCCTAAAAAAGGAACATTGTGTCATAAAATATTTTTTCGTGCAAAATCCACTAAAAATTTTCATAATATTCAGTATTTTTACGTTACATGACATATTAAAACAGAAAACTGTAATTATAAATGAATTAATCTTCTTTTTTTAGCGCATATACAAAATATATACTGGCAATATATACTACCATTCGTCGAAACGACGGGCAACACCTACGTATCTCAAAAACCATAACACTTACCTTTTTGGTGCATACGCCACGGCAACGACCTCATCAGCAACTGAGTTGGCTAGCCAAACCACGGCTTTCGGACGCATCGTTAAGAAGAGACAGCTATATCACTTTACGCTATACGTCGATACGACGGAGGTTAGCTATCTAGGGTTAAAAATCATTCTGCCTTCCTGCTTTTGCTCACTCGCATTATGAACTATATACACTGTAAGTTTCTTATGATTTCAATTATCTCTCTAAGGCCTTGGCTACGCTGGCGCGATGCGTCTTGCGTCCGTGTTCATAGGAAAAAATAGCAATACGGGGTGAATGGGATGCGCCACGTTGGCGCGGCCGGAGTGCGTGGTAGGCGATCATGACCGGCGGAGGACATAGTAGGTGTTTACGCGTCCAGCGTATGTATCAAATTGTGTTGATTTTTCGGCGCTTTCCATACTACAGCGGCAAGACGTAGCATCTTTAATCCTCCTGGTTCTGCACAAAAGACCTCTTTTGCTTCGTAAAATCTCGAAGGAAAAACGCTTTTTGCTGCGAGCTTTGAACGAGACTGTAACGTTCAATCTAAATTATTTTAGTAATCTTACTTTTAATTTTTAACGGTTATTTTTAAGATAATAAACATGTATTAAAGTATTCCCTTGTTTTTCTCACCTATAACAATTTTCTCGCTGGAGAGGTGAAAAATTGTATGTTTCACACGGGAGCAAATTACTGCGCTCAGTAGTCAAATTGTGAATCACTCGCTGTGCTCGTGATTCAATTCTAGACTACTTCGCTGGTTCGTTATTTAATATTGGCACTCGCAGCAAAAAATAACTTTGCTCACTTGTTGAACAATAACTATTATCTCTTTTTTATTTCTACCTCTTCGAAAATTAACTCTTTCAAAAAACCTTGAATTCACAAATGATTTTCACTGTCGTGGATCTACCTACACTATTAATTGTACACAACAAACATTCAATTTTAGCTATCGACTAAACAATTATTTGCTAGAAGAACGCTTGTACAGGCGATTGAAAAATAAAATATTTTATTTATCTAACACATACACTGGCAACTTTAGTATTTCAGCCAAAGTTTCCCCAATATTGTTTGAGGACTTCCCAGAATTCAGAACTCTGAGATTGTCCACGAAGTTTTTAGAATGTTCACTGAAAATTTCAGCTTATTTGCAGTAGGTAGTAGAAAATTTAACGTAATTAACTTGCCAATTTGGTTTTATACTTGGGGTTAATGAAAGGGTAGTTGAATTCAGATAAAATCGAGAACATATAAAGTATTATATTGTTAAAAACTCATACCATGTAGATAAGTACTACGCAAATATTGTCCAATACAAATATAACAATAGAGAAAGAGTGTAAAGTTGGTTTAAAGAATGTTTGTCTCCGACTTAATCAGAATTTGTTTAATTATCAGATTTTCTTGAATCATAGGAAGGGAAATATCTATGTATGGTTATTGTTATATCTTGCACCCTACACAATATAGCGCTATTTTCGATGGTAGAAACTAAAAATATTTAGACAGCTATCAAGCTGCTGTAAAAATGTATGAAAACGGAGGAGTTTCTCCCGTTCTTGTTAAATGTATTAAAGCGTTTTGAGAGACTCCGTTTTTAAATCAATATACCTTTACTCTTTGACATGACATTGGCAAAATGTTCACCATGTGATGCCGGCATAGTAGAATAACATCACCCCATACCCTCCAATGGGTGTCGTAGAAGGCGACTAATGGATCAGCAATTTGGGATATTTATCACCTTATACTCCGTCCACCAATCCGCATTGGGCAAGCGTGGTAGACTACTGTCCTAAACCTCCTTCGATGACAAGGAGAGGCCTTGTGTCCCAGCAATGGGTCGAATTATAAAGGCTGTTATGATGATGATGATGATGGGCAAAATGTTAATGCTTAATGCAAAGCCATATTATTATTAAGATTAAGGTATGAAAACAGAAGAGTTTTCACCTTTCACTCGATTTCTTGTTGTAATAATACGTGCTGTTTTTTTAGTGAGACTAGGAAAGCGTTTGTCCACACTCTCACCTGATCTTAAGTTAAGATTTGGATTACGATGGTACATTTTTACCTAGAAATAACCTGTTCACTCTCGCTTTGAAGCAAAGTGCTTAAATTATAATTATCAGGGAACACAATAACATCAGTAGGCAACAAGTTCCACACCCTTAGCTGTTCACGTTATAAAAATGTTGGCAAATCTTTTTGTTGTGGAAGGTTGGTATTCTTATGAGACTCCATTTTTAAAGCTTTAACTTAACTTGCAATGTATGCATGTAATGTAATAATGTTTGGATATTAAATAAAAACTTAATTTTTTTTTTTAATTTATTGCACTTGACATTGGCTAAATGCGTGATTCCGCGAAACTGGTAATTAAAAATAAGATATAGAAACAATTTGATCTGGTTTGTATGTATACCTACCTATAAAGCGTGCTATAAGGCTTATAAATAAAACGCAAATTAAAGGTTTGACCGTCAAGGATATGATAAACAAAGATCCTGTACTTGTCCTTAAGTACTTCCTAGAATACTACACATAATGAGGACATAGTAAAGGAGCTCAAAAATCAGAATGGCGACCTCTTTAAAGACATGCCCTAGAGGAAAATCGGGAGTGGTCTCCCCTTGACTTTCTCGTATACCGGAAACGACTCAAAAGTTGATAGAAACCTTATATTTTGATGTCATAGAAGCATGTTAAATTTTGATCACCCATCCGAGTACCGACCACGCACTTGGTTGCTTAACTTTCGTATTCGACGACTCAAAAGTTGATAGAAACCTTATATTTTGATGCCATACATGCATGTTAAATTTGGTTGCAATAAGTTAAAGCATACTCGAGTTATCTTGCTAACGCACAGACACACAGACAAATTTCCTCTATACTACGTATACGAGAAAGTAAAAATACAGGATAAAACTACTTACCTAAAACATTGTAACGCCTATTTACAGAAAATAACACAGCAAATATTATTCAGGCAACGTTTACTTGAAACCAATGACTACGGGGACATGTAGCAATTGAACATTCCTTGTTTATGAAGCAAATGAAACCAAAAAGAACTGTGTTTGCTACCTTCTGAAATGCTGTGAAAAGCTCTCTGTTGTTGTTAAAGTTCCAGCGCGGTATCATAGATGGCGTAAATAACAGTTTTGAAGAAATGGTCCTTATTTTGATTATATGATTATATAGTTTTGAGAAATATTAATACCTTTTCTATATTGAATTTATAAAAACAGTTTTTAAACACAGAATAATCTATCTTATATATATAAAGATCAATCGTGGTTCGTATGTCTCACTAAAACTCGAGAACGGCTGCGCCGATTTTGCTGATTTTGGTTTTGAAATGTTTGTCGTAGTCCAGTCCAAGGTTTAATCGGTGAGAAAATATGGAGAAATTGCGAGGAAGATAGTAAAAACAATATTTTAATTTTTCCATATAAACTGTAAACTACATTCCTGTCAAACATTTGACGTTCGTCCCTTCGGTACCTACGGTAGAATCGGGTCCATTCGAATTGAAGTACGTATTAAATTAAGGGTTTTGAATCGACAACTTATATCCACATTATTGAGATTATCGCGTATTTCTTAATCTAAGGCGTATTTAAATTTTAATATTTTGATGGTTGTCATTGTTGATTCGTTCAGAAAATTTGGTCATTGTATTGACATACCCTAATTATTTTGATGGTTGTTAATGTTTGGGATATAAATAGAAAAAAAAGTCTTTATTGTGCTATTTCACACATACATTTGGCCGAGATCGAAAACTTTTAAAATGGTAATGCCTGATATTACGCATCAAATTTTTCAGCCATTTTAGCAAAGGGAGAGTTTTAATGTCGTTAGGATAGGTGCAAAGACGTTTAGTAGGTACCTACTCCGTGGGTAGGTGATACGAAGTACACCGGGTCATCTAGTATTGCAATAAAAATAGTTCCAATCAGCAACAATAGATTATTTTGTAAATAAGTATTAGTTGCTTTATTTCATATCAATAATTTTTTTGTCATTTACATAATATGAAATGACAAAAAATTCAGTGATTAATAAAAGAAACTATATTAATAGTTTCTTTTTGTGACTTTTTGGGGGATAAAGGTTAGTGCATCAGTGCTTTACAACTAGTAGGCTTCGACCGTGGCTGATGACCTCCCTCTAGGCAAAACCTAGGCATCGAGCGACTCTGGGAGCCCGAGCAGTTGCGCTTTATTTATTTTTAAGTTTGTAGCAATGTAAATTTCTTTCAGATTTTTAAGTTAACATAATACGAGTAGTTTTAAAAGTAGTTAGGTACCACCACAGCAAACAAAATTACTATGTATATACCCAATTATTAGTGAGTGAGCTTTATGACATAAAATTAATTAAATGAGATAATTTTTAAGTTGCGTATTTTTTCTTAATTCAGAATTCTGGTTAGAACACATCTGAATTGTACGCATTAGTACACATTTGCAGATTTTTAAAATTCTTCAAATGCAAGAATAATTTTTCCACAAAAATCAACCTTATAGTAGGTATATAATTAAAATAGTACCTGTACAATTATTAGTAGGTAATTGACGCTCAAATCAATCAACTGCAATGGCAAGGCTGTATCTATAGAGACCAGTCTCCCGCTCAAGTAGCTCGGCTGCGCAGCTTTGACGCACGACAACCAGCGAGCTGTACTTTGGTACTGCGTTGACTTTGTATCTAAAATTTTATTAAAATACATTCAATTACGCTAATAATCCCAAAAAAATCAGCATAGCCTCAGGTAGTTTTTGGTTTCACATAAAGACATAAAAATATAGCCAGCGCAGTATTGACTACGCATAAAAGGAGCATCGAACCCTAAAAAGTAACGAAGCCGAATATTAGTTGTCCATTCACATTTTTAAGTCTTCCTCTTTCGTTTTGCATAAGATTTCCTACGGTAATTACTATCACGTATTATCATCATAGACTCAGAAAGTGCTTTCAATTCAAAGCGCATGGCAAATTAATACTCGATTTGGAAGATTAATTAATCACCGATGGCTGGCACTGACGGTCAGTCCGTGCAGACACAATGAGGCTATTAACACTGTTGATGAGGTGACAGACTAGTAGTAGTTATCCAAGGCAACTTAACATTATACTAGGTACACTGGGGATCCAACCTCACCTCGAAATCGTATTCCGGTGAGCGAACTACTACATCTCACAGGTTACCGTTAGTTAAGTGTCAATAATTGTGTTAGACATTTAGAAACAATATAGTCAATCAGTCAGTCTCGAGAACTTAGAGTGAAGTACACCATTGGCCTTAACTTCACTTCACAGCAGGTGAGATGAGCTGTAAATATTTTTTCACCTCTCCAGCACCAATAGACCTCTTTTGCTTCGTAAAATATCGAAGCAAAAACCCTTTTTGCTGCGAGCTCTAAACAGGACTATACCTACAATTTTACTTTTATTTTTAATACTAAATTTTGGCGTAATAAATATTATATTTAAACATTTTCTCACCTACAACATTTTTTCGCCGGAGAGGTAAAAAGTTGTATGTTTCACACGAGAGCAAATTTTTTTGTATCATGCCTTTAAATCACTTACTGCGCTTAGTAGTCTATTTATGAATGACAAGCATAGCGAGTGATTCAATTCTAGACTACTGAGCACAGTAAGTGATTTAATATCGCCATTCGCGGCGAAAAAGAACTTTGCTCACTTGTTGAACAATAGTAGATTGTATAACAAGGGAGCAAAATAGTATTTTTATGGCGAGGGATTCAAAGTACATCGCCCGAGGAAAAAATAATTTGCTCTCGAGTTATATACTCTACTTTTCATCCCCTTTCTATGAAAATAAATATGAGAGGCTGTTAGGTAATTAATAAATATATTTAATAAAAAAAAAGATATGTGAAATGAAGTAAAAATAATTCAAATTTATATTTATATTGGATACGCTAGCGCAATTATTAAAAGTTATTGTCACTGTTTTATTTGGGATCGATATTGTTGTCGATTCATTTACATTTTGAGTATTTGTACGACGTTGTTAGCTTATTCATTTATTGTTTCAGGAGTTAATGCATTATCACTTTCATAACTCATTATTTTTGCAAAATAAAATAAAGTATGTACTGAGGTAACAAGAACAGAAAAGTAATTAGCGCGTTTTTGTTTTTTTTTAGTTAGTGCGGGTCCCCGCCGTTCCGTGCAGCCAACACGTACCAGCCAGTAATTCATACAATTTGCGTTCGATTTCTATGATATTTCTATGATATGATATGATATGTTCTAAATTCAAATCTCTTTTACGCCCGCTAAAAAGTTCTTATCGGAAAAGAGCTATTTTGTTCCCACTTATAGAGGAGCAAAGCGACACTTTTCGAATAGAAGGGATGAAAAATATTTTACTTAATCTAATAAAAATATTTTTACTTACTCTTACTAGTCTCTGGATCCATGATTAGTTTCGTCGTCAAATGGTAAATAAGTTTGTTGCAAATATCCTTCGTTTCAGCCGCTACTGAGCATAGAATCCATAATGAGTACATAGCTTTCAACTCCCGCAATGCCAAGTAAATGGTTGCTAAGGATGACTGAAATCATTATATATGACATGAATACCACACTGCTACATATTACTAATACGGTAACATAAAGTACCTATATCAATAGCAGATTCCTAGATTCCTTCTACCCGTGTTAAGCAGTCTACTTTTCATTTCAAATACAAGGAAATTAAAAAGTAGTTAAATATTTATTGATAAAAATGATCGTTTTTTTTTCAGATTAGGGAGAGTAGATGTCACGTAGATGTGCTTTCTTTTTAAATTTGGAACACATTGCGTCACGTCGCTGACCAGGGGGTATTGCCTGCAATTACGTAGGAATTCGTTGCCTGTCAAATCACTTGAGATACTTTTGATTAGCTGTCAAAAAAATAATTCTTTCATAGATTTTGTATGACTTTACGAATTTGTGATGTCATAATTTTTTATAGTCAACTGACTGAATATTTAATGATTATGATACGCTTCAAATCAAATTCTAAACATAATTTGAAATGACGAAGATTTTCTGGCATAAAATTACATCACCTTTTCGAATTTAACACTATAACACCTTGTAATTTAAGGAAGCAATTACTCTGAGTTTCTCCCGAACTGTGGTGAGATAATTCTCACCAGAGGCAGGTCGTGTTCCACCCGATACGATCAAACAAACGCTACTTTCCGAGTATGAGAAATGAATAAATCATACCGTTATAGTGATAATAATAACATTGCACCAACCCCATATGAATTGGACAGGAAAGGAAAAAGAAGAAGAGACATAAACATGCTTCACCGCTTTATTCAATTTGACTTTATGTTGGTATGTATTGATTGTAAGAAAATCATTCTGATTTTTAAGGAATTCAAAACAGTAGTTTATTTAAAAATTATTAAACTGGATCTAAATCGTACCTTAAATGGTCCAGTTTTACAGTTTACGACTATTTAAGTAATAAAAAAATTAAATAAAAAAAAATGCAGGAAGAATATTTTTTTATGGAATAATTTTATTCTTGCGTTTACAAACGCGTAAATATAATACTAGAAAAATGCACTGAAAAAAATCGTCCCGCCTGAGGCAAGTCGATTTTTTTCAGTGCATTTTTCTAGTATAATATTTTTTTTATTTATTGTATACACATACAGACATATTATGTCTGCCTGTTAGTTGCATTTTTCATACTACCCTCGGAGGTGCCTGCCACTCAACCCCATTTAAGTGTTTTATTTTTGTGCCACTTCTCTGAATACGTTGTTGTATAAGTAACAAAACAATGTTTCAAAACTATTTAAATTCCATCTACCTAATGAAAGGAAAAAAACTAATACTCACCAAAGTATTAACCAACAAATAATAGACGGCGAAGATAAGCGTTTTGACAAAGGCGACAACCAGTAATAGTAAAACCTGCAATAAAATAAAAAATAATACAAAACGAACTTCAGTCGACAAATAAATGTATTACAATAATAAAAGTAATTTTATGAAAGACCCTAATTATTGTGAAGAAGCAAGTTCTAACTAATGGAAAATTAAATTAATACCGGAATAATAAATTATATTTAAATAAAAAAAAAGCGCCTTCAATACTAAAAACGGAGAAATAAAAAAAATGTTTATAAAAATCTAAATGTCTTTTTGAGGTCGGTGCCAGCCTCGATATTTGAAATAAACGTTGTCACTTGTATTTGAGACCGTCCTCAAAAAAACATTTAGGTTTTTATATGAACAATTTTTTTTTTCTCAGTTGTTAGTTTTCAAGGAAGTTTTTCGACCTCAAAAAAACATTTAGATTTTTATGAACAAGATGTCGATTAAATTTTAATGGGACCAAATGGCGGTTGCACGCAGGGTAAGCGTCCGGGCGCCCGGCCTGTACGCTTTGTATATCAAGTCCTATAGTCCCCCGGGTGCGGTCCGACGGCTGCTCCCGGTGTCCTCGTCAGCAGAATGCGCCAGGTCGAGCAGCCGTCGGTGAGGAGGCGGCCTATAAGGCTGGCGTCGGCCAGCGGCCCACAGGGGCTGGCGTTAGTCGGTAGCCCCTGTAGGTTGCCGACGAGTCTGCCGAAGGAGTGCCTAGACGGGCAGCGTTGGGACGGTCTCGGTGTAGTTGCATTTACGTGCGCAGATCCCGAGCCGTCCCGTAATAGTGCACTAGAGGTCAGCCCGGTAGGATGTTTAGTGGGTATGGTGGGAACACCTTTACCTCGAGTCCCACATATCTCCTGCAGTTGGCACCACCCCGCAGGACGATGCGTAAATGCATTTGACCTCCACGACAGCAAAAAAAGGTTCTTGTTTAACACACGGGGTTAAAAGTTATTATTTACTAATTGTAGATTTTGATTAGGGAGTTCTGAACGAAAGCGTACCGGTGAGTCGATTTCATTGCACGTAAATGTATTACCTAGCCTGTGATTTCCTTGGCCCTGTTTTAAATAATATTTATTGTAGTGAAGTTGCAGCCATTGTTTTTGTAATCCTTGCATTTTTTAACCCATCTGATATGATTGTTGTTAAAATATAATTATTTAAAGTTATGACAATAATGTTCTAGTCGCCTCAAAAATTATTAATGTAATATAATTTCAATTTAATTTATTTATCTTTATAAAATTTCATTTAATAATTTAATCTAAGAATAATGTGCCTATTTTTGATAAAGAAATTTGTTACTAACAAAATATGGACAATTTAGTAGTCTGAAATAAAAGTATTTTATTTTTATTATTAACACAATTTTAAATTAACCGTGACTAGTTTGTTTGTAGAAAAGTAACTCTTCATACTAACCTCGACTGTAAAATCTTGACTGAGATTAGCGGCTGTCACTATAATTATTCCGTACAACTTAGGCCCAATAGTAGGATGCGTTTTAAATAATTCATTTAATCTTAAATTAATCCCTTTCATCAACAAAGCATAAAATTTTAATTCCATATCATAAGCAGAATTGAAAATAAAGAGCACTAACACAACATTTATATTATAAGACATGAAAAAGCTTAAAATATCAAAAGAGATGATAATTATAGAAAGAATGGTTGCTTTCATAACTTCAAATCTATAATTAGAAATATACTCTTCATTTACACCGCAATTATCATCCAAGTGATCTATCATTACAAAAGATTTCTTAGTAAAGAATCTTGCTGATACAGCTAAGAAGAGAATGACAAGAAACGCAAGCACTTCACAGACTTTGTCGAAGAAAGCTGCAGTATTGTCTTCAGAGATAAAGATATCGTTAATTACACTAACGTTGAGAACTAACATAACGCTATAACAAATAATGTTGGAAATGAACCTGACATATTTATTTTTAATGAGAAAAGGACGGTTGATGCAAAATAAATTTCCAAACAACACGTAAGAAGTCAACACTGATTTAGTTTTTACGGATCGCATGATAGCCAAAACCATTGTAGCTGAAGTATTGGACACAAATATCGATGTCCTGTGTAAATTTAATAGATAGGTAAGGTTTATTACGTGGGGCGCACTAAAAGTTTCCGGAATAAATAAGAAAAAAATGCTATTAAAGGTTAAATAATGAATTTATTGTTTCTCAAAATATACTCTCTTTGCGTAAATGCACTTTTTGATTCGATTAAACCAACTTTGAAAACTTTTGTTCCATTCTTCCTTGGTGACCTCAGAAACGTGTTTTTCATGCTCTTCGGCAGCCTCTTTTGTTGATGAAAATTGTTGACCGCGTAATTGGTTCCTAATTTTTAAAAGTCACAGGTCGGGAATTTATGCAGGATGGCTCATAAGTTCAACGTTTTTTCACCTTCAAAAATTCGTTTGTCTGTCTGGCCGTGTGGGAACTAGCATTGTCGTGGTGCAAGATGATACGGCGTCAACGGTAATTTTTACGGAGTTCGTCAATAATTTCCGGCAAACAAATGATCATGTACCAGTCACTATTCACGGTACGGTGATTCTTTAAAGCAACAGTAGTCACGTGTCCAGTTTTATAAATAAAAGAAGCAATCATCCGCTTAGATGCACTTTTCACGGCCGCCGCTTTGGTTGGTTTCGGCTCGTCTTGAAAGACTCATATATACGCTCAATTTCTGCTTTGTTTTAAGATCGTAGCAATAAATCCATATTTTGTCACCTGTTCCTGTGTCCCACACCAAATATGACGCACCTTCGCTCAATCTGGTAAGCATGGCACTGCACCAAGTGACGCGGTCCGTTTTTGAGGCTCGGTCAAATTGTGTGGGATCCACCGTGAGCACAGCTTTCTCATTCCCAAATGTTTGTGTAGGATTGATTGTATTTGAATCATGCATAATTATGTCTAAAGATGCGCGAATCTGGTGGTAGACCTATAGGACCTGGTAGGGTCGTCTGGGTAGGTACCACCGCCTTTCTTATTTCTGCCGTGAAGCAATTCACTGTGTTTCGGATTGAAGGGAAAGGTAGCCAGTGTAATTACATTTATCATCTTAGTCCCTAGGATCGCAAACGCACTTACGGTGTTAAGTGATTTTCACTTAATATTGCAAGTGTCTATAGGCGGCGGTGACCACTTAACATCAGGTGGGCCGCAAGCTTGTTTGCCATCTCGTAACATAAAAAGAAAATCTCATGGTAGGTCACATGCCTGTCTGTTTCAATCATACGGCGCACAGCATCCATGTTTTTGTTTTTCACAGCGGTAAACGGGCGACCATCGCGAGATTCTTCACTGAGATTGACACGACCGCGCTTGAATTCTGCAAACCAGCTATAAATAGTCGTCTTGCATGGTGCTTCATTGCCAAAAGCAGATTTAAGCCAGCCGATGCTCTGTTGAACTGTCACAAAATTACACTTAAAATCGTAGAAAATCACATTACAAAATTTTTTTTCGAGTTAAGTCCATGTTAATGTAGACACGCAATTTTAAAGATGGCACCACAATGTAAAAACAATTGGCAGTCGGATGAAACAAACTGCATTCGACGGCCAAAGAGTTCCATTTTAAAATGTTGTAATTAAATTTTAAATATTGTTTATGTAAGTGACCAGTTCCGGTTTCTTTTTAGAGTGACCTATGTATTGTCTAATCTTTCGTTTTAAAGGTATGGGATATTAAATAGATTATTGTTCGAATTAATTCCCATTGGTACCTATAATTGCATCTGTGATTGCTTTTTGATCATCTTGAATGATGATTGATGGTTATTATTATGTAATATCAATAAAACATTTTCATTGGTAAGCCTAATAGTAGTAGTTTGTTATCGTGATCGAAAATGATGAAGAGAATAATCAACAAAAGATTCTTTTGAGATATCGCAATATATTATGTACACACAAATATACATTTTTATGAGGAAATAAATGTATTCAGCACTGAATATGTCGGTAAACATCTAACTGGGTCTGACCCTCTATAACCTCGCAATTTTCATCTGAAAAGCCTTAATTTTCCATGAGGGCGAAGGGTCGCTATCAAAGCTGACCAATTTACAACTTAATTCGGCTTTTTTGTCACTTTCTTTGAACAGGTGTAGTTCAATTTTGGAAATTTATGAAATTATTAGCCTTTGAGACTTGTTTCTTTTATGTTTGGTGATTTAATATTTATTAAAGGTGATGGAAGTTGACTTTTCGTATCAATAAATATTGTATCAGTTTCATTGAAAAATAGTTAGTTTCCAGGACTTAAAAACGGTTTGGTGTAAGTAGTTTCGGCTAGCTAAATGATTGTTCCTTTTTTAAAGTGCTTTGGTAAATAGACCTAAAATTTAATTTAATTTAATATTTACATGTATAATATTCAATATTCGCGGTCACTAAATTTTACGCGTTTTGTATGCTATTTTGATTTTTACATGTTAATGTGTAACGAGATTGCTTATATAAAATCTAGGTAGAGTGCTCATCTGTCATTTGAATTGTATTTGTTATGTTGAGGAGGTTCATAGTACGAAATATACTGATTTTCATTAAAATCCGTCATGACATGGTGGCTTCTGGGTGTCTTTACGAATAGGAACACAAACTTTACTGCAACGTGCACTGCTCTGCAATTTTCTTTATAATACAAACTTTCAATAAGAGGTGATTTTTAAACCTTTTTACGCCATCAATTACTTAAAAATAAAAACAACTAAAACGCAAGTCAATTCCCATATACACACGTGTCAATTTGAATCGCCCAGAAGTTCTCAAATATGTAGCGGTATCCAAACTTCAAATCTGGCTGTTATCCACACGCTAAAGCACTCAGTTAATGTAACCTTTTCAGTTAAAAACGGTGCAAACAAGCTCCGGGCAGACAGACGGATAAACAGCGCTTTGTGATGCAAATCCTCCACTCCAGCTGAATTTCAGGGATAGCTGAAATGCTGAAAAAGACGTTCTCTCGGTGAGACGTGGCAGGAATATGTAAGTTCTGTTTATAATATCGGGCCTTCTAACGGGTTATGTTTGCACTTTTAAAATTCAGAGTGAATGGGCTTGAACATGGTTCGTGTGATGGTGACTGAAGATAAAATTAAATATTCGTGGAATGGTGCTTTCTGTTTTATGTTGAGCAGAATTACTTCAACCTTACAACTGGATGAGTGAAATTGGATTGAAGAAAATAATGAAATATAATGAATAGAAAGTATTTAATTTATTTAACATTTTGTGTACACACACAAAAAGACACAAATGTAAAACAGACACTAATTGTGCAAAGATAAGTGGAGATGTGAAGAGACAAACGTTTGTTGATCTAATCGAAAACATACAAACATACAATCACGCTCATAGTCCCAAGAGGGGTTGAACAAAGCCTCAAGTGATATTGGCAGTATCAATCATAATTATATACACTTAGGAGCAATGAAATCTCTTTGGTTCAGAACTCCCTAATCAAAATCTACAATTAGTTAATAATAATTGTTAATCCCGTGTGTTAAACAAGAACCTAAGCTTACATTAGACCAATTTTTAATGTGATAGATTTTGTTTTACTGATTTTACAAATTGAAAATCAAATACAAAAAATTTAGCTCTTTTAGCTAAATTTTTTTGGGGAAATCAGCGAATTTTAGGGGTCAATAAATCTGTAATATTAATCATTATTCAATATACAATGATTCAATTAACTCTGAACACTCTGCATGGTCATAAAAATGGCGTATGACGTGAAAATGAGAAACCAGGGTTTCCGAAGAAATCAGTCTTTTATCACCAATACTTCGTTTATCGGTGTTTAGAGTAGATTAAATAAAACTTATGAAATGTACATTCAAATTATATTTACAGGTTTTGTTTATCTAATCTTATTTTTATATACCGATATATAAAAAATCGAAGCCTACGAGGTGAGTCGATTTTATCGCACTTAAGTGTATATATGGGGCGGTGAAAGTGATAAAAAGACAGGGGACGAAAGTTATCGACATAGCCCAAATCATTAACGTACGCTGAAGTGGAATGGGAGAACCGACAATCGTTGGAGCAGACAAAGGCTGGAGTGGAGACCACGTATAGGCAAGCGTAGTGTAGGGTGACCTGCGACCCGTTGGTTTGATGACCTAAAGAGGACTAATGGCAGCAGCTGTAAAAATGGCGTGATATGAGGGATGCCTACGTCCAGCAGTGGAAGAACACAGGCTGTTAACGCCTTGCCTTGAAACGTACACGTTCTAAATAAATGAATAAATACATTTTGAGTTTCAGTTCTGCCTTGAAATGAAATGAAAATCCAGCCAACAAGTATGTATTAGGTTGATAAAAAAGTTGATTTACTCCGCGATGTAAATGTTATATCTGTGAAAATTGATGCCGAAAATTGTTCCCCCGACTACAATTAACTGCAACAGGATAAAATAAACCCAATGAAGTTTTATCGCTCTCACGGGGTTGTGGATAAAAATGTATTTTTTTGGGCAATATGAACTCGTGAACAAGTTGTGTAGGAGTATGTTGCACAAAATGGATGGAATTTCGGAAATTTTCATTACCAAAGTTTGAGGTCAAATAGCACTAGAGTAGCACATTAGTTATAATCTAGTTTGACACTCATATGAATAGTATAAGCTGAATTTCATAAAAAAACATTTACAACTTAACTAAGCTAAATAGCTTTTAACGCCTCTGTCCTCGGTCCCGGGAAACGGTCTTGGTTTAAACACAGAGTAATAAATAAACCCCATAGTTCAAATCCTTTTCGGAACAAATATTTCCTTGATAATTATACATACACTAACATTTCTTGGTTTTGTACCTACTTAATTAATATCTATTTAATATCCCTTAACACAAGTGCATAATTATACTTAATTTGGTCTAGATAATTGGTGCGACCTTAAAAATATATTACTTTTCTTATTGTTATCTTGTGGTCCTGGTACAGATTGATCTGGTCTTACTGATTTTTTTACAAGTCGCCATATCTGGCCTCTGACACGACTAACTTTCTCACGGCTGATCTTCCGATAACAGCCGAAACCATTAGTTTTAACGTGCCTTCCGAAGCATGAATTAAATCAAGTCGAAAGATCAGCCACCCATTGGAGTAATTCCTCACTTTGCACTATACTAATATACTTCTAAAATACTATTTACTATATTATTATTATTGAAATACCTCATATTACACAAAACAAGTTATCTCTTAACAAAACCAACAAAAATAATGCCTCATAACTTCTGAAGCAGACGAAATTACGTTTTCCTAATTAGTAAAATTTTAGCATAATTAAAAGCACATTTCATATCGCCGCTCCCACAGAATATGTTTCTGCGAACGACTGTTTGATGTCACGAATGTTGCCGATGTTGCGTCCGCCAACACATTGTTGCGGGCGACAGTTTGAACACTTTTGTAAATGTTTACTTCGTTTAGCTGAATTTACGAGGTGGTTTTGTGTTTGCTGTGTTTGTTAAAACTATTGCTACAGCTTGATGGAATAATAAAGTAAATAACTCCTTAAAGTATTTTTTATGTAATTTAGTAACCTACCCGAACTGCTAAGATAATAGAATGTGACTTCTCTGTTTTAGTACTTGGTTTTTGTTTGTTAGTTCAATGAACTTGGTTACTTTTTGGGTTTTATGTCTCTTTTATATAAGCGACATTAGGCCAGATGTGACTTTATTTGTAACTAAATGTTACCTAGGCTCAGCTCAACTCCTTTTGGGACGGTCAGCGTGCTTATAATTATTCATGTGTGCCTGTAATTAAACCATTAAGTATGTATCGTCTAACTAAAGCTATAGTAGCTTTCTCTGCAATTAAAATTTTTAACATTTTTATAATTACATTTGAAACATTTTCCTTTACAAGAAAACCACCTAAATAGTAAGTTATAAAGCCTAAGATACAAGCAAGTTTCATTTTTAACCTCAAGCACTGAGACACTGGTTATCTTATCGGCAGGGGTAATGTGGAAGATCAGTTTGTCTCCGGTGGTGTCATGGCAGAAATCAGCAACTGGAATTAATCTAAGAATTGATTCTAAACACTTCCCATGATCTATGACTAATTAGTGTTCTGGGGTGTTAGAGAGGCACTAAACGACAAAGGTGATACATTTTTTGCCGAAACGTTACTTCGAATAAGCCCATTTCTAGATAACTATAAATTATTCAGCCAAATGACCACTCTAACATTCGGCTCTACCTCTCCATCATAGTGAAATGTACTCATTTTAAAACTCCACGTGACCGTTCTCAGCCATTAACCGACCATTACTGGACCGTTTTGAGCTATGTCCCTCCATTACGTACTCTATATGCAAATTGAGGCGGGATTTAGACCCAAGCGGAATTGCTAGGGTGAAAAATACTGGGTAGTGCGACTTTGTCTAGTAAAACTGGGTTCTGTTCCAAGATTTTTAAACATATTCTTGTAACTCTTTATATACAATAAAAATTATCCACTGTTCTTTCCAAGTAAGCTCTCTTCGAAGGAATTGCAAACATCAATGGGCAGGGCAAACTACGAGAAGGACCGACGACCGTTGGGGCGGAAAGGTTCTCGAATGGCAGCCGCGTAGGAACCGGGAGATGCAGCGTTGGTAGGCTCCTCACAAGGTCTGGAGGCGTTTTGGTGTAACGTCGCACACTGGTGCGCTGATCCCAAAACGCCCCCATTAGGGCTCAGGAGGGTACCGATGGGTTTTAGCGGAGTAAGGCCGGCGGTTTTCCATGCCAGTGAGTCCCGCATACGCCGTACGCCTAGCCAGTGTGCGGTATGGTCCGTGAATGGATTTCCCATCGTCATCGAAAAAAGGCCTCTCACAAGGTAGATTGACGATGTAGTAAAAATCGCAGGAAGCCGCTGGATGCGGGAAGCGCAGGGTCAATTGGGTTGGAGATTTTTGGGGGAGATCTATCATGTCCATCAGTTAGCGTCTCTTGGCTGATATGATGAAGATAATCAAGTTCTTTTTGAAATGACTACTGTTGGTTGCAAAATCACTGGCTACAAATGGCTTTTTTAGCGTCACCGGGTTCTTGAGATGGCGAAGACCTTTGTGGGTCCTCTGACTGGTAATCCAAACCACCCTAAAGTGCATTTCTAGTCGGCGAGCAATTCCTGTGGAGGGGTCTCTACACTAAATAGTCTATAGATGGTTCATAGTTGGTGGCAAATTATAAGACAAAAGCTCTTTTGATGTTGCAAACATACAGCCTGACAGTGAGCTTAAATAAAGCTTTTTGAACTACCTTTGCTGGTGACCTCAGTTAACCTTTATGTGACCAGAATTATAAAGAATGTGAGGACCTTGACCGGTCTCTAAGACTGTAACGCTGACCTCCCTAAATGTTTGATAACATATCCTATTTCAATGATAACAGGTTGGTATGAACTGTCTCAGAAAAATGTTCTCTTAATCTAACAATATTTTCTGTTCTCAGTATTATTTCATAATAACGTAGAGCTTCATGTCCTGAGAAGCGTTCGAACCAAACTTATAAAATTACAGGAAAAACGTCATTTAGCATTCTGTCCACTTAAAATATGAATGTAATGTTATTTTCTAATTTATAAAATCTCGTGTCATGGTGTTCAAAATGGCTGGAATTATTTCTATGACATTTTTGAGTACATTTCGTAGGTATTAAACAGATTGGAAAGTATTTGTTCATACCGCTAAAAAGATAAAGAAAGAAATTTCAGAACAACGCTTGCCGGGTGAGTATGATTTATTTCGGATTCCTATTCGGATAAATGTTACCAAAAAAATGGAACAAAAATTTTAAATATTTATTGCAGTACCCTAAAATAGACTGACTATAGCCCTTCTTCTGTAATTAAAGCTGGGTTGCGGGGTGTATAAAAGTTATGTGAATATGAGCATCTGTTATACTTCTATAAAAACATTGGGGTTTTAGTGAACCGAGGGGATAGTAATGGAGGATAATGTTGTAGAGTTATAACAGAAGCTGTGTTCAAAATTATAGCTCGACAATTTTATTTTTCTACCACACGACCGTCTGGGACTCCGAGATCTATGAGTTTGTACAAGGACAAGGCTAAACATTTTCACCTTGATCTATTGTCCGAGCAGCGTATAATTTTGGATACGTCGTATCTTTATAAATTAATGAACAACTACGTTGACTGTCTCTCATGGCTTAATCGACTCCAGTACAGCGTCCCACCGAGAATACCACGCTACCCCTGCAGATTGCTAAACAATAAATTCTGTCGAACAAAATAGGTCGCAATGCACCTATAATTATTTTCTTATTTCGTTTATATAATGACCTGTCTAAAAAGATGTCCGAACTTGATATTAATTTTCTGAGCCTATCCAAGTTACTCTAGGCTGTGAAATGTATTGATCCGCCTCTCAGCGCATCTATTTGATGTTTGTATTTATCATAAAATTGTGAAAGTCGTATAGTTGAATATAAATTTATTGTTGCTGATAAAATTTATTTATTTATTTGTCTCGTATTTCGCTTATTATTTATTACGTTAACTATGTATGCTGTGATTACCTATTATTGTAAGAACGTGGTAAGAGCAGTTACCTTAATTAACTTATTGTGAATGTGAAGCTTATTGGTAATCCTGTAAATAAATAAATTACAAAAATGAATGGCAGTACGCATTAGCCGCTCGAATTCGGGCCTCAATCTCCACTTTGCAGAAAACCGCAATCAAATAATTCTACATTTCCGAAGTGTTCTGTTTCTGTCAGTGAGTAAGCTGGCTAGAATACCATAGGGTATGGAGTCAGGATTAACAGTGCGGGAGTAACACCGGCAGTCTTTTAATCCTCTCCTGTATACACTAGGCTACGGCAGCTGTTTACCATCAGACAATCATACGTGCCAATCACTATGCTTGGCATGGCAGTTCACTGCCTTAAACCTGATGCTAAATGGAACATATTAAGCAAAAAGAAGATTTAGTGCAGTCAAAACATGCAGTAGGTCAGTAGGTAGATAAATCATTTATTTGTGTAACAGAATCAACACATAAATAATAATCAAGAACAAGAATAAAATGGATTTGTACATAATTAAACACGGCTAAAATTATCTATCTGAAACACTACTAACTCTTAATTTAATTATTTAACTTCAATGGGAGAGGTATGTGCGTGTGCAGTGCTGCAGCGCCGCAAATAGGTTGAAGCTTAGCGTAGGTATTTGCCCAAGAGTAAATCGCTGATTTTGAGCCACAACCTCGGGAGGAACGCGAGAAAAGGAAATATAGGCGTTCATATTAAATAGGGAAATTCTTCATTATATTCCTCAATAGTACAGACAACAGCACGTTGGGTTACCACAAACTGTCAAATTTTCCCAATCGATTATGCACTTTCTATTCTATTCTTAATAAATGGCATGGCATATAAATAAAGTAACAAAAATTGTACGGTTGATTGAGGTTATTAAAAATGGAGTCTCTCAACACGTGTTTTTACGACAAGAACTCGGGAGAAACTCCATTATGCACTTTATATTGAATAATCTTAGATTGAAAATCGTTTGGAGAAATTTGACAGTTTTGTATAGCCCGACGTGCTTTTGACTGTACAATAAACTCAAATATATCACTATTCATATCCTGCTGGTTTACTTATAACGTTCTGTTACAGAATACGGAACTTAGATTTGGATTTCAAAAATTTCACAAAAATATACTAATTAAATAATCTCCACGCTCTAGATAATATAGAATTATGTATTCAAAATACAAAATTATTATGTTTTAGATATAAATTTTAATAAACAAACTTAATTAAATAATAAACAACCATGACTCATAATTAAATATTCGAGTTCATCACACAAACATTTTGCTGCTACCAGGATTCGACCACTTGTTGTGTAGGCAGCCATACTTTACCTTAGTACCAAACACTCTCCTATTCGACTGGCACCCGGGCGCTCCAGTCATCATGACGGAAATACTGATACAGAATCTGTTCTCAGCACTTTTGCATACCAGCACCAGCTTACAACGTTCCAAAAACACGGAGGAATGAAGCGTGGAAATATTTTAGGTTTTGCGAATGTAACGTAAAAAACACGACTGTGACGTGTCACTGTGATATCTAGCTAAATATTTAGGTAGTTGTCAAATATAAAATAAAAATAAACGCATTATAATAATACACTGATTAATCATTAGGGTCAAAAGGTCCCGATCTCAGACCAATTTCCCGATATTGTTAATAGGAATGACATAAAAAACAAGACAAGAGAAAGAAAAGAAAAGAAAAAGTTTGTGGTGCCATCTATCGACGAAGAAATGACTCAGCGAACAAAACAGCTGCAAAAGCCGAGAAGTAGACTGATTTGCAACATTAACCAATAGTTGTAATTAACAAATAGAGCCGGTGGAAGAGTCAGCTGAGTAAGTCGAGATCGGACTGCCAGACCGAGCGGACGTCTGCCACCGTGGTGATGCAGACGTCCACTCGGTCTGGCGATGACAGTGAATCACAGAGTGGCTTGGTGTTTTATTACAAACCTCTCTTGAGTGACTACCATCCTTATTACTGATGAAGAGATTTCAAAATATTGATGAATATGGAAAACAAACTCAAATCAATCAAGTGCGAGGCGAGAATGAGGCACGAGTTATTATTTCAAAAAGAAAAAAGCGATGCCCCATATTTGCAACCTTTAGTCCATTTGATGTCATTGTCGTTAAGCCCCATTGTTCGTGCTGCCCCATTGTGCTCGTAATTCGTGAGACTGCATTCATTAAAAATACGAACTTATATCATTAAGCGACGGACTCAACTAACGAAGCGCACGTGATGAAAAGAATCTGCTCCTCGATCGCTTTGAATGGAGTTGAAAAATGAGTCTTTAAAAAGTATATTTTAAAATTTTCCACTGATGTGTGTGAGTGTGAGTGTGCTAAGTGCCTAAGGGGAGTTGATGTTAGGCAGGCGGCCAGCTATGAAACTGTACCAAAACCTATGGCATATGGTGACATAATTGCGCTGACTCCAAATACATTGGGACCAGGATAGGAATAAGAAAAATTGGTTTTATACGTTACATTTTATCACCATCTATATCAGGACATGAGCGAACATTTGACTTCACATGAATTCTACCGTCTATACCATGGCGAAAGTTCTGAGGAGTTTATTTTCCTTAATTTCAGCATCTTCCTTCTTTTAAGTACTACGCGTGCTGGCTAACTTTGGCACCTACCAGCTGTGGCTACCATTTCAACGCTAAGAAATTTGGTAACTCATATAATACGGTATCAATTGTTGTAATTTAGCCATGTGATGCCGGCAGAGTAGAATAGCATCACTCCATATCCTTTAATCAGTGTCGTAGAAGGCGACTAATGGATCAGCAAAAGGGTATTGATCACCTTATACTCCGTCCACCAATCCGCATTGGGAAAAAGTGGTGGACTACTGCCTATACCCCCTTCGATGTCAAGGAAAGGCCTTGTGTCCCAGCAGTAGATACAATTATAAAGGCTGTTATGATGAATTTTGCAATATTACATGTTCCTTCGATGAAAAGATATTATATACTTCACTGTTCTGATTCTTGTTCATTACTACAAGAAACCTATTCACACAATAAGAATTCCTGTTCATCACTTCTCTGCAACTAGAAATAATAACTCCAATAATTGAAAAGCCATTTTCCTATTTTCAATACAAAGGGCTATACAACAAAAACGCTTTAAGAAAATATTTTCTCATTCCCCAGCGTTCAGTTCTATGTGGTTTCAATAAAAAATAATTTCATTTCTGTCCCCTTCGGAGCTGGAAAACAGTGTATTTAAAGCGCCTTTGCAAGGACACAGTAACTAAATTTATATTATGAAGATGTGACTTAAAGCAATCTCATCTAAACTATAAACATGGAAGTTTCATGTTAGGTTAGGTTAACACAAGAATCAGCTTAAAATGTTAACTAACCTATATGTGGGTAATTTTTGGGTCGAACAAGTTGTCCATGACATTCACGAGGGTCACTGCTCCGAAATAGTAAAATGGGCTCTAATTTCGCGAAAGTTGCAGATAACAACTAACTTTGTAACTGGACGTGTGGTTTTAAAAATTAGTTATTTCGACAAATCAATGAGCGTTCGACCTTGGTCATTTATGCCTACTAATATTATAAATGTGAAAGTAACTCTGTCTGTTTAGCTTTCACGTCTAAACCAATGAACCGATTTTGATAAAATTTGGTACAAATATGGGCTTGAGCTCGGGGAACAACATATGGTATTTTTTATCGTGAAAAAGAGGCTTGAAGGGTTTGAAATAGGGGATCAAAGTTTGTATGGAAGTTCGTCATTGTTAAAGATTTGATTTTAGGCACTTGATACGAAATAAATAATTATTTGTTCTAGCGTTTTTGAAGTACTCGTATTTACCCATGTGGGGATGAAATAGGGGTTGAAAGGGCGTAAAAAGTCCAAACAATGTCGTGCTGTCACGCCTCACACCGGATAATGGTGAAATTTAGTACAATAATTGACCAGACCTTGAGATAGGTCATAAGCTATAAAGGGCACGAAGGGGTTGAAATAAGGGATGAAAGTTTGTATGCGATTCATTAATATCGAAAATAAAACCATCAAACTTTGTATTTAGATACTTGATAAGAAGTAAATAAAAATCTTTTCTAGCTTTTTGAATTTTGACTAATGTGGGGATGGAATAGGGGACGAAGGGTCATAAAGAAATCCAAACAAATTCACGCTTTCACGCCTAACACCCGAACCGATTTTGTAAGGACGAGATCGCCCTGCGCGGGGTCAATGGCCCGACCAGCCGGAACATCCGCCTCCTTCCTCCCACAACGCATAGATGCCCCCTCCGTATACACGGGGCAGACTGGCTCCACAGTAGATCCAGGCGCCAAGCGCCTGCGCTTGACTCCCGGCTCCACTGCGGAACCAGTGAGGGATTCCTCCTTTCAAAGATCTATTGACCAATTTTTCTTTTAATAATATAGTTACTTAGTCTAAAGACATTAGGCAATTTATGGTATGGCACCGTATCATTTCTTAAATTTTCATACTAAAAATATAAGAATTATAAAAACACAAAGAAATTGTTCTTAGGTTAGCGAGGAGCGAGGCGACGAGCGGGTTAGGTTGGTACTCTCTTGGGATCCCACTAGCTGAGGAGCCTCCTTGTGGCGGACCCCGGGCAACGATCCTCGTGCAACATCTCCCCGTCTTGTGAGGAGGGTTGTACGCGGAACGGCTGATGCCTCAGCGCAAACAGCCGCTCCCGGCGTCTTCGGGTTGAAGACGCGTCTGGTCGAGCGGCTCGTGGTGATAGCGGCAGAGACCACAACATGATGGTCCGCTGCTGGGCTTTGGTGCCCATTGATAGGATTGTCGGCTTCAGTGCCCGAAGTTGAAGTTGGTCTTGGGGGAAAAGTTGGTAATGGAAGCGCGTAGCAAAAGTACAAGTCTCCGGGAACCCTCCCGGAGACCAACCTTATTCCCCACTAAATTAAGCTCACACTTAAATATTTTATTATTTTTGGTTTATTGTGTACTAGAGGCCAATTAATAAATAATTTACATTGAAAAGTAGTTTGTGTTTCATTAGGTTATCACTGAAGTCGCTTGTGGTTAGAATACCTGGCGCCCTTTACAAATACTCTCAGAAGTCCAACCCTCCAAGGCAGAACATCTTGCATCCACCCACAATCCTGCTCACTAGCCGGAGCACTTTATTACAAGCTATTTACAGTAATCTACTGTAGAACTGCTGTAACAGCAGTTTGTGTGTGTATTATTTGCAAAATAATAGCAAAATACCCTAAAAAATGAAAATGCTACCCAAAGTAACTATTCCATGCAGACGAAGTCGCGGGCAAAAGCAAGTTTTGTATAAATATAGCAAGTGTACTACTGCAGCTGACCGTATAAGTATTTGTTTGTCACCAATAATGGTATAAAAAAACAATAATTGAGTTCTGTATTAAGCAAATAAGTAATTATTTTGGAATTAACGTGCAATTTATTTAAAATTAGAAAATACAGTGAAAAACTGGGTTTGGTTCCCGCCCTGGATAGTCGGTTTATTTTCAGTGTATTTTCTAATTTCCAAAAATATTTGCGCGTTCGTTAACGCAAAAATAATTCCAAAATGCTAATCTTAACTGGACGTCAAATATTTACAATAATATTTCCTTCGGTCTTCGAAGTGCAAACTTCAAAGATTTGATTAAACAATGTTACCATAAAAACAAAGGTACTAGGCACTGATAAATTTCGACGGCGCAAGCAATGTTCCGGTAGCGTAGTGGTTGATGAAGCCGCCTGGATAGCGGAAGATGCTGGGTTAGATTCCCAACCTGGACAGTCGATCTTTTTTGTGTATTTTCTAATTTTATCAAATAAGTAATTTAACTCTTATTTTTATTTTTATTTATTTATTTATAGGCAGTCAACAAAAACATGTACTAACACTAAATGGTTTACAATTGCTAACAATCCTTAATTTAAGCACAGTTTTTAATTATAGACAGCCACGGCATGCATTGTGGACTTGAAGAAAAATCCTACTACATATTCCTTTAATGAATCATTATACAGTTTGTGAAGATTAAATATATAATAAGATCCTTAAAATTAATGGGGGTTTACGTTACTGCTAATGAGTTTGACGGTAGCTTTGTATCTCTCTCTTTCTCTTTATGGGAATAAAGTCGATTGAATAATATAATAAGATGCACACTTTTTACAATGAATATATGAATAAACTCCAAAGCCATATACAACGTTAGATAATACATATCCAGTAAACAACTCTTTGTCATCGAGAGGTGCACCCCATCGACAGACAAACGAAGTTTACTCAAACATATAAAGATATCACCCCGTCATTATTATAGCAACACGTGACACACTGTTTGTTAGTTTAACAAGCACTAAAAATATTTCTCAAATGTATTACCGATTGGTATCGGTCCATCGTTAATTATTAACGGTATCGATAGATGGCAGAATTGACTAGTCGACATCGATCGAGGCGCTCGATTACCTTTCCCACTTCCTACAAGTCGGAGACTTTTGAAATGATGGTAAATATAATTCTTACTAGCATAAGGGTATGCGGGTAGGTCAATGGCGCCTCGGTCGTGACGA
Organism: Elophila nymphaeata; assembly: GCA_955850985.1. Classification (NCBI taxonomy): domain Eukaryota; kingdom Metazoa; phylum Arthropoda; class Insecta; order Lepidoptera; family Crambidae; genus Elophila; species Elophila nymphaeata. The sequence goes on along the minus strand of OY039066.1, from coordinate 21,486,512 downwards.
TCACGAAAGTTAAGCTACCAAGTGCGCGGTCAGGATGCGGATGGGTGACCATTTTTTTTTGTATGCTTCGGACGGCACGTTTAAATGTTTTTTTTTTGTTTCTTTTTTTTTAAAAAAATCCTTTTTATTTTTGAAATCAACTCAGAAGCCGATACCACCTGTATTCAGGGTGTTGGTTATTTAATTTACATGTTGTATACTGGGTGTAAAAGACATGAACAGTCAAACGAAAACCACGTATTCTATACATCAAAATAAGACATATTTCAAAAAAAATATTGCTGGGAAATTATTTTTATTTTTTGGTGTTAAAAAAAATTGCAAATTGTACCGCGCAATGTAAAGGGCTCAACTCGCACGCAACTCGCAAAACCGCGATAATTTTGCTTGACGGCGGCCCCGTTCTTTAGTGTCCGTGCGCATCGAGTGAGCTACATTGAACGCTAACGTTTTGAAGCCATTTTTTGTTATGAAATACTAAAAAAAAATATAATGTTTCTTTAGACAATAATTAAGAAATAACGTATAGAATACGTTTTCATAAAAAAAATGCAAAAAAAAAATTATGACTTTGACCTTCAATAAAATCGTAACTATCAATTTCCCAGGTATAGTCTAAAGGAAGAAAAATGCTATGACGGTGAACAGAATACATGGTTCTCGTTTGACTGCTCATGTCTTTTACACCCTGTATATTGTCGCTTACATTATACGTATTTCTTGATGTAGTTTTCCCTAAGGTACTTATGGAATAGCTTTTGCTTTTACATCTTCTTGGAGGTGCTCTTTTATATAAAGGCCTAGTAGACCACTTTGCCATCTGATTGCAAGTGGGAGCGTAGTTTAAATTAAAACTAGCTAGCGCAGGAAAGAGTACGTAAATAATATGCAAAATACTTACTTTACTACCATACAAAATGAGAGTGAGTCCAATATCCCTAATATTCCTGTAAAATGACGAAGTAGTTTATTATAAGTTTAATAATTTGATGTTTTAATGACGCTTAAAATAGAGACAATAGTTATTTTCTTTTTGTAAATATTTTTTTCTTAGTAATTTGATGCAAGTTGTTCCAAACATTGTTCACTGAGTGCTTGTCATCAAATTATTTTATTGTTTACTCTCCAAACTCAAATGCACTGTGTATCGATGCGTTATCGCTCGTACTGCTCGAGTGAGCACTCGCGATGACGTCATAATCTCGCGAATCACGCCCGCTCACTTTACTCAAACGGGATTTCTTCCACACGTGATTTTTATTAACGACTACCTCAGGATAACAGTGGGTCCTCATTTGTTTTCTCTAAAGATGATGAGGGTTTAGCTATTTGGCAGCAGTATTATAGATTATATTAATGATTGACGCGTTATTACGCAGAAATATTATATTATCAGCAACATGGCCTGGCTTCGCTTGCGGAAATAAGATATTTCAACTGTGCTTCATTTTTGGTGGTCGTATTGGGGTAGTTCCTCCACCTTACAGAAAACTAAAGTAAAATAAAATCACCTAGGTACATTTTAATGTTTCTGTTGGTGAGTAAGGTCTCAAGAGCTCCACGGGGTAGGGAACTAGGCTGCCAGCGGATAGTGTCACGTCAATGTTGTAAGCGTCTATAGGCTGTAGTGACTACTTACCACCAGGCAGGCCGTATGTTTGTCTGCCAAACTCTTGACGTAAAAAAAAATTTACGCGTGAACCGATGATATTATTTGTTTAAACAAGGAGCTTCTAAGGTAAAAAATAACACAGCATAATTTATTATAGCACGCATTATAAAGGAAAGTTGGATATTTCTTATTCACCTTCTATCATAATGCATCATGATACTCCTCACAAGTAATCAAACAATATTATTAACAAGTTAAATTCGAGCATGCCATTCCTCATTTCTTCGGAACTACCATCAAGAAGTTTGTACTACTTAAATAACTATTACCGAGCAAGAATATATCGGAAATAATTTCAAGAGGTGCCACGGGAAAGTGACCGTTGTTTCATATAACTTAAGACATACGAAGCAAAATTTAGCTTCAACTACTCAGTGCTCAGGTGTAGCAAACTTTAGGAGATAATGAAAGTAAGATCAACATATCTAATAATACTCATTTCTTAGCATGAAGATTGTTTTTAATGTTAAGTGGTTGGCAGATAAGCATATGGCCTGCCTGATGGTACGGCGTTATCCTGTGGGGTTGTAGCACTGAAGTGCCCAGTTTATTAACCATACAAAAAAAGCTTATACGAATACTAGTCAACATAGAAAGTACCGATAGCTGTAAACCTCATTTTGAAATACATAAAATCTTAACCCTTCCCTGTATCTATATCTTAGAGATATGCAAGTTTGTTCGCAAATACCCTAACCTATATACAAAACGAGATGATAATATTGTCAAATATCAACTTCGCAACAGAAATAAATTAGCTCTACCGGCCTCCACCATGAAACATCATTCCTCCAGCCCAATGGTAATGTCGATTAAAATCTACAACAAACTGCCAGATTACTTAAAAAACATAAAAGATGATAAACATTTTATAAATGATCTCAAAAATATACTAATAAAAAAATGCTATTATACTATTAAAGAATTTTTAGAAGATAAAAATATATAATAAAATAAAATTTAAATATATATATATATATAAACAACTTAACCTACATATACTAATATATATCATAAATTATAAAATTCTTTAATAAAATTATATAATAATATTCACATATAAATAATACCTAATAATTACTTGATAAATAATTTAATTAAATACTACTATTACAATTTTAATAAATAATCATAATGTTCCTCCTCTCCATTGTTGTTGTGCCCGAGAGGGTTCACAGTGATCTAATTATATTATTTTAAGACCTGATACCTACTACTGTGAAATGCAATAAAATATTGCGTATTGAGTATTAAGCAGCCACCGTAACCTACAGATGCTTGCAACGCTGACGTGACACCTTACCTTTCCCTACCCTGTGGAACTCTGGCGACCTTACTCACCAACAGCAACCCAATACCGTAAAAATCGGGAGTGGTCTCCCCTTGACTTTCTCGTATACCGGAAACGACTCAAAAGTTGATAGAAACCTTATATTTTGACGTCATACATGCATGTTAAATTTTGGTCACCCATCCGAGTACCGACAGCGCACTTGGTTGCTTAACTTTCGTGATCGACGGCTCAAAAGTTGATAGAAACCTTGTATTTTGATGCATGTATTTTGTAACATGCATGTTAAATTTGGTAGCAATAACTTAAAGCATACTTGAGTTATCGTGCAGACGCACAGACACACAGACACACACATAGACAGACATAATACCAAAAACGGTAATTTTGGACTCAGGGAGTTCCAAAACGTGTAAATCCGTCAAAATCTCGGGGTCGAATTTTTTACGTGTACAAGACTTCCTCTTTACTACTTACACGAGGAAGTAAAAATGTACCGTTAAGTGACTGTGGTCTTCTGTAAGGTGGAGTACTATTCCAGTTCAGACCCGCTTTGCCCTACCTCGTCTGAATTGTATATTAAGAGCGTGCATTCATCGAAGTACCAATAATAATTCTTTCGCTGCATTAATGTCGGTAATATTCTATGTGACCCTGTGTACCACATAGATATTGCTTGAAGTGCTGCAGGTATACTAGCTGGGAGTACGATCGAAAAATGGCCGCGAGCTAGGATTTAAACCATTTTTCAAATAAATATTAAAAATATCTGATTGCATTTAACAGCGTTATAATATCATTATTATATCGCTAGCATTAAATATATTTTAATATAGTAAGTATATTAAATAAATATAATTCCAAAAACATTGTAACAATCCTTATTAAAATTTAACAATTTATAACTTTTTTACACCCTTTTTTAATATAATATCTCAATTTTTACTTATTTAGGCTCACCTATAGTGGTTTATAAGAGTATATTTCCTATTGGAAAAGTAATTTTCTGACGCGTGTATTTTATCCGAAAAATAGCTCCAAACTGCATTTTATTTAAACTGACCTATAAGATTCTCCTCGCTTAGCAAAACTATAAATATAAATTACAATGTCTCTCTATTAATGGTTTTAATCAAGAATTAATCTTACTATAATATATAATTTCTTTGCAAAGTCTGTTCACATCGCTTCAAAAATTCACAAAATGTGAAAAGTAATTTTCTCAAACTATTTTTTGCAAATATGATGCGTGTATTTCATCCGAAAGATAGCTCCAAACTGCATTTTCGTTAAACTGACCTATAAGATTCTCATCGCTTAGCAAAACTATAAATATAAATTACAATGTCTCTCTATTAGTGGTTTTAATCAAGAATTAATCTTACTATGATATATAATTTCTTTGCAAAGTCTGTTCACATCGCTTCAAAAATCTAATTGTACTCGATTTACGTCAAAATTGACACATTTTATTATATAACTTTATTATTTTATTTGAAATATTTAAAAAATGAACATCATCATTTTCCCATCCACCTCCCAATTTATTTGGAGTAGTTATTTCGTGTATTTCGTGTGGCTTTTAAAAGATCTTTTGGAATTAATACTTAAAATAAAATGATCGAGAACAATGGCCTTATTACCATTTTTTCAGAACACGACGACACCGGAGTTCATGCTCAAGATAGTCTAACCACTTATCCTTACCTCTTTAAACTTCGCAAACTCCTCCTTCATAAATTCTTTTGAACTATTGTCAAACATATAAAGATTTAAACATGCTAACGCAAAAGCTAATTTCTGGAGCACTCTGCTCTGTAAGAGTTCAAAAGTAATTTACTAGATGGCGCGCCTTTGGCTCGGCTGAGTTTAACTTGGTCTAACCAGTCTAACTTAGACTGAAACGCTGTACTTTGTCGGATTAAGCATTACGAAAGAGATGAAATCCTTGCTCCGTTCAAAGTTCCTTTAAAACGGAATGGGCTTATTGGATATTGATTTCGTCAATTTCCCCTGATACAATTATTATAATTCCTTTTGCTGCAAATTAAATTTAGAAAGAGTCTGGAGCTTTATGGGCTGTTGTTGATTAAGAAGTTTTTTTTTTTCAATACCACATTGAAATTTGGATAGCGATTTCGTTTTAGCTTCATTTTGACACGGTACGGATGCTAGGCAAGTATTATAAGAAGAAATAGTTACATAATAATATGTTAAAACTTATAGAGATGATTGTCTTATTGAAAGTAAAGCAATCAGTCTTATATTGAAGACAATAATGAAGTCTATAATACACGTTCATTGTTTATTTCAGTACCTATGTAGAGTAAAAAAAAAGTAAAATAATATTACTTATACAATTATTATGTTGTAAGTGTTCGATACTTTTACACCAAAATGTACTGTGCGTTTGAATCGCGAGACCAATGGGATGTAAAATTCTTGGGGAAGGCCTTTTGGTGTCTCTTGGCTGAAATGATGAAAAAAATGGAAACATATCATTTGTATAAAGATACGAAACGAACGAGAAGTGTAATACTAATTTTATAAACTTTCTTTATTTTTTATTCTACCGTTATGCAAAACAGTAGCGAATTATAATGATGTTAGTATGCATATCGACAATTTATAATCGTGAGTAGCTCAAGAGCCTAGTGAAGTGGGTGTAGAGCAATTTGTATGCAAATATCGATGGAACTCGAAAGCTCGGCAGTGAGAAACCGAGTAAGGTAAAAGATGTAGCGAACAATCAAATTTAAACAGGGATTATCCTCGTTAGAGACGAGAACAGTACTTTTATATTTGAAGAAACGGGCACAGTGGATTTACGATGGAGTAGCCATCCGAATTAGGAGCCCGCTTAGATGAAATAAGAAGATATTATTATTATCTTCTTCTTCTTCATACGGGCAGTTTCCGCAACTCCACGGCTGGTGCGCCTATTTTGTGTCAGAGGGCCGGATCACTCCAGCCATCCCAGCTCTACCAGGAAGTCGCCTAGCGCTGTGAAGTTGCCAAGCAACTCCTGGCCGCTCCTCGGCGACCTGAGGATGCTGGTCTAGTATTCTGCCATTCTTCTGCACTCCAGCAGAACTTGAGTGGCTGGTCACGTGCTGGATAACTAGTGACAATATATACATATTACAATATATACATATTAGGTTGGGGAAAAAGTCTTTTCGCATTATAGTATGTATAAACTTGTAATAAAATCTCTTTGGCTATACTATTTGTTTGAAAGTTTAAATTTTAAAGAACATAATTCCAAATTCAAATTAAGAAAATGTGTGATTTTCATTTGTTTTTCATACCGCCAAGATGAGTGAATCTAATGAAGAAATTCGATACATTTTAAAATTTTACTACAAAAAAGGTAAAAATGCAACGCAAGCCGCGAAAAAAATTTGCGATGTTTATGGACCTAGTGCAGTATCTGTGAGAGTAGCACAAATTTGGTTTAAGCGTTTTCAATCCGGAAATTTTGATGTCAAAGATGCACGTCGCTCTGGTCGCCCTATTACAGATAAAATGGATGCCATTTTTGAAAAAGTGGAGCAAGATCGGCATGTCAGTAGTTACGACGTAGCTGAAGAACTGGGAATTGACCACAAAACAGTTTTGGCGCATTTGAAAAAAACTGGGTACACAAAAAAGCTCGACATTTGGGTACCTCACGAGCTCACTGAAAGAAACCTAATGAACCGTGTAGGTACTCATTTGTGATTCTTTATTACGACGTAATGAAACCGAACCATTTTTGAAGAAGCTGATAACTGGTGATGAAAAGTGGATCACGTACGACAAGAACGTGCGAAAAAGGTCGTGGTCAAAGGCCGGTCAGGCTTCACAGACTGTGGCGAAACCCGGGTTAACTCGCAACAAGGTGATGCTGTGTGTGTGGTGGGATTGGAAGGGCATTATTCATTATGAGCTGTTACCACCAGGCAGGACCATCGATTCTGAACTCTACTGCGAACAACTGATGAGATTAAAGCAAGAAGTTGAGAGAAAGCGGCCGGAATTAATCAACAGAAGGGGTGTGGTTTTTCATCATGATAACGCTAGACCTCACACATCTTTAGCCACTCAGCAAAAATTAAGAGAGTTTGGCTGGGAGGTGTTAATACATCCGCCGTATAGTCCTGACCTTGCACCTTCAGATTTCCACCTGTTTCGGTCTCTTCAGAATTCTTTAGGCAGTGTCAGGTTAACATCACGAGAGGACTGCCAAAACCACTTGTCGCGGTATTTTGACCAGAAGTCCCAAAATTTCTATGGCAATGGGATCATGTCCCTACCTACAAGATGGCAAAAAGTTATCGAACAAAATGGTACCTACATACTTTAGTTAAATGTAAATAAACTATATTAAAAAATGTTTTGAATTTTCTTAAAAAATGCGAAGAAACTTTTTCCCCAACCTATTATTTACAATATATACATATACATATCATCATTCAATATGAGATTTTGAAGTAAAACTTCTTTACGCACGCTTGACTTGGTGAGTAAGCTGACGAAAGCGTTACGGAAGTTGAGAGGGCGTTGCGAGCGGAAATTGAGAGGGAAATATAATTTAGGGAAGATAGAAAGAGAGAGTTACATTTCGTATATTATTATTATTTATTTCTTTTAAATCTTAGCTTTTTAGTCGGTTGAAATTTTATTTACGGGCGAGTGCCAAGTAAATAAGATTGTAATTTAATGAAATATATATTTCATACTTTCTCGTATACGTAGTATAGAGGAAGTCTTGTAATCGTCAAAAAATTCGACCTCGGATTTTGACGGATTTACACGGTTTGGACCTCCCTGAGTCCAAAAATATCGTTTTTGGAATTATGTCTGGGTGTGTGTGTGTGTCTGTGCGTTAGCACGACAACTCGAGTATGCTTTAACTTATTACAATCAAATTTAACATGCATGTATGACATTAATTTATAAGGTTTCTATCAACTTTTGAGTCGTCGATCACGAAAGTTAAGCCACCAACTGCGCGGTCGGTACATGGATGGGTGACCGAAAATGTAACATCCATGTATGACATCAAAATATAAGGATTCTATCAACTTTCTAGTCGTCTCCGGTCGAAAGCACTCTATAAATAGATAAAGGAAAGAACATAATTTTAAGCATACAACATAATTAAGTATTTGCACACAAATAATGGAGATTATCGATAAAAAAATACATGCATACTGTTGTTAAGTAAGTTACATGTTGATTACACAAAAAGCCACATCTGGCAGTATGGTCAATTTAGTGCCTTAAAATTGTGAGGGTATCATCATTATCATGTCAGCCAAGAGACACCCACTGTTGGACATAGGCTATGGATCTCCAATTGTAGCTTGAAGTATCGTAATTACGTATAAGAGTCAAAACAAAACGTAACAATAATTATTTCTATACAGTAAAATTCCCTCGTTCTTGCACCATACCAAGTCAGATAAACTTTGTTCTCTGTCATATACTACCGCGCTGAGTTATTAGCGGCATCATGCTTAGAAAATTATGAATATTGCATGTTTTAAAAAGTAATTTATTACTCGTCTAAATTAGAGAAGTGAGAAATTGTTCTTTTTATATGGATAAATCGTGAGCATCATTTGCAGTATTTGCTAAGTTTTACTCATGCCTGTGTAAGGCTCTTAGCAAATAATTACTAAGGCTGTCAAAGATTTAAAGAGTTCACTGTCAGTGAAATTATAATATTCCGTTAGAGATCAAAATATTTATTAATATTACAAAAATGCAGTTACTTCAAGAAACAGATACACCATTTATAAAACAAATGTTGTTTTTTCAAAAGCCTTTTCATAAATTCTTTACTGTACACACTACTCTACTTTACTGTAGTGTAGGTACTTATGAAACACAATATAACAACACATCAAAATCCCTAATATCGAGTTACTTGTATTCTTCACAAAAGTTAATATATAATAATTAATATACTTTCACGCTCATACTAATTATCCAGCCCCAATTAAGTATTATTAAGATGATTATATGTATATTACACAACGAACAATCTTTATATTGATAATAATTTAAGATAATCTTTTATAAATAAACTAAAATAAATATGATAAATAACCATGACTCGTCAAGAAATATCCGTGTTCATTATACAAACATTAGTTGCTACCAGGATTCGAAACCGGACTGTTTGATGTGTAGGCAGCCATGATAATACTACCGTGGCCATACTGTCCACTCTACCACGAGGCGTCTAAATAACTCAGCCCTTGGTTAATGGTCAGGTGGGTTACCAAACTATTGCATATTACTGCGCTGAGTTAACGCAGCCGCCCGGATTGCGGAAGATGCTGGGTTTGATTCCCACCTGAGGCAGGTCGATTTTTTCAGTGTATTTTTTTCTAGTATTATTTTCGTAAGTCAAAGCTGAAGGAGTATTGACATTCTTAAAAATACCTTGCCTGAGGTCTTAACTGGTGACCTCAAAATCTGACATCAGCATAATTTTTTACAATGCTAGGTACACAATAAGAAGATCCAAAAAGAAATGTGCACTAAAATATAATACATATATGCAGTTTAGATATTATATTGAGTGGGGCAAAGTGATGAGAAAATAGGTTATTCTATATTTTCTGGAAACCACTCATGTTTGCGAGAATGATGATGAGGAACTTCTGTAGCAGAAAATTCTCGAAAACGAATTATTACCTATTTTAATAGTCAACACTGCACACTTTATCGCCAGAAACTGCCACAAAAGACATTAATTTTCGACCTTTCCTCGCATATCTCCGAAGAAAAATTAACTCAAATCACGTTTCCGAATCAATTTTATCGGCATCTTCCGCGCCATTCATGGGACAAACCGTGTGTGCAGATTGTTTTAAGAGGGCCCTGTTGTCCTTTACATTTGTCACGGCTCCGGACCCGGCAATTTTTCTCTAAGGGACATTCGGACCGATCTTGATTATGTATCGAATGCTTCGATTGATGCTGGGGTAAAGATTTTTTTTGCAAATTGAATGTTGCTCCCTATTTTTGCTTTTGTTTCCTGAGATTTTGTCTCCTGCGTTTGAATTATGCCCTAGTCAAGGTCAAAAAGCTGTGGACTATCTTACCAATATTGCCACTGTGTATGAAATTCAAAAATAATCATAAACATCTGTCATAAAGAGGATTTTTATCGTAGTATGGTGACTAAATACATTTAGGAGAACTTATTTGTTTCACTCTGCACAGAAGGCTCATAGTCGTCGCGATGGAGTAGTGGGGTATTTTGCTGCTCGTCTCGCTATATCTCCCCATCTCGTCCAGTTTGTAGCACTTCTCGTGAATTCATGCAAAGTACCGCGTAAAGTAAATTTATCTCGTTGGTCCATCTTTGTTGGTCGATCTTTTGGTTGAGTTATCTTTGCATAAAATGTTATAATAAAGTCGCAACGTTGCTCTCGGCGGTCTTCATGGAAGTACTTTTGTAACATTAGACCCTTCTGAAAATTAATATTAGGTACCAACTTATTGTGAGAAAAACGTCTCAGACATTTTAGTGCGATTTATTACCAGAGTTATCTAAATTGTGGGTATGTGACGTGCGTTTGTGACGAATTGACTGGTTCGTATCGAAAGGGTTTTGGGACCCGATACGTTTTGATAAGATCGGCAATGGACATGACCACTATACATTTTCGGTACACCATTTTATGTTTAGCAATAAATGTGGTAAAGAGTTAGATCAGTTAAATGGCGTTGGTACGTGAATTATTGAGAAGGTCAGAATGAAATATTTTATTTCTTCACATTTATTTGGTACGTTTTAAAATACCCTTTTAAAAATACATCAGCTTAAATTAGCTCGTGATTAAGAAGGATACATAGAGAAAGGTGGTAAATGTTGAGAATATTGGAGTTAGGATTAACCCAAAATTGTTTTCTAAAATTAGGAATAAGATCAAAGTATACAGTCCACAAGACTACATTCAGCTGATTGTACCGCAGTCCATCGCAACAGGACCTCAAGTTATAGCTGTTATTTTTCACATATAAAATACGGCTCGGAAAGATTCTGTACCCGTCTGCGGAGTTTCATCAAGCCTAATATTGCTTCCCATAAATCCACTTGATAGTATGTTGAGTAGGTATTTACCGTGACGAGGCGATATATATCAGGGGCCCGACCAATTTCTTGACCGAAAAATTTATAACGGTCCCCCTCACCTGATTTATAAGGGTGCACTGTGAGTGATACGGAATTGTCATAGGTGAAATGATTTCTCAGACAATCTGTCGCTTTGATTTGGATATTGAGCGCCCTGAGTGATTCCTTGGAAATATGATGGGAGACTTCGCGATTATTAGGTGTGCCGTCATATTGTAAGAAAATCAGCAAAGGAATGCCTGTGGATAAAAATTTAAGAGTTGAAGTTTTTTACTGCAAATATATTTTTATTACTTCCATTTTAACTAGCTCTATGTTGTTATCTATCTTAAACCTTTGGATAATTAAAGTTGTATAAATTATTTTGTATCTTAATACGAATTAAGGGATGTCTAAAATGTTCATTTATTTTACCTGATGTGTTGTAACCAATAAATTAAAAATGTCGCTTATCCAAACTACCATCGTAATAAATTACCTTGCACAATAATTAAACAAATCCACTCAACGCTGTTCTGGATAATTTCATATTTTGATGTATTTCCTTTATTGTGGAATCATGTCACCTTGCTGTAACTTCAATAATCTTGCACAAACCAATTGTATCAAAAAATTTAGAAATAAGTATTTCCAAATATAAATATTTCATTAAACAAATTCTCTTACTATCAATTCTAATAAATGTACATTAAAATTTTTGCTTAGAAATGAGTTCATAGATCCTTTATTTTTTTCAAATGACAACACCAACGGGATCTCGGAAGCCCAAAGTCATAAATAGTCTGTTATATATAGCCCGACTTGAGTCTGGTTGTCGATAAAAATTGAAAGCTAAAAATTTCCAATAGCAAGCAAATATGTAAATAGGACAAATCCGCTGACGCAGCGATCATAATTTACGGCCGCCGAGAAATCTCGGAGACTAAAGTCAGCAGTAAGAAATTTTGTGAGGTCGCAGTATTTTAAATATTTTCTTTTTTAATTCCCTACTCAATGGATGATTGATGGCCATTTAGAAGTATTTTACTAGGAATAATATTATTGTAGAATAATATTTCACGGCCGCGGATATGACTACAACTCTACACGTGGTTGCAGTAAAAGTCGACCGAGTGAGATTCTGAACCTGCAGTCATCACAGCAAGGAGTTATAAGAGCGCTTCTTAGGAATTAGTGACAGGCAGATGGATAGTCATAGTGCTACGCCAAAACCTATTATAGTGTGGTAAAATTGTAATTATGAACATTAATGGTAAACCTATAAAACTATAAATCTTACTGTTAAAATCACCTGTCCTGCTCCCAATTATACAGGATGTAAAAGACATGAACAGTCCAACGAGAACCATGTATTTTACACATCAAAATAAGACACATTTCAAAAAACTAATTGCTGGGAAATGATTTTTATTTTTTGCTGTTAAAAAATATTTCAAATTGTACTTCGCAACGTAAAGCGCTCAACTCGCACGCAACTCGCAAAACCGTGACATTTTTGCCAGACGGCGACCCCGTTCGTTTATGTCTGTGCACATAGTGAGCTACATTGAACGCTAACGTTTTTAAGCCATTTTTTGTTATGAAATACTAAAAAAAAATTATAATGTTTCTTTAGACAATAATTAATAAAAAATACTTAGAATATGTTTTCATAAAAATATGAAAAAAAAATTATAACTTTGACCTTTAATAAAATCGTAACTATCAATTTCCCAGGTATAGTCTAAAGGAAGAAAAATTTTATGATGGTGGGCAGAATACATGGTTTTCGTTTGACTGTTCATGTCTTTTACACCCTGTATTTGTGGTCGGCGTAATATTTTTTCTTCTTCCACTCTCCTCGATCAGCTTTCATCACAATATTAACACCCTTCTTTGCAGTGTCATTATTCACACATTCCATCCATCCATTTTTTCTTCGGTCTTCCTCTCCGTCTATATCCATCCAAATTCATCCTCGTTACTTTCCTTGTTACATGCTCATCATCTCTTCTCATAATATGCCCATACCATGCCAATATGTTACCACTCAGTATTCCTTTTTTTTTATTTTTATCGGGGAGGTCATATGCATTTATGCATTGTCCCTGCAGGATAGTGCCAACCGCAGGGGATATGTGGGACTCGAGCTACAGGCGTTCCCTCCATACCCACTAAACATCCTCCCGGGCCTGGCTTTCAGTGCGCTATTACGGGACGGCTTGGAATCTGCGCACGTGAGCGAAACTACACAGAGACCGTCCCAACGCTGCCCGTCTAGGCACTCCTTGTGCACCAATTGCTGGCCAGCAGTCCACAGGGGCTACCGACTAACGCCAGCTCTTGTAGGCCGCTGGCCGACGCCGACATTATAGGCCGCCTCCTCCAGCGACGGCTGCTTTACCTGACGCGTCCTCCTGATGAGGACACCGGGAGCAGCCATCGGACCGCACCCGGGGAACTTCGGGAGCAGTCGTGGCCCTGAAAAGGGCAGTCCGGAACTAGCCGTGGTGGGAAAAGAAAAACAACTCAACGATGGCATGTGATTTTGAATGCCACTTGACATCAAAAACCACACACCCGCTGAGAAAGTTTTCCCACCACGTTACCAGGGTCCGCCCCGAGGAGGCTTCCGAACGAGGACCCCACCACTTAGTCTTCCTAACACTGGTGCTCTTTTAAAACTTCCTTTGATGTACCCATTCCTCACTTTTTCAATTATTGTTACTCCACACATCCATCGTACCATTCTCATCTCAGCCACGTGTAGTCGATTTTCATCCGACCACTTGAATGCCTAACTTTCTGATCCATACAGGACGACAGGTCTTAAAAATCTAAACATTTAGTGACTTGCAATAAAGATATATGAATATTAATAAGATATCGCAAAGAATTCAAAGAATACTATGGGACTAGCTTAGGAAGAACATAAAGAAAATTGTTTTTGTGCTGTTAATTGAGAATTAAAAATAGAAAAACTCCTGTTAGCAATTAGCAGTAAGGCCACTGCCACAACAACAATGAGAGAAAAAACTAAGACTATAATGATCTTGTAAAAGTATTTGCAGAAGCTTTCAAAGCCTACTTACTATTTTGCTGCGAACAGGTGCATGCCTGTCGGCGCCGACAAATCAAAAATGATGGCGACAGTAAATCTTTGATGTAATCCAAGTAAAACAGTACGCACGGCACAAATACTGCGATAGGATTTTGTTCAAAATGTCCCCTTGATGATATCCAGGGGCAACTACTGCGTGTAGCATTTGCGGATTCGTACCGACCACTCACGCGGCTCAGTGTAAGACATCTTCAAAAACAAAGTGTCTTCACTGGAATAATAATTAGGTATATCTTACAAATTCACAATAATCTACAAAATGTGGAACTGTCGCTAAAGAAACTATAAAAAAGATAAATTAAATAGGTAAAGTCGCTCTGATGTTATGCCATTGAGATATTACTGAATGAGTTAGCATGACCAAGGGAAACAGGGATTCATTTATTATTATTTAATATTATAGTACCACTTTCTTCTACAATCGCTATTCTAGTGTCACCAAGCGGTCTAATGTCATTTTTTAGCATTCAATTTATGTCGCTTTTCCAATAACGATTGTATTTAATGAGAATTCAGTCTCCGGGTCATCTTGAGAAGGCACGTCTAAAAAGACGTCGTCGGAAGCTGTTAGCGAGACGATGCCGGTGGCGCAAACACTCCGACACGAGAATCACTTGTGAGAATTCGGCACGAGCTCACACCGTAACGAATATTTCTACTAATGAAGAAGTAGAGTTTTGATTTGATATCTTCAAATTGCACTTGAGGATTAGCACTCAAAGTTATAGTGCTTGTTCTGAGAAACTTTCACTTTAATGTTAACGACGGAGACGAATCGGTGGTAAAGTATTAAAAAAGAACCTTTATTTATTCACTTTTCAGATTGTATTTCAGTAAAAGTTACATTAATAACAATAACAATATAATATCAAAAACGATTGATCGGTAAGTGTCAGTCAGCAACAAAAACCTTGGTGTTTCAAAACTGAAGGCTTCGGTTATTGTTCACCATCAATTAGTAGGATGTATGCTTTTTCAGTTTTGTTAAAAAATATTTAATAAATCCTTTATTGCACATATAAAATCAGTAATAGCAAAACATAACGAAATACATGTACAAAGGTGAGCTTATCTCTAAAAGAGATCTCTTCCAGCCAACCCTAGCATTAGTAAGAAATTATAATAGCGGGAATAACGCGTGCAAGTAAATTAGATATTACATAAAAACAGTACCTATCACAATATTTAAAATGAACATAATAAGTACATACATATATAATAAACAACTACATACAAAAATACTACATAAATATATACATACAATTATCCAAATATATAAATACTATACATATGCTTAAGACAAGTTGGAGAGGTAGTGCTCTTTCAGCTTATGTTTGAAAGAGTAGACAGATGAACTTTCTCTGATCTCCACTGGCAGTTTATTCCACAACTGTGTAGCAATCACAGTGAATGATCTGGCGAAGAATTTAGATTTGGAGGGTGGGCGAACTAAAGTTCTCGTGACACAAGCACGTTTAGGACGGGAGCTGGGCGGAAGGAAATTAAAACGGGAACGCAGGTAATCAGGATGTTGAGGATTGTGAAGAATTTTAAATAGAAGGGAGAGGATGTGCATATTTCGGCGAAGTCGGATAGGAAGCCACTTTAACTTTGTGCGAAATTCAGATACATGGTCGTATTTCCGCAGACCGAAAATGAATCGAATTGCTAGATTCTGAAGTCTCTCCAGCTTGTTAAGCAGCTCTTCTGTTGCATCTAAATAGCAGACATCACCATAGTCGAGAATGGGGAGTAATAGGGTTTGAGCAAGCATAACTTTGGTTTTAAAAGGGAGAAAGTGTTGTAGACGCTTCAGAGAGTGATACGAGAAGTGCACACGTCGGCTGACTTCGTTAATGTGCGAAGACCATGACAACTTACTGTCAATAGTCAAGCCAAGGTCTTTACTCTTTTCAGAGAACGGTATAACCATATTATTATACTTAACGTTAGCGGTAGTGCAGCTGTCAAATTTATTGTGCAATCTGTTACTAGTTACAACTATGGCTTGTGACTTGCAAGGGTTAACTAGTAGTCCAAACGTTTCAGCCCAATATTTAACCATCAGTAATTCCTCATTGATACTGTTAATAGTTGTGTTGATGTTTTCTAAGTTACAATGCCTGTATATCTGAAGATCGTCTGCATACAAGTGGTAGGGAGGAGACATGACCTTAGTGAGTTCGTTTATAAATACCGAAAAAAGAAGAGGGGATAGAACACCGCCTTGCGGGACACCAGCAGTAAGGTGACACCAGTTTGAGGACGAATCATCGCACTTGATACACTGCTGACGTCCCCGAAGATAGTCAGAGAACCAAGCAATCACGGAGGGTAGAATGTTGTTTGAGCGGAGAATGGATAGAAGGACATCAAAATCAACTGAATTGAAAGCGCTGCTGAAATCAAGTAGGACTATAACAGTTGCCAGCCTGTTGTCTAGTGCTTGACGAATGTCATCAGTTACGTTCAACAAGGCCGTCACCGTACTATGATTAGGACGAAAACCGGACTGGAAGGGACTAATAAGGTTGTTGTGGAAAAGATAAGAGGACAGTTGCTTGTGAACAGCGCTTTCGAGGATCTTGGAAAGGAATGGGAGTATAGAGATTGGACGAAATTGGGAGTAAGTGGTAGGATTTGCGGATTTTGGGAGAGGAAGGACGAGGAATTTACAATCTCACCAAACATTTAAAACCTTTATATTTGTAATAATATTATTAAAATAAAGAAATAATTTCAATCAAACACCAATCAGTAAAGAACCGAGCGATTTCAATTATAACATGACTCCTCATCAAATGAGATAAAGGCCAAGAGCTTTCCCTTGACCCCTTCCAGTAAAAAACAATAACATGTAAATCATAAATTGAAATAATGTACTATAATATTCGCGTAGACTATTTGAATTATACGTGAAGTATTAGGCATATAGGTATCAATCCATAAACACTTTTTTCTCTTTTAAGATTATCTGTTAAAATTAACGATTTTTGACGATTATCGATTTTACTGCCAAAGTTTATCGAGATATTCGTGTTCGGGGTAAACATTCACAACATGTTACAGTTCGTTGTTAAAAACGCCCCTCATTAAAAGCACAGCTCCAAGGTTATTTCACACATAACAGGAGAACATAATATCTAAGACGGGCCGGTAATTGGATGAGTACTGAACAAACTCGTTCAAGTGATCACCGTTCGATTCCAGTCTGTGTAAATACTGCTCCGTCGGGATGATACTGTGATCGAATTGCTTTAACGTTGCTTCATTTGAGATTTTGTTTGCTCTGAATTTAGATTCGGAATATTGTGAAAGATTAGATTTTGTACTTTATCACATTTTAGTTTGACCAAACTGAATTTTCTGCTGTTCTAGATGCTACGACAATTCCATTCTATTCATTAGGTAATTGACTTAATTATTAGCAATTATTGTTTAACATTAAAAAAATACTTTATCATAAAATAGTAATAATCGAGCTGCCATCTTGACACCAACCCTCATTGGCAACGACTGCTATATTTCAACAGCAGGTGTGACTACCAGCCTAAGGAAAATCGAGTTGAAATGTTTTCGGTCACCCATCCGAATACCGACCGCGGACTTAGTAGCTTAGCTTTCGTGATCGTTACGACGAACGCAATACTGCTTAGTTGTCTAGATAGTTTTGTTAATTAGTTCGTAATATAAACTGTTTCTAAGAAACGTAATCAGAATAAGGCCGCTACTCCACTGCGGCGCAGGCTGTGCACGATTTCCACGCCCACGTATAGTAATGACAACGTGAAACAATGTGGTTGTCAAGCGAATTATATGCAGCTTAACGTGGGCATGGAAATCGTGCATAGTAAGTCGTCAGCTTATATTTTACTGGAGATATAGTAGATTATTAAAGTTGGCCATTAATTTTCAATATACTCTTAGAAGTCAACATGTATCAATCCACATTGCTAGTTAACAATTTGGCACAGAATATTATATGAGGTAGGTAGTGCTCAGTGGCTTGGCTGCCTTATTTTCAAGCTCTGGAACTGGGCTAGTGAAATAGTCATATAACAATATTTTTTTGTGGCGTTATATGTCTATGGGCGAGTTAAGTTACCAGAGTTCCACAGCGGGGTTGGGAAGAGGACTAGGATTGGCAAAACGCGAGTGTCACATCAGTGTTGCAAATGTCTATAGGCCACGGTGATTGCTTACCACCAGGCAGGCCATATAATATACTCTTTATTGCACTTAAAAATACATTAAAAACTTATGTTACAATACACAGTTTGCAAGGGCGGACTTATCTCTGAAAGAGATCTAAAATAGATATGATGAACTTGCAAATATTATCAAGAGATTTGTGATAAGTAGTGCTTCTTAAGTCTAGTCTTAAAACACGTGATAGACGGACTATCTTGAATTACAGTTGGGAGACTGTTCCAAAGCTGTGCAGCACGAAAGGAAAACGAGTGGAGGAGAAAGTTGGTGTTGCCCTTAGGAAGCTCCAGAGTTTTTGTGATACATGGGCGTCTAGAACGTGTGGGAGCAGGACACAGCCGGAATCGGGAAATGAGGTACGAAGGGGCATTAGGATCGTTTAGGATTTTGTACAGAGAGGAAAGGATGTGCACATTACGGCGGTCACGAATCGGAAGCCATTTGAGTTCAGTGCGAGAAGCGGATACGTGATCGTACTTGCGCAGACCATAAATGAAACGGATGGCCAGGTTCTGCAGTCGCTCAAGCGTGTTGAGCAATTCTTCAGTTACATCCAAATAACAAATATCAGCGTAGTCGAGAATAGGGAGAAGGAGAGATTGCGCTAGCATAATTTTGGTTTTGAAAGGGAGAAAGTATTGAAGCCTCTTGAGAGAGTGATATGAGTAATGCATACGCCTGCTGTTTGCCAACGAAATAACATAAAAAATCTGTAATGTTACAGATAAAATACTAACTATCTATCTATTCTTACATAATGGCATCGCGACGCATTAAGCGTACGCATTTTGCCAATGTCAAATGAAAATGCAAATAAAGCAACAAAAATTGTACGGTTGATTTGGGTCAAAAATGGAGTCTCTCAACACGTGTTTTTACAACAAGAACTCGGGAGAAAGTATTCTTTATAGTTAAATTATGTAAATTAAACCCGCTATTGTAGCATTTTTTTTTACATTCTTGACAGGCAAGTTCTTGTCGTTCATGTCACCTGATTGTAAGTGAAAACAATGCCAAAGATGGATTCGAGTTTGACCTGGAACTTCCAACCACAGAGGGACTGGCTATCTTTCTTATCATTAGTAGTCGGAACACAATAATGCTATTAAAATTATTATTATGGCCGCACATTTTGATAATATGGCGGTTGCTTGTAAAAGGTCTTACCACTTACCAAACTAAGCAGAAATTTGTACTTCCCTAGGGATTTACCACTAGGCGGTAGACCTATAAGTAAGGTCATCTGGGTAGGCACCACTGCCATTTTTATTTCTGCCAAGAAGCAGTTCGCTGTGTTTCGGATTGAAGGGAAAGGTAGCCAGTGGAATTACTGGGCATGGCATATCATCTTATAACTTGGTACTATAACATTGTCATGTTATAGTACCATCGTCATTATTACTGGCAATATTTCGCTTCCCGGCAAAAAAAGTGTCATAATACAAAAATAGCTGTTTCGAGAAAATGTAACTTGAATGTTTTTTTGTTCATTTAAACATTAATAATTTAAAAACTATAATAGTAAGATAATTGAAATTTTATGTGTAAATAGCTTATTTATATGTTTATTATAGGCCTTGAAATTCACTTTTTTTTAAGTAACTTTCAAGAAACTTTTAATTTGATGTATATTATGACTGTTTTTACGATTAAAATATCTGTAGTTTAAAAAATAATACACATTTAAATGTTTATCAAATCACCATTATTTTTTATTTAAAAGGCTTCAATATTAATAAAACAAAACGAATAAGTAACCAAATTATAAACTTCTCTATAAAATAAAATAAAAACATCAAAAACGACCTTCTGAAGTTTTTCCCTAATGAACAGTTAATGATAGTCTTACTACAGTTTGTCCGAAAACAATTAAAGAATTAATCATATAAATAACATGATGATGAATTATTTTTCTATAACACACCTTAATGTAATCATCACCATTAAGTAGGTATACGTACTTTTATTGGTAAACTGTCTTTACTGTCAAAACTTAGGTACATACAATAAAAAATAATAAGTAAATTAATACTTTCTCTTTCACATGGTCTTAAAACATGAAAAATTACCAAAATAATTAAGTTTTTTTTTTCGCGTAAAGCTCTTTCGGGGAACTGATCGTCTTTATGATTTAAACAACATCCTCGTGGGATCGTCCTGCAACAGTTTGAAAATCTAAAAAGGTTTTGCTGTAGTTAGCCGCTTCACGCTTCAATGAATAAAAATCACTAGTTGACATTTCTGTCACGGCATAGGGATTGCCTTTTTTTGGCGCATTTAATAACTTCAACGTTTCAAACATTTTTTTTATCTAATGCTGTATTTCCATCTAAAACAATTACATATAATTGATTAATCAAACCATAAACTAAGAGTATAATTTAAATATCACTTCAATATTAAGAAACCTGTACAAGAAGGTTCTCTAATATACGCAATTATGCTTGGACTCGAACATTGCGAATACATTATGTTCTGATCTTCAGTTTCGTACTTCTTATTTTCACATTTTTTTGAAGTAGAAGTATCGAGACCTAAAAAACAAAATGAAACCTTAGAATCCTTGGACAGCTGATATGCGGCCGTCTGATTTCACACTGTATTATGATAATCAGACCGATGATAAACATGCTTAAATGTAAAGTATCAGCCTGTCCCACTACAGGACAAAACCCTCAATCATTGACTTCATGTCTACACTGCAATCATGGAATCATGCATTATCACAAACCAGAGCAAAGTTCACAATATTCAAATATTTTTTATTCGATCCGGGAATCGAACACGGGACACCAAGATCATGGCCTGGTACTTAAACCACTAAAACATTGTGGGGTAATATTATATTTATTTATTTATTATATTACTAACACTGTAAGTAAAATTACATTATTCAATAAACAAACATTAAAAAATACGCCACGTGGCATTAAGATTGAGTTCAATTTAAAAAAGAATAAAAAACTCAACACAACATTATAACTCGTAATTTTTATAAAACAACACAACAAAAATGACATAACACGTATTGTGTTGATTTTTAAAACGCAAATATAGATCAAAAACAGTCAAAAAAAGAGACACTTTACAGTTTATGTCTCTTTTTTGTATGATGTGGCAATATTTACAATGTTTTGTCGTCAACAATACAGTCATAACACAGATTGTGTCGCCTTTTTCGTAATACTTCTAATATTTTAACGTAAAACTTACCGATAAAAAGTCACACCACACGATAATACGCTTTTCTGGCGACACAGTACACCTACTACTCTGTATTAACACAAATGTGACACTGTTCACGCCGGTGATCGGAGCGAAACGGGTCCGTGAAAAAGAGAACTTTGTGCCACCTAGCGTTAACAATACGCAACATAATAGTGACGTTTTTGGAGACGAACAAATGAAATATGCGCTATTAAGTGCTGTGATTATGTCATTTTGTACCTAATATGTGTTGTGACACTTTTCTTGCCGGGAAGCGATTTGTAAAAGTAAATCAATCAAATTCAAAATTATCATGACGTTTGGTTCATTTTCGCGCTTTTTGACTCACTATATTACTGACCGTGTCCTAACGAACACATTAATTAAATTTACAAGGGTCTCGCTCTGGACCTTAGCTTGGGCCATAAATAATGCCTCTATTAATACGTACATACTAAAATTATATCAAGGCACTATAAAATTGTAAGTACCATTTGATAAGCCTTTTATATTTTTGTGTATCAGTTTTAAGTTGTTTAGTTTTTACAGTGTGTTTTATATTCTTTTCAGAGTGCCTTTTATATGCCATATTTATTTACCATTACCAATAAAAAATAGTGACGAAAACGTGTCTCATTCTTGGACCATACTGACAGTGTTGGACCCATAGACGACACGACGTTACACTGGCGCCCAACGTGGGGCGTGGTAGTCACCAGGATGGCAACGCACATGCACTGTTAAGTAATTTACCCTTAATATTGCAAGTGTCTATAGCGACGCTTAACACCAGGCAGGCTGCAAACTTGTTTGCCATCTCGTTATACATATAAAAAAAGTCGACGAAGGCGGTTATAAAGCGAATAAAACATTTGAATATTAACGTATAAAAAAGAAATATAAGCTACCCATATAATTTGTCATTTAGTTTTGCAGACGGCACATGGCCCGGCTGTTCAAGACACTTTCTCCCAGACTAAAGTGTCGAGCGCGGGGTTCCATACAAATTGACATCATGCCAACGCCAAAAAACTCGCTGGAAGACAGAAGGTATATTCGGGGAAGACGTAATCCTGTTTATTCTTCCTCGGCGATGGGTACGTGAGAGCCCCTAGGCGTTTCTGTGCCGTCAATGATTAGGTAACTGCAGTAAAAACTGTTATGTAAAGTATTGTGCCTATATTTTGAAAGAAAAAGATATTATAAAGAAGTTATAAGAAAATACCAAAGGAAGTTCAAATTTTTGTTTTAAAAATATTTTTTATTTCATAAATATCTCTCTTATTTGGGGCAAGCGTATAACTGATATTATAGACGTGCAACTTGATTGGAAAAAGATTGTGATTGATAAGACTATGCTCTCATTAAATGTCCCAGTGAAGCAAGCAAGTTAAATTCTTTTGATTTGATAAAGCTAATTATTGATTAGCTTAAATTAAAGCACTAATGAGACATGATATTTTTAAATTGAACAGACTAAAATAATATTCTGTTTTATAGCAGATCAATCACTCGAAAAAATGCTTACCAAAAAAGTGTCAATTTTTAAGCTTATTCCCAGCCGTCACCACTGGCTACGTTAATCCCATTTATTGGTGACCGATGGGTTATTAAAATCCCAGTCGTTGCTACTGGCGAGAGTTGGACCTTGTCAAATCCCAATTGTTGCTACTGGTAACAGTTAGGATAAGAAATCCCCAATTATTGTCAGTGATGAAATATCAATTTTTGGTGGCAATGCAATATTCCAAAATTACATACACATACACTTCGAAATTTCTTTATCAAATATTTTGACAGCTGTTGTTGTTTTAAAATTTTATCGATAATGGTAAAGCAAAGGAGGTTTTTTCATTCAGCCATAACCAATCAATAATTAGGTAGGTATAACATTGGTTTAGGTTAGGTTAGACTTGCGACCTATATGCGCGAGCTGATCTAGCGGAGCGAGCGTGCCGCGGTAGCGGCCGACGAAGCGCCAGAAGAGTTTTTTCATTTTACTAAAGGACTTTTACATGTTTTTTTTATGTTTTTATGATGCAATTAGGAATTTTCCTCTGATGATAATCGGGAATTTTTGATCTCAAACGTCACCACTAGCAACAATTAGGAAGTTCCTTTATCTAATTGTCACCACTGGTGATATCTGGGATTTCATTTTCCCTTTATTCAACACTGTCGTTACCACTGGCAATAAATGGGATTTTTTTCTCGTTTGTCAGTGGGAACAGCTGGTGCCGGCTGGGAAGAACCAAATTTTTACAAATGGTATTTGGTGAGCTAGTATCCATTTTGGTGAGCACTCATTATTCTATTGGTAGGCACTAAATTTATTCCCAAAATAAAACACTTACCTCGAAATTCAACCGCAAACCAGTCAGTCACTCTTATTTGGTTTTAATTTCCTCAAAAGTGGAACCAAATTAATACCGTCACAGTTTCTTTATATAGCATACGTCCCGTCTACGTTACTGATCATTGGTCTGTTCTCAGTCCGTTTTCATTTAGTATTCAGGCCCATTACTTTAATCCGTCGTCAGGCCGCGGTCCGCGCGCCATAAGCATCACAATTGGACTGCCGACACCCAATTTATGTGACGAAGAGAATAAAGATGTTTTATTTTGAATTTTGCTATTGCTGACTTTCAAAGAATAATTAGCCTTGCCTTTTTGAAGGCTTACATTCGTTTTTGTAGACAACCTTTTTTATAAAAAGGTCAAGCAAATGACTCCATTCTGCTTGATGGTAAGCAGATAAGTGAAGTACAAATGCAAAGATACCACCCTTGCCTTGCTGACCTGCAAGATGCTTTTTCACGCCTGTTTTGAATGACCCAGGATTGTAAGTGAAAAATAGCGACCACGTGTGCTAGCAGAGGAATCAATTTCTTGAATGTGCGACAAAGAAGCGATTTGCCAAATTTATAATGCAAATGGGCGATCAATATTTTTCTGATATTTCCCCAGTGCTTCGTCTTGGTTGCTGCTGCTACTGCTGTTTTGAGAAGACTGCAGTCATAGTGAGTAAACAGATACTTGATAAATTACCTTAAAAAACCGCCTTCACAACTAAAAGCGGATAAATAAAAATTTTGTTGATAAAAATCTAAATGTTTTTTTGAGGTCCGTCCCAAATACAAGTGACAACGTTTATACCAAATATTGAGGTTGGCACCGACCCCAAAAAAACATTTAGATTTTTATAAGTGAACAAAATTTTTATTCCTCTGTTTAGTTTTGAAGACTGTTTTTTTTTATTTAAAAATAATTTATTTTTTGCTTTTTAGTGTTTTAAGTATAGAAATCTTCAGGAAACTAAATAGGCATTATTAGGGACAACTCAAAAACTACTCTTCAGAAGTCGATCAAATTTAAATGGGACCACATGACAACCTTTGGAAGGTTGAAAGAATCTTCAAAATCGGTACACCCAGTAAAGAGTTATGAGGTAGTAAGGTAGCAAACATAAAAAAATACAGTCGAATTGAGAACCTCCTCCTTTTTTGAAGTCGATTAAAAACCCCCCAAACCGAGTACAAAGTACTCGCGTGGGGATCGAACCCGGGACCATTGGATCTTCATTCCGGTGGGCGAACCACCACAACACAGAGGCGGTTAAGTATATAACTAAAGGAGATAATGGGTACTTGAAACACTGATTATACTGAAGAAATCATCGTGTACTATATTCTTCTCGTCAATAAGTAGGTATACGTCCGTTGCCTAGCACTGTTCGACAGTAAATGAAAAAATACTAAAATAAAGATGGCGGTTCAACCATAGACAAAGTTGTAGACGTAAAGCCATAGACATGACATGACCATTACTAATATTTAAAAGATTGATTTTTGGAAAACTTTAAATAAAAATCAACATTAACCCTCTACCACCTACCACCTAATCTAGTTACATAACCACCTACCATACGTCTCACAGACGGCAGAGTAAAAAGACTTTCGTATGTAAAATCTAAGAGTCAAGGGTTTGTTTTTTAATTAAAATCAAATAAAATACATATCAAGATATTTATTAAAGCAAGAAAGGCAGATACAATTTCCCACATTTTCTTGAAATATTAATTTGTTTGAAACAAGTCTTCATTCTAGTTTCAAAATTATCTTATTCAAAAAACCAGATCCATAAAAATAATCACATGACTTAGGAACTTTTATCATTATATTGATAAAAATATAATAATCAACAAATAATATAAAATCAAAACTCTCTAATTATAATCATATCTTTTGCAAAATTGCAGGGCATCAATCTTATACATTTTCACGATAGTAAATGCACATTTTTAGGGAACATTCGATAGAAATCGGCTTTTTGCACTCAAAACACATTTGCTGTGTCCTACGTTTTTTTTAGAGTCGCACTATAAACCGTTTTTTCGAGAAGGCAAGCCGTCTTCGGAATGGATTCAATATTTTCTTCTTGAGCTTGAGCAGATAAGCGAACGATGTAGTAGTCACACAACCACCTACCATACGTCTTACAGACGCACAATTACCGTTTTTTTACTTACCAGTGATAAACGCACGCACCTCCGACCACGACAAGCATATGGGCGGCACTGAAGGACACGCCAGGAAGGTACAGGGACTAACAAGTTAATGCGTGTTTTGCGCCCCAAAATATCAATGTATGTCAGGTGCTTAAGGGTTAACGAGTAAAAACAAAACTATGTCTGAACTTTTCTTTTCTTTTAAATTGATATACCTACGTCCCTAATTATAATATAAGTGTGAATGTATGTAGAATTTTGAACAGACATACCTTTGGCACCTGGTTCAAAGAATCTCACAATACTAAGACATTTTTTATTATTGAATCTATTCTCAGTAAATAAATAAATGTCTAAGGTGTATTCTCTGTTAGTACGGCAAAATTCACGCTGTCTAAAATTTAGTTCAAAGGTAACGCAATTCTTGTAGAAACGCGAATAAAAAGCACGTTTTTCCATAGAAAATACTTGAAAGTTGCCACCAAGTTTATCACTTGATATTTTTTATTCACCAAGACCGAGTGCAAGGAGTGTTATTAATTCCTCGACGCGATGAAACTCGACGTATTGTTGCGGCCATTTTATTTTAACCCCCAGCGTCCATTAACGTCTTTACTAAAGAGGTGAGCAAACAGCACGGATACGAAAAAAATATAATTTCAATGTAAACCCGACGTGGGAAGGGTTAAACGTTCGGGCTTGATGCAAATTACTCCCGGGGGTAAAAGAGACCTCTTTAAAATAATATACAGCAAAAGCAGGGTTGTATCACGCTTATGGAATATCGGTTTCATATTTGAGGACAGAGACAGTCTGTGTAACCCTTTTTATAGGAATTTTCAAAGCTAATTTGTTATTTGGTATGGACTGCTGCCTTTAGAATTATTGTAGCATTTTTTACTTCTGCTCCACCTTAATAGAGAAAAAGGCGAATTTTGCTGAGCTCTTTAGTGGTTGATGTTCTGTTGGCTGTACGAGGGCAATATAACAGGAAAATTAGAAGGAAATACTAGTTTATTAGTCGAAGTGAGGCACAGCGGACTAGTCTCACTAAATTGGAGCAGCCCGAACTGGGACAGTACCTCCACCTTACAGAAGACCACAGTCAAATAACACTACATTTTAGTGGTGTTGTGTTTCTGTTGGTGAGTAAGGTCACTAGAGCTCCACGGGGTGCAGAATGGGATTAGGGTTGTCTGAGCGCCAGCGTCACGTCAGTGTTGTAAGCGCCTATAGGCTACCGTGGCGGCTTACCATCAGGAAGGCCACATAATTGTATACCAACCATTTAACATAAAAAATGATATTTTCCTAAATGCGGAAAAACAAAGCTTATGAATAAGGTAATTTACTAGGCGGTAGACCCGTCGTCTGGGTAGGTACCACCTCCTTTCTTATTTCTGCCGTGAAGCATTTCCCTGTGTTTCAGATTGAAGGGAAAGCTAGCCGTGTAATTACTGGACATGGAAGGCATTATCATCATAGTCCCCAGGATGGTAACGCACTTGCAGTGTTAAGTGATTTACCCTTGATATTGCTAGATGCGACGATCTTAACACCAGGTGCGCTACAAGCTTTTTTTCCGATCTTGAAGTAGGTATAAATAAATAGTTTGTGACCTCATCAATATCAATGATTTACCCCTTGATAAATTACGCAAGATTATTTTTAGACGCGCTAACTTACATATTGTCATTAAGAATTAATTAAGAATAACATTTTTGTATGTCAATGTCTCGACACTATTCTAAGCATGTGGTGTTTGTCTATAATTGACTTTGCACTTAGTTTTAGTTTTAAATCGTTGGTAACCATAATTAAGCGATTGTATAAGTTGTTGGTGAATCATAAAGTAAAAATAAAATGTGCACTAAAATGTTACCTAATACTCTGCTCTACTCTTTTTGGGATTTTAACGTGATTATATCTTTAATATTATAAACCAATATCATCGACACTAATTCTAGTTATTATTTTCATTCCTGCAAAATAAAATCGCGCAGTTAATGTTCACTGACAATCTCTCGGGACGCTTGGCATCATATTAAGAAACCCTTATAGAAATTCAATAATTTATTTTCAGAATATCAACCATTGCAAGTGTGCCGCGCGATATCGCGAGAAATATTACACCTTATTCGTTTCGCTTTAATTAAACTCTCGATGGCTGCTCCACGTCCGAACGGAGGCGGCAGTGTATGTAGTTGCCAGGACTATTGCCAGTTGTTTTTTGTACTTACAATACTTTTGTTTTTTTGTACTTACAAATTAAAGTACAGTTTTTTTTTAAATAAAAGTTTCGAATAACATAATCTTCGAACTATAAGCGCACCATATTTAGTCATATTTTGGCTATTTTAAGCCGTGCTTATGATATAAAGTATGATGATAATGTTCGAAATTAAATATTAGACAAAATTTTATCTTTACACTATACACTGTATGTTTAGTTGTTTTTTTTGGGTTTAATGCCCCTTTTAAATGCGTAACAGGCAACCTATCACATTACATTTTAAGGCATTGTATGACCCATACTGCCGGATGAGGATTTATGTGTTACCAAGTGTTACCCAAGGCTCTGCACAATCCCTAATGGAATTCTTAGCGTGATTGTATGTATGTATCATGTCAAACTACTTATTGATAACACAATATGTACTTAACTCACATACCCCAACCATATACAGATTAGTGTTGGTTTTTGTAACTTTTCTCGTAAATGGATTGGAGCGGACTCAGACATTAGGTCAAATAAAAAAAGATTCTGTCTAATCTCTTGACACCAGGTTGGTCTAAAAAACGAAGATTTGGTTTTGCTGATTACTCATACGTTTTTGTGTTTTAACTACAAAACAAATACATGTCAAAAGCTTTAAGGGAAACGTTATTCAAAAACTGATTCCATAAATTCGTCATGAGCATTTTAACCCAATATGTGGAGGAAAAATAAAAATACATAATCCTCAAATGAAATTGAAATAATTTATTGAAACGTATACAGTAACATACCATAATGCGATCAAACTGAACGCAGTCAGCGTGGAAATTGGAGCAGCTTTCAATAACTGAACTGATCAATTACAGTTCTCAAATATTGGACACATATAAAGCTACAATATTACTCAATAAAGTATTGCTAAAATCTCTAGTTATTATAAATCACGTATGTGACAATATGTTGATGTTATCATGACGATATTGTGCAAATTGGTTTTGACTTTCACAAGTTCTACAGCTTACGTTGCTTTCTTTTTTTTATTTATTTATTTACTGATTTACCAACGTTTGCATACATCAAATCTTGTTAATTAACTTAAAGTAATGTTTTAATAACTAAATGTAACAAACTTTTACTGGTAAATACCACATGCAAACATAACTTAACTTTTAGCTGTTAAATAAAGTAGGTAGATATTTTAACAAACCCTGTATAGTTTTAAGGAACTTGTTGAGTGGCAAAGTTAATATCAATGTGTACACTATGTTCATTAATTACTCTTGTAATTCCGACATTCCGGAATTATATTCGTTGGAGAGTTGGAGATCCTTCTAATTTTGAAATATATAGTTCTACGTAGAAAGGATACGTATGATAGAAATGATTACGAAAGATATGAAGAAGAATAATTTTATTTTTGCGTTTACAAACGCGTAAATATAATTACTAGAAAAATGCACTGAAAAAAATCGACTTGCCTCAGGCGGGACTCGAACCCGCATCTTCCACAATCCGGGAGGATGCGTTGACTCGGTGGCGTAATTGGTCAACGCATCCGCCCGGATTGTGGAAGATGCGGGTTCGAGTCCCGCCTGAGGCAAGTCGATTTTTTTCAGTGCATTTTTCTAATATGAAAAAAAAACAAACTTAATATAATAAGAAGATAAATACTTGTAAAGTGTATGTGGCACATTATTTTCTTGTTATATGACGAGATGGCAAACAAGCTTGTAGCCCACCTGGTGTTAAATGGTTACCGTCGCCTATAGACACTTGCAATATTAAGGGTAAATCACATAATGCGTTGCCATCCTGGGCACTAAGATAATATGCCTTCCATGCCCAGTAATTACACTGGCTACCTTTCCCTTCAATCGGAAACACAGCGAACTGCTTCACGGCAGAAATAAGAACGGTGGTGGTATATACCCAGATGACCTTACATATAGGTCTACCACCTAGTGGTATAAATATTTTAAGAGTGATATAATACAATTAACAACAAGGAAAAACGATTACTACACTTTTAATAGTGTCACAATAGTTATTTGTTCAACAAATGAACAAAGATACTTTTTGCTGCGAGTGTCGATATAAAATCATGAACCAGCGAAGTAGTCTAGAATTGAATCACGAGCATAGCGAGTGATTCAAAAATAGACTACTGAGCGCAGAGAGTGATTTAAAGGCACGAGACAAAAAAAAATTGCCCTAGTGTGAAAGGGAAAAAAACGAGACAATACTTTTATACGTGTTAAATATCTTTAAATTAATTATAAAAATTAAAAGTAACATTACTACAAATACTTAGATTGAACGTTACAGTCTTGTTCAAAGTTCGCAGCAAAAAGCGTTTTTGCTTCGAGATTTTACGAAGCAAAAGAGGTCTTTTGGTTCTGGGGAGGTGAAAAAAACATTTCCCTTTTATTCCTGCTAATGACAAGTAGGTTCAGAAGCTTTGCATTTGATATAGATTGTGGTGCAAACACACCCTATGTAATATTTTAATTGTGCTGAATAATTAACATTCTTTCCGTAACACAGATCAAAAACAATTTTGCAAATTAAATTCTTATGTAAAATTCTCGTATTCAGACATTGTAGGATTGCAAGCTTTCATTGCAACCAACGAAATGTTTCACAGTAAATTCGCGAGCCATCTGTTCTATACCCGTTTTGGGTAATAAAACATGGGAGAAACGCAATCCTGAACAGCATCAGGTGATAGAGTCAAGTTATGTGAAATCAAAGTTTCCTTTTATTGTTAAAACCAGTTTGAACCAGATTTTTCATAGTACGCTGCTTTTTAACTTTTATGGAAACAAATCTGAAAATGTTTTTTTTTTATGTTATTTAGCA
Organism: Elophila nymphaeata; assembly: GCA_955850985.1. Lineage (NCBI taxonomy): Eukaryota > Metazoa > Arthropoda > Insecta > Lepidoptera > Crambidae > Elophila > Elophila nymphaeata. The sequence goes on along the minus strand of OY039066.1, from coordinate 21,455,309 downwards.
AAAGTACTGAACAATTTGTTCTTGTTTATTTATGAATAATAGTAGATTGCTTGACAAGGGAGGAATGGAATCAATTTCCAAACGATGACGTAGTTAGACACCCCAGCGGAGCGAGAGCGGCTTTAGTCCGAGTAGGAATTGATTCCTTTTACCCGTTTTAAGCACTCTACTTCTCATTTCGAATACAAGGAAAATAAAACGAAGTTTTTTCTAAAACATTCGCGATAAAAATACTTGAAAAATACTCGTAAAAATTAGTAACTTTTTAAATTTGGAACACATCGCGTCGCACACGGGCATGACCAGGGCCCTATGGCATAAAACTACTATTATTATAAGCTTATTTTTATAAGACTTCTAAAAATATTTTAGAAGTTTAAAAAATTCTGTTGCATAAAATAATTTCAGTTTTTGTTGCATAAAAATAAAGACACTCATATAATAAGTTGGATACTTATATTATTTGTAAAATTTAGAAGCGTCTCGTTGCATAAAAAATATAACTAATAATACAAGTTAGTAGTCTACTGCCGGGAAATACAAGCTAATAATATATGTAAAACAAAATTTCTGTTGCAAGAAATGACGCAGCTACTATTATTTACTCCTATTAATGGTGTACTTCTATCAACCATTGAAGGTGGTTAAAATATATTATAAGTATCTTTCTGTATGCTTAGTTGCGATCCCAAGTTAAACGCAATGTGCTCGAGTGATTCAGGTGATAAAAGAATGATGCCAAGACGACAACCGTGGGTTTTTAAAGCAAGAATCAATTAGAACTGTTTGCAATTCACTTTTAAGAATGTAATCGGCGATTCAGAATAATTTTTAATCAATTCTTTTTTTATCCTGGAATGGAAGGATACAAGGCATACCTCTATCAACATCCAACGCTTATATAGAAATTATGCCCTAAGTCCTCAACAACAATAAATTACAAGTAGCGCAGTAGCGTCCATGGTCTACTACTTTCTTTATTACTCTACATACTTTTTCAATACCATGCATATAAGCAACGGAATGATATTGGATTCCACTCCTATTATGAGTTTAAAATTTAGTAGTAATTTTATGAGTATTCCAATTTCTTTATGCACCGTAAATTAATAGACTCTTAAAATTAGTTATAACTCTTGTAACTATTATTATGAACTATTAATTATATGCAACACAACTCTATTAATATGAGTAAAATTTAAGAGTTAATCGCTTATAATATAAGTACTTAATTTTTATGCCATAGGCCCCAGGGATGTTGCCTGTCAAGTCAGTTAAGGTACTCTTTATTGGCTATCAAAACAATTATTCTTCCACTGATTTTGTTAGTCATTACAAATTTGCAAGATCAAAAATTCTTATAGTCCATTGACTTGATATTAAATGTTTTTGATACGCTTAAAAATCAAATTCTAGAGCTAATTTGACAGGATGGACATTTTCTGGGATAAAATGACATCACCTTTTACCAATTTCCGTCTTGTAATAATTATTTGTAAATAGTGTCAACAACCCTAATGTATTAAGAATCTTTTTAAATTTGGAACTCACGGCGTCACCGCCGCTAACCATTCCGTCAAATTTTGAGAATACTCACTAACCAATTAGATACAGTTCTATTTTTAAAATTCATTCCCGCTCTAGGAAAGGAAGCAATTCCTATGCTATGATATGAGTTTATACCGGCCAATGGTGAGATTAGCGTATTCCACCCAATATTCAGGTCCAAAAAAACGCAACTTCCCAAGTATGAGAAATGAAAACTTATTATTATTATCTATTGCGTTGTCAGATATGTGAGCCAAAATTAGAACGTTTAAATAAAAATAACTAAATAAATCAAATAAAAATACATTTTGATGATAGAATAGAATAGAATAGAATATATCTTTATTGTACATCGACCAAATCAAAAATACAAACATTGTAACCTTAAAATAAACCGTACAAAGGGCGACCTTATCGCTAAAAGCGATCTCTTCCAGGTAACCTTAGGATGGACAGGATTTAGAATTAAAGAGTTCGAGGGAAGATGGCGATGTCTAATTTAAAAATAAAATACTTATTATGACAAATATGTATGTACATGCAATAACTACATACTATAATACATATAAATATACATAGGTATAAACTAAATATATACAGGTATAAATAAATGTATAAAAGAATACATATAAGAAAGATAATAATAGAATATAAGAATATATATAAAATATATAAAAATAATATATAAAAATATATAGGGTATACATATAGATATATAATCATGAACAAATAATCATAGCGACAAATAGTGCTTTTCAACCTGATTTTTAAAAGTGTTGAGGGTTTGTGCTTGCCTTATGTGAACAGGTAACGCGTTCCACAACAAAACAGCTTGTACCGAGTAGGATTTGTTGTAAAATTTGGTGAAATGAGATGGTGTTTCTAACCTCAAGTTCTCTGACGACCTTAAAACTCGGGAATGGGTATCATGTAGAAACTTAAAGCGATTTTTTAAATAAAATGGAGTGTTAGGATGGAATAAGATAGTGTAAAGGAGGGATAAAATATGTGCATTCCGGCGAAGGCGAATGGGCAACCACTTGAGTTTAACACGAAATTCTGAAACGTGGTCATATTTGCGTAAACCAAATATAAACCGTATGCAAAAGTTTTGGAGTCGCTCAAGTTTATTTAGTTGTTCTTCGGTCAAATTTGGGAAACTAGAGTCAGCATAATCAAGGATTGGGAGAAGGAGAGACTGAGCAAGCGCAATTTTAGTAGTAGTTGGTAGGAAGTTTCGCAGCCTTCTGAGTGATCCTGCCGAAGCAAACATTTTTCTACTGAGTTCCTGCAGATGATAACTCCAAGATATATTAGTGTCAAAGTGAAGACCTAAGTTTTTAACAGTCTTACTGAAAGGAATGATAGATCCATCGAATATCACATTAGGGACCACAGACCAGTCAATTTTTGAAGTCAATCGAGAGCTACCAATAATAATTACTTGTGTTTTAGCTGGGTTAACTTTGAGACCGTAACAGCTACTCCACTCACAAATTTGTACTAGATCAGAGTTAACCATTCTAACACCCTCTGCCAGGCGATCTGGTGAGGTTTGGCAATAAATTTGCAAATCATCAGCGTAGAGGTGGTAGGATGAAGAAAGCTGTTTGGAAATAGAATTTATGAAGATTGCGAATAGTAGAGGAGATAAAACGCCACCCTGTGGAACACCAGCAGATGTGCCGCACCACGAAGATGTAGAATCGTCGATGCAAATTCTCTGCCGGCGTCCAAACAGGTAACTACGAAACCAGTCAATTGCCGTTGGAGATATGTTAATAGAGCTTAGAATACCCAGGAGCACATCAAAATCTACGTTATTGAAGGCATTACTAAAATCAAGGAGTGATAGTATAGTTAGCAAGCCATTCTCCATGCCCCATCTGATGTCGTCTGTGCTTTTAACAAGTGCAGTGGTGGTACTGTGACCCGAGCGGAAACCGGACTGGAATGGATTGAGGAGGTGATTATGACAAAGGAATATGGTAAGTTGGTCATGGACTAACCGCTCTAACACTTTAGAGAGAAATGGAAGTATACAAATAGGGCGGTAGTCGGAAAAGGACGAAGGATTAGGTTTCTTCGGTAGCGGGGTGATTTGGGCATCTTTCCATGCAGTAGGAAAGACACCACTTTGTACGGAATAATTAAGGATGTGAGAAATGACAGAAAGGATATCGTCTAGGATAGGAATGATCATTTTACGACTTAGCGAGTCACAGCCCACTGCAGACGATGTAATAGATAATATGCTCTTTTTAACACCACAATCCGAGAATTGACTAAAGGAAAATGCAGGATAATTTGGTATGGGAAGAGAAGATAAATAGCTTAATGTAGAGGCTTTAATTGGCCCATCAAAATAGGAAGTAGAAGAAAAATAAATATTCAAAGAATTTAAGTCAAGACCACCAGCTGTTGTCGTCTGGCGTGACTTCCCAATACCCATTGATCGAAGAAATTTCCAGACCTTTGCTGGATCTCCATTTTCAACAGAACTATGAAAGTAGTGGCGCTGAGCGTTCCTACACACCTTATTGCACTGATTACGGATACTGACGTAGTTCTCCCAATTTGTGACAGTAGGACGATGTTTGTACTTAGTTTTAATAGCAGCTTTCTTATCAATCAGTAACTTAATTTCTTGTGTGAGCCAGGGTGAAGGTGAGTGTTTTAATTTAACATTACGAACTGGAGCATGAACGTTATATAAATTCGTAATTTCGGCAGCAAACAGATCAATCTTTTCGTCAACTAACTCACAAGTATACAACGACGACCAATCGATGCTACTGGCGTCTTCGTGAAGTTTATCGACGTTCATACCACTAAAATTGCGAAGCTGTAGGATCTTGGGCTTGGTCTTAGGTGGACGGATTTTATAAGAAAGGTATATCGCATCATGATAAGAAAAGGAATCAGCAGGACATTGACCATGACTGACAACATGGTCAAGAGAAGAGACAAGAATTAAGTCTAGAAGAGAAGGAGAACAGTTTGGGAAATGATGGGTAGCATTTAATGACGGAATAAATAAGTTTGTCGACCGTAAGACAGCATGCAGGGATAAGGAACGGGAATCGTTTTTGAGGAGGCAGGTGTTAAAGTCCCCCATGACAATAGTATGACTGTAAGAAGGGATAAGGTTTTCAAGGATTGTTTCGAAAGAGGAGAAGAAATCAACACGGCAAGATGGAGAGTAATATACACCAAGTAGAATTTTGGTATTGTGCATGATGACTTCCAAGAAGATATGCTCGCCAGCGTTTGACGGAGGTGGCTGTGGTGATACACTTATAACGGAGAACGGAATATGAGCACGAAGGTACATAGCTACACCACCACCGCCGCCAACGGAACGGTCATTTCTGATTAGGATAAAACCAGGTAAGGAGTAGGAAGTTGATGGAAGGACAGGCTTAAGCCAGGATTCGGATATGAGAATGGCATGGATATTCTTACAGTCAAAACTAGACAACAAATCAGGAAAATGTGCCGGAATGCTTTGTGCATTAATATGCACTATGTTGAAGTGTTTTGGAACGTCGGAAAAATGAGTCTCTAGTGTGTCCCTTAATGTTGGAATACTAACAAAACTATCGTTAAAAGAACTACTTCCACTAGCTGACAAAAAATCTTCATCACTACTATGATCATTCATGATAACAATAAATATAATAATATAGTATATTATATATTAAAATAAGATAAAAATATATATAACAAAATAAAATACTAAAGTAATACAATAAATTAAAGCTGTAAAACAGATGTCCACCCACCAGTTGTGTTATACAAAATGTAAAAAAAAAGAAAAAAAAAAAATACTTATTACACTGGTGAATTCATAAAGGTAAGCAATCACTTACAAAAAAAAAAAAAAAAAATAGGTAGTAACAATAAGAAAACGACAAAAACAATAAAAATTAAAAGAAAATAACATGGCTGTATGACCAATGATCCCTTTGCATATTAAAAACCGTTATGTCAATAAGAGTCAATCATTCTATTGTTCTAACTAGTCTGTGGAGTCAATCAAAGTCAAATATCAATCTAGGAATTTACAATTTAAATTAAAAGGGTATTTCGTAAACAGAATCTAAATTTACTAAATATTTAAAGTAGAATTGATCAAAGATTAAGGTGATTGCTTACATATACAAACTAAATTGGAATTACTTACAAACAAAGTTATGTTATGTGGAAAAATAACCCTGGAAGAGATCTTACTTTTTATTTGCTACTGGACGTTTTGCCTTCGTAATTTTGGTCGTTGGCGCCTTCTTCACTGTCTCGCACTCGATCTTGTTCAGCTCAGTGACCTTCACAATACGATGACGTGTACCATCAGGACCCAGTATGTGAACATAGCCGTCCTTTGTCCAACATTTATTAATACCGAACTGCTCGCGAGCGGCCATGAAAGCTTCGTGTCGAGATCGAGTTAAGAACTCCGACAATGTTATGCCAGTACCCTTAAATTTGGTTTTAGAAAACCATGTCTTATTACGTACAGCAGCATCATAAAATTTGATAAGAATGGGTCGTGGTTTATCAGCGCCTGCTGTACGCCCCATTCTGTGGCACCGTTTTATGTCACCCGAGGTGAAGTCCGAGATGTCGAGCTGACCTGTGATGATCCCTGCAACCACTTTAGAAGTATCTTCGGATTTGTTCTCTGGTACACCATGCAGCAGTAGAATCTTCCGTCGGCTATGAGATTCCATCCTGTCTACTTCAGCAGCGAGGATTTCCAGTTGACGCTGAAAACTGTTTAGAGACTCCAAAATGAAGCTCTTGAAAGCAGTGAAATCATCCAGTAGTCCTGATGAGGCGGAGGTGGATTCCACACGGGCACGGGTCTTCAATTCCTCTTCAAATTTCGCCATTCGTGTATTGAACTGTGCACTTAAGTTGGAAAGGGATTCCTGCATGTCCTTCATAGTAATAATGTTTGTTAAAATATAACTCTGTGATAGTTTGTGAGCGAAAGGAGATAACACTGGGGGTGAGCTAATTATATCACCATTTACTTTTTGTCATAAAAAGCGTTAAATGTGTTATAATTTTAAATTAATTAAAATAATTGACTAATTGACTAATTAGTCAATTATTTTAATTAATTTAATTAATTTAATTAAAATACTGATTAATTGACTTCGATCTCACTTTTCTTTTCGTTCATCTTTACTAAATCGCACCTTGCGTTCAAATTTCAATTTCACCCTTGATATTCCACTTCATCATTCTAACTTTCTTACCTATTCTTTTTCCGTTCATGCAGTCCGGCTATGGAATGCGCTACCTGTGAGTGTTAGGAGTGCTCGCACGTTGGAGTCCTTTAAAAATCAAGTTCGGAGTCATTTCCTTTCTTATGCATGTCCCTAATTTAATCTTTTTAATCTACTGTTTGTTTAGTTTATTAAGATTGCTCATTTTACACAAACTTTAGTAATGTTTTTATTAATTTTTATTTGAAATTTCATTTTTTAAATTTAAGAAAGCTTTCTACTCCTGCACCTATCTTGTAGTTACCACGTAATCCTTTCACCCAAGGTTGCCTGGAAGATATTGCTTTATAGCAATAAGGCCGCCTACCTTGTACATTTTTTTTTTTTTGTTTTATTTGTTTACTGTATGTTTTCCAATCGTGTGTGCAATAAAGAGTTTATTATTATTATTATTATTATTTCTTTTTGTTTCTTTTATCTCAGCTTTCACTGGTCATCTAATAATATGCACGGGCCTAAGCCAAGTGCATATCGAGAGAAATACTAGTAAAATTTTGTGAGTTGGGATGTATGTCATTTTCTGTGTGATGTTGTGTTAGTACTGGGTCATCGTGTTCTTTTTGTATAAATTTTCTAACTATTCGGCATGTATTTAGAATGGCTGCTTTCTGTAGTAGAATAAAAGTGTTGGGTGACAGGTTGAGGGTATTTATGGACTGATGTAACTGTTTTGGTATCACACCAGTTGTAGAGAGGACGATGGGGACAATCGTTACCTTTTGGAGTTGCCAGATTCTAATTATTTCATCTTTTAATTCAGTGTATTTAGAAAGTTTTTCTGCAATCGTAGTCTGTATGTTATGAGTATTTGGTATGGCTATATCTATTATGTATCCAGTCTTACTTATTTTATTAACAACTATAATATCCGGTCTGTTGTAGTGGATTGTGCGGTCGGTAAGAATGGCTCGGTCGTAATACAGTTTAGTGGTAGAGTTCTCTAAAACTCTTTCCGCAATATATTTGTAATAAGGTTGCATGTTAGTGATGAAATTATTTTGAAAAGCGAGTTTTTGATGGATAATGTTTGCTACTTGATCGTGTCTATGTTTGTAGTCAGTTTGAACTATTGCTTTGCATGCACCTGTTATGTGTTGTATTGTTTCAGGAGAGCTATTACATTTTCTGCAGGCGTCGGATGAAAGATTTTTTATTATATATTTCCGGTAATTTCTGGTCTCTATTACTTGGTCTTGTATAGCCATCATGAACCCTTCTGTCTCAGGGAAAAGCTCGCCACGACTGAGCCACGCGTTCGACGCTTCTTTGTCGACGTTAGGTTGGCATAGGTCTTGGCGATGCCTTCCATGAAGAGACTTTCTAGTCCAATCGGCGAGTTTTGTGTTATTCTCCGTTAGTTTTTCGTTTTCTTGTATAGTTTTCTCTAGCAAGTTTAATGGGGTTAATTTGCAGTCATTATGTGCTATTGCTTTATGGAGTATAGAATCTTCAGACTTTTTATAAAAGTAGTGTCTAAGAGTCGCTATTTGTTTGTTATGTAGATTTGTTATGTCAATAAGTCCCCTACCACCTTCTTTTCTAGGTAGCGTCAGTCTTTGTAAGCACGATCTGGGATGGTGTTTGCGGGATTTGGTCATCGTGGTGTTTATGGTGCGTTGCAAAGCTTTTAGGTCAGACTTGGACCAGTTTATTATGCCAAAAGAGTATGTCAGTACTGGTATAGCAAATCCATTAATGGCTTTAATTGTATTGCGGGAGTAGAGTTGTGTTCTTAGTATGGTGTTGAGTCGATGTCGGAATTGTCGTTTTAATTTATCTTTCGATTCTTTATATTGTAATTGCCGTGCCTGTTGATATCCTAAATATTTATACGTCTCACATTCATCTAGTGCTAATATTTGTTGTCCGGTGTTAAGTGTGTACTGGTGCTGATAATTCTGTCCTGCTCTTATTGAATTAATCCTACATTTATCTATTCCAAATTGCATTTTAATATCATTGGTGAATTGTTCAGTTAGGTTAGCTAATTGGTACAGGTGGTGTTCGTTTTCGGCATACAGTTTTATATCGTCCATGTAAAGTAAGTGGGTCAAATTATTAGTCATGCTAGTCTGGGTGTCAGAATCCGTATATTTAAGGTTGTATCCGGCTGTGGTTGAATTCAGTATGTTCGAGAGGGGGTTCAGGGCAAGGCAGAACCACGAGGGACTCAGCGCATCACCTTGAAAAATACCGCGTTGTATTTTGATCGAATCTGTCTCAATCGTTATAGTTGGGGTGGTGAGTTTCAGTCGGGTTGTCCACTTAGTCATTGTCGTTTTTAAAAATGTAATTATTTGCGGGTGTATTTTGTAAATGTTGAGTACTTTTATTAGCCAAGAGTGTGGGACTGAGTCGTAAGCTTTTTTGTAGTCTATGTACATTGTGAATAACTCTGATTTTGCTTTGTAAACTTTCCTGAGTATAACAGAATCTATAATTAACTGTTCCTTACATCCTTGGCTGAACTTCCGACAGCCTTTTTGTTGTTCAGCTAATATATTGTTTTTGTCAATGTGTTGATAAATAAGCTCTGATACGCAGGATGTAAGTATTTTGTATATAGTTTGTAAGCATGTTATGGGTCTATACTTTGCCGGGTTAGTAGGGTCATCTGGGTCTTTGGGTATCATATATGTGGTTCCAGCAGTTATGTAGTCAGGTATGGTGTTAGGCGCTTGAATGAATTTGTTGAGGTGGTTGTAAAGGTAGGCATGAGTACTAGTGAACTTTTTGTACCAATAACTGTGAATTAAGTCTGAACCTGGGGCCTTCCAATTGTGAAGATTACTGATAACCTTTTGAAAAATCTCTATAGGGATGTGGTCGAAAGGCATTTCTTGTGTCTTAGTTTCGTATTTTATTGTTTCGGTTTCTATCCAGTCCGATGCATTATTGTGTTCAATTGGTTGTTCCCATAGACTGGCCCAAAAGTTTTTGAAATCTTCTGGTTCAGGGGTCTGAATTATGTTGTTACTATTATTATTGTGTTGTGTGTTTGTTGCTGCATGTCTTATATTACGGTAGAATTGTTTTTCATTGTTATTGAATTTGTTGTTTTGTTGTTTTCTTAACGTGCATGCTTTGTATCTACGTAGGCGTCCTGCGATTACTGCCAGTTTTTGTTTTAGTGTGTCGAGTGTTTCTGTGAGCTGAGTGTTAGGCTCTTCGTGTACAGAATGAATCTTGTATTGTTGTACTATTTGAGATATATGCTTTTCAATATTTTTGTTTGTATTTCCATTGAGAAATTGTGTTATTCTACCAATATTAGCTCGCAAATACTCTAATTTTCGTTCTAGTCTTCTTTGCCAGTGTGGCTGGTGATCTTTATGAGTTTGGGATCGTTCTGTTGGTTCTAGTGTTATTTTTGATCCGTTCACCTTTGCAGCAGTCCAAGCTGCACAGTATATTGAGGTTTGGAAAGTGTTAAAATCAGTATCTACATTAACATGTTGGGGCAGGGTGACTTCATTTAAGTAATGGACTATTTGAGCTAATTTTTTTGATGACTTTTGTTTTGGGATGTAGATTCTGTTAGTTGGGTCAGTATATTTGAAATAATTTAAAGCTTGTTCAAATGTATCATCAATGTCTGAGCTTTTTTCCTGCGGGTGCAAGTCTGGCAAAGGAGGAAGTTCGGGTGAATTGTGGTCCGTGCTTTGTAAAGTTGGTTCAGTTATGTTTTGAACGTAGTGTGTGGTGTGGTCTTGGGTGTTGTAAATGTCATTTATGTTGCTAGATGTGTTAAAGTCCATTGAATTTTCTCGTTCTACTTGTTCTTTTATTTCATTTAGTCTAGTGTCACTAATGTATTTGTTATGAACTATTGCTCGGCGTTGGTCGGCTATTCGTTGTTCACTTAGATGAGATAGTGTAGGAAAGGCGTTTATGAAAGCTTCGTGTAACAGTTTTCGATAGTTAGTTCTATTTGTATCAAGTTGAGTAATTTTATAGTATAATCGCATTAAAGTTTCGTTTTGCTCTTTGGTCCATCGGATTCGTATTAGGGATGTAGTTTTGTTATTTGCTAATGAGGTGTATTGTTGGAGTTCATTTGTACTGTGGATGGTAGTTTGTAGGCAATCTAGTTCACATTTAACTTCGTTATAAATCCGATCTACAGTTTCCTGTGGCAATAATTTGTTACGGACTATAGCTCTGCGTTGGTCTCCTACCCTTTGGCGGCTCACTTCCATATCTGGGTATTTTTCTATAAATTTCAGGTGTAATGGTTCGAGGTAGTTTTTAGTATCAGTGTCTAGAGAAGTGAGTTGCAAGTAAGTACGCAATATGAACGTGTTCATTTCAGGTGTCCATCGTCTGCGCGTTTTGGAGGCGCCCGAAGTGGGTGCAAGTTCAGAGTCAGATTTGACATCCTGCACAACATCGTCGAGCGTACTGCTAGTAGTCGAAAGCGTAGTTATTTTCTTTGATATATATGAGCGACGAGTGGAAGGGATGGATGTGAAGAGTGAAATTGTATCATCGTCTGAGATTTCAGCTGTAGCATTGACGCCGTGAGCCCGCTTGTTCAACTCCCGGCGACCGGCTGTAATTTGTTGTGTGACGGGCGTCCGCCTGCTCAACGCTTCGTCACCGATGTCCCGTAAGCTGGAGCACCCAGCATCGGCTCCAGGTGCGCCCCGGCGACCCCCGGGCAGCGGCCGTAAATTATAATTCTTTCTATTTTGCTCCATAAGGGGTTTAGGGTTGAGAATGATTGGTTCAGAGAGGGTGTATACCCTGGTGTTAATGGGTTTTTATGGTATCTCCCATCTGGGGTGTGTGAACGAGATGTTATGTTCTACAAATAGTGACTCCTCTCCTTAAGCCCCCCCACCACGTCAAGGTTCAATCCCTGGGGGGGTTATTATTATTATTATTAATGATTGATGTATGAATCTGTGCCAGCAACACAAATATACATACAGTTAATTTTTTTTTATTCTTGACAGAGAAGCCTTTGGCCTTCATCTTACCTGATAACGAAGAAGGAACTGAGCTTGACCTCAACCCTCAAACGCAGAGGTACTGGATATCTTATCATTAATTGAATTCGACATTTTTTTCGTACATCATATTGTGATGACACAGTTCGAATATTTATCTCCTAAAACTTTTCTCTGAGGGAGTCACGCGGACCTAGTTGATAAATTGCTCTAACAGCCCGTTTTTGAAAAACAAAGATGGTATTAATATCTGCAGCCCTTCCCCATAGAAGAATATCATACGACATTATGCTGTGAAAATAACTGAAATAAACCATTCTAGCAGTATCTACATCAGCTAGCCGCCTAATAGTTTTAACTGCATATGCCGCAGAATTTAGTTTACCCGAAAGTTTTACAATTGTGGACCCCGTTGCAATTTGGAATCTAACATAGCTCCTAAGAAAGTTGTTGTTTCATCGAAAGAGGTGAAGACAGTAGTCCACCACGCTTGCCCAATATCGATTGGTGGTCAATGATAAGGTGACCAATACCTATTAGTTGCCTTCAACGACAGCCATTGGAGGATATGAGATGATGCTATTCTACTCTGCCGGCATCACACTGCTATCCCAATACAACTTACTTCATTCCACAGCAGAATATTTCTAAGATAAAATAAGTTTTTTCAAGATATTTTTCTCTTATACATAATTTACAGTAAAATTACTTTCGCTTTATTATTTCCAAGCTAGGGCATTTTTAATAATAAAGATACTGCATCTAAATTATTTTCTACGTTCGCACAAAGAAGTGAAATCGAAAAATAATGATTCCCCGACCGCTACAACGGAAAACACACCGCAGATTCTAAAAAACGTGTTTATTTTCAATGGTTTTTTATGTTAATTATATTTGGTTGGGTACATTTTTCTCTGTTTTCACGGAGAGGGCTACATTTTCCCGTTACATTTGAAATTCAAATTAAGTACAAATCCTGTTCTACGGTTGTTCAAATTTATATTCGGTTGAGGGCCAATGACGCAAAAATATGAATGCGATCTCTCATTCTGCAGCGTCACTTGCTTCGACACGTTTGTTGTAAAATTTTCAAAATTTATGAAGTTCTTTAATTTTGCTTAAGGACGTGAACTCGATTTACGTCAAAATTATCACGTTTTGTGGATTTTTCAGACCTAATTTTGAAGCGTTGTGAATAGACTTTGCAAAGAAATTATATATTATAGGAAGATTGATTCTTGATTAAAGCCGCTATAGAGAGATAGTTTTGTTTATACTTATAGGTTTGTAAAGCGAGGATAATCTTATAGTGCAATTTTACGAAAATGTAGTTTAGAGCCATCTTTCAGATGAAATACCAGCAATATAATGGCAAACGATACTTTGCCAAAATTGTTTTTCCAACAGAAAATATACCATTCTAAACATCAAAAATTTATTTTAATATGTTATCTCAATTTATTACTTATTTGAGCTCTATAGTGGAGCTCAAATAAGTAATAAATTGAGATAACATATTAAAAATGAATTTTGGTATCCCTTATTTAAAATGTTGGCAAATTTAATGTCGATTTTTACAATGTAATTACAAATTAAACTTATTTAATGTACTTATTATATTAAAATACATAATGCTAGACATAATATTGATATCATAACATTGTTAAATGCACTCAGATATTTTTGATAATTTAATGAAAAATTATCTAAATCCGACCTCACGGCCATTTTTTGATCGTACACCCCGGGTCTTCCCACCTAGTGGACTTATCGCTCTGCGAGAAATGTCTAAATGTATGTATGGGGTCACGTAGACATAGCATCTAACAACAATTCAACAAAAAAATATCGTTGGCACTTCGATGAATGCACGCTCTAAGAATTCCATGACCGCTTCAAATTAATTTTCGATTCATCGAATACTATTAATGACGTTTATATAAAACTAGTGGTAGCCCACGGTTTTACTCGCTGTAATGTCGCTCAATGTAATCATCATCATTTCAGCCAAGAGACGCCCACTGTTGGACATAGGCCTCCCCCAAGGATCTACAAACCGGTCGGTCCTGCGCTGCCCGCATCCAGCGGCTTCCCGCGACCTTTACCGGATCGTCAGTCCACCTTGTGGGTGGCCTACCAATGCTGCGTTTCCCGGTACGTGGTCGCAACTCGAGGACCTTTCCGCCCCAACGGCCGTCATTCCTCCTCGCAATGTGCCGTACTCACTTATGGTCTGGGCAACAAAGGCTATATAATAACCGAATTTAAAACTAGGTCCTTATTAGATTAATAAAATTGTAAAAGATTTTTCCCTTTTAACCGCGATTTTGACCGACTTATTCCTCTAAAATATGTGTATCAACTCAAGTTGTGGTTGCTAAGCAACGGCAAGGCGATTAAACAAATTCTTGTTGCTTAGCAACCACAACAAATACTAAACACCTTGTTCCTAACCCGCCTACGGGTTACAGCTATTTAAACTTTTTTTGGATGTTTATTTTCAAACCTTAAAAATTAATTGATTAGTCGTTGTAGCTTTCCTTTAAATAAAAAACAGTCTATGTACCTTAAATGTATCTGAATTAGTAAAGTTTACCCCTTATTTACTAGTCAAATTTAACACTGCCACCTCGCACAATTTTTTCAGTTTCATGGGTGGCTACCTCTATAATAAACTCAATAAAATCTTAAACATAATATAACATACCCGCTTCCTAAGTTTTCATGCAAAGTGACCGTCTCAACTTACCTAAAAACCTTAAACTACCAATCCACAGAGAATTTAATAAAAAGTCCCCTTTAACCTTGCATTCTACGGTCCCATTTTATCTAATTATTTTTCTGGTGGATAGTGATGTATTAAGTAATTGATGTGTAATATTTCCGGTTATTGTAAATGTATATAAATACCCCACAGTCATACACACACACACAAACACAAACAAACACACACACACAATCGATACTGCAATTTTTAAGGATATTAGTTTTATTTTAAGATAAGTGTTAATTAGTTTACGGTTACTCTCACTCATAAAAAGTGTTCTCTAAATGTAATACGCAAGAGGGCCCTGGTGACCTGTAGCACAGGTTCCTTCGGAAACCTATATCAGGTACCAGTCTCTCACAATGCTGGTCATAAATCTTCTGTAATCATTACTGTAATCTTGTTAAGAGTACCTATTGTGTTGAGAAAATAAATTATTTTATTATTATTATTATGTCTTTTATTTCATTTAAAATACATACAAAATTATATTTCTAAATATAAAATTTTTACAATGTATAATTGTAATAAAAATATTACATTTAAAAATACAATACTGCAGTTCCCCATCGGTAGCAAGATCAGGGTCTCGGCTACCGGTGGTTAAGGATCCAGAGACAGGAACCTCCTCACTATACGGGCCGTATTATTATTATTTACTACAGTCCATAAAATCTTAGAACCCGGTCGGAATAGAGACAAATATTGTTAGTCCTATCTCCATTGTTTTACATTTCGTCGATAAAGCGTGTCATACCACCGTTCCCAGATATCTGAAAAACCCTAAATTACCCGAACCAATATCGTTAGGTAACGACACAGGATACCCCATTCAATAATATCCGATACTACCGTTTGTCGATAGTGAGTCGTTATCGAGTTTTGCGCGGGCGCACCGTTTATGTTTATGTAAACGATTGTCGCGGGCGATTTAGCCGGTTTATGGCGCATCTGCCCGCGGGACAGCTGCGATGATCGCTATAGTGGGATTGGAGAAAATTGGTGTTTGAATTGGTTTTTCTTACTTTGCAATCTATACTTATATATAAAGCTGATGAGTTTGTTTGTTTGGTTGAACGCGCTAGTCTCAGAAACTACTGATTCAAATTCTTTTTGTGTTGGATAGTCCATTTACAATCGACAAATAACCGACATCAATGCGAGCGAAGTCACGGGCGACCACTAGTGTAATATAATATGGTATTTTCTAACTTATATGCTTATTTTATAAAAGGGTAGAGCAGAGCGGACTAGCAACTTAAATTTAGACCCCTAACTGGGGTAGCAACTATTAGGCGAACAAGAGAATGATAGGAGTAGTCGATAGTTTAGGTAAAAACTTTACTTCAAAGTAACAAATAATTAATTTAATTAGTATAAGTAAGGAGCCATGGTAGTGTAGAGAGTAATGTGAAGTCCAAAACCCGATCCCAATCTCCATGTACATAGTTACGTCGTTACGCGATTGGCCGCCTGTATATGCTAGCCAAAATGAACCTTAGGTCCTCGCCATATGATCGATGCTTGTTGTTGCGGCAACACTCCACCTTAGGGAAGACCACAGTCAATCAAAAATACATGTTTGTAGTGTTTTGTTTATTTTGGTCAGTAAAGTTGCCAAAACGCCACGGAGTAGAGAAGGGGTCTAGTGATGGCAACGCGTGAATTACACGTCAGTGTTACAACCATCTTTATAGGCTACGGTGTCTGTTTATTACCATACCAGGCAAGCCGTATGCTTATCTGCCTACCAGATAACATTAACAACGACTTAGGATAACTAATACTACTTAGGTACTAGACATCCTCCATTAATTCACCTGGGGGCTACTTCAAAAAAAAAACTGTATCAAGCCGTTACACCTTAGTCCGACTATAATTGACATATCCGTAGAAAACCCTGTTCAGTGTAGAAATATTCTAAGTTTTGTCTCGTAGCGCTCGCCGCATCAAATTACATTTTTCCCATCGTGCATTGTATTAAATGTTGCATAAGTAAAGATAAGCAAGCTTCTGAGTAAAGCACGGAGATTGCACGAATATTCCCACCGACACGTAATAGTTGTGTTTTGTAGCTTCCAGAATATTGCGCTGGGTTCACTCGATTAACCCCGTCTGTTGTGATGCGAGTGCAAGTTTCTCTTTTAATATTTTTATTTATTTAGATAGTAGGAGGTAATGAGCTCGTGCGGAGAAGAAGAAGTCACTGCACACGCTGCTGACCTATCCAGCGTGGTCATAGTGCCAAGCCGTCGTATAGTGTTAAGAAATTTAGGCTCTGTGAAGTTAAGGTTCGGACTCTTTATTGCTCATAAAATACATAAAAAAATGTTGTCTAAAATATAGTTTGAAAGGGCGAACGTATCTCTAGAAGAGATCTCTTCTAGTCAACCAATGAAATGTGTTATATTGATCATAAGGTAGGCGACGTGAATGCAAAAATTGGCAAGTACTTTTTATGAATATACAAATATAAATATACACATAGATAAAACAGTAGCCACACATCAACATACTTATATACCTACATTTAAAATACATCTATAAATAAAATGAAAAATATATAAATAAACATGATTGGTTGCTGAAGTGAACATGATGAAATAATCGTACAATTACTGACTGAAGATTTGTGATAGATAGTACTGCTTTAGTCTAGTTTCAAAAGAAATAATAGACAAACTATCCTGAATAGCAGATGGAGGACAATTTCATATCTGGGCATCACGGATCGAAAAAGAGTTTGAGAGGTTAAGAAGTCCTTTGAAGGTATTTATACTTTTATTTGATAAATGGTATTACATTTTAATGACGCTCATTATGCCAAAAAGAGCCGAGCAAAGCTTTAGGTAAATAAAGCTACATCTGTCTGTATGGGCCATACGGTACCCTTAAAATAGTGTCAGGTCGCCAATACACAACAAGGGGAATCAAACCCAAAAGCCTAGTAGCATTCTAGAATACTAGATTATGCAATTTACAAATGTGTCTACACCGTGAACAATAATTATTTTAACTAATTCAAGTGTGAACTTCCTTTCACGTTAGCTAGAGTTGTGAGTTGTTAGATAAACCGGCAGATCGACGCGTCTGGGAATCGAATTAGCGACGACTACGTCCGCGGTCTCACGAGCTTCATACCCTTAAGGCTGGTTACACACTGGATGAGGAAGTAAAATAATATTGGTCGGTATTGCATGTCCGCCTGACATTCTTACATACATAACTTACTATCGCGCTCGAAATACCACGAGGGGTTGACCTTAAGTAACTTTTAGTTAATCATAAAGTCACACCTGGCAGTATTTGGATGCACTCCTCCAAATAGTGACAGGTGCGGGCAGCGCAGGACCGACCGGTTTGGAGATCTTTGGGGGATGCCTATGTCCAACAGTGGACGTCTCTCGGCTGAAATGATGATGATTCGTACCTGTACTGTCTGCGGGTGAAAAATGACAATACTAAACAAACGACAGCTGATGGTCTATTAAAGCACAAGACAGGCTGTTCCGAATCCAATTAAATTAGATTTAGGGTAAGAATGAGTCATAATCTATTCCACAATCATAATCTTAGCAGTTTCCTGATTATGGAAAGACTTTTGCGCAAGGTCCCATTGCCCTCCTTTCTACTCTACCTAGCTCACTTCGTAAGGTCTTCAGCATACTTGGTGGAGAGACCGTTGGCACGTAAGTTCTCCTTACGTTAAGCCGGCGTGTCTTGTGCATGCCTCGTGTACGGATACCTGGCCAAGGTGGATGAGCAACCGAAGCCCCAATCTATTTCGAACGTACTAAATTTTATCTTTCATAATATATCAGATTCTATTTAATAAGCGAACCTGCGCTCCTATCGTATCTCTAGTGGACAGCGAGCCTTATTGGGTAGTTAACCCTATTACTGAGTTTGGAAGGCAACAGACCCACGCTGATAGTCTTTGACAGACAAACTCGTTTGAGAACTTTACGCAAGCGAGATCAAAGTCCAAACGAACTCTCTTATGCTAGCAGTCTGTTCAGATAAGTCACAGGAGTGTCATAAATTATACAACTGGTCAGCTTCGTATTCCAAATCACCATAAATAACGTGACAATGTTTGTTCAAAAATCACAAAAGAGTACACAGAAATGGAGTTTTTTTTTTTAAATAATTAAGCAGATTATTAGTACAAAAAAATTAGGATCCTTTGAACACTGATGACATATTTTCGTTTGTTACATCTGTCTTGGTTGTTGTTAATTGGTTTTTACTTTTTGGGTTTTATGTTCCATTATGTAAGCGACAGGCATCATATTGCTATTTTGAAGTACTACATGGCCTATTTTGTCAGAGCGTAAATGTATGTAGAGTTGAAGATACTCTTACTGGTTACAGCCTATTAAAGACCGTGCTAACACAAAATGTCACTTTGCGAAAGGGATATGCTTATGTCACTATTCTAAAAACTTATTTGCCTCCCTTTGACACAGTGACCTTATATGCCAGGACCCACTTTAATGGACAATTCACAGTGTCTTGGACTGTTACACCTGTTTACAAAAACACCTAACCTTGCTTGGTACATGCTCGAGCATTGATTCTTGGTTGGTACATACACTGAAAAAACATTGCACTAACAAAGGACCTTTTTGACTCGGTAATTTTGAACTAGGTCTTACCTATAAATCTCTATGCAAACTTGGCATGGAGTACACTTGACGTACCTATTTGTTTTTAGCTACAAAATTTGCAGGTGCTATATTGACAAACATGCTGGGTTATTTTCTAAAGTATTTTATTTATTTTTAACTTTTACGTTCTTTCAGTGTGGGTACACTGATTATGTGGCGTTTCCACGTCCTTATCTAGATCAATTGTGTACAGTCGCGGACACATAATAAGTAATTGCTATTAAAAATTCACCATATTTATTACCTAAGCAATAAAAGCCACGATCTGTCAAATGTAGTTACAAGTAATTGCTCGTATTGTATGTAGGGATATAACCCATTGCACAGTACAACTAAAGCCTTTCAGGTTCTTTGAAAGGCAGACTTTCCCTTCCCCTGTATGTTAATTAAAAAAGAGGTTTCAAAGTGTCATTGTGATGTGATCAAAAGAGCAATCGTGTACTGTGAAGGGTTTATTTGATTAGGATTAACGAGTGGCCAGCTTCAGGCAAATAAGGATGTACGCTTTGAGTTTGAGGTTTTGTTTGATTTAGCGACTAATTAAGACTTCGATGTTAGATATTTTATTAATGGGTCATTGGATTCTTCATTACTCGCACTTTGGCATTAATTTAGTGTCAAAGTTAGCAGAGTGTAATATAACTTTGTATATTTGAAAATGAAACTCAACACTTTTGAACAAAAAAAAAATACCTTAAATAACGTAATTTAAGAAAACTTGTAAAATGTATTTCTTTCTTAGTATAAAGAAAATAACGTACATACAAACTTTTAAAAATAAGCTTTTATTCAAATTCCCTCAAAAGAAAACGAAATTGAAATTAATCACATCAATTTGTTACATTACACAATTTAACTCTTCTTGACAAAATTTAACTTTTTCAATCGGTTCGACTTTGTCCAATTTGTCATAGAATCGAAATACGATGTTTCCATGCAACCGAAATGCTACCGATATCGTCAAATTAAATCGAATATTAATAAAATATACTTTATCGACAGTTTCGTGTTAACAGCATTGTGTAATGAATCGATTGGTTTGAAAGTTTATTTTATTATTCTCAGAGAATTGACCCAAGAGTCCTGGTCAAGTATACAAACACCGCAAATTAAATAAAAGCTTCAAAAAAAATCTTAAAATCACAAAATGATAACATGTTCATGAAGCGCATACCATTTGAATATTTTTTATTTTATTTTATTTTGTAAGGGATAGTAACAGTTGTAAAATAATTTAACGTATAGATTTACAACTAGAAACTATATTTACATATTAGTTATTAATAATTTTGTTTCAGCAATATTATTATTCTTTGTCGGTGCTGATTCAGGAAAGCAAAACATATCAAAGCCTATCTTGGAACTAGAAAAGATTTCTAAAAAAAACCTCAAAGAAACTTCGTTAAAAGCAAGATTTCGGAGACTGTTAGCGCGGAATAGCAGGCCAAAACATTTTGTGGGTTAAAGCACTTACTTAAGTGGGTGCTTAAGCCGCTCTGCCCCTTGAAAAACGTAGTTGAGAACAAAAATGAGGTTTGTTATCAAAATATGCTAAAGGTAGAGGCTTTGTATTTTGACTGCATTTGCATTTTTAGTATGATTACTTACAGGAAAAGTATGAACAGATTTATTACTGAGCTGCCTGGATTATATTACACTTCTTTAAAAATACATTATTGTGTAACTAACTTTTATTACTTCATATTAGTCACGTCTTGCTGTCCGTATCATTCAATTAAAAATACATTGTAACCTGAGTGTAACACTTTTCCAACATAATATTTAACATACATCCGAGAAAGCTTCGGTTGCTTAGCGCGTAAGGACGTTGTCTCCCACCCAGGAGGCACCGGTTCGAACCCTGCCACGTACTTCTGTGTTTTCAAATTTTGAATTAATATGTACGTTTAATCGACGCTTTTACGCTCAAGGAAAACATCGTGAGGAAACCTGCACAACCTATGAAGAAATTATTAGGTTGAGTGTGAAGTCGACCAACCCGCACTTGGCCAGCGTGGTTGGACTAAGGACTAATCACTAATATGGGGTAGGCTCAAGCTCCTCGGTGGGGGCATTATATGAGCTGTTGGTGATGATACATATGATCACGCTAGTAGAGTTCCACTTGCTACTAACTACGAAATGTTACCCCTGTTTTCCAACAGAGGTTGAGAATAGCCTAAAGCTGACGCCACACCCCGCGCGGGCGGAACGGGACGTGGACATCGATGTGTGCGTGACGCGGAATATAGGAAACGTCGAAGACGTCACAACGTGACGTCTCGATCCACAGGAAGTTGCAGTAAATACAGCGCTCAACCTCACGCACACGTCGAACCCGACAGCCCGTCCCGTCCGGTGTGGCATCAGCTTTAGATAACATTTCGTTACGCATAAAGCCACATCTGGCAGTAAAATTTAAGCTGGTGTACAGTTATACAATGACGTAATAAGAGATATGTGGTTTGTAAGAAAATATATAGTATGGAATAATATTTAAATATTTTTTAAACCAGACAAAAAAACACTAAAAAAAATTAGCTGCAACACAAGCACAATAGGGATCAATTTCGTTCTATTTTTGGTTACATCGTATTTACATTTAAAACGAAAATGCCGAATAAATATATCATCATTTAAATCCCATCGTCGTTTCATTGTGTTTTGGCCAAGCTCTAAATTTCAATCGGCCATCAATTACCGTTTATCCACGCCATAATCTGTGGGCTAAGTGTATTTATCCTGGTTTTCATATGCGTCCGAGTTATATTTGAAATTCAGATTTTTTTCCGCCAAATTCGTCGCGCCATTATTCAAATTTACTTTTGTGCTAAACCCAATGAGGAGTACTGAGGACAATCAAGTGGATTTTTTGACACAATCCAGGTGATATTTATAGACGTTATTATTTATTACATTGAGACTGATCCAATTTGCCGAAACTCTCCTGTAAATTTGTGAGGAGTTGGGTATTCTGCAGATTCCATATGTTGCTACGGCATCAGCAATATCATTAAAGTTGCAGCGAAATTTTGTAATCGAACCGATCAGACCCGTGATCAGATATTTTATTCCGATCCTTTCATAAATTGATCAGACCTGTGAAAATCCTATCCCTTTCAAAATACAAAAGAGCTGAAGATCTTCGAACGGCTGAGCAAATATTCTTGGACCATTGCACAGAACACTTCATATTAAAAAGCTTTACCACAAAAACAAACGAAATCAAAATTAGATCATCCGTTTCGGGGTACGAAACTTCAAACACCTCTTTTTGCATCGGGGGTCAATTATGTAATGTTATGATGAACCTCTCCAATAACAGTAACTCTGTACCACGAATGACAGTGACGGCCAATTCTCATATCTATTGCCTAAGAAAAAAAGGACAGCGTGCGTATCGCTTGATAATTTGATGTAACTTATTACGCGTCGCTTTGTTTGACATTTTAATCTCGTATCACTGGCCTTCCTTGAGTTATTAATTTACTATGACCATTCATTGTTTTACTGTGACCATTCATTGTAAGTGTACCTTTACAATTTACAGGGTCCTGTGCCAGTATGAAGTGCGAACATTGATAATGCGTACAAGTTAGTGAACTTCGATATACTGTGGCACTACTGTGGACGGCAAAATGATTTAATTTAATTTAAGACTGTACGTATGCAGCATTGCGATATGTCACGTCATGTTATGAACGTCTCCAATAACAGCTACTCTGTATCACGAATGACACAGTGATAGTCTATTCTCATACTTTTGCATACAAAATAAAAGGACAGCATGCATATCGCTCGATAAAATGACGTAGAGATCGTCTAATCTAAAACTGAACGCCTCTGCATTGACTTATTCTTACATGAACGATCAGTGTACCGATGGAACGAGGATGGAACACACTCAAATTACTATAGTCATTGGTCATTCAGTTGATTCAGTCGCCGGCTAGACACGAATGTGGTAGCACGCTTCAATCTCTCATAAAAGTACCGTCAGCATCAAGTTTAAAGTTCAGTTTAAGATGAGATGATATCTTACTACGATTAGCTTTATCAACCGACTTCAAAAAAGGAGAAGGTTCTCTATTCGACTGTATGTTTTTTTTTTTTTGTATGTATGTTCCGCGATTTCTCCGTCAATTATGAATCGATTTTAAAGATTCTTTTTTCGTTAGGAAGGACATACTCCAAAGGTGGTCCCGTATAAATTATACCGAAATTGGTTCAATACTTTTAATTTCATTGGGGATGAAATAATAATATCGTCCACGAACACAAAAATAATGTCAATTTTTTTTTTGAAATTGCCATTACCTAATATGCAGTAGTAATATTTTGGTTAGTAGGTCCAATAGTCAACACATCAACTATGACAAATTATTTTGAACTAAGTTAAATAACTTTTTTTTAATTCAAGTTTTAATGCTTCATAGTTCATTTACTATCTATTAAAACTATAGCATTCATTCTGAATGAATGGTAGGCATTTGTAATGAGTTATAGGTCTGAGACGTGATATTATTTGTTAACCGACTTAAAAAAAGAGGAAGTTCTCTATCCGACTGTTTTTTTGTGTTTGTTACCTGATTACTTCGTCAATTATGAGTATTACGACTCGATTTTAATGATTCTTTTTTAGGTACGTCAAGATCAGAGATGGCCCGTATAAATTTTATCTATATAAATTCGACCCTTTTTGAACAAATCAGTAATAGCAAAAAAAACGTTTTAGTTAAAGTTTCCATTATGTTTTAATGAGCGCCTAGTAGGCCTACCCGTTTTCAATAAAATATACTTTACTTCCACTAAAAATAATAAATAAAATATTTTTAGCAAAAAAAAATAGGACAACCGACTTCAATGCGTACAAATTTAAACTAAAAAGTAAGAAATAAATAATATTTTTATGAATTAGTTGAAAAGAGCGTCATAGAAAACCAAGGAAAGTATTGATACACATTTATAATTCTTTATTTATAATTCATACTCCGATATATTTGGAGTCGGTGCCAGCCTAATCAAAATAAACTTACCTAATAGATACGAACTTGATTAATCCATTAACTATACATAATAATGAATGATGAAGATAAGAAATAATCCGCCGCTCCGTGAAGTTCGAAAATTGCAAACACTATCCTCCTTGGCTAGCTGGCACCGGCTCCAAATATATCGGAGTATGAATTATAAATAAAGAATTATAAATGTGTATCAATACTTTCCTTGGTTTTCTACGACGCTCTTTTCAACTAATTCATAAAAATATTATTTATTTCTTACTTTTTAGTTTAATTTTTTTTGATATTTTTAATCTCGTATCACTGGCCTTACTTTAGTTTTTAATTTACAGTGAAATTGCAATTCATGTAATTACTAACGTTACAATTTACTTACTTTACATACTAATTACAATTTAAATATAAGTATTTGTTAGAAAGTGTATTATATTGAAGTTATACATGGTACTACTTTGGACAGTGAATCCTTTCATTTCTTGTTACAATAGTGTTGTTATCGTATCATGAGTGTGTATGTGTGCGTGTAGGTGTGAGAGAGAAGAACTAAAATATATCATTAGCTTAAAGACTGGTCTCGGGTAGCTTCAGAAGCAGATTTTCCTCCGAGACTCGATGTACTAACATAAGTAGTTTTATGTAAAGTAAATAACGAAAACGAAACGATAGCGCGGGCCCGTTTTACAATTAGTAAACTTCAAAGGGGAGTCAAACATATTTGTGAGCTTCTCTTGTAAGTAAATAAAAATATTTCAGATTTTGTTTTGCTCATTAGGCTGCTCTACCTGTTAAGTCTCTACATTTGTGACCACTTTTCTGTGTCTATTTGATCCAAATTCCATTCTTACTACAAAATAAAATACGTAAGCAATTTCTACGAACAGCCACATAAATCTTTCGGCAAACGAGCTTTATTTACGCGTGCAGAGCCGCCAAATTAAGTCAGGACACATAAAAAATATAAATGTTTATTAAAGTGCTGAACACGGCTTCAGGACTGTAATTTGGGATTTAATACGCTTGCTGACCGTACCGGGCAGTACCTACGAAAAATTGGACGAAGCCACCTAGCCGGGAATGTCTGTAATCACAACGAAGCCTGGTATTAAATCACATATTCGTAGAGTTATGCCGACTCGATAGAATTTCGTGAATACAAAATAAGAACTTATATATAAGCCATTAAGACAATTCGAGGAGGCCGTAACGAATACACAAACTAAGCTACCAAGTCTTGATACAGTGTTGTGGTTTATCATGAGTGACGTTATCTCTATAAAATATATAAAAAAGTAGGTGGTATGGTAGGCCCTAAGAGTAAGGACAAGAATCAATGTGTCCTACCCGTCATGACATACAGCAGAAACGTGAACACTTATTATTGAACTAGTTCCCAAATTAAATGTTAATAAGCGCGCTATGTGGTGAGACAGCTTTGCTCAAAGTCAGGGTACGCAACGAGCATATTTGTCACAGAATGAAAGATAAAGAATTAGCACGCTTAAGTGGCAATGGGTTGGTCATGTCTGCCGGAGAACTAACAACTGTTGGAGCAGACGAGTCCTTTTTAATACAACGAGATGGCAAACAAGCTTGCGGCCCACCTGGCGTTAAGTGGTTACCGTCGCCTATAGACACTTGCAATATTAAGGTTATATCTATAACTGAACACTGCAAGTGCGTTGCCATCCCGCGGACTAAGATAATATGTCTTCCATGTCCAGTAATTACACTGGCTACCTTTCCCTTCTATCCGAAACATAGCGAACTGCTTCACGGCAGAAATAAGAAAGGCGATGGTACCTACCGAGGCGACCCTACATATGAGTCTACCACCTAGTAAATGGAGTGGTAATCCTGGAGTGGAGACTGCGTTAGACGTAGCATAGGACACCTCATGATGACTGCTGACGTCTTTATGATGTCATCTTTAGAGTCATCAGACCTCCTAAGGTCAACATAAAGACGTGAGCAGTCGACTGTTAGTTGATGGATGGATAGCTCTTGATCGAGAATTGTGGCGTAACACGGGAGAGGCCTACGTCCATGGTCAAGTCAGTGATAATTCAAGTCATAGGTAGCAAACTACAGATTAGGTACTTTATGGCACACACACGTCGTCGTGGAAGAGTAATCAGCAACGCTGCCCATCAAGGGATCCGTGTTTGAATCTTGGTAGGGAAACATATTTGTGTGGTAAACACAAACATTTGTTCAAGGTTGTTTATAATTTTAGCTTATTTATAAAAATTACAGTATTATTTTGTATATTCGTCTGTTATCTGGTAAACGCAGGTTCATGACGATTCGTAGTTTGGGCTAGGTATATGTATAATGTGTGTGAGCGTGGAAATACAATATTACTTAAATTATTATGGTATTGTATTTTCCAGCCCGTTACCCATACCCCACTTAATTTTTTGATGTACTTCTATTGAGTCGAAGGTCTCCCACCTTTGACTCAATAGAAGTACATCAAAAAATGTCTACTTTTTCATAGTATCAGTGAATACATTTCGTCGTCGTTCCAGACTATAATCTTACTTTATTAGCCAGCTTATATATTGGAAGTAAATTTATTCCTATGGAATGCTCTCTTATTGTTCGCGCTCGTATAATTGTATTAATGAGTATCGGATTTATTTTTAATCCATTTCATTAATATTGGATGAATGAATTTCTCATTAAATTTTAATTTCATTCGTTCGGTTGACTTAATTACTTTGATATTGAATGCTGGTTTCGTAATCGTAGTATCGAAATGTATAATTTTCCGAATATAGAAGCGCAGCGTAGGTAAACCGTGTCTAGGCGATGAAAACATCCCAAATATGCATTTTTTTCTTCCCTAACCCCCTCCGCTGCTTTCCCTTCGACGGGGAGGAGCGAAAGGCAGAAGAGAACCTTCCAGAATTGGGGGGAAGGAAGGGGTGAATCCTCATGGAAACTAGGACCGGCCCTAGGGTTATGTCGGATACTTACCGACTAAACTCCCCCTATTGCCTAGTGCCAAATTGGATATAAGGCTATCGGAAGCAGCCAACCCCGAGGAGGGAAGTGCGCACGCTGCCCTAGGCATGTAGAATAAATGTGTAGGGGATTGTACTCACTGTGACAGAAAGCCACGTGACAAGTTTTGGGTAACCTAGATAGGCTTAAGAATCGCGGGTTGGCGCAAATACCGGACTGTCGTATGTCATCGCCGGGCGTATGGAAACCTTGTAGAGAGTCCGCTTGTTCCTAATGGTCATTTAACTTTGTCTGCCTAACATTGCATTAAGACGAGACATATAGAAACGGGCATTACGAGTGTCTGTAGTGACGTGGGCCTTAAACGTCAGCCTTTGTCTAAGGTGACAAATAACAGTGCCCTGGAGAGATAAGGATCGGGTGTTGTAGGGGACTGGCTGGTTGCAACGAATTCGTTGCAACCAGCCAGTCCCCTACAACATAAGCAAACTGCTTTTCACCTAAGCTGTAGATCGCGGCTGGTAGCCTGGTGATTATTGCCCTGGTGCTGCTGCCTCTGTAATAGGGAGCAGTGTCCTCACCAAAAAGAGGTTATTGGACTTGCCTAAGGGGAATGGGAATAGCATTTGTATTATGTGGAATACGAAATTGGTGAGAGGGCCCCTGCGGCACACATGACTCCATCCAAGACTTACTTTACTTTTTATTAATAAAATAATTTGTGAATGTTCATCGACACAAATATAATTGCGCCTACGAGAATTCTTACTTAGCATTTCTTGATGTCTAAACAGCGTATTTAACCATTTGCACATAAAATAAAATGCTTGAAGGCTTGATGACCCCCCAAGGTCCTAAAACAATCAATAAAAAAAGCTAAGTAGGTATATTTTCTTACACGAGAGCCTATACAAGAACATTGGCAGAGCGGGAAGCGTTGCAGTGCGGCCCACTGCCGGCAGCTCGCTCGCCGCTTGGCCGCTCGCCCGCGATCCCAAGTTTAATTATTTTTCACCTCATCAGCACCAAAAGACCTCTTTTGCTTGGTAAAATCTCGAAGCAAAAACTGCGATCTCCGAACAAGACCATAACGGTCAATCTAAGTATTTATAGTGATGTTACTTTTAATTTTTATAATAAATTTAAAGATATTTAACATGTATAAAAGCATTGTCTTGTTTTTTCACCTAAAACATTTTTTCGTTGGAGAGGTGAAAAGTTGTATGTTTCACACGAGAGCAAATTTGTTTTGTCTCTTGCCTTTAAATCACTTACTGCGCTCAGTAGTCTATTTATAATTCTAGACTACTTCGCTGGTTCGTGATATAATAACGTCACTCGCAGCAAAAAGTAACTTTGCTCACTTGTTGAACAAATATCTATTATTTATTAGGCGCTATACAGTTCTCCACATCAGCACTCTGGACGCGCCCCTGGGGCGCTTTCTATTTCAAGTCACTGTACGCGGCTCAAAATCCCCCTTAGTCGATTTTTAAGACGGCCACTGTACAATAAGGGATAGTCCGATTCGTGATCGGAAACTACATCGGTCATGCTCTTTCGACATTGAATAGACATACTAATGTGTTTTACTGTTTTCCTTTCATTACTCAAAGTTTAAATGTCGGCTGCTCGTTTCTATAAATGGCACCTTTACTTACCGACATTTGTAAATAAATGATCATGAATTTGTATTTTAAATTAAGAATTCGAATGAATAATAAAACTGAATTCGAATAGCGACGAGAAACAAGGAAAGTAAAATAATCGTAACGAGATCGTGTCGTGCCATAAAAATGTCTTCCGGAACGTTGACTTCCGAGCGTGTGTGCATTGTGTAGGTTCGAGAAATATCGGCCCCTTTATTTGAATCGCAATGTTATCATCCCGGCCAATGGGATTTCTGAGCACCACTAAAGATTTGGCCCTTGAATTTTTTTGGTCCTTCATAGGTACTTTCCCAGCCTTTGTTTAGGGGGTTATTAGGGGCTGCGATAAGTAACCCTTTATGTTTTTAAGTGAGGTGCTCGTTTAAAAGTGGGGGTTCTCTTGCCGCGTGTAATTTTTCATTTTGGGACTTTGCTTGCTGTGAAACCTTTTGGTACTTTGATGCATTGTTTGGGTTGTTATTTAAAAAAGGCAAGAAACATTGCAAAGTGAAAAAGTCGAATGTTTTGGTAGAAATGATTGGTATTGTTAGGGTCCTATGGGGACGTTAGTATTAAATAATGGACTGTAACTTGGTTATGCTAGTTCTTTACTGCCTTCAGTACAATATTTACAGACACACATTAGACGATATTATATAATTAAGTATGCCGGAGGTCCCAAGAGAGCGGGTCGCGCCCGCTCGCTGCTTATATACGAGCCGCGCCCGGCTCCCACCACGTCGCGGTGGCTTCATGT
The DNA here is from genome assembly GCA_955850985.1 of Elophila nymphaeata. NCBI lineage: Eukaryota > Metazoa > Arthropoda > Insecta > Lepidoptera > Crambidae > Elophila > Elophila nymphaeata. The sequence continues at coordinate 21,425,684 of OY039066.1, read as the reverse complement.
GCCCCCAGCGCCCGCGCGTCTCCTCCCGTGCGTATATGGAAGCCTGTGTCTCAACATGCTCCCCGGGTTGAAGTAATAGACTTCAAAAATCTGGAAGGGGACAAATATTATTATATGCCCTCCGAATGGTTCCCCTCTTGGTTTTGAGTTCAGCAACCCTGGTCACACCATCGCAGCCAGGGTAAACTTTCAACACACGCCCCAATGACCATAGTAGAGGGGGGACTGTTTTATCTTTGACTAGAACAAGAGACCCTAGCCTCAGTTCTGCTATCGAAGCCCGCCACTTGACCTTTCCTTGTAGTAAGGTAACATATTCAAGTGAAAATCGTTTCCAAAAATGCTGTTTGATAAGCTCTATTCTTTTATAGCGCTCGAGTCGAGTGATGTCTACTTCGGGCATCTGCGGATGAGGGGTAAACAATAGCGAGCGTCCAATTAAAAAATGGGCAGGAGTTAGAGCGGTAAAATCATTAGGATCACAGGAAAGTTGGGTTAAAGGTCGGGAGTTTAAAATAGCCTCTATCTGATTGAGACAGGTAGCCATTTCCTCATATGTGAAGTTGGTTAATTGTAATAAACGTCGTAAGTGATGTTTGGTAGAACGAACTGCTGCTTCAGCTAAGCCGTTGAAGTGAGGACTATAGGCAGGCACGAATTTAAATTCGATGCCTTCTTGAGACATATAATTGTCTACATTACATTGATCTAAGAATCTAGACAATTCATTGTAAGTGCCTACAAAGTTTGTGCCGTTGTCAGAAGTTATACTTTGTGGCTTTCCACGACGTGATATAAAACGATTTAAAGCTGCTAGATAAGCTTCGCTAGATAATGCCGTGACGAGCTCGAGATGACAGGCTTTTGTTGAATTGCAAATAAAGATTGCCAAAAAAGACTTTATGAGTTTGCAACCTCTGCCTTTACGGTCTGCTATCTGCACCGGGCCAGCATAGTCGACTGAGCTATGTAAGAACGGAAACTCAAGTTCTGTTCTGGATGATGGTAACTGACCCATAATGGGTTGTATGGTTTCAGCTTTATATCTAAAACACCGAATACATTTTTTGACAGTGGATTTAGATAAATTTTTACCACCTAACGGCCAAAACATCTGTCTGATGTTAGCTAATAGAAGCTGTGGGCCACAGTGCACATGTTTTAAATGAAAATGATGAAAAATTATTTTTGATAAATGATGCTTACTACATATCAATATTTGATGCTTGACATCATAGCTGTAGGGAGAATTATTGAGCCTCCCACCTACTCTCATTACCCCATTGTTATCTAAAAATGGCGATAAAGACATAAGTCTATTCTTTTTGGGTAGTGATTTTCCCATTTTAAGAATAGAACACTCATTAGGAAACATTTCTAATTGAGCTTTACAAATAATAATATTTAATGAGTTTTCTAACTCTTGAACTGTTAAAATTCCATTTCTTTTAGTATATTTATTTTTGCAATTGTAAATAAATCTTTGTAAATATGCTATTGACCTTTGTATAAGAATAAATTTAGATTTTGAATGTATGAATTTTGTAATCAAATCAATATCGATTGTATTGCTTAACACAACATGATGGGCAACTAACTCTGGTAGATCTTGTTTCTCTATATGATTTGGAAATTTAGGCCATTCATTTTGGTTATTTAATAAAAATGTAGGACCTGACCACCATAATGATGAATTTATGATGCAATCAGCCCTCACCCCGCGAGAAACGAGATCCGCCGGATTGTCTTTCGACGGTACGTAGCTCCACGTGTGACCTTCGGTACATTCCTGAATTTCATAAACCCTGTTTTTTACAAAACTTTTAAGTTGTGTGTATGGTGTTTTTAACCATCCAAGCACTATGGTTGAATCGCACCAAAGTGTGCATGAGTTTATAGGAATGGTTAATGAAGAAAATACCTTTGTACACAATCTAGCAGCTAATAAGGCTCCGCAGAGCTCAAGGCGCGGAATGGTTGTAGGTTTAATGTGTTAAGAGTATATGTTTTAATAGGTTTGCTAGTATCGTAACGAAATATTATTTGTTGAAGAGAACGTTGCGTAGGATTGAGTTCTATGGCCCTGTACATTTTCTCAATATCTCCGGTAATTACATATTTATGCTGCCTAAAACGAACTAATATTGAGTATAGATCTTCTTGTACAGTTGGACCTACCATCTGAATGTCATTAAGTGACACACCAGTACTAGAAGCTGCTGAAGCGTCAAACACAGTACGAAGCTTAGTCGTAAGGCTTGACTCACGTACGACCCCATGGTGAGGTATAAAATAAGATTTGTGCTTAGAAGACGTGATTTCCTTATTTTCTGTCATATGACCTAGGAATTCATACTCACGCATGAAGCTCATATACCTACTTTTAAACAGAGGGTCTTTAATAAATTTACGTTCTAAAGACAAGAAACGACACTTTGCCTTTTGGTATGAATCGCCTAAGACTGAAGGGTCTTTCTTCAGCGGCATGGATACGACAAAGCGACCGTTATCTTTACGAAAAGTGCTTGACACAAAACTTTGTTCGCAAGCACGTTCCTCAGAAGATAAAGAATTTTTTGTGGATACTGAATCTAATTCCCAAAAACGCGTCAAGTCTGGATTGGGTTCCTCGTTTATTAAATGACATACGGGAGATGAAGAGTGTCGGGTGACATACCCGGACACCAACCAACCCAGCTTCGTTTCATATAACTTTGGTTTATTTTTACCTAAGTCAATGGAATTATTACATAAGACCGACCAAAAGACATCGGCTCCAACTAATATGTCTATTGCCGCTGGCACATTAAAAAAAGGGTCTGCAAGACTTACTCCCATAGGAAGAGGAATATTTTCAATGTTAATGAATGAAGACGGCAATGACTTAGTTATTAGAGGCAAAATGTGACAATCTAAATTAATTTCAAAGTCGTCATACCTAGACCTGATTGTAAGACTACACGATTGTGTACAAAGGGAAGTATTATTATTTATACCTGTCACCGTGGCGCTCGCATTGCGTCGCGACAACCCCAGCTTACCGCAGAGCGACTGAGTTATGAAGTTGGCCGTGCTACCGTTGTCAAGCAGAACGCGGGCGGAGTGCACGGTGCCCTTGTCGTCAACCACGTCCACCAGTGCTGTGGAAAGCAATACATGCGAAGAAGTAGTAATCTGTTTTGCATCGGTGCAACAGTTGAATGTGTTAATTGTTGCGTCATGTTCAGGTATAGGGTCTGATTCGTGTAAGTGTAAAAGCGTGTTATGTTTTTTCTTACAATATTTACAAGGCACTAAATTACATTTTTTCTCAATGTGGCCTGGGCGCAAACAATTTAAGCATACTTTTAGTTGCTGCGCTTTTTGTATACGACTTTCTATTGGAAGAGACCTGAATGTTTCACAGGAAAATAAATAATGAGATTGATTACACACAGGACATTTAAATGAATTTTTATTGAAATTATTGTGTTTTTTATGTGTATTATATGTATTATTTTTATAGGTTTGTTGTGTTTTTGTATTAAGTGTAAGTAAGTTAGAATTAAATTTATTTGTATCTGACCTTTGTGATTTGCTTTCTTGCAAGGTTTCCAACAAATCTGCTCTGTTGCTAAGAAAACTCACAAAAGTGCTCATCAAAGGAGGTTCAGTCAACCTATTCCTATATTCTTCCCATTCCCTATGGGTTACGCTGTCTAATTTTTCTGTCATCATATAAATGATAAGCGTATCCCAATAGTCTGTTGGCTGGTCTAAAGTAGACAATGCACGAATATTTTTATTCGTGACGTCTATGAGATGACGAATCGCTGAACACGATTCTTCTTTGATGGGCTCAACACTAAACAACGCCTGAACATGATTGTTTACTAGCAGTCTTTTATTATTATATCTGCTGCATAGTAAATTCCACGCCACATCATAATTCTCGGCTTTATAATCTAATTTGTCGATTACTAATGATGCACTTCCTTTAAGTGACGCTTTCAAATAATGCAATTTATTTATATTGTCTAAATCCTCTCTCAAATGGATTAAGGAAGTGAATGTGTCCCTAAACTCGAGCCAATTCAAATAGTGACCATTAAAGACAGGTAAATTAATTTTTGGCAATCTTATACACTGAGTTTTTAAACATGCCTGATCATCCTCACGAGCTGTGACGGCACCATCTTGAAGCTTGCGTTGACCACATGGCCGGACACCCATTAAGCCACGCGCGGCTGCCACGTGCGCGAAATATTGGTTTTCAAAATGTTCACGCTCTTTAGCCTCGGCGTCGGGGCTGTCCGATGTTATTTCGATATCACCCTGTAATTTATCAAAATCATCGTATAAGCTTTCAAATTTTTTCAATCTAATTTCTAAATCTAAAAGTTGCAGGGCGCTTAGCTCAGCACAGCTTTTAAGCATATTTAAATGATTGCTAAAAATGGTAAGTTTTGATTTCATACTGCTTCGTTTGCGTATTAAAATTTCTATTTTATCATTCATGTTGGCAGTCTAACTTAAATTGTAACACAATTTGCAATAATTTTACGACGATGCTATGCAAAAAAAGGGTCGCAAGCCTATTCAATTTGCGCTGGCACAAACAATAGATCGGCCGGCTACGGCCGGCGAGCAGGTAAACTGTTACGTAATGAGCTACAGCGCGCCACGGCAGGCAATAATTTGCAATTCTTAAAGATTTATTGAAATAAATAGGTTATCAATCTAATTCAATGCCTTGACGGAATAGGTAAACTATTGCTTAATTGCGACAGAAAGGCTACGCATTCACCAAACATTGGCTATTTTAAAAAAATGATATTTAGACGATGAAAGGAACGGAAAAAGGAAATTAATTGGAACGAACTCACAAGTTTACATCTGATGACGATGCTTGAATGAAGTCCTGGGTCTGAAGTCCGGCACGTGGTCGTGGTGTGACCTTAGGGTAACCTCGTCCTCGAGCGTGTGCGGATGCTTCGCGAAGATTTCTTCTCTTCTTTCGCGCTGCTGAAGGCCGTATTGAAGTGCTCAATTCCACGTGTCTTTTGTTGTCCACGTTTCCGCGTGTCTTATTTTTTTTTGTTTTTGTACTGTGAAGACGGCGAGATAATCCTAAAGGACCATTGTTAGGGTCCTATGGGGACGTTAGTATTAAATAATGGACTGTAACTTGGTTATGCTAGTTCTTTACTGCCTTCAGTACAATATTTACAGACATATATTAGACGATATTATATAATTAAGTATGCCGGAGGTCCCAAGAGAGCGGGTCGCGCCCGCTCGCTGCTTATATACGAGCCGCGCCCGGCTCCCACCACGTCGCGGTGGCTTCATGTGCCCCCAGCGCCCGCGCGTCTCCTCCCGTGCGTATATGGAAGCCTGTGTCTCAACAGGTATTGTATCAAAGAAGAGATGGATAAAAAGTTTGTGAGGAACATTATACTGTTACATATAAACAATATTACTGGAGACATTATTTGAGCTGATGATGATAATTACCTATTAATATTTTTCCACCTCCACCACAACAGCCGGCGTCAAATTATATATTGTTATCGATACTGCTTCTGCTACTATACAGGATGTAAAAGACTTGCACAGTCAAACGAGAACCATGTACTTATTTTATACATCAAAATAAGAAACATTTCAAAAAATAATTGCTGTAAAATGATTTTTATTTATATATCATTTTATTTTTGGTGTAACAAAAAATTGCAAATTGTTCCACGCAATGTAAAGCACTCAACTCGCACGCAACTGGCAAAACCGCGATAATTTTGCCAGACGGCGGCGCGCGCCGGCGGGCGGCCCCGTTCGTTTGTGTCCGTGCGCACTGAGTGAGCTATATTGAACGCTAACGTTTTGAAGCCATTTTTTGTTATGAAATAGTAAAAAAATGGATAATGTTTCTTTGGACAATAATCATGAAATAATGTTTAGAATATGTTTTCATAAAAAGATAAAAAAAAAATATGACTTTGAACTTCAATAAAATCGTAACTGTCAATTTCCCAGGTATAGTCTAAAGGAAAAAAAATGTTATGGTGGTGAGCAGAATACATGGTTCTCTTTTGACTGTTCATGTCTTTTACATCCTGTATATGGGCATTGCATTTCACGGCCGCCTGCCTGACACCAAACCTGTTTGGAAATGACTGTTATCTTTTGACAGCAGCCAGGAACACTAGCTTAACGTGCCGTCAAAAGCATGGAGAAAATTCTAGTTGTAAAAAATTTCGAGTAACAACCGGGCACTTAAAAGCTTGGCATTAGAGATCTTCACGAAGACAACACGACCGCAGTGCTATTGACCTCCTCAAATATTAGAGAATATACTATTATATAATTTGACTAAGGCCTAATCGCCCCTTATGTGGGGTAGGCTCGAGCCCCTCGGTGGGGACATTATATGAGCTGTTGAAGTGAAGATAATATATAATAATATATAAAAGGCAAAGTCCTGACTCACTGTCTGACTGATCAACGCCCAGCCCATACCCTTGGATCTAGATAGCTGAAATTTTGCACAGAGGTTCCTTATATGACGTAGGCAAGGGGTAAGGCCGGATTTTTCGAACTTTCACCCCTAAGGGGGTAAAATAGTGATGACTGTTTGAATGAAAATCCGTCATTTTTGAAGTAAAATCCATAAAAAATGGTATATAGCCTTTTGATTAAAAACTTAGAAATAAGTTTTTTAGAATTTTTAGAAATTCGACCCCTAAGGGGATGAAATAGGGGATGAAAGTTTGTATGGGAAGTCCGTCATTTTTATAGTAAAAACCATACAAATTAGTATATGGCTTTTCTATTAAAAATAAAGAATGAAGTATTTTAAAATTTCTCGAAATTCAACCCCTAAGGGGGTGAAATAGGAGATGAAAGTTTGTATGAGAAATCCGTATTTTTTTAAGTTAAATCCATAAAAATTGGCATATGGCTTTTCCGTTTAAAAATAAGAAAGGAGTATTTTAGGATTTCTTTGTATTGGAAATACGTCATTTATTATAGTAAAATACATAAAAATTGATATGTTGGCTTATCGGCCAAAAATTAAGAATGATGTAAGGTACGATTTTTCGAATTTTTACCTCACGGGGACGAAGTCGCGAGCAAAAGCTAGTCTTTAAATAAAACTGAGGTAATGCTTCAACTACTCGCGCAATTCAGCTATTGAGGTTTCATTCAAAATGAAATTCTAACCGTTCCAATTGCAATAATCCAAATTCTGTCAATGCAATAAAATCTCCGCTGTCAATAGATGCCATTATCGCAATTCCACGTATGAGCTACGCGGCCGCTAATCAACGTTTAAACTGTTTTAATTGCTGTGTTACTAAAATTTGTTACATCGCTAACGGGTCGCTTGGTGTAAATGACCTCGCAATAGTTACATTTACTGAACACCGATAAGCACGTGATTATTAGTGAGGGTTATTTGGGTATTGTAATGAGTTTGTTGCAGATATTTCGTGGACCGATCATATAATTGGGCAGATTGTGATGTGCCCGGGCATATCGTGATGCCCCGCAATTATGTTGTAGGCTAATAGACTCGCCAACAAAAATACCACTGCGCTTGGTCATAAAAAAATAACACTGAACCTACTGGACAGTCTTGACCACTAGTCAAGCTTTTTATGGTCCAGTAGTTCACATTCTTCCCGTGCCCAACAATACACAGCATGCGTGCGTGCGTGCGTGCGAGCGTGCATGCGTGTGTGCGTGTTAGCATGCGTGTGTGCGTGTTAGCATGCGTGCGTGCCTGCGCGTGTGTGTGTTCGTATGGTACGTAAAAATCAGAGAGCTGATGTTTCTGATTATTTGTTATTTATATAATTAAATTATATCTAATTAATTGTTATTTACATTAAAAACAATATAAATAACAATTTACGGCATAAAGTAGGTAGTAGAAAATTATTGAATTAAATTGAAGTACGCAAAACTTGGCCATATGATGAAGGCAGAGCAGAAAAGCATTACCCCATATCTTCCAATCGGTGTCGTAGAAGGCGACTAATGGATCAGCAAAGCGGTATTGATCACTCTATACCCCGTCCACCAATCCGCATTGGGTAAGCGTGGTGGACTACTGCATAATACTCCTTTGATGACAAGGAGAGGCCTTGAGTCCCAGCAGTGGGTCAAATTATAAAGGATGTTTATGATGATAACGCAAAACTGAAATTATGATGACTCAAAACTTGTACCTACTACGAGTAGGGATTAGTATATTAGAAATTTATACTAATCGAAATAATTTTAATAATCTGATATAAAGTATTTCAATAAACACTGGTTTTAATAATAATCAAAACTGCTGTAAAAATCGCTCAAAATATGGAACTTAAAAAAACTTACCAAATTTAATGTATAACATTCATGACCGCGTATTTTGACTGCTTTTGTACACAGGAGGACCGTGAGAGCACAATGAATTTTCTCTGATTTATTTCTTTATGACTGTTTTGTACTGTTTATTATGGCTCTATTTCGATCCCGTTTCGAGATAGCTAGTTTGCGCTTAGATCCTATTACTATCATATTAAATAACGGGCAAGAGTTTCCCCGTCCAACGGAATATCAAAACCATAATTATGCCAATTATTCCCTCTTCAAAGAAAAACTTTTCGTCAGATTTAACACTTGTTAGAAGAGTATTAGTCTCCATAAACGAAGTAGAGTCGCCATTATGATGCTGTCGCGAAGTTAATAAAAACCTCATTCAGTCGAAGGGTCAGCTGTTACAGAAAGGGTTTGGGAGTTATGACATGGTAATGGGCTGAGAGCTGCCAATTATTATGTCCCAGGCGACCTTATAGTCGAGGAAAAGTATTTTTTTGATAAAATTAAAAGATTCATACATTTTCGATGAAAAGTAATTACTGTAGCTAAGCTTAGGTAAACATATCTACCCTATTTTTTTAGGATTCGCATTAGATCCAATACCGATGGGCTAACCACTAAACATTGGCGGTTAATATGCCTTAACATACTTAATACTAGCACACGAATTTGTTATTCAGAATAATTTCGAAGTACACCACTTGGAATCCGTATTTCTACAGGCGTAACTAGTTAACCTGACTTATCAACTTGTATCGAAATGTCGTCCCCTAAAATATGGCCTCATACATAAATTACGCGACAATTTCTGTCGCGTGCTGTTGCGGCGACAAATTCCGCCGTACATCATACGCGGCGACAACCGTGGTCTCTTTATTACGGCCGGTACGACGTATTCACCTCATATTCACACTATTAAAATAAATTATGAGCCTCTCTTGTTTTGTAATTAAACTGAGGCGAGAGTGTGACTAGAGGAAGTTGGTTTAGATAAACGATGGACTCGTAAGTTTGCGGAAATCCATTGTTTATATCCACGAATAAAATTACGTACAATATACTGGGTTATTCGTAATTTTTACTTTATGTTTTTACTTTATTGATTCACCAACAATCTATACACTAGTACAATTTTGGTTACTTAACTATTTAAACTAAATTTATGGGCACAATCACTTACAGGAAAACACCACATGCAAGAAAAAGAGTGTCGAGAAATTGACATAAAAAATATGTTGAGTACGTTTACATAATTACATACTCACTATATAGAAATAATTCGTTTAAATTAAGGTAAGATATAGTATCTCAAAAAATATTTTGCGAAATTTATTATTCATCAGCTTTATCATTGTGGACAGAGTGGTGTGATAGACTTTCGTGGGGGCCTAGCCGCAACCCTGAACTTAATCTTTCCCAATAAATCTGAACTATCAACACTATTGCGTAGTAATTTAAATAGAAATATCAAGTTCAAAACTCTTCATTAATACATACAATACATCAACAAACTTCGAATCATTTGAAAATTTCATAAATTCTAATAACTTTTTCTATGGAAGCAAAACTGGAATTGCGAAGAAAAAAGCCTCCTTTCCATATATTTCAGACGAGTTCGTTTGTAAATTTGCATGGAACAGCTTAAATATTTTTTCGCAATTTCAGAGTTGCTTCTAAGAAAAAGTTGCGTGTATTGATGAGGTCTTCAAATGGTTTGAAGGTTTATATGTATTACAAATAACCCTGTACATATTATATAATTACTGTCGCGAATGCCGCAAAGGTTCATAAACTGTAGAAATATTATTTCGGTTGGCGGTAGACATCAATTGAGCGAGCGGGCGTCTTGCGTTCGTGTGGCAGACGCAGGCGATTAACTGATACGGACGGTGCATTCCAAGTAACCGCAAGTTTGTACATACAATTTATTGTTTTACGAATGTACAGTCAAACCAACTGAATCATGACCCACTTGGCCGATCATTCCTTTAAAATCATAAATTTAGTTAGGTTTTCTTCGCTATCATGCGTGTTGCACTTAGTACGTTTTAAATATGAATAAAAATGTGTCATTACGGGTCAGAGATCTATGCAATTTTACTCTTTGTTATCACTGCACTAAAGTCTCAATTGGAATTTCAAATAAGATGCCGTTCATAATCTAAACTCTTTTCACTACTGAGAAAAACGAATAACTGTTATATTTTTAAAAATAAAATTACGTTATGTGTCAGATGTCAAGTATTAGTTGAAAAAAATTTAGAAAGCCATATTTATTAGACACTGTCAGTGTCTATTAAATTGATAACAGGTTCGTTACTTAAGAAATGTACGTTCAAGCGAATTTCAACCTACTTTGTATTGAGTGACTGTAGGAAAATGATCTTAAGGTGGGTCATGATTCAATTTGGTCGACTGTACATTAATTCTATGTTGTTGCATTGAATACACAGAAAGTGCTTAAGGTCCATTTAGTCGATAATTACATACCTACTCATATCTTTTGTGTTATAACTCAGGCACACATTATGTTGTTAATTATGTGTTCTCAGGGCGTTCTCAATCTCAAGACTCAGATAAATTGTTCAGGTCCAGACAAGGACATACTCAGAATACTAGCTCAGTAATGTTGAGTGGAAAGGGGTCGCTATAAGGGAGGTTGGAGGCGACTACCGGGCTGCGGCCCTTTTTGACGTGTGGATCAACAATATTTAAAGCTCAGAATTTTAATCTCAAATCAGGAAAGTCCGATCTCTTAACAGATGTGAGACTTTGTTTAGTTATCATCACATACAATAGTATCTACAGTAATCGCCTTGCGTGGTTGAAGCAGATCTAATTTTATAGGAAACGTTTGTCGACAATTAATCTCATAATCCCAAAAGGGGTTCAGCAGAGCTTAGGTCACAGATGATTACACATAAAGCCTCATCCAGCCAGAGCCATGTGATGCCGGAAGAGTAGAATAGCATTACCCCATATCCTCCAATGGGTGTTGTAGAAGGTGACTTATGGATCAGCAAAGGGGTAGTGATCACCTTATACTCTTTCCACAAATCCACATTGGGCAAGCGTGATGGCCTACGGCCTAAAGGTCAGGCAAGGAAAGAAAGTCAAAAAGGAACGCATATAATTAACCAACTTCAAAATCAAAACAAGGAGGTTATCAATACGACCTGTGTGTATGTAATATTGTCAGAATTGCACAGTTTTGGTAAACGTTAGTCTATATTAGCTTCTAAACATGGATTCCAAATTGCATGTGTGTATGCCTGTATGTTGGTCCACGCATATCTCAAACACTATAAATCGGATTACACAAAATCTTTTTTAGTTAGATTTACTAGGTTTAGTCCAACTTAGGAACCTGTGTAAGTTTGACTGCTATAAACGCAGCATCTAGAAACGTCTTAAGCATCTTCAGGAACACAACAATACAAAGAGGAAGTGTTATATGACTGCGGTTTTCTGTAAGGTGGCAATTACTGCTCCAAGGTGGGTGCTCCGAATTTGAGCGGCTAAACGACTGTATCTTGCCTGTATTCAAGATGACATAGATAATATAATTGCGTGTGCAAACGACGACGAAGACTCACAACAAGATTGTATTCCAACACAGAAGAAATCGTGGCCAAATTTAAGCCATTTAACAATACACAGAAATCCCCCAAAAAAACTAGACAAATCTCAATTCCACAGGTACTGAAACGGAAATTAGTCGCAATAACTATGTCCCCTCACCCGTCGAACGAAGAAAATGAGAATTTAATAACATTGTGCCAGAGCTCGTTACCTCGGGGCACGTTCATTTGCATGGAAATACGGATTTGAACCGGCTAACGGGATGGCGTGATAAAAAAATCTGTCGTGGCTTGGTCGATAGCGCGATAAAGAATCTCCTGCAAATTGGATCCAGGTCGCATAAGGTGTAGATGAAATCGAAAGAATTCAATTTCTAAATTAAAACTATTTACATCTGGTCCACATTCAATGGTGATAGAAATATATAATTTAGATGGTATTTATTTTAAGTTCAAATGTTCTTGAGGTTGCGATGCGGAGAGAAATTACACACCAGCAATAAAGTTAATTTGTATAATATGTTCACAGTCACACAGAAATTAAGTTTATAACAAAACTAGCTGGGCCCGCGCGACTTCGTCCGCGTGGATTTCCCGTTTTTGCTACATTTTTCATTGATGCTCAACTCCTATTAATCGTAGAGTGATGTTATGGAGGTATATAGGCCTATATCATGGTTTCCTAAACTGTGCGTCGCGACGCCCTGGGGTGTCGCGGTTCTATCCTTGGGGCGGGCGTCGTGAGACGATCCACATAGAATGGCTGTCTAGTTAGCTATGCGAGCTAGTCGAACGAAAATAAATGTAGACAAAGAAATGAAAGTCGCGATTTCAAAACTGAAGAAAATGCACTGAATAAAATCGACTGTCCAGCGCGGGCGAAAAAATCGAACATAGCATCTTCCGCAATCCGGGCGTCTGCGTCAACCACTACGCTACCGGGACATTGCTTTCGCCGTCAAAATTTGTCGGTGCTACATTTTAATGGTAATTTTTTTTCAGTCTACTTTCTAATTTTAAAGTATATACGCATTCGTTAACGCCTAAATAATTTCAAAAAAGCTATGTTTTTGTTTTTGTAGGTATGTACTTAACTTGGCTGTTACTATAACGGGGGGAAGGCTCGTAAAAATGGGAAAATTCCTAAGGGCGTCACTATGAAAATAAGTTTGGGAAGCTCTGGCCTAAACCTCGTGTTCCTTGATAAATAGACAATCAAAGAATTTTTCAATTTGAATCAGTAGTTCCCCTTTTTAGGGTTCTGCACCCAAAGGGTAAAACGGGATCCTATTACTAAGACTCCGCTGTCCGTCTGTGCGTCCGTCTGTCCATCTGTCACCAGGTATATCATGAACCATAGTTAGAAGTTGAAAATTTCTTAGATGACGTAGTTCTGGTGCCGCTGTAACAACCAATACTAATAAATAGAATAAAATAAATATTGAAGGGGCTCCCATAGAATAAGCGTGACTTGTTTGGTCGATTTTGATAACGGCATAAACGCTTAAAATATTTACAGATTATTTAGTTATATTATTCACTTTTAAAATAAATAATAAAATTTAAATAAAATTTATATTTAACAGGGCTCAACGACAAACGTGATTTATTTCTCGGTCTTAATAACGATAACAGGTAGAAACTTGAAAAAAAAAATTCAAATAATTTTCGGTCAGTTTTGATAAAATCTATGGAACGGAGCCCTTCGTTCGCGCGTCCGACTACTTCTAGGCGGTTTTTTTTACTATTATAGCAGGATCTCTCTGTTAATCTTCTTGGAGTCACCAGGGCTTTTAGTAAAGGAGAGGACCTCCATGGGTCCTCAAGCTTTAAGGTCTAATCACTCCAGAGAGGATTCCTGACCGGTGAGCATCTCCCTCGGAGGAGTCTCTGAACCTATTAGTCTCTAAGGCGTCCGAATCTGACGGGATCAGATTCATAAGATAAGCGCGTTCAACCAAACAAAAAAACAACTCGGTATAGATGCGTGCGTAGTACTTGATCATTATTTAGCTGCGGAGTTATGTTAAAACTATGATATCTTTGAAGATATTCATTGAAATCTAATGATGTAAAGATCAATTTTGTACAAAATAAATACTGGTGATGAATAATGTTTAAATTTTGATAAAGAATAATAATATTTTTAGAAAAAAACCTTCGCATCTAATGGATTATTTTAGAACAAATTTTATTAACAAAAATAGGTTATAGCGAGTCAACCTTAAGAGATAGATAAATACTGTCTGAAATTTCTTTTTAGAACTTTTAAAGATTAATAATTCCGTCATACATGATTTTTGCGTAACTTTAACCGTTTACGCAGCGTACGCAACCAAAGCTCTAAAAATCAAAATTTATTATTTTCCGTTTATTTCAAACTATGATATCTCTTAAAACCATTTATTGAAATTAAATGAAGTCATGAACAATTTTGTTCAAAATTAAATGCTTGTGATAAATAATGTATTTATTTTGATAAGGAATAATATCATGCATACAAAAAACCATCGCAGATAATGCATTATTATAAAACAAATTTGGTTACCAAAAAGAAAGGTTATAGTGAGCCAACCATACAAAGATAGACATATGCTGTCGCGGACTTTTCTTTAGAATTTTTAATGGAAAACAATTCCGTCATACTTGATTTTTACGTAACTTTAACCGTTTACGCAGCGCACGCAGTGAAAGCTTTGAAAAAATTATTTCTCTCCCGTTTTTGCAACATTCTTCATTGATGCTCGGCTCCTATTGAACATACCGTGATGTTATATAGCCTATAGCCTTCCTAGATAAATAGACTATAACGGAAAAAGAATTTTTCAATTTGAGTCAGTAGTTGCTGAGATCTTAGGGTTCAACCAAACAAACAAACAAACTCTTCAGCTTTATTATTAGTATAGATACATTCACGCACACTCCCGTATACTTACGATAGCTTACACTACCTTACGCTACGCCCTATGGGAAACGACTGAGGAACCGAACTTACTGATTCGGTAGCATTTACATTGTATGCTACAATAACCCCCTCCTTTTTAAAAAAAAAATGTTGATTACATTTTTGAAAGGAAAAAAACACCATAAAAATTAAATAAAAATCTACGTAGTCATGGTCACCCTACACTCAGTGAGTACTGTGAAATACAATGTACAATAATGTCTGCCATACTACAATTAAACATTGTAAGTTATCAATTTCGATATGCAAAGCGTACATGACACAAAGATAATTAATGATACAAAAATAGTTTTAAAAATATTGTAAAACAAAAGTATAAATGATGATCACTATACACTCAGGCCTTAGACACACTTTTGTTATACACTGCACTCGTCGAACAAGGCTGCGAAGACCCGGTCTAAATACGACGTGCTATACCCGGTACGGACATGTACCGGGGCGCTTCTCTCCGCCTCCGCCACGACACGATGTGCCCGAGCCGAGGTCCGAGCCTTTAGAGGCACCCTCGGGCATGTCGCTCCCTTCCGACACGGACGCTCTAGGGACGCTAGGCGGTCGAGAAACTCCCCACGGGGGAGATGCTCGGTCGCCCAGTAATCCCCTAGGAACGTTCAACCTACAGGCTTGAGGAACCCCCAAGGTCTACGCCTTCTTAAAAACCCGCTGACGCAGAAAATGTCATCAGAGACAATCTGCAATAGATTTCCAAAAAAAAAAAAATCTGCATCAGCTCTTGCACCTGCATCCTCTGAAACTCTCGTCCATACTGGAAAGAGTTCTCAATTATTTGGAACAGTTGCTAGTACGCTTTACGTCCATATCATAGTGTATAACTATAAAATACACGTCTGTCAAGAAAACAGTTGTTTCCCTTGAGATCTTCCGCAGTGTTTATCCTGTACTTCGAAGAATTCCTGAAGAACCCCTACAGTAATAATTTTACGTATGTTTACTGACTGTAAAACCCTCTGCTATTGCCATACCCTTACAGGGCGCTACATTGTATATACCATACCTACTACCTAAGTACAATTTATGGGTGCGCATTTTCGTACATAACTTTTCAATTCCTATCATTGGAGGTCCGAAAATATTTCTCATACCATTTAAAATCATAACTTCATAACTTCATAAAACATAATCATTGAAATTCATAATATATCATTAATCATACATTTTTGGGCGAGTCTAGTGTTTTATGCACCTACATGGCTGGATGATGGGTAAGTTAGGGTTATTTTTTTTATGACCAGGCAGAGTGCACTGTTTTTAAGCAACAAGGTAGTAACAGTAATAATAAAAAAAATATGATCACTAACTGTGATGAGCTCCGTTGGTAGTAATAAAAATGTATGAAAAATAAAATTATGAAGAGTGATTATTATGAACACAAATCGGTAGTAAGACAAAGAATAGGATTTAGAATATTATGTGAGCCAATATAGACCCGCAATTTATATATTTAAAACAATGTACTGCTATGTAGCACGCAATAAATAATTTGGATTTGAGTCTGAATTTAAGAAAATAATTTATATGTTAAACTTATCTTTATTACGGAACACTGGTATAATTTCCTCAACATCTGCAATTTCTCCTCATCCAGCTGCGCTGGAATGAAGATAAAACTAGGTTTCTTGTTATAAGAATATACTTGGTAAAAGAATATTATATTATTTTTAAGCTCAATATCCCATTGTATGGTAACCAACGTTTTGCATGCGTCCCCCTAAAATACCCATTCATAAATTTCATCAACTTTCATCTCATAATCTAAACCTGGAGATTTTACATACCGGCAATAAAAAGGTGAAGAGAAAAGTTTAATCTCCAATTTTGCTGATGTCACAGTGGTCGTAGCTGAGACTATCAAGGATCATAGTTTATTTTAGCAAGCTTGAGATTTATATCTTCTAAGCGAGTGGGCCCTAACAATGAGCCTTATTAGGAAGCTGAAACGCACCCAAACAGCGACGACAATGGATAATCTGCGAGTTTATCCGCGAGATCTCTTTAATAATGGGGAAATCCGAAACAAAACCTGTGTTTCTATCATAGCCCAAAAAAATACTTAAGTAGCTAAGGTAAATTACGCCGAGAGGTTTGGGCTATTGGGTAAAATTTTCAAAAGATTTGGACAAAATTTATTCATCAGTAATAATGAGCCTATCTTACACTATTCAAAACCTACTTCTACTACCTAGTTGATACACATACGCAAGAAGCACAGGCGTGGGATGGTTTCAGAAATTAATCATTGTTGCAACAGCTAATACAAGAGCGTTGCAATATGATAGGAATCAACGTGTTCAATAAAATTTGGTAGAGTTCAAGATTTTAGATTCAAAAATATGTGTATAAATTTAATGACTACCTTTTGAAAAAGATTCATATCAGCTTCTTAAGAGGGCAGCACGGTACGCTCGTCTCCATACAAACGAAGAAAAGGTTTTCCTACCATTATTTCTTATCCGATTATTATGATCAATTAGATGGTTTTAATGAAAAGATAAAATATATGTCTGTACGTTTTCCTTTTCTCAAAATTCGACATACATTTAAAATTATTATGAAAAAAAATATTTAAAAAAAAGGAAATAGTACAAAAAAGCCAGTGAGTCTCTCATGTACGTCATACTTCGGGATAATCTCGTATGAGATTCAATATTACCAAATCACCCACTGCGGCAATGTAACCGAGGCTATATCAAGTTTATGACTTAGTCGCAGTAAGCTGACCAGGAATACGAAATGAACCAATTACCATAATACTGAAATTACTAAACTTCCAATGGCAAATTACCATGATTTCCTTTTGGGATCATTCAGCCACTGGCAATTAATAGTGTATCCATTTATAATCTCTTCTGGTCTTAATTACGAATACCGAAGCCAGACTGGGGCTTTTTTTATTTAATGGGGCTACTCATTTT
Source organism: Elophila nymphaeata (assembly GCA_955850985.1). Lineage (NCBI taxonomy): Eukaryota > Metazoa > Arthropoda > Insecta > Lepidoptera > Crambidae > Elophila > Elophila nymphaeata. The sequence goes on along the minus strand of OY039066.1, from coordinate 21,407,853 downwards.
ACTGTTTCTTAATTTCCAAGTGCCTCTATGTACTGACTAATTTTATTCGCAACATTTAATTTCTACATTAATAAAAGCATTAAAGTTATTTTGTTGAACAAATCGAATAGACTGAAAAATAATTATATATATTATAGGAATCGAACCCAGAATCTTCAGCATTCCGGGCGGCTGCGTTAACAACTACGCAACCAGGGATTCTATCTTTTCTAGTTTTAAAATTATTTACGCGATAATAACGCAAAAATTATTCCATAAACTGCAATAATGTCACATAATTATTACCTTTTAAAAATACTTTAAAAAAGAAATAGTAGCCATAATTATTGTTAAGAGATTTTCTAGTTAGTAATGATAAAAGGTATAATAATTATAGATTTAAACGTATTATTTAAAAATAAATAAGTCTAATAAAATAATTAAATTATGCTTTATAGTAAATTTACTAACTTTGCGATTACCAAAATTTATCCCAAAGGTTAAAAAGAAATCCATTATCCTATTCTGCGAAATATACTTTAATTATTATGTTATTTAACCAAACCTTATGTCTGTACCCATTGTATTTTGATGCAAAACGAATCTTAACTTAATTTTTCTTTTTCAATTTGTTTTGCTTGTGACTGTAGGTGTTTTAACTGGCCATTAGGACTTAATACTTAGTGTAACGATGTTTGAAAACAAGAGGCGTACTGTAAGGAATTTGTTGAAAACACAAGAAACCGGTTTACAGTTAAAAACGACGCGTCTTGAAAACATAAAAACAGTGTTTATATGATAAAATATTACATGGATTGTTAAAAAAAATAATGAATTCCCTAGTAGGCACTCTATTCTAAATTACTCACAAGACAGGTAAATATTCTTTGCTATTTATTTGGGTTTTATACTGTCTACCTGGGCTAGGTTTTGTATACAATATGATGAAATATATTATATTTACTCAATTTCATGATTATGAATCATTGTGATTCATTTCAAATAGCTTTGAAGTCACGCAGTTATGATATTATAATTTTATACTTATTCAAGTAATTGAAAACTTTTTCCATAAATCATATTTCCAATATGTATTATAAGATTTCAGGCCTGTTCAAATATTAAGCGATATTTCGCCGGGAATTGGTATGAAGTTTCGCACTTAGCGCGAACGCGGAACCCGCGCTATTGTCGCGGGGGTATAATACGGTATCGCCTCGCTTGATTTGCAAGTTTCGCCGTGGGAGTGCGTCCTAAACCCACACTCTCGCCATCTATAATGAAAATAAGATGTTTTATTTCACTGGTCACGCACGATAATTATGCTGATGTTCAGTCACGGACGGACGGCACAAAAGTGATCGCTGGTGTAAGCGAAATGTTTCCCTACCCATCGAGGTAGCGAAATTAGCTTAGGTTTGAACAGTGAGAATACCATATACCGCAGCGTAATCGCTACCCACAGCGACAGGGAATACCGCTGTAGTCTGAATATGCGTCTAAAACAACCTAAGAAGTGTTTATAACTTGTATGATGTCAAGCACAAGCCCAAAAAAACTAAATTAAAACAAAAGCGACAAAATAACAACTACACCTCTGTATGTTTTCAATGACGGTCGCCGGACTGAATCTTCTTGGGGTGATTCTTTTAATTGCCCCAAGTCCCCGGGGAGTGGGGGGTGAAGACTAGAAACTGGAATCGTTTAAAGTTTTTCGATTTGCCGTTCGCAGACTTGTCTGGTCGGTGTTGAGCTTAGAGTCGGGTTGTTGGGTTTCCGAATGACGAAGGATTTGAAAATACGCATTTGAATGCATTATTGTACAGGATCGATTCATTTATTTTTGGAAGATAAAGTTATGAATAACGCATAATAATGTAGATAATGAATGAATGAGACTTTATTTGCATCATTCTACAACACACATATACAACAATAAGACAGAGCAATATGATCTTATACACTAATTAAATTTTACTGTGTGCTGCAGAAGAGGTGGTTGCTCAGTAACTAATTTTGCCGTTCAAGCAAAGCACGGTTATTCTGCAATAGCCCAAATGAGGAGGATAAAAAGAAAAACTAAATAAATACTATATTATAAAAACTGTCTGAGTAATATATGCGGCAAATAATCTAACATAAGAGTGATATAATTGTAATAATTACATAATATAATAATTATATTAATTACACAGACATTCTGTCTGTGTAATTAATAGACAAAAAGTACAATAGTAATAAGCTCGCATCCTGTCACCACTTTCCAAATGTGTCATAACTGGACAGTTCCCGGTCAAACAAACCACCGAAAGTTAGACAGTAAAATCCGCCACCGAGTACCACACTTTGCTTTTCCAAAAGATTTTAGGTTACTTTTGAAAGTGGACTTTCAAGCAATAAATTAGTCTTAACATAGGGGGTATATTGTTCTAACACTAAGAAAGGGGTTAGTAGGTTCGCTATTTTTATTTCCAGAAAACGGACAAGCCACGACTTTTTTGTATATTGTCTCTTACTCTATGTGAGTCAGTGCCAGCACTCAGAGTGCTGACACGCCTAAGACTATGTTATTTGCAAATAACATTGAGTTGACATATTGCGTCGCTATGAAAAATAAGCTGCTGCAATTTCGATAAATAAAGTTTCCCTCTGCCTTAAATCACTAATCTTATTTCTAAAGCTCATACTATTGGAGTCCTGCTACACAGTCGTTCCTAGAACTAACTAGAAGTGGCTCGTTAGTGTTCAGAGAGCCGAGCTATTCGAGCACTAATTTACATTCTAGCCCGTAGTCTCCTAATAAGCTGCCGCGACTAACGCCTTGTAATCTTTGCTGGAATACGTCTTGGTATTGGTGCAACTGGTCGGGAATGAGTTTGTCCAAACTTTTGTCGTTAGCTCTTCAGTATTGTGTATTTTGTGCGACAGTTTGGAATGTACACGGTAAGTTCGACAGGAAATATACAACTGTTGGTATTATATATTTTATTCTGTTTTCTATGAACAATTTATTTTATTGTCACACGAGATATGAGATACAAAGGACTCTAGAAATTAGACGTAGTTTTGCGACGAAAACTAAGCAATTCCTGTCATAAAAGATCTAGGATTGGTAAACAAAAATATATATAATGTCGAGCTCCACACTTTAGAAAACATGATAAATTTTGAATTGTAAGCAATTTTTTCTACCCACCCATATGAACCACTGAGGTAATTTTCGTGAACTTCTTAAGTTATATCATGTAGGAAAGTTTATGTTTAACATTGGATTAATTATTTTTTAAATAAGTATGAGAAATGACAAATTTAGTTACCCCTTATACCCGATTTACACTCTCGCCTCGTGCCTCGCCTCGCGACTCGTCTCGTATCTCGGCCCGCGGCTCGCGTGATCGATGGTAAATGAGCTTCCTGTTAACACTCTCGTGCCGAGTTCAGTTGTCTTTGACCTAGCAAGAATGGAGGACGTCGAAGTGTTAGCACCAACAAGTCTGTGCTTACTAATTTAAATAAAAGAAAAGTAAATAAGAAAAATGCTTCCATTACGTAGTGATACAGCCACACTGGCTTGTAAACATCATCTTCTCCTGCGCCAAATCCTATTGATTGTTTTTGCGCCAAAGATGCTGGCGAAAGGTTGCCATGAGAGATTTTTTTAATTTTTTTTATTCGGTTTGAGGTCTACCCATTTCTTTGGATAACCTCGCCCATGTATCGTTTTTGTAAAATTAATCCTTAGGATTCCAAATTATCGGTTCCTTTTGGAATAATTCTATGAACTGGAACGTCTCATTTTGCGACCAATCCATTGCTTAATGAACCCGCCTATTTAGCTTACAAAATAAGTATACTGCGTTTGGAACAAAAAACACAACCTGCGCGGCACAACTTTGAAACACGAATGAGTGAGAGCGCGAATGTAAACACCACGCTAGCGTTCGTTGCGAGGGCCTTTGATTCGTGCCCAAAAAACCGCTCCGGACGCGAGCGCTGCGAGTCTCGAGACGAGACGCGAGGCGAGCCGTGAGCGTCTATTCACACTCTCGCCTCGTACCTCGCCTCGCACCTCGTCTCGCGACTCGTACGCGAGTGTAAATGCGGTATTAGGGTTTCGTCAGAATTCGTGCGCTGCCAGTTCCGATCCATTTGGCACTTCGGGGAAATCTGAAATAGAGTAAACACAACAACTAGAAAACTTAATGTTACGACGTGGATTTTACGTAAGATATTCACGTTTCTGACAAGTTTTCAAAGATATGTATGAGGTAAAATTGAAATACATTTTATAAAGGAAAATCCTTTATTTATTTATACAAAGTACATCAACACGAAGACACGTTGAATACTTACAATGTACATTAGGGCTGGTATTATAAAATGAGTCTCAAGAATCAACGCCGTACTGAGCGTCATACGTATCTATCTATTTGTACTTGATAGAAAATTACAAACGATTCTCAAGACATGATTAATTTTTGAGTGTTATTCTGTAATATGGGCCTTAGACAGTTACAATCTTGACATGTTTGTTAATTACAGATGTACACAGCACTGCTATAAAGGTTTGTCATATCTACTAAATAGTTATAACTAAATTATACATATCCGAAAAAATTATTATCTTAGTATAAGAGTACATACCCTTATACTTACAGCACTTGAAGTTATTCTAAATGTATATTTTTAAAAGCAAATGACTGGTAAGAGGGAAAGAGAAAATTGAGAGATTGTAATAAATCCCTCATTTCTCTATATCCACAGAATCACTCCGATTACTAATACAATGACTGATCAATGGTGACATAGCGGTAGAATCATCTGAAATATTACCCGATTGGGTCATTCATTGGGCGTTGAGCGCGAATCATCTATCTTCATGTACAATAATACCTCATTACCGACGTTATATCATACAATGACAAAGCATAATATCATACACTGTTTGAATGGTTTCTGAAAACCGTCCCGGATTATTAATTACTAACACTCAGCCTGCGGAATGGAGTTTTTTGTTATTAAATAAAGCCCATGTCAGTCAAGAATAAGGTAGCATTCTATTGACGAAAGAATATTGTAAATCGGTAGTTTTTGAGCCGCAAACATACAAATTTTTCTTCTTTATAATACATGTATAGATTAATATCTATTGGACGCCTGGGAAGTGGATGTGAGTGCCAATGCATCTTAAGGTGGTCTCCTTAAACGTATACCTATGTCACAAAGCATTACAGACATCTACGTTGTCACCGACAAACTGTGGCTACCATTCCAACGCGAACTAAGAAATTTGGCAACTCGTTTCTTTGTCGCACAATCAATAAATGGAATTCACTGTCATTGCACATGTTCCCTCCTTCCTACAATACTGGGTCATTAGAAAGAGGCGTGAAGAAGCATCTTGCAGGTCGGCAAGGTGAGGGTAGCTAGCGCGGCAGTTTATTTCTCGCACCAGCTATCTCACATTTGCCTGACCTTTTTATATAAAAAAAAAACACCGACTCCCATCTCTGCAGTGCGATGGACACGGTACCCGCACGGTTACTCAATGGAATGTTAAGAGTTTCGTCTCAGATTGTACAAATAAAACACCGTAGGAAAACATTAATAAATACATGGACAAAGATGCTAAAAGCGATCAAACGTTTAACTTGCTTCCAGTAGTACCGAGAAAAATATTGTAGAAAACCAATTCGGTCACCCATCCGAATACCCACCGCTTATGAAGTTGGTTGGCATTTGTGATCGTTACATAATATACTCGACAGATATGTATTGACCTCTCTTTGTCAAAATTTAAGCCATTCTTTGAAGTAAATATTGACTTAATTAATACAAATTGAGAGGCAATTAAGTGTGTCTATTTATGAATTTCAGAAATTAATGTTTTCGTGTTTAAATTTAGCATGATAAACTCCTAAAAGATAATAATCGCCTGGTACTTTTAATAAATTAAATCAGTTTCCTACAAAAAAATCATCTTAGAAAGAGAAGGAAAAAAAGAAGTGACTTCTTCAATGTCAGTGTTTGCTAAAAAGTAAAAACTGCAAGTCAAAGGTCACACAAAAATGTACATAATATTTAAAAGAGTACATAAACGCTAATTGCTTAAATTATGTAAGAAAATATATGATATTTTTTCAATGTTCTCAATAAGATTGCTGTTTCATTATTTTTACTAAACTTTTTACTAAATAAATAAACCTTGACAAATAATATTTTTTGTCATTTAGATGGTATAGTCATGAGCAATTATCCACATTTGACTCTTATTGCGTAGGAAATAAATGTGCAGAAATGGCAAAGGTGGGTACGTACTATTGCTCGTGACTTAAATCACTTAACTCTTCGTATACTTAAACTTGTTTTTTTTTCTTAATTAATGTCTTCGGGGTGATTTTACGCGTTTTGCCAATTACAAGAAGAAGTATAGAAACTCCATATTTAATCTATTACCGCATTTCCTATAGATTCACATTATTCAAAGATGTAAGTACGTTGTTTCCGCCATCAAGAGTTGCAGTTTGCATTAATTTTATTCTTTAAAAACTTTTGGTGATGAGCACAATTTTATCATGTAAGCATTTCACGGCAGCAATGCAATAAAACCTTCGTGGATTGCCACAAAACTTATAAAAGAAAAACCCTATTTTTCGCGGGTTTCACTTCAGTAATATTCTTATATTAATAATTCATAAATTGGTCTAGTGTGGATTGTGGACAGTGAAACTGGTGTTATTCTAATGCACAAGCAATCATTGCAAGGATTCATTAAAATACATATTTTTAGTGGCGTGTGTTAATTGAAATTTTTATAATTTTATACCACATGAATTTGGTCGCCATCATGAAGTACCTACACTTCGTGCCATGCACTCCCTTGATGCATTTAATTGTGTGACACCCACATTTCAATGCTAACATTAGAAAGAAAACAATTACTGCAGACATGGCTATGTAGGCTAGATTCCTTTGCAATATTTGTATTTAGTGTGATGAACTCGAGCTCGACTTTGGCAGTCCAGTGGATTGATACATTACCGAATCCAAAGAAATACTGTAACGCACAAACGAATTAATTTTAACTAATGGGCACCACGCCACCATGAATAGACTCCAACATTGATGTTGGAGAGCATTGTATTGAATACAAATGCTCTAGTTAAAACGACTAATATAGATATTTTTGTTGACAAGACGACAAGGTTTAGACGAGAGATTATAAATTGTCTCACGCTCGGGTCCTTCAAGCTCTGATTGTGTTCTTATTATTTTATTTTATATTTTTAGCTTCCTAAAAACTTATTGCAGAACAAATATACTTTTTTTAACATCGAGTTTAACATCGAGGTTTTGTAACATCGAGTCCAGATATGCATGCCGTGGCAACCTATAATTAAGTCTGCACTTACTTTTAAGCTGTAATTGTGTAAGATTTGTCGGTTGTCTAAAAATAAATAAATAAATTGTAATTAATATAACATCCACTAAATAGTAAGTTTGTATTAGTTGTATGAGTATTCATATTTTGATTAATACACAAACATAATGTATACCTTGATGTTTCGATAAAAATGTAGCAGACAAAGAATTACTCGCATAAAAGTATGAGTTGTTTTGAAAAATTTTTGTTCTCTTTTTATGCTAAAAGTGTTTTAGATTTATTATTTAAACATTCTTTGTGTAGATGTAACGATAGGAGAGGACATTGAAGTTCGTATATACTGACATATTTTGTTTATTTGTACGACACTTATGTATGAAGCTTAGACATAAATATCGTACAATTAAGAAAATTAATATTAAATATTTTCATTAGTCGAGTTCACATCTTCTTACAGATATAAATGATTTTTATGAAGACCTCATGTTCAATTACATTTTGTAAAACTAATTTGTAAACTAGACCTAAAACCACATAGCAACCTCCACACAATTACCCACAAATTTATGTATGTGTTGAAATTTAAAATGCACTTTACTTTAAAATTTAACTTATATAACCACACTTAACCTAGTTTGCACGGAACATTTTTCAACTTAAATTTCCACTTAGTTCCATAATGTATCCATTAAATCTCAGGGGGTTATAGATAATTTATTGTTGTATTATTTAAAGTTGTAGATTCTGGTAACAATTTGTGTTCGGAAATTCCACTTCTATTCATAAGAAGTTCCCGCTAATATTCAGAGGTGCGGGATTCGAACCCTTGGCGCATATGATTCTTGTTTTTTTTGTTATACGGTTGGCTGACAAGCATACGGCCTGCCAGTTGGTAGGCCTGTTTGTAGGGTAATCTGCCTAGGTACCACCGCATGTCTTTTTTCTGTAGTTTGCTGTGTTTCTGAAGGGAAAGGTAGCCAGTGTAAATTACTGGGCACGGAAGGCATTTCAACTGAGGCCTCAGGATGACAACGCACCTTCAAGATCTAATGATTTTTCCCTGGTATTGCAGGTTACCTGTTATAGGCGATGGTATCCACTTACCAACAGGTGGGCAGTCAGCTTGTTTGCTATCTAGTTGCGTAAAAAAGGTAGTAAGCAGTCACCGTAGGCTTGCAACACTGACGTGACACTCACGTGCTGTTAACCCTAGTCCTCTACTCCGTGGAACTCTGGCTACATTACTCATCAACAGAAACACAACACCACTAAAATGTAGTGCTATTTTCACTGTGGTCTTCTGTAAGGCGGAGGTACTACTACAGTTTGTATGCTCCAGATTCGAGCGCCTATTCCTCTGTGCCCTACCATGACAAATTACTTAGTTAGTTGTATGGCTTGTTAGATCCGTCTTCTTTCACCTTCCTCTTCTCTCTACCCTCATAATATACCCTTTCAAGATGCGGGTATATACAAGTTGGACTGTGATTGTGGACTCTCGTACATAGGACAAACAAAGAGAAGCATAGGTACCCGGGTGAAGGAGCATATAGCTGACATTAAAACATAGGCGCGAAACGAAGTCTGCAGTGTGTAAACATACGCTAGAAGAAACCACAAATTTTTGCCAAGGAATGTCTATACATCCCAAGGATGTTGCGCAAGGCTATTGAAATAAAGAAACACCCACATTTCAATAGAAAAGATGCTTGGGCCGTACCACCTGCTTTGGAACTCAAGCAAACCACCACACAGCAAGACCCAATGACACCGTGACCTCCGTTTGCGTAAAACGGAACACTCCAAATTAATAATTAAAGTGACGGTAGATTTAACTATTTCATAAAATATGACAATCTATATCTTTAGTCATCCCGTGACCACGAACGCTGCAAAGTATTACGAAACGTCGGTCAATAATAACAACATGTAAAATCTAATTACACGCGGTTAAATCAGTAGAAGTTGTTTTATTTACAACGTAATGAACTAGACAATATAACAAAAAGTTTAATTACTACTTAGTTCACTTATGTGATTAATTGAATTATACAGAAAAGCTTTTTACATGATAAATTATTGCATAAATGATCCAAATGCGTAGGAGTAGTAACAGCCCTGGTGATGCGGATGCGTTACACTTATCTATAATCAATCAATTTTGGCGACAAATAAACAAGTCACACGCACTTACCTGAAGCTAGCTCTCCACTCCTCGGCAAACAGCGGCGCAGCAGATGTTCAGGTGCTAGGCGCGGTGACGCGGCGATGTAGCGCGTATATGTATGTATAATGATGCGAATTCGCCCAAAATGATGAGGCGCGGCGGATGGCGAAAAAACGGTAGAAGACCACGAGACTCGTCTTCGTATGCGATCAGCGAATGAACGATTTTTGGCATGTGCCGGAGATGAGTTGTCAACCGCGTGACAGGCTACATGCACGCTGCTACCAAGGAGGTCGTGTGAAGCATAGTGCCAGTATCAAAATAAGTGCATGTAACCGTTCACTTGAAGCCAAAACATTACGACTATAGAAAAGCGCGTAAACATCCTCCCCGGCTTGAAATCACTCGGATTTCAAAGAAACAATAGTGTAAATAGATAAATAATGCGATGAGGAATAAAATATATGTTACTAAGAGTAGGTACATAAAATTATTAATATGGATGAAAGTGGCTATAATTAACTACAGTGCGTTTTAAAGTAATAGGAGCTTGGACAAAAACAATTCTGATAACGAAAATATATGTTCATTAGAACCAGTAGACCAGCGTAAAGGTGGAACATCAATATAGCGAATAAAGGACAAGCGTAATGATATTAAAGTTAAACGTATTCCATCTTTGTTTATGTTGAAAAGTATGCAGATAACCTACAAGCGTCTTTCTGCAAGAAAGATCTATAGTGCTATTGAAATCCGAAACTGGAGATCATTTTAAAGGAGTTTGCGCATGTTAAAATGAGTATCTACTCATTTTAACATGCGTTAGTAATTTTTGAAACGCAAAACTATAAAGAGCGATGAGGCTCGAACTAGAGTTGGCGTCATGCACCAATAAAGCTCCGCTGTCGGGATAAGGCACAGAGACTGGTCTCTTTGCGGTCTGGTTGCGATCTAAGATAGTTTCAATACAAACTACCTTAACTTATAAAACCTGAACAGTGGGAAGATTTGCGTTTTATTTCACGAATGCGTAGGCGAAGTCATAAAACAAAAAATATGTTTTTTCTTATGCGAGGTCAAATCATATTGGGAGCGAAAATTGTTTAATAGCGTTGCCTTAAAATATAAAAAAGATGCGACGTAGCGTAATAATTAGAGCAATGACCAATGTCAATTCAAAGGTACACAACAAAGGAAATTATGCGGAAGTAAGCATTCTTGTCCTCAAAAAGAGTGCTAAATAAATAAGCATGACAATACTTATGAAGGCGTGAAGAAAATAATATAACTATTCTAAAACGAGCCCATGGAGGACCTTCCCTTTGTAGGGAATTATAAAAGAGCCACGGTGAAAGACTCCGTAGAATACCAGAGGTTTCAATACCATTTATATAAAATAATCTAATAGGATGCACAAGATCAACTATGTTACTACCACGGTTGACTATGAGAATTAACCTAAGAAGTGCATGCGACTGCGAAAAAACCAAAAGTTTCTTGGTAAGGACGCGAATATTAAAAAAACATAACGTCTTTTATAAGCATAGAAATAAAATAGGCGCTAAATCTGATGCCTAATACACGTTAAAGATTAAGCGACTATGTTTGTAGAAGACGAGAATATAAACAAAAGGGTCCATTTGAATAAAAAACATGGAAATTATATAAACTATAAAAGCTTAAGCTTGCGTTTCTCAGCCATACTAAGTGGACATGACAGCCTATTCGATGCCTAAATTAATGTGGCGTAAGTGAATGCGATAAAAGAAACAATTCAATAATACAATTATTGTAAAATAACGAAACCTTAATAAAAGTGTGCGTTTTGCGTTTGTATGAAAATTGGGCTCAATGCGAAGAAGAGTTTTAGCGCTCAAATCTAACATAAGGCTAGTTTTGATGATAGTCTTAACAAGGCAAATATTTGTGGAATGCGATATAAAAGAACTCTCCGTTAAAGTTAAGCACGAGTAACAAATATGCGATAGTCTTAGATGATCTTATAAGAGAGTCATAGTTTAGGAAACAACAAATTTGCGTTCTAAGGGAAACAATTTATATTGCGGTATAAATGTGTGAGTTACCTAACAACCTAGGTTTCCTTTTAAATGGCAAGGGAAAGTTCAAACGAACGTTAGGAATTTTGTAAACGGACGACTGATCTAGGTGTTCATCTATACGATCTTCAGGAACAGTCAAAACTTTAGTTAACGTTAACTTTTTTGTAGATAATTGTTAAGCGAGTTATTTACTAGCAGACCGAAGGACCAGGTTATATCATTTGGTTTGACCATAGGGGCCTCCCCTGTAATAATATATCCAAGCGTTGTTTCGAGAGCATAAGGCGCGAGATGTAAAGCGTTTATTCGATAAGAAGTTTGCGAGAGAAACGGAAGCGTAGGCATAATTTTCTTCCCAAGTATTATACGCGGGAACAACTGAGCGCTAAGAATGGCATGAATTTCACCAGGCTTGTACCAGTGATCATCTGCCAAAGGCAAGTTACTAAAACTCTCCGTAAATTCAGAGTTTATTAAGCGAGCAGGCAAATCCTCGGCAATTTTTTCGACTACCAAGAAAACTAAATTATATTGGTCGTCCGAAAAGCGTGACTGAATGGTAAGCGACACAGAACCTATAATAGGCGAAGACATTAAACCTAAAGTGTTTAGAGAAGAATCCCTGAGCGGTTGAATTTTAAGTTTCAACTTATTACAACAAGCAAGCGTAATAATATTACTTTGAGATGCGCTATCTATCAAACATCTCATAACAAAACGATTATTATTAAATGGAACATAAACTTGAGCGGTTGGCAAAATAATAGTAGTCTGCGATTTACTCGACGTATTAAATTCATTACTACTACTACAAGTAGGATCGACCACTACTTGGTCCGAGTCGCATTCGTTTGTAGAAGAGTGTAGGCACACAGGCTGCGGTGAAGATTGAGCGGGTTCAACAGGCGCTCGTGCTGGCGAACCAGTGGCCGTAGACGGCGACAACGGCGCGTTGTTAACATGGAAAGTTTTATTATTATTCCCAGCGGATGAATTGACAAAGTGTAACAGTGTATGATGCTTCCTATTACACTGTTTACACGTGTTGTGCGACTTGCACCTGTAAGAAGAGTGCATTGAACTAAAACAATTAAAACATAAACTATTCTTCTTTACAAAATGAAAACGATCGTTGATTTGCAACTTTTTAAAATCTAAACACTCGTATAAATGAATGTGCTGCGAAGATTGACAATAAATACATGCGGACATTTTATAATTATTATTAGTGATAGCGAAAGTATGCGACACATTAGGTGCAGTGCGGGGACGAGACGAAAAGTTGCTATTTTGAGCTGACGAAATATTATGCGTTTTAAAAGAGCTCGTCCTTTCAAGTACTTTAACTTGATGGCGGATATAATCTATCAAATCAGAACTAAATGGAATGTCCTTATCACGCGTTGCCAATTCAAAACTTTGCAAAATATGCGAGTCTAACTTCTTTAGCGCAATGTGCGTAATAATAAAATCTGTCAAATCGGGAATATTTAATTGCTTCAAAGCGGAATGCATTTTTTCGATAAAACTATTTAGATGCGTGGGCGTATCAGTGGGCGATTTCAGATCTAAAATATTATTTAAATAAATAGTACCCAACAAACGTTTGTCTTGATACTTGGTTACTAACGATTCCCATATCATAGGGTAGTTCGCTTCGTTGGGTATAACACCCGAGAAGACAGTGAGGGCTTGGCCGCTAAGTTTACCTACCAAAAACTGAATGCGCTGTGAATCGGTCAGCCTCTCATTACAATGGATGTTAGTCTTAAAGGACTCGTAGAACAGAGGCCAGTTCTCTGGGTGACCATCAAACGTTGGTAACTCTATCGGTGGCAAACGACAAACATAATCAGACGACGTCTGTTTATTATTTGCAAAACTTTTAATTTTACGCGTTTCAAGAATAAGCGATCGAGTATGTTGCACAAACGAAAATAACTCCTCAAATGATTTCCAGTCCTGAAAATCAAGCTCCGCGTCTGGATTAATTTCCAGCAATAAAATATTATACTGGTCACATAGGTCATTAAACTCTGAATATAGTTTGTCAATATTAGAAGATGAAGCTAAATATTCGTGCTGAGTTCTAGTTTCCACTTCCAACGACGTTTTATGTGCGAGCAAAAACAAAGAATTCATGCGTGCAAAAATGTTTTCCTTTTTAGCGAAAATTAATTTCAATTTTGCTTCGGCTGCCATTTTAAAGCCCGTCAATTTGACAAACAAAACTGAATACCGTGAAAATTCGAAAAACAAAAGACGGTTTTTTCACCTTTTCGGTAAAATGAACAAATATTACTAGAATAATATCAAAATAATGCGAAATATTAATGAAATATGCGAAAATCTACAGAGATTATGCCTAACAAGTTTAATTTTATATGCGATATATTAGCGAAAATACAAATAAACATGCGATTATACATGCATAAATATGCGAATGCATAAATAAGTGTAATTAATATAGAAATAAATATAGCGAGGGCTGGTTAGATCCGGCTCGAACGAACCAACAAATTTGGTGCTGCGGATGCGTTACACTTATCTATAATCAATCAATTTTGGCGACAAATAAACAAGTCACACGCACTTACCTGAAGCTAGCTCTCCACTCCTCGGCAAACAGCGGCGCAGCAGATGTTCAGGTGCTAGGCGCGGTGACGCGGCGATGTAGCGCGTATATGTATGTATAATGATGCGAATTCGCCCAAAATGATGAGGCGCGGCGGATAGCGAAAAAACGGTAGAAGACCACGAGACTCGTCTTCGTATGCGATCAGCGAATGAACGATTTTTGGCATGTGCCGCAGATGAGTTGTCAACCGCGTGACAGGCTACATGCACGCTGCTACCAAGGAGGTCGTGTGAAGCATAGTGCCAGTATCAAAATAAGTGCATGTAACCGTTCACTTGAAGCCAAAACATTACGACTATAGAAAAGCGCGTAAACAAGCCCAAAATTTACGCATCTAAAACTGTAATTTTGATTATATGTTATTATCTATTGACCTGTAATGATGTTTTGAAATCATTACGAAATTGTAAGCTGTTGTGTTTCTTTCGCCATTTTTTCTCCATTTCAGCATAATAATAATTATTTTAGTAAAATAATTATTTCGTCCCGAAATGATGGTAGGGCTTTTAAGGATTTAAAAGTACTTAGCAAAGTCCATTTAAATAAAGAGCTTTTTCATTCATTCATTCAACCAAATAAAGCGCAATTTTTTAATTGCTTTGCTCGAGCATTTATCCAATGTTGAGTGAAAATGTACCTAAAGTAACAATTTTGTACGGTTTCTCTTAACACGTGTTATTACAACAAGAACTCGAGAAAAACTCTCCAGTTTTTCAATAAAATACATTTATTTTAACACAATCAATGTCAAATGTCGTAAAGATATTAACTAAAAGTTACGCCCTTATTACAAGTCTCGGCAACTTAGCCCAACTTACTCGCTTAAATGACTTAGAGACGAGTTCGCCCCAAGGTCCGAGCATCAACTGTTTGTATGGAAATGAGTTTATGTTATAAATACATACATATAATCACGCTCATAATCCTAAAAGGGTTCGAGCAGAGAATCAGTCGGTTACACACAAAGCCACATCTGGCAGTATGAGCCATAAAGTACCCCCCCCCCCCCCCAAATAGTGACAGGTTGCCAGCCTGTACAAAAGGGGCACCAAACCCAAAAACGAACATTTCTCCAGCAAAAAAAAAAACAGCTAACGACCAGAACCGATGTTGCATTCAAAATCATCTTAGCAGCCCGGGAAATATATACCTACTTAAATAGATTGTTAGTCTAAGTCTTATATTTATAAAAAAATATACTATTATAAATGTTACATACAACCATACTACTTTATATAATACTAGCACTAGCATTAGGTTTTATAAAAAAATAGAAATTATACAAATAATTGTTAAAAATAATGTCAAAATATTGATTTATGTTATTTTATAGTTTATAGCAAAATTTTAATATGATTACAGATTTTAAGTAATTAATGTTTACACTGCAAACTCCTACGGGGTATCACAGGAACTACAGCCTATGTAGGTATAAGACCCTTGTGAATGTTATGTGATACGCAAAAAAGATATTTGATTTGATTTGATATTACACTCGCAATAAGAGTAATTTTTTTTGGTGATATTGCTACAATAAACAATGCTATCTCGTACACGTATCTAGACAGAGCGGTGTCATAACTCGTGGAATATTAGTCTCGTGATCCTTAATAGTTATTGGGTCTACTACTAGATGGCGCTACATTACATTGCTTGGTATTAAATTCAAGTCTTTTATTTTTTTATGGAAAACATGTAAGTAGTTACCAAGCACTCATTTTATAAACAAGCTTGGATTATCCAAGTTGCATAGGGTATCGGGTCAAGGTGCGCATTATGGAAGAATGGAACAATTTGATTATTATGTATTCAATCGAATCCTTTCCCGTCTTAGTTAAGTGACCACGATATCTGGCTCTACGATATTTGCCTCACCCCATATCCTCCAATGCGTGTCGTAGAAGGTGACCAATAGATTAGCAAAGGGGTATTGACCACCTTCTACTCCGTCCACCAATCCGCATTGGGCAAGCGTGGTGGCGTCTATACCTCCTTTGAAGACAGAGAGGCCTTGTGTGTCAGCAGTGGGTCGAATTCTACCGGCTATTATGATGATGATGATAATATCTGGCTCGTCTGTTTTTGTATGATGGAGATGACGGTATTTTTAATTATTGTAACTCAGTCAAACGAACTGATTAATTGATATCAGCAGGAAAGTAATTATAATTCTTAACAAAGGAGAGTGAACCATCAACATTAAGCCATGCTGCGTTGTGCTGTGCTCAGCTAAAAGCGCCGCGCAGCAAGGTTAGTTGCTTTATTCTTTTCATTATAATCCTTTTTGTTCGGTATTCACGCGCGTTTAAAGGGGCAGCGGGGCACGCTATTGAAAATTGACGAGGAGTCTCTGATCAAAACGCGGAAGCTACAAGGAACTACTGCGCGTCTTTATCACTATCATCATCATCATACAGCTTTTATAATTCGACCCACTGCTGGGACACAAGGCTTCTCCTTGTCATCGTAAGAAGTTTAGGCAGTAGTCTACGCCAAATGCATTTTGGTGGACGGAGTATAAGGTGATCAATACCCTAATGCTGATCCAATTTAGTCACCTTCTACGACATCTAATAGGAGCCATTTGACTAAATAAAGCAGAGCACAGAGCAGTTCAGCATACGTCAATGTTGATTGCTCACCCATGGCTCACCCCAATACTCAGAATATATCATTCCATTTATAAAAACATCAAGTCCGCTCTTACAATGTGCATCTCTCACAGTGGGCCGAACTTAAAAGTGCTGGACAAAAACTCTGCTCGGTTTAACTGCCAATATCACTGTCATTTGTCTCTGGGCCACGTTGCATTGCAAAATAAAATGGTACCTTGAAAAATAATGGAAAGTCTCTAGCGGCTAGCAAACAAGGTCTAGTATTCATTTTTCCAATTGCATTTTAATTGTGCACACAAATAACTGGCTCTCATAGTGACATGTTCGTTTTGAGAGCGCTTCGCTTTATACCTCTAATTGCGTTAGGCACTAAAATATTTTTGAGTGTCCATTTTGAAGTTTTCGATATATAAACGGTTTAACCGTCGTACATGATGTAAAACAATGGAAAGCTCGGTCAGAATAATATGAAACTGCTAGCTGATGCTATTGGCTTAATGCTCCTCGTATTTTTTTAACCCAATCGACCTCGACATATATGATTGATAGCGCTTTTCTACAATACAAAAGATTTAGTTTTTATTTTTGTCTTGTTGCGTGAATTTTCTTTCCATGAAATAGTAATTAATAAACAAAAAGGAATAAATAAAAGTTTTATGTTATAAAAAATCTAAAAGAAATTATGTTCTATGCCTCATGATAATATTCCAGATTTCTTTTTAATGACACCGACCCAGTTGTTTATAAAAGGATTATCAAATGATTACGTTTCTTTTATTTACTGTAGATTTATTATTTCTAAATTTGGTGCCCTTTTTGTGTAGGCGACTGGCTGGGAACCTGTCACTATTTGATGGCACCGCATGGCCCATACTGCCAGATAGCGCTAGCAGGCTTTATTTGCTGCATAGGTCCTGTTTTTGCTGAAAACATTGGCAAACACAACGAACATTTGAATTTTCGTCCGCCACCATTTTGTTTATTTTCTTTTTTCTTTTTTAATCCTCCAACTGTTCCCGCAACGGACTGTTTGTCGCCTATTTCACTGTGAAGCCGCGAAATGAAAGTGCGAACGAATGATTGGTGTCGCACTGGCCAAATACTGGTACCTAGCAAAAAATGTGACTGTATCTGCTCAAATCGCTACACGCAATCAGACACAAAAAAGGCAGAGCTGGAAACTGGACGCGGCCTATTGCTAGTCGCAAATATTTCTCTTGGTTTATAATATTGAATGCTGCGATATTTCATAGTGTCAGTAAAAGCATGCATGTTATTATATTACATCATATGTATGACACGTACAAATATTATAATTTTATTTGTAATTAAATAGTCATTTCATCATCTGGAAGAAAAATGAAATTAAAACTATAAGGTCTCCTGTACAAATACCAATCGCACATTATTCTACAGACTACGCAACGACCACTGGGATATGTTATCAGAGAATGAATAAAACCCAACTATTTATATTTTTATGAATCTGGTCCAATTCGACATAACGAACCGGCACGGCGTATGTGGGTACTCGATTAAAATAGTTGAGCAATGGACGACTTGTTTCCGGAAAATCAGGAACACGCTTTGACACAAAAGGCTTGAGACAAATGGGTGCACTTTTACTACTTTTCAGACCCGATTTCCTGATCTGATATTTACCCTAGAACCGTAACCTAGGGTACAAATTAAAAAAATATTTGAAAATTTGCGATAACTTTTTTGTTTCACAACGGATTTTTTTGCGCTACCGGGTATTTGTACAGGGTGGATGGTTGCGTCAAACCGTCCATCGGGTGGGAATCCTCTTAGTGTGTGGTCGTTGCAAAATGCGAGTAAGGTGCTCCAGTACTTTGCCTATGGATATGCATGTTATAAATGGAGGTATATTAGGGGAAAAAACGTGTCATCTGATATTCCCGTCGTTGTTTAATTTTGTCCCAGAGGAAAAGACTGTAAATCTCGCTTTTTGTTTTTCAATGTGAAACATGACAATCTTTCCAAAATTGTATATCCCCAAACAAAGATTTGCCAATACAATTAAAACAAGTCACTTTTATAATAGGTCTTATACTATTATCTGATTCTGAAATAAGTGTCATAACAGTATATTATAAGCTGATTATTGATAAATGTTTATAATTATGTAAAAAAAAATATTCATTTACTGGGGTATACCAGTACCCCAGGATACGGTTACTGAAAGTTTAAAATGGGTACGGTTCTAGGGTTAAAAAGTATGTATTTGAAGAAGCACACCCAGGAATTTATGGAGATTTCACTGGAAAAACAGGTCATATAAGGAGCAAAAAATAAGTACTGTTACTTATTATTGCGCCAAAAAAATCAAAGTGTATTTTAAAATAAGCCCTTCTGGACGGGTTCCTATGGGAACGGGGCCCTCAGGGAGCAACCCGTTCAACCCAATGAGGTTTTTCATATCTCACTATTCGTTATTCCTCTTGCTACTTAAATTGAAATTTTTCTATCTTCCTGGAACAATCATCTCATGAGAGGAATGTTATGAAGTTCTGGAACCAAGAATTTGTTCAACATAAAGGTATGAATTCATTTTAACCTTCAATTGGGCCCGCGGACATTCATAACGGCAGCGGGCGCGCGTAACCGAAAAGACCTATGGGATGAATCAGAGAAATAAAGCACTAATTATTCAAAAATTATTTATTTTTTAGTACACAGATCTATTATCATTGTCTTTAAAGTCTCATTTGTCAAAACAAGTAATTAAAATTATGGAAAAGAAACAATTATTAAATCAATAAATATGTACAACACAAAATGTTCTTTGTATCAAAAAAAAAAAACTATTTTGGAACACAAAACTCTTTTACATACCTCAGACTAGTTTATATACCTAGTGAAATAAAAAAATTATAAAATAAGAATAAAACACTTTTATTTAGATTTCGTCAGGATCGTCTTAGTCGCTGAGCTCTGATTCACTCTCTTTTTCATCTTCTCTAAGTAATCCTTCGTGTGTTGCATCTTGTGGTAACGTTCTACGACTCATTTCATTCAGAAAAAAAACAATATTCCTAGCTTAATTTCTTAATAGCCGAAGAAATATTATATCGCGTTGAACGTCGCGCGTAGCCTTTTCGTTGATGGGCGCGTGTAGTTCTTTCGACGACTACGCCGCGACTTAGATAATCGCGATCTGTGGGGTGGAGGGAGCGCCCCAAACGACGGTAAACTCTTTATTATACTTTCAATGATATAGCGACAGGCTACTAGAAATGAAAAATACATGAGATGGGTAATAATAATAATATAAACGAAAATGTATGGAGCGCGGTCGAATAGACTACGCGCGCCCACTTGAAGGTTAATTTCGCATTCGCTTTTGTTCTTAAATAAGAAACATCCATTTATTCCTGACAGCGACACCGAAATATCACCATTGACAATACATATGACTACAGTCAAGAATTTAGCGCCTGTAAGGCCATCTAAGATAAGGCGTGTCTATAGAATTTGGAGTGTTTTAAATTACATAGATGACAGATCATATTAAACAGAAGTATTTTTCAATGTTAAAGAATACAACTTATTTTGTTTCATAGCTTTGTCCGTCATGAAATAAATTAGTTCGGAGGAACTTGCAAAATACAACATAATCACTATCTTCACTAGAACACATAATTTTACAAGTTTTTAACAACAAAACTGTCTCAGCTTCTTCCACGTTACCAACTACAGAGTTTCCAAGAAAAGATTTTGGAACTGGCGAATAATACTTTACTTGCCTTGTTGCTTTGTATTTTACACTGTGATCATGACACGATATTACGAGGAACTAACTGTACAGCAACATTTGTAACTAATTACGACTTTTCTTTTTTATGTTAGTCTTTATAACGCTCTTGAGGAGCTCTTAACATAATGTTCGGACGTTTATTGGCGGTAAAATGTTCTGGAGATCACTTCGCAAACATGGCGGGTAGTAAACGAAACAAAATGCTGGCTTAGATTTTTAATGACGTATTTTGGTTTAGATAGTCTTTTTATGCTAAAAGGGTAGTCTGTAGACTTCATTGCGATACTGCGCAAATTGTCACTAACTCCAAGCGAATTAGCTGCTATAAAATATGATTACCTTCGCGTTGTTTATCATCTCTCTCAAAATAAGGTCAGTTTTAATAAGGCTGGCTTGCGTTACGTTGATTATTCAGAAAAAAATATATTCACTCACTATAATAACACTACCGCATATACTCCAGTCTTCAATCTGCTACAAAGTTCGTAATTTACTGGGCTTGCGGAAAGCAGTCGTTAGCAAGCTACTTAGACAACATTGTATGGGCTTTTCTTCTGTTGTTTTTATGACATAGACATACAGGTCTTAACTGCCAATAATAAGAACTATGTGATGATATAAAAAATAACGAGTAAGAACCAGGCCATTCAAAGAATTTCACAGATATTGGATGGAAATCTGTGTCTTACTATCCTTAGTTTCATCACTGCGCAAGTCCGCAGTACAGTTGTGATTTTTACTCTCCTTAATTACTCTTTGCACTCTTATAATAAAGAAGTACTTTGTAATAAAAAACTCTTCATCATCATAACAGCCTTTACCATTCGACCAACTGCTGGGACAGAAAGCCTTGTCATCGAAGGAGGTTTAGGCAGTAGTCCTCCACAATTGCCCAATGCGGATTAGTGGACGGAGTATAAGGTGATCAATACCCATTTCATGATACATTAGTCTCCTTCTACACCACCCATTGGAGGACATGGGGTGATGCTATTCTACTCTGCCACTATCACATCGCTAAAAAACTCATCAGCATGACTAAATGTTTTATCTTCAAGGAGACTCTTGGCCTTCTTCGACCTCCAAGAGGCCGATATGGTGTGTGATGATAAGGCCGGTGGTGCAAGCAAGCTCTACCCAGAATCCTCAAACACTAAGGGTCGGGCTTTCTTATCAAACGGAACACAATAATGCCATCATCATAGCAGCATTTATAATTGGACCCACTGCTGGGAGACAAGGCCTCTCCTTGTCATCGAAGAAGTTTAGGCAGTAGTCCACTACACGTGCCCAATGCGGATTGGTATAAGGTGTATCATTATGGAGTACCTATAAGGTGAATAATACCCCTTTGCTAATCTATTTGTCGCCTTCTACGACACCGATTGGAGGATATGGGTGATGCTATTCTACCCTGCCAGCATCGCACGGCAAGCAATAATGCCACAGTATAAGTAAACAAGTAAGTTATATTCAAAGAAAAGCATCGAGCGCGGCTTGTGTGCATGATGCCCTAATCAGGTTACCCCGTGCGAATCTTTAATAAGACTTCATCTCAAAATTTCACACAACTTCAAAAACCTAGTGGATGAAACTGAAAAGGCTGGTCCACAACAGATTTTTTCAATAGAAAATTTTCAAACTATTTCCTTATCACACAAAAGTCACGATCGACCGCACCAATGGACGCTTGAATAATGTCGCTGGAGTGTTCTGGCGGCAGGCACGCGCCTCGTGTTTTATGGCGCTCTTACGACTGGTGTCCGAGAAGTAATGAATGGTAAAGGGAATTCTTTTACACACAGACCAGAGTAATAGACAATGGGATTGAAATTGCGATGCGGGTGAAATTTTAAGTGACGTTGAGTAGTTTATGTATTTATATACAAGGTGTTTGGTACATGGGGTATGAATCCGGCACCTATGCATGCTAACATAGCCATATTAATACTATGGTGACATCAAAAAACTTTAAATTGTAAAAAAATTAATTCCCCATACAAATATTTCGATCAAAAAAACAAAATGTATGGAAAATTTAAAAAATATTTTTACAATTTTGAATTATTAATATCACCATGATATTTATATGACTATGTTAGCATGGGTAGGTGCCGGCTTTATACTCCATGTACCAAACACCTTGTATGTTTAGGGTTTTCAGGGTGAGGTTTTTAAGCACAACATGGAAAAGATCATAGCCCGCATAAATAATTAAAATAAATTAATCATCTTTCACCCTCGGCTTTATCGTCACTTAACATTAAGTGGGATTAGAAGCTCCCCCATCAAATGAAAATAGACTTTATTTAAAATTTGTATTTCTTTAATAAAAACAAGGTACTGGTTATTACCATCTATGGAGCATAATAGTTCATATCTTTACGACGAACACGATCCTATGACGGGGTCTCAAGTCTCCTCACGATGCACTTCGGCCCATCGGTATCTTTTACGTCTTCCCCTTCCTTTTAATCTTGTCGCTCCTTGAATATGTAGCCATCAGCTTAACAATATAATATATGGGTTTGAAGAGACTGTAGTGCTCTGGTCTTGGATAGGCCACTTGCAGAATATTCATACTGACCTACTGGCTATAGAATCGCAGGTGTTTCATGGATCCGGGAATCCATCAATCCATATACACATGCTCTGCAATTCGGTGTTGTTGAGAGTTGCAAATATTAAAGTTATGTTTAGTACCATGTCATAGGAAAGCCAGCGCTTGTGCAGTAATAGTATGCCAAGATTGTATGAATATTTATTATGGCAAAGTACTAAAGTGTTAATCGGCTTCTGATGCTGACCGTAGTATACGTTTTAGTGATGTTACCTTTAGTTGGAAAAGCGTGCGAACTCATCTTACCTGTCTTTAAAAAAAGCAGGTTATAAGTACTCCCATCTGGAAGAAAGTTCTGCTTGAAAGAAATAGTTTAATATACATTATAATTGTAAACATTATTTTCAAGCCATATACTCGTAACAGGATTAAATACAAATTCAGTTTACGTTGTTCATCGTGTGGTGGTACATTCCGACGTAAATCAGATGCGGTTTGGCTTGGCGACAAATTGTAGCGTAAATCACGCTGTTACTGTCTAAAATAATGTTTGAAGATTATTTCACCAATTCTATGTGGAGGAATTTTGACCGAAATTTACGAAATATATTTGCTATGCATTGTGTAGTGCATTCAATATTTGTATTGCAATCATGAAAAATAGTGTTCTTCTTCTATCTAATAGTAAAGTTTCCAGCAGTGTCCGAATAACCATATTTTACAATTTACTATGAAACGAAGCGTCGCCGGTGGCCTAGTGCGTAAGGGCGTTGTCTCCCACCCGGGAGGTACCTGTTCGAACCCCGCCACGGTTTTCAAATTTTGAATTCATATGTACGTTTCTCGACGCTTTTGCGGTGAAGGAACATCGTGAGGAACACCTGCACACACCTATGAAGAAATTCTTAGGTTGTGTGTGAAGTCGACCAACCAGCACTTGGCCAGCGTGGTTGACTAAGGCCTAATCATCCCTAATGTGGGGTAGGCTCGAGCCCCTCGGTGGGGACAGTATATGAGCTGTTGATGATGGTGATAATGATGATGAAACGAAGTTGTTTGTACTATACTTGGCTACCTACGTCGGCATGTGACGTAATAAGAAACAATAGAGTATAGAAAAATCATCGTGTATTTCAGCAGATAAAAGGTCGCCGGGATAGTGAACGGTCGCGGATTCGATGCCCTCTTTATCTCTGTCTTTGATCACAACACAGGAAAAAGGAAACAGCTTGTTTTAATTCTGAAGAAAAATAGTTATAAAATTTTAAAGTCATGAAACCAATAATAACGCCTTTGTCATCCGAAAATTCCGACTGCAAATGCGGAGCGTCGTAGATCATCAAGTTTACTACCACCAATGGTATATAACAGACAGTTATTAATGTAACGTAATGTACGTAACATGTTCGCAGGAAGCTGCTGGATGTGGGCATCGCAGGTCCGATCAGGTTGGAGATCCTTCGGTGAGGCATATGTCCGGAGGGTTGATTGCATAGAAAGCATGTGGTGTTTACCTTTCAGTTTCGGCTGTCAGGGCATGGATGCGGCAGCTACCTCCATCAAGTGGCCGGAAGAGAATATAGCCCTAAATGCCATGAGTGCGACGCCGACATAGATACGGCCCAACATATGCTAGAGGTGTGCCCAGCAAGGGAGTCGCGCGCTACTCTCACCGCTGCCGAACATAATAGTCAAGATGGTCGCCAGTGAGGCGTCGTGGCAAGCGATCGCCTAGTACTGTGAAGAGATTATCTTCAAGAAGGAGGCTGTGAAATGGGTCCCCGAAAGTGATCCCCTTGCCAACCCAAACCGCCGAAGAAGACCCCGCAGGAGAAGGCTCCATTGGCTGCAGCAGAACCCGCCATAGTCAGGGGCATGAGGGATGGATAGGGTCCATCTTCCATTATGCATGCCCTTAAGTCGAAAGAGGTGACTTTCTTCCCGCGGGCACCCTCAGCCAGTAAAAGGAGTTTCTTCGACAGGTTGTTGGACGCGGCTCGTGATGCAGCCACAAGCTGTCCTTGCCACGTCTATCAGAAAGCAATCAAGTGGGAATACGTCTGGTTTTAGTGGCTATTCCCTGCGTTCTGCTGGTCGAATCCCACATAACGACAAGGGGTCCCAACGTCGCCACATGAGTATCCGCAAATGGATTTCCAGACGAAAAAAGGCCTATGTGCGACGTGATGATGATGAATAATGCTTGCTTTAAATGTTACGTTACGGCGTTCGCTTCCAGTAAACCTCCACCTTTGATGTTTTAAAGTCCGGTCCATTACTATAAAAAAAAAGTCTCAGTTAAAACGATCTGTATTCTAAACGCATAGATACTATTTTCGGTAATATCCTAACAAAGCTAGATATTCCAGTACGTGACGTCATTAAACACGTCACACAATATTACGGCATACATCAGCTGCGGTTTGGCAAGGCGACAAATCGCCACGTGTGCTCGGCAAGAACAGGGGCCGCTGGAAAATAATGTTTCCAAAAAAAATATTTCATTATTTACACTTATTTTATGGATGTCTGGTGAATTATAATCATTGAGGTGTGCTATCGAAGAAATAGAGTTCTCACCCCATGGCAAAAACCTAGCAAAGTAGAGGAAATTACATTTTTTTGCTTTGTAAAGTCAACAAAAGTCAGTTTGATGTTGGTGGGTTTGCTGGGAAAAGCAGTAGAAATAGGCAATGCCTGGCAATGCTAAGCTCATGGTGACTTCGCTGACAGCTAGTCGGCTTTCTTGAAACTCTTAAATCTTCTTGGATAGTGGACTGTATATTTGCCGGTTTTATTGGACACACACGCCACAATACTGTTTTTGGGTTTATTACGTACCTACATTCGCGGCGACGTGATTAGGTATTTTATATTTTAAGCGATTTTCTTTTGTGGTGCGGTTTTATTACACTGCCGTCTCTTCGGTATGTGATTGAGAAAGAGAGAGAGAGAGGGAAGATGCGAGGAGCGGGAAGGATAATGTAGTTACGTGCAGGATGCGTTCTGCTTGTACGTAATAAACTTAAACACTATTATATAAATACAATAGGGCTAATGAATAGTACTAACACCTACCATGGGTCAGGATAATATTTGCTAATACTCATTAGATACCATCGCGTATTCAACAATGTATTTATTTATTTATTATGAAATAGTAGATACATTGGTTTGGATGTTTACAAATAAATCAACTTGGTTTATATTCAACTTGGTTTTTAGGCTTTTACCCGCCGCCATGGTCCAATGTTTCGCTCACCGTAATAAGATCAAGAGACCCCTGGTCCAATCCCCGGACGAGTACAATTTTCTGGTCAATTTAGTCGGTGGTAGGACGTATTTTAAGTCCGCCTGACTAACTACAAATAACTTATCACAGTCTCAATATCACTAATTTGTTCCAACTGTCAGTGATAAAATAGCCAGTCAACCCGTGGTTAAGAGTTCCTGATGAAGCGAATGAAAGTCAAGAACATCTCTGACAAAATATAAAAAGAACAAGATGGCCGTTTATAGTCTAGCCCGGCAAGGCGGGTTCGTAAGTTCATTATTTACCTCGCCTCTAGTTAAAAATCTTGCTTCGAGTTTAAGCTCTTATATTATGTTCAAACTGCAGCTTTATTGTTTTGTTTTAAACAAAGTATCGCTAATTTCAATCACAAACAGCAAATTCCAAGCATTCCCAAATATAAACCAAATATAAACTGAAGGAATTAGAACAGCCTTACGTTCACAACTCCATACCACTAACACAGAATAAAGAGAAACCAGAAGGAAAACTCTTGTATGTACTTCATTTTAGTATACATGGAACAAAGAGTTGTCTTAAATTTTGCATCACCAATGGAATTTCGTGTTCAGTCAAAGAAGTATTGGGAATGGATGATTTGTTTATGGTTCCAAATACATATTTTTTTTTGGTTTTTGTTAGATTGGCACAACTGTTTTCCATTTTGGCGCGGAGTTTTAGTTGTACCTGTTATTTATATTAAATACAGTGGTGTTTTTAGTTATATCATATCTAGTGTGTATTGTGAATATCATTATGGATAAAAACATGGAACATAGAGTTGTCTTAAATTTTGCATCACCAATGGAATTTCGTGTTCAGAGTTACCTACTGAAAATGTTGCGGAAGGCTTAATAAAAAATATTATTAGAGCGTTATGCGGCGTTCAAAAGAGCAAATTTGACAAAAAGGGCAAGATTTGTGGAAAGAAAATTTTCTGTTGTGCGAAGGTGCATTGGAAGTTTTGACCAAATACTCAACAAATACCATCGAGCTACCACCATATTCACCAGATATGGCTCCAGCCGCCTTCTTTCTTTTTATTAAATTAAAATTACCACTTCGTGGCACCCTTTTTAAATCGGTAGAAGACATAAAGGAGAATTCGCGGCGAGAACTGAACTCAGTTGCGGAAACAGCGTTTTAAAATGTTTTGGATTCTTCGTCGGCGTAAGTGTATCATTTCTGAAGGAGCATACTTTTAAGGTGATAAAATATATTTGAACGAGTAACTAACATTTTGTGTATTATTGATCTTTTCCCGGTACTTTCATGACAGATAGTATATCGTAGAATGCTCTAAATGTTTAGTTTTACTGTAAAATTTTGTAAATCGTGATGATCTTCATAGTAGTAGCTAGGTAAGTAAACTTAAAACAAACCCTACCAATCCTAATAATAAAGATTTATAAAACCTGGAGATTGAATTTTCAGAGCAAAAAAATTTTCTTTAAAATTAATTATTTTTTTAAGTGTAATGTATTACGCTTGTCTCCTGTACTGGCTTTATTTTGTACACTAATTCCGTTCGTTTCGAATAACGCCTACACTCGCATTACGCGTCGCAACTTCTAAATTGGACCGAGTCTCACTGTTTGACTCCACTCGACTCAACCGGCTTCCGGCAGATAGTTGCTTAATTTAATAACCAGTTCTTTAGTTAACACTCGGAAAATTTACTGAATCTTACCACGATGTGGGGCTTGATTTAGTTCGGAGTTTTGCTTTGTTTTGGCATGGGAATTTGAACTTTGGACGCGGTATGGTGATAAGGTTGATATTCTTGTACGCAGCATGAAATATCTTTAGAGAGATAGGGCATAGGCCGCTAGAATTTGAATCACCAGAGTGCATCATTGGAATAATACTCTATCTTACAGAATACAGCAATCAGACTGTGTACATTGCTTTATATGGCAGTGACTAATACATAAACAATTGGTATATGTGTAAATAATTATTACGAACAAAACCCGCAAATCTGAGGTTAGGTTGGGGATCACTTTCTTTGACTGGCTTAGCAACACTGATTGAAGCAGCAACATTGTAATTCCAGATACTGAGAATTCCAAGTTCGGCGCTTTTACAGTTTTAAAATTATGGCCTTTTTCGTCGTATTGGGGTATGTCACGCCCCACCTGGTACAGGGAGAGTGAAGCTCCATCATTATTTATCATCAAGTGAGCTGAAAAGGCCAGTGCTAGCTCGTCAACGATAAGATTTATCATAGATTAGTACTTAGCTTTTTTCATGATGATGGAAAAAAAAATTATGAAGCGTAACGAAACGTTAACTACACAATGAGGCGTGTCTGGGACTCCCCGACATGTTGACATTGACGCCGGTCCTACCCACTAAAAATCATCGGTACTTTATGGATACATTATGGAAGTGTGTATTCCACCAAAACATTTTCATGTAAATTGTTTTTAGTGAGACAATAATGGATCACATGTCAAAATGTAGAGTCAAGCTCCTAACTCCGCATGTTCTAACTCTACAAACCATAACTTAATAAACTCTACACCTTAGTCACAATATGTGGCCGCTTCGCTACCGTCACATGGGCGTAAGGTGAAAATTTTGTTCAATACTAGCTTCTGCTCGCGACTTTATCTGTGCAGTATCAGTCTAAATTATAGCTTTTATGTTATTCTGATGTATGAACTATATTACTGTAAAGTTTCATTAACATCCATTCATTAGTTTTTGCGTGAAAGAGTAACAAACACACAACTAGACATCCATCCATACATCTACAGATCTATCATCATATAACAGCCCTTATAATTCTACCCACTGCTGGGACACAAGGCCTTTGCTTGTCATTGAAGCAGGTTTAGGCAGTAGTCCACCACGCTTGCCCAGTGCGGACTGGTGAACGGAGTATAAGGTGATCAATACCCCTTTGCTGATCCGTTAGTCGCCTTCTACGACACCCATTGGAGGGAGGGGGTGATGCTATTCTACTCTGCCGGCATCACATGGCTAAGAGATCTATACATCCATACAAACTTTCGCGTTTATAATATAAGTAGGATTAATTACTTTTCTTTTATAAAATAGTTGTTGAAGTAACGAAACGGGCAAGCTGCTTATTTTGACAAGTGATAAATAAAACTCTTATTTCCTATCACCTTTTGTATTTATTTCGCAGATGCAAAGTATCTTGTGTTATTACCTTTTATTTCCAACGCTTTTCACTGCAGACAGTTTTGTTAACTTTACCGCAATTCACGTCTCTACATTTAAAAAATAAAATTCTCTTCATATCTATACGCTTAGATCTATGGATATTAATGCGGTTTTCATCAATAGATAAATTATTCAGGAGGAAATATTAGATGTATAATTCGTTAAGTTTTGCGTCATCTTTGAGGATACGTTTATATTATCAGTGCTACCAGCACCCTTGTCACGTCTGCAGTAATGTGAATGTCATGGTAATTATCATCATTAGTGACGTGTTCTGGCTTATCTGCCAAGGAGATACAAAGTAGAATGTCGGAAGTAAGTGTTATTAAACATCAGATCGTGCTTTCTGGAATTCATAAGTTAAAGAGAGAAAAAAGGTCTTTTTTATAATGCCTTATTTTTAATTGGTTGGCCGACAAGCATAAAGCCTTTTTTATGACGATGGGAAATCCATTTACGGACCATACAGCACGCTAGCTAGGCGCACGTGTGTGAGACTCCTCGACGCGGAACAGCGATAATCCTACCCACTAAAAACCACCGGTACCCTCCTAAACCCATCTGGGGGCGTTTTGGTATCGGTGTACATTACGTCCGCCATTCATTAGGCTGATTTCGATTAGGCCTTAGTCAACCACGCTGGCCAAGTGCAGGTTGGTCGACTTCACATAACCTAAAAATTTCTTCATAGGTGTGTGCAGGTTTCCTCACGATGTTTTCCTGTCCCTTAAAAGCGTCGATTGGTCGTCGTTTTCAAATTTTAAATTCATATTATGTATGTTTAGTACATAATATGAATTCATAATTTCAAAACACATTGGTAGATGGCGGGGATTGAACCAGTGCCTCCCGGGTAGGTTACGACGCTCTTACGCACTACGCCACCGACGCCTCATCTTTTTTTTTTATAAAATAGACAATTAAATAACTCCATTTCACCTGAGGGTAAGCAGAAGAAATAGATATGATGCCGACAGAGTAGAATAGCATCACCCCATATCCTCCAATGGGTGTCGTAGAAGGCGACTAATGATCAGTAAAAGGATATTGATCACCTTATTCTCCGTCCACCAATCCGCATTGGGTAAGCATGGTGGACTACACCTTCGATGACAAGGCGAGGCCTTGTGTCCCAGCAGGCGTCAAATAAGAAATGCTGTTTGTTATGATGATGAAGCAGAAGAGAGTCTATTACTGTCCATTAATGCAAATATAGGTAATGAGTGATAAAGCATAGCGTTAGCTATCCTCGGCTTCCCAACTCGTAAGGTGCTTCTTCACGCCTTTTTTGAATGACCCAGGATAGCATGAACGAACAGCGTAGCGAGTCTTAAAAAATATTCAAACTCAGGAAGCAATATTTAGCATCCCCGAGGATGAATTCGAACATGATTTAAGCCAACGAGGCTAACCTCACTAAAACGGCGCTTAATTTATTAGCAGTCGACTTTTCACTCCGTCTAGTTGTAAAAGAGTTCTCGCTAAAAATAAAAATGCAGCAGACTTAAAAATGTCTGTCTTATTTTCTCAACGCAGCACGTATTCTCACAACGTAATGGTAATTATCGTAGAAGTCTCATTACCTCTACGTGCTTGGCCTCGGGTAGAGGAGTCGAGGGTTGTTGCATGTCGTCTATCTTTATACTTTACACTGAGAACATGCAGAAGAAATGTTTTGGTTATGCCAGAATATAGGTAGCTTTAGGGAGAGTACATTTTTACATACATACATTCACGCTCATAATCTCAAAAGGGGTTGAGCGGAGCCTTAAGGGCGTGCACTCGATTTACGGTAAAATTGTCACATTTTGTGGATTTTTCAGACCTAATTTTGAAGCGATGTGAACAGATTTTGCAAAGAAATTAAATATTATAGCAAGATTAATTCTTGATTAAAACTACTTTAGAGAGATATTTTAATATACACTTATAGTTTTTTAAAGCAAGGTGAATCCTATAGCGCAGTTTTACGAAAATGCAGTTTGGGGCTATCTTTCAGATGAAATACCAGTATTATAATGGTAAATAACAGCGAAAAAAAATATTGGTACTTCGATGAATGCACGCTCTTAAGTAACATTTAGTAGTTACATGCATAGTTTCTGTCACGGCTCTGCAGGACTCCGGCGGTCCCACGCCAGCTTATCATCGCAGATCAGAGATGGTTTTCGCTCACCACCGCAGCTGAGGCTTGCTTGATAGTGTCATTGTTGTACAGAATGCGTGGCAGCAGCCTCAGCATCTTCAAGAAGATAGACAATAGTGAAGCTGGTCCACTGTGCAAAACCAGAAACAAACCATGCAGTGGAGTCTTGTCATTTCTTATTGATTAACGCATGCCTAAGAAGAATTCGGCGAAGATAGTTACGTGATCAACATCCGAGAAATGTTTTTTTTTAAATACAGCACTAGTAAGATACTAGTTAAAGTGAAAAAATAAATAAATAGTAAATTACAAAGTAACTATGATTAACAATAATGTATAATAATGTTAAATTAGTATTTTGTTACAAATAAAGTAAACTTAAATCTGGGTTGTAAAATTTTACCTTAACATTCTGAAACTATAAGATTTTAGAAATAATAAGTTATCGAAAAACTGTTAAGACTTCGCAACTTATTTTCGACTCAGCAATCAGCTCCGCAGAACTAAATGAAATAATTGCTCAAAACTGACTAACAACTAAAAATTTAATTCCCTCGAATGCTCAAAATAATTTTCGTTCGCGAAGATTTTCGCCCGAGACGGGAATCGAGTTAGTTCCCGTAAATAGTGGCAGATGGCAGCACTTCCTCCAGCAATTACACGAGTGAACAATTACCGGGAGCGTTCGGGACGAATCTCAAATGTGCCTCGGACTAAGCCTTTAGCTCGTCGGAATATTAAAATGAACATCTAGGGAGTTAAGATTTCGTTTAAACTAAGAATGAGACGGAAATTTTTAATTTCCACCCTTTTAAAGGATTGGGCGGATTTAATTTGGACTTAGCTTTGTGGTAATGTTAATTAGGATAAACTTGAAAATATTCTTGCTTTTGGTATTGATATTATTTGTTCATTTTGTATGTATCAGTTTCAATCTTCGCATTCATTCAAACATTGAGATATTATTATATTATGAGAGGCGTTCAATAAAAAGTGACAATGAGTATGTAGCCGGTAACTTTTATTGAATATTTTTTTTAGATACAGTCGCCTTTTAGCATAATATTTGGAATATCTCTTTTCTAAGCAGAAAATTTCTGTTTTAAAAACTCTTCATTCTGACCACCTAAAATTACTGTACTGCAGTGACTACTTTCAGAAGCTCCGCTGTAACTCCGTCATCACACGGCGCTTTGTTGTTCTTGAGCTTAACACTAATCTCGTATAAGCTGACGTCCGGGATATCTTCGCTATAGTGTCAGGTTAGCTCTTAACGTTAAAATAATATTTTAATCGGTACACCCGTACCGATTAAAATATTATTTTAACGCTTGGAAGCAGGTGCTTGTCATGTGGTTCCATTTGAATTTCATCGACATCTGACGAGTAGTTTTTGAGCTATCTCTAATAATGCCTATTTCATTGACATCAATGATAATTATCGTTATCCTTTTTTTACTTGTGTTTCTAAAAGATCTCGAGATAGTGCCTGAAAATTTCTATACATACAACACTTAAAAGTAAAAAAAATGTATTTTTTAAATAAAATAAAACGCCTTCAAAACCTTCAAATAAAAATTTTATGTTTAAAAAACTTTTTTTTTTCGAGGTCGATGCCAACCTCAATGGTTAAAATAAACGTAGGACATTTGAATTTTCTCCGTTTTTAGTTTTGAAGGCAGTTTTTTAGTTTTGAAGGTAAATTTTATATATATAATATAGGGATATATGGTTTCTCATAGGCTTTTTAGAATAATTATATTTGACTGGCTATTGTAAGACCCTTTTAATACAATATCTTCGAAATTAAAATTTATTTTGAAATATCTCAGCGATAAATAAAAACGAAAACTAACTCAGCAGAGCCAAACATATCGCACAGTCTTAAAATAAATTCACGGGAATGAGAACACCCATATTTCCCCTTCAGTTCCTTCACAACGTTTATTGTATCTCGCAAAACTTTAGCGTAGCGATAAAATGCTTCACACACTTACCCAACGATATCACTTTCCACCGAAGAAAATTCGTTAGATGCTAGATCGAACCGGATTACGGCGGTTGTTGCCGGCAGACGCCAGTTTACGCCGATAAACGTCTAGAATTCGGGCAGTTTGGAGAAACGTTGGTGCACTTCGCTATGTACGACGATGGCATATCAAGTCAAGCAAGAATTTTGCGTTGATTCTAATAGGTTATCCGGCTCGAAGGACCAAATGTTCGATACCTTAGGTAATCTTATGTATTTCGATTATATTTCTTGATTAAAATGAATATTCAGGCTGTAGGATAATTATTCATAGCAAATTACAGATCTTTATAATATATTGTACGTTGTATTCGAATTCAAATCAAAGGTGAGAGAGTGAATGGATATAAAACGAATGAATGGACGAATGAGTTTCTGAATGGTTTAGAATGAGTGTATGATTGATCGCTTGCTGTTTCTCTTATCGTATAACAGATGGCGTGAACAAGGTGAAAACATCGAATAAAGAATTCTTTTTCATAAGGACCATCCTAAATTAATTTAAAAAATGTAAATGCTCTTTTATTGTGCATTGTATCATAAAATGCAAAGACGATTTTTGCATTGTATTACAATCAAAATTTTATATAATTTTATAGAAAGAACAAATTATGGCGCACTGGCGATTTGCAACCAAGTTCAAAGTGAGGTGAGCTGCAGCCAACTTGTCGCTAACATCCTTTATTAGTCGTTGTAACTGCTTTGATCTTAGTTTCCTATGGCTTCAAAGTAAGAAAGAACTCCTCAGAATGCATTTCTGACTTTTCTCACTGAGTTTTCAGAACAATCGAATATACTGGGCGCCCGCAATGTCTATCTATCTATTCGCGCACTCCCCTCACTTTGAACTCGCTAGCAAATCGCCAGTATGATAAGGCCCTTACCACCAACCAAACTGAGGACAAAGTTGTTCTCCCAACGGAAACGACAGTAGTTTCAGCTTATTAACAAAAACGTGATACAGAAAATCAGTCTTCCCTATTTCCTTCTTATTTTTAGATCACCCCCAATGACAAATACCCCAATTAAACAAGTTCCCTGAAGTAAAGAAAATTTTAATTAGAAAAGTTCTTTGCCCAATTATTTGGACAATCCAAGATAGCACTGTAATATACTTTAATGTTACGTAAAACATTGTTAGTGAGGGAATTCGCTTTGTTTAAGTTGACATTATTTATTCTGTTTTATTACATTATATATGATCTAACAGTTAAGTCAACAACTTTGTAACTTTGTCGCAATAGATTTTTTGAACATGGATATAAGAATATTTAATGCAAAATTTTGTGATGTTAACGAATTGTTATAGTGACCATCATTTCCCTGATCTGCTCCCAATTATTTAGGGTCAGCATACGTAGCTACGTGAACGTATTACTGAACAAGATTTGATTGGAAGTTTTACTACCGGCCTCGTCCAACATTGGTGCAATGCTAGAAATAAATTAGTTTCTATACATTTTCGTATAGAAAAGTGTGTGAGACTCACGGGTAATTATCAGGTTTACCCACTAAAAACATCGATATCTTCGCAGGACCCTTTATGGGGACTTTTCGGGAACGGTGCACAGTGTACGCCTCGTCTCCGAAACGTGTGCGGGCTGCCCCATTAGACAGCAGGCCGGGCTACGCCTGATGGAGGATTACCCTAGATAGAAAAGACGTAAGTCGAGGACGCGTCGCGGATGGGGCGCAGACGAGACACGAACGCTACTTTTGAAATTACATAGACTATAGGTCTTGCCCTTGGAACTATACTCAGTAGGCATTATATAATAAGTCGCTGGCGTACTCAACCCCGCTCCCCTCCTCACCTCCGTCGCGCCCTCGACGCTTATCTCCTATGTGTTTTTAACAAAGGGGGCAGACGTCTTTTCATTTCATCCACACCCTGTCTCTCTGTATGTTTTGCATCGCGACGCTTGTATACGTTTTGTATGAAAGTATATTAAAAGGGTGCCGAGTCTGCGATACGATCCATTCGAGTCTATCTGGTTCGCGCCTAGAATACTAGGGCAATCTCGAGATAGGGGAAGGGGGATTAGGAGTGCACATGGGGAGTTACTCAATGTGCAGGCTTCACTTTAGAGCTGATTAAGCTCGCCCTCCTGCCCGTCCGTCTTGCCTTATTATCCTACATGTTAACATGTACATGTGCTGTACACCTGAGCCGAGTTCTTAGAGGCACCTTCAGGTGACAATGAGACTCTCTCGGGGAAAGTACCAGAGAATTAGAAATCTTTTACGGAACGTTCGCCCAATATCCTAGAAAACGATCCAAGGTCCTCGTCTTCATAAAAATCTCCGATGACCCTATAATGGCCATGTCCGGCCAAAGGAAAAAGTCATTATAAGAAATTTACCGTGGCTTACGAGGCAAGGAGAAGCTCGTGATCAAGTATGATGATGACAATCCACCTTTAATCAATCAAAACGAACCGTGCTTTGATTTTAACAGTAATATTCAGAGCATTTAATACACTCTGCTTCGCCTAAGCTCCCCGTATACCCATTCTCCCTAATCTCAGTTAGATAAGAAAATTGAAAAATATCGCTCACATCATTATCCCCACATTCACCGACTCATTAGCCATTTATTCCCCATATTTAGAACGCATTCAAAACGCTCATAATTACGGCGCGTTTAGAACAATAGACCGCTTATGGCGCGCAGCGTAACTCATTTTAATGAGCTATTACAAGACAGAACACGGCGCTGTTGTGTTCACTGCCGAATTTGGATTTATAAATTCTCTTGGTTTGTGCCAGTGAATTACTGCCTTACTGTAGATTGGATACGTGATTGTGGTGATGATAAACTCTAAACGAGCTTATTATAATAACAAGCTAATTAAACAAGAACAAATAGGCGCATTACAAACACTGAGTTATAATTACTAGGCAGTAAATTCCAGTGTTACACTGAGCAAAAATGGAATTCACTGCCAGCACACGAGTTTCCTCCTTCCTACAATCCTGGGTAATTCAAAAGAGACACGAAGAAGCACCTTGTAGGCTGCAAGGTGAGACTAGTTAGTGTGGCGGTTTATCTCAAGCACTAGTTATCTTCGCATTTAGATACCACTTCTGCTTAACATCAGGTGGAATGGAATCATTTGCTTTGCTTTTTTATAAAATGGCTACTACTATGATTTCAGTATCAGACTCTAAAAATAGCGGGCATTGTGGAGTTGCTATACAACCAAACTCAAATTATCACCAAAACTTGTGTTCATAACCAAATCAGCTCTTGATGAAGTGACAACTGAAGAAGATTGTTAGTCAACTGTTTTTATTAGAGCTATTAAAATGTTAACGTAAATTCACATTTGGTGCCGATGGTAAATATCCGTGTAAGAAGTTGTTCCAGACTCTTTGCTGCCATTGTTAATAATTCTTTTAGACAGACTTACGTTTTCATATCATGTTACTTCATTCCTTTTTTTATTATTATTTCAATGCTTATTTCATTAAAAAAAACTCACAACTTTCAATAGCTCTTTAAATCACAAACATTTTGATTTAATTTGATTAATTCAACCTAACATAGTTTGTATAATAATAAAAAATCTCATAATAATAAACTTCTATTTCTGCTCCGTAGGTAGTCACGGAGGCAAATATAATTTACCGTGCTAAATAAAAGTAAAGTGAATGAAAAACTTATAGTTCTAATGAAATTACGCACAGTAGTGACACATTGCTCTCCGGGCTAGCCAGGGCAACGAGATGTAAATAAATAACCAGGAAACATTTTTCCTACTAATATTTCCAGCGTAAACTATGCATGTGTGTACTGAAAAATGAAGGTCCCGCAGAATTTATGTGCGGTGCTTTTACACAACACGACTGAGTATCGCTTCGATTTGTGATTCTGCACGTTTTAAGCAGTATTCCTGCAAATGTAATTTGTCAGCAATATTTCATTAGCTTGATGGGTGCTATTTTTTATTATGCTATGGAGCGTTAAGCAGTTTCTCCTGGTTACTGGAAAGGTTTTTACTTAACATTCCAATCCAATAAGTATAAACTTGAAGCATGAACGTGAATATTGAATACCTATGGGAACAAAGCATGAAAGAATAACAAATGTATTGGAACTCTAAAGCTTTAAAGAGCACAAATAGTGTAAAATTTAGTGCCGAAAGTGGGCGGAAATGCAGAGTAGAGGAGACCTAGACCAATGTTTAGGGAAAAAGACAGAGTTTCCTAGAAGTTCAAAATTTAAGGGCCGGTACGAGAGAAGATGTCATAGCAATAATATTATGATTCTTAATAACGTGACGTACATTGAACTTAAAAATGGCCGTGATGATTTCAAGGATCCGGAACATTATGCAGGCCTACTTTCACATTTCTAAGGATGCTTAAAGCCGTTATTTCCTGCCTTAAAACTGAATGAAGTTTTTTTTATAGTTGCTTTATAGTTTTTTTATAGTTTTTTTTTATAGTTGTAAATAGAATTACATTACCAAATTCCATGAACAAGCCTTCAAACAAAGCATCAATACGTAATCAAATCAACATTTTGACCAGGTGCTCCGTCTGCAGAGAGTTACAAAGTACTTCAAACATCTTGTCAGAAAGGATTTTGTGACAAGTTAGAAGGATTTATAGACATTGAGAAAATACAGAATAGATTAAGATGTCGCAACTCTATTGGATTGTTATGACCAGACCCACATAAGTGTTAAACTGAATACTCCGAAAAAATCCAACAATCTCCAATCCAACATCGAAAAAATCTCCGAAACCCAACTCTACACAGTTAGTGTCATTCTATATTTCAGCATGACGTATATAGTTAGTCCAGACCCGCAGACAGAATAGTACACAATTAAAAGATTAAGGAACTAAATAGTCATTTTTTATGCAAGGCTGCAAAGTTGTTTTTTTTTCGAGGATTTCAAAGGTACGAGACGCAGAATCACTTTGCGAGAGCGAAACACACAATTTTATACCTCACTACAGCGAGGAAAGTGTTATTTGCAACAAAAAAAAAACTAGCTTAAATAATAAAATTGGTGTTCTTTATTTAAAAAAATTCTAAAAATGAGGTTGGCCCTCTGTTATGGTATAAAGTGTCAATGCATTTTCAGTGAACTGGGGACAATAGAAGGGAAGCATAAAAAGTTATTGAATAGAAAGTTTCGAATTCTAAAATCTCTTTCCACGCTAGCCTTTAAAATGCAATTTTGTGCTCAGATTTCGAATGATAAACAGAATTTTTCCGAGGTTGCGAGGTGAAAACAATGTTATATTATTCCTATAAACCAGAGATTATCAAACTTATTTCTTTTACCGCCCCCTTTGAAAATAAATAATTTTTCAGCGCCCCCTAGTTTTTATACACTCCTAAAACTTAAAAACCACCATTTCATTACTTTAATTAATTTAGTTATAGTGTTATATTATTCAGTCCTGATGTTTAAATTCTAAATTAGACATTTTTACCAGTGAGAACAATTAAAACGCAACTTTATAATATTAAGAATATATTTAAAAATCAAATTAAAAGAAACAATGTAGATAGGTAATCAATTTTAATTTTATAACGAATCTAATGAGATGGATGAATTTGATGATTTTTAACAAGTTTGTTGATATCAGGTTCGATTTTACTCAAAAACAGTCTTAAGTCGCCGCGTTCGGTAACATGCAAACGATTTCTCTTTTTAGTAAGCAGCGTTGTCACAGCGCTAAATCCACGTTCACACAAATATGACGATGGGAATGCTATTAAAAATCGTTGAACGATCGACCACAATCCAGGATATAACTGCGAGATTGATTTTTGTAGCCAAAATTCGTGGTAACCACTTTTGAATTTGATTTTTAATTCATCATTCGTTGTCAGTTCTATAAGTTCTTCTTCCAGTTGGGGTGATATACCTATGTTGACATTTGAAAAAGGATCTAACACCCAGTCTGGTATTTCCAATTTCAAAATATCCTGGAATCTTTCAATGAAATCGCTGTGAAGATTTTCCAAATGTTGGCAGTAGACAAGCAAGTCGTCGCTGTTGCAGGATACTGATAAATTGGGAAAATTATGGAACTCACGTCTGCCGATATTCTTCTTGTGTAAGAGCAACTTGGCTACGAAAGCAGCGACGACATTTTTTGTTTTTATTAAGTTCAAGTCATCGCCTTGAAGTTGGAGATTCATATCATTAAGCAATTTATAAAGGTCTGTCAGGTATGCGATATCATTCTTTGATGTGATGAGTTTGTCGCGCAATTCTGTGTCTTTGTTTTCCAAAAACTCAATGACAGAGTCAAACAGATTGTAAAATCGAGTCAGACAATTTCCTTTTGATAGCCAACGCACTTCTGTGTGAAAAATCAATCTGTTGAAATCTTCATCATTAGCAACACAAAGCTGATTAAATAATCTGTCATTTAAAGAATTGTTTCGGATTTTATTGACTGCTCTGATGACATATTGCAATGATTGAAACAGTCGTTCACTTAAATTTCTAGCAACTAAATGTTGTCGATGTATAACGCAATGTACAGCAAGCACATCTGGAATTTCGTTTTTTAAGTACGCTATGAAACCTTTTTGACTCCCCGTCATAGCTGGAGCACCATCTGTAGCAGCTGATATAATATTCTTCAAGGGAATTCCTTTTTCATCACAAAACTTTTCCAGTGTTTTAAATATGGTTTCTCCTTTTGTGTCTGTCTCTAAATTTCTAGCAAATAATAGTTCTTGACATATTTTTTCATCTTTAATAAACCTCACGTAAGACAGCAACAAAGCTTCATTAGTTGGTAAAGTGGACTCATCCAACTGAATTGAAAATTGACTAGTCTTCAGATGATTGCACAATGACTCTTCAATGTTATCAGCCATTTCATCAATTCGTCTTTGCACAGAACTATTGCTCAAAGGAATTTTTCGAATTATATCTGCAGCAGGTTTATGAAGCACAGTAGTTATAACTTCTTTTATTGCCGGCAAAATTAACGTTTCTCCTATGGTGTGTGGTTTACCTGTTTGAGCAATTAACAAAGAGATATTGTATGAAGCTCGAAGTCCGTCATCGTCTTGCTTAGTAGCCACCGAAAAAAGTTTCGATACACTTGGCTGAGCATTATGCTTCTTTTCCAGGTCTTGAAAATAGGCTACATTTTTGTCCTTCTTATCTGGATGCATTTTATTCAAATGATCTTGAAGTCTTGAAGGCTTCATCGCTTCGTTTGAAAATGTTTTTGAACAAAGAAGGCACATAGGCAAAGATGAATTTGTCGGATTTTCTATGAATCCATATTTAATATATTCTGCACTGTATTGCCGTTTCTTGTTTTTTGCTTCCGACATGACTTTGTTTTTACAAATATGTAAATAAAGTGTTGACCTTTTTAGGAAGTGTAGGTTGAAGATTACCACAGTCTTTCTTTATTGCGATCCACTCGGAGCTCCGTGCACTCGACGAGGTACTCTGTTTCAGAAGATCGATTAAAGATTGCGCACGAAACTACTAATGAAAATTTAAGAGATATTCCGAGCTTTTATATAGGATTTAAATACGGCACGCACCGACAGGAATAAAACAAACGCGCACAAACTCGTTTATCTCTTTCCACGCTTAATAGTACTGAGCAAGTTAGGACAAGTATCGATGCACCAGACGATTACTACCGGATTGCACCAATAGCGTTATTTAACAAAAACTTGTTACAACTTGATTGCGTACGGCATACGGGCTATTCTACGAAATCTATAATAAATATTTTTTAGTTTTTATACCATCATACAAGGCAAATATATAAACTAATTATTTGATATTGAGTAGTAGGTAGGTTTTAATTTTAGTGAATTATAAAGTAAATGAAATTACAAATTAATCATCTGATAACCCTAAACCACGCCTGATATTGAGTAGTAGGTAGGTTTTAAGTTTAGTGAAATTTAAAATGTTAAGTAAATAAAATTACAAATCCACCATCGCCCCCCTGAACCACGCCAACGCCCCCCTTTTTTTTCTGGGTCCCTTAACGCCCCCCTCTAGGCCTCCAACGCCCACAGGGGGGCGTTATCGCCCACTTTCAGAAAGACTGCTATAAACGATCGTCAGCAAGAATCGTAACGACATCGCGTCGTGTAAACCTACTATTGTTTATGATGCAGTGCGAGTAGTGCACATGGCGTAGACCGCGGTCGTATGATTAATCGTCGAATTAGCTGCTGGCACCTCTCTCTCTTTCGCACTTAACTGAAATAAGAGAGACAACGACATGATGAGAACTGTGTTTGGAGGTAGATTATAATTGAAATGAGATAGCCAACAAAAAAGCATCCAATGTTTGAATTGTTTGGATTTATGGAATTCCAACTTGAAATCGTTGTTATTGTGAATATGTTACAAACACACTGTTTACATCTGACTCACAAGTCCCAGGTATTGTTCCTGACTCTTCTCTCTGTAACACGATGAACCCGGCAACCGAACGGTGAATCAATATAATGATGAGTGTTCGCGCCGTAATGCAAAACAGATCTGTGCATTTTAACTAAATATCAAGCGCCCAGCCGTATCGTGATATGAGGCAGACCAATAGGAGGCGCCCCGCTGTGACGTATTATTGAGCCAATAGAATAATTAATTACACTTCTAAAACAATTGAATGAGTGGTTTCGCAAATGCTCTTCTAACTTAATTTTGAATATTTATTAATCTGTGTATGTTTTGCCCTTTTTATGTAAAAATATCATTAAACCTTGTTTTCCGACGATAAAGTTTCATTGAATAAATATAATACAAGCAGAAGTTTGTTCTATCTACAACACACAAATTATAGGTTTCGTCTCATTCATTAAAAATATTCTGTTCGACTCAAGTTTTGCACACAACTAGAG
Source organism: Elophila nymphaeata (assembly GCA_955850985.1). Taxonomy (NCBI): domain Eukaryota; kingdom Metazoa; phylum Arthropoda; class Insecta; order Lepidoptera; family Crambidae; genus Elophila; species Elophila nymphaeata. Next base: position 21,365,144 of record OY039066.1, on the reverse strand, counting down.
GTCGTCCGGTGTTTCACTCGCGTTAATATTGGTTTATCGTACTAAAAAATATTCTATGTCCTTTCCAGGGCCTCAAACTATCTTCGTGCCAAATTTTATCAAAATCGGTTCAAAAGTTTAGGCGTGAAAGCGTAACAAACTAACAAACTCACTTTCGTATTTATAATACAACTAGCGGTCGCCCGCGGCTTCGCTGTCGCGTCAATTTCGGTTATTGCACCATAAACTACCTACTCTTATCATCCCCAAGGTATCAAACTATCTTTATACCGAATTTCATCGAAATCAGTTCAATTTTTTAGGCGTCAAAGCGTAACAAACAAGCATACTCATTTTCGCATTTATAATAATATTACTTAGGAAATGCAATTTTCTTCAACACAGTGTTCTTTAACCAAAGCAAGAATAATTAAGAGCAAAACTGTTTTCTATGTCTTGAAACGACCGTCGTAACTTCCATTATAACTTTTTTTCCAGTTTACACTTTTTTTTTAATGCACGACCTAAATTTTCTCGCCACAAAGTCCGCACTTACATTAAGCGCGCAGCCAGTAATAGTTGTTAGATATATAGCGGGTGTTGTTGTAATTAATCACCGGGCTAATCCTACGGGAAACGGTTTGTTCTATGGAAAATGCGAATCAGCCTGTATATCTGTTCTCATACAGTTTGATGCTGTTTAAATGTGAAATTATGGAATATTTTCTTGATGTGTGTAATAGCAATACAGCCTATCTTATACGTAAGCTGCATTTAATATGTATTACGTTTTTACCGATATAACGCAGGTTACAATGCAAAGAAATAATGACAAATCATTTCTATGACCTATCGTTGTGGTGGAGTGGTCAGTATAACTGTCTATACAGCAGGCGGTCCGGGTTTGAATCCTTCTAGCGGCAAATGTTTGTGTGTCGTATACGAATATTTATTGACGAGTCATTGTTGTTTATAAAGAATATTTATATTTAAGTTTATTTATGAATATGTCTAAAATCATAAATAAAAATTCCCGTTACCTAGTATCCATAATACAAGTACTTGATGATACTTTATTTAGGCTAGATCATGTTTATTGTGACGCCCTTAGGAATTTGCCATTTTTTGCTACAAATAACGTTTACAATTTTTAATTAGAAAATAAGTACCTACAAAAACATAACATAGCAATAAATTTGAAAAGAGGTATTTATTTTACTTTGTTGGCTGGCTGCTAATGAGAATTATGCGCTCGATTTTCTGGGCATAGCTTCTCAAAACGGGGCTCAAGTTTTTAAATAACTACTCTCATCTCTTTCTCTTCATTTATTTTCACTCGACTCACTCACATCATACTGACAGCCAAGTATTCTACCTCACTAAGTTTTTGACGTGACAACGTCTTATAATTCGATAGAGCCAGCTGCACGCACGAAAAAACATGACGTCATGCGGCGTTACCTCGCTCTGAATCTAATTCTCTAATTTGAATTTGGAATTATGTTCTTTAAAATTTAAACTTTCAATGATACCAAAACCAGCTAGATACAAATAGTATAGCCAAAGAGATTTTATTACAAGTTTATTCATACTATAATGCGAAATCTATTAAACAAATGAAATTAAATTTTTCTTTTGAAAAATGCTACCATTCTATCAGTATTTTCTTAAGACGTTGTCACGTTCAACTATCGTCAGTAAACCGACTTTACAGACAACCAATTTTTTGCCTAATTTTCTACCGTGGACCACAAAACTGTGTTCGCGAATTGATACGACCTTGATGTCTTCAAAAAAGAGCGTATTTCTTCCTTAAAGGTCGGCAATGCATTTGCGAATCCTCTGGTGTTGATCATTAACCATCAAGTAAACCGTCTGCTCGTTTGTACAAAAATACGTGATCTGATTGATGAGAAAATTTTCTTTTTGATTTCTTACTTACTAATGTATTAACTCTATTGCATAATGTAAAATCAATTGCAGGTAATACGTTATCGTAGAAACTAAACAACCAACAATTTAATTTGCATAAAATTTCCTAACTCCAATCCAAAAACGCCAAATTAAAGTTAAACAATAGCGTCGACTTACATATTTCAAGGCGCAAGGTGGGCCGCGAAACAAAGCGCATAGCGGGCATGCAGGTGCGACCGCGGCCTGTCTGATTTATGGCACGATTTGTCATCGCGCCAAACCGCACTGTATCGCGCTCAAACGGCCGGGTTATCACGGTCATGCGTGCCCCTAGTTCCTGGAATATAAGTGGAATTGAGATTAACTTCCCTATTATAAATAGTGGGATATGTCCCGGTTAAGTTTGTGGTTTATGTGGATTGTGTTGTTGGGTTTTCGCTTTTTATTATTTGTAAATCAAATATTTATTGTGTTTAATAGTTTGATATTGCAAGCTCTGAAATACCAGTTTACGGTTTGTATTTATTTCTTTAGGATTGCCAACTTTTGTGTACAGTAATTTTTTCTTAAGCCAGATATAAAAACAATAATAATTAATTAATTACCATTATGATCACTTATACAACAACAACCCTAAATAAAGGCCTACCACCTAGAAAATGTTTGCCAAATATGATCATAGGACAGCTAACTTGTATTATGTTAAGGAAAAAATATGCATATTCTAACATAATACGAGAGAAGATGTTATTAACAATAATTATCTAATTGAGACTATTCCATACATCGAGAATTTTTCGACAGATCCTAGAGGAGGAGACCTACCCTCTATTTTAAAACATGAACTAAAGTTGGTCGTGGTTTAAAACTAATGTTTACTCTGTCTTTCATTCAGCAAATAAAAGTGACAACATCAATTCTATCAATGACATTATGTCATTGGGATAGTGAATATCGATAGCCTGAATGCAACATCATCATTTGTCGGACCTTTTTCCAATTGATTGTAACATAGTAAACAGAAGAAGGTCAACACATGTACCGTAGATCATCAAGTTACCTCCTCTAAGTTTTAATCTAAAATTAAAAGTTAGAGAAAGTTTTATTAACTAACGTGTTTTTACATTGAAATTTTATTTATTGAAAGTATGACACAAAGAATAACGTTTATAGAATCGAAATATCTTGCTAAACGAAGTGCGCGCAAAAGAATGAATGATGAACATTTTTTGTTTTTTCTTACATGTGTGAATTATTAAAATCTTTGGTCTAAGTTGTCCTCGGATAGTCTTGGAATAGTATATTTCTTGTAACGAGTCTGTTATTGTTTTTTTTTTCGAAGTTTTTCATCAGAAATGCAGACGAAAATTCCCAATTAACAAGCCACGTTAACGAATCAGTGCGAATACTTAGCACTGACGTGTTACATTGTCACACGCGGGTCACTATTCATTTGTTAGCGGTCTGGGGCCAGTCGCCGACGTCAGCGGTCAGCCAGACCGCTCGCACTGCGCTGACGGGCCCCAGACATAGTTGTTAATCACTCAACACTTCATTATGGAAAGCTGTGTTACAACGAATTCTGTTTATGGTACCATGTTCGTGTTTGGTGTTTTACGTTGCTTGGTTATATTTAACCTTATTGTGTTGTATGAGAGTACAATAAAATACTAAGTATTTAACTAATTTCTTCTTAAATTTTGCTTCATTTGTCTCCTCGTTGTTGTTTTAAAGAGTAAAGAAACTACTTGAAAACCCGTGCTCGACATATCTTTTTCACACGCATGAAATAAATTTAAAACTAGCTTTTGCCCGCTACTTGTGTGTGGAATAATTGTTTTGGAGAGCTGTTTTATTTTTTTCTTACCTATTTCCCAAATAATACACATACAAACAGCTGTGGAATTTTTACTAATCATACACCTGTTTCCGATACATATACATACGTATAGTAAACATAAATAGATTTTGTTTGGAGTTCCATACGAATTTTCATCTCTTCTTTCATCCCCATGTAGTTTGAAATGTCGATAGCGTTGGAACATATGTTTATGTGATTCCTATTAAGTGCCTAAATTTTTCATGGTTTTATGGTTATTAAAAGTTTCATGGTTTTATGGTGACAAACTTATATACAAATTTTCATCCCCTATCGCAACCCCTTCAAGCCTTATTTTCGCTGTAAAAGGTAGGCATGTCCTATCCTAAGCTTTAGTAGTTGTACCAAATTTCATCGAAAAAGTATTAGTGGTTTAGTCGTGAAAGTCTTTCGCATTTATAATTAAAGTAGGGATAGGCATAATTTATTATTTGTTTTAGTACAACCATCTCTACTCATTATCTCTACTCAATTATATCGCTTTGTCGTCGAACAGTATTTGGATATCTAACCCAATGGCTACGATGGTAGAGCGAGAGGCCCAGCTGAATCATACCATCAAGTTAACTCCTCTCCAATAAAAAATATATATAAAAATATAAAATAAGTGAGAAGCACAGTAGTAATTTATATAAACTTTATTACCTAATATGCATATAAAGTAATAAAGTACACCGACAACTTCCCTCATTAGTTTTAGTCTTTCCTATTCATCCAAAGGTTGTCTGATAGAGATCGCTCTTTAAAGCGATAAAACCGCCCTTTGTACATTTTATCTATTTTTTTTGTTTTTTGTTATTAATTACTTACGGGTGTACAATAAAGAATAATCTATCTATCTAAGGATATATTGCAACCGCACACTTTTTTGACAATGAGGATCAGTCACGTTTTTTATTAAGTATGCAGTTATATAACAGTAAGAAAACCATGACATACTGTAAAAAAAATATTCAAATCGGATAAGAAATGACGAAGATACAGCGATTTTACTGCAGCAGTTCAAAAAACGGCCGAGAGTACGAGCCGCGAGCGCGTGACGTCATCCGACACAACTCCCGCGCCGCCGCCACGCGCGCTCTACAGTTTTGTAGTTATACTCCGTATCCCGCGCACTTTTTGAGTTGTCCTTGTCCCGGTCGTTTTGTTCTAAATTTATTGTTGTGTATGGTGACATTGGTGACATCTCAGACCAATAGGGGTGACATCAATAGCCTATAAAAATGTCTTACAAATATTGTATCGTGTCGTGCCAAAGTGCAAGAGTACAGCTAGTAGTAGGTACGCCGGACAAACAATTTTTTGTGTTCCAACGGACCTAAAAGCTAGAATAAAGTGGTGTAGTGTTATGAAGAGACATCCTTTAACAAGCAAAAGTACTCATTACTGTTGCGAAGATCATTTCGACGTAAGTTTTAATATACTTATTCTCGTATTATGAATTTTTACCTATTTTATTGATAGATAGAAGAAAGAAAAATGCACTGAAAAAAATCGACTTGCCTCAGGCGGGACGATTTTTTTCAAGTCGATTTTTTTCAGTGCATTTTTTTAGTATTATATTTACGCGTTTGTAAACGCAAAAATAAAATTATTCCAGATTGAAGAAAGACCTGAAACTTAATCCTTTTATGTCATTTTGTCTCAGCCCTAAAATAAACGTGTGGGTTAATAACAATTAACAATCATCAAAGTAGGGATATAAGTAGTGGACAACACGTTATATCGCCCGCGTGAACTACACGTTACATCGCCCGCGTGGACTGCACGTTATATCGCGCCTATGCTCAGCAGTGGGAAAAAAATGTAGCCTATGTCCATCCCCAGGGTTCAAACTATCTCCCTACCAAATTTCATCAAAATGGGTTAAGCGATTTAGGCGTGATTGAGTAACAAACATCCAAACTTTCTCGTTTATAATATTCGCACCTGCCATGTAAAGAAGTACCTATTTTTTTTATTGACGGGGAGGTCAAATGCATTTACGCATCGTCCCTGCGGGGTGGTGCTAACCGCAGGGGATATGTGGGACTCGAGGTAAAGGCGTGCCTCCCCGCTACTGGCCTGACCTCCAGTGCGCTAATGCGGGACGGCTCGGGATCTGCACGTGAGCGCAACTACACCGAGACCGTCCCAACGCTGCCCGTCTAGGCACTCCTTGTGCACCAATTGTTGTCCAGCAGCCCACAGGGGCTACCGACTAACGCCAGCCCCTGTGGGCGGCTGGCCGACGCCGGCCTTATAGGCCGCCTCCTCACCGACGGCTGCTCGACCTGGCGCGTCCTCCTGACGAGGACACCAGGAGCAGCCATCGGATCGCACCCGGGGGACTGGCGCGGTCGTGGCCCTGAAAAGGGCCGTCCGCAACTAGCCGTGGTGGGAAAACAAAAACAACTCGACGATGGCATGTGACTTCGAATGCCAAGGGACACTTGACATCAAAAGCCACACACCCGCCGAGAAAGTTTCCCCAACACGTTACCAGGGTCCTCCACAAGGAGGCTTCTGGATGTCGATCCCCTTTTAAAGAAGTACCTATGCTTGAACTAACTAAGACATTAAATTAGGTATTCACATGATTATTTAAATATTCAAAAATCGGGAGTGGTGTCCCCTTGATATTCTCGTACACCAGAAACGACTCAAATGTCGATAGAAACCTTATATTTTGATGTCATACATGCATGTTAATTTTTGGTCACCCATCTGAGTACCGACCGCGCACTTGGTTGCTTAACTTTCGTGATCGACGACTCAAAAGTTGATAGAAACCTTTTTTGATGTCATACACGCATGTTAAATTTGGTTGCCATAAGTCAAAGCATACTCGAGTTATCGTGCTAACTCACCGACCGACACACAGTGACACACACACACACACACACACACACACACACACATGCTTAATTTCAAAAAGGTATTTTTGGACTCAGGGAGACCCAAAACGTGAAAATCCGTCAAAATCTCGAGGTCGATTTTTTTAACGATTACAAGACTTCCTCTATACTTACTACGTATACGAGAAAGTAAAAACCATGAAATAATCCACTTTAGGTAGATTATCGAACTGTCCTTTTTCAAATCCATCTTTCAATTTGTTGTTCATTATTACATAACACAGAAACAATAACCCGACAATGCAAAAAACTTCAAAAAACCGACAGTGTTCACTACTAACCACGAATATGCGTACTGGAAGAATGCGATCGCGCGCGGATTGTGTCGAATGACGTCATCAGTATCCACGGCCGGGAGGTGCGCGTTTTTTAATAAGGCTCGATAAAATATTAAATAACTTTGCCATTTATGGATGGATTTCAAAAAATCAAAAAGTAGTGTTCTTAGAAAATCATAACGCATGCAATGTAATAGTCAAAATTGGGTTCTCCCGTTATGTGACTGATCCTCATTCGTGTACTCCATTAGCGGCGTCTGACGCAGGTGCGTCCGATCGTGGCTACAAGCTGATTAATGGACGTGCCTTTTGTGTTTTGACTTTGTTAAGTAGATAAATTTATAATATATTTGAGAACAAAAAAAAGATAAGAAAATATAGACTCTTTTTGCGCTTCTATATTCTTCAAGGGATTAAAAACAGAACGCAGCAACGTCAGAGTGCCACAAATAGTCTAATTTCCGCTGTAGGAGGTCTTTCTAACTATTAAAAGGAAAAAAAAGTCAGACAGCTTTAGTACAACAGATAAAAATAAGAGCTGATGTTAATTTAACATCCAATATACAAAAATCTCGTGTCACGGTGTTGTGTTCGCACTCCGCCGAAATCAAAAGGCTCGATTTTTATGATTTTTTTTGTGTTTTTGATAGGCATGATAAAAGATTTTTTTTATGGTCGATCAACGTTTGCCACGTTACCTGATACATATTTATATTTTTACTATATATCACTAAGCAATGTATTTTTACATATTTTGGGGAACTTATAGTGCATCTTATAATACTTGAGATTCAAATCCGTCCCATTAATAATGCATTTTTGTAGAATCCAACATGGAGTAGGACCCCAGGAAAGTACAAATTTTTCCTCGGTTATTAGTGTTTTAAGTATGTTGCTTTAGCCACCTTTTTTAGTGGCTTGTTAAAATCTGTCTCCTTTACAATAATGCAGTCCCTTAGCGGATTAATTGTTGTTAGTTTATTTCTCCTTCAGTTTTTTTTTTATCACTGGTGCATAAGTTTAAGTGATATTTCTAACTTACTTTTTTCTAGAGCCGTCATCTTAATTTTAATTACTATAATTGCGAATTGAAACAGCCATCCGCCATGTGATGCCGGCAGAGTAGAATAGCATCACCCGATAACCTCTAATGGGTGTTGTAGAAGGTGACTGATGGATCAGCAAAGGGTTATTGATCACCTCATACTCCATCCACCAATCCGCATTGGGCAAGCGTGGTGGATTACTGCCTATACCACCTTCGATGAGAAGAAGAGGTCCAGCTGTGGATTGGATTAAAAATGCTGTTGTGATAATTTGAAACAGGCATTGCCTCAATTAAATGCCATCTCAATGCCCTCTAAATTTCACTGAATATTCTGAGCCCAAGTTGGAAGTTCAGGGTTACATGAAAGTCATGAACTTCATCTTCAGTCTTGAAACATTAATATATTAATATTATCAGATGAAACCCTTACCACATTCTCTCGATATCCACCTGACCGCCGGATAACTGACTGACATATAGTTTCCGATTTTCTGATCAGTTTTTTACACGAAATAACCGGTTATTAATAAAACCCGTTTCGCGATAGTGGCATTTTAAAATCGGCTGAATGATTTATTTCCCGCCCAAATTAATGATGGAACTTTTATTGAATGCCTGGATTTTTACCAGATACGCGTGATTGATGCTGGGTTTTGATTGTGAAGATTAAATGCAACGTGCGGCTAGAAATGAAACGTTGATAGGCAGAAATTGTAAACTAAATAAAAACCAATTCTATTGAATACATTATTTTTATGTGACATATTTAGCAACAATCTCTCTCCTGAGATGATGATGATGTCTTTTGATGCTGAGTTAGAATAGAATATAACTTGCACATACATCAACCAATACAAAAATAAAGACAGTAAAACAATGATTTGTACAGAGGGTGACATTATCACTAAAGAGCGATGTCTTCCAGGCAACCAGGCAGGTTAATGTATTATGATTTTTTTATTTTGTTGCCCTTTTGCTTCCGTTGCGGATACTTGCTTGACCTTGAGCGAAATGGTGACTGTGAGTCCGTTTTTTAATTTAAAATTTTTTTTTTATTCACATTTCCCGTGTCAAAGATTTTGTCTGTTTTCCTTCGAAATCAATACAATTCATCATTCATCAGGTAGTCTTCTAAACATTCACATTTAAACGGGCAATACCCTGTTCCTCTTGCTCTTTGCTACGTTTTGTTTATATAAAATGCAGATGCAAAACGACGTGCTGCTAGCATACATGATTGTTTTTACGAATAGATGTATAGCAGTTCATTTTGATTAAATTACATACAGAGATCACCTTATTCCACTTGCTACAAATCCTACATTTTATACATTTTTTTTTTCACTTCACATGTTGTGATGAGACACAGTCCTCATCGACAATTCCGAATACATTTCAATTGGCCCTTATTTAAGATGTTTTCAATTTGATTCGTCTTTGTATTCTCTATCCAGCAATAATTTTGATTCATATATCTGAGGGAGATACTGAATGCTTAAAACACCCCATCGGAAATAGTTAAAGAAGAAAAAGAATGTGTGATCGTTCATTCTTAGACATGTAACAATCCTACAGGTTTCCTAATAGCTGTTCTAGATTAGTATGATATTTGAATTTAATCTTTAGGTCGAAAGATTCGAGAGGTTCACCATGTGATGCTAGCCAAATAAAATCGCATCACCCTATATCTTCGAATGGGTTTCGTAGAAGGTGACTAATGGATTATCAAAGGGGTAGGTATTGATCCTCTTATAGGTTCTTCGTCCACCAATCCACATTGGGCAAGCGTGGTGGACTACTGCCTAAACCTCCTTTGATGACAGGTAGTGGCGAGGAGGGGCGTATCTTTAAATCTGTTGTTATCCCAAACATGCAAAAAGCAATGTGCTCAGAAGTATTAAAATTTCAACGGGCCATTCCAGATTCCGAATAAAACTTGATACTTCTGAAAACAACTGTGTGCTCCAAAAACAAGGTTTCTATTTCACTAAAGCTTGATAAGTCCTCCTCTAATTCCTCGATAAACCGGCCAGTGTGGGCACTCTCGGAACTTTTCCTTGTTTGTATGCTGCTCGCGTTTCGTCGTAAGTGAAACTTCTTTAAGTGCACCTTAAGACTGAATGATGCAGATGTAATTGATTAATCATAACTTTTGTAATGGCTATGTTGTGAAAGAGAAATAAATAAATATTATTATTATACATTTTATTTTAATTACTTTTCGCTTTTTGAACCTCTATTTTAATACTCATTGCTCTTCTTCCTGTCACTGCATTGTTGCTTGCTTTGCTGACATTCTCTTATTAAATGGTACAATTTCTCAGTAGCTTTACTTTCATTGGCTATCTCCTTAACATCTATAAAAATAAGGTCGATAACTTTATAGTCGCAGCAAAGTTAGCAACCGAGTTTCGTGGTTACAACTCGGATGGAGCACCATAATTTTCAAGATTCACCGAATAACCTTTACCGAAAATCATACTATACGATTGATGTTCCTTCTTGTAGCCAAGTTTTAAACCCACACCTAATATTCAGTGAAATGATACATCAACATAATAATGTATCCTTTATACATAATTTAGTCAATGTATCGTGTCGTTGAAATGAATTTTGGGAATAGGTATTTCGCTTAATCATTACATCGGTTAATTAAAGCTTCGCAGAAATGAGGCATTGTTTAATTGACTAATAGAATGATAATCTATATATATATAAAAATGAATACTGACTGACTGACTGACTTATCAACGCCCAGCCCAAACCACTGGGTCTAGAGATTTCAAATTTGGCACGTAGGTTCCTTATGAGGTCTAGGGGTGCACAAAGAAAGGATTTTTGAAAATTCATCCTCTAAGGTGGTGAAAAGTTTGTATGTAAATTCGCCAGTTTTGAAGCTAAATCGATAAAAATTGGTATTTAGCTACTTAGTTAGAAATTAAGAACGACGTATTTCAGGATTTTATAAATTCAATCCCTAAGGGGGTAAAATAAAGGATGGAAAATTGTATGGAAATCCGTCATTTTTCAAAGTAAAATCCATAAAAATCGGTATATGGCGCTTGGGTTAGAAGAAATAATAAGAAAATTTAAATGCTGCCCGAAGTAACTATTCTACGCGGACGAAGTCGCGGGCAAAAGCTAGTTTAAAATAAAAATCAATCAAATGACTTTTGGGATTACGTATGGGCATCATGTCCGAGCCTTTTACTTGTGAAGATTCTGACACCCGGATAAGAATAACTCTGATCATCAAGTAATAGGATAAAAACACTCGAAAATCTATCACACCGACCTCAGAAACAAATTGTAAGCCTTATTTATTTGGTACATACTTTTGATTTCGTCCTTTTATTGGTTAACTAATATTATTATCTTTTCTTATGAACATGAAGCAGTCTATCTTTTGCTTAAAAATTCCAAGCGCACATACAGAAAGACCGACTTAATTTTATACTTAATAAATATTTAACTAAACCTTAAAATATTAAAATAAAGCATCAAATGATTTAAAAATCACAATTAAACTTCATTTTATACTATGATTAGAAGATATAGTCATCATATCGCACAGCACAATTATTAATAATATAATAAAACTTATCTAAACTTTTAATAATATAATAATTTTAATTTTTTAATAATGTAATAACATGTCAATTTATTTTTTTTATAATATAATAATAAGTTAATTTTTGATTCTTGCTCGATGTTTGCTTATCATGCTGTGTACACATGTCTGTGTGTCTGTGGAGTTGCAGTCGACCATTGTGTTTTTTTTTTACATTATTCATTGCTTAACTTGTCGTGATTGTAATTCTGTTTTGTGTACCTAATTAAATAAATAAATAAGTCTTATAATCCCAAAAAGGTTTGAGCAGTTAGGTAACATTTAGTTGGGGTCCTCGTCCGGAAGCCTCCTCGTGGCGGATGCTGGTAACGTGGTGGGGAAACTTTCTCGGCGGGTGTGTGGCTTTTGATGTCAAGTCCCCTTGGCATTTGAAATCACATACCATCGTCGAGTTGTTTTTGTTTTCCCACCACGGCTAGTTCCAGACGGCCCTTTTCAGGGCCACGACCGCGCCCGAAGTCCCTCGGGTACGGTCTGATGGCTGCTCCTGGCCCATACAGTGCTCAAAATAACTAAAATAGCGAGAAGTTAACTTTCACAAAAACAGCATTAGACCAAAAATGTAACAAAGCTTCAGTAAACCATCAAACAAAAGCTAAAAATTAAAAAAGAGTATAACAACGCTATAAAGGTTGTAGCACATTTAACAGTGCTACATCACTTTTTACTATAAAACAGAGGCGCTACAACAGTCCTTAGCCATTTCGTAGACGCTGTTTCGTAGCGTTTATAGTAAAAGAGCATTCCCTTTCCGATATGATAAGTTTTCTAACACCTTAAATAGTTTCAGCAGTCCGGGTGATAAAATGAGTCGAAATAAGGCCTTCTTTTTTTGAAGTCGGTTAAGAAGGCCGTGATAGTTGACGCCGGTTTTCTGTATGCTGGAGGTATATTATCTTATCTTATGCTTCTATCTAATCTTATCTTAGGCCGTGAGTTTCCTCACGGAGCATATAGACCCAACGGAATATTTTATGTCTCCCCTTTGCTTTTACTCTTCAAGACCGACTTCATTTTATACTATGATTAGAAGATAATTATAGTCATCATATCGCACAGTCTTATAATCCCAAAAAGGTTTGAGCAGTTAGGTAACATTTAGTTGGGGTCCTCGTCCGGAAGCCTCCTCGTGGCGGACCCTGGTAACATGGTGGGGAAACTTCATTTTATACTATGATTAGAAGATAATTATAGTCATCATATAGCACAGTCTTATAATCCCAAAAAGGTTTGAGCAGTTAGGTAACATTTAGTTGGGGTCCTCGTGCGGAAGCCTCCTCGTGGCGGACCCTGGTAACGTGGTGGGGAAACTTTCTCGACGGGTGTGTGGCTTTTGATGTCAAGTCCTCTTGGCATTTGAAATCACATACCATCGTCGAGTTATTTTTGTTTTTCCACCACGGCTAGTTCCAGACGGCCCTTTTCAGGGCCATAACCGCGCCCGAAGTCCCTCCGGTGCGGTCCGATGGCTGCTCTTGACCCATGCAGTGATCAAAATAACTAAAAATAGCGAGAGGTTAACTTTCACAAAAACAGCATTAGAACAAAAATGTAACAAAGTTTCAGTAAACCATCAAACAAAAGCTAAAAATTAAGAAAGAGTATAACAACACTATAAAGGTTGTAGCACACTTATCAGTGCTACATCACTTTTTACTATTATTACTAGGCCGTGAGTTTCACCGTGAGTTAGGCCGTAAGTTAGGCCGGAGCATATGCTCCGCGAGGAAACTCACGGCCTACGGAATATTTTATGTCTCCCCTTTGCTTTTACTCTTGTTGCTCCTTGAATATGTCTATCAACCTAACTATGTCCATGGGCTTGAAGAGCCTGTAGTGCTCTGGCCACTCCGCATAGGTCACTCCCAGGATATTTATTCTAGTCCTGGCTATAGAATTGCAGTCACACAGTAGGTGTTCCATGGATACCTGGTCAATTGCAGACCGGGTATCCATGGAACATGGATGTTGTTGAAATTTGCATGTTGCTAAACATGTGGTTTGTGGCATAGTCCGCTGTAAACCTACCCAAGATTAGGCGGGCCCGTTGTCTACTGTGGACGTAACTTTTCCAGGAAAGGCGAACAATCATTTTCGAGTATAGTCCGTGGTAGCATCATTTCTTTGAGTTTCTTCTTCTTTTCCTGTATGATATGAAATCACAAGTATTTATTCATAGCTGCGTCCATCCGTATTTGGCACATTTATAACAACAACACGTCTCCCATGCGTCACTTTCCGTCTGGCCCCCAATAATCCCTTTCAACGTTTCAACAAGTGAAACATTCTCATCTCACCAGTATTCGGACATGAAACCCCGTAGTTCGTATGCGACCCGCGAGTCGTGGTCAAATGAAACCATTCCACACAATGATCCCTTTATCACGATAATACATAGATGCAGAAGGTGCGATTTATTTCTAATGATTGTGATAAATAAAGCGATCTGGAGGTCCCGTTTATTCATGATCATGAACGGATTAAGAGAAAGTTACTCAAGACAAGAGCTATGATTGAAAAAAGTAATACTAATATCTTAAATAATACAATTACGTCAATCGAATTTAATTTTAAGACATAATAATCAAACGCTGCTTACTAAGCCAGCAATGAGAAATGAACTAAGAATCGGTTTGGTTCTTTTCATTAAATAAAATCAACAATTTATTTAAAAATATATTGTGTAGATACTGCTTTTTAAAAAAGAAGATATAACCGTCGATGTTAGTACCTTTAACACAGAGCAGTCCTTCTGCATGCATCCATCCAGTGGTTACACCCCGTAGATCCCCTGATCGAAAGGTGTGCCGTGGCCTTAATCGCTCAATTGGAATTTATTTGTTTGTTTCTTCGAGATAAAACAAATTGCACCGATTGCCACGGTGATTTCCCTGGATTTCGCAACACTCATTTGCTTTGCAAATCTGTTTACAATTGGATGAGGGTAGTCTTCGAGATGTTTTATTTAGGTAGATGTGGTGCGAGGCGTGGATGAAGAGCATTGCAAATTAAAGTTTATTTCAAGGAGATTTTTGAAATTTTATTTTCTATTAAATTTAAATAATCTGTGCCCGGATAAAGTCAAGATTAAGGCGGGAAACGCACTGGCACTGTTCCGGCCTGTTTTCGACAGAATGACATTCGAAAGATACGCTTTGTCAGTGTTAGTACACTGTACATTTATTGCTATTTTTTCACAAACTTTAACATTACTAAGCTCTTATCGCTCCGTTGCTAATTCCTGTGCGATAATATCATTTATGATCTAAGTTTACCAGCTTATACCTAAGTATACGATTGACATTTCAGAAAAATTTAAAGCACACCTTGAGAAATCTCATGGTTTTATTTATCCAAAAAGTTTTAGCAAAACTCCAGTAAGTTAAAAACATAGCTGAAAACGGGGAGACGTAAAATTTTATCATATTACATATGAAAAATAACCCTGTTTGGCATCTGAGCCTTTGAATCATCATCATCATCATCAACAGCTCATATAATATCCCCACCGAGGGGCTCGAGCCTACCCCACATTAGGGGCGATTAGGCCTTAGTCAACCACGCTGGCCAAGTGCGGGTTGATCGACTTTACACACAACCTAAGAATTTCTTCATAGGTGTGTGCAGGTTTCCTCACGATGTTTTCCTTCAAAAATTCAAAATTGTAAACACATTGGTACGTGGTGGGGATCGAACCAGTGCCTATATATTAATATATTATAATATATTAATTTCAGACTACATATGGGTACAGGGAAATATTAATGCCTTAATCTAAATAAGTAAGTTATCGTTAAGGAGTCCCAGGACAATCCATTTTGTACGCAATGATAGACAGGACGCTGTTAGAGCTGGCATGAAGCCGACTTAGCGAAGTTATAATATTTGCTCGTTTACGCCTTATTGCACAGAAGTCGCCAGTACATTCTTGTGCAAACATAAGTGACGCGCTACAAAAGCAGGGCAACTTCAACAGCGTCCTGAAATATTATTGTACTGAAACCTGAGAGCGTTGTAAGCTTTTAAAGCATTCATTTTCTCCATTTCTCATACGCCTCTTCTGGAATCAGTTCATCAAGCGCAGTAACGATAGCAAAAATAATACGCATTACGGTGGGCCGAAACGGCCTGTAATGTAGTGTCCCGTTAAGAGTGCTACGTGTAAAGTATGCGAGCTAAATTCGAACAATAAATTCAGCCGGTTGCAGTGGGCTGCATTGGCAACGGTTTATGCTGAACACACGGCTCTTACGATTAGTAAGTAAGATATCATCAGTTCGGAACACAGTTTAAAAAATAACTTATATAAATCTTAATTACAGTTATTTCTGCATGCTGTTTTTTTAAGGATTATTACTAACCAGTTGCCAACCGTGACTCGATTCGGAGGAATTTCTGTAAGATGAAATTGCGAAATTGGAAAAAGATTTTGACAGAAATTGTAGACAGATGTTTTAAACAATATTGTATTTTTAATTTAAACTTCAAGTGTATTAAGAAGTTGGGCAACGACGTGTGCGAAGCGTCGGAGGCTTAGATCCCCGCCACGTACCAATGTGTTTTCAAAATTTGAATTCATAGGTACGTTTATTCCACGCTTTTACGACGCCCCTCGGTGGGGACATTATAATGAGCTGTTGATGATGATGATGACGTGTGTACTGTAGAAAAACGGGTGGACCAGCTGTTTCCCCAAGTGATTCAACGATTTCTTGAACTCGTCCTTGCTTTTGTGCAATATAAATTTATATTATGGTGATTGTTGTAGAGACCTTCCCTCCCTGTGTGTAGACCATGTAAAAACAGTGCAATTAAAAGGCAGATGAAGATGATAGTGTAATAATTGGTATAACGATCTTCTCATCATAAAAAATACAAATAATTAAATTTAGTTTTCTGGAAGAAATAGGTATGTTTAAATTCATTTATTATTTAATTTTATTCAGTTTTCATCACTAAGAAGTGGAATAGTTTAAGTCCTCTCGTCCAGCGTCCAACAGTAGTCCGCCATCTTTTCTATCTTGGGCTAAGTTTTCACTTCGGACCATGATAGTCCAACAGTCTTACACTCCACTACTGTCAGCATTCTTAAAACACTTAGCGACAATCAGTGATATAGGAACTTATTTGAATCACGCATTATTCGACGTTCTACCGAGCAGTGTGTCTCAACATTAATGCTACAAAATTTGGATTGTGCTGCGGTAATTAATGTAAAGCGCTACCGGTTTTTAGGTCCGGGTTGGAAAGGGTGATACTATGTACAGATGACTGTGTATCAAGGGTAAAAAGGCAACTTATGATTTGACCTTATTCTGCTGGAATAAAAGCTGTTTTTGAAAAGTTACTGACTTAGTTGATACGAGGTAGATAGTAATAAAAGTAGTTACGATGTATACTATTAAGTAAGAACATTAATTACAGCGCACACAAACGTTTTGCCCGGCGACATAAACTATTTTAATTGTTCATTTTGTAAATTTATGTGGTGCAAGTATTCAAATGGTAATTGCGTGAAACAACCAGTACATGTGTCCTTAATTAGTATTTTTTATCTTCACCTATTTAGAACCTGGAACGCAAAAAGCTAGCCTTTTGTGCTCTCTTGTTTATCTAGATGAACTTGAAAAAGGTGCTCACTATATTTACAACCTAACAATAATAAACGCAAATAAAAATCTGAAACAATTACCTTGAATAACAGAGTTCATATCTCAACAAAACTGAACAATAAAATGATATTAAAACTACCCCCAAAAATATACAACATTAAACCAAAACACATTAAGCTAGGCATCGTTAAATTATAACGTTAGCAATTAACCCAGGGTAATTAATTCTGAAACCGCACATTAAATATCCAATTTCAATTAGCCGTAGCTTGCAGTCAGTGTCTAAGTGACACTAACTAACAAGACAATGAACGCTTGTTGGCGATTAAAATACACATCTGGAGACCCTGACATCGAGAGAGAGGAATGAGAAGCTTGAATAAATGAATGAAATTATATTTGAATAAATGTTATACACATCCAGCGTAAAACATACGAGAAAACTTAATCTTTACTGGATCATATTGAGAGATTATTTTAGAGTACAAATTTTAATATACACTCTCTCTCACACACAAGCACACATAGAGACTCTGATCAACCGTTTAGATTAATATACAGGATCAATTTTTCAAGTGGGCTTTCAGGACAAAATCCTAAACTATAAGGAAAATCGAGAAATGCTCAAAGGAGTCGCTAGCCCGATTTTGATGAAAACAAAAACTACATCATTAGATTTTTGAAAAAAATAATGATCATCGTTTTGGATATCGCTTCGACCAAGGTGGAAGAAGAAATATTTTTTTAAAATTTAACATTAGTTTCCCGTATATCATTACTTCCTAGAAATCGATCCTTATAAACAACGCTGTCGTGGTGTAAAAAACAGCCTATTAGGCTGTAAAATCATTGGGTTTATTCCTGGCTAGAATTATTGATTTTTCAAAAATCCTATGATGGAGTTTTTGTTTTCATCAAAATCGGGCTTGCGCCTACTTTGAGCATTTTTCGATATTCCTCATAGTTTAGAACTTGGCCTTGAAGGCCCACTTGAAAAATTCATTCTGTATATTCTTGAAGAAAAAAAAATCTTATTCTTGTTTACTTTAGGTAGGGCCGGAGAAAACTGGTGGTCGTTGCCGCTCGCCTTCTCTTGCCCGTTCGTCCACGCCAGGCAAGAGGAAGTGGCAACAGCCTCGCAGATCCACCCATTACTAAGCAGGTCCAGATAATGAGATGTTTTCACCAATTCAATGCATCGTGCAGATCACTTACAGGACCTACCTATCGCTAGCCAGAATGCACATGATTTTGTAACCATAAAACAACGGCGGACAATAATCTTTCATATCCGCATAGCATTCTAGATTGTGGTAACCAGTACTCGGCTGTACTTAGCTATCTCAATAATTAAATGAGATAACTGATATCTTTCCTAAATTCACTCATAAGAATTTTTAGCATAGCCTATTGACACCATCATCAATAGCTCATATAATGTCCCCACCTGGGGCTCGAACCTACCCCGTATTAGTGGCGATTAGGCCTTAGTCTACCACGCTGGCCAAGTTCGGGTTGGTCGACTTCACACACAACCTAAGAATTTTTTCATAGGTGTGCGCAGGTTTCCTCACGATGTTTCCCTTCACAGTAAAAGCGTCAATTAAACGTACATATGAATTAAAAATTTGAAAACACATTGGTACGAGGCTGGGATCGAACCAGTGCTTCCCGGGTGGGCGACGACGCTCTTACGCACTACGCCACCGACGCTTGTAAGGAGTCGCCTAGCTCAGTAATACATTGTTTTACGAGCAATTATAAGCAATTAAATACAACATTTTATTAATTGAAATTGAATAAATCGTAAAGTATTTGTATTTTATAACCAAATTCAAATATTGCGTAGGTTCTTATACGTTATTTTAAAGTACTAGTGACATCTTTCGCTCACATTCTTTCTCAGAATAATTTTTGTTAAGTTCCATCAAACAAACTGAGATTACCAAAAGTCTTATTTCATTACGGACAAGTAAAACTCTCTGCTGTCAATGAAACAATAACAAATGACAGGAACTTTAACAATATTTTACATTCCCTACCTTTTCAGTAGCAAATAAAAATAATAATACCCACTTGGAACCTCTCAGACGTAAATTATCGAGCTCTCGAGAGCTGGCGACTGACAGAAATAAACTCGCTTCCAAACGTGAAACAGTGGGAAATAAAACGTTTCACCTGCCTTATCTTGAGTCACAGCTAAATGCTTAAGCAGTATCTCATTAATAAGGTATTTTGTCTGTACCGCCAAAGTCGTATCAATAATTTTTACAAAACTGTAGATTGTGACTTAGAGATTTGATTTTTAAGTATACATACATACAAGCTAATAATTACAAATGCAGTTGAGCAGAGCTTTAGGTAAAATTTTGTCACACATTCAGCCACATTGAACAGTATCTGTACAAAAGATAGCAAATAGTGTAATGTATTACTAAACAGAATTTATAAACAAACAAAAAATTACATTGTTACATTAAGAAATATATAAAAGGAAGTAAATAGTGCCTTATATTGTAAGTAGCATTGATATATACTCGTATAAAGTAAAAATCGGTAGTGGTCTCCCCTTGAATTTCTCGTATACCGGAAATGACTCAAAAGTTGCTAGAAACCTTATATTTTGATGTCATACATGAATGTTAAATTTGGTTGCAATAAGTTAAAGCATACTCGAGTTATCATGCTAACGCACAGATACACACACAGACATAATTCCAAAAACGGTATTTTTGGACTCAGGGAGGTACAAAACGTTTAAATCCGTCAAAATCTCGAGGTCGACTTTTTTGACAGTAACTAAACTTCCGGAATATAGATATAGGTATTATAAAAGAGTTCACAAAAGACTCCAACACCATATTGGAGGTTGCAGAATATTGATAAAAAAATAAATAAAAATAAACAGTATGGGGTCATGCAAAATAATATCAGGTTGCTAGCCTATCGCTTACATAATTTGGGCATAAAACTCAAAGCAAACCTTCAGTCAACAAACGAAATAACCAGGACAGACGAAGTAGAAATCATATCAGCCCCGGTTTATTCATACCTTTTAAAAATAACTTTAAAAACTCCATAGTACTGGGTTCGAATTTACAACCGTCGAGACGTGTTATCTTGCAAGTTTCACGATGTCACGCGCCAGTCACGTGACACTGCCGCGTAATGGCGTCCAGACGCCACGTGATCGGACCGTGCTGCGCCCGACAAGTTTTATTTATGACCCAGCGTGATAAGGTGGAATCAGTGTCGCCGAGAAAGCTTGCGATCAAACCTGAAAGTATTGCTTAAAAAGATTTTAATTTCTAAATGAAATGAGTATTTCGGTCAATGAAATAAACATTTCAATGGAATTTCTCATCCTGTGGGTGTTATAAAAACCGGTTGAATATCAAAACCCGTGCTGACCATTGCACTAAAATGTTTCGCGACCGTTGGAAAATAAAGGTCTTAGCACACTTATCAGCTCGGAGCCACATCGCCAAAACTTATAATAATAATAAATAATTTATACCGACCAACAACGAGTCACTTGTGTTAGTAATACAAAATAAATATTGACTCTATTGTTGGTAAACATAATAAGCATTTCACGATCCATAAATAAGTTGAGACCAGAGACAAAGAAAAATTTAAAAATAGTAATGCTGTTATCTGTAAAGCAACTAATTATTTTTATCAAAATAATTAAATTAATTGTATGTAAAATAAAAATGAGATACTGATACATTTGTCTCTGTGTACGATTTTGATTTCTCATTTTTAAGACACGTGAACTTTGCGAATCGGATTATTTTCTTTCCTTACGTGTGAAATAAAATTGAGCATGCAATGTATTATGAAGACAGTAAAAATTGTTTTTAATTGATATGAGGTCTTGCACGAGTGCTAAACCAAAATTTTATTTATGATTTCATAGTGTATGTAATTTTTTATGGTATTCAACTATTAGGGTATTTATAACGTATAAAATATACATCTGTGTTAAATCCGGACTGCAGACAGCGTAAAGTTCGTACCACACTCATCAGATAACTTTAAATTCTACGGAACGGCGGCTACGAAACGACTACATTACCTATTTTAACCGACTTCAAAAAGGAGGAGGTTCTCAATTCGGTTGTATGTTTTTCTTTATATATGTACAGCGATTACGCCGAGATTTCCGATGCGATTTAAGTGATTTTTTTTGTTAGATGCTAAATAGCTTCCATTTGGTCCCATAATTTTTCTTAATGAATTGGTTCAGTAGTTTTTTAGAACCGTGAAAATAAGCACTCACAATATGATTTTTTCCACCTGTCCCAACTTTATGCGTCGATATCTTCGAAAGTTGTTAACCAATTTCAAGGATTCTTTATTTCTTACAGATCAAAGTCTCGAAATAGTTTCCTGAAAATTTTATAGCGTTTGACCCAAAGGTTTTCTTGTTATTCTGAAAAATAAAGGCAATAATCCTGTCTTAACATTAATTAAATAATGTTGAGAATAACTTGAATAACTTTGAGTTGTGAACCGATTTTTATAACTATCCAACACTTAATACTTCATATACTTAAAACACTAAAAAGCAATAAATAAATTGTTTTTAAATAATGATAAAACCGCCTTCAAAACTAAAAACGGAGAAATAAAATTTTGTTTATAAAATATATAGATAAGTATGTTTTTTGGACGTCGGTGCCAACCTCTGGTAATATTCTGTAAATATTTGGAATAAACGTTGGGAAAATAGAAAATTTTTATTTCTCCGTTTTTAGTTTGAAGGTTATTTTTTGATTAAAAATATTTTATTTTGAGTCAAAAAGGCGTAATGGATCCGAGGTAAGTGCTACGACCATAATAATAGAGAACGATACAGTACTTTGACTCCATATATAGTGACGAAGCAGGTCAGGCACACATACAAACGTCGTTTACACGGCCGCTAAGCATGCTCTGAACGGCAAAGCCGGTAAACGGCATAAAATCTTAAACTGGATCAAAAACGAATTGTACAATTTACCACACGTAACGTCATCTGTTATGCAAAGACTAAAATAAAGCCTTTTTAACATATGGTAAAAGAATCAGTTATAAAAAATAAAAAAAAATGGAGGTCAAGCGACATGAGCACAATGACAGTATGAAAGCGTTAATTAAATGATGCGCTAGTTAAATTAAATATGTTATATGTTTATCTGCATTGCAGATGATGTTGCCCTTTTGAATACGTTGAGGAAGGCGAGGCTTTAGTGTACTGCGGAAGCGATATATTAAAGCCGGATTATAATAAAGCCGGGTCCAGATATGTATCATTTGCCCGATCCGATCAGCGTATCCGTATCGCTGACGCGTATCATGATCGCATATGTGGACGGGTGAAGATACGCGTATCATGATACGCAATCTTCATAAGTCGTGATGATACGGCCCGTCCCGTGTCATGTCGGTTTCATACGGAGCAAATCGAGGCGTCCAATACTTGATACGGGGCTTGAAACGTGATGTACGTTGATACGGATACGCTGATCCGATCGGGCAAATGATCATATCTGGACCCGCCTGAACATTGATAAGTTAACGTCGGTGTCTTCTAATTATAAATTCTTTATTGAAAATATTAAAAATACAGTTAAAAAGACATATACAAAAATGAGTTTATCTCTATTAGAGATCTCTTCCAGCGAACCATACCTTTATTGAGACAATTTATAAAATATGGAATAGTTACTTAAATAATCAAAAAGCAATATCATAATATATACGAGTATAATCTGAGACAAGTTTAAGTTACAGTGCTCTTTAAATTTATTGATCACCTGATTCGCCCACCGCTATTTAGCATAAAAAGGCCCCTGGTGCGATCCAGGGTTGTTGTATAGTTATTTAGAATGCATAATACAAAGTTTACTTATAATATTTATTTTAGAATGGCTAATTGGTTTAAGCGCGGATATTTATTTGAATACAATAAAACAACTATGCTGTTAATTAATAATTAATTAAGATAGTCCTCGATAGCTTTGCAGGATTCACACAAGCCTTACCAACAACCAAACAGAGCAAAAAGTTCGCCCATAGAGATCAAACCTCTGGATGTAATTCTGGCGGCAAACGACTAAACCACGATAGCAGTCTCTCGGTGGTTCAGGGTTGCAGGTGGAGATCACTTCCACATTCAACTATGAGTTGAAAGAGTCAAACAGCTTTCCTCTTAATAATTACCTCACCTACTCACAAACATTTTGACCAACAGAATATCAGAAATGCGAATCTTAAGCATGACACAGAGGACTAACGGCCGTTGGGGCGGAAAGGTTCATCGAATGGCGGCTGAACCGACGATCTGGTAAAAGTCGCGGAAAGCTGCGGGATGTGGGCAGAAAACAAAGAATCTGTTTATAGATTCTTGGGAGAGGCCTATGTCCAACAGTGGGCGTCTCTTGGCTGATTATGATAATGACTCAGCGACAGTAAAATACTTCTAAAAGTAGTGTTATTCGACTACGGTCTTCTACAAGGTAGCGATGACTTCCCGTTACCACTGTAGCAAAAAAATCTTACACAAATCAATTAAACATATCCGCTCGCTCTCATTAACTTGTCCGCACCACATATTCACGATAAGCGTTTCGGCTGAATTACCAACTGGCGACACTGCTAATTGCTCGCCGCACTTTTAATATTAACCCCCAGAAATAATGTTTAAGCTTTCATTTGGGCTACTCAATAATCGTTTATTATCGCGACAGGTTTATTGGGGGCCTTTTTCTTTTTGCAGGATATATATCTATAAATAGCTGCTTGATAATTTCGTTCTTTTATTTAGTTATCATGTTGAGGTCAAGTTCTCAGGAGACTCTTTCAAATTTAATTAATAATGAACTCTGTTAGCAGGAGAATAGAGTGTATCTTTTAACAACAAGCAAAAAGCTTAAAAAATCTGTAACCCGACTACGGAAAAAAGAAAATAAAGAAATCGGTTACAATCGGGGCTTAGGTACAAGATTAAATCGATGAGTTCTATTGTTGAAGTCGTATTTGTAAAAGTTGAGCTTGTTATAATACACGTTCATAGTACAGTATTCTTCAAACTGCAAAAACAATATCACAGTAAAACAACCCACCCATAAAACAAGCAGCTAAAGGCCCGTAACGCTGTTAAATAAAAACTACGTAACTCGCATTTTCGCAGAGCAATTACGCGGCGCAGTTTCCCGCGCACAATACACCGAGTACGTAATCGCTCGTACGAGTGGCGCCCTCTGGAGGCTTCTCTAGACGTATTGTTTTGGTGGAAATGTTTGCCTTTTGATATTATTTAGGTTTGGTGTAATGCATCTGGGTAATCTGGGGATTAAAGTGTAGTGTTAAAAATCTTAAAATAGCATAAAGCTTCTTCGTGCTTCGGAAGACATGTGGATACTCCTGTATGATGAATGAGTAATAAAGTTTGTTCATGAATATCTTTATTGCAAATGATAATACCGCAAGAGAAGGTAGGTAAACAATTACTACACAGCACAATTTCTGAAATTTGAATAATTTTAAGTGGCGTAGTGCGTAAGAGCGTCGTCTCCCACCCGGGAGGCACTGGTTCGATCCCCGCCACGTACCAATTTGTTTTCAAATTTTGAAATCATATGTACGTTTAATCAACGCTTTTACGGTGAAGGAAAACATCGTGAGGAAACCTGCTTACACCTATGAAGGAATTCTTAGGTTGTGTGTGAAGTCGACCAACCCGCACTTGGCCGGCGTGGTTGACTAATGCCTAATCGCCCCTAATGTGGGGTAGGCTCGAGCCCCTCGGTGGGGACATTATATGAGCTGTTGATGATAGATAATTTTAATTAGGTACCTACTTTGTAATTGTCTTTGAAATTTATAAAAATTAACGTTAAGAAATTTTTCCGTTAGTAACGCGACTGTGGTTTAACGGATTTGGATGAAATTTTGCACACGGGTATATCATAGCCTATTGAATCATAGCTCAGCCATAGACTTTATCAGGTTATTATATTTCTGTGGGATGATTTCACGATTCTATGCCTTGGGAGAAACTGGTACAATCTATTTCAAGTCAACATTTTTCACTTCATTTAGTTATGTTATAGGTACCGACAGCCATTTGACAGCATAATTTACTTTTATTACAAAGCCAGTCTACAAATACAACATATTCTGTCGACTGCACATCACATAGCAGTATAGCAGACACCTAAACTAAATTCGTAGTAACAAGCACAATTAATTCCTGGCCTCACGTTTGCTCCAGCTAAAATGCCGGGCTACTGTGTGGCCGTATTTCCACGCAGTTACGTCGTTATTGTTTTAAGTTGTTGACCCGACGCTGACGGGTGCTCTTCACTCTGTTGTTTGTTATTTCAATGCAGAAAATGTATTTTCTATAAAAATGTTGCTTATTGTGCTCGGAGGTCTGCGAAGCATTATTTTTGTTTCTACAAGCTTCTAATACTGTGAATAATTTTGTTGTTTACGACTCTGATCGTCTTCGGTTGATAAATAAGAGATTTGTCCATCAAGGCTATCTTTAGATAATTATCTTGTGTTTTTATCATCTTTGAAGTCATTCCCTTTCTACATTTTCCTACTAAAAAAATTTCACCAAATAATATATATACCTTACTTTATTTTTTATTAATGGATAGAAGGCTCATCAAACTCAGTAGTGAGCTATCGGCATGGAAAAATAAGAAAGAAACAGACTCACTTTTGTATTAGAATATTAATTTATTTATTTATTAGACATTCATTAATCATTACATAAATTTGGCGTTTTTACACAGCAAATTTATGTAGTACCATAGCAATTATACATTAATTCGGTTGAGTAACATAATAATGTTCAATTTTACAATTTTTAAAAGCATATTATTTTAATCAGCGCAACTGATGGATCAGCCTATTATTCTTTTAATCATATAAGATTTAAGTTTATTTACACACGGTTATTTTACCACCGAAAAATCTCTCTAAAATGCTAAATATGACACCGTCGAATCGAATAACTGCTGGTGGACTGGATGGAATGCGTGACGAGCACCATACGAAATGTACTGGGTCGTTTAATTTTATTTCCCTGTAATACTGAATACCCAATTAACCTTTGCCGATGAGTGGTTAGCCCAAAAGTCCTTAGTCGGTAATAGCAATATCAGTGCATAAATTATTTGAAATATTAACGCATGACGTTAATATTTCGATTCGATTTGGATTCGATGCCTTTATATGTATAAACTAGGAGTTGGGGTAGTATGTACCACTGTCTACATATCTCGTTTGTGGTTATTATTTGTTTGATTAATTATTATTTGTTTGGGTAATTATTATTTGTTTGGTAAATTTTGTTTGTTTAGTTATTATTTGTTTAATTATTATTAATTTATTTATTTTCATTCTTAGGATAGCTAACAGCATTACGACTATACTGGGTGTAAAAGACATGAACAGTCAAACGAGAACCATGTATTCTATACATCAAAATAAGACATATTTCAAAAAAAATATTGCTGGGAAATGATTTTTATTTTTTGGTGTTAAAAAAAATTGCAAATTGTACCGCGCCATGTAAAGGGCTCAACTCGCACGCAACTCGCAAAACCGAGATATTTTTGCTTGACGGCGGCCCCGTTCGTTAGGGTCCGTGCCCATCGAGTGAGCTACATTGAACGCTAACGTTTTGAAGCCATTTTTTGTTATGAAATACTAAAAAAAATGATAATGTTTCTTTGGACAATAATTAAGAAATAACGTATAGAATACGTTTTCATATAAAAATGAAAAAAAAAAATTATGACTTTGACCTTCAATAAAATCGCAACTATCAATTTTCCAGGTATAGTCTAAAGGAAAAAAAATGTTATGATGATGAGCAGAATACATGGTTTTCGTTTGACTGTTCATGTCTTTTACACTCTGTATATAAACGGATAATTAAAACTAAAAGCTATTAACAAGCTTAATTATTTGTTTACTATTATTTGTTTGGTTAAACAGTCACTAGAAATTTATTAAATTTCTAATGACTGTTTTAATGATAAGTTGTCATTACTACCATTATGGAATTTTTCTGAAATAACCGATTTTTATTTTATTTATCAAGGAAACCACGTGCTCGACAAAATGCAAATTTCCACAACATCTGATTTCAGAGAATATGGACATGACAGGGAATCAATGGAGCACCTGTTGTGTGACTGCGACTCAATACCCAGGATAAGAATGAATATCCTATCAGAGCACTACAGGCTCATATTATATTCAAGGATCGACAAGAGTAAAAGGAAAGGTGAGACACGAACGAAGTGCATCGTAAGAAAACTCACGGCCCCATTCCATCATAAGATAAGGTATTGAAAGATTGTTACTTTTTGGGTTTGGTCCCCCTGTTATGTACGCGACAGGTTAACAACCTTCCACTTTTTGGAGGCACTGCACAGCTCATACTGCCAGATGTGGCCTTATATGTAACGAAACCCCTGTTGGGACTATGAGCGTGATTGTATGTGTGTATATTTTTAATATGGGTTTTAGCATAATATAACCTGACTGAACCTACCTATTAATTTTCATTCGATTGTACAGACTAAATTGATAGATTTATAAAGTCCAAAAGAAAGTGAATCGGCCGGGCAAGGTGTTGTAAGGCTTACAGTTAAGCCCGGGGATTACTGTCCAACTATATGTAGTTGGAACTTCTATACCTTCTATACTTTCTATACGAGCACCTTTAGAAATTTCGTTAGCGCGATTCAGGTTCCCATACTAACTGTCACGCTTGTATGAGCATTATAGTATAGCGCCATCTATGAGGTGGTAGCCGAGTTACTTGACCGCCACAAGAGCGACTATGGATTCGGTGATGTTCATAGGCGAATCGTTATTCTGTTAACCATTCGGCGTTGACGCAATTAACATCACATAAAATGTTACACACGTCCTGAACATACGTCCGACTTAATATGGCTTCATGATGACGAGAAACATATCAACATATTTCTGCTTCACATTTTCTAGTACGAACGTCACATGTAACGTCAAGAGTGCAACTCACGGCGAGTTGTTAGAAACACGATACCGTACGAGGGCTGTCGCATTTAACTGAAGCGCGCTCAGCGACGCGTAGGGGGCGTTAATTAACGCGTGAAATGTTAAGGCTGGGCTATACTGAGAGCTATATGATGATGCAGTACATACATACCTACATACAGATAATCATACTCATAATCACTACACTGTACGATTTGATTACACATAAAACCAAAACTGGCAGTATAGGCCATACAATACCCCTAAAATAGTGAGGTGTTGCCGGCCTGCCGCCTACACAAAAGAGGTATCAAACTCAAAAGCAATTAAGGCTTAATTGCTTTTGAGTTTGATACCTCTTTTGTGTGACTGTCAGTGGACCACCGAACAAAAACAAATAAACAGGACGGATGTTACACTTACTATAATTGTATATATATCTCATCAATATAAATATTATTTTTATTGCTGAGTAATTATTACTCAGCAATAAAAATAATATTTATAAGGATGAACTTCTGCAATTTCTGTAAAACACCCAGCACATACACCTCAGGCCTCCCGGTAGACTCTTGAACCGATGGCATCAAAATTGATTTTCATAAGTGTACAAATTGTACCTATGAATAAAAAAAATTGAATTTGAGTTTTGAGTCGGAAATAGTTATTTATTATACAAGAGTGGAAAGTTCCTTTTTAACCGCGTGCTCGATTTGGATGACCGAGCAAGCGAAGGAAACAAACGAGCACAAGGTGAAAAATCTTTCCACTCGAGTGCAATACGTAACTTTTCATCCCACCTCAGCGAGGAAATGACAAAATGAAAAAGAATTTTTTCACAATTTAAAAAGTTCTAATCATAAATTTGGCACCATAGAGGTTACATTAAATAGGTTTAATGACGTTTTGAATTTACAATTATATTGAGTACTCATTATATGTGATGTTCTAAATTCAAATCTACTTTGCCACTCAAGCGAATAAAATAGAATTTTCCAGCCAGATTTCGAAGCGCAAAATTACACTTTCCGAGGTGGTGGGATGAAAATAAATTTTGTGTCTATGACTGCGTTTGTTATACATTTAATATTAGGTTGGGGAAAAAGTCTTTTCGCATTATAGTATGTATAAACTTGTAATAAAATCTCTTTGGCTATACTATTTGTATCTGGCTGGTTTTGGTATCATTGAAAATTTAAATTTTAAAGAACATAATTCCAAATTCAAATTAGGAAAATGTGTGATTTTCATTTGTTTTTCGTACCGCCAAGATGAGTGAATCTAATGAAGAAATTCGATACATTTTCAAATTTTACTACAAAAAAGGTAAAAATGCAACGCAAGCCGCGAAAAAAATTTGCGATGTTTATGGACCTAGTGCAGTGTCTGTGAGAGTAGCACAAATTTGGTTTAAGCGTTTTCAATCCGGAAATTTTGATGTCAAAGATGCACGTCGCTCTGGTCGCCCTATTACAGATAAAATGGATGCCATTTTTGAAAAAGTGGAGCAAGATCGGCATGTCAGTAGTTACGACATAGCTGAAGAACTGGGAATTGACCACAAAACAGTTTTGGCGCATTTGAAAAAAACTGGGTACACAAAAAAGCTCGACATTTGGGTACCTCACGAGCTCACTGAAAGAAACCTAATGAACCGTGTACTCATTTGTGATTCTTTATTACGACGTAATGAAACCGAACCATTTTTGAAGAAGCTGATAACTGGTGATGAAAAGTGGATCACGTACGACAAGAACGTGCGAAAAAGGTCGTGGTCAAAGGCTTCACAGACTGTGGCGAAACCCGGGTTAACTCGCAACATGGTGATGCTGTGTGTGTGGTGGGATTGGAAGGGTATTATTCATTATGAGCTGTTACCACCAGGCAGGACCATCGATTCTGAACTCTACTGCGAACAACTGATGAGATTAAAGCAAGAAGTTGAGAGAAAGCGGCCGGAAATAATCAACAGAAGGGGTGTGGTTTTTCATCATGATAACGCTAGACCTCACACATCTTTAGCCACTCAGCAAAAATTAAGAGAGTTTGGCTGGGAGGTGTTAATACATCCGCCGTATAGTCCTGACCTTGCACCTTCAGATTTCCACCTGTTTCGGTCTCTTCAGAATTCTTTAGGCAGTGTCAGGTTAACATCACGAGAGGACTGCCAAAACCACTTGTCGCGGTATTTTGACCAGAAGTCCCAAAATTTCTATAGTAATGGGATTATGTCCCTATCTACAAGATGGCAAAAAGTTATCGAACAAAATGGTACCTACATACTTTAGTTAAATGTAAATAAATTATATTAAAAAATGTTTTGAATTTTCTTAAAAAATGCGAAGAAACTTTTTCCCCAACCTATTATATTTTAAAGTACTGAGTGTGTCAAAGCCCTTAATATGAAATATACTGCGGTTGAGGGTTCGCCTGCGAAAACGGTCGCTGAAGTATCATTGTTGTTGGTTATTTTCATACCCTCCGTTGTTCTTTAAAATCGCCAATTAAATTTCACATTCTGCATAGAGGGGAATCCGTCACCGGAATTTATATTTTGTTGTGTTATTTATGTTGGTTTTTCTCAGGTTTCTTTTTTTTTCATGTAAAAGCTCTTTTGACAGTTTGGGCCATATTGTCTGCAAATTGTGACAGGTTGCCGACATGTCACATGTAACATGTAGCTCATGCAGTACATGTAGCCGATTTTCATCCATCCGCCTAACCGCCCAACCGCCCAACTCTTTGATCCATATGTGCTGATCAATAAAGTTGCTTATTATATAACACAACAGGGTTTAATACACAATCTCTTTGTTTGGCTTTACCAACTAACGCCGAGCACTCGATACTCTAACAGCTCTATGGAATAACAGCGTAACTGCACTACGGTAAATATTTGCATTTTTCTGCTAAGAGCGCTAGCGATTTCAAATATTTATTGCAAATTCAATGCTGCAGCTTTAACATAGTTGCAAATTTATTGAATAAAGAAGTATAAATTGTTGCTGATCCTTTTTTAGTTTTACTTTTTGTACATGTAACTTTTTATATTCTTGGGTTATTGACTATTACTTTAAGTTTGTTAATTGATTGACGTTGACATAACGCTGTTTGCTTTTGGCTTGACATTTTTCTCTGTAAATATCTTAGACTTCAGACCAATGTAGAATTGGTCTGAGTCTTGTAATTATCCTTATTAAAACCTATTTTTCACGCTTATTATTCGCTCTTTAATTTCATTAGGAGATACCTTCAACCATCGACCAGCACTCCGCTTCAAAGTTTATTATTATAAATTGACTTAATTAAGTATTTTCAAGTCATTGTACTCGTAAAGATACACACACGATTTGTGCTGAAAATAATATTTTTTGACGGAGACGCCGGGAGCAGACATCGGCCCTGAAAAGGGCTGTCCGGAACTAGCCATGGTGGAAAAACTAAAACAACTCGACGATGGCATGTGACTTCGAATGCCAAGGGGACACTCTTGACATCAAAAGCCACACACCCGTCGAGAAACTTTCCAGGGTCCACCACGAGGAGGTTTTACCTCCTGCCAGCCTCTCGCCTACAAAAAAGGGGCACCAAACCCAAAATTAACAATCCTTCAGTAAACAAACCAACTAAAGCCTACGACCGGACAGATGTTACATACACAATCATCTCAGCAGTCCAGGTATAATAATATCATTGTTTTACTAATTAATTAATTTATATGTCGATTGTTTATTCATTATGTAGATGATGTAGATCTAGCTACTATCTTATAAACATCTTATTCTAATTCTGTCTGAGCTGAGATCTGTTCACTGAACATTTGGTTGCTTTTGGGTTTCATGCCCCTTTTAGTGTAGACCACAGGCTGGTAACTTATTGTCATTATTTTGGGGTACTGTAGGTCCCGTGCTATCAGATGTGGCTTTATGTGTAACAAAATGTTAGTTAAGGCTCTGCTCAACCCCTTTTGGGATTGTTTTTAATTATTAATCAAACCAAACCTGTCTGATAATAAAACCGGCTACTCTTAACAACTATGCTACCAATAGCTCAACACTTCAAATAGATATTGAGTCTTAATTAAAATTAAACGAGCGAGCCTTGCGATAGCCTTTCTACCGTTGAGTCGATGCTTGAACTGTTCCCGTGAAGAACGCCGTAACTGCACCCGGTAAGTAATTGCAGAATAGGGCAAGCCGAGTACACAATTATACACAGTCGGTTGCAACTGAAATTCCAACAGGAAATGTGGGCGTAGTTCTTTATTGTCCAATTAATTTGAATTTCGCTGGTGGCCACAGATGACTTTCTCAGGGACACCGGGCTTTGAGAAGGCGTAGGTCTTATAAACCTTCTTTAGGAGTTCACGTCTCCACGCATCTTCTGCGGGAGTTTAATTTATCTGCACCGACACAGTCCTTAGTGTGTATGATAAAGGCAATTGAGCATAGCTTGACGATAAGCGGTCATTATAGCCTTTTACGGAAAGGTCTAATACATTTGCGCATACCCTGCAGTACTATGCAACTATTTATTTATTTATTTAAAAACTTTATATCAAAATAGAAAGTACAAAGAGCGGACTTCATACTACACAGCATTCTCTGCCAGTCAACCAGTAAGGTACGTGAGAAAGATTGTTGAAGGCAGGATTTTTTTTTCTTTTTTATACTACGAGATGGCAACCAAGCTTGCGGCCCACCTGGTATTAAGTGGATACCGTCGCCTATAGACAGTTGCAATATTAAGGGTAAATTACTTAACACTGCAAGTGCGTTGCCATCCTGGGGACTAAGATGATATGCATTCCATGCCCCGTTATTACACTGCCTACCTTTCCCTTCAATCCGATACACAGCGAACTGTTTCACGGCAGAAATAAGAAAGGCGGTGGTACTTACCCAGACGACCCTACATATTGGATTACCACCTAGTAAAATGTGAATTAAATATAAATGTGAATTGTAGTGTATGCGCATCCTATTCACCCTCTCACTTCCACAGACAATAACTGTCTCGTTCGCACCACGTCAGTTATACGAGAACCGTCGGCGAGAGCAGAGTGCGAGAGCCATTCGGTGAGAGTAAGCGTGTTGGTAGTCTGTGCCATTAAGTGCGTGTACGAGCCAGTGTAAGACAGGTTCTACAATTGGCGACGAGGACAAAGGTCAGATTGTTTAAGTTATTTAAACAAAAAATGGAAATGTGTATGTATGTATCACAAATGAAAAAAATAGGTAGGTAGGTACTTGTTTATAGCGTTGCAAAATGAGAGATTTATGCTGCCTACTATAAGTATAGTACTGCAGTAAGCTACGAATACTCTTGTCTAAATTGTAGATAAAAAATGTAGGTACTTATTACCCAACTTAAATAGCTTTTACCCAAATACTCGTGGTGTAATTCTTGCAGGTGTTGTTTATTTTGTATAACAAAGCAGATCTGTAAAGCGGTTTGTCACAAATAAAAGTGCCTTAATATAGTAATAGTGTTTACATTCAGTATTTCGTTTCGTTCAACTTTAATTGCGGGACAGATGCGCCATAATAATAAAATGGCCTGGACATTTGAGAGTACACCTAAGTTCACATTTTGTTCTTAATACTATTATCTACCTACAATTTTGTCGGTTTCCTCAGTATTTTATATTTGTTCTAAGAGGTGTGTTAAACAGTACATATACATAAAATATTGCTTAAAATAATAATATATTATCATGATTTATCGATGTATAGATAAATAAGTATGTATTGCCTTGGTTAAACAGCGCCATCTGTTGCAGACTAGCAACAACAGCTTGCAGCAAGCTGCTTGCTAACAAATCAATCTGAATGCTACCGAATAGGTTAAAAATTGTAGTCGTAGTTACATAGATGTCGCTAGCAGTACCACTTTGTACATACGGAGTTCATTCCACGATAGCTCTCACAATTAATTGTATAGCTCTAATCTCTTAATTGACGAAAGGTAATAATCAACTTTAATAAAATTCGTAATGATTTCTTGTAACTTTATATAGTAATTAAATTAACTTATAACAAATGTATAAATCATACTAGTCCACTCTTATTGTTTAAATGTTCATCGGGTGACGTGTAAAATAAATAAATATATAATAATAATAATTAAAATATGAACTGGTAAATTGCTCACATACGGTAGAATTATACCTAGCCATATAAGTAAAATCCATGATAATGTGATACATACATACCTTAAGTTGTTCAGTCGGTACAAATGTGCCGGGGTAAAATTGGTACAAATGTACTATGGCAAAGTTGGTACAAATGTACCATGGTTAAGGTGGTACAAATGTACCGTGGTTGAATGGGTACAAATGTCCCATGATTGAGTTGGTACAAATGTACCGTGGTTGAATGGGTACAAATGTCCCATGGTTAAGGTGGTACAAATGTACCGTGGTTGAATGGGTACAAATGTCCCATGGTTAAGTGGTACAAATGTACCGTGGTTGAATGGGTACAAATGTCCCATGGTTGAGTTGGTACAAATGTACCGTGGTTGAATGGGTACAAATGTCCCATGGTTGAGTTGGTACAAATGTACCGTGGTTGAATGGGTACAAATGTCCCATGGTTGAGTTGGTACAAATGTACCGCGGTTGAATGGGTACAAATGTCCCATGGTTGAGTTGGTACAAATGTACCGCGTTTAAATTAGAACTTTGGTACAAATGTACCCTAATGACATTGGAACGATACAAACAAAGTAGCAAAAGTATATGGTGCTGCCATTAAATTGGTAGGTTATGTCATGCTGCCATTAAATTGGTAGGTTGTATAATGCTGCCATTAAATTGGTAGGTTAAGTCATGCTGCCATTAAATTGGTAGGTTATATGGTGCTGCCATTAAATTGGTAGGTTATATCATGCTGCCTTTAAATTGGTGGATGCTACCATTAAATTGGTAGGTTATGGTGAGGGAAACATCGTGAAGAGGCCTGCACGCACCTATGAGGAAATTCTTAATAGGTTGTGTGTGAGGTCGGCCAGCCCTCGCTTGGCCGGCGTGGTTGACTGGGGCTTGATCGCTCCTAGTGTGGGGTGGGCTCGGGCCCCTCGTTGGAAATGAGCTGTTGATGCGATTTAAGTGGTAGGTAATGTTGTCATTTAATTGGCAGATTATAATTATTATATGCTGCTATTTAATAGGCAGGTTTTGTATAAGGCGGTCTTGAGATAAAGAATGGTAATTTAGATTACGAACTTATGTCGTTAAAATTAATAATTACATTGTAATTAAATTACAGCAATTTGAATTATTTACTGATTTCACGACATAGCAGTTCGTTTGCTAATTGCAACACAAAACTGTAGCGATAAAAACGCAATGCTGTTAGTATTATTTTTGTGAACAGCTTTATAAGAAGGTATAAATGTAGTTGGTTAGTTGAAATTACATTTTGTATTCCTAATTGTTAAAGAATTACATTGAGCCCAAAAAGTAGCACTTTGCAAATTTTATGTGTACGTAAAGAAATTAATATTATGACGACCGTATTGTCGTAGTTATAATTATTTTGTTATTCCGTGTCATTTTAAACGTTGAGATTAGTTCCGTGGCATTTTGTGCAGCTATGACTGCAATATAGTTTACCTTGGTTTTTATTTTTATTTTACCCTGGTGATATAAAGGGTTGTATTTAAATACATGTCACGTAAATTAGGTCTGAGTCGTGAATAATTAAAAAAAAAAAAAAAAAAAAATCTAACTCGCGGAGTGCCCTATTTTGTCGTGGTGTGATCAACAATTAATTTAGTCAAAACTTTGGTTTCATTAGACTTGACGGATTAGACCTCATGTTTGTATAGTATTGACAAGTGACTTGTAGACTGACTGGTATAGTCACAGGTAGTATCATGGGCGGTTAGAAACATAATGAGTAAAGCTGCTTACGTAAGTAACGTTAAATGATTAAGATGGGAGTTAGGTGGCTACTCACGACATGCATTTGACTAATAACTATTGGAAACCATTAACTGTGTGATATGGAATCAAAAAACCGAGGGACTGAGTTTTGATGTAGCCGAAGGACTGTACTGCGTTATTCGAAGCCGAAGTACTCTTGACTGAAGGACTGGTTGACATTACTGATAACACGTGTTTGCGTGTGTGCCGTAGTGTGATCATGGTCATATTTGATGGAGCGGAAGGTAGTAGGAACTTGACAGTCAGTCTTATTTCACAATTGTGCCATTGAATCACATGTGTTGAGTCACATGTGTGGAGTCGCATGTGTGGAGTCTCAAGAGAGTCTTTTGCGGATTTTTTTTGCAAGTTTCTTGTGAGTCACGTGTAGGGTAATGTAGAGATAAATGCCAGAATGTTGTGTACTATTCGGAAGTTAAGGTCGAGGTCTATTGCGGCCTAAGTGATACCTAATGAGTCTCGAATACTATACGAGGACTCGAATAGTGTTCTAATGGCCGTATATTTGACCGTAGCGTGTAGTAAGTGGATGATGCATACATGCGCAGGGTTCCACGGTGTTGGACGCGCGTGTCATTGAGAGCAATTGTGATCGCTGTTCGGCTGCGAGTCGTAAAATTAGAGGTTTAACTCCAGTTAATCCAATGCAGTAGCGACGTTTGATATGCGGTACATGACCCTAGTTAATGATGTTCATGTTTTATTATGATCTCTAAGTTGCAATACTTAGTTCTAAGCATTGATTTAATGTACTAAGTCCTTAAAGATCTTATTCCATGTAATTTCGGTAGAGATTTCTAATGTTATTTTTGTTAGAAAGACGAAGAAAATACTGTAAAACTATTTTATTCACATACAAAGCAATAGTTAAGAGTGGTCGAAGCACATACTTTAGTAATTTTGATATTTTCTGGTTCTGGTTGAAAATGAACAGACAAATTAGATTGAGTTGGACCTGGAATTCAGGGGGCCATTTAAAATTATATGAGCACTTGACAATGACCGTTAAGTTTTAAAGGCACTAAGCTCTAGGCGTAGATACAAGTCTCTCATTCTCATGGTAGATTAAGCCCGAAGGAAAGTAGCTGTGGTCATCAGTGATTCAGTCTTATATAGAGTCTAATGTAGAGTCTTATGTAGTCTTATGAAGAGTCTTATGTGGAGTCTTAAGTAATGTTTTATGCAGAGTCTTACGGAGAGTAATGTGTGAGGTCATATTATGTTAATGACATGAGTATGCAATGCAGAAGATTGTGTTGTGAGGAATGTTAAAAGGACATTCTTGTCGAAGAAATATCCTTCACTCGAAAAAGGTAGAAGGGAAAGGGAAAACTGTAGTACAGGAAAAGGAGAAGGAGAAGGTGAAGAAAGTTCAGATGAATAAACAAGGCGTTTTGAGTTATGTACAATTTATTTTATTTTTATTTGGTTCAATGCTTAGCAGTTGAATGAATAAAAAAAAATGTGATAAGGAAGGGATGTAGTGTATGCGCATCCTATTCACCCTCTCACTTCCACAGACAATAACTGTCTCGTTCGCACCACGTCAGTTATACGAGAACCGTCGGCGAGAGCAGAGTGCGAGAGCCATTCGGTGAGAGTAAGCGTGTTGGTAGTCTGTGCCATTAAGTGCGTGTACGAGCCAGTGTAAGACAGGTTCTACATGAATAAATGTAAGAGTATGGAATAACTATAGGAGTATGTTGGACTCGGTTTAAAGGCATTCCCCCACTATCCACTAAACATCCTCTTCGCGCATTCTGCCAAGACACACTATTATGGCAGCCCAAAATCGCCAACTTTCTAGGCAAAATGGCCGCTTGAGGTGGTATGTCCACCTCAAGCGGCCATTTTGCCTAGAAACGCTTGCGGGACTGAGTTACTCTTCTGCAGCCAATCCTAAACCTCCAACAATATACCAGCCAAAGACACTAATTTTGATGTGATATTTTCTATATGGAGCCTCCAAGTAAGACGGCTATCTGAGGTTAAACCAAGATATTTTTCCTTCGAGGCTTTAGATATTGTCTGATAATTTATATTTAGTTGCAAATTGGCATCTATATTTTTATTTTTGGCAGAGAAAACAACGTATTTCGTTTTACAACTATTAATAGTCAATAAGTTAGACTGAAACTAATATTAAGGGTAAATCACTTATCACTGCAAATGCGTTGCCATCCTGGGGACAAAGATGATATGCCTTTCATGCCCAGTGACTACACTGGCTATTTTTCCCTTTAATCCGAAACAGCGACCTGCTACACAGCAGAAATAAGAAAGGCGGTGGTACCTACCCAGACGACCCTACATAATTATGGATCTACCACCTAGTGAAAATTAGTTAAAAAATCGGGAGTGGTCTCCCCTTGACTTTCTCGTATACCGGAAAAGACTCAAAAGTTGATAAAAACCTTATCTTTTGATGTCATACATGCATGTTGAATTTTTTGTCACCCATCCGAGTACCGACCACGCCACGGCCACATGGTTGCTTAACTTTCGTGATCGACGACTCAAAATTTGATAGAAAGCTCATATTTTGATGTGTGCCCATTACTCACACATTGGTAATTTTTTTGGTCCCGCCCTAGCCGATTCATTGCCGAACTACAAACGCCAGTAATTATAAATCCATGGGCTTCATACATTATATCCTTTTCGTTAAGCGTTCAACGCAATCGATTGGCCAGCTCAGAGGAAAGAGCATTCGCGTGTCAAAAGTCACGTGTTGGAGTCCGTCTCAAATATAAAACTTGATGTGACAAGATTTTTTCTTGTGAATCGTTCTCTATTTAATTTGGTATAAATTTCAAAAATGCCTAAATTATGCTAAACAAAATTAGAAACAATTCAATCGTCAATTGTGGTATTAACACCGATTTCAATAACTTAGAATGAAATAGAAATTTTGAGTTTTTATATTCTTTTGTTAATCCTTTTTAGTCCTATTTACCTTCAGCGAAGTAATTCGCACCAAAAACGCCGAAGTTAGTTTGTGTTCCACAAAGAATATACCTCGGGGAGGAATAACTAAGAACATGACGCTGAAGCCCCACGTACCCTGATCACGGATTACTTTCCAAATAATCGTAAATTCCTAAGATGAAATTGGGCCTTTGAATAATATTAGACGCTGCGAACTTTGTTTAGAGATTGCCATTTTTCCCCATTCTACTCTCCGATGAATACGCGATGAAAGGGATTTTGGACATTTTATTATGGGAAACAAACGATGATGTTTATTTATTGGTAAGAAAATGCATTCGAGTATTTCAAGCTTAGAGTGAGTTTCGTCTACAGTTCGTCTTCTTTGGATTTTAATATATATTTTTCTAATTTCAGGTATATAATAAGATTCAAAATTATAGTTATACTTTATTTTAAAAGTGTGAATATCGAAACGAGATAAAAAGGGGTAAAAAAATTGGAGAGAACAACATTTTTAACACAATTATTAATTGATTTTGGCTCAAACATTCATCATCATCATCAACAGCTCATATAATGTCCCCACCGAGGGACTTGAGCCTACCCCACATTAGGGGCGATTAGGTCTTAGTCAACCACGCCGTCCAAAAGGGACTTTACACACGACCTAAGAATTTCTTCATAGGTGTGTGCAGGTTTCCTCACCATGTTTTCCTTCACCGTAAAAGAGTCGAATGAATTCAATAAATCATATATAAATTCAAAATTTGAAAACACATTGGTACGAGGCTGGACTGGCGGGGTTCGAACCGGTGCCTCTCGAGTGAGACAACGCCCTTACGCACTACGCCACCGACACTTTTGCATTCATTCATATCTGTTAAACCTCGCTCTAACTAAGAGAGGTTTATTAAAAGATAGGGTTGTTCGATCCGATCCGATACTTGTGTGGATCGATACAAAAGAATACGATCCACCCGATTTTTGTATCGATACAATGGCTTTCGATCCGTTAGTGGATCGATACATGCACACTGAGGATCGGATCAAATCATTGTATAAAATTTTATAAAAGGTAAACAAACATTTAGCATAATATTTATGATTACACTAGTATAAATATTTCTCTGGCGAGTCTGGCGATAGATTTTGCAAAGTCTATTCTTAATTAATTAATGGTGTCGCGTCGCATTAAGCGTACGCATTTTGCCAATGTCAAGTAAAAATGTAACTAAAGCAACAAAAATTGTACGGTTGATTGAGGTTAAAAATGGAGTCTCTCAACACGTGTTTTTAAAACAAAAACTCGGGAGAAACTCCATTTTGCAAATCGTACTCGAGAGTAATTCTTCAGAAATTGTAAGTAGGTACCATTTATTGACAAAGGGCAAGAAATATACTTTCATAAATACATATTCATCTTTTAGTGACTTGAAACTAAGACTATATTACAAATGAAATTATTGTTTCGTGTTTTGATGTCTTATTTAAAAAAAAAAACTTGATACGATACGATACTGGATCGATCCAAAGTATCGCATCCAATCTGTTGGATCGATACTTGGATCGATACAGTGCATTACGATCCAGAATATCGATACAAAGCACCTGGATCGAACATCCCTATTAAAAGAGATTTTACTATGGTGTCGTTGACTGGGAAATGAATATGGGATTTCCTAATTCAAACAAAAAAAAAACTGGCACCCATCACCCAATGCCCTAGTGGTTTTCTGTGGGCCAATATATCGTCATTATAAACAAATGTAGACAAAGTCTTTATAAAACATATATGCAACTCTTAACACCGGCTTCTATGATAAGCCATAACAATGACACCGCCATCTAGTGACAGCTAAAAGAACTAAAATTATTAACTATAAGTGTATACAAACAAAACTCTCAA
The DNA here is from genome assembly GCA_955850985.1 of Elophila nymphaeata. NCBI lineage: Eukaryota > Metazoa > Arthropoda > Insecta > Lepidoptera > Crambidae > Elophila > Elophila nymphaeata. The sequence continues at coordinate 21,324,081 of OY039066.1, read as the reverse complement.
CACCGCCAACTACGGATGACACCTTATGTGCCAGCGCTATCTATTGGTGAGTTGGAGAACCTAACAATATCAAAAGTATAATTTAGTGACTGTTTGTAAAAAATATATGCGACGAACAATGAAGGTGACAGGCTGGTAACTTATCACTATTGGAAGCACTGAATGGCCCATACTGTCAAGTGTGGCTTATGTATAACTAAATGTTACTAATTGCTCTAATCAACCCCTTTTGACATTACGAGCGTGATAATATGTATGTTGTTTAAGCATACGTTCTTTCGCAAGCGATTACTCTTAGGCACGTATTATAGAATGAGTCTCAAGAATCAACGCCGACTAGAGCGTCATACGTCTCTATCACTTTGTGCTTGATAGAAAGTGACATCCAATTCTCAAGACATGACTGATTTCTGAGTGTAATTCTGTAATACGGGCCTTAGTTGTTTTTGACAATGGAAACGTGATGGTGTAAAGGCCCATTACATAACTACAACTTTGATAGTAGTTACTGTCCCAGAAGGACTACCTAAGAAAATCTCTATGCAGCGAGCAGTCTGCGTTTGCGATGGTATCAGTTAATAGATGCTCTCAACATTTTCAACTCACAATTTAACCGAACTTTAAACGGGATAAGTTTAAACGACACCTGACAAGATATCTAGGTTTGGTGAGTTAGCTAAAGTGAATTCCTGTGTAGAGTGAGAAAGTTATTTTCGCCATATTTATTGTTAGGAGTTATGTAAAGGCATTTTTTTAGTCAAATTATGGAACAGAGAAGAGTCGACTTTAGTATTTTATAACAGGAACTACTTTTGTATTCACGTATACATTCACTTGTATCGTGTGTGAGAAATTGTGGATGCACACGGATGATGGTGACATCATACCTCTCGTCGATGAAAGATTGGTTTTTATATTTTGTTTACTCTTTTTACTTTTATACGTAGTATAGAGGAAGTCTTGTAATCGTCAAAAAATTCGACCTCGAGATTTTGACGGATTTACACGTTTTGGACCTCCCTGAGTCCAAAAATACCGTTTTTGGAATTACATCTGTGTGTGTGTGTCTGTGCGTTAGCACGATAAATCGAGTATGCTTTAACTTATTGCAACCAAATTTAACGTGCTCGTATGATATCAAAATATCGGTTCTTTTGAATCGTTGATTACGAAAGTTAAGCAACCAAGTGCGCGGTTGATACTCGGATGGGTGATCAAAATTTAACATGCATGTATTATATCAAAATATAAGGTTTAATCGACTTTTGAGTTGTTTCCGGTATACGAGAAAGTCAAGGGGAGACCACTCCCGATTTTTTTATATTATACCTGTTCCCCTCAATCTGGCTTGAAAGACTAGATTATTTTTAATGTTCAATGATTTACAGACAAGCATACGGCCTGCTTGGTGGTAAGCAGTCAAGACTTCCTCTATACTACGATATACGAGAAAGTAAAAACGCAAAACAAGCTTAACTATACAAATTGAAGTATAATAATTGTGAGACTGGTTCTTTTTGTCACTTTTGCAATTTTTAATTGGAGGACACTATCGACTTCCCTAGTTAATATAATAGGAACTGTTGTGTCCAGCTTTGCGAAATGAGACTTCCTGCACTGGCCTTTATAGTTAAATTTAGAGATGCAAAACGGCTGAAAGCGTCTGTTTACTGATAACGTACCAACGGACCCGGTGCTAATAAAAGCAGCAAGTTGCCATAGTCAATATTATAGCAAAAGGACGCGTTTAGAGTCATACATAGTCGAGGGCACAGTGGACTAGCCAATTGAATTTGGAGCGCCCAATTTGGGGTAGACCACAGTCAAATAACACTACATTTTTGTGTTGGCGAGAAAAGATGCCAGAGCTCCACTGGGTAGTAGTGTCACGTCAGTGTTTTTAGTAACAAAAAATACAAAAACCTACAAAAATTAAAATTTTATGTAACGCCCGACATAATATATTTGGAGCCATTTCGATTACGTCACCTTTTAAACAAAAAAACTGCATGAAAATTGGTCCACTAATTCAGGAGCTACGATGCCACAGACAGACACACATATATACGGACTTTTCAAACTTATAACACCCCTCTTTTTGCGTCTGGGGTTAAAAAAGGAAATGTAAGGATGACTAAAGTAAATTATTTGAGTTTTAAAAATTATATCTGTTGACAAACAAGTAGACTATATGTATCTAATAATAATTGAAAAATATTAAAAATACACTGAAAAAAATAATGGTTAAACAAGTTACAATCTTGCTTGATTGGAAAAAATTTGATTGGGTCATTCAAGAAAATATCACAAACAAATTATCACGGTATTTTGTCGCAATAAAGCTGAAATGTTTGAACGTGTAATCAAGTCAAATGTGTTGAATTTATTAAGTTTACTTTATTGATGTCGAAACATGGTAAAATTTTATCATTAACTTATTTATATTTGTCAAGTTGCTATATTAATACTACAAATCACTAGTTTATTTTAAAAAGAATATTATTATTTTAAACAATATAGCCTATTGGTTTGAAATAATTATATTATTGAAAGAATAAAGTTTCATAATTCATTCGATCACTCAACTTTATAACAATGAACGCGCGCTTTTTTGTTTGAAAGATGTACGTTGACAGTTCAAATAACTATCTTCCTTCTTTATATCTTGCACTTTCAATCAAACGTGTTTCAGTTCATTTTGATCTCCGAGCCGTTAGAGTGTGCATCTTCTTGTAAATTTGTGTTTGTGCCTAAAATATTACAAATAATATAAAAGTTAGGTGTTTGCAATTGAATTGAAGTATTCAGTATCACCGTAAGATGGATGAAGTGATGGATTTACTCAAAGCCTGGGGGCTCCCGGAGTTGGGGCCACTTTTCGCAAGTAAGTACCTACCTATATTTTGTTCCTGCTTCCTAATTTCCTATTTTCCACACTTGCTCACAAGTCTATTATGCTGTGCAGTGTGAGGATTTGGTTTAATAATTAACCGATTGGTTTCGACTCCCGATACTAATATGTTACGTAGATTACCTAAACATGGGTTCACTCTACACTATATCTGGTATCTTTAACTTGACACAGCTCAATAGTTTTATCTCTTAAGACAATATCGATTTAGAGAATAGATAGAGTAATTACCCACTTAACTTACTCGATTTTATAAGTTATATTAAGGTTCAATTCTCAAAAGGCATTGTGTAAAACTTTAATAAAACTAGTAAATGCCAAGTGACACTATTGCTAGTACTCCCCCTTAGAGTAGATACCTGCTTCCCTGTCAGTCTGTGTGTCATAACATAAGGGATGTATCTTTTGTACCGTAAAGTCATTTGTATATTATACAGCACGATTAAATACTCTGCCTGCTATAATAACATAATAAAATTGGAAAATGATTTGTTACAGGTCCTTTCTGAATTATTGAAAAATAATTTCGAGACTTCTGGATTATTGAGGTATAAAGGAAAAACTTTAGAAAACGAAAATTCTTCGACGAAAAAACGTTTCTGAAACAGTATTGTAGAATGTAAGAAAGTTTTGAATTTGTATTGTTATTTTTTATTATTTTAGTTTGTAATAAAGTTTCAAAATATGAAGAGTTTTATGCTGTAGATTGTTTGTATATTTATAATATGTTGTGTATGTTATAGCCATACTTACTCTTGAAACAGAAAAGCTTTTTTTTAGAATTACTATGTATTTGAAATTTATAATAATACAGACAGACGTATAAATATCAAATAAATGTCTTTTATTTACAGTACTCTATACAGTTAAAATAAACATGAGCGAATTATTGTATTTATTAGCCTATATATTAGGTTGGGGAAAAAGTCTTTTCGCATTATAATATGTATAAACTTGTAATAAAATCTCTTTGGCTATACTATTTGTATCTGGCTGGTTTTGGTATCATTGAAAGTTTAAATTTTAAAGAACATAATTCCAAATTCATATTAGGGAAATGTGTGATTTTCATTTGTTTTTCGTACCGCCAAGGTGAGTGAATCTAATGAAGAAATTCGATACATTTTAAAATTTTACTACAAAAAAGGTAAAAATGCAACGCAAGCCGCGAAAAAAATTTGCGATGTTTATGGACCTAGTGTAGTGTCTGTGAGAGTAGCACAAATTTGGTTTAAGCGTTTTCAATCCGGAAATTTTGATGTCAAAGATGCACGTCGCTCTGGTCGCCCTATTACAGATAAAATGGATGCCATTTTTGAAAAAGTGGAGCAAGATCGGCATGTCAGTAGTTACGACGTAGCTGAAGAACTGGGAATTGACCACAAAACAGTTTTGGCGCATTTGAAAAAAACTGGGTACACAAAAAAGCTCGACATTTGGGTACCTCACGAGCTCACTGAAAGAAACCTAATGAACCGTGTAGGTACTCATTTGTGATTCTTTATTACGACGTAATGAAACCGAACCATTTTTGAAGAAGCTGATAACTGGTGATGAAAAGTGGATCACGTACGACAAGAAAGTGCGAAAAAGGTCGTGGTCAAATGCCGGTCAGGCTTCACAGACTGTGGCGAAACCCGGGTTAACTCGCAACAAGGTGATGCTGTGTGTGTGGTGGGATTGGAAGGGTAATATTCATTATGAGCTGTTACCACCAGGCAGGACCATCGATTCTGAACTCTACTGCGAACAACTGATGAGATTAAAGCAAGAAGTTGAGAGAAAGCGGCCGGAATTAATCAACAGAAGGGGTGTGGTTTTTCATCATGATAACGCTAGACCTCACACATCTTTAGCCACTCAGCAAAAATTAAGAGAGTTTGGCTGGGAGGTGTTAATGCATCCGCCGTATAGTCCTGACCTTGCACCTTCAGATTTCCACCTGTTTCGGTCTCTTCAGAATTCTTTAGGCAATGTCAGGTTAACATCACGAGAGGACTGCCAAAACCACTTGTCGCGGTATTTTGACCAGAAGTCCCAAAATTTCTATAGCAATGGGATCATGTCCCTACCTACAAGATAGCAAAAAGTTATCGAACAAAATGGTACCTACATACTTTAGTTAAATGTAAATAAACTATATTAAAAAATGTTTTGAATTTTCTTAAAAAATGCGAAGAAACTTTTTCCCCAACCTATTAGAATAGATATATAGATCATTATAACCTAATAAGATCAATCAAGCTACTTGTTTAGACTAAACTCTAATTGATAAAGAAAAATAAGTGACTATATTACAGCCATCAGAAAACTTTATTAAGATTACCTAGTCTAAGTAACATGCACAAAATCCAGTTGATAATATTAATGACATAACTTAATTATGTCGATAATTATTTGTTTCACATTATCATTATAACATAATAAGGTGAATCAAGCTACTCATTTAGACCTTACTTTACATTATATAAATAAATAAGTGACTTTATTATAGTCATCACCAAACTTCATTAAGATTTTAAAGTCTTAGTAAAATTTACAAGGTGCATTTGATAATAATAATGACCAGGCTTGAATATGCCGACAATTACTTATTTGAATCTACATTGTTTCTTGTTCAGTTTTTCAATCAAGATGACTTGATTTCCGCGATCACAAAACTTTGTACGCTCGTATATAAACAAGTTACTTGATACCCATAAATATTTTTTTAATTTATGCTATCAAGTTTTTTTTTCAGTGTACCAATACACTTCCTAAGTTATTAGTAATAAATACAACACCAATAGAGCCAAAAAGTGTATGTTAATTACATAATGTGTAGATTGCTTATGGAAAAAGAACAAATCAATACATACTATTGTTAGTGGTGATAAAAAGAAAGTTAGCAAAATATTGTTGAAAATTAAACTGATGTCAATGTATTTACAACAGGATATATGTTTTTTTATACTATGAGATAGCAAACAAGCTGTTAAGTGGTTACTGTCGCCTATAGATACTTAAGGGTAAATCACTTAACACTGCAAGTGCATTGCCAGTTTTTTTTTTCGTTATGTGGGACTCTCCCTACTAAAGGCAGGGCCTACCCACTAAAACCCAACGATGTCCCTCACACGCACCTTGGCGCGAAAACATCAATGACCGCCACTTCCTCCCCGTCATCGGACGAGGAGAATGTGTCGGCCGCGGATGTGTCGCTGCTGGACGGGACCATGGAAACCCTTGCGGATACTTCCACGACCCCGTCGCTGCTTGTTCGCCTATGGCGAGCCCCTCTCACCTCCCCAAAAGGTGGGGGAGGCCGACTATGCCCCGTGGCATCCTGGACATCGCCGACTGGCGGTGACCGGTGCAATGCGAGGTTAGGGCTTCCCAGGCCCGGGCCCCGCTGGTCACCGACAAAGTGCGTTGCCAGCCTGGCGACTAACATGATAATTATGCCTTCCATGCCCAGTAATTACGCTGGCTACCTTTCCCTTCAATCCGAAACACAGCGAAATGCTTCACGGCAGAAATAAGAAAGGCGGTGGTACCTACCCAGACCGTCCTACATATGGGTCTACCACCTAGCAACATATTTTTCGGCAAGTTCAAGTTTATATTAGTCAAGTAACATATATTTTTAATTGTATTTTAAATTCATCTAAGCTTAGTAACTTTTGTTTTATTAGTATCTACAAGGTGTTTGGTACATGGGGTATGAAGCCGGCGCCTACGTATGCTAATATAAATACTATGGTGATATTAAAAATTCAAAATTGTAAAAATATTTTTTTAATTTTCCATATATTTTGATTTTTTGATCGAACTATTTGTATGAATAATTCAAATTTTTTTTTACAATTTTAAGTTTTTGATATCACCATAGTATTTATATGACTATGTTAGCATGGGTAGGTGCCGGCTTCATACCCCATGCACCAAACATCTTGTGTAATGAGCGCTTTCTCGCCAACAACCTGTTGTACAGGTTGGCGGGATTTAGTTCTAACTGCTGCCATTTTTATTTGTTTACTTAAGTTTACTTTTCATTTTTACAATGTATATTACTTTTATATTATATATCGCCAATTTATATGCAAATATGCACTTTTCGCTATAAATGCAATTGCAATAAACTAAACTGCAACGCTATTTGATTTATTACTATAACTTCCTGAATTATGTTTGTAAAAGTTTAAACTTACTGAACCGTTCATGAATTTTTGGGCTTAGTGCGTCATTGCTACATGAAAAAATTAGGTGTGAGTAACCACAAAAGTTTAAGGCTTACATAATTTTTCCTTTAGCTGAGCACTACCTTAAAATTTCAGAACTTTCCTTGTTTGCATTGTTTTAGTGTGACGAATGCCACCTCAAATTTTGTGGATGAGAGGTTGACGAAATCACAGAAGAGAGATGACATTCTGCATATCCTCATTTAGTGGAAATACGCTGCGTAAATATAGTTCATAGAGTTAGACAGAACTTTTGAGATTAGTGCCATTTGACAAAACTGTTCGCCGGCTAAAATTGCGCAATACGAATGGGACAAATTATATTACGAAGTAGATTTGTGTAGATATTCGGTTAATTAAAAATTGAAAAATTAAAAGCTATAATATAATATGAGCTGTATACATAGTACTATCTTATTGACTTCATCTTATGCAAAGAAAAATAGGAGCATGTTTGCGAAAGGATTTAGAGGTAAAGTAAGACAGTTAAATGATGTATATATCCACATATGAAACAACAGAGTTAACGTTGAAATTAGTATGATAAAAACATATGAGGTAATATGATATAAACGCCTAAGTACAATTAAATAGGGCATAGGAAAAAATAAATGATTCTTTTCTATTATTAACCCGGCGAGGACGTGGAGGGGCAATATGACCCAGCTCAAATGAGCAGTGAGCAGGGTCATATTTACCCCTTCCACATTTATTTAGAGTACCTATGTTTTTATTATACTTCTACATCAGTCATCGTTTCAACGTTAATTCTGTTGTTCGTTACGTTTCCTACATAGATTTATCTGCAAACGTTTCCAGTTTTTTTTGTGATGGGTCTCTCAGGCTGTTGGGCTAAAAGGGTTAATATGATTCTACATCATATTCGACATAGTGTTTTTGTTCCATATTTGCATAATTATTTTTGTTTTTTTTTCTGTCATAGCGAACGGCGAAGACCGCGAGGGTGACCGTTTACGGTGAGAACATAGCGAATATGACACTTAACATGTGTGAACTCGCGTAAATCAGGTCCCGTAATCAAACCGGTTTTATGGCATGCTATCGTGCCGTCCGAGTAATAAGCGGTTAATAGTGAAATAGGAGATCACCTAAGTAAGCGTAGTGAGAACAATTAGTGCGATTTACGAAAGTCATATACGAGATGATTCATTCATACATTCATCTTGTACTGTAAATTTTATAAATCTTAATTAGAAACAGGGAAAACTGTCATTGTAGATTTTTTTTATTATTTGCGGCAGAATATTTCTAAATTTGATTATTTTGTAAGGATTTCTCAAAATGAATGTTATCCCCTATTGTGTCGCCGCCATTTTGTAAAATTTCGCTCATGTGTCAGTTACTGCCGGAATTTCCGTGTGTAAAAAAATAATAATAAAAAAATTGTAATAAAACTATAAATACGAGGTTTTGTCACTAAACTCGTTATAAAATAAGCTAACAGAATATTATATAATTAGTACAGTTATATTTTCAAATAATAATAATAATATCATCATTTTCACTATCGGAAAACTGTGGAGGGGGGGATCGACCTCCAGGAGGTCGGGCGACACACAGGCGTTTTTGACAGCGACCTCCAGGAGGCCGCACGACACACAAGGGGTTATGTTCATATTTATATAATATTATTAGATTAATGAAAAAATAATAGAATGTATCTTACATACAATGTTTTATAGAATTAATACGATAAACAAAAAAAAACTACTGGAAATACAGGGTCAAAGTGACCCTCCTCAACTTTCACATCACTTTTTTCACCACATCCTCACCGGGTTAATTGATGGCTTTACGACACATAAAGTCAATGTCGAGTGAAAGTAGTATTAACTATAATACAAAAATGTATGGTAGATTAAAATAAAAACGGAGTATTACGACATGTGTTAACTCAACAAGAACTCTGGTGAAACTGGTGAAAAATTTTATTATGATGACATAACAAATCCCTGAACGGCCGCAACGTCATTGACGTACGCGAAGTCATAAAAGAACTGTCTCCCTACAAGCCGTCATCACTCACTGCGCATCTTTAAAAATTAATCGGCCAAGTTTCATCACGAAAACGCCATGAAAAGAGTGAATTTATAACTAAAGTTCCTGACATCGTTTTGAGGTATGCAAACAGTTCAGCCATTGGCCTTTAAGGCCAGTGAGGCCTGCTTCTTAATTTACATAATTGCATTACGCAGTTATGGGTGTTACATAAAAAAAGTTGGCAAGAGCGAGTGGCACGTATGAAGGGTTCCGTAGCAATTTTAAAAATAATAAAAGCACATTCTCCATTTGATACAGCAGCAGTATGGCAATATCAAGATATTCTGCACCGACACCACATAAATAGGCAGCCGGGTAGGAAAAACTAGATTACTACGTGTGACAGGTGTTTTTTTATGGAAAAGAGGACAAACGAGCTGACTGTTCACGTAATGGTAAGTGATCACCGCCTCCCATGGACATGTAACGCCAGAGCAAATTTCCATGGAAGGTGGGAGTCGTAGCTACGTTGCTGGCCTTTAAGAAAAGAATACCTTTGCTCTTTTTTGAAGATGTTCAGGTCGTATCGGTTCGAGAACACCGCTGGCGAAAGTTGGTTCCACAGTCTTGAGTAGGAAATTGCGAAAAACGCACGGTTGTGGATAGCCAAGCATTAAGACTGTAAGGAAGGATATATAGGAGTTATGCAAAAGCCGGTCTCCATCCCGAACGCTACAGAATCAGGTTAAGGCACAAAATATAGTCTTACAGGCGTTAATATAACTTTAATTTACGGTATTTCTCTAGAACAAAAAAAGAAGACACATTGTGTTTCTCCTTTTTGAAATTAGTCGGTATCGGATTGTTACAAATACAGGGTTGTGTATTAATTGTAGTTTATAAAAATATTTTGTTTATTTTACTTGAGTATAAAGGTTATCAGCTAAAAGAGGGAATGCCTCTTTACTTACTATGAACGCTATAGATCGGTGGCTACGAAACGGCTACGGACCGTAGCACGGGTACCGGGCTGATAAGTGTGCTATGAACTTTAAGCTCACTTAATAATTAGTTAAGTCGACTTAAATCATTACAGTATTTTAATATTCTTACAATCACTAGAAAAGTTTGCATATATTAACATTCTTATTATTATTATTAATATGCGTTTCTATCACGAACATATAAAAACGTAGACATTAGTCTTAAATTTCAAAATATATTAATAAAAAGTCAAACAACACAAATACAAAACATTACTCGATAACCTTGAAGTTTTCTGACTTGATACAATCAAATCCTGAGAACTTAGGGCGAAAGCCACCGACGCCATATCTCATACAAGTTTAACTGCAGACAACATAGTGTACGTCGAAACATTTTCATACACTCCCGCGTCAAAATGTTGGAATAAAGTTTAACCACAAGAACTTCGTGCGAACAAGACTTAATTATGACTAAAGATGCTTGTCTACACAAAACGTCATAACAAACTCATCAAGATATCCCACAGCGGACCCCCAAAATGTGAAAGGACACCTGCGGACGAGTAACTTTTGCCCCTAAAAATTATTTATTTCGAACTTCTTTCATAAATCAGGATAAACTTGTTTACGAAGTAATTTCGCGCGACCCGTTCCTCAACGCGAATATATTACGGGATTCGTGCCTCCCTGCATAAACGGATGGAGGCCGTTTTATGAATAGTTTCGCTTTAGAATTCGTTAGTGTGATTGCGTGAATCGAGATCTCGTTAAGTTTGCTGTGCGCATTTATATTGTTTGGGATATCGATGGAGCTGATACTTGGTGGAGGTTCAACGCTATTTATTACACGAATATGGTCTCAACCTTCTTATTTTGCCCTCGAGCTAACATCAAAGCGAATGCAAGCCTAATCACACGCAGAGTAATATCTGAGGCCTAAGAACGAGTTTGTTAGTTTTCGAGCTCGATCAAACGTATCGTCTCTTTTCATACATTGCCCACTAGCGCCCCTACCGTAAACTATCAGAAACAGTGGCCAATGTATGAAGAAAGACGATACGTTTGATCGAGCTCGAAAACTATCAAAACTCATACTAAGGCCTCTGGCTACCTATACGAGATAAAACGGTACTGTAACTAGAACTTCTGTTTGCAATCGTGACAGCAAGACTCGCGAGTTGACTTTACAAAAACCATTCTGTTATTATTTTTACCTCTCGGTTTATTAATGATAACTAGATATAATAAATAAACTAGAGAATAAATAAATAAATAAACTAGATGTTAAGTGTAACTGACCAAACATTATAATATTCACTACAAGGTAAATATCGCACCCGTTACAATACCAATGTAATTGTAACCATACGTCAAGTAGACATTACTAGATCGATTGTAAGGACTGCTATCCAATCTGGAAATATTAAACACTTCTTTTTTGGGTTTACTAAATACTTTGCTGTATCTACTAATGAATTTGTGTAACATAACGACGTGAACTTCAATTCAATTCAATTCAATTCTTTATTGCATGTCACAGTACAGTAAAAGATGTAATAATATAAAATGAGGCACAATTGTGACGCCCTGCAAGGGCGTTGCAAACAGTCAAGAGGGCTTAAATTAATTATATAATTCACATTATCTTATTCTAATTCACGATTATCTGTACAGTATTGAAATTATTTGTGGCTAACAATAAATAGTTTAACAATAATTTTTAGGTACAAAACTAATGCTACTAACTAATAATAAACTAATAATAGTAACTTTATTATCCAAACTATACAATATTAACAAATATATATATATATATATATATATATATATATATATATATATAGAATTCATACCGTCAGTCACTTCTCGAATTAAAACTAAATTTATTATATAAATAAAATAATTCATTGTCAAGATTATGATTAAATAAATAATTAAATTAAATAAAGAGGTCAAAATGTTCCATTGCATGCTAATAACTTATTTATCATCGAAAAATTCTTTTAAATTATAATAACATTTCTGTGTTAGAAATTTTTTTAATTGATTATTAAATGACTTCGAATTCTCTATGTTTTTTATGTGGTTTGGTATATGGTTGAATATTTTTATCATCATAGTAGGGGGGCTGGAAGTAACTAATTTTAATTTAGATAAGGGTACCTTGAGTTTGTTTAAATTTCTATTATTTCGTTTGATACTAGTAATTGGAGAATAAAGCTGGGGATAATTATTGACAAATTTACAAGACTCTAATATATACATACATGAAACCGTTAGTATCTGGTGTTTTTTAAAGTGGGGTCTGCAAGATTCCATTTGGTCTATATTTGTTAATATTCTCAGACACTTTTTTTGCAATACGAACACTCTGTCCACATCACTAGAGTTACCCCACAGGATTATGCCATATGAAAGCAACGAGTGTGCGTAAGCATAGTAAGCCGTAAGGGCTGATTTAAAATCTGTTACCCGCTTAAGGTGTTGGAGTGCGTTAACAAAAGAGGACATTTTATTTATTATTTTTTGAATATGATGTTTCCAATTCAGGTGTGTGTCTAACTCTATTCCTAGCAAGGTAGCTGTGTTAACTGTTTTTAATTTTATACCTTTATAATTGTAGGATAATTGTAACGGTGATTTTTGGTAAGGTTTAAATTGAATAATTTTAGTTTTATCAATATTAAGCTGCAAGTTATGTGACTGTAGCCATTCTAAAATTTTGTCGAAAAGTAGGTTTAGTTTTGTTTCCAGTTCACTTGTATTTAAGCAAGATTCCAAAATAGAAATGTCATCAGCAAATAGGATACATAAGTCATCCAGCATAAATGGCAGATCATTTATGTAGATAAGGAACAAGATGCATCCCAGAACACTCCCCTGTGGGATAGAGCCTGTAACAGAAATGTTATCCGATCTAGTGCTTGTGACATCACCTGTTTTGAAGTCAGTGTTTATAATTTCTACATATTGATTGCGATTGGATAAATATGATTTAAACCATTCATGAGACACTCCCCTGATGCCTGTTTGATACAATTTTTCTAACAGGATTTTATAACTTACTCGGTCATAGGCTTTACTCATGTCAAGTAAGAGGCCTACTGCAATTTTCTTATTATTGATTGCATCTAATACGTTTTTAATATATTTGTAAATTGCTAGGGTTGTTGAGTGCTTTTTCCTAAAACCGTTTTGATTTTCGTGCAGAATTTTGAACTTTTCGTAGAATTGGTAGAGACGTTTTATCATCGCGGTTTCAAATATTTTGGCCGAGGTTGGTAACAAAGCAATTGGGCGGTAGTTAATAATATCAGTAATTTCGCCCTTTTTATGGATTGGCTTGATAACGGATATTTTGAGGGCGTCTGGAAAAACACCCTCAGAAAATGACTGGTTTACCAATCTAGTATATGGCACTGTTAACACCTCTGCACATTTTTTTATTAATTTTGACGGTATTTCGTCTATGCCGAAAGAGGATTTATTTTTAAGATTTTTTAATATATTATTCATTTCTCTTGGCTCTACTGGACTAAGAAAAAAAGTGTTTCCTATTGTATTTCGTGGCCCACATTTATTTAGTTTATTGGTAATCGCGTTAGAATCTCCAATGGACGCAAAGTAACTATTGAATGTATTTGCCACTGTTTTAGGGTCGCTTAATATAAGTTTATCTGGGGTTTTGAGTTGAATATTTTTGATTTTCTTTGTATTTCTATTTGTTTCTTTGTTAATGATTTGCCACATTGATTTAGTTTTCTTGGAGGAACTCTCAAATTTACGTCTATTGTTAATTTTTTTGGACTCATTACATAATTTTCTTAGTATTTAACAATATTGTTTATAGTAATATTTTAGATTTTCACTTTTTGTTTTATTTATCAACGGTTTCAAGAATCTTTTGTACCGACATGATGTTTTCAATCCTGAAGTTAAATATTTTATCCTAGAGTTAATTTTAGTCTTTATCAGTACTTTTGGTATACATTTGTTTAAGATTTTCTGGAGTGTAGCATTAAATATATTATAGTTAACGTTTACATTCCCATTACAAATAAATAAGTCCTCCCAATTAATTTTTGAGAGTTCATACTTGAAATTACATATATTCGAATCATTAAATATCCTTTTAAATAGCCTAAATTGTTTTATATTATGTGCAACAAAAGGTAAGGAGATTAGCAAGCAGCGGTGGTCTGATAGACCAAAATCATGAACGGTTAGTTCATCTTTTATATGAAAGTTAGTAAATACTAAGTCTATGCACTTTGAGCTAGTAGGAGTAACTTAAATAATAACTATTCGTTTTGCCACGCTAGCTTTATGGTTTTTGGAACAAGTACAATACACATTGTAATCCTAGGTATCTGGGGTCCACGTCCGGAAGCCTCCTCGTGGCGGACCCTTGTAACGTGGTGGGGATACTTTCTCGGCAGGTGTGTGGCTTTTGATGTCAAGTGTCCCTTGGCATTCGAAGTCACATGCCATCGTCGAGTTGTTTTTGTTTTCCCACCACGGCTAGTTCCGGACAGCCCTTTTCAGGGCCACGGCCGCGCCCGGGGTCCCCCGGATGCGGTCCGATGGCTGCTCCCGGTGTCCTCGTCAGGAAGACGCGTCAGGTTGAGCAGCCGTCGGTGAGGAGGCGGCCTATAAGGCTGGCGTCGGCCGGCCACCCACAGGGACTGGCGTCAGTCAGTAGCCCCTGTGGGTTGCTGGCCACCAATTGGTGCACAAGGTGCCTAGACGGGCAGCGAGGGACGATCTCGGTGTAGTTGCGCTCACGTGCGCAGATCCCGAGCCGTCCCGAAATAGCGCACTGGAGGTCAGGCCGGGGAGGATGTTTAGTGGGTATGGAGGGAACGCCTTTATCTGGAGTCTCACATATCCCCTGTGGTTGGCACCACCCCGCAGGGACGACGCGTAAATCCATTTTAGCTCCCCGACAAAAAAAAGGTGTTGTTACAGCTACTATTTAGTATGCAGTACCTACTGGTTTAGATGAAGCCTGCAACTAGTGCACTTACAGTACTAACGGGTACTTTCGGGCTTTTAGTAGACATAAATATACAATTTTATTTATCTAAGTATAAGTTAATAAAACTGCATTTTCTCCATTAAAAGGGATCCGTTGTTGGTGCTATCAGTCCACTGGATATGCCTAATTATCTCATTCCACGGGCCAAAACCAAAGTGTATCAACCTAGCCACGTCAGATGCTACTTTACTGACTCAAGTTGTCCTAACTCATGCACCGTTCTACATACATTGTATATGAGACAAAATAGCAACTTAACGCATTAATGTGACAGTATATGTGTTTACCTAACGACTGCATAGGTATTTGCCCTGTGTTTTCGCGTAGAAGTAACGTATGAAAGATGTATGCATCACATAGCAAATAACAAAACTTCAGTAAACTGAGTTTTATCTGCAGATATCAAAAAAGCCATCAATAAGCCACGCTGTTAAGTTTTGATTATAGCATGAAAAAACAAAATGAGGAACTTTTATAAACAGCTCTATAGTACTTTCAAAGAGCAATAATTGCCTTTATATGTAACAAGGTAAAATATAAGCTCCTTGGTAACAAGACAAAGCAGTAGTGACGTTTTTATCTATCGTACATATTCTATAATTTATTGAGTCTGTGTGCTAACTTCAGACAATTCACGAGAGAGTACTAACTTCTAGGAATATTAACGTTATTTTACTTTGAACAATACAAGGTAAGCTTGTTGTATTTTTTCAATTTCAAGTAACAACTCAACATAATATTTTATTAAGCAGAAGAAAGATTTTTTGTAGTTAAGCACTTTCAACAACCAAAATAGAATTTTCAATTAACGGGGTCTTAAAGACGAAGCACTTTTTAAAGACTGTCTTGTATGTGGTTTTGGATACATAGATTATTATTACGCTCGTAATACTAAATCTTAAAGCGGAACAAAGCTCTTTTTTATATCACATTGGTGGCAAACCAGCATACGCTCTGCCTTTCGGTAAGCGGTAACCGCAGACTATGGACACTTGAAATACCAGGCCATCACATGTGCGTTGCCCACCTAGCAGGAACTTTGTCACGAATTTCTTGAAGACACCGATGTTGTAGTTTTTGGGGAAAACCTCGACAGGGAGTTCATTCCACAACCAAATCTACGCGGAAGAAAATTTATATTAAACGCACAGTACGTGACTAACGCGGTTCAGTATGTGAGGATGAATACCCTGCTGATGGCAGTGCAGTGATAGAAAGAAGCTGTTGACATCATGTCAAATATTTCCTCAGAACACCACATTTCATTACACAAGCGGTAGAAAATCGCATAACGCTACAAGTAACATTTTGGTTATACATGAACATTACAGGTCATGTAGCACCTTAAAATAGTGAAAGTACATAAAAACAGCAATGAAACCCAAGACGTAACTAAAGGTACAGTGAACCAATCGTTAAAAATCGAAAGAGTTACAAAAACACATACATCCATACAAACTTTCACGTTCATAATATTAGCAGTATGAGTATTATATATAACATATCTTATTTTTTTCTTTCTTATATAGTCTACGTAATACAAAAAAAAATACCAAATAGCTGGGGAGACCTAGTAATCTGTATTACAGCTTTAGGTTAGATACCTAGTTCAGGCGCCAGTTCTCCACAATTAGGTGATGTAATCTGGTGTATACTGTACCTAATATATTGTGTAAGCTTTTTTGTAAAGGAAAGTATTTTTTTTTTAACTAGAAAAATCGACCTGAGGCTTTCAGTTTCAAATATTTACGAGTTTTTTAACGCAAGAATTAAGTATTTCATAATAAAATATATTTTTATTTATTTGCAAAGGCTCAGTGAACCAACCAATAAAAACCGACCCAGGGCAGACGTGACTCTCATATTCTATTAACCACCTGCTTGGTCTAGTGGTTTGCTCCACGGAATCAGATCCATAGGTCCTAGGTTCTATTTCGGTTGGTGGTAGGACTTTCTACAAGTCCGCCTGGCTAAGCTACCATCTTATCAAGAACTATCTCCATAATAATAATGTTAAAAACATTAATGTGTTCCGACAATTAATGATAAGATAGCCAGTCCAGATAGTGGTTAAGGGTTCCTGGTGAAGCTTGATTCCAATTTCAACCTTATCGTCACTTACCATCAGATAAGATAAAGGCCAAGAACTTCCCTGTCAAGCATTAAAAAACATCTCAGCAGTCCGTATTACGAAATTTTATATTTAACTTTCAGCTACGGTTTATTATTGAGCACAACTACACACTAAATATACAACACAACTACAGGCTAAACTCAACTTCTAACTCTACCTACTACGATACTTTTATAACACTTATAAATTTTAAAATTCATCTCGTAATCGATAACATTAGCAGTTCGTAGCAAGTTCGTAGCCCGTAGTCGGTCGTAACGCTACGATGCTACGATGTTTAGCTACGAGGTCGATGTTGCTCTAATACACTGTTGAGGGTAAACTTACGACCTTAGGGGAGTTGGGCTACAAGATAACTTAATGGAAAACTCGACGTGGTAATGACCTGGGAATATTTGATATCGGTTGTAGGAGTATTATACTCGTATTAATAGCATTAAGCTTGATGCTTAGAGCCAGGTGCCTTTATGAGAAATGTGGGAAAGGACGGCAACTTGATATAACACTTTATATGTCCTGTGTCCTGTGTGATCACTGCAATAGTTACAGAATTAAATTACACTTGTATATTTTTATGCGCTGCGGAAGAGACACCCAGCCAGCTGCTGTTAGCACATAAAGAAAGGCATTTAAATACGGCAACAAACACAGCCTAACCCAACTAAGAATAATAACTTAAAGCTCTAAAATGGGTGGCTACTCATTGATATCCCAGGACCGATCGGGTTAGAAATCCTTGGAGGAGGCCTATGTCCAATAGTGTCTCTTGGCTGATGATATAATGAAGATGAACCATTCACGATTTATTATTTCAGAAATTACTTATAAACCTTAGACACCAAGACATCATCATCAACAGCTCATATAATGTCCCCACCGAGGGGCTTTAGCCTACCCCACATTAGGGGTGATTAGGCCTTTTTTATTGACGGGGAGGTCAAATGCATTTACGCATCGTCCCTGTGTGGTGGTGGCAGGGGAAATATGGGACTCGAGGTAAAGGCGTTCCCTCCATACCCACTAAACATCCTCCCCGGCCTGACCTTCAGTGCGCTATTACGGGACGGCTCGGGTTCTGCACACGTGAGTGCAACTACACCAAGACCGTCCCGACGCTGCCCGTTTAGGCACTCCTTGTACCAATTGGTGGCCAGCAGCCACTCCTCCACCGACGGCTACTCGACCTTGAGCGTCCTCCTGATGAGGACACCGGGAGCAGCCATCAGACCGCACCCGGAGGACTTCGGGCGGAGTGGTGGCTCTAGTAAGAGCCGTCTGGAATTAGCCATGGTGGGAAAACAAAAACAACTCGACAGGGGTGATAAGGCCTTAGTCAACCACGCTGTCCAATTGTGGGTTGGGCGACTTCATAAACAACCTAAGAATTTCTTCATAAGCGTGTGCAGGTTTCCTCACGATGTTTTCCTTCACCGTAAAAGCGTCGATTAAACATACATATGAATTCAAAATTTGAAAACACATTGGTACGTGGCGGGGTTCGAATCAGTGTCTCCCGGGTGGGAGACAATGTTCTTACGCACCAGGCCACCGACGCTTCCTTAGAAAAATACTCGTAACCTGAAAAATTTTAAGGTCAATACTTCTCAACGAAATATGCTTTAGTGTTGGTGCAAATACCAGTAAAACAGACCTAGAATACTGGCCTACTATGGCTGACTCAAAATTTTGTTAAGAATATTTAAATACCAACCACCTCAGCAAATAGAGAGTTAAATTCTCCAGTTTATATTAGCAACGTCGACTGCCTAATCTAGACCTTCCGTTGTTTAAACACTTACACAATGGGTCAACAAAGTTTTCATATTTTGCTTTGTCATTCCGTACTGTTTTACTGTCGCCTAATGAAATTATGCTGCTTTGGATTTAACCTTAAAGTTTTGGTAGGTTCAATTATGTTTCTGTCAACAAACACGCGACGAATTGTTCCTATGGGCTGAGTAGGTTGCCACAGCGTAAAGATCCCCGTTTATTATATCCTATAAGTATACAACAGCACGTCCCCATCCAAAACATCCCCACTATCTTTTCACGCCACAATAACTGAACCAACTACAATAATGATATTATAAAGATTAATGAACTTTGAAGTAAACCGAATCTTTATGCTGACGTAGTCGCGCTCTAAGAGCAAGTCTGTGATTTATAGTTATGTTCATTCTAATATTATTTAAATATAAAATTTCTCATTTGTACATAAAATCTATCTTACTTCAAGTATATTGCACAGTAGAAGACAAAAGTATTGATGGAAGTGAAAACTGCTTTAGGTTTTAGTTGCGTTAAGCAACTTTTGTTGGCGATAAACTTATTGGTTCGCGTTACCAAACGAGCGCGTCACGATTCTATTCGTCGTGGCTGAGTAGCAAATATTTCGAGTCTCTGCTCGCAATCACGGGCCCGGATTATTTTATTAATTACTATTGGTAATAATAATAAATTATGTATTAGTTTATTAGTGTTATAAAGTGTTATTAATTATTTTGTTGATCTCACTTTTATCGACACTGATGACTGTAAGATTTTTTTAAATTGTAATCTAATTAATTTCGCTGCGTCTGATGATGAATCTTAAAAGTTACTATGGTGTCTTGAAATTTTAAGGCTCCCGGATCTTAATCTATTGAAACAGAAACGGGGTTACAATGCAATGGATCCAGACAGCCTGTAACGACGCCTCTCCAAATGAAAACGTCTAGCAATTTCAGTCAGTTGGTGTTCTGTGTTTATTGAATGACATCTGCTACATATAGACTAGGATTTCAGCGTATAACATATTAGTTTCGATTGCTTAAAGAGCCGTATTCGTTAAGGAGGTTGCTGGCGCTGCAGTCGTCGATTCCAAGAAGAGTTGCTGATAGGGAATCAGATTTCCATAAAAATCTAATGCCAAAATATTATACAGAGTGAATTTTTCAAGTGGGTCTTCAGGGCCAAATCCTAAACTTTAAGTAATATCGAAAAATGCTCCAAGGAGTCACAAGCCCGATTTTGATGAAAACAAAACCTGCATCACTAGATTTTTAAAAACATAATAATCATCGCTATCATTTTCGCTTCAACTAGGGTGGAACAAGAAATGTTTTATCAAAATTTAACATTTTCGATTAGTTTACGGTATATCATTGTTTCCCAGAAATCGATCCTTATTAACAACACTATCGAATGGTGTAATAATACAGGCCGTGTTTTTTTAAATCATTGGGTTCGGTTCCTGGCACGATTATTGATTTTTCAAAAATCCAATCCAGTTTTTGTTTTCATCAAAATCGGGCTCGTGACTCCTTTGAGCATTTTGCGATATTCCTTATAGTTTAGGATTTGGCCGTGAAGGCTGAAGGCCCACTTAAAAAATTCGTGTAACAGTATGTCAATAGCAAGACAAGAGAGAAGAGAGGTCGATTTATTGACACTTAATATAAATGTGAAGCAGGATAGGAGATAGAGAAGAGCCTGATTCGTTTTTTTTCGTATCGTATTTTTTTTTAAATGTTGATCACAAAAGCAATTTAAATCAAATTTAATGCAAATAGAATAGTGTTTTGTTACTCAATAACTTGTTATGAAAATGCTTTTTTAAAACGATTTTTGCTTTAGCTTCCGTAAAATTTATTCTTTTTAGTACACTTGCAGAGTGAAATATTGACCGACCAAAGCGATGACTGATTCTTGCATTATGCCTATGAACAAGTGCCGCTATCGCATGTTTGTTTTTTTGTTGTCATTCACTTATTGTTAGATAGATAACCGTATAACACGGACAAGTAATAAGACATTATTATTGATTTGAAAAAATGTTTAATAATGCATGGAATTTTTGTGTATTTTAGATTTGGCGTCCATAAGTCTCTCTTTCTAACTCTGTACCTAAATTAAAATAAATGTAATTTGACTTTGACTTTATTCATAAACATTATGTTTATGCAAAAAAAAATCTATTAAGGCAGGTCAACTTTCATACAAATCATTGTTTGCATTCGTGTTTGAAATAAGCGCGGTCGGACAGCGCAGTCGATATACACTAGTCGAAAACTTTAATATAAAGTACAGATTTAGATAAATAATGTAACCAAACAAACTCTGTGCCACTGCGTCGATTGGACCCGAATTTCCTCTCCAAGCTCTAATAAAATTTAAAAATAGTTTTCACCCATAAAAAATACTAAGCCACCAATTCCCGTATCGGAAAACGAATTAAATGGAATTGGTCGATCTTTTTAAATCTATTTCTGTTACGAGGGCGCAGAAAAAACTCCGGTTCACACTTGAGCCACTGACAAATGGAGAGCTTAGCTTTTAAAGCCTTTTTTATCTTTAGTGGTTCAGTTTCAAGTAACGCTTTTGGTCAAGTAATCAATATGTTAATAATAGGCTCATTTTAATGCCAGGGGTACTAAACATTTTTAAATTAAGTCGAGGTAGGGCACATCCTGACTAGCCGTTCAAAATTGGAGGCCCCGAACTGGGGTAGTAGCTCCACCTTACAGAAGACCACAGTCAAATAACACTATATTTTGTGGTGTTGTGTTTCTGTTAGTGAGTAAGGTTGCAAGGGCTCAACGGGGTACTTGAAGGGGACTAGGGTTAGAATCAGGTTAGTTTTTTTTATATAATGTTTTATTCATGACTTGGATACACGTCCTTCCGTGGCATTCATCTTGTAAATAAATCTTATTATAACAAAACAAATTAGTGAGTAACAAATTCTATGCTGCTAAGTTTAATCAGAGGGCCTAGACAAGTGGCAAACAATACAAATCGTTTCTACGAGTAACAACGTCAACTCTAACATTTGACATGACGGTCACCATAGTATTTTCTTAGTATTATGTCAGTGTCATACGCAATATCATTTTCGTTAAGCGTTCAACGCAATCGACTGGCCACTTGTCTAGGCCCTCTGGTTAGTGTTACGTCAGTGTTGCAAGGTTCACTATCCATTTGCATAAAAATTTAAACCATAAAATATTTTGGCATATGGTACTCTATACTAATGATACTTACGCATAATAATTTTAGCCTTAACAGATTTTAGCATAATTATGTTAATCATAAATACAGTCGGCCTAATCATGTTTAAGAATAACATTCACAACCATAATTTTAAAAAAGGCATAATGGTACCAAACTATAATTAATATAAGTATAATCATCTTTACCTACCCGCCACTCGGCCATGTAGGTGCATAAAACACTAGACTCTAGACAAAATATTATGCTGCTATCCACTATGCCTAACAAAATAAGGGCAATATAAAAATTATGCTTAAATAAATTAGTCTAAATTACAATTAAGCCACACTACATAAGTGGCCAAAATCAATTATGCCAAAGTATTATTATGCAAATAAAAATATGCCGAATTCATTATCCCAAAGTATTTTAGGAATAAATACATTATGTCAATGAAAGGGATCCCGTGTTGTAAGCGTCTATAGACTACAGTGACTGCTTACTACCAGACAGGCCGTATGCTTGTCTGCCAATAAATATTACATAAATAAAGGTTGAGTTAAAAATGGAGTCTCACAAAACGTATTATTACAGCAAGAACTCTGCTGAAACTACCCAGTAATGTGTCAGTTTTAAACTTACAATTTCGGATCTAATTTTACCTAGCAAGACTTAAAATGTACAATCTCAGTACTTATCATGGACGTTTTTATTGTTTCATACATGACATTATATTTGTAAAGTACTCAATGCAATAGATTGGTCTTTTGTCTCGGCACACAGACTCTTCGTTTATCGGTTTAAGACGTCCTGTTTTTGAAAATCCACTTCTGTCGACTGTACTTAGACCGACGTACACAAAAAATATAAATACACAAACATTCATTTTCATTTTGCACCCCTGGCAATACAGGAAAAGGCGTGTGATTTCTTTGTGTCCTGTATCGCCTTTTATTGAATTTACACTTTTGGTGTTGATTTTAGGCGTTATTTTTTCTTGTTTATAGAATATTCGGCATTAAACATTTATTAAAAACGTGACGCACTTTCCTTCATGCTTTAGAAGACATCAACTTGCTGATCCGAGTTGTTGTCTCCGCAAATTTTGGGACAAATAAACAGGTTTTAGAAAATGTGTCACGATAGAAAGGAATTAAGTTCAACCAAAAGTAAGCGATCACCTTTGGGTATAGACGTTTGCAGTGTCAGAGTGTACGTTTAGGGTTAAACAACTCAGACTTTTGACAGACTATTGCCATTAGCACAATATTTACAGCATCTTCTGGATTTTAAGAACGTGATGACGTTGTCTTGAAATCAAATCAATACTATGAAAAATGTAAAGGGAGGATAAAGCTTGCTAAGTTTCTTGTCAGTTCTTCTCAAAACAAGGTCTCCTGGTAGACACTTGAGCTGATGGCATCAAAATTCACTCACATAAAGTGTTTAAATTGTACCTAAATATATAAAGAAATTTATACTTTGATTCGTATTTTCAAACCTCAGAAGTGTATTTCTAGTCAGATTCTTCTGCAAGCAACTCTATATACCGAGTAAAATCTAAAGGACGTTTGAGAAGCAAGAGAGAAGCATACCTAGGGGTGTTTCTAACGACTCGGGCTCAGTTCAGGTGATATACACAGTACATATATATTATAACAGCCTACTGCTGGGATTCAAAGCCTCTCTTTGTCATCGAAGAGTTTAGGCAGTAGTCCACCACGGGGTTATCCGAAGTAGATAGGTGGAAGGTGTATAAGATGATCAATACCCCTTTGCTGATCTATTAGTCTACGCGATACCCATTGGAGGATATGGAGTGACTATTCTACTCTGCCATTGTACGAGCAGGTCGCGGTGGTTGTAAGGCGCCCGCCGCTTCCCACAAGTACATAGGAAGGGATGCTAGACCAGGTTGTAAGGCTGGCCAGCAAGGATATGTTGAAGGAGGAAGTTCCCCCGGGGAGTAGCCCTGGCGGGCAGCATGATAATAATAGGGACCTGCCCCAGGGAATAGCCCTGGTAGGCAGCAGCGGGGAGGTAGTGAGACCCAACACGGACGGTTGGAATCTGTTTATTAATAATTTTGCATAATGTTATATACTAAAGTGATGTATTGTACACATAGAAAGGTTTGTGCATGTCTCTCATAGGTGTAACATGCCGACGGTGCACGTAGCTGCAGATCCGCGGAATGTAGGTTGTTGCCTAGCTGCTGACCACGCAGCCGCAGAGTCCAATGTTCAGCTTGTGGCTCGAACAGCCGTTAATATATGGCGGTTCACATTGCATATCATTACTGGGTAAAGCGCGAAGAGTGTAGGCCGGATCTTCCCCTAATTTGGGAAGCTCTTCAAACTGAAAACTATAAAAAACAGTGTTACTTATTTCTCTTTTGTAAAGTCAAGGTGTTTCCTCAGGATCGACACTCAAATTTCCATGACTAATCCTCTGGTGTCCTACCTATCTCTACAGTCATACGCTCTCTCTCTTTTTCTGTATCCTCTGTGTGAATCTTTCTGTGTTCTGTGGTGTGAATACTTCCTATTTTATAGCTCCATGTACTAGTTAAAAACTACAGCGAGTTAAATCCGTAAAAGTTGAAACATGACCGAATTCCCGGAACACAACTCAATCATTATTATTCCATACAAACATATTATATTCACGGTTTTATTTAAGTCACCACTGTAGCGTGGAACATCGACAACACCACCCCTTAATTAAATGACAAGGGAACTTCAACAACTTCGAACTTGCATTCAGACGGTGCACATGCTAACACGACGCTCGATAACTTAGAGGTACTAGATTATCCCCGGTTCAATACCTAGTTGGAAACTAATTTGGGCGTGAGTCGGTCGGTTGTAGAACCTACAAAGCTTAGGGTTCGATACTGTTATTTGATGTGCATAATATTATGATGATCACAATGTCTAATTAGGGAACAAAGGTCCCTTGTAAAGCTATTTCTGTTGTAACATGTTACATTGCTAGTGCGATATATTCAATTTAATTTTTAATAAGCCGTAGCACCATAGCCTATAGACGCTGGCAACCTTAATCCCCTTGCTACCCCGTGGAGCTCTGGCGACCTTACTCACCAACAGAAAATCAACACCAGAAAATGTATTATTTGACTGCGTCCTTCTTTAAGGTGGAGGTATTACCATTTCGGGCTGTTCGAAATTCGAGCGGTTACTCCGCTGTGAGATACCTCGACTTTGCATAAGTTAAGTTACTTATGGTGCGGTTAGTATTCAGATGGGTGACCAAAAGTGTTTCAATTGTTGACGGACGAGCCCTTTACATCTTCTATGCATGTTCTGAGGAGTTGTTCGGATCAGCCGCTGCATTCCACCATCATGCCTCGCGACGTCAAATCCATCCCCGCAGTTTAATAAATTATTTATACATATATTATTAATTAATTTAGGTAAAGAAATAGATTGGAACTTGGAGAAGGATATTTGGCGTGATAATCGACATCAAAAAATAAAGTTATATATACTTAATTACAATTTTCATTAACTTAAAAAGCTTCAATTTAATATTTTATAAAGATTTAAAGGATATTTATTATTAAACCAGTTTCAACTGTTTTGCTAACAATCAGAGCAAACGCGGCAGGTGCAGCGGCGTGACGAGCTAGCTTGGCCGTTCAGATTCCGATGTTGCACTCGAAATTAGTATTCGGGTAGTGCATAGTAGTGAGCGGGAAGCGATTCAACATTTCAAATTTTGAGGCTGTTCGCTAATATGGAGTTCCGTATTCATCAACAGAAAAACAAACGTACAAAAAGCAATGTTATTTGACTGCGTCTTGTAAGGTGAAAGTAACCTCCCCAGAATGGGCTTAAACAATCGGATGATCCGATAATTAGTACAATCATATTATAATGTATTGAACATGAAAAATAAATACATATAACATTGTCATGTTATAGTACCATGCTAAGAGCAAATAGTACCATGCTCATTTTTCCATATCCACCCATATCCAACATTACTGGCAATATTTAAAAATAAAAATTTATTTCGATCAAATCCCAAATTATCCTTGATGTTTGGTTAGGTTTCCCACTTTTGACTCATTCTATTGCTGACCGTGTCTGATGTCTACCCATAGCTTGGGCCATAAATAATATCAGTATCTTAAAATAAATATAATTATCTCAAGGGACTAATAAAATTAGTGCTTCTTATATAAACTTAAATATATAAAATAGTGACGTAATCGATGCCTCACTTGGTGTTTGGACCCCATCGAGAACATAACGTTACACATTTTCAAGCCGGTGGACAACAGCACTCATTGGGAACGACTACTATCTTTCGACAGCAGCCAGAACCACCAGCTTCACGTTCCTAACGAAGAACGGAGGAAAATAAAGTTCAAAAGTCTTCGGTCACCCATCCAATTACCGGTCGCGCACACCTCCGTAGATTATTATTAAGGTAATCATTGGATCCTTCCATCCATCCATCCTTCCCTGTTTTAGGTACTCTCCCTTTTTCTCTAATTGTTCATTATAAATATTCAGCATTATGAATATTTCGCATTTAATCCAATATAATACACATACACGTAGGTACAAGCTGAAACAAACCCAAAAGCATTTTTGACATGACCGAATTCCCGGATTAAAACGGTTATCACGACTTAACATTATTATTTTAACCGTATGTTTCGTAATACCGTATAACGGTTTTATTTTCGGAAAGAGTAAAAATGCTCGTTGCCTTTTCTATACATAGTCGCTTACATGAAAAATTCCACAGTTAACTTATTGATACGTTATTTAAACGGTTTGTTTTGTGTTGATTAAAGTAATTGGTGAAGTTAACAGTATTTTTAGATGATACTAGTTTTAGATTGTAGCTCCGCCTACGTGGATTTAATTTTCTCATGAAGCAGTGAATTAATTTCACAGCAACTGCATACCACTACATCCAAATTTGTTAAACTGCTATCGCGTAATTGATAGACAAATACCCTGATAGCTAAACTTTCACATTTATAAGAATAATTAGGATGGATAAATAAAAAAGTATTTATTTATCACTTTTCATTTATTTAACCTGGATTAAGGTTCTTAGCTAAGTATTCAGACACCTGCTTCCTAATAAGCTCAGCGTTTGCCCACAATGACGCCTGGTGGAAAGTAATGATGATCCCTAAGGTGGTACACGCCCGCCTAGAAGATGCTTGTTCAGATGTCCCGATTATACTGATCTGGGAAAACATACCTCGGCAAAGAGATACACTTTTTAGCTGAGCCGTTCACATAAAGAAAGAAGATACAAATCGCTTCGTATGAATGGGTGGAATCTGAACGAGATAAGGGTAAAAAGTTCCCCATCTCGCCTGGTTGTGATGTGGTGGAAAGGGGGAAATATCGATATTGAGTCTTAATGGTACACATTTTTGTTCAATGTACCTGTCGTTGTAAAATAATCCTACAATTACGAGTACAATGTGCTTCTAAAATCAAATAGATATACGTAGTCTATAACATATAGTCCATATTATTTTCTTTTATGCTATTCTTTTTTATTCTCTTCAACCCACACATAATAAGACTTTGGTGAGCCATCCTCACCAACTTTTTGTTGCTGTGAAGTTATATTTTCAAATACGAAACAAGAGCCTCAAATTGTCAGAGCCCTGAGCTGATTGACTGCAAATGGTATAAAGAATGGTAATAAAGTCCAAAAATAATAATCAACTAACAATATAATCGCTAATATTGAAATAGGAGAAAATACTTCAAAGGAAATATAAATATAGGCGTTTGCTACATATATATTTTCTGAGAGTAAAGTACAGTTGATTACTATAATATTGTAAAGAGCAAGATATAATTGTTTGTTTGCATTGCATAGATTCTTATTTTGATGTAATATTTTGAGACCCTGGAAAGAACATAGAATACTTTTTGGCGCGTTACCCTATGAAATATAAATAAAATATTTATAAATACGCCAAAAAGACTATAAGGTTGTTAGTTATACGAGTATATTAAATGATTATAACATTTTGGTTAACCGCTAAGCTTGCTAACATGACCAGCACCTCGCCTCCGCTCAGCGGCACAATTCACAGATGTGTCTATTTGTACTAATGATCGATAGTGCTTCGCAGAAATGGCATATGGATCCCTAAATGGGATTGTGGATTACTCTTTTGTCAAATTGAATCGGAACCTTTTGTTAACGAGATTAAGATACAGCATTATAATTGTCGCTGATGATTAGATAACAAGGCATGAAATATTAGATAAGAAGGAATACGTTCAAAATATTAAGTCACAGAGATAAAATGAATATCAATATAAGCGTGTAACTATTGTTGCTCTTGCCGACTATATCTTGGGAATTGAAGATCCTTAAAGACCAAATTGTGAAAACGAATAAATCATAGTACTTTCAATTAACGAACATAATCGTTAGTTTGTATGCACGAGGTGTATACCAGCTATTATTATATTGGCCGTGTGATGCTGGTAGAGTAGAATAGCATCACACCATATCCTCCAATGGGTGTTGTAGGAGGCGACTAATGGATCAGCAAAGGGGTATTGATCACCTTATACTCCATCCACCAATCCGCATTGGGCAAGTGTGGTGGACTACTGCCTAAACTTCCTTGGATGACAAGGAGAGGCCTTGTGTCCCAGCAGTGGGTCGAATTTAAACGCTGTAATGATGATGATGCCAGCTAAATTCTTATCATCATTTCAGCTACATTCCATCTACAGCTGGACAAAGGCCTCCCCCAAAGAACGCTACAACCACCGGTCCTGTTTTGCTTGCACCCAGGCGTGACCAGCAATCTTAATCAGATCGTCAGTCCGTCTCGAAAACTCTTGGTCCCCATCTGCTATCCACTCTCCAAGTTTTGCAATTCTCTAGGCTATGTCATACACTTTGGTTCTTCAGTGGATCTCCTTATTCTTGATTCAATCTCGCAAAGAAATACCAGCATAGCCCTTGATATGAGTCCTTAATCATTGTATTCATTTACTAGTACTGGAACGCGAATCTAAAGCCAAGCCGCTTTTTACAAAATATGGCATAGCAATGAGGAAGAAGTCAGTGTGCTGATGCGTATAAAGGGCCCGCACCTGCGTCACAAGTTTCATGGATTACTCCTTGCTTCCGTCTCTGCAACACAACGTACACTGCATCCGCACAGCTAATCCATTGAATGCTAAGAGATTTTGTCTCATATTCCTCCGTCTTTAACTCCATCGTGGTGGAGTGGTAAATCACTCTGTCTACACATCAAGCGGTCCGGGCTCAAATTTAGGTACGCACAAGAAGTTATTGTGTGATACGTATGAACATAAAATTTGTTCACTATTCATGGTCATTTAATAAATGAGTATTACCTACATTTATTTTAATAAGGACTGATTTCGCGTTGAATATGAGATAATAGTTAAATTGACAGTTTTGTATGGACACTAACGGGAATGTATATGTTGGCTACGTAGTTTGTTGATTTTTATTTACAAGCGAAAAAAAATCAAAACGACTCGTTGTAAATTTTTTTTTTATGTTACGAGATGGCAAACAAGCTTGCGGCCCACCTGATGGTCACCGCCGCCTATAGACACTTGCAATATTAAGTGTAAATCACTTAACACCGCAAGTGCGTTTGCCATCCTGGGGACTAAGATGATATGCCCTCCATGCCCAGTAATTACACTGGCTACCTTTCCCTTCAATCCGAAACACAGCGAACTGCTTCACGGCAGAAATAAGAAAGGCGGTGGTACCTACCCAGACGACCCTACATATGGGTGTAGACCCTAGAAAATAGGTATAGGTGGTAGGTGATAGGTGGCTATAGGTGGTAGCACCTAGAAAAATTTGTGACTGTCGTGACGGTCACAAAAATATTCGTGACAACATCAATATGTAGGTATTAAGGAAATTTAATATGAGCCTTCGTCTAAAATCACAATATCATCGCCATAAGTATAAGTAATAAGAACCCTGATAAAAGTTATGAACAGTTAATTCTTTTATGAGAATCTCCGTTGTATCCAAAAAACAAACTTAAGTCCAGACTTAACTCCAGGAATAAACAAATCAAAGTTTGCAACACAAATTTTCTGGTTCGTAAACATCATAAAATTGCCGTTTGATAACAGCTCAAAGTAACATCTCAAAACCCTCTCCTGGTTAACAAAGTTTCTCTCAGAAAGCCCGTGTCTCGGGTAAAAAGATTCCATTCAGAGCCACTATCCTGGCACTCGCGTTGTCGCTGCATCTAATTGGCTTTGAGCTATCTCAAAAGGGAGTGGTGCGATACGCGCAGTTTTCCATTTGTGTCGACACGCCATTTAGTGTGCTTGTACTCGTAGGTATTTTAATAGAATTTAGTTTACCCGGACTACTGAGATTATTTTGAGTGTAACATCTATGCTGATTGTTGGCTTTTATTTTTATTTTTATTTTATTTATTATATGGACAACAAAACAGATAACAATCAAAATACATGCATAAAATATATAACATAAAGCTTATGGACTAGATTGTTATCCTAATTATGTCGACACATCATTGCTATACGTAGTAAGTGATATTACGAGTATCTACTCTTCGAATCCTAAAGTAGTAAAAATAAAAATGTAAAGCAACACAATAATATTCAAACTGTAAAACATTAAAACTAAATTAAATTAAAACAAAAATATTGATAAGGTTATAAGATAAGGTCTGTATCCATCTAAGGTTCAGATTCAAGGTCTATTTGTTTGACAGATTTTTTAAATTGAAAGAAAGACAGTAAAAAACACATTTATTGACCAGCACAAGACATTACAAAAATAAAAAATATCACTAAAAACAAAGAAACAATTACAGACTAGCTTAATATTAGATAAAAACTAACAAACAGAAAAATAATAAGCGTTATTAATATTTATCGTCTAATTCCTTGCTGAAGGATTGTTACTTTTTGGGTTTGGTTAGGAGATAGGCTAGCAAACTGTCACTACTTTGTGGCACTGCAGAAAATGCTTCCTAAAGCTCTGCTCAATCCCTCATGGGATTACCAGCGAGACCGTTTGTGTATGTATGGTTTAGGAATAAAATTGCTGAAGTATAGTTGATGTTTTAAGATTACTTACATACGTAAATTAATAATGTAATGATTATGTATCTTAATAAATAAAAAGAATAAAAAATTTGATAGACATTCGCTCACCACCGCTCTGAACATTATTGCGCGTACGATTCAGTTATAACTTTCTAAGCAACGTCAGCTAAAAGTGCTATAATAAAAGAAAAAATAGCTCTCAACGCACTTCAATACCGAGCAAATGGACAAGCGCCCCGTACACTTAAGCCTTCATTGACATCTACGGGCCCATTCATACCGCTCAAAATATTGACAACCCTTTTCATCCGCTTGAAAAGCGCTCGAAAGAAAAAAGAAAGCCCGATTTTTTCTTACTCATGAAGACCTCTATGGAACGCATAGGAGTCCCGAATAACCTTTGCGCTCGCAACTCAGACGAGTGGCTTCACTTTAATTTCTGGGTGCTTTCGAGAATTGTTTGGGATGTGAGTGGGTTATGATTCCTTTATAGCTTTTGCTCGCTGTGTTTGCTTCTTTATTTGCTTCTCTGCGCTTGTTTTATTTAAGAACTGCATTGCTGAAGGTTAAATGGAGTACAGTTTCGCTGAAAAATTTAAAATGCAATTCACTTGACGTGGTGAAATTAAAGATGAATGCCTGTTATATTAGACGAGTCAAAAGCGTACAAAAAAGGTCCATCCATGATAACATTGTTAAATTCATAAGTATCTATACAAATTGTACCTAAATCAATAAAGAAATTTTGAGTTTGACTCTAATTATGGCATTTATTTTTTCACATGATTTGAAATTATAGAAAAAACCAAATCATGTTTTATTAAATATAGAAATAAAACTATATAGAAATTCTGTTATAAGACGAGGTTACGCGCTCCGAGCGTCTGCTCTTCCAACTGCATGCTTGATAAACGAAAATAATTTTTCTTTCAATTTTATTTTGGTTCCTCATTTTAAAAAAAATAACTTGCAGTAAAATAATAGGTGAGAATAACCATTAATGAACCGTCATGGTATCGGCAAATTAGTCCGACCTGTGATTACATTTTTACTTTCTCGTACGTAGCATAGAGGAAGTCTTGTAATCGTAAAAAAATTCGACCTCGAGATTTTGACAGATTTACACGTTTTGGACCTCCCTGAGTCCAAAAAATTTTTTTTGGAATTATGTCACTGTGTGTGTCTCTGTGTGTGTGTGTGTGTGTGTGTGTGTGTGTGTGTGTGTCTGTGTGGGTGTGTCTGTGCGTTAGCACGATAACTCGAGCACGCTTCAACTTATTGCAACCAAATTTAACATACAACATCAAAATATAAGGTTTCTATCAAATTTTGAGCCGTCAATCACGAAAGTTAAGCAACCAAGTGCGCGGTCGGTACTCGGATGGGTGACCAAAATTTAACATGCATGTATGACATCAAAATATAAGGTTTCTATCAACCTTTGAGTCGTTTCCGGTATACGAGAAAGTCAAGGGGAGACCACTCCCGATTTTTTATTATAAAAAGCCTATTTTATTCATTTGATCTGTATACGTAAATTTACAGACCAACAATCTGGTAAACTTGAGGGAAGCCGCTGCATGCAGGCGTTGCAGGACCGATTTACTGGGAGGTCCTTGGTATATATTATGTCCAACAGTGGGCTCGGCAGAATCGATGATGAAGTAATTAATTTAAGGATGGGAGTCAATCCAAATCAAAATCAGCTCAAACAACTCTTCACTTTACAACTCTGACCATCCTATTATTCACCTACTGACTTGCAGAAAACAAGTAAACATCAAAAGGCACGACGAAATCATTCCACCAAGCCGACAATTCCACTCAAGCAATAAAGAAAAGCAAAAGCCACCAGCCGCAACTAAAATTCAGAGCCACACACATCTCGGGGGCAATTCTTCAAGTGGCATATAAAAATTATTTACACATTTCTCGAGCAAGTCCGCCACTTGCGAGGATTAAGTCGTCACGTCTACGCCATATTTCTTTTGGCGGACGCGATGGGCGGTATCAGTCTCGTAAATAAAAACAAAGACGGTTACAATTTGAGGATAACGCAGAAGCATGTTATTATTATGATGTCGCGTTAACACATCTGGTCCCAGTTTTGTTAGAGCAATTGCGGTAGGAAACTCTCTATCTCTTTCTCGAGTTGTGATAATAAGGGATAGCCTGCAATTTCCACACGATCATTTTTTTTTTATCTTCTGTATCTAAATATACAAAGAAAAAAATCGGGAGTGGTCTCCCCTTGACTTTCTCGTATACTGGAAACGACTCAAAAGTTGATAGAAACCTTATATTTTGATGTCATACATGCATGTTAAATTTTGGTCACCCATCCGAGTACCGACCACGCACTTGATTGCTTAACTTTCGTGATCGACGACTCAAAAGTTGATAGAAACCTTATATTTTCAACCGACTTCAAAAAGGAGGAGGTTATCAATTCATATCTGGCAGAATGGGCAATGCACTGCCTTCAAATCACCTCCAAATAGTGACAGGTTTTCAGCCTGTTGCCTACATAAAAGGGGCACGAAATCCAAAAAGTAACATCAAAAGTAAACAAACAAACAAGCAAAAGCCACCAAGAGGACAGATGTTTTATCCAATATCATCTCATGTGCTAGGGTAATCTCAGCAGTCCAGTAATCTAATACAATTGAATTAGATAGGACTGTAGTACTAAGACAAAGTTATAGGTAAAGTCGGAAAGTTACACCCAAAACGGTACATTCGCGATTTCCACTCCCAGGAAATCTATTAGTCTCCTATTCCTGGGCCATTGGTTCCCTGGATCGCTGGAGCAACGTTGTTTATGTTTTGATTCGGCCGGGGGAAATTGATTCTGAATTCCCCGGGGACTGGAAAACAGGTGTTCCAAGATTTTTGCTTAGCAATAGTTGCGATTGGTGTCGTGTGTTGTGTGTTTAGATAGAAATATCTTTATTGCGTTTGGATTTCTATTGGTTTCGGGAGATATTTTGTCAGGTATTTAAGTTTCGGAAAATTGTTAAAACAATGCCTGTTCACGGTCATTATCTTTAAAATAAAAATGCCACGTTAGTGTTTTACACAAAATAAGAGTCTGTAAATTCAAATAATATAATAGTACTAACTGCACCTGGCATGAGTTGCAATGCCACTTAAAAAAAAATCATTTTTATATTTTTTGAGCTAGGAACTCTTGGCATTCCTTCATAAATCGTTTTGGGTCGAATAGAGGACAAACGTACAAATATTTATTTCTATTTATGAAGATAAAAATGGATACGGTGAACGCATATACTTAAATGCGCTCCAAATTACTACACTCACATTACATTAATACACTCTAAATTGACTCAGCAGTCCGGGTGTCCTATAATAAACAATAAAAAATTGAAGACTACTTATCCAGACAAAAACTTCTAGAAATCCTATAACAAGTCTTATTTTGACCAATCAAAATACATCAACGGACCAGTAATCTTTTGTGTAATATACAAACCAGTTTTACTGTGCCATGTATGCTCCCTTCTGACTCGGACGCCCCTTTTTTTTGTAGGGGAGGTCAAATGCATTTACGCATCGTCCCTGCGGGGTGGTGTCAATCGCAGGGGATATGTGGGACTCGAGATAAAGGCGTTTCTTCCATACCCACTAAACATCCTCCCCGGCCTGACCTCCAGTGCGCTATTACGGGACGGCTCGGGATCGTGGGAGCAACTACACCGAGACCGTCTCAACAATGGCCATCTAGGCACTACTTGTGCACCAATTGGTGGCCAGCAGCCCACAGGGGCTACCGACTAACGCCAGCCCCTGTGGGCCGCTGGCCGACGCCGGCCTTATAGGCCGCCTCCTCACCCGGGGGACTTCGGGCGTGGTCGTGGACCTGAAAAGGGCCGTCCGGAACTAGCCGTGATAGGAAAACAAAAACAACTCGACGATGGCATGTGACTTCGAATGCCAAGGGGATACCCTTGATATCAAAAGCCACACACCTACCATCCGACTCGGACGCCCTAGGGACGCTAGGTGGTCGAAAAACTCCCAAGTGGGAGATGCTCGGTTGCCCAGTAATCCCCTAGGAAAGTCGACTTACCGGCACGAGCACCCTAAAAGGTCTTCACTTCTTAAAAAAACAGTGACACAGGATATGTCATCAGCGAACAACTCCAGTAGGCAATAAAAAAGTTACCTGTTTATAAATAAGATATATCATCCAACACCCTTGAAATTTTATCACTGTTGAATGTGGTACGTTACAAATCTAAACGTGGTCGTGTGTGGACTGTAGATACATTTAGCTAGGTGCAAGTAGGGCGTACAATCAATAAAACACTTGCAGTCGGAAGGTGAGTTCATTATTCACCAGGCGAGAGATAGTATCTCGCGGTGTGAAATTACATCGACTCACAAGAATAGCGAAGGGGCTTGCTTGAACAAATACTGGTGTAATACGACTCGCCTATACAGACCATCGAGCACATTCGATGATACAGACATTCCGCAAAATGTTTATTTGGCATTACAGGGTTTATATACATCTGTGCACATATCTATTTGTTAAGGGGTAAAAAAGGGTTCCAAACAACATCTTTCGGAACCCAAGTCAACCTTACCTGTACGCGGTACACCCTGCTGACCAACAGACGAGGCTCTGGCGCTCTCTAACAACTCGCACTGGGCCAGCGTGGTGCTAGAAGGCCCAATTCCCCCATGAGTTATTATCAAAACCCAATGCCCCAAGTGCCCAGCGGTACTGGAGGCCGTGCCAGCGGTGACGGACGTTGACAAGGCGCCGAGGCCAGGGGTGCCAAGAACCACTGGGCAGCGATGACCTTCCGTCATACGACTTTGGTCCTGGCAACGTATTACACACGCACACTGCGGACCGAGGAGAAGCTGCTGGAACTAGAAGAAGAATAATTGAGTAAGATTCGCTGGAGTATAGTGGGATTATTATAAGTATGACAGGGCGAGGACACGGTGGTTTTTAAATCCGGCAACCTGCCAGGCAAAATATGATAAAACGCTACAATATTTCTAAATCCTTTGAACTTCAAGGGCTCAACTAATGACCACGCAAGGGCTAAAATAAATTTTGACTCTTTTCAAATCAATATTACTTAATAACAATTACTTATGTCAACATATTTTTTCTATGTCAATGACTCGATACTCTTTTTCATGCATGCCATGTTTGCCTGTAAGTGACTGTGCACTTAGTTTTAAATAATTTAGTAATAAAAATTTAACTAGTGTATAAGTTGTTGGTGAACCAATAAAGTATAAAAGAAAATACTTTGAAAAATGTAAAGGGGGGGATAAACTTGCTGAGTTTCTTGCCCATTCTTCTCCGGACAACTACTCCTGGTAGACTCTTGAAGATGTCACCAAATTTGACGTTCATAAGTGTACAGATTGTACCTAAAT
Organism: Elophila nymphaeata; assembly: GCA_955850985.1. Taxonomy (NCBI): domain Eukaryota; kingdom Metazoa; phylum Arthropoda; class Insecta; order Lepidoptera; family Crambidae; genus Elophila; species Elophila nymphaeata. Next base: position 21,287,283 of record OY039066.1, on the reverse strand, counting down.
GAATAAATTAGTTTTGACTCTCACTTTTGAACAAGTGTAAAAAGTAGATGTCATACATTTAAAGAACAAAAAATACACTAATTTATTGTCTGTTCTAAACTTCGATCATCGTTGTAGATGATCGAAGGTTCTAAAAATGAAACTCAACACTGAAAAATTGTCTTTGATATAGTCTTCTTCTGTCTTGTTCGAACTTGTGTTGTTGTGTAATGTATTATTTTGAATTTAATGAATAATTTATCTTAGATTTAGGTAAATAAAACTAACACGCAAATACATAGATATATGAAGTTACAGAAATGGCTTTCAGAAACTAAAATAAAAAGTAAATAAAAAACCGAATTGATTTTTCACGCAATCAAATTTATGTCATCAAGAGTGACTCTGATTAAATCTACAGAGTAAATCGAAGCAATCGCCGCCAGATAGACTTTAACACTAACCAAATCTCTCCCCAGTCACTTCCAATAAGAATTCACAAACAAGAAACTGAATCTTTTGGCAGGTGTCTGGCGACGAGGCTGTCTCCCAGGGATGCCTGTCATTACTTGGTCAAGTGACAAGTGACTAACGTCTGGTCTGTGGCATGAGCGCTTGCCACTTTCTAGATTATTCTTGGAAATAGACCTTTTTATTTTATATTAAACTCATATCCATCCTAAGAGGCCTAGAAAAGATCGCTTTTAGCGATAAGGCCACCCGTTATGCAACAGATTAAGATGTTTTATATATGTAGTATGTTGGTGTCGATCTCTGTACAATAAATGGTAATCGGTCAATCTACACTTGAGATTGTTGATGATTATTCCCAGGTATGCGAAAAGTTATCTAAGCCTACATCTTACCAGGGTGCCTAGACAAATGGCAAATGCCATAAAGCATTTCTACGAATAACAACGCCAACTCTAAAATTTTACATGGCGGTCGCAATGGTGTTTTCTCAGTTACACGGATGTTTCATACTTAAATTATTTTCGTTAACCATTCGATGGTGTCTTGGCACGTTGGTGCTATAATAAAGTTGATGGTATAATACACAGACCATATAATTAATTATTGGTCTGAGGTCTAATACCAATTAATGAATAAATATTTTTTGTTTATATTTATATTGTTTATGGTTTGAAAACACGAAGATAGATTAAGTAAAATATAAGCTTCTTGTTTGAAAATCACAGGAAGGAAAATCATCAAAATTAAATGTTATAAAATTTTGAAAAGAAAAAGTCTAGTTTATTTTTAACCACGTATAAAGATACTTAAATATTTATTATGATGGAAGCTTGCCGTAATATTTCCATTAAAATTCTATAGAAAGTGCTACATTTATCATAACAGTGACAGATAAATCAACATAAAATTCAAGTTATGAGTACAACGTACAGGTTTGTATCAAATTTTGCACACCTCACCAACCTTCTTCCGTTTGTCAATTGCGCCAATCTTATATTGACAAATTGAATTTAACTTGTCCGCCCCGAGCAAGACAAAAGGTCGTTCTTCCATTTTATTTGCCATCTGACTCTTCAGGCCTCCTTCATTTTCATCACTAACACGTAATGGGTTTTCAATTACAAGGGACACTTCCTCTACGCCTTTGGACCCTGTCAAACAATCGGGCCGAGTTGCCGTAATTTGACCACTCTCAAGCCTTTGCTTAAGTTCACGGACATGAAAGCTAAATATGACTTTGATATACGTTTGCAAGGGTATCGCTTGGACATTAAGTAACGCAATTATTTGAACTGTTACAGTTAACAATTATGTTATGAGCACACACAACAGCGCAGATGGTTTGTGTAGACAAATTGTTGAAATGTATTTCATTAGTTTGTGGATCATTTTCAAGAGCTTAGTGAAAAATCTCTACTTGTCACTGTCTGTAGTTGTATAATAGTTTCTTTATTTTTTCTATTTGTGCCTACTATATAATATTCCATTAATGTTTTACTCACTGTATTTGTAATGATGTGTGTTTAAGTGCTAATGTATTTACATAATTTTATGTAGTTTTATATATGCATATACTTATGATTGAAATTGATACCAAATTAAATAGAAACGAAAAACATGGAAAAAAATCCAGTCATGGATAAGTGCAGCACTTATTAAACATTTATAATTAAACTTGCCAAACAAAAATAAAAATAATATACTTATACTTTTTTATATTGTGCCAACTTCGCTCTAAGTTTAGTAACTTTAGGGTTGCCTGGAGGAGATCGAGCTCAGCGATAACACCGCCCATTGTACCAAATTTTTGCATGTCTTTTGTTATGTAATGTCATTGGTTGTTGGTGTACAATAAAGTATTAATTAATAAAATGAAAGATATAATACATGGAAACCAATATATCGCGGCCACACGTCGCCTACTGTGCTGATATGTGTAGTCGATTACGAATTTGTTATTTAATTGAAATAATTAAAATATGCGTATTGGTTTGAACAATTGTTTAGCCATTTAAACACGAAAGCAACTGAAATAGACGGGACTACAAAATGTCCTACTTCTAGGATCAAGAAAGATATATGATTATAGGTAATTTTCCGATGTAAAAAGTTAATGGAGAAATTAAATTTGAAAATGTTAATAGATTCGACAAAGAATAACAATACCTACAATATTTTTCTTCTCGTATAGGTACGTCGTATAGAGGAAGTCTTGTAATCGTCATAAAATTCTACCTCGAGATTTTAACGGATTTACACGTTTTAGACCTCCCTGAGTCCAAAAATACCGTTTAATTTTGGAATTATGTCTGTGTTTGTGTCTGTGCGTTAGCACGATAACTCGAGTATGCTTTAATTTATTGCAACCAAATTTAACATGCATGTACGACATCAAAATATAAGGTTTTTATCAACTTTTGAGTCGTTTCCAGTATACGAGAAAGCCAAGGTAGACTACTCCCGATTTTTTACCTTTCTTTTTTTATTGAATTCGTAGAATATTTTACCGCCGCGGTGGTCTACTGATTCACACACCGGAATAAGATTCAGAGCTCCTGAGTTCGATCCCTAGGGGAGACAAATAGTCTTGTCTTCGTGGATGGTAGCGTTTTAATTACGTCACCTACCACCTTAGTATGAAATTCTGTGTAAATAACAGTGTTGACATCATAATTGGGTTCAGGCCTCAGATCATATAAGTCAAGGTCAGATCGTGTTGATGAATCTTTTGAGAGTACCAAAAATAGCAAGAGTACACTTCGCCAACACAAATAATAATTAATATCTGTGCTAATATTATAAAGAAAAAATATGTGTATGTTTGTAATGAAAAGAGTCAAAAACTACGTGACGAATATTAAAAATCCTTTCACCGTTAGAATACTACTTTTTCACCGAGTAACATATTTATACTAAGTTTTATTGCAAAAAAAAATATATGCGAACAAAATCGCGGGTGGAAAGCTGGTATAAAATAATAACAATGTTATCATCATATTTTCTAAAAACAAACTAAAATAAATCGTCGAAATATTCAACCTTTTCGTGTAAATACTCATTTAAGGAAATATGAATCGTCAAGAAACATTTGTGTTCATCTCAAAAATATTTGCCACTACCAGGATCCGAACCTGGACTGCTTGATGTGTAGTCAGCGATAAAGACCACTCCACCAATCGGCACAAAAAATATAAGTAACCAACAATATCTCGTGAGGTTTGCTTGGTCCCAGCGCGTGTGTTAAAGGGTTAATTCTCCATGTTAGTGTTAACGAAAAGAACTACGTAGATTAAACATGTCACTATATATACCTATGCAAAGAAATGATTTCATTATTTAAGTACAAAGAAAATGCATAAAAACGATCACGTAGTACTTCATAAGAGCCGTAGCTAACTCATAACATGCAAATTTGGTGTTTGAAGAGAAAAAATGTCAGTCTTAATGAAATATTCAGTAGGCAGACTCCGAGAGAGGTTATATCTAAAGTTTTGTGCGAAATGTCCCTGATAGTAGATTTAAGAGGTCACACCGCTTGCAGTTACATTAACACATTCATTTGAATAAATGTTACTGTCTGTGGCATGATTTAATTATGATATTAGAACAAAAAATATATAAGTGAGATCGTTGCACATAAAAATACACAGTTTTATTACAATAACACTTATGTTTATTGTTTTAACTAAGACCTTATGTAACCTAGTGTTTTTGCAGTTGTAAATTTAGTAACGGGCTTAAAAGGTGTCTTTATTATAAATTGAAGACTAAAGATTACATAGAACAAAGATTTAAGTGACAAAAAAGACAACAAAAAAAATCATGGTTGAGCCTGAATCTGACAAAGAAACTTCACCAAATAACTCTTAAGCGACTGTATTTTGTAAACGTAGAAAATCCAATGTTGTACTATATTTTCTACGTTTTTTATCAAAAATAAAACGAGTATCAAATAACCTCATCTTATTGATTTTGAAATCAGTTAAAAATACAAAAAAAAAATAGATATTTTAAAATGGTTATAAAAACGTATAAATCGGCGACAGCGTGGGTATAGTCTTCTGGTATGATGATTAAAAAATACCGACGGCTTAAGTGTGTAGATGACTTAAAAATCCTGTTTATAAATGTAGGTAGTTTTTTTATGCAGCATTTAATCAAGGAATTCGGCTGCCGTGTTTAATACTACGTGGCCTCCTTTCTCAACGGTCTATATGAAAAGTTGCACACAAACTCGCCCCATTCCTCAGGAGTGTCGCAAACTCGACTTCACTGTTATCAGTTGTCATACAGTCGGACGGAGTTTAAATAAGTTTTTCTACTAGTTCGCTTTGCGGAAAATTCTCAAAGGAACGAGTTTGCGCTTTTTAGCGTCAAGTTATCACCGAGACGATGGCGTGGATCCGGTTTCAACCAGTTTTTGGATTGTTTAACAGGCTTGAATGAGATGGAGACTTGCTTTATCTTTCCGGCACTTGGATCTATGAAATCGTATGATTTGGAAGGTTTTTGCTTTAGGTTCCTTTTTTCCTTTGACTACCAATTTATATGTTTAGATGACCCTTGTCCTGCCAACTACGGCGCTACTTTTTTGTATTGCACAAAGATTGTAAGGCCAATAGCGGACGTAGGTAAGACACTGTGGGCTCAACATGCAGAGTTCTTCATAGGGGTTGTCGGACCCTATTGACGTTACAACCGCAGTCAAACAAGGTCGCCTGCTTTCCCCACTGCTGTTCCTGATGTTGCTGGATGACGTTATGGGCAAAGTAACGTGCAGAGGGCTGCCATGGACGCCTGAAGGGGATTTGGAGGACATTGATTTTGCTGACGATCTCTGTATCTTAGCCAAAACTCGTCAAGACCTAAGTACAATCCAAAAAGACGGACCTTTGCACGGAAGCTGGAAAAGTAGGGATGCGCATAAACACCTTGAAGACCAAAGGCATGCGTCTCAACACCTCTGATTCAACGCCATTGGAAATTACGGGCGAAGTGGTAGAGCATTTTGCCAATTAAAACCAGTTTGGAAATCGTGCACTTTAAATCGTTGCGCCTACATAACACTTTTTAGCAAAGCTTCAACGCCGCGCCATTGCTTATTAAGCCTCTTTAATTTAAGTAAATACAATCATTTAAGTTCATCCAAATATAATCGGGTTTATGTCACAAATAAGATTGTGAATTTTTTTTTTTTTTCTTCGTGGGTAGTTGGAGAGTAAAGTCGAATTTAAACTAGCTCTTAATTTTTAATGTATTTTATTTAATTATATTGTAATTTTATAAGATTTTATGAGAAAAAGTAGATGCTGACATAGTTAGCTCACCCCCCACTTGTTATCTCCTTTGAATAGTTATCACAGTTATCACAACACTTCACTTTATTATGGAGCACATTCAAGAGTCCTTGTCCAATTTGACAGCAGTTTTTACATCACGGATGGCTCAATTTGAGGCTGGAATTAAGTGTCCTGATGAATCTAGCACCACCAACTCAGATCTGGTGAGTGATTTCACTACATTCAAGGCTCTCATCTTAGACTCATTGAAGTCCCTCCAACAACAAATAGAGATTCTAGCAAAGAACATAGATCGGTTGGAAACACAAAGCCGTCGCAAAATTCTTCTATTGCATGGAGTCCAGGAGAACAAGAACGAAGACATTTCAAAAGTTGTCACCTCTGTTATCACGGAACATCTCAAAATGCCAGATTTCACGCCTAGTCACATTAAAAGGTGCCACAGAATGGGGCGAACTGCTGGTCCAGATAAGCCGCGGCCAATAATCATCAAGTTGCACGATGTGTCTGTTCGGGATAAGGCATGGTTCTCCAAAACCAAACTGAAGGGGTCTGGTGTTACGCTGTCCGAGTTTCTAACCCGACGCAGGCATGAAGCATTTATGGCGGCCCGTGATCGATTTGGTGTAGATAAATGTTGGTCAAGAGAGGGCAACGTTCATGTTCTGGGCCCTGACGGCACTCGACATCGAGTAACAAGTATCGCCGAACTCGACAAGATTGCGCACGAGCCTGTGAAGATTTCTGTACCGGCAGTGACGAAGCAAGCTAAGTCCAAACGTTTGGCAGCGACTAAAAAGTAGGTTTCTCTTCCAGGTTAATTTGTTAGTCACTTGGTTGCTATAGTTGTAATTTAATTTCTTAGCTGTCATTGCGCATAGTGTTTCATCTGGGCAATTATTTCATACGATATATAGTTCTATAGCACTATTGCAGTTTCTCATAACATATTTATGGCAGTAGCTTTTTTGTTCTCGGTTTGCCTATTATTAATCTCTAATAACCCTCAATCAATTTGTATTTTTCTATGACAAAAAAATTACCAACAAAAAATGTAAAACAAAATTTTATGACATTTTAACTTTTAAATTCTACCAAGTCAAGGCAAAGGCATACTGATTCATTCAGCCATTGAGCATTATATAAATTTAGTTTAAGGTTCATCTTTTAAGCAGAAATGTAATTGTATAGGCAAATTTTTAAAGGTTCAATAATTTTTTTTTTTTTTTTTTTTTTTTTGTTAAGTAAAAACTGTTCTAGTGTCTTTTATCATTAGTGATTGAACTTGGTTTGTGATATTAATTTATTTGTTTAGTTTTAACAACTGGCGGGTGGGCAGTTGTTCTGTAGTAGTTTTAATTCAATTTTATTTATCTATTTTGTAAAAGTTTTTATTTTTATTTTATTTTATTGCTATCTATTTATATTTAAGTCTATTTTAGTAGTATTATTGTTTTTTGTTTATTTAAGTATTATTTATTATTTGTTACGTATCTATTATTATGAGTGAAAGTGATAACTTAAGCGATTTTTTATCAATTAGTGGGAGTAGTACTAGTACTGATGGTAGTTTCGTTAGTATTCCTACTTTGAGGGATACACTCGCGGCAAATTTTTCTGACGGTTCCAAAAGTTTTAACGTGGTCCATATTAATGCCCAAAGCATTCCGGCACATTACTCTGATATGTTGTCTACCTTTGACTGTAAGAACATCCATGCCATTCTCATTTCCGAATCCTGGTTTAAACCTGTCCTTCCCTCAACTTCTTATTCCCTTCCTGGATTTGTTCTGGTTAGAAATGATCGTTCGGTTGGTGGCGGTGGTGGTGTTGCTATATATCTTAGAGCTCATCTTCCGTTTTCCATTGTAGATATGTCAACACAGCCGCCTCCGTCAAATGCCGGCGAGCATCTCTTTCTGGAGATCTCACTGCATTGCACTAAAATTTTGCTTGGTGTGTATTACTCGCCTTCTTGCCGTGTAGATTTCTTTTCCTCTTTCGAAACCATCCTAGAAAACCTTATTCCTTCTTACAGTCACACTATAATCATGGGAGATTTCAATACCTGTCTTCTCAAAGACGATTCCCGATCCTTATCTCTCCACTCTATCCTCCATGCCACAAACCTATTTCTTCTCCCATTAAACGCTACCCATCATTTCCCTAACTGTTCTCCTTCTCTTCTTGACTTAATTATTGTCTCTTCTCTTGATCATGTCGTTAGCCATGGTCAATGTCCCGCAGACTCCTTCTCTTATCACGATGCGATATATATGTCTTATAAGATCCGTCCTCCTAAGATCAAGCCTAAAATCCTACAGCTCCGCAATTTTAGTAGTATGGACATCGATAGACTTCGCGAGGATGCCATCAACATTGATTGGTCTTCGCTACTTACTTGTGCGTCAGTTGATGATAAAGTGGACCAACTTACCAAGAAAATTACCGAATTATACGATTTACACGCTCCTGTTCGGAAAGTGAAAATAAAACACACACCGTCACCGTGGCTAACGGAAGAGATTAAGCATTTAATAGAAAAGAAAGCAGTTTCAAAGACTAGGTATAAACATCGACCTACTGTCGCCAATTGGGAAAAATATGTAACAATCCGTAATCACTGCAATAAGGTGTGTAGGAACGCACAACGCCAATACTTTCACAGTTCTGTCGAGAACGGAGATCCAGCCAAGGTGTGGAAATTTCTTCGTTCTATGGGTATTGGGAAGTCTCGCCAAGCGGCTACGCCTGGCGGCCTTGATTTTAATTCTTTAAATGTACATTTTACTGCAACATCTGATTTTGATAAATCTACAAAAACCGCTTCATTAAATTATTTGCTATCACTTCCCACCCCAACTCACTCTTCATTTTTCTTTAGTCAATTCCCGGATTGTGATGTTAAAAAGAGCATATTGTCCATCACATCGTCTGCAGTGGGCTGTGACTCGGTAAGTCGAAAGATGATAATACCCATCCTAGATGACATCCTTCCTGTTATTTCCCATGTCCTTAATTTTTCCGTAGAAAGTGGTGTTTTTCCATCTGCTTGGAAAGATGCTCAAATTACTCCCTTACCTAAGAAATCTAATCCTGTTTCCTTTTCCGACTACCGCCCTATTTCTATCCTTCCATTTCTGTCAAAAGTTCTAGAGCGGTTAGTCCACGATCAACTTACCACATTCCTATGCCGTAACCACCTCCTCAATCCCTTCCAATCCGGTTTCCGTTCGGGTCACAGCACTACCACTGCCCTCATCAAAATCAGTGATGATATAAGATGGGGCATGGAGAAAGGCTTGTTAACAATACTCGCTCTCCTTGATTTTAGCAATGCTTTCAATACCGTAGATTTTGATGTGCTCCTGGGTATTTTACGCTCTATTAACATATCTCCAACGGCAATTGACTGGTTTCATAGTTACCTGTTTGGACGCCGGCAGAGAATTTTCACCGAAGACTCAGTATCTTCTTGGTGCTGTACGTCCGCTGGGGTTCCTCAGGGTGGCGTTTTATCCCCTTTACTCTTCTCTATTTTTATAAATTCTATTTCTAAACAACTTTCTTCTTCCTACCACCTTTATGCAGATGATTTGCAAATTTATTGTCAAGCGCCTCCGGATAAATTTTCGGAAGCAATCATGAAATTAAATAGAGATCTAGCTCTTATTTGTCAGTGGAGTAAACGTTACGGCCTCCTTGTCAACCCCACTAAAACACAAGTCATTGTAGTTGGTAGTCCTCGAATGTCATCAAGAATAGACTGGTCTGTAGCGCCTAAAGTTGTTTTCAATGATGCCCACGTACCTTTTAGTAATACGGTTAAGAATTTAGGTCTACATTTTGATGTGAATTTGTCTTGGTCTTCACACCTGCAAGAGCTCAGCAGAAAGGTTTTTGCTTCAGCGAGGTCTCTTCGAAGACTTCGTAATTTCCTGCCTACTACTACTAAAATTGCGCTTGCTCAATCTCTCCTTCTTCCAATCCTTGATTATGCTGACTCCAGTTTTACCAACATAACTGAAGAACAACTGAATAAACTTGAGCGACTTCAAAACTTCTGCATACGGTTCATATTTGGCTTGCGCAAATATGACCACGTTTCTGAATTTCGTACTAAACTCAAGTGGTTGCCCATTCGCCTTCGCCGGAATGCACATATTGTTTCACTTCTTTATACTGTCCTATTTCATCCCAACACTCCCTTTTACCTGAAAGATAAATTCAAATTCCTTCGTAACACACACCCACAAGTTTTGAGATCGTCAGAGAATCTTAGGTTAGAAACGCCGGTACACTTCACCAGGTTCTATAATAAGTCGTTTACTGTTCAGGCTGTTATTCTGTGGAACGCCTTGCCTATTCGCATACGGCAAGCACAGTCCTTGAGCAGTTTTAAAAAGCAGGTGGAAGAGTACTACTTGGCACTGCAATAACTCATTCATGAATAAGTATGTATATTTAAGTATGTATGTATATGTATACCCATACTATATGTATTTATATATCTATTGTATATATTAGTATGTATAAATATTTGTGTATATTTTATGAAATTTATATATTTAGTATATCTTACTATATATTTAGTATAGTTAGTATATCTGTCGAATAATACATCGCCATCTTCCCTCGGGTTCTATTTTTTTTAAATCCTGTCCATCCTAAGGTTACCTGGAAGAGATCGCTCTTAGCGATAAGGTCGCCCTTTGTACAAATCTGTTTTTGTTTTAATTTTATGTACCTTTATGTTAACTGGTTGATGTACAATAAAGTTATATTCTATTCTATTCTATTCTATTCTATAAGACTTTAAAAGTTATATTTAAATAAATGCGTTAATCGTTTAGTTTCGTCATTAAAGGTTTAGGTTATCAGGTTCAAATCATTTGGTTAGTGTGTAAAATCTTTCTTGATTATTAGCTTTTGTCTGTTGTTTCACAAGTTTTGTTACTTTTGTTTATTTTATGTAAAAGACAGGATGGCAACCTGTCACTTTTTTGAAGGATTACAGGGGCCATACTGCCGGATGTGGATTTATGTGTATCGAAATGTTGCATAAGGCTCTGCGCAACCCCTTTAGGATTATGAGCGTGATTGGCATCACCCCATATCCTCCAATGAGTGTCGTAGAAGGCGACTAATGGATCAGCAAAGGGGTATTGATCACTTTTTCTCCGTCCACCAATCCGCATTGGGCAAGCTTCAGTGACAAGAATGAAAATGAAAAAAGCTTTATTTTCTGAACAATTAAAACAATAACATTTCTTGTGAAATCCACACTAGGCACGCCTGTATCGCGGACATCAAAACGAATTCCAGAATATAAAAGACGGCTTCCTATTAATTTGCAGTATTTATAAAAAAAAGGAATGGGTCTTATATCCCAGCAGCGGGACGAATTATAAAGGCTGTATGATGATGATGATGATGATGTAGGTGGTCTAGTAGCTGATGTCACTAATTGATATCTGTTTTGTCATTTCTAGCTACTCGACAAATAACAACTTTTGCAAAGCAACATTTTTTTAATTACAAAAATAGTTTAAATTATTAGTTTAATAATTTCAAAATGAGCAGACAGTCAACAGCCAAAATAACGTAATAATTCAACTGTCTGCAATGGCGACAGATATTCAAAATGAGATAAAAATCACGGCTTTAATATCTGGAATTCAATTCGTCTCTTGCCCGATTAATGTTCATTAAAATCTTATGAATATTCATAAACTGATCGGTGAGATGAGTTACCATTTTCCGTTGGTACGTAAAATTTTATAAAAGGGGCGGCGGAGCAATGTTGGAGTCGCTCGTGCAGTTTGTTCTGCAAGAATAAGTTAAAATCGGTCGACAATTTTTCGAGTGGTAGATCTCTCGTCGTAGAGCCTCGATCTAGGGCAAAGTCTTTATTATTATCTACCAGAAGTATCATGCCAGAATTATCCATCCCATTCTCGCTTTTATTATTTCGCTTCCATTTTTCATCTAGGCTACTTATTTATAGAGGGTTGTAGGTAGAATATAAGGTTTTCTAAGCCATTTTTCAGTTGGTCAGCTTTTATTAGATTAAGGGTTAATAAACTATTATTCAATAAATCCATTACATTCTTCATACCTCTCTCTGCATGATATAATGACATCATTCCAATTTTTTCCAGTAAAAAGTAAAACCGTGTCATCCGCATATGAAATAATTTTACAGTCTGGAAGATTAGCATTACGTTTATTATTTATGTAAATTAAAAACAATGTTGGGCCAAGCACCGAGCCATGCGGCACACCACAGTTAATGTAATAAGTAAATAAACAATAACTTTAATTTTCGGACGTTTCAAATTCGAACACCAGGAATTAACGACACGGTAAACGCACCTATACAATGGCCATTTTGGTATTTTTTGTGTCTGGCACCATTGGTAAAGCTTTGAAACAGCCGGGGCTTTAGTGGATACGTATTTGTATGATTTATTGATATGGGTTTCTATGGAGGTAAGCATCTTAGAGAATCTATTAATACGTGAAGTAAAACATTGTTCCCCCTTTTTAAGCATAGTGCGCGCACTGAGGAGTGTGCGATTTGGGGTTATTAAAACTTGTAACTTCAATTGTAACTTAAAATAAATATAGCATAGCATACTACCGGCACTAGGTTTACCTACTATGGTAACCGTGGGGTCCACGTCCGGAAGCCTTCTCGTGGCGGATCCTGGTAACGTGGTGGGGTAAATTTCTCGGCGGGTGTGTGGCTTTTGATGTCAAGTGTGTCCCCTTGGCATTCAAAGTCACATGTCATCGTGGAGTTGTTTTTGTTTTCCGACTACGGCTAGTTCTGGACGGCCCTTTTCAGGGCGGCTTAAGTGGCTACTGGACCATAAAAATCTCGAATTCCGGCCAAGTTGCCTATTGCCTAAAAATGGTAGTGGTCAGGTCGGCCACTGGGTAGGTTAGGGTTATTTTTTGTTTATGACCAGGCGGAGTGCACCTTTCTACTCTGCCATGTAGGTTGCATAAAACACTAGAATCTCCTAAAAACAGTGCACTCCACCTGGTCATAAAAAAAATAACCCTAACCTACCCAGTGGTATATACCTTCAGGGCCACGACCGCGACCGAAGTCCCCGGCGTGCGAGTGCCAACCGCTTCGCATAAAAAAAAATGTTTGAAGAAAAGAATTGGTGCATTACAGTTTCCAACTAATCAGTTTGTTATAAAAATGCTTAGAAGTCGAGGTAGTGCATAGCAGACTTTTTTTTGACATCCGAGGTCAAATGCATTTACGCATCGTCCCTGTGGGGTGGTGCCAACCGCAGGGGATATGTGGGACTCGAGGTAAAGGCATTCCCTCCATACCCACTTAACATCCTCCTCGGCCTGACCTTCGGTGCGCTATTATAGGGCGGCTCGGGATCTGCGTACGCGAGCGCAACTACACCGATACCGTCCAACGCTGTCCGTCTATGCACTCCTTGCACCAATTGGTCGCTATCAGCCACTCCTTCACCGACGGCTGCTCGACCTGGGGCGTCCTCCTGACGAGGACACCGGGAGCAGCCATCGGTTCGGGAACGGTCTTGGCCCAGAAAAGGGTCGTCCGGAACTAGCCGTGATGGGAATACAAAAACAACTCGACGATGGCATGTGACTTAGAACGCCAAGCGGATACACTTGACACTGACATGACACACCCGCCGAGAAAGTTTCTCCACCACGTTACGCCATGGTCCGCCACGAGGAGGCTTCCGGACCTGGACCCCAGTTCATAAAAGACTAGCCACTCGAATTTGGAGGACCCGAACTGAGGTAGTACCCCCATAAAACTATGGTCTTCTGTGGTGGTTCTACCTCAGTTCGAGTGTTTGTGTCGGAAACTGTAAAGCGCCGATTCTTTTATTCAAACATTTTTCAAAATAACAATACATTTTTGACTACGATTAATACATCATTATTGCAAGCGTCCATAGGCTAGGTTGACTGCTTACCCCCACGCCCATTTTAAAAATATACTTGCAAAAATAACCAAAGCACTAAAATTACTCCGTGTTCATAAATATTACTTCATGCTAATTTACCGATCCACGTCGCCATAAATACGCGAAGTAATCAACCATTATTCGACACTCGATAAACGAGTCGCCGTACAATTTTATTTAAATGGAAACTTAAAAAACATCGCGATATCGATTTACCGAGAAGTGTCCAACTCGGGTTTCAAAGAAAAAATCGAATAAATTACAGTCTGCGCACCTAATTTAGACCATTAAGTACAAATTGGGGGAGCTTGCGATAATGACTCGACGATATCGCGGCGATCTTCGCAAATCGCCGATAATGCCGATCAACATTCAACAGGTTACGAGGAACGATTATACTCGCACGACGTTAAGATGTGCGATTTTATAAAATGTATAAGGAGAAGGGTTATAAATTTTTGATAAAGGCTTCCATAGCATTCAATTTATACGTTGAAGAACAAAACAGAAAAATTAAAATAGCACTGCGTGTGTGTGTTTTGTGTGCATGCATTGCGCGTGTGTGTTTTGTGTGTATGTGTGTGTGTGTGTGTTTTATAGGTTGGCACAATTGTGATGTTTATGTATTCTACAATACGGCATTGGGACACAATAGTATTTTCCAAATATTAATCTTAATCTATATAGTACTGTTTCTGATAAAAAAAATTACGCCAGCATCGCATTTATTTAAAAAGTAAATAAAACAATGTTGCATTTGATTTGACGCTAGTCAAAATCTACATGATTGCTAAAAAACTGATTTAGATACACACTACACAAAAAAACTTTGCGAAAACTGGCAAAGTATTTTATGCCACACTTGACAATAATTTTCCACCCGCTACATACACGGAAAATTCCTGAACTGCCTGGTTGAACGTTAAAAAAAGCCTCAGATTGCATTATCTGTATCTCTAAAATAACTGTTTTCTGAGACATTCTTTGTTTTACCGTCCTAATTAATAAATGTACTATTTGACCATTATAATGCTTGTATTTTATCCGAAAGAAATTACTCTAAACTGCATTTTCGTTAAACTGCGCCTTGGCATTCTCCGCGCCTTACAAAACTATAAATGTAAATAAAAATATCTATCTGTGGCGGTTTTAATAAAGACTATCTTCTACTTACTTACATGAAAATGTAGTGTCAATGCCAAAATCCTTAAGTAGTATTGTCGATAACAACACTGAACCCAAATAAATAGGAAGGAAAATGATGATCTTCCCATATTACTTTTATATTTATATACAAAGTCTGTTTACATTACTTCAAAACAAGGTCTGAAAAAACACAAAATGTAAAAGTTTTGAGGTAAATCTAGTGCTCGCGTATAAAGAAACTGATACTTTCAGTCCAGAAACTAGAGACTGCCAGATGTGGCATCGTGTGTAATTAAATGCTTTGCTCTTTTTTCACGTTATTTGGTTGGCAGACAAGCATTTGCCTATAGACGCTTGCAACAATGACGTGCCACACGCACGCTACCAACCCTAGTCCGTTCCCTACCCCGTGGCGCTCTTCACTCAAGCACTAGATACTCACCACACCTGCAGACGGGTGCGAAGAGCCAGGTCACACACGTCGCGCTATACCCGGTACAGACATGTACCGGGGCGCTTCTCACCCACAATCCCTCCACGACACGGCGCGCCTGAGCCGAGGGCCGAGCCTTTAGAGGCACTCTCAGGTGCACCGACCCCGTCCGACTGGAACGCACTAGAGACCCTTATCGGTGCAGAGATTCCCCCCGAGGGAGATGCTCACAAGTCAGGAATCCTCTCTGGAGTGATTCGAATTACAGGCTACAGGACCCACCTAAAAACCCCGGTGACGCAGAGAAGGTCATCAGAGACATCCTCCAAAATAATTAAAAAAAAGTGGCGCTCTAGCAACCTTACCCACCAACCGAAACACAACACCCCAAAAAGGTTGTGTTATTTGACTGTGGTCTTCTGTAAGGTCTGGCGCTTCAAATTCGAGCGGCTAGTCCGCTGTGCCCTACCTCGGTTAAAATGTATACATTTGTTTCTTAATTTTTCCCACATTACCGCGCATGCAACCGCAAAATAAATCAAAATTAGGTAGGTAAATGTTTTAAAACCAGTTATCTCATATTTTAATCTCAATAATCATCTGAGTTCAAAACGTAAAATTCCAAGTTCTAATTCCGCCACTGCTTAAAAAAATAAAGTCTTAATAACTACTTGAAACGGTGCGTTTTCATGAAGCGTATGCACATTTAAATATGCAGCAACTCCCTCACACTTGCATTAAACTGTCGAGGTGTGAACCCGGGGCGGTAGTTAGTATAAATGGAGACGACATGTTTGACGTCAATTGCAGTCTTTGAGTTTAACGTGGGGTGGGGTCCCAATGATAGCGGTGGTCACGAGAAAAGAATTATAGGTATCGAGGGTTTATTGGATGTCTAAAATATTACTAGCCTAGCAAGATACTTACTTTCATCAGTCATGGTAGAACAATTTTAATACAACTTTATTGTAATACATCAAGCAGTTTATCAGTATTACTAAAACAATCGGAAGCCAAACGTAGGTACCTGCTAAGGGCGATCTTATCGCTAAAAGCATCTCTTCCAGGTAACCTTGTAACGTCATGTCCTATGGTCCACCACTGTCGATATGGTCCACTAATCAAAACACGTTTTCGTCACTATTTTATTGAGATATCAAACAGGTTCTAAATGGTATATAAAAGGCACTAATTTTCGTGCCTTGATATAATTTTGTGTACGTAATAAAGTAATTTAATGGCCCAAGCCGAGGTCAAGAGTGAGACCCTTAGGTACGATAGTAATAATGTGTTCTAGGACACGGTCAGCAATGGAATGAATCAAATAGCGCGAAAATGAACCAAATGTCATGATGAATGATGATCTTGAATTTGATTGATTATTTAACTTTTTAAATATTGCCAGCAAAAATGATGACGATGGTACTATAACATGGTGATGTTATAGTACCACGTTACAACCTTAAAATGGAAAGAACATATTTAAAAATACAAAATTGAAGGCAAGATGGCGAGGTGTGACTTTGGATTATTGGGATTCTATGACAACTCGCTAAACTAAAAATTTTATTTATCTTAAGTACAAAAATTGCATCAAGAACTAGCACAAAAATACTCACTCTAAATACACGATATTAATGAGTAAACTCTTTCTTAATTTAGATTTTTTGATTTGGCATGTTGTCACACTATGCACTATTCCAACAATTAAATACACACAATTAAACCACACATATAGTACCTAAATATAAAATTTAATCACTACATACATAATCTGCTTTCAAGTTGGAAATTAAAAGCTTAATAATTTTTCCATTAGCGCTAAAGCGATTGTGTTCCGCTTACACTGAAACCTCACCTTTACATAACCATAACTGACGGGTTTTATACGTATTCCCATTTATATTAAACTTGACACTGATAAATGCTGATTTTTCAATAATAATTTATGCTGACTTTCTTGAATAACTTATGGTTCATTTTAATTATTTTTACTGCTGAAATCTTTATATGGTTAGTTGGGATTATCACAGTAAACTTTAATAATATTTTTTATGTATGTTAATTATAGTATCATCGGCGTGTAATTCCCGCACTCTTTTCAACGAGTGGGTGTCATAAATGGCGATTTTTTATGGGAAAGGGGATAAACAAGCAGACATAATTATTATGCAAGAGCAAACAGCGTTCTCTAGGTAAACTTTGAACTCTGTAAACAGACCCTTATGTCATTTCTGTACCCCGTAGATTATGATTTATTTCAAAGGTTTATTACTTATAAATCCAGCCTGGGGTGGATATTGTTCTTATAATTCACTTTCTAGCTAATTACCCATAAAATATACATACAACACACCAATATGCACTCATATAGAAATATTTATTTTTTATTTACTTTTACCGTAATGTACAATTTCTACAGTAATGCGATACCATTGGAAACTACAAATATATATATATTAATCTAGCACATTGTCATTTATGTACGCCATGTCTGCATATTGAATTAATAATGACGTCACTTACCTAACCTTACACAGTTCAAACTAAACTACTTTTATAATAGATAACTGTTTAAAATTAAGTTACAAGAATTTACTCGAACACAGGTACGTAGTTACATATAAACATTCCAATTTAAAAAATCTTCTTTTAAAAGGTGCGACTTAAAAGGAATCTGTGCTGACCTCGCTGTGATATAAGAGTCTGTAGAAAGATGATTAATTATCTAAGAAAAATCACTGAAGCCAAAATATTTGTTCCATCGGCACACACAATGCAACTCATGAAACTTGCGATAAGTCTCTCTACAAGATTTTCAACACAAACTATTCATATTCAGTACCCACATCTACAAGTTACAAAACACACTTATGCAGAACAACTCGTTAAAAATTCCAAAGCGAAAACTGTCTCGACTTAAGCATCTCTAAACAAACGAAGAAAACTAGTTATTTATAAACAAAAGAGGATTTCATTAGATTTTCGATTCCCCGCCTTTTTCTTAGAGAACTCGTTTAAAGTTAATGCAACATGCACTTGCTTCAAGAAACGGTAACTTCTCAGATTCGCGTTAAAATAACGGGAAAGTTCACAAACTTCGACTGGGGTAAACACCGTAATAATTGAAAAGGAAAATAACTACTTTAATAAGGACAAGATTAATTAATAATAATCCCTTTTTATTGCTTTAAAATATATCAAAATAATTGTCTCTGATATAGTTTACAAGGGCGAACTTATCTTTTAAATAATTCTGTAATGAGATAATTATGTAATGTTTGTATACCAAATTAAATAGTATACAATAAAATGAAAAACATAAATTAACATCCTGTCATGATCATCTCTGTGCCTGTGTCGGGGCACTTTTAATGTTTTCAATTAAAATTAATTCCTTATTCAAACCGAATGAAACGTATTATCAAAATTAAAGTCTCTGGTAATCAAGATCGGCCTTAGACAAAGAATCCTGTAGACTGGGCATCCGCGTACACCCTGTAAGGGATAGACTGAGAGTTGACATGACAGTGACAGAAGTGACTGAAGTCAACAGAAGAGGCCAGGTTTTTAAAAATATTACCCCATTAAATGTTTATAATATTATGATTTGCCTTATTTTGAAATGTTTGAAAAATGTGTGTACTCTCGTGTTCATCTCCCTTCTCATGACTGGATGGACGACAATAGGATTTTTAAAGTGCGCCGTGCGCCGTGCGCCGTGCGTCGTGGTGGAGTGGTCTGTAAAGATAGCTAGCACATTGTGAAGTACAAAAGTAGGTAAGAGGTTAAGCAGTCCGAGTTCAAATCCCTGGTAGTAGCAAATATTTGTGAATTCGTGAACTTGACTCAATTTTGCTGGGCTTAATAAACTGAACACTTATGAGTAGATATAGTACAGAGTGATGAGTAAGTTGTCAGAGCATGAGAATGAGACATTAATACACACACACGCACGCACGCACGCACACACACACACACACACACACACACACACACACACACACTCACATACACACACACATACACACACACATACAATTCAAAGTATTTATTGTTTTATAGCGTGGTAAAACGTAAATACAAAGTATAATACGATTTTGGTGGTACTCCTTTTCATGGTATGTATTTACAGCTCGACCAGCAGCACGTGCTTGAATATCCGTGAATGTAAATAAATAACGACAACGTTAATTCCAAGAATTTATTGGTTTTTATAGCGCGGTAAAACGTAAATACCTAGTGTGATACGTTTTTGGCAATGTCCTTTTCATGGTAGGTATTTACAGATTGACCAGCAGTACGTGCTTGAATATCCATGAATATTATGTCCTGGAAATCTGAAACATTAAGATAACTTAAATCTTTGTATTTACCCAACAACAAGGACAGCTTCAAATTATATTACTGGTATCCCTAAAATGCAGTATAATCCAGAAAAATAAGAAATCTACAAAATGACGTTCCGTCAGTCAAATTATATAGCAATTGACAACTACAACAAAACTTTGTCGGATTTTTTCGGAAAATTTGGTCGGATTTCTATGACAATAATTGGACAATAACAATATTTTCGTAAGCAAATTTTTATGATATTTTTAGTTTTCTATCAAGTTTGAGATCCTATATTATACGATTTTAATCTAAACTTTATTGTATAATGCCAATAAAATACTAATTTAAAGTAGTTTTCGTACTTACGAGTAATAACTTATTTTCTCGCAATTTCGGTAGCTACGGCTTTTACAGCCGATTACACAACAATGCTTTGTAACAATCACAAGCAGAATATAGTTTCCAACACTTGTACGTTATACACACTGATAACAACACTTTGTAAACACAAATATTTTGAATATTTACTATCACCAACAGTTTGTTATTTCGTTTCTTTGACACCAAAATTTTGTGTCAAATAAGCGAAAAGTGAAACTCTGACAAGGACAAAAATTATAATGAGTACTCTTTCACTCTTATGGGTATCTGTATACACCTATCCTTCTTACACTTAGCTGTCAAAACTCATGCCAAGTCTACAGGATTCTTTGTCTAAGAGATCGGCATTCTATAAATTTATCCTGATGTCAAACGAAAATCAATTGTGGAAGTGTCAGTTGCCGAAGTAACGAAAAAACAAACTTCAATCCTGTTCAATTACAATTCTTGGGACGATTAAAGTCCGATTTAAATTATATCCCAATTAAATTCTTCGACGAATACGTTTTTTTCGAAAAATAAATAAGATATCGGTATTATTGAGCCCCTCAAACTCCGCGGTGCGTACATTGCGCGCAGATTGTTATGCGTTTGTAATAAAGATAGGTAATAATTAAGTTCTTAAATAATCATTGTTTAAACTAAAAAATGACTAATTTGCCTAACTAGTAACCAACTACTTTCAGGGAGTTATTTCTATTACACGTTGTATGTCGACGAGTAAAGATTGAGTTTCGAGACGCCAGCAACCAGTAAATTAATTAAACTAATAACCGAACCGTAAACCGTGAAAACGGCTCAGAACGCACGGAATTTGTTTTTAATGTAGATTTATTTGAAACATCCCGTGCCACGCCGTGATTGCGATCGCAAGAAATTACACTTCCTTCCTCCCCGTGGGTGTTAAATACAATCGCTTGGCGCACGAAACGTTCCTCGCGAGTTATCTGGACACGTATCAGAGTAATGCGTAGGACAGTCGCTAATAATAATAATAGGCGCTTTCAAATCTTACGTAGGTGATTTGTATAGAAACTATTGGTTTTTGGGGCTCCGTACCCAAAGGGTAAAACGAGACCCTATTACTAAGACTTCGCTATCCGTCGGTCTGTCCGTGTGTCACCAGGCCATATCTCATGAACCGTGATAGTTGGACAGTTGAAATTTTCACAGATGATGTATTTTTGTTGCTGCTATAACAAAAAAAAATTATAAACAGAATACCTAAAATAAAACTTAAAGCTCTCCCCATACAACAAATGTAATTTTTTTATGCTTGTTTTGCTCGATATTGATAACGGCAACTGGTGAAAGCTTGAAATATTTACAGAACATTAAGATATATATTTAATTCAAAAATAACTAAATAACTTTAATTAAGTTAAAAAAATATATATATTTAAGTAGGGCTCCCATACAACAGACAGTCATATTTTTTTGCCGTTTTTTTATGGACAAAGACGGACCCTTCGGTTCGCAACCCTTTGTCCTCGAGTCTGACTCGCACTTGGTCGGTTTTTTTATACCAATAAGGTTGGCAAGTTTAGCCGAGGTAGAGTACAACTGACTAGCCTATTGAATTTGGAGCGCCCGAAATGGAGAAGTATATCCAGTTTCCACGTTACTTCACCTCAGTCAAATAAAACTAGATTTAAGTGGTGTTGTATTTCTGTTGGTGAGCAAGGTTGCCAGAGTTCCACGGGGTACGTAAGGAGACTAGGGTAGGCAGTGCGCGAGTGTCAGTTTAATTTATTGCCTTAGATTTATTTAAAACTACTTCTTCTTTTAAATATCGCGACACATAAAGATACGCATTGTGCCAATCTCATCGCTATTAGAAAAGAGGCAATCGTTTCATAACGATAAAGATAAAGAAACTTGTCATCATAGGCGATATTAATTGGTTATCTACAGCGTAGATAACCAATTAATATTTAGCTTAGCTTACGCTACCAACTTACCATTGGCCACGTGATTTAAGGACTTTATTCATTTAGGTACAATTTGTACTGTACACTAATGAAAGTCAATTTTATTGCCATCGGTTCAAGAGTCTACCAGGAGGCCTTGTTCTGAGAAAAACCGGCAAGAAACTCAACAAGTTTTATCCACTCTTTACAGTTTTCATAGCATTAATTTGGAAAGAGTCTTATTTCACATTGTATATTTAAAAACATATAAGAAATGAGATTTAAGACGTCTTCCTTTACAATATTGTCAATTAGAAATAAAGAAAATAAAGACTATTGGCAACATTCGTCGAACTTCGCTATCGACGAATGATTCTAATAATTTTATTATATTTTGTAAAGTACCTTATGTTTTGAATCTCTGAAAAATTTGGTGTTTTTAGGTGACATATTACTTTTAGAGAAGTAAACCCGAATAAAAAGAAAACCGGACAAGTGCGAGTCGGACTCGCTCACCGAGGGTTCCGTAGAAATTTGTCGTATCGTGTTCGGTTCAGCGCCATCTCTGAGCGACGTTGCGAAGCTAACACCTTGAGAGTGTCGAAATAAGTTTTTCGTATCATTTTTTTGCGTTAACTTAGAAACTTGATTTTTTCACAGCTTTAAGGAACTGTAGACCTGAGTATATGATTTAAATTTCAACTCGATACCTCCACTCGTTACCGAGATAAGCGCATACCTCGATGATTGATTACGTACTTTATTATAAAGACTATATTTTATATGATTTAATTGGAAATTAATAGTTTTCAGAGTTTTCCCTGTATTTGTAGTACATGACAATATTACTCGCCAAATTTCATAGTTCTAGGTCAACGGGAAGTACCCTATGAATTTTGATTCCCTTGAGAGTGTCGAAATATACGTTTTTTGCGACATAAACAGCCGTATCTTTTTTTTGCGTTAACTAAGAAGTATTATTTATTCAAAGCTACAAGGGACCGTAAATATGAGTATATGGTTTTAATTTCAACTCGATATCTCCGCTCGTTCCCGAGATAAAGGGACTTGACAGACAGACGGACAGACGGACAGACGGACAACAAAGTGATCCTATAAGGGTTCCGTTTTTTCCTTTTTAGGGTTCCCCTAAGAAACTTGATTTTGATTTATTTACTTTTTTGACAACTTGAACAGAGTTTATTTAATTTTGAAAAGATTAAAACATGGCTGTTCGGGCTAGACCCGTCTTCCCGTAATAGAGAAAATAAAAAATAAAAACTACAAACAATTATTATATAAAGATTTTGATTTCGATGTTTTGTTGTTCGCCCACAATATTACGATAGCAACAGGCAATCAATACACTAGAAGTTAACTAGAGTTCAAAAATAGTTTCCATGTAAGATAATATCCACAAACTTTAAAGGGAATTATCATATCTTGATATCAAGACTCAACACACCTTCCGATGTTGTAAGTATTATCCGACACAAGAGTAAGGCTAAGATTCCACTCTGACCCGACATCTCCGATCTACCATTGATTTGGCGCAATGATTTTATATACATACATGTCAGCTCATTCTCCCAAAAAGGGGTTGAGCAGAGCTTTAGGTAACAATTGGCTACACATAAAGCCACATCTGGCACGCTATACTATAACTCTACCCCAATACAGGTTGCCAACCTATCGCCTACATAAAGAGGCATTAAACCCAATGATGCAATGATGATATAATTTAACAAATATCCGAGAATCAAGACAGTTGAAGTATCATCATATCAGTCGAGAGACGTCTACCGTTGGATATAAGCCTCCCCGAAGGATCTCCAATTCTAACGGTCCTGCGCTGTTCACATCAAGCGGCTTTCCGCGACCTTAACCAGATCCACCTTTTGGGGGCCAACGAACGCTGCGTCTCCCGGTACGCGGCCGCCATTCAAGAATATTTCCACCCCAACGCTCGTCATTTCTCATCGTGATGTGCCCTGTCCACTGCCACTTAAGGTTCGCTATTTTTTAGGCTTTATCGGTGACCTTGGTTCTCCCGTGGATCTCATCATTTCTAATATAATTACGCAGTGAAAAACCAAGCACAGCTTATAAGGCCCATTGTAAGTGGCCACGTTTCGGTTCCGTAGGTCATCACACACGAATAATGATAACTTCCAGTGTAGAGCTGCCAACCTTCAGGAGTGGGTACGACATGGGAATTCGACATAATTTTCATCTTATCCATGTTCATTTTAAGAGCCACTTGTTGGGAGACTCTACAGAGATCGCAAAGCTTCGCGCAAATAGGCCACCAACCACTGTTACCGGTGGGGGAAACGCGCCACGTCCTTTGTTACCGCGCAAACTAAGGTGGTCGGTGGCGGCTACGAGTTTTCAATAGCCGCCACCTTTGTCTGCCGCGCGCCTTGTCTTTTAGTACCGCGCAAACGAAAGTGTTCAGTAGCCGCCACCAGTGGTCGGTTATCGCACCCGGGGCGGCCACCACAGACAATGCTAAAGTGCATGGCCGCTACCGACCACACGTGTGCACAGCGTCTATAAAAATGTATGAAAAACGTGTACACTGCTTAGCGGTCGACGCTGGCCCATTTGCGCGTAACCGACGAATTTAAAAGTCCTAACATTTGAAATGCAGCATTTACTAGTTTATTTGCAATGTGTTAGCTTATAAACGTCAAATCTAAGCCTCCTAGATTTTACACGGAAAAGTAATGAACTTCTTTGGCGCCAAAATAAGAAATTTGGTAGAAACTACGGCTGCGACACAAAGTATATAGGCCTTATTTATTACCTACTCTGTTGCTGCGACGTAGTAGTTGTTATTCTACGTCAGGAAATTACTTTTCATACGACCTTATTTGGTTTTCAAATTGATTAGCTACAAGCGCAATATGAAAACACGGTTAAGGTCAGCGCAGATATCATGACAAGAAATATAAAACAATAGTAAGTTTTAATCTAAGGTTACAAGAGCCTAGCTCTTGTATTTCTTGTATCTCTTGACCTCGGTATTATCGTAAGGTATGCAAAGCGTTCTACGTATCTATACAAACCCAGCAATTAATAATTTCCGAAACACGTACAATGGTTGAACTAATTCTAAACATCGCAGTTGGGTCTCAAAATGTTTTTGTTTCAATTAACGGAGGGCCGATTTCGCATTCGGTCCCTAAACTATGTATTTGATTAAGTACTCTGCAAGTTTTATGAGGGATCTCGGAGCTGGAGTCGGTGTTAACAAAATAGATACTTGACCTGGCTTTGTATAGAGCGATGACCTGTATCTTGTACATGGTTTCGATTTGATACTGTAACTTTTCTTTCCTACTGTGGGAAAAAAACAGTCGGTCCCAAAGACAGGCGACTACGTTTGTTATTAAGGTTGGCAACATTTAGATTTTTTAAACATTTCTTTGTTTTCGGTTTGGAAGGCAGATTTGTTACTTATTTATTTTTTGCTTTTTAGTGTTGTAAGTAGTGAAATTATCAGGAAACTAACTCGAGATCTTTTAGACCAACAAGTATTAATATGATAACGATATCATCGATGGGAACCAAATAGGCGTTAATAGGGATAACTAAAAAACTCCTCGTCAGGTGTCCATCTTTGTTTGATAACATGACCAACACCAGCATCCAAACGTTAAGAGAATCTTCAAAATCGGTACACCCAGTAAAGGTTACGAGGTATCTCAAAAAAACATACAGTCGAATTGAGAAGGAACCTCCTCATTTTTTTAAGTAGGTTAAAAATTGGGAAGTATCATCTTCTCTATCATGTCTGTCTGTATATCCGCTAACTCCTACCAAACGACGGTGCGTGGGGTATACCAGCTAAATCCACAATGTACTTTATTGAAAGACCTCGAATCATCTAGAACTTACATAAGTTCTGTACTGGAACGCGTATCTGAAGCGGCTCTCGCGGCATCGTATCAAATATGGATAGGCAGGCAGAGATAGTGGATTAGGAGTGCCAGTGCACCACAAAAAGGCATTCCCCTACGCCTGCGATCACAAGTCCGGCACTGCTTCTGATTCCCCTTTCGGCAAGGCGATGGACTCGGCGCCCGCACTGTAAATCTATGGAATGCTAAAAACTTCCGTCTCTCTATTTCACTCCCAGTACTGCTTCTCTCCCGGGAGGCCTGTACGTTGTCCGCTTGTTACAGAAAATTTTGAGATTAGTAAAAATGTTAGATTTTATCGAGATAATAATACCTATTCCTCTATTTCATCAATAAGGTGTGCTGCTTTATTCTCAGGAGCTTTTCCTCAAAAAGATAAAAGCGTACAGTCCGCAGCAAAAGTATGTGGTAAACATTAAAACTTAATATACCTACTTTTGAAGAATGAAGCACCAAGTGTATTTAATATTTTACATATTTCTGCAAATATTTTCTTTTAGTGGATTTTGGCGTTCTGTTTTTGTTCATCTAATTCTGCTGTTGACTGTCCTCGCTTTGGCGATAATATGACATAACTTTATTCAAAATAACATTTAGCTACTACCTTTAAGCAAACTTATATCAAACATTATTTGAGAATGAACTATATTAGATGCAATGTTTAAGTTAAAGTAATATGGAAAGTTCTATATAAAACGAGGAAGAACAAACTTCACCCAAAAATCAATAAGTTACAAAGGCTGTGTTTATGTTGTACGTAAACACTTCCTTTGCTAATTTACTCGAATAGTTATTACAATTCAATATAATTTGACAACACGGCAATAATTAAAGTTTAAAGTCAGAAATCTAGGTGTTAAACTACAGACAGGTGATATCGTCGAAAGGACAGAATCTCCTAGACGACACTCTTCATCTGCTGGCCAGTTCACATGCGATGCCACAGCATAAGAAAATTATTGTCTGGATTAAAATTCAAAAGCTACTTGGAAAGAGATATGGAAAATAATGTCTTGAAGTTATGTTCAGCTTTAAATTACTTTTATTATTTTAAATATATTATTATTATTTTTTAACAAAAAAAAGGCAGTGGAAGATTTATAGGGCAAAGAATAATAACAAATGAATATTTCTAAGTTTTATTTCGTTCATGAGCTTAGAACCTGCTGAACCCCTTGTAGAGTATTGCAAAGGATTAGTCACGCGGTGTCAGTAAATCATCCACAACAGCCTACCTAAAGAAGGTCGTGTCAGGAAGGCATACAACTATGGCCCAACTATAGCAGTATGGAGAAATTTGCACCGACCTCGCATAAATTGGAACCAGGATATAAGGCAGTGTGATGCCGGCAGAGTAGAATAGCATCACCTCATTTCCTCCAATGGGTGTCGTAGAAGGTGACGATGGATCAGAAGAGAGGTATTGATCAGTTTTTACTCCGTTCACGAATCCGCAATGGCCAAGCGCGGTGGACTACTGCCTAAACCTCCTTTGATGACAAGGAGAGGCCTAGTGTACAAGCAGTGGGTCAAATTATAATGGCTGTTTAAGAATAGCAACGTTAATTTTAAGTACTTGCTCGCAGCTCTAAATTTATGGAATTGCTATCCGTCTCATTGTAATAGAAAGCATGCATTTTGAAACGTATAGAGCCGGTTCAAGTCACTCAAAGGGTAATGAAAAGGAATATGCTCGGAGTTTTTCTGCGTGATCATATTAGAAATAATGAGTTCTGCAGTAGAACTAAGGTCACCGACATATCCCAATGAATTGCGAACCTTAAGTAGCAGAGGGCAGGGTACATTGCAAGTAGGACTAACGGCCATTGGGACGGAAAGGTCCTTGAATGGCGGCCGCGTACCGGGAGACGCAGCGTTGGTAGGTAAACCGATGATCTGGTGAAATTCGCGGGAAGTCGCTAGATGCAGATAGCGCACGACTGATCAGGTTAGAGATCCTTGATCCAAGAGACGCCCATTATTGCGTCTCTCGGCTGAAATATTGATGACGTTTGTGAGAGTGGTGATGAGAGCTGCCAGAAATAATCTGGATAGTGCCCTCTTTGGAGTATTTTAGCAGTCTACCTGTTTAAAATATTTTCAAGAACTTCCCAATTGAATCCTCTACAAGTTCCTACTCTATACCTATACACCATTCCGTATTGATAGTACTAACTTAAGGAAGGTGTTCGCGAGATGAATACCTTATCAGACCCATACTGCTGTTGATTCAAATCGGTCGTTGAATATCAATGAAGTTAGACTTAGGAATCCAGAAGCTGTTATGATACTAGAATCCTGATCTAGGGGGATGTTCAATTATTATAAAGATCACGTTGAGCGATTTCCGGTGAACCAAGAAGAATTACTATGTTTATAGTGAGCTGAAAGGGAAATAATATAGAAAAATCATCGCATATTCTGAAATATATCTGGGATTCTTTGTTCCTGCATCTAGGTTTATACGTCTATTAATATTATACGCCTTTTAGTATAAGTTTGTCTGCGTTATATTTAGCTCCAAGGGCTACTTTGAAATAAATATTCCATAATCGTCAAATTAGTCCATTTATAAAAATAATTTTAGACATTGATCGAAAAAGATTTACATTCACAATATTTGTAATGTAACTAACTTTTTATACCTGACAGGCAAAACATTGGGAAGCTCTTCATCTCACCTGATGTTATGTGAAGTCTAGGCTTCACGTGGAACCCACAATCACAAAATTAAATGGCTTATCTTATCATTAACTGCCAGAGCACAATAATCATTTATTTCAGACTGTAATCCATAGGGTTAGTAACAAAATAACCTTATAAAGTATGTTAGTAATATTATAATATTTTAAGAAAAACAAACAAGACGCTACACTATCATGCATATCGATTATACGTAATGTAGTGTTTTTAGTTAGGTGGATGCGAGTACAGTGCAGCATTATAGCACCACCAGTCCACATCCAACCTCCCCGCTAACCTAGTGTTTTGGAACTACCCCGAACTCGCTGTAACAGGGAAGCGATACGTTTTCTTACGATAGCAGAAAAGCTATCAACATGCTATCAACGTCAGATGCGGCTAATAACGCTGTTGGAACTATTGTTTTGGGGTCAGACTTTGATAAGATAGTGCTATCTAGCAGACTTAAAGCAAGACGTGCCATTAACAAAACCAGGCAAATTTGTCACACTCAGAATATAACTCCGGCGGGTGAAACATTAAACTACTGAAGTGGCTTCTACGGAGATAAATGCTGTGCACAACAATAACGATTTCCGTCAGTTAATCTGAAGACCAGTCCTTCAATGTTTGAGGATCTCGGGTGAAGGTTGTTTAAATCTTCAACCTTATCATCATTTAACATCAGAGAATTTCATAAGACCAAGAGCTTCTTTGTCAAGACAAAAAAGACTTCAGAAAAACTGGTTACTCGATGCTAAGAGTAGGATATTTATTTCCCTAAATGAAAAATTGGAAGTTCTGTATTTGGGAACATTAAATATTCTCGAGAGTTGAGACTGAATTCGCCACTCCAATTTTAGAAATTTCTCAGTTAAGTAACTGGGACGAAAATAATTCTAAAAATCACAACTTAACTTTTATAACGTTGTCATCACAATCAATCACAACTTTTGTTGTGGTTAGTGGTGGAAACGAAAATGTATGTTGTATCCGTGTATTCTTCTTGTTGACTCAGGTAGCGCCATCTGTCATTTCACGAAGACAACGAATATCCGAGAGCTGGCTGTGTGAGCGTTGTGAAACAGCTTTCGGAGATCGCCGATTCGTTGCTGATTTCATTATCTTTCTATCATTCGATTCCCCCCGACCTATACGTAACTTAATAATAATATTAGTTTGTAAATTAATCGAAATCTACGACTTTTGGTAGAAAAGTTTGAATAACACGATTCATTGAAGTAACCCTGGCTGTAAAATACCAAATTAGTATAGGTACGAAAGTCTAAGCTTGAAACATGGTCCTTCGAGCCAGATTTTCGTATACTAATTTGGTATTTTACAGCCATTTCTTTTGCATGGAGAGAAACAAAATGCTACAATAAAATAGATCTTTTTCGTTACTATCCAGCATGTTTATGAACTAAGAAAAGGGCTGATGTTCAACTTACCACCATTTATAATTAAAAAGAGAGTCACTGTTAACACAAAAATAGTAATTGATTACCAATAATAGCACCATTTATTTTAATATAGCTATTTATAAAAATAGTCACTTTGTGTTGTGCGATAATGCAGACTTTTTAATGAATATGGTTTACTGAAGCTTCGCAAGTCGCTGCCGTGACATGCTCGCTTAGCTAGCTTGGCTTAGCAGTTCTAAAGAAGTTCAGTTTGAAGTTCTAACCTAAACCTAACCTAACCGAACACGATAAGGTGATCATTTACTAAAATGGTGGTACTAAAAAAAGTGTATCTTAGTACGAGAGTTTCAGGTTTCAAAATATTTTTTGGTGGTCAAAATACTTGTTCCCAAAGAAAAATATGCAATGATTGTTACAAGTGGCAAGATGTGATCACTGCCCACCCCTGTGGAAGAAAGGTGTGATTCTTTATTTGTATAATTTAAGTCTGAAAACTCTAAGTAGGGCTTTTTTAAATTTATTCTTAAACCTCAAATTTTTTTTGCTGTTTACAATTCCACATCTATATAATTCTCGCATGAGGTCCGAATTTTTTAATATTTGGCCTTCCAATACCTCATCCGATCTGTGCTCACACAGCTCTGAAGACTGACCCGGAAACCGGAACCCGCTCTAATGGATCGAGACATGATAAATGTCGTACGTTTATGGTTATTGGAGATTTCTTGGCTTTAATACTCGTGTGGAAAGCAAATAAGAGATAAACAATATATAGTTTATTTTTAAGGATGTAAGGGATAATTGGGTAAAGAGTAACACAGGCCGGAATTTTCGGAGTGTACTTGAGCAGAAATACTCATCACTAAACTATTCAAAGATGATTCTGAAAAATATCAACTTGTATTTTTAAAACATTTATAAAATTTCGAAACATTCGAACATTAAGAAAGTTTAGCATATTATGTTATGCTATAATTACTTACCCTTGAGTAACATTTGTCCTGGTCGTTGTGTTTGGTGGTTTTGATTCCTTGTTTTTTCGTTTTGAATGTTAATGTTTGGATTTCGTTCCCCTTTTGTGTAGGGGACAGGCTGGCTAACTATCAATATTTTGGGGTACTGCATGGCCCATACTGCCAGATGCGTTGTGTGTGACCAAATGTTACCTGAAGTTCTGCTCGACCCCATTTGGGATTGTGAGCGTAATTATAATATCTATTCCATAATTATAATACAATCATTTTACTTATTCCTTATCAGCTTATGAATAGCTTATGACTTTCATTTGCTTCTGTAATTTCTATTTTCCTGCACCCTTCAAATATGTTAATGCCCTTTTTAGCCGACTTCAAAAAAGAAGGAGGTTCTCAATTATTGGGAGTACCGATTTTGAAGATTCTTTCAACCTTTGGAAGCTGGTGTTTGTCATTTAAATTTGATCGACATCTTCGAGTAGTTTTTGTGTTATTCCCAATAATGCCTATTTAATGGACATCAATGAAATCGTAATCTTAGCACTTGTGTCTAAAAGATCTTAAGATAGTTTCCTGAAAATTTCTATACTCAAAACACAAAAATGCAAAAAAATTATAAACAAAAAAACCGGCTTCAAAATTAAAAACGGAGAAATAAAAAAATTGTTTATAATAATCTAAATGTTTTTTGAGGTCGACGCCAACCTCAATATTTGGAATACACGTTATCACTTGTATTTGGGACCGACCTCTTCTTCTTCTCTTAAATTAAATGGCGTTCGCGACACATAAAGATTATGAATTTCGCCAATGTCAAGTGAAAATGTACGTATCTAATAGTAAGAGACAATTGTACAGTAGATTTAGGTTAAACATGGAGTCTCTCAACACATGTTTTGACAACAATAGTTCGGGAGAAACTCCAGGACCGACCTCCAAAAAAATATGTAGATTTTTATGCACAAAATTTTTATTTCTCCATTTTTGGTATCGAAGACTGTTTTATTTTTAAATAATTATATTTAATTAGTATTTAAACACAAGGTTGCCTAAAAGAGATTGTTTGTTAGCCATAAGGCCGTCTACTTTGTATATATCTGCGTTCAATTAATTGCATTGTTTAAAATATGCTCTGTTTTATGCATTTAAAGCGTTTCTAATTATTATTGTTATTAAAAATTCTGTCGAAATCAATAATTCAGATTTTTTAGCCTTTTTATGCGAAGCTTAAAGAGCAAGCGAAATGAATATTATAAGTAGATTACTATTACATACGTTTCATAATAAGCACTGATTTATGGTTCCCACTTTGACAACTTTAACGAACTTAATTTCAATTACAAAAGAACACAAATGGGCTTGTCAAATAGCTAATGTAATAACTACAGTAAGCAACACATCTAATGTGACCTTTGCAAAGCATAAACGCTTTTATTACAAGCAAGTAAAGCCGGCAAGTAGTGACAAGTATTACATTATAACAGCTGCCTAAAATATGCCTTTGCTTACAATAAATATTACGGTAATAATTTATGGACCCTTAAGATGCGGTTTCACTTAAGGGGGCGTTCCCTCGTGACGTCAAATAATGGCTGCTCGCGGATTTATTGAAGGAACAAATTTATCGCAAGCCGTGCATCTCCACGTGGGTGGGCAATAGACCTTACTTTTGTATTTATTTCCTTTTGTAAAATACAATTATTACAACGTAAACAAAGAAAAGCAACCCACATGTCACACAATCAAGATATTTTGTAGTGCAGTGTGCCTCTTACAAAGTCAAAGTAGATGGGAAAAGGTCTCGTGGACGCAGCCCAATGTGTTAGGCTGATCAGATCCGCACCGCTCTTGGCTCCACAGTTCATAGCACTCTCCTCACCGCCAGAGACAGAAACAGATGGAGAATGCCCGTACGTGAGAAAGTAATATAGACCCACGTCCCGACCACCTCAACACTGAGGAATACGATGCAAAGAGAGGTTCCAATCCTGGAACATTACACTCTAAATAACACTACTCACACCACAAATTATAAATGTAATTAAACTTAGGCCTAATACACACTATGTAACAATTAATTAAACCAACACAAAATACAACACAAAACTGGCAGATTGAGGACCTGCCCAATTCAACATTATAAAACCTCACAAAAACAACATATTGTAAAACTTGTGACCAGCATGCACGGTGTAGTAAATAGCCCTGAGACACATGCAGGTCACAATACATGGGGTAACGTAAGTAAAAATAACAGAAAAGCAACAAAAATAACAACAACCTCAAAAAAATCCTGGATCATTGGAAAGAGGCGTCATGGTTAAAGGTTGGAACGGTATGAGATAATATTGATACGTTTTTTCTCTCACACTAACAATATTTGCGCTTGTATTCCACTTCTGCTTACCATCAACTGGAATGGAGTAATTTGTTATAACTTTGAATTAAAAAATATTATGTTAATATATAGGAGCCACCGCAGGGTTTAAATTTGTTGACTTTTCATTGAGTTGCCTTATTTCTGAAACTTTAAATTCTATACGCTTCTTTAATTTTAATTTATTTTATCATCAAAATAATTATTTCATTTTACAAAGAAAGCATTTGTATTGTTTTAAGCTTACGTGGCCACTAACATTGAATTGTGTGAAAACGGGATTTGTACCACGTACTTCGGTTTTGTTATTATTACACTATATTCATTTTTGTTATTATTCCCATATTTAATATCGGAATACTAAGGTACGTGGTACAAATTCCGTTTTCACACGATTTGATGTGAAGTCTTGGTATTTAAAAGAGGTAGAGTACCTACCCCAATTAGGGTAGTAGGTACTTCCCTTACAGAAAACCTCATTCAAATAACACTACATATTCGTACGTCATTTTTCATTGGTAAGTAATGTTGTAAGTGCTCCACAGGGTATGGAATTGACTACATTACATTTTTTTAAGTATTTTTTGTATTAATGGATGGAAAATAGATATTAAAAGAGTCAACGCATATTTGATTATCTTCTTTAATTTTGATTCTAATTTTAATTAAAAATTTCAAAACTTATTTATTATAAAACGACGGAAGTGCTCTAAAAATAAACAAAGATGACATAACTGTCAAATCTTTGAGGTTAAGTTTGGTACGATGAGGAAAGAACAAATTGGTGTTTCTCCCGAGTTCTTGTTGCAAAAACACGTGTTGAGAGACTCTATTTTAAACTCAATCTACCGTCCATTGTCGGTTACTTTAATAAAATTTTCACTTGATATTGGCGCAATGCGTAATCTTTATGTGTTGCGATCGCCATTCATTTAAAAGAAGAAAAAGGGACAAATTTCTTCGTCATAGGTTTGGTTCTGTAGTTCTGTAGGCAAAAAAAATAAAAAAAAATGGATGTTCATTTTTGTACCATTTTTGGTACGTTTACTTATTTAAAATATCTCATAATTCAGCAAGTAATAAATTCTAGAAAAAAGGTGTTCTGGATGACCAAAGTTCCAAATGCATTCATAATTATCATAGCTTTTTTTTGAATATTTGTCAATTGGGGTTAGGTTTGCAAGTGACAGTTCAGTGCTACTATCACCTACATGCTACGAAAACGTTACTGTTTTAGGCAAGCCGCTATTTACATACATACATTAATCTCGCTTACAATCGCAAAAGGGGAAGAGTGGAGATACAGATAAAATTTGGTTACACATAAGGCTACATGGGCCATATAGTACCCTAAAATAGTGACAGGTTTCCAGTCGCCTTTTTCTCGTCGGTGGAGGAGTGGCTGCTGGCCACCAATTGGTGCAAGGAGTGCCTAGACGGGCAGCGTTGGGAGGTCTCGGTGTAGTTGCGCTCACGTGCGCAGATCCCGAGCCGTCCCGCAATAGCGCACTGGAGGTCAGGCCGGGGAGGATGTTTAGTGGGTATGGAGGGAACGCCTTTACCTCGAGTCCCACATATCCCCTGCGGTTGGCACCACCCGCAGGGACGATGCGTAAATGCATTTGTCCTCGCCGACAAAAAAAAAGATAGGCTAGATATAATTTTAGACATACTAATCCTTATCAAGCTTCATAAAGAGGCTTGGTCTCATTTATAAGCTATTTATCAAAATTCTGGAAGTGAATTTCGTTTGAAAATAATAATGCGTTCTAAAAGTGAACTGTGGAAACAGTTAAAATTTGTAGTCAGTACAATTATTAATTTAT
Organism: Elophila nymphaeata; assembly: GCA_955850985.1. Classification (NCBI taxonomy): domain Eukaryota; kingdom Metazoa; phylum Arthropoda; class Insecta; order Lepidoptera; family Crambidae; genus Elophila; species Elophila nymphaeata. Next base: position 21,252,143 of record OY039066.1, on the reverse strand, counting down.
TATAAATAAACTAGCGGTCGCCTGCGGATTTGCTCGCGTCAGTGTCGGTTATCATGCCAAAAACTATTCCATGTCATTTCCACTATCTCAAACAATTTTCGCACTAAATTTCATCAAAATCGGTTCAGTGGTTTAAGTGTGACAGCGTAACAAACAAAGAAACTCTTTCGCATTTTTAATTATTAGTTATTAAAAAAATCGCAATCCTAGAGCTGAAATAAAAGCATAATTTCAATATAATTCGTATTCAATCCTTACTGTACAAAAGAGTAGAATTCATAACAAGTTTAAATCCTCTGTAGCAAATCAATTAGCTATTACAACAAAACCTTTAGTAGGGGACTCTTGAAACGAATGCGGGCAGGTATTAGACTAGGAACAGTAAGTTCAAATACAGAAGGTTCGTTTTGTATTATTTACTCCTGTGAAACTCTAATCTGGATTTTGGGAAACTATATAATGTTGACAACGCTCAATGTATTAGGTAGGGTGTGAGGTTAGGGCTAGCAACGTGCAAGTGATATGTTGCAAGCCTCTATGATCTACGGTGACTACTTAAGGAATGACAACTTCTATAGCAAAACTGGACCACTAGCTTAATGTGTCTCACAAAGAATAAAATCTAGTTTTTTTTAACCCATGTACCTAATCACATGCTGTATAACGGCAGAATGTAATCAATACCGGCAGAATAGAATAGCAGCGCCTTATATCCTCCAATGGGTATCGTAGAAGGCGACTAATGGAGCAGCAAATGGGTATTGCTCACCTTATACTCCGTGCTCCACCAATCCGCATTGGGCACTACTGCCTAACCTCCTTTAATAACATGGAGTCTTTGTGTCCCAGCGGTGGGTCGTATTTTAAAAGCTGTTATTAATACTGTAATTTCATAATTTTACATTTATTGTTCAATGTGATATTTTGAAATTTAAAACAGCACTCACATAATTATTATATTTTTGTTAATACGATTTTGAAGCGGAGGTTCTGCATCTTTCTATGAAATTTGGATTTCACCGCTTTTGTGCCGCTCCTTTTTGCTAACGACAGATAAATTCCAACGATATCTCGTATCAGGTATTACACAGAAACAGTGATTTTAAAGCGTATTTGTAGGTACTTTCAATAGGAATTATAAGCATTCTCTCTTTCTGAATTTCAAAAATTTAGTACGTATGTTCTGGGAAACTCATCAAATAATCGTTTATATTTTCCCAGAATATATAAATATAACTCTGAAACTTTTTTGAAAGCTATATTAGATACGAGATATAAATAGTAATAAAGTATTCCGACGAATCTATGTAAGTATATGAGAATGTTCTTTTATATTTTGTTATTTTCAATAAAATACTTTTTCCTTTCTCGTATACGTAGTAATTTTGTAATCGTCAAAAAAATCGACCTCGAGATTTTGACGGATTTACACGTTTTGGAACTCATTGTATCCAAAACACCCGTTTTTGGAATTATGTCTCTCTGTGTGTCTGTGAGACTGTGCGTTAGCACGATAACTCAAGTATGCTTTAACTTATTGCAACCAAATTTAACATGCGTGTAACAATGCATGTGTGTAACAGTGCAAAATATAAGGTTTGTATCAACTTTTGAGTCGTCGATCACGAAAATTAAGCAACCAAGTGCGCGGTCGGTACTCGGATGGGTCACCATTTACATGCATCAAATTATAAGGTTTTTATCGACTTTTGAGTCATATCCGGTATACGAGAAAGTCAAGGGGAGATCACTCCCAATTTTTTCTACTATATTTATATATCACTTTAAACTTAGATTGCAAAATTAAATACACTCATGTATTTTAATAAGTAACGTATTTTTACATCTATTTATACAATTATACGCAATGATGAGGATGACGAATAATGAGTTTTATTACAACTACAGAATGAGTAGACACACTATATACTTACGATCACGCTCATTATCCCGAAACGGGTAGAGCAGAGCTTGAGATAACATTTAGCTACACATAAACCCACATCTGGCACATTATTATAAAATTTATTAATTATAATTTTCTTGTGGTAACTTTTTGTGTTTACATTGAATTATAATTGACTTTACAATGTCAAAAGGACACCAATATACTATAAATTACAATACGAACATGAAACAAAAATCAAACTCAGTCCCCCGAGCTATCCCAACTTGCCCGCCTCTTTAGACGTATGGCCGCTTCGGGATCATTACCAGGAACGCCTCCGTTTTCCCTATTAACCTTAATTGATAGTCCTTGCTTTTTTCTTACCCTCTCTATAAACAAGACAATGAGTCGATAACTTTTCGATTCATTTATTATAATAATTGTCTCACTTACGTCGAGTAACTTCACACGATTTGGGAGAATTAGGAAGTCAAGGAAAAGCGCCGGGAACGGAATAGTGGAAATGCCTCGACAAATCGCAAATGATACCTATCGTTTCTACGAAGAACAACGTCAACTCTCATTTGACACGGAGGTCACAGTAGTGTTTTTAACAAAGTTCAAAAAAGGACATAACTCTTTACTGCGTGTATAGATTTGCTTGTCATGTGGTACTATTTAAGTTTGATCGACATCTAACAAATAGTTTACAAGCTATCTCTAATAATGCCTATTTAATTGACATCGATGATATCGTAATTGTTCTATCCGTCTAAAAAAATATCCGTTTTTCTTTCAAAATGCCGTCCTGTTCAACTGTAATATGCAATCATTGCAGTGAATCAGTTATTTATCAAGTAATGGAATAACTTTTCACACGTAAGAACCGAAAAGCTTAGATTTATATTTAAAAATCAATATTTAATCAAATAATAATAAAATTTTAAGTTATAGTAGGTAGGTATCTGTTGCCGAAATAGGTCAAATAGGTAAAATCTGCCAGTATTTCAGAATACAGCGCCTCTTGCCTCAGAGTAGGTAGGATACATTATTTTTAAACTACAATAATATAATTTTCTCCTAAATGAAAAAAACATGTGTGAGTTATTATAAAAAAAAAATATATTTTTTTGACAGTCCACTCGGTGTGTAAGATGCGAATGAATGGGTGTATGTGATAGATAGGGTGAGTTTGTGTGTAGTGTAAATATTAAATTATTTAAATCCATATGGATTTTGCTTTATTTAAAATAAAAAATGGAACCATTTACTATAATACACCAATGAGTTTCTCTGTTTTGTCATAAGACTTTGTCAAAAGGAAGAAACATAATATATATGTTACACTTAAACCCGTTTTTAGTAAAAACGCGTTTTGTCTAGTTAAAATAGTTTTTTCTAACCTCATTAAATTTGTTAAAACGCGTTTTCTTGGTTAAAACTAGTTCTAACATGGAACCTTAGTTAAAACTAGTATTACATCAACTTGTTGGGAACTGAAAATAGGCTGTAAACATTAATCTGGCATTGATTCCCAAAAACAATGCACTCCGCCTGGTCATAAAAAAAATAACCCTGACCTACCCATCACTCAGCCGTGTAGGTTCATAAAACACTAGACTTCCGCCAAAACTAATTCTAGTTGTAACAAAAGCATTTAGTAGGAACTAAGTTGTTTTAACTAGTTAAAACACGTTTTCACTAAAAACTGGTTTTAAATGTGACATAATATACATATAAAAGATTAAAACGAATCTTTCTACATTATTAATAGATACGATACTGTTAAGCAGAATGCAAATAATTTATTGAGCATCTGTGCAAGACATTTTGAAAGCGAAAAATAATTGTTAAATTTATTAAACTAATGTAATTAGGATCGCTGTAATTCGTAATGTATACAAATTGGTTAGGGTTAATAACGTTTTCATTGCGATCGTTATGTGGTAATTATAACGGTTTGAGTATTTTAGAATAATGTTGTTTAATTTTAAAACAATAAGCATTTAAAAGAAAGTTGAATCATAACATTACCGTGGCTGAAGAGTTTCTCATATTTGCCCAAAAACCGATAACCGGTGACCGTACAACTCGATCCAGAATTATTTTGCCGAAAAGGCCATAGCCGGATTTAACCGCTTTAACCGCCGTTACAAAAACTCGCTTCCGATTGGTAATAACAAAGATATTTTTTTTTAAGTTTAAATGGTGGACAGACCGTTTCCTATAGACCGCTTGCAACGTGACATTCGCATTAATCCCTACCCCGTCCAGCTCTGGCGACCTTACTAACAGGAATACAAAACCTAATAAGGATAGTGTTATTTGACTTTGACCTTCTCTAAGGTGGTTTTAGTTGAGTTAGCTAGCTGAGGTAGGGCACAGTGGTCTAGCCCGAACTGGAGTAGTAATTTAACCCTTAGAGAAGACCACAGTTAAACAACAAAGTGTTTTTGAGGTGTTGTATCTTGGTTGGTAAATTAGCGAAATCTCCACGGCATAAGGAAAGGAATTAGGGTTGGCAGCTTGCATCTACAGGGTGTAAAAGACATGAACAGTCAAACGAAAACCATGTATTCTGCTCACCATCACAACATTTTTTTTCCTTAAGACTATACCTGGGTAATTGATAGTTACGATTTTATTGAAGGTCAAATTCATAATTTTTTTTTAATTTTTTTGTGAAAACGTATTCTATACGTTATTTCTTAATTATTGTCCAAAGAAACATTATCATTTTTTTTTGTTTTTCATAACAAAAAATGGCTTCGAAACGTTAGCGTTCAATGTAGCTCACTCAATGTGCACGGACACTAAAGAACGGGGCCGCCGTCGGGCAAAATTATCGCGGTTTTGCGAGTTGCGTGCGAGTTGAGCCCTTTACATTGCGCGGTACAATTTACAATTTTTTTAAACACCAAAAAATAAAAATCATTTCCCAGCAATATTTTTTTTGAAATATGTCTTATTTTGATGTATAGAATGCATGGTTCTCGTTTGACTGTTCATGTCTTTTACACCCAGTATAATAGGCAACGGTGACTACTTTCCACCAGACAGGCCGTATGATTTTTTGCCAACCATTAAACATAAACAAACTTACTTAGATAATTAAGAAATAATACTCACTCCTTTTATTAACCCTACGCCTGAGGTTACAATCCGGGCAATGCTTTTGGCTCCCCTTTCTGCAACGCGATGGCTTCGGCATCCAAATGGTGAATCCATGGCATGATAAGACCTTTCATCTCTATTAAGGAATAAAACAATGTGATCTACAGAAAAAAAACACATAACACGCTGAGCTCTCACCACTTGCGCCACGACCACTCAAATACTAAAAATAATATCGCTCGCAAATTTCTTAATTATCCCTTTCTGAGCGTCGCTGGCAAATTAGTGGATTAAAATTATTGTAGGATCCCACTTAACACCCCATCGGCGCACCATCTGGTTACATTTCTTTATTAACTTCATTAGCCCGCGCAAAAATGTCGATCGTTCGCGCTAATTACTATTTTGTGGGCAGACTTCATTTTTCTTCGGAAATTATTCTAGCAATGCTCCATTATATTTCCTCGGTCGTATTCTTTGGGAGCTTTTGATGTTAGAGCAAGATTATTTCGTTAATCTTTGGAAAATTCATTAGTACTGTTCAATCCGAAACACAGCAAACTATTTCACGGCTGAAATAGGAACCTACCCGGGTGTCCTACGTAGTATCGAAAGGCGTTGTTGCGAATTTTGTTTCCACTGCCTCATAGCTTCGAAAACTTATATTCATAAGAGCTCTAGTTTAACTACTTGTATAATACTAATACTGCTTCATGTGATTCATTTCAATAACTTAAACTACTTGAATAGACAATAAAATTGTTTTAAAAGACCAGTCCTTTTTTGTTACATATATGTGTGTTACACGCATAGTAAATCATAAAAAAATACAATTTATTTTAATAATACTTTTTCATCGTTAATAATAATAAACGTTGATTGACACCGAATATGTTGTTTGTTTAATTACTCCATGAATATTTTTATACACATTATGACTAATAAACCGAAGACCCAAGCATTCGAGACTTCATCATTCGAGTCTATAAGCTTTCGAAGCTATGAGGCAGTGGTAACAAAATTCGCAACAACGGCTTTCGATACTACCTAGGACACCCTACCTATCCATACGACCCATACAAGTATACCACCTAGTAAATAATTTCTTACATAATAATAAACATTAATTAACAATAAACTTATAAAAACTATGTATAAGAAAGACCCTTGTGAATGTTTTGTGATACGCAATAAAGATATTTGATTTGATTTGATTTGAAACTGTTATGGCACTTAATTCAGTCTCACATAATAGTATTAGATCTATAGAAAAGGGACTTGTTGTATGTGTTTTGCAAAGACTATATAACTTTAGGTTTAGTACTCCGTGTTGTTTTAGGAAATCTTAGTTTCGGGTTCTAAGCATTGAAAAGAAAAAGCACTTAGGTCTTTTTGCTTGGGACAAAATCAAACATTGTCTAGATTTTGATTCTGAAGATTTTTTCCCTAATAAACCTCCAATACTTACAATTACAATACGGTACTGGAGCACCCTACTCCCATTTCGCCACGACCACACACTCTCACCGGTCTCCATTCCGACGGATGCTTCGACGCAACCTCCATCCAGTACAAATACGCCAAAAAAACCATTGAGAAACAACATTTTTCGCAATTTTTCAATATTTTTTACTTATGCCCCAGGCAGGGTACGGTTTTAGCGTTAAAACGAAATAAAAATCGGATCACCCGTTTGGGCACTATGTTGATGGCAACATAGTGCCCAAACGGGTGATCCGATTTTTATTTTACTTGCGTATTTGTATGTCTGTCTATGGAGACAGACATACAAATACACAAGTAAAATTTATAACACCTCTCCTATTTGTCGGTGGTTAAAATTCTAAATTAAAGCCTCCTGGACGAAAATAAACAGTTTGCAGAAACCCAGTACTGCAGACAGGTGGCCAAGCAAGCCGCTAGACCAAACATACAGCTATGTATAATCTCGTAATTGAGAACTTTGATATTTTAAAAAAAGCTCAAATGCAAAGAGATGATGGATGGTGCATCCAATCAGTACTTAGACGGTGCCTCGCGCTAATTTGACGTCGCGTGACAATGACGAATGTTCCCGGCAACAACGCTTCAATACGCTTTTCATTTGGGTTTATTTCACACTGCGCTGTGCGTGATTTATTTTATTGTGAGCCGCTTATTCATAGAACCCGAGCGGTTATTATTGTGTTATGAAGATGACTCCCTTACATAGCTATAAAGGATAATTGGTACATGGTTTAACAACCGGGCACCTAATATGGTCATATAAATATGTAAGTACTATGATGTTAAGAAAATCATAATTTTAAAGGACAATGGGCAATTTGTATGGAGCTTGGTAGCGAATTTTTTTTTTGCGGCCACTTTGAATTTATATATTTTTATAATCTATGTTGATACTCAATTTCTTTTTTGTATGGGCACTACTTTCTATTTTATTGTGTTCTAAAGTTATATATGGTCAAAAGTTGAAGTTTAATGTAAACATTTTCCTCAATATAAAAATGATTTGAGATCGTTTATACCTTTTTTTGTTTTTTTTAAGGTGGGAAATGCGTTTGCGCATTCCGGACCGGGGAAAGGTGTCCGGATATGTGGGACTCGCCCATACATATTCCTGGGAATACCCACTAAAACCTTACTGTGTTCCGCTTTAGTGCATGGCCATTTGGAGTTAGCAGCAGAGCCTTGTCCTCCGAAAGTTGGCTAGCACTTTTGCCTGCATTGCTGCTGGCCCATCTGTGTTTCCCCTGTCTATTCTCTGTGGCGGCTTTTGTGGCCGTCACTATACCATAGAAAGCGCTCGACGCTCCTGGTCCCACCGCTAGGGAACGACGCGCCGCAAGTGATCGCGGCGCGTCACATTCCACATGAAATTCTTCCTGCGTTCTCCCCCACTCCAAGTGCACGACACGTACCCCGCCCCGCACCTGACCCCGTGGTACGCGGTTTCCCCTTTAACACCCTCAGTTGTTTGTCATTACTCATGGTGTTCAACTGCGTTCTATGTCTAATCTTTTATACTGCGACCTGGCGTGCCTTTGGATACCGACTATTGCATTTCGATTGGATTTTGTTTGACTTTGGTTTTTACGACTTGCCTTGTTTACGGACATTGTTATTATCTGCTAATCCCAATGCAGATGCCGAGGCAAGAAAGTGTATTTTTATTTTTGATGGAATTTACCTTTACATTCAGAAAAGTTCTAATTATTAATTCAACGACAAACATAGTTTACATAAGTTTACGAATTTATTAAAACCATTTTTAATCACTTGTAGTGATGGTTATATTGTTGATGGATTAGGGCCATATGCCGCAACAACTTCTGATGTCTCGATCATGACACAAATAATGTCTGAGGAATCACAGTTTCATTGGTTTTTTAAAAGAGGCGATGTATTTATATTGGGCAGGGGCTTTAGAGACCCTTTAGGAGTAATTGAATCATGTGGTTATGAAGCACATATGCCCAAAACTAAAGCAGCCAATGAAACTCAACTGTCGACTACCCAAGCAAATAAAAGGTTAATCACAATATGTAGATGGATAGTCGAATTTATAAATGGGCGATTCAAAAGAGACTTCAAGTTGTTGCGGCAGGACTTTTTTAATAGAGCTTTGCCACATGCTATAGAGGACTTTAAAAATGCTGCAGCTCTTTTGAATACATTTAGGGCGAGCTTGGAAAATAATAGACACACGGAAGAAATTCTCCAACTTATAAATCTTAACGAAAGTGTGTCTGCAGAAAACCAACTCGCTACCTTTGTCTTAGAAAATAATCTTAATAGGCAACGAGTTAGCTTTATTAAATATAAATATTGAAGATTTTCCACAATTTAATGAAAATTATATGATTCTTTTTTCATTAGGTACTTACCAAGTAAAGCTAGCTCGTTCATATTGCAGCGAGCATGTCCGTCGCAATGGAATTTATAACATAGAAGTTTATAGAGATACGGGACGTATGGACTTCTTAAATGAAAATACATGGCTTTTAAGAGGTCGCATACAGTCCCGACACACAAGGGTACGTATTTATATATTGCAATAAATATAAATCATTTAGGAAGACAAGCAATACACCATTATTACTGTACATGCCTAAATGGTAAACGTACTTTGGGGTGCTGTACCCACGTGATGTCTATTGTATGGTACTTTGGATGGGCACGGCACCAAGGCTTTAATCTATCTGCAGCTGTATTAGATAATGTAATATAACATGAATAACACAATGATTGAGTATTTAATTTGTTTTATTTTAACGATTTTCCTACAAGTTTATTCATTTTGTGTAATACTTTCATGCTGAAAATCTCGAAAACTACATACAACAAAACTTTGTGTTCATGCAAACATTTGATAAGAATATAATATTCTTTCGAATGAAACTAGTTTTGGAAGTGGCCGCCACGGTCACATAGGCTACCAAATTGCCCATTCTCCTTTTCTAGGTTGTAACGTGGTACTATAACATTGCCATGTTATAGTACCATCGTCATCTTATCACTGGCAATATTTTAAAAAATAACAATCATATTCAAAATTATCATTCATCATGACATTTGGTTCATTTTTGACTCATTCCATTGCTGACCGTGTCCTAGAACACAATTATTACCAACGTACCTAAGGGTCTCGCTCTGACCTCGGTTTGGCCTATATTTCAATAATACTTACATACTTACATTATATCAAGGCACTAAAATTGTGAGTACCTTTGTTAAACCTTTTATATTCTTGTATCAGTTTTAAGTGTTTTATTATTTAGTTTCTACAGTGTATTTTATATTATTTTCAGAGTGCCTTTTATATACCATTTTAACATATTCAATAAACGAAATAAATAGTGACGGAAAACGTGTTTGATTGGTGGACCATACTGCCAGAGTTGGACCATAGCTGCACGTACTGTTACACTGGCGCCCAACGTTCTTCGGACCTCGACCTAAACGAAATTCAAGTTAATAAGAAAATAGTTTTTGTATTTTACTTTTTATTAATTGTATTTTATATTATTTCTTTTTTCTAGATTTTTCAAAATTCTAAAAGACTGTGAGTCCTTGATATAATTTAGCGGCCAATTTTTATAAATATTTTTTTCTCCGAACCCTTCCTTCATCCATACTTTCATCCATCTTTATTAAATTTATTTTGAGTAGTGCACCTACAATCATTACTGATCCCTACACTTCCAATACTCAAAACAAACAATTTCAAATCAGTTACAGACAATAAAACTTACCCGATTTCCACCGAAATCGACATCAAGTTGTGTTTGAGCTTGGGTGTTAACTAGTCACTCAAGTTCAGCACACTTTACACTTACGGCAGTGCTGCGAGGGAATACCTCCAGCTTATCCACCACACAAGTCCAGATTTGGCGGGCACTTTCCTAGGGCAATCCTTGCCGACTATCTAGAGGTGTCCAAAATTTCTGACTTGCCTCACTCTACCTACCTAACATTAGAATTATTATTATTATATCCCCATTTTAGATTAGAATAAAATACCATTTTTTTAGAAATACAACATTTATTTTCAAATTTTAACAATATTTACCTTTCTTACAACAATTATAATGAATCCAATTTTTTTGAACAAACCAGAACTTATATATGAGCTTGCGCTTCGCTCGCAAACCATTCCACCATCAGCAACCGCTGACGAGTTGCGAAATATTCTAACGCCACTCATAGAAACCGATACAGCATCACTTCCAAGTCCATATCCAATAGAACGTGATCTAGATGATATTAAAAAGGCTTTGTTGATCACTTCTTCACGCTTACTCACTTTTACACATAATAGTCAAAATAAAGAGAAGATAAAGACATATCTTTCTCATATATGCCACCGCCTAAATAGAATCGATATTTCTACAGAGTTACCAAATAACTTACTAGAATTATTCGAAAATAATAATAAACAATATTCTGATTGTCAAACAAAATTTGATCAAATGACATCAGTTTGTTCATCTACATATCATTCCGCTATTTCTGTCAGGTGTCAACCACAAACAGACTTAGAACTCCTTACTCAAAAATTACTTTCCGAAACTAAAATTGCAGATTTTAAAAGATTTACTTACAAAGTCGATACATGCCCACGAGATTTTATTGAACGTATCGAAGAATTTGCTTTAGCTAGGAATCTCAGTCATAAATTATTACACAACCAAATCTCAGATATTTTAACAGGAATACCGTTAGAATGGTACAGAGCCCGTAAATCTATTTTAACCGACTGGAATTTATTCAAAGCTCAATTTATTGAAGATTTTCAGATTTACGATTACGATTATAAACTTAAGAAAACAATCGATTCTCGTAAACAAAAACCAAATGAAAGAATTATTTATTATTTTTCTGCCATGCAATCATTATTTTCAAAATTACATGAACCTTTACCAGAAAAAGAACAAATAAATATTTTAAGACGTAACATGAGTCCCATATATAGTTCCCGATTAATTTATTCAGCTTTTTCTAGTTACATAATCAATAAATATGGCAAAAAACGAAGACAGTAATGAAACAAAACCGATATTTACAAGCATTTCGAGATATCTACGACCGGAACGATTTGACACGGAACCGCATTCATCTCAAGCAGATTTGAAATGGAGTCACTGGTTAGCCACATTTAATAATTTCTTAGAAGAGGAGCATATACAAATACCATCTGAATTAAAATTAAGACTTCTAATAAACCACTTATCTCCCACAATTTTTTCCATAATCAGAGACTGTAAAAATTTTGAAGATGCTATAAAAGTTTTAAATGACACATACATCAAACCCAAAAATGAAATATATTCTCGTCATGTTTTATCTTCCCGGAAACAACAAGCCGGTGAAACAATATCGGAATACATACAAACATTGAAAAATTTAGCTCATGAATGCACTTTCATAAATGTCACTGCCGACGAGTATAAACAAGAATATATTCGAGACGCTTTTATATCAGGCCTTAAATCACAATCAATGCGTCAAAGATTACTAGAAAACCACAGCTTATCATTAGATGACGCTTTAAAACAGGCATTAACGTTTGAATCTGCTGAAAAAGACAGCATAGCATTTGCATCTACTTCTCCACACATACCACTAGTCAATGCCATCACCGCAGAATCTCCTATGCCTAATGAAGCGCTGCCAAGTCCTAATATCGCAGCAGCAACGCAACGAAAGCGTCGTTGTTTCTTCTGTGGATCAAGTATTATTCACCAACGCATCAAATGCCCGGCATACAACATTAACTGCCAATTGTGTTCAAAAAAAGGGCATTATGCAAGCGTTTGTCGTTCCGTTAAGCAAACTGGAAACTCTATGAACGCGATCACAACGAACAATGAAGAGATGGCGTGCATAACAGCAGCATTTCCAAGCAATTTACAAAAAGCAACAGTATCTATATTACTTAATGACATCCACGTCGATGCACTCATAGATACGGGAAGCTCAACAAGTTTTATTGATGCCAATCTTGTAGACTCTTTAAGATTGAAGAAAAAGAAAGTATCGCAATCCGTAACATTGGCATCACTCTCTCACACATCATTTGTCAATGGTCTATGCTACGCAACTATCAAAATAAACAATCATAAGTACAGACAACACCCATTGCTTATTATTAACAATCTATGCGCTGATGTAATAATTGGTCACGATATCCTAAAACACCACGAATCACTAAAGTTCAATGTTGGAGCTCCAAAAGTGTAAAATAAGTCCTTCAAGCACTTTATAACCGTTGCGGCTGAAACATCTGAACATGGATAAGCGAACGGAAACCTCGAGTATTACCGTAAGCATATAAATGTTTTTAGATTTAGACGGAATAGGGCCTTTAAAATCAATGCTTAATCTTTGAAATGGTTCTGTAGATTTAATCAATTGGCTTTTGCTTGTATTGAATCTTGGTTTGATTTCAGAGCATACACTGCAGGAAGTGGTCATAGATTTTACGTCATTGAGTGTATAAGGTAAGTTTTTAGACCTAATCCAATGCCACATTCGTACTACCCCAGGATGGCAAAGTAATTTGTGTAGTTCGTATAGCCTGTTGTTATCTAAGCTAGCACATACTCTTGACAAAGCATCGGCAGGAACGTTATCTTTTCCTGGCCGATATAAGATGTCATATTTATAGCAAGACATCTCTAAGCGCCATCTCTCAATTTTTTCATTTTTTATTTTACTGTTATGGTCTTGTTTCATCATAAAGGAGACTGATTGTTGATCTGTCAGGAGTAAAAAGTGTCTACCAAGCAAATAATGACGCCATCTCCTCAACGACTCAACAATAGCACATGCTTCTTTTTCAATTGATGATTGTTTCTTTTCCGATTCGTTTAGTGTTCGTGGAAAAAATGCAACTGGTCTATTATTTTGTGACAGTGTTCCAGCAATAGCGTATTCCGAAGCGTCAGTTTCTACAGTAAGTAAATCAGTTTCGTTTATACTCACCAAGGCAGCTTTAGCAATTTCCGATTTTAGATTTTCAAACACCTGGCAAGATTCTTCACTAAGAGGTGGTTTTTCATGAATAAGCGGTTGAATTTTAGCTGAAAAATTTGGGATCCACCTGGAATAATGAGCGAACATACCTAACACTTTTTTTAAAGCTGAATAAATTGATAAAATAAAGACAAAACCAATAGTAACTTGGCTTTATTCAGCTTTAAAAATATAAGACAATGTTATTAGTATCTCCATAGTAACATAACATAAGATCATAGAGAATGACACACTACATTCACCCTCCCATAAACCAACACTGACTAATCAAAAGTACCAAACATAAAAACTAATACATGTTGTAGTCCTTAAGGTAGGTAGGTACTTTCTTGTCCCTAGTAGAGCGGCGAATGTATTCGGTGCTTTCTCCAGATGGGGCTGATGCCTCATCGTTATCGTTAGCTTCCTCTGTAGGACATACTACAGCATCTTCCATGTTATTATGTGATTGTTCATCTTCATCATAATCGTCTACTGGCAATTGTGCTAATTGTCTATTTGAGACTGTAGTCTCGCGACCGTCAGGCAGCCGGACGTACGAGTAATATGGATTTCCTTGAATTAATTCGACCTCTTCTACTAGTAGATCATATTTCGACGCTCGGACGTTCTTCTTCATTAGAGCAGGACCTGGTGTTAACATCCATGACGGTATAGTCTCACCGGTAGGCGTACGGCGTGTGTGACGGAATAATCGCTCATGAGGGGTCTCGTTTGTTGCAGTGCATAGTAAGGAACGAAACGACGAAGACGAAACGAATAGTAACTTGGCTTTATTCAGCTTTAAAAATATAAGACAATGTTATTAGTATCTCCATAGTAACATAACATAAGATCATAGAGAATGACACACTACATTCACCCTCCCATAAACCAACACTGACTAATCAAAAGTACCAAACATAAAAACTAATACATGTTGTAGTCCTTAAGGTAGGTAGGTACTTTCTTGTCCCTAGTAGATAGGCGAATGTATTCGGTGCTTTCTCCAGATGGGGCTGATGCCTCATCGTTATCGTTAGCTTCCTCTGTAGGACATACTACAGCATCTTCCATGTTATTATGTGATTGTTCATCTTCATCATAATCGTCTACTGGCAATTGTGCTAATTGTCTATTTGATACTGTAGTCTCGCGACCGTCAGGCAGCCGGACGTACGAGTAATATGGATTTCCTTGAATTAATTCGACCTCTTCTACTAGTGGATCGTATTTCGACGCTCGGACGTTCTTCTTCATTAGAGCAGGACCTGGTGTTAACATCCATGACGGTATAGTCTCACCGGTAGGCGTACGGCGTGTGTGACGGAATAATCGCTCATGAGGGGTCTCGTTTGTTGCAGTGCATAGTAAGGAACGAATCGAATGTAGGGCTATAGGTAATACTCGTTCCCAATCTTCACAGTTTAAGCCATTAGACTTCAGACAAAGTTGAATAGTTTTCCAGAGTGTGCCGTTAAGTCTTTCAACTTGGCCGTTACCTTCAGGGTTATATGGTGTAGTACGACTAGAAGCAATTCCGTAACTCATAAGAAATTGTTTCAATTCCATAGACATGGAGGCCGCTCCTCTGTCTGTGTGAATGTATGTTGGAGCTCCAAAAGTGTAAAATAAGTCCTTCAAGCACTTTATAACCGTTGCGGCTGAAACATCTGAACATGGATAAGCGAACGGAAACCTCGAGTACTCGTCAATTACCGTAAGCATATAAATGTTTTTAGATTTAGACGGAATAGGGCCTTTAAAATCAATGCTTAATCTTTGAAATGGTTCTGTAGATTTAATCAATTGGCTTTTGCTTGTATTGAATCTTGGTTTGATTTCAGAGCATACACTGCAGGAAGTGGTCATAGATTTTACGTCATTGAGTGTATAAGGTAAGTTTTTAGACCTAATCCAATGCCACATTCGTACTACCCCAGGATGGCAAAGTAATTTGTGTAGTTCGTATAGCCTGTTGTTATCTAAGCTAGCACATACTCTTGACAAAGCATCGGCAGGAACGTTATCTTTTCCTGGCCGATATAAGATGTCATATTTATAGCAAGACATCTCTAAGCGCCATCTCTCAATTTTTTCATTTTTTATTTTACTGTTATGGTCTTGTTTCATCATAAAGGAGACTGATTGTTGATCTGTCAGGAGTAAAAAGTGTCTACCAAGCAAATAATGACGCCATCTCCTCAACGACTCAACAATAGCACATGCTTCTTTTTCAATTGATGATTGTTTCTTTTCCGATTCGTTTAGTGTTCGTGAAAAAAACGCAACTGGTCTATTATTTTGTGACAGTGTTCCAGCAATAGCGTATTCCGAAGCGTCAGTTTCTACAGTAAGTAAATCAGTTTCGTTTATACTCACCAAGGCAGCTTTAGCAATTTCCGATTTTAGATTTTCAAACACCTGGCAAGATTCTTCACTAAGAGGTGGTTTTTCATGAATAAGCGGTTGAATTTTAGCTGAAAAATTTAGGATCCACCTGGAATAATGAGCGAACATACCTAACACTTTTTTTAGAGATGTGCTATCTTTAGGTATAGGCATGTCTAGTAATGGTTTCAGTCTATTTTCATCTGGTTTAATTTCGTTATTAGTGATAGTGTAGCCGAGCAGATTGATCTCTGTGGTTGAGAATTTACATTTGTCGATATTTAGTGTTAACTTATATCTTGCAACAGCGTCCATGAACCGACCTAAATTTTTATCGTGCTCCTCTTTCGTCTTCCCACAGATGGTAACATCATCTAAATAAGCAAATGTCCCGGATAATTGGTCATTTTTTATGATATATTGAAGAGTTCTTTGGAAAGCGGCAACTCCATTAGTTACACCAAAGGGTATGCGTGTAAATTGGTATAAATTTCCACATGCTTCGAATGCTGTTAATGGTCTTTCTCGTTCCAGAATGGGCACTTGATGATAAGCAGATTTCAAATCGATTTGACTGAAGAAATTGAATTTTGCTACTTTCGAAATGATCGATTCAATTTTAGGCAGGGGAAAAGCATCCAATTCGGTGAAACGGTTAATAGTGCGAGAATAATCAATCACCATACGTTTTCGGTGTGTGGTGCCACCAGTTACCAAAACTTGTGCTCTCCATGGCGATATACTATGTTCAATGATTCCATCTTTCAATAAAGTGTCTATTTCCCCTTTAATGAATTTTTCGTCTGATTCAGGAAATGTTTTCGACTTTATTGCAATTGGAGATATGTTGTTATTTAAGTTTGAAAAGATGGAGACTGGCGGAACGGTTGCCTGCATGACACTGCATATTTCTATAGGCTCCTTGTCACCTCCAAAATTGAACTTTAGTGATTCGTGGTGTTTTAGGATATCGTGACCAATTATTACATCAGCGCATAGATTGTTAATAATAAGCAATGGATGTTGTCTGTACTTATGATTGTTTATTTTGATAGTTGCGTAGCATAGACCATTGACAAATGATGTGTGAGAGAGTGATGCCAATGTTACGGATTGCGATACTTTCTTTTTCTTCAATCTTAAAGAGTCTACAAGATTGGCATCAATAAAACTTGTTGAGCTTCCCGTATCTATGAGTGCATCGACGTGGATGTCATTAAGTAATATAGATACTGTCGCTTTTTGTAAATTGCTTGGAAATGCTGCTGTTATGCACGCCATCTCTTCATTGTTCGTTGTGATCGCGTTCATAGAGTTTCCAGTTTGCTTAACGGAACGACAAACGCTTGCATAATGCCCTTTTTTTGAACACAATTGGCAGTTAATGTTGTATGCAGGGCATTTGATGCGTTGGTGAATAATACTTGATCCACAGAAGAAACAACGACGCTTTCGTTGCGTTGCTGCTGCGATATTAGGACTTGGCAGCGCTTCATTAGGCATAGGAGATTCTGCGGTGATGGCATTGACTAGTGGTATGTGTGGAGAAGTAGATGCAAATGCTATGCTGTCTTTTTCAGCAGATTCAAACGTTAATGCCTGTTTTAAAGCGTCATCTAATGATAAGCTGTGGTTTTCTAGTAATCTTTGACGCATTGATTGTGATTTAAGGCCTGATATAAAAGCGTCTCGAATATATTCTTGTTTATACTCGTCGGCAGTGACATTTATGAAAGTGCATTCATGAGCTAAATTTTTCAATGTTTGTATGTATTCCGATATTGTTTCACCGGCTTGTTGTTTCCGGGAAGATAAAACATGACGAGAATATATTTCATTTTTGGGTTTGATGTATGTGTCATTTAAAACTTTTATAGCATCTTCAAAATTTTTACAGTCTCTGATTATGGAAAAAATTGTGGGAGATAAGTGGTTTATTAGAAGTCTTAATTTTAATTCAGATGGTATTTGTATATGCTCCTCTTCTAAGAAATTATTAAATGTGGCTAACCAGTGACTCCATTTCAAATCTGCTTGAGATGAATGCGGTTCCGTGTCAAATCGTTCCGGTCGTAGATATCTCGAAATGCTTGTAAATATCGGTTTTGTTTCATTACTGTCTTCGTTTTTTGCCATATTTATTGATTATGTAACTAGAAAAAGCTGAATAAATTGATAAAATAAAGACGAAACCAATAGTAACTTGGCTTTATTCAGCTTTAAAAATATAAGACAATGTTATTAGTATCTCCATAGTAACATAACATAAGATCATAGAGAATGACACACTACACTACGAACTGATGTTGTATCTATCAATCAACTTCTAAAATCTTGCCAATGGTATGAAAGCTGTACCCACAATAATTCAATTACAGACAACAATTTTTCAATAGGTTCAGAAAATTACAATAATAGCTTACCTACATCTAGTACCTCAACTATACCGAATATACCCCCTTTTCCTTTTAATAATCATAAATCTATTAACACTATTACTCCTTCCCAACCAATATTACATTTCTCCTGTCCTCGTTGTCGTACAAATGATCACAATTTAGAAGTCTGTACAAAAACAAATATTGTTTGTTTCCGTTGTGGAAAACAAGATGTTACATATTCAAAATGTCCGAACTGTCGTTACAAGCTTCCAAAAAACGATTAAAGGAGAAAAGTAATAAAATACCTAAAACTACACCAACTGAATGGAATCTTTGGCTTGAAACAATTAAATTATTCATGAAAAGCTACAAAACATCAACTATCCTATTTGAAAGAAACACACAAGACAATCGACCTTACATAGAGATTAAAACAAATAATCTTACACTTTGCGGCCTCCTAGACAGTGGCAGCGCTATTACTATTTTAGGAAATAATTCACATAAATTACTTTTAGAACATGGTATGAAACTTGATACAAATCATACCATTTGTGGCACAGTTGCCAATGGACAATCTATTTATTCTATCGGTACTATTCAATTACCGATATATTTCAAAAATAAGTTAGCCATCATTACTATTCACGTCATACCTTCTATTCAACAACCATTTATATTAGGTATAGATTTTTGGAAATTATTTAACATAGCACCCGATATTTTACAACTCGTAAAATGTTCCGATTCTAATTCTAATAACGATAATAATACTTTGATAATTAACAGCACCTCTGAACAAATAACACATTACGAATCACTTACAGAAACACAAAGACTTATTTCAGACTCTATTATAAATCAATTTAAAAATATTTCTACAGAAACTAAGCCTTTAGGTAAAACACATTTAGTTGAACATCATATTGATACAGGAGATCATCCTCCAATTAGACAGCGATGCTATAGACTCTCACCAGAAAAACAAAAAGCTTTATGCAAAGAAGTAGATGATATGCTAAACTTAGATGTTATCGAACCTTGTGAAAGTCCATGGCTTAATCCTGTTCTGATAACGCCTAAAAAAGATGGCACATGGCGTTTTTGCGTGGATAGCCGAAAATTAAATTCTATTACAAAGAAAGACGCTTACAAACTTCCATTTATTTCTGATATCATCGATAACCTGAAGAATGCTAAGTTCTTATCTTCTATTGATATTGCTAAAGCATTTTGGGAAATTCCACTAAAAGTTTCTGATAGACCAAAGACAGCATTCTATGTACCTAACCGTGGTATGTACCAATTTAAGGTTATGCCATTCGGTTTAACTAACGCACCAGCTACTCAACAACGGTTTATGGATAGTCTATTCTGTTCTGAGAATTTAGATAATTCTGTTTTCACCTATTTAGATGATATTATTATTATTAGTGAGAACTTTGACCATCATATCACTTTACTTAATAAAGTTTTACAAAAACTAGCTTCAGCACAAATTACTATTAATTTTTCCAAATGTTCATTCTTTCGTAAAGAACTGAAATATTTAGGTTACGTGATTAATGAGAAGGGTCTTCAAACAGACCCTGATAAAATTAAAGCTATCTTAGACATTCCTGCGCCTACTACTCCTAAAGAAGTCAAAAAGTTTTTAGGAACAGCAAGTTGGTACAGACGATTTGTACCAGACTTTAGCACCCTCATAGCCCCACTCACTAAACTCACATCCACCTCAAAGAAATCACCACCTTTTAAATGGACCTCTGAAAGTGATAATGCTTTTAGGAAAATCAAAGAATCATTAGTATCTACCCCTGTTCTTGCTTGTCCTGATTTTTCTAAACCATTCGCAGTTCATTGTGATGCATCAAGTTATGGAATTGGTGCTATGCTTACTCAAGAATTCAATGGTATTGAGAAACCCATAGCCTATATGAGCAAATCATTAACTAAACCTCAAAGAAATTATTCAATTACCGAAAGAGAGCTTTTAAGCATTATTCTTGCACTCGAACACTGGCGTTGCTATCTAGACAATGGCCAGAAATTTATTATTTATACAGATCACTCAGCATTACAATGGTTTCTTAATCTTGATAACCCTAGCGGACGGCTAGCACGTTGGAGCATACGCCTTTCAGCTTTCAATTTTGAAATCAAACATAAACGCGGTAAAGATCACCTCATACCAGACGCATTATCACGATCAGTTCCCATAAATATCATCAATTATAGCAGTACACAAACACAAGATAACTGGTATATATCTATTTATTCAAAATGTCAGAATGACCCAAATTCTACCCCTGATTATATCATAAGGCAAAATAAATTATTTAAATATTCCAATACTAATTCACTTCTACAATCCGAATATAATTGGAAAGAAGTAATTCCACTGGAATATAGAATTCCTATTATCCGCGAAAACCATTCAAATCCAACTTGTGCACATTTCGGAATTTTCAAAACTTACCAACGACTTAAAATGAAATATTATTGGCCTGGCATGTACAAAGATGTTTCAATTTATGTCTCCAAATGCGAAACTTGCCTAGCGTATAAACACCAAAATCAATTGACGATTGGGTTGATGGGTAAACCTAAATATTGTTCCCGTCCTTTCCAATGTTTATCCATTGATCTTATTGGACCTCTTCCATCTACTTTCAAACATAATAGATTTATTTTTGTCGTCACATGCTGTTTCTCAAAATATTGTCTTCTATTCTCCATTAAAAAAGCTACTTCTTCAGTTATTAAGCATATTTTAGAAAATTTAGTTTTTATGACTTATGGTATTCCCGAGACAATCATCCTTGATAACGGTCCTCAATTCACTAGCCACGAATTGACCAATTTATTTAAATCCTATAACATACCTAAAATCCATTTTACCCCACGTTATTGTCCACAAGTTAATACAGTAGAACGGTATAACAAAACAATAATAACTGCTATTTCTTCCTTCGTTCAGGATGATCATAGGACTTGGGACATAAATCTCCATAAGATCCAATTTGCCATTAATACGTCGGTCAATGAAAGTACTAAATTTACTCCTGCTTTTCTCAATTTTGGTCGCGAGCTTGTTACATGTGGTTCAGTTTACCGAAATTCTGACTTAACTGATGACATTATTTTTGCCCCACGTGAGGAGTTTGCTGATAACCTCGGTCTTCTTAGTTCAATCTACTCTGATGTTCAAACCCGCCTTTGGCGAGCTCATCAGTCTTATGCTGCATCATACAATAGGCATCATCGTCATTTAGAATTCAATGAAGGCGAATGGGTCTGGAAACATAATTATACAATCAGTTCATCAGACAAATACCATTCGGCAAAACTTGCCCCAAAATTTATCAAGAGGAAAATTTCCCCTCTAATTTATGAACTTGTTGACTCTAATAATAAACCGCTAGGTCGCTGGCATATAAGAGACCTAAAACCATTTCCGAATGGTTAACTTTAATTATTACTTTTCTCCTACCTTTCTTTTGTAAATATTGTATATTTTATTTTGTCTATTATATCATTACTTTCATTTTCATTCACAACAAAGTCTCTTTAAACCTTTCGCCTGTCTATAACATTGAGTATTATAGCACAGAGTGATTATTTACGAGGATTATAGTATATCCAAAATCCTATCTATAGTATAGGAATATTTACTGCGTGTATCTCGCGCACTCTACTCAAGTAGAGTTAATTACCTTTTAGGTGCACATTACACACATGTGTCAAGGCCATCGGCCATACACTCCTTATTATTATTGTATATATGTATCTTTTAATCACCTTTCATCAGCAGCGGATTGTGACTGTTTAAATAAGCCTACACTACAGCGGATGGTGACTGTCTAAATAAGCCTTCACTATAAGGACAACGGTCGGAGTGTTCAACGTATATTTGTTGAAACCTCTGTTTGCTAGGGTCTGGTTTGGTGTTGGTTAACAAACCACGACACTTTGTTTGGTTGATGCATGGTTGTAGCTTGAATGTATCGAATGAATGAGTACGTTGCCTCCTTATTATCATATCGCTGTATATTATCATTTAGTATATAGCTCATCTCATCCATTTTTATATTATTTTAATTTTTTTTATATAAATGTCACTATTTTTTATTTATTTTTCTCCAGTTTCGCTCCTTTTAGAAAAAATCCTTGCGGCCTTATCACCCCTCAGGATTTTTTCTTCCAGGGCGGACCGGGTATTGTAACGTGGTACTATAACATTGCCATGTTATAGTACCATCGTCATCTTATCACTGGCAATATTTTAAAAAATAACAATCATATTCAAAATTATCATTCATCATGACATTTGGTTCATTTTTGACTCATTCCATTGCTGACCGTGTCCTAGAACACAATTATTACCAACGTACCTAAGGGTCTCGCTCTGACCTCGGTTTGGCCTATATTTCAATAATACTAACATACTTACATTATATCAAGGCACTAAAATTGTGAGTACCTTTGTTAAACCTTTTATATTCTTGTATCAGTTTTAAGTGTTTTATTATTTAGTTTCTACAGTGTATTTTATATTATTTTCAGAGTGCCTTTTATATACCATTTTAACATATTCAATAAACGAAATAAATAGTGACGGAAAACGTGTTTGATTGGTGGACCATACTGCCAGAGTTGGACCATAGCTGCACGTACTGTTACAAGGTACAGACAACAGCACGTTGGGTTACCACAAACTGTTAAATTTTCCCAATCGATTATGCACTTTATATTAGGTTGAAAATCGTTTGGAGAAATTTGACAGTTTTGTATAGCCCGACCTGCTGTTGACTGTACAAATTATTCGTACAGTAAAACAAATGTATGATAAGTGAACTAGTGATGTGTCGGCCAAAAAGTATCATAATTATGTCCTACCCAGGGTCTAAAAATATTTCCATGTCAACTTTCATCATATTCATTTCATAGTTCAGTGATTTAGGCGTAAAAGCGTAACAGACAAAAACACAGACAGAGTTACGTTCACGTCTATAATATTAGACTTATTAGGAATGTTAAAATTATAAATACATAATGTTCTCTTAGATTTGCGCGAGCACTACACATTATAAATAAAACAACTTTTACGGATTAAACTCGCGTGTAATAAGATTTTACATGATGTTATTATTGCCCGACGTTTCGTAACACTTTTCAGCGTTCAAGGTCACGGGATGACTAAAGATGTAGGTTGTCATATTTTATGAAAATAGTTAAATCTACCGTCACTTTAATTATTTGGAGTGTTCCGTTTTACGCAAACGGAGTTCACGGTGCCATTAGGTCTTGCTGTGTGGTGGTTTGCTTGAGTTTTAATAATTTTGATTACTGGATCCCAAGCAGGGGGTACGGCCCAACCATCTTCTATATTGAAATTTGGGTGTTTCTTTAATTCAATAGCTTCGCGAAACATCCTTGGGATGTATCGACGTTCCTTGGCGAGAATGTGTGGTTTATCGAACCTTATATAATGATTGGGCCCTTCTAGCGTATGTTCACACACTGCAGACTTCGTTACGCGCCTGTGTTTTATGTCAGCTATATGCTCCTTCACCCGGGTATCTATGCTTCTCTTTGTTTGTCCTATGTACGAGAGGCCGTAATCACAGTCCGCCCGCGCAGAACCCGCATCTTCCACAATCCGCCCGGATTGTGGAAGATGCGGGTTCGAGTCCCGCCTGAGGCAAGTCGATTTTTTTTCAGTGCATTTTTCTAGTATTAAAACTGACCATAGTTTCATATTCAGTAAGATGTAGCTGTTTTATCTCACTGACAAATTGATAGGAATCCTTCACATATGCTCTGGTATTTCCTCTAAGTGGTGAAAGTACTTTGCAACAATAACATCATCTAAAATCTAATTACACGCGAGTTAAATCCGTAAAAGTTGTTTTATTTATAAAATGAATTTTTTGTTAAACTCTCCATACAAAACGGCAATTTCAAACCTTAGCCCCTAATAATAAAGCGGCAGTTACGTTTTTCCAAAATTTTAGTTAACTTCTTCTATAGTTAATTTAGTTAGTCACTAAACAGTGTTATTTAGCAGCAATATTGCATCATTTAATAGACATCCAGCCCTCATTAATACAGCTCCACTGACATAAAATAACAGATCGCAAATGTCGTACCGAAGTGTGTTTTCAATTAACATTTAATGATTCTATCATCAAAACCGAATTTCTAATGGAAGCAATCAACAAATCCAATAACAGTTTATTAAGGGACTGTCATCGACTAGATTAGTGTTGGGGAGACGAGTACTAGAACGAAAACGTACTACGTACTCTTTGGCGAATTTAAACTCTAACGTAAAGGGGTAAGGAAATTTATGTTCTCTTTTGTCCACGACATATGCTTTTGAAAATTTTAATTTTAAAACTCCAAGCAAATTAGTTTGTTTACACCACAGCAGTGTTGTTTATCATTTTTTTTTACCATTATTTCCATTTTTTTTATTCTCCACTGCTGAGATGATTTACACAGTGTAACATTGTTAATTTGTCACGTTTTTGGTCGATGCCCTTTTAAATGACAAACTGGCAACCAGTTACTACTTTGAGGCACTGCTTGACCCACACCACCAAATATTGTTTTTATGTAAACAAATGTTACCTTAGCTCTGCTCAACATTTAAGGCTTATCACTTATTTCGTCACTCGCCTGGTCATACATACTGACACCCGGTTGATATTCGACACGACATCTCGCCTGACTTTCGGCATATCCTCGTTGAGAAACTCGTCTTGACTACCATCCGGACACTTTGATTGACACTAGTCCTGACACTCATACAACACTTGTAACACTCTATCTGATACTCCGTTGACACTCAGTCTCTCAGTTGGCAGATCCTCGTTGAGACTTATCCTGGAACTAAAGCTTTTTTTTGACGGGAAGGTCAAATACATTTACGCATCGTCCCTGCGGGGTGATGCCAACCGCAGGGGATATATAATGTGGGACTCGAGGTAAGGCGTTCCCTCCATACCCACTATAAACATCCTCCCCGGCCTGACCTTCAGTGCGCTATCACGGGGACGGCTTGGGTACTGCGCACGTGAGCGCAACTACACCGATACAGTCTGAGCGCCGCCCGTATAGGCACCCCTTGCACCAATTGGTGGCCAGCAGTCAGCAGCCACTCCTCCACCGACGGCTGCTCGACCTGGTGCATCCTCCTGAGGAGGTCACCCAGAGCAGTCATCGGACCGCATCCGGGGGACTTCAGGCGCGGTCATGGCCCTGAAAAGGGCCGTCCGGAACTGGCCGGTGGTGGGAAAACAAAAACAACTCGACGATGGCATGTGAGTTCGAATGCCAAGGGGATACACTTGACATCAAAAGCCACACACCCCCCAAGAAAGTTTCCCCACCACGTTACCAGGGTCCCCCACGAGGAGGCTTCCGGACGTGGACCCCAGATTGACATTTAGACCTGACACTCCGTTGATACTTGAAAAAATTATACATGTTTTAGTAGAAATGGAATAACTATATATTTTTTTTATATACTACGAGATGGCAAACAAGCTTGCGTCCCACCTGGTGTTAAGTGGTTACCATCGCCTATAGATACTTGCAATGTTAATGGTTAATCTTTTAAAAACAATAATAAATCCAGAGTAAACAATGCTGTAATTCAATTATTATTGATATGTTAATAGGGCATAAAAACACTTTATTTTATAAAATACAAATATTTGTCAAGTAGACTAAGCGGCCAGGGTGTTATATTATGAATCAAAAAAAGGTTTGTCTAACATAATCACTTACCACTGCAAGTGCATTGTCATCCTGGGGACTAAGATGATACGCCTTCCATGCCTAGTAATTATACTGGCTACCTTTCCCTTCAATCCGAAACACAGCGAACTGCTTCACGGCAGAAAAAAAAGGTGGTAGTACCTACCTAGACGACCCTACATATGGGTCTACCACCTAGTAAATAAATTCAAATAATTAAGGCCTAATACATTCAAAATTACATAATCTTATAGTTATTAGACTGTTGAAATCAGTAATTAATTATTCACATAATTTAGTACTATGATTGCTACAACAAAGTAATATGAGCCTCACCTCCTTCGAATTATTGGTCACAATATACTTAGATACGCACAGAGGTACCACAAATTTATTGTAAAGGTGCATTTAAACAAAATAATCGCAATAAATATTACAATAATAATAATAGAGTTTCATTGCTTGCACAGAGAAGCTTGATACTAAAATCCTACGTAAGTTCAGTTCAAATTGTTGAGTTCTCGCATTTACTGGTAAGATAACTAGTTTCTCATTTGTTAAGAACTGATTGTTGTATTAAGCCTTAACTCAACTTAACACCAGGTTTGATGAGTTAAAAGTTCGTTTCCCTCGTATAAAAAAGAAATCTACACAAACGCATTCAAACATTTTTTTATCTATATTGTAGACATTCGCTGAACAGTGCAAAATTGGGTTGAATTCTTGGTCGAAGCCTATATCCAATAGTGGGAGTCTCTGAGCTGAAATGATGACGATGATGAACATTCTTAAGTAATTATAATATACTATGAAGATTTATTCTATTCTACCGCTGTACTTTTCTTTTTCAACTGCTTATTTAAGCAAAATGTATGCTTATATCACTTGGATATCACACAATAACCTTTTGTATCACTATTCATGCTCGTTCCACAGGGGCCTTCTGTATCCTAACTACACAATGTCGTTACTCCGCAACACAACATTAATTAGATTTCCTCCATAAACAGTTTATAGGCCATCAGTCATTCATAACATGCTACAGAGAGCTCCGAATGAAAATTAGAATAATTGGATGGCTTTTAATAGATTTAATTGGCTGCTGGAGTTAAGTCTGGTCTGTATGGAGACATCAAAATCCCCTCATTCATGTTTTAGAGAGTTAAATTTGAGTCCATGAAGCAAATTGACAAAGGTTGTTAGATCTAACAAAAACATCTAAGATGTTTTTCTTTTTACTTCATTATTAATTAAGATTAATTTTTCAAGGTTGTCTGGGTATCGAGGTTATAGTTTATATGTGTCTCAGTGCTCAAATCTTAAATAAAAGCACTGGAGGAATTAAGGTAATAACGTTTCAAGTAACAAGGAACGGTGGGTAAAAACTATGAAGAAGGGCAATAATTGCTCATCGATAATTGGACCTACTCACGTCTGATTGAAGTTACTCTTTAAAGTCAAACGCATTTTTTATAATTAAAACAATGCCGTGCGATGATAGAAGAAAAGTCTTTCCCGTATAGTTGAAGCGATACACAATATGCTCCCCCATCAGTTCGGCTTTAGGCCTAAACACTAATGCCTTCAACAAGTTCATCACAAAATATGTTTATGTGTTGTGAAGGATCGTTGGCATAATGGATGATAAATACTGCACATGATGTTCTTTGTTCATGAGGCACAAATTGAAAAGGTGACATGAGGGAAGACGAACTAGTAACCCTCATAATTTTAATCCCGAATGGGCGAGGAATCTACCAAGACTGGGAGACGTGAATCCCTATTTTAACGTTACAAGCCCAACATTGAAAGCTGTCGAGGTAAGAGCACGTCATTCTTTATAAAACCCTGCCTACTCTAATAGCCGTCAAAACAAACACGCCAGTGTAATAATATCAGAACACAAAAACCACTCCGAACACAAAACGATAAAGAAAATAGACACATTCTTTAACAAGCACGATAATAATAAAAAAAATCGACGCGACCCCCGGCCAAGGGCACCGACAGACCGGAACACCCCCACCCCCGGACAAACTTCCTGCACGAGCGACGCCGGAAACCGGAAGTAGTATCCATTCGGAAAAACTCCACAAAGAGCCGACTCGCTCTGGCCTTTATTATAGACGCATCGTCTTAAGTGGTACTACGGAACTGTCTGGTTGTATGAGATTTATTCTTAGCTGGGATACTAATGAGGCTATTTAGATATATTCTAACAAGTGGCAATCATTTCATAACGACAACATATCGAAATCCGTTATCATCGGCCATATTGCTTTGGTAATACGAATTAGTTTTCGCCACCAACTTACTTAGAGATGACGATTGGCCACGTGATTTAACGACTGCTTAAGCCAATCCCATACATTTTGTTCTTAACGAACTTCGTTATCGTTTTGATTTGCTGCGCTGTCTAAGCCCGCAGGTTTGTAAATCTGTTTAGAAAAGAAGAATGACAAGCATAGTCATTAAGGCGCAATTTCTGGGCAAAATGAGGTCCTAAACCCGCGAGAACTCGCGCCCTTAAAACGCGCGTGGAGCATTTTCCTCACGTTTCATAAACCGCCAAAAACTACATAAATTAAAGCAAACCTTTTTATATTGTTACTTATATATACTAAGGCCCGTATTACAGAATAACACTCAGAATACAATCATGTCTTAAAAATCGTTTGTCACTTTCTATCAAGCAGAAAGTGATAGAGACGTATGACGCTCAAGTCAGCGTTCATTCTTGAGACTCCTTCTATGATACGTGCCTAAGACAATCATGTAAAATCAAATCAAACATTTATTTTTAGTATAATGCATTTGTTATACTATAATAATTATTAATAGGTATAGACAGGAAATTGGCATTTCTTAAATGCGCCTTAAAATTAACAGCAAAATATACTCTAATAAAAAAATACGGAATGAATAACAAAATAATACATATTACCTACATCATTTAGACGAGCTTTATTTATGTCACAAATAGTAATAGTGTGTAGGTATTGTACATTTTTTACATGAAATACATGTCTTTTTGTCTTACGATTATTCAGCCCTGGACATATCACGCATAATATGTATATTTGCTAATATAGTCATTGTTGACCATTGATTAACAATTAAATAACAATTAAGTATTTAAATTAAGCCAAATATTAATTGTAAATAACACAAAATACTTGCTGACCCCGCAAACGTTGTTTTGCCTTATAAATTAAAAAAAAAATTAAGGGTGGACAACCCTTATCACTAAGGGGTATGAAAAATAGATGTTAGCCGATTCTCAGACCTACTGAATATGCTCACAAAATTTCATGAGAATCGGTCAAGCCGTTTCGGAGGAGTACGGGAACGAACATTGTGACACGAGAATTTTATATATAAGATTATAAAATTCTCTTTCCAGAATACTCATATTATCTCCCTCCTTTACACTGTCATGCTCGTATTACTACTGTTACCTTTATTACCTTAAGTAAGATGTTATATTAGTTATCACAATTTTCATCAGCTAACTTGCTTTGAATACCTGGACTGATGAGTAATTTAGAATTTCACATCTGCCCTGGTGATTGGCTTCTGTGAGTTGGTTCACTGAAAGCTTAGTCGCTGTTGGTTTCAATGCCCTTTATTATGTAGGCGATGAGTTGGCAAACTTACATTATTTGGGAGTACTGACTTTATTGTGTAATTTTGGTATAATGAGTGTGATTATATGTATGTAACTAGCTTTGCAATCTTACGGATACACAATTTCACTGTGACGTATACTTTCAATATCTTCACAGCCAAGGTTTATATAACAAATAAAACGAAGTCCCTTCTTTTTGTATTCAATCTAGATATCACTTGAAAGTCTGCCAAAGGAATATTATTTGTTTGTTTTTTTGAAGCAGATGAAACGACGGGCCCGAGATAAGACACGGTTTAGATTGCTTCCGATTGATTGTTTACGGTATAAATTGATGTAGTTTTTACTCGCAAATATAGTATTTCATCTATAAACAACTAGACTAGATTTAGTAAGCAAGAAGTTAGAACTGCTAAACTTTTTCAATGCATTTCGTTTTAACAACCAAACTATTTGAACAGAGAAATTAGTTTGTCGCTTGTCATATCATTCATCAAAGAATATGAATATAGGTATTAATCAATACCATCTTCGTAACAGGGAACTGCATGTTAACCTATAGTATGTGTGAACCTAACACTTCATTGGCGATAAACGATGATTATTCCCCTGATTACAAGTGATCACTACCAACCATGGTATATTTAAGCTAAGCTTCTATATAAAATATATAGATATAAAAAAAGTTACTCATTTGTAAGATATATACTCAATAGAGCTTTGATGTTTATTATAGTTATTTAAAAGGCTTAACAATAAAAATATATTTTATAAATCCACTTTATTTATTACCTTATAAAATTATGATAAATTGATCCAAACCTCCAATAAAAGGAAACATTTTTACTTTCTCGTATACGTAGTAAGTATAGAAGAAGTCTTGTAATCGTCAAAAAATTTAACCTCAAGATTTTGACGGATTTACACGTTTTGGACCTTAATGAGTCCAAAAATATTTTTTTTGGAATTATGTATGTATGTGTGTCTGTGTGTGTTTGTGTGTGTCTGTGCGTTAGCACGATAACTCGAGCATGCTTTAACTTATTGCAACCAAATTTAACATACGTGTATGACATCAAAATATAAGGTTTCTTTCAAATTTTGAGCCGTCGATCACGAAAGTTAGGCAAGCAAGAGCGTGGTCAGTACACGGATGGGTGACCAAAATTTAACATGCATGTGTGACATTAAAATATAAGGTTTCTATCAACCTTTGAGTCGTTTCCGGTATACTAGAAAGTCAAGAGGAAACCACTCCCGATTTTTTTCATAAAATATTTTCGTGCAAAATCAATTAAACGAAAGACATAATATTTAGTATTTTGACGTTACATGGCGTATTAAAATAAAAAAAAATGTAATTGCAATATAAATTAAACTACTTTTTTAGCGCCGGTACAAAAAATATACTGGTACCAAAACTGACCCTAAAGCTACTATGACCCGTCGAAACGACGGGCCACAGCTACGTATCTCAAACAATCATAATACTAACCTTTTTGGTGCATACGCCACGGCAACAACCTCACTAGCAACTGAGTCGACTAGCCGAACCACAGCATTCTGACACATCGTTTAAAAGATACAGCTATATTACTTTACGTCACCCGTCAATACGACGGAGGTTAGCTATCTAGGGCTAGAAGAATCGCAAATGCCTTGCAGGACATTATGAAGGAGTTCGCTCTTTTTTGAAGATTTCAAGATCGTATTGGTTCGGAAATATGGCAACAGTGTGGAAAATTGCGCGAAAAAGGCACGGTTTTGGACAACCAGGCGTCAAGACTGTGGGGATGGGTTTGATGTCGCGAGGTACGATGGAGGAATGCAGTGGCCGATATAAGTCCGAACAACACTTCAGAACACTCCCCGTGATACAAGCGATAGTAAATGCAGGGTGATGCCTCATATCTTCGCAATGCCAAAGTGTCAAGTAGATCAGTCGGTCTAACTTTTTATGACAGATGAAAGTGATTATAACCGAGTGAATTACATTATTCATTGCTGTTTTAAACGTCAAATGCCTTATTAGTGTGTTGTGTTCAAGTTTGTAGCATAGCAAACAGCAATGGAATTATGCAATTCACTCGGATCATCACTTTCATCTGTCAAAACAAAACAAGTTAAACAAGTTAGCGAATAGCCCCAGAAAGGGTCAGTAATTCGAGCCGCTCTCGCCTGTTATTATAGTGAAAAACAATTTAATGATCATTCTGCAGTTGACCGAATGACGACCATATTAATAACCGTCATCTTTAAATGCAATATAAATTTAATCTGAATTGCAAATTAATAGTCATTGCATAATAATCTTCATCACATACAGGCATAAATCAATTGCTTATAATCGTAGCCGTAATTATAACTTTGTTGGGTGATTTTGCATGCTCCATTCGGGATGTAAATATTCAGATTAGTTAAATACAGAAGTGCTATACGAAGGTACTTATTGCTATCAATCTTTAAAAATAAGCTTTAACTTTTCAACTACAAAGATAATTTTTCGTATTACAATAAATTTAACATCGTTGTCTCAAATATTATGATTGCCTTTTTGCCTTTAAATATTTTTTATACAACAAAAGTGAAAAGCAAGCATACGCCTCATAGCCTATAGTAATTACAGGTGCAATGCTGAAGAAGGACCGTGGTCTGGTGTTTCGACTACCGTTGTTTGATGCATAGGTCCCAGTTACAATCCCGAACCTTTTACCCGTACTCCCGTACAAAGTGTTATTTTTAGTTAGATGCAGAGCTTGTTTCAAGTCTGCCTGCAGCCATGAGATGGTGACGAAAATCTCATCATCAAATGACCCCACCGAGGGGCTCGAGCCTAACCCATATTTGGGGGGATTAGACCTTGGTCAATCACGCTGCCCAGTGCCCAAGTACGTATTGGTCGACTTCACACACAACCTAAGATTTTTTTCATAGGCGTGTGCAGGTTTCCTCACTATGTTTTCCTTC
Organism: Elophila nymphaeata; assembly: GCA_955850985.1. Classification (NCBI taxonomy): domain Eukaryota; kingdom Metazoa; phylum Arthropoda; class Insecta; order Lepidoptera; family Crambidae; genus Elophila; species Elophila nymphaeata. Next base: position 21,219,493 of record OY039066.1, on the reverse strand, counting down.
ACCATAAAAACTTCGATTAAACGTACATATGAATTCAGAACTTGAAAACACATTGGTACGTGGCGGGATTCGAACCGGTGCCTCCCGGGTGAGAGACAACACGCACTACGCCACCGACGCTTCTAGATCAAAATCTGCTGCAATTAAATTAGTGTAAACAGTATTTTTGTTTTACGATAGTTAGTAATAAAAGGGGAAAAGAGGGTTCCTGGCCAAGCTCTATTCCACCTTCTGCATTATCATCCAATACCATCAAGTTAGATGAAGGCCAAAAGATTCCCTTGTAGAGTAAAAATATCAACAGACTGAGGAGCTGGTTATCTTTTCTGTAAATTGTGATCACAATAATTAAAATTATTGTTATTGCAGCAGACTTATGTGATATTTAAACAAAGCCCACTTAAAATTGTTTTCCTGTGCAAATAGAACCAAGGACCTTTCTCAAGTCTTACAGATTAAGACTCAAACATGATATGCATGATATATGATATATATCTTACTTATAAGTAAGATTCCAATAAAAGTGGTCGCATGTGACTATCAAAGAATAAATGAGTACACTTCTACAACGAGGAATTTAACCACCTCCTTCTAAAATGTCACACACGTTACCAATCTCAAACAACATACGAACATACATAATTTTAAATTTGTAATCTTACGCCGAGCTGTATCACTTGTCCTCTCGATTCGTATTCGCTAACTCCCGAGGCGGACTTAAACCGGCCCTAAATACCCGATACACGTCTCACATGGGTCATTAAAAACCTATGAACTAGTTACTTACGCTCGTATCGTCGCTTTTAATCGACTTCCCTTAGGGTTGGCACGGAAAAAAGATTATACGTTATTGAGCTTTCGATGAAAAGTGTGAGTTATCAGGAATTTAATTAAAACTGCTCTAATCGAGGTTGCAAGGAAAAATTCTCTAACTCCTCCTTTTGTTAAAGTTGAAAAAAATGTAGCCTATTTTGCCCGAACTATGATAATGAATTGATTGACACCTCATTCATCAAAATTGGATAAATAGTTTAGACTCTACGATGGAATATACGTAAGATACATATATAGACTTCTAAAATCATTACCCGTCCTTTTGGCTTCGCCGTAATCGGGTAAAACGGATCTAAATCAAAAATAATATTTTTATTTAGTGTGTGCTTGGTACAGGGTATAATTAAGCGTAGTTTTGGAGATTGACATATTGCGAAGGACTATTGCACAAACACTTTTGGGCGAAATGTTCAATCGTTCACGCACTCAACTATACGTTCGTGCTAAGCTCGTTTAGCTCGTGCGATGCTTTAGGACTTTGATAGGCACATTAAACGACTGATATGAACAAGACGGAGGATAGTCGAGTAGGGTTGGGCCGTACCACCTGCTTGGGATCTAGTAATTAAAATTATTAAAACTCAAGCAAACCACAACACAGCAAGACCTTATGACACCGTGAGCTCCGTTTGCGTGAAACGGAACACTTCAAATTAATAATTAAAGTGACGGTAGATTTAACTATTTCATAAAATATGACAACCTACATCTTTAGTCATCCCATGACCACGTACGCTGAAAAGTGTTACGAAACGTCGGGCAATAATAACATCATGTAAAATCTAATTACACGCGAGTTAAATCCGTAAAAGTTGTTTTATTTATGACAATCACTGATTAGCTGGTGATCCTCTATACAACAGCTGGAAAATTAATCATAGTATCTATTACCTTAGTAAAGTAGTGGGTGAGATGTCTATAGGCCTTTTTTTTGTTGACGGGGAGGTCAAATGCATTTACGCATGGATGCCCTACGGGGTGGTGCCAACCGCAGGGGATATGTGGGACGCAAGGTAAAGGCGTTCCCTCAATACCCACTAAACATCTTCCCCGTCCTGACCTTCAGTGCGCTATTACAGGACGGCTCGGGATCTGCGCATGTGAGCGCAACTACTCCGAGACCGTCCCAACGCTGCCCATCTAGGCACTCCTTGCACCAATTGGTGGCCAGCAGCCACTCCTCCACCGACAACTGCTCGACTTGGCGCTTCCTCCTGAACAGGTCACCGGGAGCAGCCATCGGACCGCACCCGGGGTACTTCAAGCGCGGTCGTGACGTGAAAAGGGCCGTCCGGAACTAGCCGTGGTGGGAAAACAAAAACAACTCAACGATGGCATGTGACATCGAATGCCAAGGGGACACACTTGACATCAAAAGCCACATACCCGCCGAGAAAGTTTCCCCACCACGTTACCAGGGTCCGCCCCGAGGTGGCTTCCGGACGTGGACCCCGAGATGTCTATAGGCCTATAGTTGGATGGGTCTGAGCGGTCTTCCTTTTTAGTGATCGGGTGTTAAATGGCAGTCTTCCAAGAGCGAGAGAGCACGATGGCTAGTGAATACGAGAACTGAAACAAGCACGTTAAAACTTGTGCCTACTCTGGAGCACACGTCTTCAGAACTATATCAGGGATTTCATCTATCTATTGAGAATTGTAGTCATAAGCTGCTCTGTTAGAAACGAGAATCAGAGTGAACCACGGGCTCTATTACTACTGCGAAACCCGATTATCCCAAATATAAAGGATATGAACTCAAAACAGTTCAGTATCCTTTTTACTTTTTCGTATACGTACTTAGTATAGAGGAAGTCTTGTAATCGTAAAAAAATTCGACCTCGAGGTTTTGACGGATTTACACGTTTTGGACCTCCCCGAGTCCAAAAATACTGTTTTTGGAATTGTCTGTGTGTGTGTGTCTGTGCGTCTGTGTGTCTGCATGTCTGTGTGTCTGTGCGTTAGCACGGTAATTCGAGTATGCTTTAACTTATTGCAACCAAATTTAACATACATGTATGTCATCAAAATATAAGGTTTCTATCAGCTTTTGAGTCGTCGATCACGAAAGTTAAGCAACCAAGTGCGTGGTCGGTAGTCGGTTGAGTGACCAAAATTTAACATGCATCAAAATATAAGGTTTTATCAACTTTTGAGTCGTTTCTGGTATACGAGAAAGTCAAGGGGAGACCACTCCCGATTTTTTGAATCATCATCATCATCATCATCATTTCAGCCGAGAGACGCCCACTGTTGGACATAGGCCTCCCCCAAGGATCTCCAAACCGGTCGGTCCTGCGCTGCCCGCATCCAGCGGCTTCCCGCGACCTTAACTAGATCGTCAGTCCACCTTGTGGGGGGCCTACCAACGCTGCGTTTCCCGGTACGTGGTCGCCACTCGAGGACCTTTCCGCCCCAACGGCCGTCAGTCCTTCTCGCAATGTGCCCTGCCCACTGCCACTTGAGGTTCGCAATTCTTTGGCCTATGTCGGTGACCTTGGTTCTCCTGCGGATCTCATCATTTCTGATATGATCACGCAGAGAAACTCCGAGCATAGCCCTCTCCATTGCCCTTTGGGTGACCTTGAGCCTTCTTATGAGGCCCATTGTAAGCGGCCACGTTTCGGTTCCGTAAGTCATCACTGGCAACACGCACGAATTAAAGACTTTCGTCTTGAGACACTGCGGTAGATGGGCCGAGAATATGCCGCGTAGCTTCCCGAACGCTGCCCAGCCGAGTTGGATTTTTTGAATATGTGAAAGTAAAAGTAGAAGAATGTTTGACAAAAAGCAAAAAAAAAACAGATCATATCGTTTAGGGTGTTGCATTTTTGTTTCCTTAGAAATAAAAAATAAAGAAATTATCAAGCCTTACACACAATTTATATCACCTTATTAACATTCAAACAAAACAATACCCAAACCATATCTACACAAAAAAGTTTACAAAACCAAAGAACTACAAGAAGAAGGCACATCTCACAATACGGAAGGAAACCTTTCAAGTATTGTATCAAGAAGTCAGACAACTCCAAGACATTTTCCATTTACAGGGACGCGCACTCACGCTGTGATAGCCCTACTTACGCAACTTTTAGTTCTACCCACAAACTTTGTTGTAATTGTGAACATATTGAGTTCGCAGCGAACGAGCTCCACCTGCATTTGTTCAGGGGGAAGGTAGTCGATAAATCTCGTATTCTTAGTACGATCGCTGCATAAATCACTGTGTGTAAATGGAAATTCGGACAATTGTTTATATACCTAGAAGTCCTACAACTTTGATCAGTCTTCTGGTCTCTGACGTGAGTGTTTTTACGACTGTTATCGTTGGACAGCAGCCGGGACCATCAGTTTAACGTGTTTTCCGAAACATGGAGGAAATTGGAGTTGAAAAATTTTTGGTCACTCATCCTAGTGCCAACCGCGCACTTAATACACTTAACTTCTGCGATAGTTAAGAGTTTGTGACGAACGCACGAGCGCGGCGCCCTATCGACCTCTTCAGTGTATGGACTAAGTTGGGACGACATAAATATTAGGTTCTCTGTACTATTTGGGCAGCATTTCAATAGATGCGATTTTTTGAAGTTATTAGATTATAAACGAGTTGGGATTTTGATGTTCAGGAATCAGTTTATCGGTCTAACTATCATTCGGTCTTATGAGCGTGCGAGATTGTAAGCGTTCGTGCTATTTATACTTCGGTAAAATAAATCATCGGTCAAAAGTGTTGATCATGCCGAGAGATGCACTGTTAGACAAAGGCATCCCCAAGGATCTCCAAATCGGTCGGTCCTGCGCTGAACACACCCAGCGGCTTCTCGAGACGTTTACGATCGTCGGTACACCTTGTGGGTGCCTACCAACCTATGTTGACTACCTTGGTTCTCCTTTGAATATTATGATTTCTGATTATGTTCACGCAGAGAAACTTTGAGCATAGCCCTCTTTATTGCCCTTTGAGTGACTTTGAGCCTTGTTATGAAGCCTATTGTAAGCGGCCACGTTTCGGTTCCGTAGGTCATCACTGGCAATACACACGTATTAAACACTTTCGTCCTGAGACACTGCCTTAGAATATACCACGTAGGTTCCCGAACGCTGCCCAGCCGAGTTGGATTCGTCGATTGCCTTGTTTCTGGAAGTTAAATTTACCATAAGTGTTCGGGCTATGTTATACGATCTATCGTCATTTAGTATTACTCTATTATAACATCTATAACATTTTGCGTTTTTTAAAAAAATATCCAGAGATAGATTTCAGATAGGCTTAGAATCTAAGCAGATAGACTTCAGCTGACAGCGCCCATTCCTTTCAATGCCTCTGTATAATTTTCTACATACATTGTAAACTCTTTTTCTCATAGAAATAATAGTACACAGTATTATCTATGCTGCACTGAAGATGATTAAGATTTCATTGATGATTCTGATTTTATACTTTTAAATAACTAGCCTAGGCCAATGTTGTAAAACAAAATAATATTTCCATAATGTCATATAGCGTATTAATAGTTGTCGCACAATAATAACAGCAATACCAAGCCCAAACCAAACAGTCCACTTAATGAAATTTTCCAAGGCAAGATTACGACGGGACCCAAACTCTCTTTTAATTAATCCAAGTGGGTCCCCAGCGGCCGGCGAATTGGTTCCCTCCAACTTTTTCCATTTCAAATTGTAAGAAGGTAATGCTAATTTCCTTTTGATTGCTCTCTCTTCCTTTGAGGAGTACGTGGGCGTTGTTCGAGTATTTTCCATTGATATAATTTTAATGTTTTAGCTGCAACTGTTCGATCGAGTTTCTTCATCTTCTTTGAGAAGATCATGAGCTTCTGGTAATTTACCCATTAAACGTCAGTAATTGACGTATCCCTTATAATTTGTGTTTCTTACAAGTACTACTTACTAATACTACTTACAAATGGCTAAATGAAAAAAGAAAATTTGAGTGTTTACCGTTATTAATTACAAATTTGTGTCAACCTGTCAATAGATAGCGCTCAACTGAGTTACATCGCGGAAGGGTTGTCTGTTCCAATTACTGTTTACGCCCATATTAAATTTAGTTCTATTTTCCACCGCTAGATAGCAGTAAACTCTAGTAAATTGCGCTATCGCAAGTTGTTCTGTAAAATGTATAGCTTAAATGTGTTTTTTAACCGACTTCAAAAAAGGAGGAGATTATCAATTCGACTGTATGTTTTTTTTAATGTTTGTTACCTCATAACTCGTTACTGGGTGGACCAATTTTTAAGATTCTTTTGACCTTTGGAAGCTAGTGGTTGTCATAGGGTCCCATTTAAATTTTATCGACATCTGACAAGTAGTTTTTGAGTTATCCCTAATAATAATAATGCCTATTTAATTGACATTGATGATATCTAAATTTTATCACTTATGTGTCTAACAGATCACGAGGTAGTTTCCTGAAAATTTCTATACTTAAAACACTAAAAAGCAGAAAAAAAAATTAAATAAAAAAAAACCGCCTTCAAAACTAAAAACGGGAGAAATAAAAATTTTGTTTATAAAAATCTAAATGTTTTTGAGGTCGGTCCCAAATACAAGTGACAACGTTTATTACAAATATTGAGGTTGGCACCAACCTCAAAAAACATTTAGATTTTTATAAACAAAATTTTTATATCTCCCGTTTTTAGTTTTGAAGGCGGTTTTTTTTATTTAAAATCTTTAATCAATAGACTACAACAATTTAAATCATGCATACGGTGTTTAACGCTCTCGGCTACAGGTAGACTGGCGATCTGTGAAGGCAGATGCCTAGTGGAGTGGCCGGTCAATTGCGTTGAACGACTAATCTTCCCGTGCTCGCACGACGCGATGACTTGCGAGCTCAATCAGGACCCTCTAAAAAAACTTTTATGTTGAACTCATCATGTGATGAGAACGATTATCCTCTTACATATCATCGTTTAACATCACAGAAGTAATATAAAGAGGACAATGCCAACACTATTTTAAGGCATTTTCAATTTAGTCTAATTCAAATTTAATCGACATCTGACTAGTAGTTTTAAAGTGATCCCTAATAATGCCTATTTTTAGTTTTGAAGGCGGTTTTTTTTTATTTAAAAATAATTATTATCACACCGAAGGTTCGAGCAGCACTGAGCCGCGAGTCGCGCGCTTGTGCCAGACACAAGTGCGGCACCATGGTCACGCGACTCAGGTACTTCTATCCTCTTTATTCATATGTCTGTGTTGAGCATACACATATTACTCCAAAAGTTTAAGCTCTTGCCTTATACCTATCTGATTGTAAATAGTGTCAAGAAAAAGCTTTGCAATAAAAATTATATCTAAGTTATCAATCAACTAGTAAAATAATTTTTATGGCACAAACAATTAAACTTTTTAACGAAACATGGACACGGTTGTTCAGCAAAATATGCGGTATTCGAATAAAATCTTATTACTTTGTTATAAATATGACTACAATAGCACAAGAAATTATCACACTGGTTTTCAATAATCAAAGACACATTCTACCGTGAACATTCAATCTTAGAATGATAAAGTTAATTTCCTGTTTACGTTTACATTCAAAAACAGACATAATTTATTTCGTCATCAAAAGTTAAGTAATAACAAAATTAATTGAGTCGGGGATAACGCAATTGTAATAGACAGAGATAGTCCGTTATTAAATATTGTCAATGGAGATTTTATACGGAAAGTTCCAACTAACACTTTTATTACAGATATATTCGAAATGTATTTCTATTTCATTACTCTATTCTTGTCCTACTTTAATAAATCAGAGTAACATGGGACAAAGATAGTTTACTTTCTGAGATGTTGAATTTCAAATTTTACTTTTAATGGATCGAATTCTTAATATTTTATCAAATTCTTTCGTTATTTGGGACTTCTTTATACTGACTGGTACCTACGTGATATTTCTGTTGAATATGCTGAACGTGTCGGTCTCGCACGACTTGCCTTTCTTATCTCGCTCACCTAAAAATGCAGATGAGACGTAGTAGGGCAATTGGTCCCAGTTTTGTAGGCACACGCACGTTACTCGAGTAACGTATCTTCCCTTTTTTGCTTTAATCTAAGTTTCTTTCTAAAAATATACTTCTAAGCTATTCCAAATTAAAACGAGAAAATGTTTTCGTATTTATCATAAAATGTCTCTAAACTAACCCTCAAAGAGGTCGTGTACCCATACCTTTACCACGTATAAATAACACGTCGCCTCTAATTTTCTCAAGTAATCCTTCACAGACATCCATCACTGCTAGGAGGGTTATCGGAAGGTTTTCACGCTATATTACTTTCGTTTTGTCGTTTTCACCTCCCGTATTATAATAACGAGTGTTATACCACCTAATTTTCTTGGTTCATCGGTGTCTGCAATACGATGATGGAATTTATGCAGTATCTCGTGTGTGTGTTTCAAATTACAAATTTTTTGAATAATTTTATGTTTTTTTCTTTAATTTAAATACCTATTATTTTATCATTTCGTGACTAAATACTAATAAATGAATATTCGCGAGTTAAAAGGGGGTAAATCACTCTAATTATGTTAAAGATAAACATACATCATAACTAGATCTAGTATGATTAAAAGATTGAATATGCATATGTTTAATCAAATTAAATATAAAATTTAAATATTTTTAATTAAATCAAAAAGTACTTATAAAAATATTACTAAGTTAAATTAATATTTAGTTATATGTAAAAGTAACCAGAAAACAATTGATAATTCTAAGCCGTAATTACTTATCCTACCCAGTATTTAAATAATTTTTATGATTGATCTGGAGGAGAGAGTTACAAATTAACTTTTAAAATTCAAATGTTGCATTCGTTGCATTAATACATTTTCTTAATAAAAACTGTTGTTTATTTGATAACGATGACGATGTTATGCAATTAAAACACTTAGGAGCACCGCACATCGCACGCAACGGTGCGGCACGGTGCGGCGACCGTGGCTGGCGAATTTTCTATGCGTGTATATGAATGAAGCACCACACATCGGAAGCAGAGCGGTGCAGTTGCCTGGTACGGCACGGTTCGGGGCGGTTGCCACCAGGGCCACGCCGCGTCTGTAGTACTAACGTCAACAAGAAGTGTCAGCAAGCATTGCCGATATCAACATCGGACGCGGCGCGCGCGTTGTGCGGTGCTCCTTAGGTATACAAGAAATCTTCGTAAAGCAAAAATAACTTCAATAGTCAACAACAGCAATCAAAGCACGACTTTTCCGAAATTGGACTTCATCTATAGCAATCCAACGATTTTCACCTGCAAATGCTTCAGTAGATACTGCTCTCACATTCGCTGCTGCACAGTCAGCGCTACACGCCGTAAATATTCCTGGAGCGATCAACTCTTGTAAACACGAGAGGGCCGAGTAATTACGTTCCGCCCGCAAACGGGAATGCACGAAATTGCCCTGTTTTATTACGTTTTGAAGGCATTTTGCTCAAAAATCCTTTGAACGTTTTATAGTGGATCAATGAGGAATCTATTTAGCGATAAACCTTAGGTGCTTCGCAGATTCTTAGAACACAATATTGCTCTGCTCTTTTACTTAGTACCTACTTCCAGGGTTTTATTCAGGTATTTTTTTAGGCATATTTAAACGTCAGTAAAGACGTTATAAATTCCAATTAGTTGTCGGGTGTGTTTATTAATGCCCATTTCTCCAAAAGTGTTGTTATATTGGATGTAACAATATTGTCTCCAACACAATTATAATTCCTCACATATGATTTTTTCACTATCAATTGCGTTAATTATTATGTTTGTTTTAATATTTTAAATTAATTGCAATACATTTAACCATATTCCAATCGTAGCTTACGTACTTTTCAATATGGTTCCAATATAGTAATCATTGGTAAGTTTCACATCGGATAAATGTCAAGCTACCTGTCAAAACAATTTACTAAGGCAAAATTTTGTTATATACTTTTGGGAAATAAATACCTAAAAATGCCATCGATTTTTATCAACATGAAAAATGACCTCTGACTTAACGTTTGATAATAATAGATTTAATAACAGTAACTATTCAGTAGTCAAACTAAGGATCTTTGTTAAAATATGAATTGACTTTTATAGTCATGGTTTTTACACTATTTTGCAGACCCTTTTTTACATTTAAAAGGCACTCAGAGTATTGATACGAACACTGTCAAAAAGTATTTTTTAAATGCAAGGCTAAAGATTTATAGAAATATAAGTTCTAAACTCCCCTTAAATATGTCACATATTTCCTAGAAATACTTTTTGTATTTCCATGAAACAGCTTTTATAATTTCACTTTTGCATGCTCAACGCAATATCACTAGTTAAGTTTTAAACAAAATCTTTCACGACAAGTTGTGTCACGTCATTAAGCTTGAGCGAGAAAGTGGTTGGAACCAGTCAGAATAGTTATCACACTTCAATAATTCATAACGGCTGTATTCTTATTTCATTACTAAGAATAAACACAAAATAAGACTATCCTAGCCCTAGTATATTTCTGTATCAAGCTAATGATTATGTCTTCTAATAGACAATCATCCCATTGTTCAAATTATGGAACAATCTCAAATTACTTTTTGTTGATAAGCAGCACTTTACTCTGCAAGGCCAGGTTCTGCATAAGTTCATCTTAACTACTAAGCATTTAATAGATAAAATATCAAGTCCAGTAACCATATCATTTTCCAGAAAAAACGCATGGTCTCGATTAGAACTCGTTTCACCGATTATTAGTTCTTCCTGTGGCCGTTTTAATCAACCCAAAGGTAAAGTGTTAAGAAATAAGAGCAAAACCTTAATTCCGAGTAAATTACACTATCAGCTTGTTAATTACATTTCCATCATAATGGAAGCGAGTCGAGATGCGGTTTTCTTTATAGACAAGTCTTTACCGGCGCGATTAAAATGTTTATCGAAAGATTAGTTCCCGTCTAAGGCGTAATTAGTAGCCGATGTAATATGCACCTCGTAACCATGATGATATTTTCCTTAGATATACTTGATAATAATATCATCCGGCTCTAAGATTAATTCCATTTAGAAATTTACTTTGGATGCATGCATGTGCATTACATAATCCATGCACAATCATAATTATACCTATTTCCATAAATTTTGGTCAATGCAAGCGGTAGTAATCCTGTAATATAAGAGTAAGAAAGAGGAATCTAAAATTTAAGAAGCATCCCGAACTGCAGATATGATCAAGATCATAATACTGGGACTTTCGAAAAGCGGGGCAACTCGAGAATATAAATATTGGGGATAAATTCAATTCTCTCCTCAATTAGTAGTTTAGACACTTTTTTAGATTTTTTTTTTGCATATTTATTTTTTCTTAGTGATAAATGAGATTTGTAACAACCCTATGTCACTCTTATCATCTCGCCAACCCTACCTCTACTATTGCACGCTCAGATTGCACGCTTGCGCGGAACAGTCGAGGCGAGTAGCCTAGCAACGAGCTGGTTGCAATGATATTAAATATAATATCATTGGTTGGTATTTGAGAATTGAGATAGAGAAAAGATTGTATGAGAATACTTTGTACTAAGTTCTTTGTTGTAAATAACTCTAATATGCAATAAAATAGTATGAAACCTTATGGAATGATTTTATTTTTGCGTTTACAAACGCGTAAATGTTAATACTAGAAAAATGCACTGAAAAAAATTGACTTGCCTTGCCTTCAGTACATTTTTCAAGTATAAAACCTATTTCTGGTTCGTTATAAATGGCGCCTTACTAGTGGGTTCAACGTCGACAATACGCGTCGAACAAGATAACGCGACCTGCGTGAAACAATAGCAGTTACGTGAGTACAATCTCCAATTTTCCACTGTTCACCGCTGAAGAGAGACCGCTGTCGAGTGCTGAGGGAGAATGCCTCGCACTCGGAGACAAGCCGGACGAGCGACCGCATCTCGCGTACTGCCCACCGACGAGGACGGGGGAGAGGCAGCCAGCGACATCGAGGTATCGAATCCCATACGTCAAGATGCTTCCCAGATGCAACCGCCAGATGCTCGGCGCGACAGAACTGAAGATGGTGGTTCAAGCGGTAGCGAGTACCAATACGGCGCGCCGCCGTTGAGCCCGGTGACCACACCATCGCGCTGCCGAATGTGACTACCCAACGCGATGGCCCTCCTATCTCGATTACCGAAGATAAACTTGCTCGGCGACCACAACCACCAATCCAGAAAATACCAGCGACAAGTCCTTCTCATCTCCATTAACGACGTCACAAGGTGTAACAACCTTAAGTCACTCTCATATCATCTTGCAACGTCGCCATCCCTGCCTGTACTATTGCACGCTTGCACGGAACAGTCGAGGCGAGTAGCCTAGGAAGGCTCTGGTTGTTATTTGAGAATTGAGAAAGAGAACAGATTGTATGAGAATACTTTGTACTAAGTTCTTTGTTGTAAATACCTCTCATATGCAATAAATAGTATGAAACCTATCCCTGGCTTAAGTTAGAGACTGCATTTTTAGCTTTAACTTTTTCTGAAACATATTATCGGATTAACTGAGTTTTTTGAAGATCAAAACCAGAGCGTGGAGCAACACCGAGTCACTTAATTAGATTGTCATCAATCTATTATTAACTATTATTGTTATCATACCTCCTACCTCGATTCCTACCCTCTTCCCAATTTATTTAGAGTTGATTCAGTATATCTTGCTATTTATATATCTTGCTTGCTACTACTATAGGTTTTTGGAATTAGATTTATACGGCCAGCTGCCTGCCTGACAACAATCCTGAAGTCTGAAATCGTTTTTAAAATTTTATAACATATAACCACACGTCAACCACAAACGACATTGTGTGTGCGTGTGCATGTTAGTCTGTAGCTACATCCAGGCATATTTTATATCTATTATAAATGCAAATGTGAACTGCGTTGCTTGTTAGTTACGCTTTGACGACCAAAGTACTGAACCTATTATCATGAAAATGTTGTACATACCTACTGTCGGGGTACATAAAAGTATACAGGGTACCTTTTATCTAGAAAAACTGGACTAATTCGTAAGCATCAAAACTTTTTTTACTAAATCGAAATTGACGTAAGCGAAGCCACAACCAAATATTAGTACATTACAATTTAAGAATATTCTGCTGTTTGTACTCTGCCTAAGGTTTATTCGGAAATAAAACAACAGAAAGTAAAGACAATTTGTTATCTGCGAAATGACGCCGTCATAGCTCGTTAACCGCTTAATATTGCCAGTGGAAATTGGCTGCATACACTTTGTATGTGTTTAATAACAGTTTTAATTGACTTGTCTCTTATTACTGGGGTACGGCAGTGCAACTTAATTATTACCTATTGTTGTATTATTCTTTACTTCATCAGCATCCGTCGATCTCAAATGGTCACCTGTTAAATACAACTAACAGCACAGACCTGTGTTTTGTGGTACAGACAGCAACAGAAAGCAGCTTTTGGTTACTAATATGCAAATGCATTTTTATTAAATATTTTTTTAACAATGCTACTTTAAAAAATATTTATCATCATTTCAATCATATTGGACAGTCCATGCACATTACAAGCAAACTACTTTTGAGGTAAATAACTCAAATTCAAAGATAGTATAATGCAATGTTCTTTGCATATTTTTAGGAAATAAAGTTTGTATGGAAGCAACTTACCAAAACACATTTTTAATTTGCCTGTTTTATATTTACTGTTAGCAGCTAAGTGAAAAAGAAGGTAAGTAAATTAAAATTTGATATTATAATAGAAAAAACGTCAATATCATCATCATCATTTCAGCGAGAGAGAGAGCCACTGTTGGACATAGGTCTCTCCCAAGGATCTCTCACCCGATCGGTCTTGCGCTGTCTGCATCCACGATCTTCTGTATGTATCTTCTGATGTGTAGTATTTTTACACACACATGCATAACGTACATAAACGTATATACACGCATGCTTTCTATAATACGTGCCTTAATCATCTCAGCAGTCCGGATAAACATAAATGAATAATAGTGGATTGTTGCATTTAGCAGAAAGTGACCTATAATTTGCATCGAGTATTTTTCAACGAGGGCTCTAAAACACTGTACAATTATAAACGTTACTTTCGTGAGATTCTTATTCTGTTTTTCTTTCAACTACCGAATAAAGAAATGAAGACATTTAATAAAGTAGAAAGAATGTATTTCGAAAAATTTAAAATAATATTCGAACAATTGTTAAATGTAAGGTTCACGTTTTCAACGGACACATTTATTCTGCCATTATTCCTGGGAATAAAAATCTGGTAGAAAATTAGTTGGTTATGCTTGTAGCCTGAGATTGGTCTGACAGAATAATGCTGATTGGCTGATATCTAGTTGGCTATGATTATTAAGATGAAGCCTGCGATTGGATAGTCACCTGAAAACAATGCAGTAAGAAATTTTTACTTTACTTAACTGCACTGTTTTACTCTGAAACAGTAAAGTGTTGCTTTGTTCTCACTATTTAGGCTAGTTATGATGAAATTAAATTGCGTAGTTGGAAGAAAATCGTATTTTTCTTGTCTCTTAATATTACATTTTACTATAATTATTTAGTTAGGACTTAGTCCAATAAGACGAATGAAAGATATTCCAACATTAAATTCCCCAGTGTTCGGAAATTCGCTTCTAAGAGAACGGCCTCGAAATATTTTATGACAACAATAAGAAGATATTGTACATCAAATCGTACTTCCAAATCTTTATTTGAAGGCAAATAGATAGCTGTTTCGCTTAGTTTGCCAGATATAGCTCTTTAAGTTGCTAGGCACGTCACCTACATTAGGAGTATTAGCTAAAGATATTACAAATAATTTCGGCTCAGAAACCTTAACACCAATTTCGGCGGGCCTCCGTTTCATACCCTTGTTTCATCTTTTAGGGGTTTCTAAAGCTAATAATGTTAGGTACCTTAATTCTATGAGCACAGAGTTCAAAATTGAACGATAAGTTCATAGCCACGAACGAAGTTGACCAAATAACAGTTATTATGCAAATTCTAAGGGACTAGGGCTCGATTGAGACACAATGTTTCGTGGATGTAGAATGTAAAGGTGTACGCCTTGGAAATAATAATTTTGACACGGAAATTTTGCTTTTCGTTTTGTAAACCTCAAAATTTCTTTAGAGCGCAGTATCTGCATTGGAGGCAAGCTCGTAAAGATTATGACTTCTGCTAACTACGTAACTTTCACTTGTATCCTTGTGGCAAAAGGTTAAAAGCATATTGATGATTTCTATCAGCATTTTGGTGATTATTATTGGGATTCTATGGCTTTCGGTAAAACAAAATGTGTCATTCACGTCTTATCATCCTCAATCGTTACGTCCCTTTGGAACGAGACTGCCAGAAACAAAAAAGGAAAGTTTTCACTTGATTGCGGTCTTCTATGCGTATAACGAAAAAGTGATAGTGATTTCTCTAGAGCGGGAAAATGTTCTATAAAGAGGAAGCGACTTCTTCAGAGTAGTCAAAATTGCTGTTCCAGTAGTTCGTCAACTGAAATCATATCTAGACGTTCCGAGATTAAATTTGGTGTGGTTTAGTGATGGGACTTACTTGAAGTCCAGATAGCTAGTTAATACCATATAATCAAAGCCTGTCGCAATAATAGTGCTAAGAGTATTATTGTGCTCCTCTGACAGTTAAGATGATCCATCAGTGATTAAGGGTTCTGGGTAAAGCTCGCTTCTACCTTTGGCGTTATCATCACATACCATCAAGTAAGAAGAAGACTAAGAGCTTGTCAACAAAAGATTTAAAATAATTCATGCGACTTCTCTTTACTTATTATGAAATAAACGAAATAAAATAGATGAGCCTATTTTTCAGCGCATAGGTACTTTAGAGTGTTTCACGAAAAAAAAAACAGAGTAGTTGTAAGTATTATATGTATACTACTATTATTATCAATACATTTATGATTAGCATCCTATACCTACATCAAAATCTCAAAAATAATCACAATAACAAAGTCTAGCACGATAACGTTCTACGGTTGTCTGCATTGCGTTTATTAGGTAACTTTCTGTACAAGTAATGGAGATTGTGGTGGGTGGGAAGAAGTTCGATTTCCATTAGACTTTCAGAGCTGAACGTCCAATTGTAGCTTTGTATACTGTTTAATCAACGACTCTTTTAGTTAAGGAACGAGAATTCTGAGAAGTTATCAAGCAGGAATTACGGGAAGCTATCGATGAATAAATAAATAGCTAAATATTTTGTTATGAATCTTTTGATTTACCCGGCGACATCGAGCTTGGGTTTGTGAGGCCCTTGCCGATCTTCACAGTAGCTGGAGCAGTCGAGTCATTCTCACTGATGCAGGTAACAGGTTAGTCGAGTGGCAATTTCATTGAAATGTTCTATACTCGCCGATGTTAATAATAAAAGAAAAACTGTTGGACAACGATGAACCATTCCCAATACCCATGCGATAGGTTAATAAAAACAATACTGAACTTCTCATGCTAAAAATGTCAAAACATTAAGTTATGTTTCTTCAACTTGATAGCAAAGTTGTTGACTTGATCTCAATAGATGGTTTGTGATATGCCGTAAGTGGATGCGAGTTTCACCAGGCACCCTGATAGGTAGCTAGGTGGACTCAACAAAAGATCCACCGCGAACCGACCATAAGATCGTCGTTCAAGAGGCAATGGCCAATTTGTTTCGAGCTATTTTCACAACACCTCAATTTCGCTCAACGTCAGTAGTATGGACTTACAAATACTTACCGAGAGGTAGTCCTTGGGGTGTTGTTAAAGATCAGCCATTTAATCTAATCTCATTTGATCTAAGAGCCTAAAACAAAAGATACTATCGGGGTGTACATACGGTTTTGCGTTGCGAGCGGGTGAGTGACATTAAAGTTAAAGCATATTTGGCACTGTCTTTACAACGATGTACATTAAATTGAGGAAGCAGTGTTTAAAGTTTATATGATTCAAAGATAACTTATATATTAATTGAAAAATCTTCGAAAATTGACTACATAATATATACAAAAAAAAAATAACAAGCCGGGGATGCTATAAGTTTAAATTGTCAATCACTTGGTAAGTTGTTAGCTTATGAGCAACTTTCGGGTGCGTCATATTAATAACATTTTGATAGGAACAGGCTTGAATTGATGACCGACGATTCGGTAAGAGCCGCGGGAAGCCCCTGGATGCAGGCAGTGCAGGACCCATCGGGTTGGAGATCCTTGGGGGTGGCCTATGTCCAACAGTGGGTGTCTGAGGCTGAAATTATGGTGATGAGGCTTGAATAATGTTTTAGTAAGCTAAGCTCTTGGACTGTACCTAAATGGTAAATGATAATGTGGCCGATGATCAACATGATAGCTATCTCATTACTACTTTCGAAACACAATATTTTTTTTTAAAAGTCTTACCGTCAACGTCAACGTTTACTCATAGACACTTGAAGAAAAAATATGCTTAATTTTGGAAAAAATATTCGAAAAAAATTGAAAGTAGCCTGAGTAACAAAGAGTTAATCACGGTTTTGTATTTTAAACAATAAAAAATCTCGTACATCGTAAATAATCATTTCAAGTAACGACGAAATTTTACTTTGTTTATTGAAATCACATCATAGTGCATTATAGTTATTAACTCTACAGAAACAATGACCTTGAAAATGTACTTGTAGGCAACGTAATTTGTATATGGGAATTTACGTTACTTCATTTAATTCGATGTAAAAGTGTAAGTACAATTTAGTAGATACATTTAAGTTTTCTAGAAGATCGAGCGTCCGTCCCAACTCTATTCCCTTGTGTATTAAGCCCTTATCTCCCCAGGTGAGCGTTGGGCGAATGAGGTTCGCGATCTCTTGAAATGAACTAAAAGAATACCTTCCTCTAATTTAGGGCAGACGCCGTTCTGTTTACTGTTCAGCGTTTGGTTTATTGAACCCTTTTTCCTGCCCTCTTTCTTCGTCAGAGAAATATTGGCATCGCTTTTCGGTAATGGCACAAAGGTTTAAGAGAGGCTATAATTTATTATGCACTTAAGAGTGTATTGGGAATTGTTGGTGTAGTATGTGTCATTAGTTTCACTTATGTTTTTGTAGACTTGAACAATTCTACTGAATAGTAGTGGTATTTTATTTATTTCTTTAGTCAAGCTATAAATATTTAATTTTACGCCGAGTTAAAATTTGCTTAGAGGACAATATGGCAAATTGTTACTGTTAGAGGAACTGCATGTTCAACATAATAACATCTGTTGATACACTCAAACATCTCTGTTGTCTCGGTATTATATTATTTAGTTTAGTGCAGTCTACATTCATACGTGAAGAGAAACAGTGAAGAAATTTTTCTTCGTACTTAAACGTTAAACTGGTGGTGCTGGTTGCTGTAAAAAGATAGCAGTCCTTCCCTGGGAAGATTGGTGTCAGGCAAACGATCGGCAGCAAAACTCTAATGCCAAACCTATTATAGTATTGTTTATATCATCAAGACATACTTCGCCGACCCAAATAAGTTGGGGGCAAAATAGAAAATAGACAGTTGTGTTACAATAAATTTGATTCAAAAAATGAGTCAGCCCTTTTTTTCAACTAATCAGCAACTATCTTATTAAATATTATACCAATTCAATTAAATAATATTTACGAGCAGTTTCCCGCAGAATAATTTCATCAGCATAAATCACAAAATACGCAATTAATCATTCATTGCAGTGCAGTACCAGAACTTAAAAAGTATACGTTTTCCTATTAGCCGGATCAGCAAACGTATGCTTCGGACTTCACACTGCAATATTTCAATCCTCGCATCCCATGTTTATTTGGGACTATGATTCCAGCACCAATACAGGAACAGCCGAATCTATTGCACAGGGAACTCTGTAACTCATTTTCAGCTCGCAGTAAAAACTTGGGGGTGCATAAAATAATACTCTTACAATGAAAAGAAAACGGAGAAACGTAAATCGAAAGATGCCGATGAATTTTTATGTATCCTCCGCAAAAGATTTATGTTCTTTTTCCTTTTGCTAAGGTTTATGAATCTCAAGTTGTGTTAGGCTCGCTCAGAGCCCAATTTATGGGTCTAATAGCTTCTGCCAATGACTTGGTTTGCGAGCTTCTAAAGTTTAAATGTATCTCTTGAAGTTGTCAGATTGAGGAGAAACAGATTAACATGATAAGGACATTAAATGAAAAAATACGGCGAGCATGTTACAAAGAAAGTAATAAAAAAGTGATGGATATAAAAGGGAGAGGAAAACTGACAAAAGATCTTGTATAAGTTCACCAATTTGAAGCAGTATCTGGTTTAAGTGGTGCTTCATAAGTAGCCTTCAAAGTATTATTATCGATAGAGATGTAAGATTCTAAAGCTACGTATTCGACATGATGTAAGTAGGATTTTTTTATTATAAGAATTCCGTAGGTAGTATCTCAAACGATAAATTTCAAGAGACGCATTTATCCTTCAAGACAGTAAAAACATTTTATTTTTAACAGGAAGTCCCCACAGAAACTGTAAGATTGATGCCTTATTACGTATCACAGCACTGCGGCAACAACAGACCCCTGGACCCATAACCACAGCCAGACGATATCCCAATGGCTATTAGTTATAATGATACCCTAATGTTGGCAGTTACTGTTGCTTTGTGCGTTTCACTTAACGTTGTATTGTGAAGCACGCAAGCGGCCACTCGGCACGCATTTTAGGGTAGGATTACAATGGTGATAGGCATTTGTGCACTTCTACTTAAGTTGTTCACGACCGACGAATTATATAACATTTATGAAGTTTTATGTTAATAACGTACAGACCAATATTTTATAGCGAATGTATTTCTCAAGGTGTATTTTCATAAAACAGCATTATTACATTAAAATAATACATTCAAATGAAATGTGATCCCCTTATTAGTGTAATTACGTACTCTGGATGAGTTTCCGCAATTACCAATGCCTCAAAACACCATTTTAAGGCATTTTTATCACACCGACGGTTCGAGCAGCACTGAGCCAAGTCGCGCGCTTGTGTCCTGAAGAGACACAAGTGCGGCACCAAGATCACGCGACTAAAGCACTTCTATCCTCTTTATTATTGATTCTGTGGGTCAGGTATGTGGCCGGCCGTATAAATCTAATTCGATTCGAAAACCTATAGCAGTACTGTCGATAGCAAGACGTATTGCACTGACCCCAATTAAAATTGGAAGCAGAGTGGGAAAAAAATGCGTCTGCATTGTATTATGAACCCTAATGATAATCAGTTACGTACAAAGTTAAACGTTGTTCTTGAATTTAAATATTCTTACTTTGACTCTATCACATCTGGAGCAATAAAATAATCAATCCAAATGATCCAGCGTGACGTTGAAACCAATAAAAATAAGAAGTCAAATTAAACAAGAGCAATTATTAAATTTGAACAAGGCCGACAGTCTGACCCAGCCTTAAGGCACCGGAGGCGGGCCGGCGGTCTCAGCGGCTAAGTAAACTTCCGCTGGTGCCTACATCCGGCGGATGTGAATTCTCCCATTTGCCAAGGAGGGTATCCACAATTATTTTGTTTTGTTTATTCTTGGTTTTCAGTGTGGTTCAAGATTTCTGTTGAGAATAGGTAGACGCATCTTACTATGACACGGTGGTATGTTTTGGGGCTCCTGGTGTTGGTGGTGCCAATTCACCGATCAATAAGTATTTCAACCGGTCATAGGGCGACGAGCGAAGAGTACTGGTTTTAGGAGTGTTAGCCATCATCGAACTGACTAAATTAATTAGTAGTTAGGTTAAGAATAATCGGTGTAACGTGATTTCGAAGTCCATTTAAATATCGAAGCATGTAGGAACTGTAGATCTCATATAACCGTTTTTATTCACTTCTAAAACATTTTACAGTTTTGGCGGCTGACGGGTGATGTCAGATCTCTTTTTAGAAGTTTATCCATAAGTTATCACATATTATGAGCTTAAAGACTTTGACACTTATGGATTATTAAGTACACACGTGCAATAAACATTGAACTAAAAAAATATTTTAGAAATAACAACTAACCTTTAAAAATTGTCTATTAAAAATGTGCACTCATCGAAGTACCAATAATATTTTTTTCGCTATATTGTCGTTACATACACATTTTCATCTGACCCCGTACACACATAGACATTGCTCGCAGAGCAATAGGTCCACTTGCTAGGAAGCCTTGGGGTGTGCGACCGAAAAATGGCCGCGAGCTCAAAATTATTATTAAAAATATCTAAGTGCATTTAACAATGTTATAATATCATTATTATTCCTTACATTACGTATTTTAATACAATGCGTATAAGTATATGTTAAGTATATATTTATTTTAATAAAAAAGTATATTGAATGAGTTCAATTTCAAACACATTGTGAAAATCTTCATTAATATTTACCAATTTATAAATTTTTTTGGTACCACTTAACTATGTTATCTCAATTTTTTACTTATTAAGGCTCTATAGCGGTTTATAATAGTATATTTTTATTGAAAAAATACTATTCGCAAAGTATTGTTTGCCATCATAATCATATTTCATCTGAAATATAGCTCCAAACTGCACTTTCGTAAAACTGCACCATAACATTCTTCTTGCGTTAAAAACTGTAAGTATAAATTAAAATATTTCTTTATAGCGGTTTTAATCAATATTTAATCTTCTTTATTAATAAATTATATATTATATATAATTTATTTGCAAAGTCTGTTCACATCGCTTCAAAATTAGGTCTGAAAAATCCACAAATATGACAATTTTGACCTAAATCGAGCGAACGCCCATAAACAGCCTCTATTTCATTAATCTAGTTACAATATTTTGGTAGTTATTAAGGTTTTCATTAACAATGCTCTTTATTTATGGCGCTGTGTTAGGGGTTATTAGCCATGGATCAAAATAATCCTCTTAGCTTTCGAAGTGTTTTTGTGACGAACTCCTTGCATTGTATTCCTCAGTGTTGAGGGTCATGACCTGCATCACTTTCTCACGTACGGTCTTTCTCCGACCGTTTCTGTCTCCGACGGAGTGGAGGGCCTCGTGGACTGTAGAGACAAGGGCGGTGCGGATCTGGCTGTCCAACGCAAGGCTGTGTCCACGAGACCTTTTCTCAATTACTTTGCCGGTCAAGATGAGCTACTCGATGTTTTCACCGTCTTTTCTTGCAATGTAACCGAATTATTTTCGAATAGTGCGAACACCAGCGTTTATTTATGAGTCATGATACGTAGCTTCTTTACGTAGATGGCAAGAACGAAGTGCTATCAACCTCTTAGTATTATTTAGAGTTATTTGGTAACAATACTAAAAGTTTGTCACGCATCAACATGGCTTATCCCACTCTTATTCCAAGGTGTTAAAACTGAAACAGGCATTCAAAAACCATTAACAAACTCATGACCACAAATAAATCCTGAGGCATTTCACAGCTCACGACCAACATATTTTATTGGTCCAACATTGCATGCATGTGTAAACCACGCATTCATCTGGTCTGTTGTCTTAGCTATGTTTGCCTAGAGCTGGCTGTTACTTTGGAAGACAGACAGCATGCTTGACGTGATCAAGCTTGCGAGACTTAGACTCTATGTCAATGAAGGTAGAATCTTTTTTGGGTTAATTGTGTATAAAACATTTGCAGATTTCGGAAGCACTGAGAAACGGCATGACTAATTTATGAGCATTAAAGTCGAATACTCAAATGGTTCTTAGTTATAGGCGTCTCGCAAATATATAGTATTCACAATAGCATAGTGATGGGAGAGAATTCAGTCAATATAGAGAATATTCAGCCGTAAACTATTTACGTGATAGCAATTGGACCATAGATTGCCTAAGCTTAGTAGAAACTCTAACTCCAACTCTCTCTCACGCACCTTACTGTTTGACTGGTAGAGAATCCTATGGAGCACTAAGCCCGCCTTATGTACTTTATTTTATGCAACAAATTCCAACTGTTTGTACAATCAAAAATTACTCTTGAGATTTTTAATAATTTTTTTGCTATAAGATCACTGCTTACTTGGTCTACCTTTAGGTTGGACGTTTATTAAAAAATATATTACGAGTACATTTACTTTCGACATACATGTATATAGAAACATGTATAAGAAAACAAATACAAAAAATATTTTATCCCCCATTCGAATGCCGACCACATATTGGAGGCCTAACTACATATTTTAGGTAATTGTTAATTATCACGTCGCTGTCGATCTCCCTTTCTTTACTCAGATATAATGATATGAGCAGAGCTTTAGGTAGCATTTGGTTATACATTAAGCCATATCTGGCAGTATGGGCCATGCAGTGTTGCACTGGTTGCCAACAAACCTTTAGTAAACCAACAAACAAAAGCCATACTAGGACAGATATTACACTCACACTCTCAATCATCTTTAGTCAAGGAAATAAGAATCAAGGAAATAAGAGAGGAATATGTTATCATCATAACATACTTTACAATTCAACCAGCAGCTGGAATACACGGCCTCTCCTTGTCATCGAAGGAGGTTTAGACAGTAGTCCACCACGCTTGCTCAATGCGGATAGGTGGACGGAGTATAAGGTTTTTTTTAAATTCAAGATGGCAAACAAGCTTGTGGCCTACCTGTTGTTAAGTGATTACCGTCGCCTATAGATACTTGCAATATTAAGGGTAAATCATTTAACACTGCAAGTGCGTTGCCATCCTGGGGACTAAGATGATATGCCTTCCATACCCAGTAAGTACACTGGCTGGCTAACTTTCTCTTCAATCTGAAACACAGCGAACTGCTTCACGGCAGAAATAAGAAAGGCGGTGGTACCTACCTATACGACCCTACATATGGGATGGGCCTACCACTTAGTATATCTATAGGTGATCTATACCCCTTTTTTGAGCTCATTAGTCGTTTTCTTTAACATCCATTGGCGGAATATGGGGTGATGCTATTCTACTCTGCCGGCATCACATTGCTTAAAAATTGAAGTACTGTAAAATAATAAGTAATGTATACTCCTAAGTATCCTTAGATACTTACGGTACTTATACCAAGAAGCATTCGCAACCGCAAAAATTGCAATAAATACAAATACTGAAAATTCTAACTTCTTACCTTACCGCTTTCTAATACCGCTTCGATTCCCAAGAACACCGGTAATTCACCGATCAAAAGCGGTCACAAACTAATTTCTTAGTCGACTTCATACCAAAGGCCTGATAATTCAAAGGGGCAATCAGGCAAAAGGCCCAACTGAGGCCGTCCGGCCTCGCTGGCAGCCAGCCCGCGGGCCAAATCGCGTGGAAAACCAGCGACAGTTATTGGGCCCAGTTGAATCAGGCTCAATTGCCTTGGAGTTTTCGGTTCAGTGTTTTTTGGACGTTTTACCATTAAGCTTGGCGAGGGTTAGCCGTGTGGCTATTTGATCTAGCAACCAATAATTATGTCAGCGGAGATGGGAAAGTGAATTGGAATACGTTAATCTGGACCCTTTATTTTCTAAAATGTTTGCGTAGGCGTTTTCCATGGAGTTTCTAGATTTTACTTACATTTTTATAGGTATTTTATGTTAGTTTTAGAAAAGAGTAATGCCAGCTAGGCTAGTAAAACGTTTGGAGGCGATCTTTCGCTGCCGATCGTCACAAAAGCATGATCTAGCTATTCCTTCGTGCGGGATAACGTCTATATATCCTGTTCGGTAGACGTTCCTATCCCCCAGTGGACCCGGATGCGGGTATGCCGTCCCGTCTTTGACGCACACAGTGATTGCGTCAAGTACCTTGTGTGCGTTAAAGTCACCACCTAGAGGAACACGCCAGTTTGTAGTCCCTTAGTGCCCTGATAGGGTGATTCCCAAATTACTTTGGGGTGGCCCCACCTGCCCCAAAGTATGCAAAGTTTAGTAAAACGTAGTCGTTAGTTATTTTTATGTTATAGAAAGGTCTAGCAAATGACTCCATTCCAGTAAGTAGAAGTTGAGTTCAAATAGCTAGCTCAAGAGACTGATGACCCAGTTTGAGCCAATTACAAGAATTGAGAGAATTAAAAATTAGGTACATGTAACAGTAAGAGTAGATACAAAAATGTGGTGAGAATGGATGTGGCTATACAGTTAGTAGAAGACCAAAGAAAAGACAAAATTAATGCTAGCGTATAGCAGAATTGTTTTCTTTAATAGAAAATATCTGTCATTCCTTTTTTTCCTTACCCCTTCGAAAACTTCATAATAATAAAAACAATTTATAAGTTGAAAGTGTTCCCATAAAAATGAAGACTAATTGCTATTAAGTTTTGCGCAATATTAATTTCTACTTCCATAGAATTAAAGTCTCATTTCCCGTCCACCTGGCTCTTGTTAGCGTGTTTGTTAGTGTGAGGCGAACAATTAATTTTAGTAATCTCAACTCAATTAGTCTGTATTAGCTCACGTGACATTTTTCAGTTGTGCCTTGAGAGTAACCCGGCTCAAAATTTGGGGAACTTAACTTAATGTTTATTTTATATTTTTATTTCTTCTAAACAGTAACTTAACAACCCGCCCAAAATTTAGGCATGCTACAATAAATCGTCCCAAAATGGTGGTAGGTTTTTGAAAAAGTCCTTACAAAGTCCATTCTAATAAAGAACTTTTTGATTTTGATTTCAAAAAGTGATCTTTTCTTCATACTCCACAGTATTGAGTTATGCCTGATGGAAGGTGATGATGAGACCTAAGATGGCACATGCCCGTCTAGAAGATAGTTGTTAACTTTAGCTTTAGGGATAGCCAAATTATTCTGATCCGGGAAAACAGACCTTGGCAAAGAATCCCACTGCTTACCGGTTCGCATAATGAAAGAGGAAACCTGCTGGGGCAGAAGACATAGGACTATTAACGACGTAAGTGTGAAAGTCCTTGCCACGCCTTGTCACCCGATGGTGGAAAGGTGCAAGAGGGATCAAGTTGTATAAAACCTCCACACACTCCCAGAAATGTGACCGATGAAAAACCGAGAGGCAAGTCACACATCTACAACATAGGTCAAGGCTCTGGAGACGATTTGGCTTTTTTTTTTAAGTAGTTGTTGTATCTTGGTATTCATCTTATGGTGGAGTAGCCAGTAACGCTGCCTACACATCGAGAAACAAATCCTGGTACGATTCAAAATCGTTTGTGTGAACATTTAATATCACAATAGTATTGAATTATTTTTGCGTTAACAAACGCTTAAATATTATTTAATTTAGAAAAAAATACACTGAAAAAAATCGACTTCCCCGCCCTGGACAAGTCGAATTTTTCCAATGTACTTTTTATAAGTTATATCATAATAGTAGTTCATATAAATTTTACATAATAGGGGTTTTTAAAACACAAGTGAAAGTTTAAAAAACGTCGCGTATTTTTTAATCGTGTCCACGAATGTTTGAAGACCAAGTTATGTGCAGTACATACCATACATACACTACCTACTTTATCTACACTCACAGATAAAAACAAGTGCTTTTTCTCTTTTTCTCAATTTTCCATTTGAATATGCTTGCTTGTACCGTATTGGAAACACAGAATCGGTCATTTTTACCAATCACCAAGTGGTCTGCCAGAACTGTCCAATCGAAAGCGCCCCGCCACCATGATGCGTTATGCACCAAACCAATAAGAGGGCGCCGCATTACTAAGCGCAACCAATCGAGCCAATAGTATAATAATACAATAAAAACAATAGAATGCCACTCATTCGATATGCTCGCCAACTTTCCATTTCATGATATTTAAATCCTAATTAATCTTTGTGTTTACGCGCTTTTCTATAGTCGTAATGTTTTGGCTTCAAGTGAACGGTTACATGCACTTATTTTGATACTGGCACTATGCTTCACACGACCTCCTTGGTAGCAGCGTGCATGTAGCCTGTCACGCGGTTGACAAGTCATCTCCGGCACATGCCAAAAGTCATTCGCTCTCTGATCGCATACGAAGACAAGTCTCGTGGTCTTCTACCGTTTTTTCGCCATCCGCCGCGCCTCATCATTGTGGGCACTTTCGCATCATTATACATACATATACGCGCTACATCGCCGCGTCACCGCGCCTAGCACCTGAACATCTGCTTCGCCGCTGTTTGCCGAGGAGTGGAGAGCTAGCTTCAGGTAAGTGCGTGTGACTTGTTTATTTGTCGCCAAAATTTATTGATTATAGATAAGTGTAACGCATCCGCACCACCATATTTGTTGGTTCGTTCGAGCCGGATCTAACCAGCCCTCGCTATATTTATTTCTATATTAATTACACTTATTTATCGCATTCGCATATTTATGTATGTATAATCGCATGTTCATTTGTATTTTCGCTAATATATCGCATATAAAATTAAACTTGTAAGATATCTCTGTAGATTTTCGCATATTTCATTAATATTTCGCATTAATTCGATATTATTCTAGTAATATTTGTTAATATTTATATTTTAATAATATTTTACCGAAAAGGTCAAAAAACCGTCTTTTGTTTTTCAAATT
Source organism: Elophila nymphaeata (assembly GCA_955850985.1). NCBI lineage: Eukaryota > Metazoa > Arthropoda > Insecta > Lepidoptera > Crambidae > Elophila > Elophila nymphaeata. Next base: position 21,192,139 of record OY039066.1, on the reverse strand, counting down.
TTCACGGTTTTCAGTTTTGTTTGTCAAATTGACGGGCTTCAAAATGGCAGCCGAAGCAAAATTGAAATTAATTTTCGCTAAAAAGGAAAACATTTTTGCGCGTATGAATTCTATGTTTTTGCTCGCACAGAAAACATCGCTGGAAGTGGAAACTAGAAGTGAGCATGAATTTTTAGCTTCTTCTTCTAATATTGATAAACTTTATTCAGAGTTTAATGATTTATGTGACCAATATAATATTTTATTGTTAGAAACGAATCCAGACTGTGAGTTTAATTTTCAAGACTGGACATCATTTGAGGACTTATTTTCGTTTGTGCAACATACTCGATCGCATATTCTTGAAACGCGTAACAATAAACGTTTTGCAAATGCTAAACAGACGCCGTCTGATAATGTTTGTCGTTTGCCACCGATAGAGTTACCGACGTTTGATGGTCACCCAGAGAACTGGCCTCTGTTTTACGAGTCCTTTAAGACTAACATCCATAGCAATGAGAGGCTGACCGATTCACAGCGCATTCAGTTTTTGGTAGGTAAACTTAGCGGCCAAGCCCTCACTGTTTTCTCAGGTGTTATACCCAACGAAACGAACTACCCTATGATATGGGAGTCGTTGATAAATAAGTATCAAGACAAACGCTTGTTAGGTACAATTTATTTAAATAATATTTTAGATCTGAAATCGCCCACTAATATGCCCACGCATCTAAATAATTTTATCGAGAAAATTCATTCCTCTTTTTCCGCATTAAAACAGTTAAATATTCCCGATTTAACAGATTTTATTATCACGCACATCGCGCTAAAGAAGTTAGACTCGCATATTTTGCAAAGTTTTGAATTGGCAACGCGTGATAAGGACATTCCATTTAGTTCTGATTTAATTGATTATATCCGCCATCAAGTTAAAGTACTTGAAAGGACGAGTTCTATTAAAATGCACAATATTTCGTCAGCTCAAAATAGCAACTTTTCATCTCGTCCCCACACTGCACCTAATGTGTCACATACTTTCGCTATCACTAATAATAATTATAAAACATCCGCATGTATTTATTGTCAATCTTCACAGCACATTCATTTATACGAGTGTTTAGATTTTAAAAAGTTGCAAATCAATGATCGTTTTAATTTTGTAAAGAAGAACAGTTTATGTTTTAATTGTTTTAGTTCAATGCACTCTTCTTATAGGTGCAAGTCGCATAACACGTGTAAACAGTGTAATAGGAAGCATCATACACTGTTACACTTTGTCAATTCATCCGCTGGGAATAATAATAAAACTTTTCATGATAACAACGCGCCGTTGTCGCCGTCGACGGCCACTGGTTCGCCTGCAGTAGCACCTGTCGAATCCGCCCAATCTTCGCCGCAGCCTGTGTGCTTGCACTCTTCTACAAACGAATGCGACTCGGACCAAGTAGTGGTCGGTCCTACTTGTAGTAGTAGTAGTGAATTTAATACGTCGAGTATACCGCAGACGACTATTATTTTGCCCACCGCTCAAGTTTATGTTCCGTTAAATAATAATCGCTTTGTTATGAGATGTTTGATAGATAGCGCATCTCAAAGTAACATTATTACGCTTGCTCGTTGTAAGAAGTTGAAACTTAAAATTCAACCGCTCAGGGATTCTTCTCTAAACACTTTAGGTTTAATGTCTTCACCTATTATAGGTTCTGTATCGCTTACCATTCAGTCGCGCTTTTTGGACGGCCAATATAATTTAGTTTTCTTGGTAGTTGAAAAAATTACTGATAATTTGCCCGCTCGCCTAATAAACTCTGAATTTACGGAGAGTTTTAGTTACTTGCCTTTGGCAGATGATCACTGGTACAAGCCTGGTGAAATTCATGCCATTCTTGGCGCTCAGTTGTTCCCGCATATAATGCTTGGGAAGAAAATTACACCTACGCTTCCGCTTGTCGCGCAACCTTCTGATCAGAAGGACGCTCCGCATCTCGCGCCTTATGCTCTGGAAACAACGCTTGGATATATTATTATGGGAGAGTCTCCTATAGTCAAACCTAATAATATAACCTGGTCCTTCAGTCCGCTAGTAAATAACTCGCTTAACAATTATCTACCCGCATTCTGGGAGCATAAGAACGTGCCTATAACTAAAGTTTTGACTGTTCCTGAATATCGTAAAGGCAAACACCTAGATCATTCGTCCGTTTATAAAATTCCAAATGTTCGTTTTAACTTTCCCTTGCCATTTAAAAATAAATCTAAGTTGTTAGGTAACTCGCACATTTATACCTTAATGTAAATTGTTTTCCTTAGAACGCAAATTTGTTATGTTTCCTAAACTATGACTTTCTTATAAGATCATCTAAGACTATCGCATATTTGTTACTCTTCCTTAACTTTAACGGAGAGTTCTTTTATATTGCATTGCGCACATATTTGCCTTGTGTTAGATTTAAGCGCTAAAACTCTTCTTTTAAGCCCAATTTTCATGCAAAACGCACGCTTTTATTAAAGTTTGTTATTTTATAATGTATCATATTATAGAATTGTTTCTTTTATCGCATTTACCTATGCCACATTAGTTTGGGCATCCAATAGGCTGTAATATCCACTTAGTATAAACGCAAGTTTAAACTTTTATAGTTTTTTTCATTTCCATGTTTTTTTTTTACCCAAATGGATACTTTTCTTTTTATTTCGTTTTCTACAAATATTAGTTGCTTAAAATCTTTAACGTTCGTTACGCATCAGCTTAGAGGCTCTTTTATTTCTATGCTTGTAAAACAAGTTTATGTTATTTTTTAATATTCGCGTCCCTACCAAGAAACTTTTGGTTTTTTCGCAGTCGCATGCACTTCTTCTTCACCGCACCGCTGCTGGTTAATTCTCATAGTCAACCGTGGTAGTAACATAGTTGATCTTGTGCATCCTATTAGATTATTTTATATAAATGGTATTGAAACCTCTGGTATTCCACGGAGTCTTTCACCATGGCTCTTTTATAATTCTCTACAAAGGGAAGGTCCTCCATGGGCTCGTTTTAGAATAGTTATATTATTTTCTTCACGCCTTCATAAGTATTGTCATACTTATTTACTAGTACTCTTTTTAAGAACAAGAATGTTTACTTCCGCATTATCCTTTGTTTGTATACCTTTGAATTGACATTGGTCACGCTCTAATTGTTACGCTGCTTCGCATCTTTTTATATTTTAATTATGGCAACGCTATTAATTAATTTTCGCTCCAAATATTATTTGACATCGCATATGGAACTACATATTTATTTTTATGACTTCGTCTACGCATTCGTCGAATATGACGGCAAAATTTCCCACTGTTCTCGTTTTATAAGGAAGTTTGTATTAAAACTGTCTTAGATCGCAACACGGAGACCAGTCTCTGTGCCTTATCCCGAGAGCGGAGCTTTATTGGTGCGAAACGCCAACTCTAGTTTGAGCCTCAACGCTCTTTATAGTTTTTGTGTTTCAAAAATTAATAACGCATGCTAAAAAGAGTTTCTACTCCTTTAAAATGATCTCCAGTTTTGGATTTCAATCGCGCTATAGATCTTTCTTGAAGAAAGACGCTTTAGGTTATTTACATACTTTTCAACAAAACAAAGTTGGAATTCGTTTGACTTTAATATCATTACGCTTGTCCTTTATTCGCTATAATGATGTTCCACCTTTACGCTGGTCTACTGTTTTGAATGAACAGATATTTTCGTTATCAGAATTATTTTTTGTTCAAGCTCGTATTACTTTAAAACGCACTGTAGTTAATTATACGCACTTCTATCCATAATAATTTTATGTACCTACTCTTAGTGTATGTATTTTATTCCTCATAGGCATTATTTATCTATTTACGCTATTGTTTCTTTAAAATCCGAGTGATTTCAAGCCGGGGAGGATGTTTACGCGCTTTTCTATAGTCGTAATGTTTTGGCTTCAAGTGAACGGTTACATGCACTTATTTTGATACTGGCACTATGCTTCACACGACCTCCTTGGTAGCAGCGTGCATGTAGCCTGTCACGCGGTTGACAAGTCATCTCCGGCACATGCCAAAATTCATTCGCTCTCTGATCGCATACGAAGACAAGTCTCGTGGTCTTCTACCGTTTTTTCGCCATCCGCCGCGCCTCATCATTGTGGGCACTTTCGCATCATTATACATACATATACGCGCTACATCGCCGCGTCACCGCGCCTAGCACCTGAACATCTGCTTCGCCGCTGTTTGCCGAGGAGTGGAGAGCTAGCTTCAGGTAAGTGCGTGTGACTTGTTTATTTGTCGCCAAAATTTATTGATTATAGATAAGTGTAACGCATCCGCACCACCACTTTGTTTGTTTCGTCCTTTTTTGTAATATTATTGCAATGCTTTTTTGATTTTTCTGGCAACAAACTATTTGTTATGGCTTTTTGCAAATTATCCGGCGGAGTAAATTTTCTGTATGGGTAAGATCCATTTGCTTCTTATTTTGACTCCTGCCTGTTTTTTTTTTTTTTGCTTTTGTCCCTAACGAGACGGGCAAAAGATATCAAGTCCATACAGCCCTGTCTGTATTTATGTCTTCTTTCTTGATGTTTGCATTAAAATATGGGCGTCGCACATTTTAATGCATCTAGGGAGTGCTTGGAAAGAAATGCATAGCAATAAACCTCATGACTGTGACTGATGAGAATTGTATAGTGGATTTCCAAACACTATACAATTCTCAACGCCACATACACAAAACCTTTATTTCAATGATTCCTCATAAATGTTCGTCAACACGGATGCTTATGCAACGAAATGACACCACTTTCACTTCACAAAATCCACTCCGAAGCAATTTTGAATTATCGAAATAAAGATCGACATCCAGACGCCATGGTTTCCCGCCAAACACTCTTATTTTTTTTGAAATAACTGTAACATAATGTCGTCGATCCAATGTTATAAAGGTCATTATGTTACAGGTTGCTTTTTAATTCTCATTTTGATTATCTGTATTAAAAATGTAACATTTTATGTTCTCTTTTGAGATTGTTATTCGAATATTATGACATAAGTGTAGATGAAAAATATTATTCAACTATTGTTTGACTGTTATCTAATATTCATGCCACAATTAATGAAACTTAATTTTTTGGGCTTTATAATTGGTATGAGTATAAAAATATAATTATTATTATAATATTAACTTTGCTATGTAATTTTTATCTGATATATTTTGATAGACTTGTCAGTACCTTTTGCTATTGTCACTCTAAAATTATTATTCTTGGCCTGAAGAATTTATCATTTCTTTGGTGCTTTTGTATAAACTATTCCCATAATTTTTGAACCGAGTTACACACAAGGTTAGAGTAAGTTATGTAAAAAATCTAAATAAGTGTCATGTTACGACCCTCGATTACGATCAAAACTAAGCTTTGAAAGCCATAAACATAAAGGGTTATTCTACTATTTCCTGGTTTATAAATTTAAATGAGAGACATTTAAAACTGGTTCGCTAAGGGTTACTACGATTGAATGATAATTAGACATTGCGAATCTAGTTGTTATAGAAGGGAGTTGTTCTATATAAATATGTAATTTTTAAAACCATAATGGTTTTAAAAATATAAAGTGGAATATAATGTCCTCGTACATTGACGAGCAAAAATAATATAGCCCGTAACATCAATGTGAGAAAAAATGTAAACAAACGCTCAATATCGATCTTCTCCTAGATTCTTTACAAATACCTATAAGTTGTAAGTTGTTTATGAAACATCGTCATCTTTGTCAGTTATTTCTTCGTCAATCTAGTAGGTAAACGGGAATGTCTAAGAAAGGAAATAGAGATCTTATGCAAATGAAATCATGAGTTAATATTCCAAATAAGAACGCTGGTGTTGAACACTGTAATCAAACTAGCAGAGCTAACTAAAGGAGTTAAGGATCTTTTTGCTAGTCCCAACTATAAAAGGCGCCAGTTTTTAAATCTAGGAAGTAATTATCTCTGAAAAGTTCTAAGAAATCACGAGTAGGGAAGTTGGGCTGCGCTTTTGTGAACTTTAATGAACTATACTCTATTTCAGAAACGATTCAAATATTATTGCTTTTTCTTGGCATTAAGTTACATAATTTTTATGTTACTCAAATAAAATTTTGTACTTTTTCCTGTAAATTGTTGTTGCTTAAGTTCAATTAAGGTAAGAATTATAACACACACAAATTGAGTATCGTTGAATTACTAATAAAGACGCTCTGTAATTTTTATACAGAAACATTGAAGGCACATACAATGCTTTAGAGGTTCTGTTTATTGTGATCTATCAATGTCTACACTTCTGAGAATCATCACCAGTGCGTTGAGTCAAAATGTCAATGTTACTTTTCCTTTTAACACATAAAATATTGAAGTCAACACTTCAATATTCCGATATCTACGAGAGATATCACTGAAAGTCTGTCTGAACCTGGATTGTTTCAAACATTAACGACGAAAAATACAGAATGTCGATTACAGGCGGATAACGCTTGCTTGAAAATCAAAGCATTATAAGTAAATTCTTCGAATTTAAGTTTTCTCTGAACATTAATTTAATCTATTGAGTAAATTTTCAAAATAATGTAATTTTTATAACAATGTGTTTTAAAATTATGTAATTTAAATAATGTAATGCGTTGGATTGCCATCAAAACCTACGCAATTTCAGTGTAATCTTTGCGCAGCTTTACGAAATGCGCACCCAGGTTCGGCCGGAAGGCGAGTAATCATTTGACCAACTTTTTTCATTATCTCCGCCAACTCGAATACTTTTATAGTAGTCCTATTTTGTTTTAGTTGTGATTTTCTTTTCGTGTATTTTTTTGTAACTTTCATGCCCCTAACTTCTATCGTTAGCTTTTACAGGGACATTTAGAGCTGTGCTTTTAAAAGGGGACCGTAAATATTCGTTTACACTACATTTGTATTCTGAATTTCATTCTTAAATGGAGACTTTGGAATAAGTATATTTTCTTATTCATTCCTTTCATCTAAAATTATTCAAAATGTAATATTTTGTAATGTAATATTTAAAACTATAATATTTTCAAGATAACCTCTTTACGATACTGGGCTCTGAGGGTGCCGATGGTTTTTAGTGGGTATGCCCGGGAACCCCCGGGAGAGCCCCACACACTCCGCACTGTCTAGCCCACAGTGCGGTACGGTCCGTAAAGGATTTTCCATCGAAAAAAAAAGGTTGTAATATTAAACACTAGCATTAGCACTAGGCGGTGTTGTTGCTTAGTGCCATACTTTTGATGATGCTTCTATAACGGATATCCTCCCTTAGCTCGAGTGACAGACTACAAATTCGCCCCAATTATCGCAGTCCAAGCTACGTCCTGTTCAAGTCAACCACGAGCGCTAATAGGTGCGAAGACCATGTCCACAAACATTAAGCTATTCCAGGTACAGATAATAATATGTCATTCCGCTCGATATTGGCGCTCCTTCCCAATCCCTCCACGTTATGGGACACTTTAGTCAAGCTTCGAATCTCGTAAAGGTATCCACAGATTTGCTGCTCTCATTCGACCTTGTAGGAACTTTAGATGCCAGTAAGACACTCTCTTATTCATAAAGCTGGCAGGCAATAAATAAAGAATTAAATCGCCTTCAAATGCATTGACAACAAAACGGGTATGGCTTCAAATGTGTTCTCTCATTAATTAGGGAAAGAGTTTCCATTTTACGAAAACCGTCGTTGTCATTATTACCTTTTAACCTTATTATGATTTAGTATTAAGGTTTGACTTTAAAACTGATTATTCAAAGCGCTACTTTTCAGGTGTGCAGGGAAGCGTATTAACAGAATTAGCACTGATACTCACTTATTTATTTAATTCGATGTAACTACTGAGACCAAGATTAATTAGCAAAGTGCTTGCATAACATTCACTTTATTAATTAATCTTCCTCTCCCCCAGACAGCAGTCACAATACTTGACGTACAATAACATATACTGCATCGCGATATTGCAACTTGCGAGCGGTCCGGTCCGTTTCCGGTCAGGAAGCGTGCCGGATGTTTACTTAGAGCCAGTGTACGAGGAACATAGCCATAGAAATGCATATTCAGCTGACCGAGAATAGACAGGTAAGTAGAATTCCTGAGGTAATAAGTGGATTATAACTCTTTTACTAATTCAGCACTTTTTGTAATTAAGAAATTTGTCTAACTTAAAAGTTTCTTACAACATTCCGAATGTTGGCAATGGTGTATAAGATTTAGTTTTATCTTATCAGTATCCGAAAGCATAGATTTTTTTTTACAAAAACACAGAAGAATCAAACAAAAAGAACAGTTTAGCCTTGAAGAGACGGTGTGTCCTTATCTTAAGCAAAGGGACTTTTATTGACTTGACAAAGACAGCAAATATATTATATAATTTTCTTTGTGTGCGTTACTCCAGCAAAATGTTGCCTCCTTTCAAAGATTGAATAATGTAGATATTTAGAGCCCTATCTGGTGTGAAAGAGCCCGAAATTTTATACTTGCGCCCTCAGCCGTTTCAGCAGTATTTAAGTAAAACTAATATGCTGGGGTAACGTTACTCCAGCAAAAAAATATACAATAAGGTGATCAAAACCCCTTTTTCTCATTAATCGCCTTCTACGACACCCATTGGAGAATATGGGGTGATGCTATTCTACTCTGCCGGCATCACAGGGCTAAATTAACTATTTAATCTTGAGAGGCTCAAATTTTATTATTATATATATGGCTCATTTATGCACCAATTCGAGCTACCTTACTGCATACTTTGTTTTCAGATAGACCTAAAAGATAAAAAAAATGCTGGAGTAACGTTACCACAGCATAATCAGTTTTTCTTAAATACTGCTGAAACGGCTGAGGGCTCAAATTTAAAATTTCAGGCTCATTTACACCAGATAGGGCTCTAAATATCTGCATTATTTAATCTTTGAAAGGAGGTAACATTTTGCTTCAGTAACGCACACCTTTCTACCACATCTTATTATTCACCATCCCGCGCATCGGGGCTGCGTGATATCCTGGCTACAAATTCATTATTTATTTTGCCTCATCAACTGTGAAATGACTTACTTCTTTTCATTGGTGATCAAAATATTTACAAAATCTGATCTGGAATCCGTACAAATCCATTAGCAAAGTTTTGGGTCAGTAGAAGTCTCGAATTTACCACAACTACTGATAGACACAGGCTCATCGGCCGCTCACACGGGCAAATAGATCGCCCTACTTTCAAAGACAATATCTCAGTAATTACTTTTATAGACAACGTTTATTAAGGGTCAAAGGTAAAACTGAATTCTTGTTCCATATATAGAGTTTGACATTTAAGTTTAGCCGGAATTTTATGTATAAGGTAACTCTAAAATTGGATAATCTTTTCCAAATATCAAGGGGAATAACTATATGAGAACTTGCTAACTTTTCGTCGCAATATACTGCTATTGCCACTAATGGACGACACATTAGTAATATAGATAGTGTTAAAGTAATATTGATTTGATATTTTTGCTAAAAGGTAACGCCAGTGGGATACCTACATAGATTTTAACGCAGTAAAATTTATGTTAAACACTTTTAGACAAGAATATTCAGTATATAATTATGATTGATAACCCTTGGAACCGATGAGTCTTGGAGTGGAGACCGTGCGCAATGTTGGTCGCCCTGCACCCAGACTTATGACCGTAGGACGATTGTTGGTTAAGGCTGTAAGTGGAATGCCTTAATCAAGAATTACGGCGTCGTTTGAGGGAGGCGTCCAGCAGTGGGCAGCACAGGTTATTTAGATTAGGGAATCAACTCGGAAAGTCTGCAGCAATCAGCAGGGAATCAAATCTGTAAAAAGAACGTAAATCATTATTGGATGCTTAATAAATAAATTTGACCAATATTTTAGTATACACGCATATAAAAATTGCTACGATTTTCATATAGAATAAATTAATTAATATAGGATACATTTTTACAACTAAAACTTATTCTCGTTTCTCACCAGCTCGTTTCCAAGTCGTTCTTCAGCATAAGCGTCCCAGTTTGTATTGTATTCCTGGAGACACGCCACTGAACGGACACAGTGCTGTCTGCTGGATGGCGTCACGCGAACACGTCGAAACTTGTTACGGGCAGGACGCGGCCTGAGTGTATTCCAGATACAGTCTAGAGCGGTTTTTCATGTACCGGCTTCGTGATGTCGTAAGGAGTTTGAATGAAGACTTTCTGCTGCGGGAAATTACCAATTTCTCTTGAAAATTTGTATGTTGGGATGCTTAGTTTGAAATCGAGATTGTGTGGGAAAATTTGTGGAATCAATTTTCTTATCGTATAAAATAACATGTGATAACTTTACTGCATAATGGCATAGCCAGAAATTTATTAGAATCGTCCGTTATCTAGTATCCAAAATACAAGATCTTAATTTTATTTAATTTGGGCTAGATCATTGAGGAAGGTTTTTTCTGTCTTCTATATCAAAAATTTACAGTACAGTGATTTTTATTTGTGTTTTAAATTCATTTCAATTAGTTTTATTATTCATAGTTTTATTACAGATCCCGTTTCATGTTGAAAATATTTTATCAATATTTTTTCAGCAGAAAAAAAAATCTGTTACGGTAATTGACTGGTAACACTAGATTCGAGTAATAAAAATAAAGGTAACTGTATGCAGCAGAAAATAATGTTGTAAACACACTTTCGTGTTTGAAATATTTGTACAATGTCATGAATGAAATTATATTTAATAACTATCTGACCCGGCAAACGTACGGTACGTTTTCGCACTTGCGGTGTAAAGTGATTTACACTTAATATTGCAAGTGTCTATAGGCGGCGGTGAACACTTAACATCAGGTGGGCCGCAAGCTTGTTTTCCATCTCATCACATAAATAAAAAAAAAAAAAAAAAAAACGTTATTTTGCCTTACAAAAATTATTAAATTACTAAAATGGTTATAAAAAAATAGGGGTTGGTGATAAAAAAGTAAAAACTTAGGGTTGTATGTATTTTATAATGCCACATATTAAAAAAATAAAAAACAAAAAATTTCGTCCAAAAATTAAAAAAAAATTTAGGGGTGGATTACCCTTAACATTTAGGGGGATAAAAAATAGATGTTGTCCGATTCTCAGACCTAACCAATATGCACACAAAATTTCATGAGAATCGGGAAAGCCATTTCGGAGGAGTTTAACCACAAACACCGCGACACGAGAATTTTATATATAAGATTAATTTATATTTTATTTCGTGAATAACGTGTTTGGTTACAAAATTAGTAAATTTCTGTGTATTTAGTTACTAAAGCCTCATTTTGTATTTTTTTGTTGTTCTGAATAAAAGAAAATAAAATATTATTAAATATTTGGTATTTATGATAACATTTTAATGTATACGTAATTTGTTTTTTTCAAACGATTTATATATTCGCCTTAATTTAAATAATATATATTATAGTTGAACAATTAAATAATATTATTTTATTTTTAATTTCTATGCATGTTATGTACTCTGCTAATTATTAGGGTCTAGTTCCATTTACTATGTGTTCCATAAATACCAGCATGGTGGGCGCCGACAGTTAGTTACAAGATAAGATAATCTCTTAGGGCGTATACTGAAAGCTGGTTACTAGCTCCAATCTGCATGCTTTTCGCTGCCTGGTCCGCGCTGGTCTACCACCATCAGCTACACCAGTCTACGACTACCAGCGTGGACAGCAGCTAGACGGAAAAGTATACAGAAGTTCTCTATACTTTTATAAAGAACCCGCCGATAAATTCCGAATGAAACTTTCCGCGTGAAATTGCCAAATTGCTCTGATTAGCGCTATTTTCCACGCTACTGTAGACAAGCAGCCCCTCCCTATATCAGCTTGCTTGATGCAGCCGTTATCAGTATCGATAAGCACCGATAGGCGCTGGTGGATCGACGCTAGCAGCCAGCTTTATGTATGTATGCGTCCTTACGGTCGGTTTCAATATACTGTTCTTAGAAAGTTTTGTTGTCAAGTGACAACTGTTATTTTAACACGCTAATATTAGTTTCACCTGTATGTTTGTAACTCCTGTATGTTTGTATGTAACTGACTCGTTTGTTCATCGGCGGTTATAATTCGCACTAAGAAGGGTAAAATATCAGATTAAAAAAAAGCTAAAAAACACGCTTTTATATTAAATCGGACTAAAAAATGGCCACGTTTTTTCTAAAAAATACTTTTCGCTCATCATTTAGTTTCTATACTAAAAAGATATTTTTCACTTTTTAGTCCGATTTAATGTAAAAACGTGTTTTTAGTTTTTTTTAAACTATTATTTTTTATTAATTTAACATTAATTTTTAGGCAACAAAACTTTAGTAATTTTACTTTTATTTGAGGATAGAATTTTGAAACCTTTTGTGCCTGAGGGTTCCGGGTGAACCTCGCTTCACTGACACGAAGTAACGAGAATAATCTCCCACAAAAATAAGTAATATTAATGCCATTCCACGTGAAAAAAAAGAGGCCATGGAAGTCGACCATAACGTTGTTTAAAAAACATTTATTGAAACAAATCTGTGAAATACTTAAATTATATTTAAGTTTTTGTAAAAAAAAATGATATAATAATAAAAAAATAGAGTGTATGGCGTGTTGTGTTGCGTTTGCGTTTGAATTTTTTATTTAAATTTTAATGCAAACATCAAGATAGAACAATATTACTGAAGACGTGGCTGTACGGGCTAGTTCCTTTTGCCTTCCCATAATAGGGAAAATCTAATTATAAATATAATTTGAATTAATAAATTACGACGTAGTGCGTATAATTGTCGTAGTGCCCATTACGAAACTGAAAACGGTGAAATAAAGGCGGTTTTATATGCAAGTATGTTGAAATAAATCCCAGCGACATAATTATAGACTAATAGCTTCTGTACCATAGCCATCACACGCTGACAACGGGCAATACGAAAGCCGTCATGGGCAACAAAGAGTGTTATTAAACACTGTACTCGGCAAACGCAAGCTTTTTTAATCAGTAGCAGGGCTGTTAATTTAAATTTTCAGTTACAATTTATGCAATGTTGCCGAGCAATTAGCATGGATAATGTGACTTAATTACGACTCGCCTAACCCTACAGTGCATAATGACACTTTCTTTTTGTTGGTTAAAAAAGTTTTCGTAACATTTGCATGAGACTACATGCAACGCAATGGCCAAGTGATGCCGGCAGAATAGAATAGCATCACCGCATATCATCTAATGGGTTCCGTAGAAGGTGACGAATGGATCAGCAAAGGGGTATTGACCACCTTATACTCTGTCCATCTATCCGCATTGGGTAAGCGTAGTGGACTACTGCTTAAACCTCCTTCGGTATCTCTCATTTATACCGAAGGACCTTGCGTTCCAGCAGTGGGTCGAATTATAAAGGCTGTTATGATGATGATGATGAACATTTGCATGCACTCAAATAAATGGGAATATGTACTAATTATTACTACTCCCACTGCTGAGATGATTTTGATTGTAACATCGGTCCTGGTTGTTGAATTTTGCGTTTTACTGAAGGATTGTTGTTTTTGGGTTTGGTGCCCCTTCTATGTTACCTTTGTACTCCGATGTTTAACTTAACCACTATTCCACTTAATCTAATCTTGAGAAAAAACCAACCACTCACCCATAGTAGAACACAAAAGATAACACATTCATCATAATAACTGGAGCACAACACTAATCAGATTATTAAGAGCGTAAACGGGTCACGATATTGATATTCTTACAGCGGTGCTGCCATATTAAACAATATTTTCACCCTAAAACTAGGTAATAATCTTGGCGTCCTGCTGAATGTAGTTACCACACGATAGCAATTTATTGCACAATAAAAGTGGACTACATAAATTCCAAGTAAGCCAACTAGCAACCCTACAAGATGGTCCAAGATTCGATCGCGTGACCATGTGGTCGGATTCAATTTGAGAAGCAACAATTAGGGGTGAACCACGCACGTTCGTTCAATTATCCGGCGCCATGCAATTTACTTCTTTACTGTAATGGTTTTAAAGGACATTGTAAGGTGCTTATGGCGTGAACTAAAAGGTTGCCATTATGTCCAAAATGTCGCTTAACTTATTTATAACACATTTGAGATCGGTCATGTTGAGATTGTGTAAAGATTAATCACACGGCTCGAGGAATGTAATAATTTGGGTAATTACACTCCTGACTCTCTTTTGAAGGGTAGATTAGCTGCCTTAAAGGGGACTTAAGTTTTTTAACCGACTTCAAAAAGGAGAAGGTTATCAATTCGAGTGTGTGTTTTTTTATTACAAAGGTGGAAAAAACATGTGTGTTTACTGGGTTAGCAAATAGTGTGATCTATTGTATCCGTTACTAATAAGCAAGCCTATACACAAGTTTTTCTTTTAACAATATTGACAATAAATCTTCTTTTTACGTTTTTTTCCCATCTCTAGGTACTGATGATAATATCAGTTGATTTGGTCAATCCGTCAAAATAGAAATAACTAAATAGAAATAATTCTTACTAAATTACTTAAAGAACTTTCTTTTTCTGTTCATGCTGTCAGGTTGTGGAATACTCTTCCTGAGAGTATCAAGCGTGCTCTCACATTGGAATCCTTTAAAACTGCAGTTTGGTGATTTCACTTCCTCTTGCTCATAAGAGTCTACAAGTTATTTTTCTTTATCTTTTAATTTAACCATGAATAAGTATGTATTGAACAAGTTTTCTTCTTGTTCTTAATTCTGCACCCTTTCCATGTTTCTAATAGCATCTCCTTTCACTCTGGGATACTTGAAAGAGATTGCTGTTAAGCAACAAAGCTGCCTATTTTGTACTGTGTATATTAGTTTCTTCTTTTGTATTCTTTGTCTTGTGTGCCAGAAAGTTATTATTATTATTATTCTTAATGTATTTCTCATTTCGACGGGTAAGTTTGAGATATTTTATTTGATTGTTTTGAAAGTTTCAAGGTAGAACACAAAGGAGTTACGGCACACGGTCATAAGAATCCAATCCCAAATCCTTTAGCAGTATTGTCGATATCAAGACATACCATACCGATTTCAAATAATTAATTTATAATTTAAGTTTGAACATTAAAGGTTATATTGTCAAAGACTAGACTACCCTTCTATTATCACAAATTTCACCAAGGCTACACCAATTTGCCTATTTTTTTCATACAAATTATATGAAATTTAAACAAAAAAATGTTTAAAATAAAGAATATTTAAAAAAAAAAATTATTGAAAAGAAATCATGCGATAAATAAGCTGTCCCTTGAACTTGACATACATATTTCGATAATTTAACTTATATTGACCTATCTGTGAACAATGTTTCTCGTAAAAACTCTTTCATCGTCTGCTAAATATCCTTGACCGTTGTATTTGGAAATATAAAATCTCAAACCTTTTTTTTTCATTGATTTAATGTATTTTTATGCATTATTTTAAAAAACATATTAGCATTCTGCACTCCTTCTCTATATAAATTACAACTCCCTTCAAAGCACTTATTATAAAACATAGACTAAATAAACTTAGTCATGGTTTAAAAACTGATAGATTTTTAAGGCTGTCATTTTTATTAGCTAAATGAAAGTCTGAGTTAGCATCAGTTTTAAACCCCGACTAACTAAGTCCATGTTTTATAATAAGGGGTAAGTGTGCAAAATTTCATAGCTCTCCGTCCGAGTAAAAAGGGGTCCAAAGCTTTTGCTTCACGTATTAATATATAGATTAGGAGGGATTAAGTAATAAATAGGTATAGAGAACATAAATTGCACAAATATTTTCAGAATATCTTAAGACCGAATGTTAAGCACGTCGTTTCACAGATCAATTGTTATACGGGTAATAGATGGTTGTCTTAGTCGTAATACCGTAGTAGTCATAAAAGGACTTAATGTTGGATATGGAGCTAATTCAATAAGGCACTGCTGATAAATTGAGGATGAGAGAGATTTATGTTGAGACCTTTTTGCTGGAGTAATTGCTTTTATGATTAATAAAGAAATAGCTTGTAGAAACGGGACACTGTCAGCACTGTTCGTACTTCAAAGCAGAAAAGAATTACAAGAAATATTATTTCAAAACTAAAAACGGAGATTTTAAAATTAATTTATAAAAATACCGGTCCCAAATACAAGTGAAAACGTTTATTCCAAATAGTTGGAGGTTGGCACCGACTTCAAATTTTTTTTTCCGTTTTTAGTTTTGAAGTCGGCTTTTTTGTTATTTAAAAATTATCTATTTTTTGCTTTTTGTAGATTTTAATATAGAAATTTTCAGGAAAGCATCTCGAGATGTTTTAGACACACAAGTGATAAGATTATATCATCGATGCCAATTAAATAGGCGTTATTAGGAATTCAAGAAAGCTACTCGTCAGATATCGATCAAATGTAAATCGGACCACATGACAAGTACTCAGCTTCAAAAGGTTGAAAGAATCTTCAAAATCGGCACACCCAGTAAAGGGTTATGAGGTAACAAACATAAAAAATAAATAAGGTCGTTGTATGAAATACTTTAATTGTATATTTAAAATATTTTCAATATAAAATTACGTTACCCACCCAATCCAGTTAAAATACCGATTAACAACTTTTTACTTCTTATAAATATTTTCTTCTGCTTCGTAATAAAGTTTAAAGTAAAACAATATTGCTTGAAAAATGCAGTAGGTACCAAGTTAAATGTTACAAGAATTGTAACTATAATATATTATAAAATATTGTATTCATCATCATCATCGTCATAATTTTAGCTGAGACACACCCTAATAGACGTAGGCCTTCTCATTTGCCAACGAAAATCATTTATTGCTAGGCTTTTTTGTTACAACAGTAAATTTTCCCCTAATCGCCTTTATTCCGTTACAACAGAAAAGACATCGGGAAACTCAACTTCATTAATACGTTCGGTAGCAGACGTGTTCTATTAAAGCCCTTCTCTTGAATCTCAATAGGAAAAGTCAATATTCGTTCGGGAACCGCCTTACGGCTGCTCATTAAAACTTGTCTCCTCACTAGGATCTTCAACTATAGGGATAATTTTTGGATTAAAGTTTCTGTGGAGGTTTTTGTCATCTGGCTTTAATGATTAAAGTGCAACTGAACTGACATTTCAATATTTGACATTCTTTTTTTTATTGACTAATTGTTGTTGTATTATTTTTAATGGTTTGTATTTCAAGTACAACATTTTAACATTGAGCATGAAACTTTTAAAATGCTGTAAATGTCTTATTACTCTTAATATTGCAAGTGTCTATATGCGACGGTAACCACTTAACACCAAGTGGGCCGCAAGCTCGTCGGATAGATCGTCAACTCCTGTGATGAACTCCCATATGATACAACATCACCACATGCTGCAATCGCAAATTGTGCAAATATAACCGAGTTTCAGTTTCGGTCAAATTGCATCGTACGTTCTGCTGGAGATCTAATTCGGTTGAATCTACATTCAGCTTATCCCCGGTTGAAACATTAGGTATACGGCGAAAACCAATAATGTTTGACGTTAAAATAAACAATAAATATCCTATTTTAAGAATCAAAAGGACAAACTCCCTATTCAACTCTAATCGTTGCTTCGATCTACAGTCCACAAGAGTATTTGTACGCATGACGAGTACGGGGTGTTACGAATTAAATTACCGCTGGTAATTACGAGGGCCGGTAGCACGCACCAAAACCAATTGGTCACCCCTCGAGTTACTCTTGCATTACAAGGTGTAGAGTCACGATGACTGGGTTTAGAAATATTGGCTGCTTTGAAAAGAAACGGTCACGGCTTATTTTGATATGGGAATGAAACCGAATGTCAATGGTAGTCTTTATTTAAAAAAATAATGTAATTAAAAAAATTACATTAATTTTTTATTATATTTAGAGTCGGTGTGAAAATAATTTCCTACCGTTTTAATGATAGAGTAGACGAAATAAATTAATAGAAAATACAATGTTTAATCACTCTTACAATCCCAAAAAGGGGTTAAGCAGAGCTTCAGGTAACATTCGCTTAAACACATCTGGTAGCATGGACATAATAGTATCCCAAAAAAGTTAACGTTCATGGAATGCGTGCAAAGATGTATGATTACTTTTTGCAGTTTACGAAAGGTAAGAAAGAAAGCAATTTTTGGTTAAACACAGATTTGGGACATTACATGCATCATTGTAATTATTACCGAGAATTAAAAAAAGATATCAAATGAGTATGGTAGCGAACATGAGTACTTTCACTGCTATCTGGGATCATTCTGGAGTACCTACCCACACTACACTTCGTAGAATTCCAGAATCCACTGCGTAGGAGATGCGGTCGGCAGCATATTAATGACACCTCATCACAAGAGCCTTATAAATCGAGCCACTGCTAGGACACAAGGCCTCTCCTTGTTATCGAAGGAGGTTTAGGCAGTAGTCCACCGCGCTTGCCCAATGCGGATTGGTAGATGGAGTATAAGGTGATTAATACCCCTTAGTTGATCCATTAGTCGCCTTCTGTTTCACCCATTGGAGGATATGGGATAATGCTATTCTACCTTATGCTTTGCCGGCATCACATGGCTAATGACACCTCGGTGTAGCCTATATTTATAGGTGCTCACAACAACAGGCTCTATGCTGATTTTCTAATAAAATAGCCTAAAAAGTCAGTAATTACCAGCATATTAGCAGTTACCAGACAGCACATGACTATCTCTCGCAGGCAGCCAATACTGACCTTTTGCCCCTCTATGGAGTTAAGGAAACCATACTCCTCGAACACAAGACTACGAAAAAGCAGTAGTCTGTGTTCTTATTAAATATGCCCATGTTTATTTATTTGCAAACATTTGGTATTATTTTGCGATTTTCATCTCAGACTAGAAAATGAAGGAACACGTGTACTGTCCTTCCTACAATCACGAGTCATGAAAAGATCCGGCTCGAAGGACCAATATGTTTGGGCTTTGATAATGGTGATCGTGGTAAAAGTAAACAGTATATGGTTTAAATAGTTTACTATATACAACAATCAGTTAATGGGAGACCGATCGCTCGTGAAGTTGGTCTAAAGCGGAAGGGCCGGTCCCTCTGGACAGTCAGCTGCTGGCATAACATCTCTCCTCCGTCCGCAAAACTACGTTATGCATTGCACGACTCCAATGCGTGGACAGACGTGAAGAAGCACCTTGTAGTATACATTCTTTCTATTTTGACTTCACTTCTGCTATCAAGTGGAATGCGGTCATCATCTAAACATTTTTATAAAAATTAGAGAAGTGTTAATGCACGGACATCCCGGACTTATCCGACCAAAAGACAAAGATCTAAATACCAATTTATCTCTATATAATTTATGCAACCGCCAGCTTAATCCGGTTACATTTGGTTTCACGTTAAGGTTGAACTGTTCAGATTTTTGTGTGGTCTTTTTGTTGATTGGCGGATTTGTCCGTTCCACAGTTGTGATTGGTCGGATAGATTAAAATTATCACGGTCCAACGAAAGCGAAAATGTAACACGACAAACTGGTTGGCTGAAATAAACACTTGCAGAATTTTATTAACGGTCTGTGGGTTTTTGGCACAGATGTTATGGTGAGCATTTTGATTCGTGCTGTATCAGAATTGAGAATGAAATTTTCAGTTAAAATTGAATGCCGAGGACTTACATAATTGTATACAATATAGAGAGTTCTGTGGGCCATAATCATTATTATAAAGAATTTGTTTTTTTACAAGCAGACAAGTTCAACTTTACGATATTAGTAATAAAGATCATCCCACTTTACTGATTTCAATAGATTGATTTTGTCTGCTATGCTCTACGAAATTATTTTTAGAGTTTCTTTTTTCAATACACTTTTTATAAACTTTTACACACTATAAGCTGAGATACCCAAGATCAAAAGTAGTTAAATTATTATAATATTACGTACTCGTATTATCCATTGAAATAACGACTAAGCAAATTTTCTTTCCATGAATTAATTTCGAATTTTGTAATCTATTTCTGTTGACTGTGCTAATAACCCAAGGTTACGAAAGTAAGAAAATTAATGAGAAACCTACTGATATATGATTAAGAGCTTAATATAGCATTAGCATCACTGGGCTTGGGTCAAACTCGCGTGCCGTTGTGTTTCCGTCAAATTGGATTTTTATTTGCGGCTATTTCGTGGTTTACGACCTCTGCATTGTGTATAAAATCGGCTAGCCATTGGCAATTTAGTGTATTTTTATACTGTTGTAGCCTTAATGTTTATAAGCTCATGTTGGTAATTTTGATGTTGTAAAAATTTTATATTCTCATAGCCTTCGCCTATGGCTTAGTTTGTGTGAACTAATGTTTATTTTGAAATAGTCGACATGAGATTTTACATTTAAAAGCTTGGGACTGAAAAATAACACGAATTCTTTTTATTTTTAAACTAAGCAACTTGCGCCTAGATTGATCCAGGATAAGTGACCAAAAATTGTAAGATATGAAGTTCCTTCGTGCTTTGGACAGTACGATACGCTTTTTGTCTTGCTTGTTGCTGCAGATGTTAAGTTACCTGCTCGCATTAAGCGACAGTAAAGAGAACGCCTTTTTTATGAACGCTACACATAAGCGGCTACGGAACAAGTACAAACTGTAGCGCTGTTCCTTTCAGAGTTAATATAATATTTGCTACGATCTTAAGGAAGCACTTAAACTTATAGACTTTCTGATAATCATTATTTTTGAGCAATATTTTAAACAAGTAACAAATTGTTTTAGTCTTCCGTATAGCTCAATTGGAACAGCAGATCCTTGTATTAGTACTTACCTGATTCTTTGAGGATTTTTTTTGCTTATTTTCTAATCTATTTCTAGCCTTATTCATTATCAATATCATATCAGCCGAGAGACGCCCACGCTAACCCAGACTAATTGTTGATATAAAATAACACCGAAAAGCTTCTTTATAATTAATTCCTGGCCGTAACTTTTATGTACTATATTATTTTTAAATTTCGCAGAAATAATAAACAAATGAAAAAGACGTTTCAATTCTATCGGACGTTAAAGTCAAATCTCAAATGTATACTGCATTTGAGATTTTTACAGAGTCACAGACATTTAAAGAAAAAAGGAAAAGAGATAATAATTTATTTGGCACACATCATAAATTACATTATATAATCGAAAATACAAAATAGGTACAAACGATATTATAAATTTTAAGCAACATTATGTTTGCAATTAAATATTTGTCACTCAGATTTATATCAAAAGAAAAAACCTGCTTTGTTGCTGGTTTTCAGTGGAACCATTTTTTTTTTTGATTTAACCTATGTTAAAAAAGTGCTATAAATTACAAACTACAATTCTTCCCAATTATACTCGTACAATATATGTATTATAATTACACTTATGTAATACACAGATAGAAGCGTCGGTGGCGTAGTGCGTCTGCCTCTTGTAGCAGCGGGGCGGTGGTGGCGGCGGCGGCACGGGAGCGGCAGGATCTTATGCGTAAAACCAAATGAATTTACTCTCTAAAACAGCGGCGCGGGAGCGGGCAACGGACGGTGCACTCCAGTCAAGCGGTGCCGCTGCAAGATTCGAGGCAGAGGCCTAAGAGCGTTGTTGGCTCCCGGCACCCGCATATGTACGTTTAATCGACGCTTTTACGGTGAAAGAAAACATCGTGAGGAAACCTATGATGAAATTCTTAGGTTGTGTGTGAAGTCAACCAACCCGCACTTGGCCAGCGTGGTTGAATAAGGCCTAATCGCTCCCTAATGTGGGGTAGGCTCGAGCTCCTCGGTGGAGGCATTATATGTGCTGTTGATGATGATGATGACACTATACACTATACAAATTGGAATCTGTATTGTAAACAGAAATACTGCTAATGCGACAGAGACGTTTTTTGTCCATTAAAAATGTCTTTAAATCACTCCTAAATGATGTGACGGGTGTACTCATAATAACAAGACATGCTCGTTGCGTAAAAAACTTCAACTTAATGGTCTTATGTAATGCGAATACAATAAATTTCAGTATCCAAAATATAAAAGAGCTTGCGTGTTTCATATTATAACATGGCACTGAATTAATACTAACAATTACTTGCGGGCCACGCACAAAAAAGTGTACAAATTGCTCCTGTGCGTGCAGACTTGGGGTTATGAAATGGTGATAGTAGGAAGCGGGGGCGTTTTTCAATGGAGTTTGTTTGGCAAACAAGCGTACGAAAAATTGGTGTTACGTTTGAAAAGCATAAATACCAACCAAATGGTGCTTTGTTACTATTCGAATTGGTGACACAAAAGAGAAATTCAGATTTACAGGCTGATCACATAATAAGAAACAAGAAGCAGTATACTAGAGACAGAGGAAGCCATTCTTCACAGATATAGGTATCATAAATTTTAATACGCAGGGTTGATACGGAACCGAATACTTATTGTATACCATATTTTATACCTTTCTGACTCCAGCATAAACAACGACTACAACAACATGTTCTATGGTTTGTTACAAATCCTGATAATCATGGGAACCTTCAAATTAAGACTGTAAAGGAAGAAATCCGGTATAGTATTGAAAAAAAAAACAAAAGGGGTAGCAAATTATCCCTGTGATCTAGCAGCCCAGCTGACAAGAACCAGGAATAAAACACGTCTGAAACGATGGGTAACCTACCAGGATTATCCATCGTTTCAGAAGCGCAGCAGACGCCAAACTAGACATAGCTGTTCACAATGGTGAGCTGCCTCCAGTGCACTCGGCATGACGTAACGCACACAGCCATGTTTTGCTTATAGTATACGACTAATTACAGTGACACCAACATATAAAATTATACCTATCTATAATATATAAAAACCCCTTGTGGTGTTTGCAGTCGCACTCCTCCGAATTGTTATGAAATTTTTTATGTATATTTGATAGGTATGAGAAAAGGTCGTAAGTATATTTCATAATCGCTCAAATGTTAAAAAATGTATGTCAGAACAAAGTATGCCGTATCGCTAGTATTCTTATAGAATTATTAAGATTGAGGTCATAAGCGTACACTTCGTACGAAAATTTAAAGAAATATATCTGGCATTAGGATAAAGTCAATGAAGGGAATCAATGGATAAATTACGTATTAGGAAAACATATTTTTTCTTTGATATTTCTCAACTTATTATTTGCAGTTTATAGTTACCCGCTACGCTTATCACCAAGCGACTATAGTTACTAACCTCGCCTGTCGATCTAGCAGCGAAACTAGTATTTTGTATTGTTTAAATTGGGGCCATTTGAGAAATGGCATATTATTGTCACTGGCTATTTCAACTCCGCACACGAATTAAATATCAATTTAGTAGTGTTGGGCAAACTTGTTTACACATATGCCACGTGTAGTAACACATCCATCTTGGTCTTACTCCACTTGAAAGGCGGTGATCATTTAAAATTACTTATTCTGGTATGATTATTGATGGAAAAAAATGAAGCTTATTTTAGAACAAACAATGATTCTTCATTCACATCATCACAGCAGAAAGCAAAAATATGTGCCTAACATACATTAAATTTAATGATTCCGTTTAAGGCTCAGAAAATAAACCGATTTATTCCAAATATCTTTTCCGAATTGACCTCAATTACGAGCTAAAGTAACGTACAGGTACACTCGTAATAATAAAATTTTATAACGAGATTTTTTGACATTGTACAAGCGTCCGTCATTTAATGATTTGGAATTCAGAAGTCCCAGGTTCCAGGACAAAGATAAAAAACACAACAGTTTTGACAAGAAAATACTTATTTTTGCTTCAATAGTGTCACTAAGGCTGGTTTGTATTTCGCACCTAAAATGAGTGTCGCGATTTAGCGAAGTAATGCAGCCAGTGCCAACCAACAGCGGGCATTGACTGAAATGATGATGATGATTTAAAAATTGTTCGTTATATAGTATCCATAGCACAAGTTCTTAATGATACTTAATTTAGGCATGTAATTGGAATTAGCTTGGAAATATAGTTCTAATTAAAGTAAATAAATAAATAGATAAATAATATTCTCTGGGACTTCTGCTGCCCTCTGAAAACCTGAAACACCCACAAGGTATCATTATCACCTACGTTGAGCATCTATCACCTAGTCTTACCACGTACCTAGTCGTTTATGATAAGTATTCTATTTCTTAATGTGATAGTAATATATTTATTTTGGCTCCTGTACAGACATTCCTTTGTACCTGGAAATAAATTTAGAAAAAACAAATCTTAGCTTCGATTAAACTGCCTTTAATACCCGTTTCCTTTGTACAGGCACAGATTAAAATGGCCCTTTGTATTCTTTGAATTTATTAACATGTATGAAATCTAACCGAGGATTTTTCCTTGACGAGGGTCCAGAACGGGAGCCGGAGGATATCTAATTGAATGCGAAGCAACTTTTATGGAAAATGAGAATATAATTTTGCCTGCATACGAAGATTACAACGATATTAAGGGAATGTGATTACATCAGCTGCGAATGCGTATTTATGATTAGCTAAACGTTCGTTCCTTTTGGGGTTTTTAAACTTTAGAATGAAACGGAAATTAAGGGATCATTTAGACGAAATCAATGCAGAGACTATCCATTGAGCCAATCCAACATTGGCGTCGTCAAATAGAGACAGCCAATAGAGAAAATCCATTGCGTTGGATTGTCGTCAAGCTATTGAATAAGCTATTCCAATTAAATAAAATGATTTAATATTTATTTTATACGACTAGCATAATGTCTTCGCCCAGTGGATTGTCTCTGCTATTGGCAGCATGTAAAGTTCCATAATTAAATATTCATTAGCCAGAGCATTTTTAAGTGGCAACCGTGTACCGGAAGACGCAGCGTTGGTCGAGTTGACGTGACGCAACACCCCCCACAAGGTAGACCGACGATCTTGGTAAATGTCGCGGGAAGCCGCTGGGTGCGGGCAGCGCAGGACCGACCGGGTTCAAGATTCTTAGGAGAGCCTATGACCGTGCACGGCAGGACGATCCTCACGGAGGAGGCGCAAGTGAAGGCGGATGCATAACCGCCCCCCACGGTAATGAGCAGTTCTTTAAAGGCGCAGGGAGTCTTAGCCCATATCGCACTGCTCACCACCGAGTCGTACGAAAGTGTCCGAGCACTCACGGTGTGGTAAAATAAGGTAGTGTATAGATCTGGAGTATAGTAAAATATGAAATAAAAGTTAAAATGTACGTGTAAACAGGAAAGTATATTATTATGAAGTCAATCAAAATTTTACATCAAATATATACAAAGTGCCAACGTCAACTTTAAGTATAGAACTTAAGATTGTACCAACCAGTATTACAACACACGGCAATCAGGCCTCCTCCCCGCACTTGGGAAGTGAGTACCGCTGGGTATTTTTAGTGGGTATGCCCTGGAATATTTCCCGGGGAGTCCCCTCCCGTCTCCCGGCAGGAAGGCATTATTTCCCAACGTCAAAAAAATGGCCTTTGTCCAATAGTGGGCGTCTCTTAGGTGATATGTCCTGGTTGTTGCATTTTTTGTTGGCACACGAAAGCTTGCTTTTGGGTATAATGCGTTTTGTTTAGGCGACAGGCTGGTAACCTGTCACTATTTTGGGGGTACTGTATGGCCCATACTACCCGATCTAGCTTTATGTGTCATCAAATGTTATGTAAAGCTCTGCTTAATGCCTTTTGGGATTAAGAGCGTGCATAAAATGTATGTATGTAGAATTAAAAAAGAGTCAGTCAATAAAACCGTAGTGTTGCAAACTTTAGATTGATGTTTACTTATTTAACAAGCAAAAATTTTAAGAAACTGTAAACCGACTACGAAAAAAGAAAGGAATGAAATCGGTATTTACAAGGTGAAATTGACTCTTCCTATTTTAAAGTCGGCTTAAATGTAGCCTACCTGGACCATAAAAACTAATCGATTAACACCTTATTCATCAAAATCGGATAAGTACCTCTACGGAGGAACGTACGGGTAAAAAACTAGAAACTGCGACAATAATTGTATTTTACAATCTGTTGATTAGTAGAAAAATCGTCTAAGTCACTATTTTAGGATGAACAAACGAAGTCATGACATAGCCAACTTCCTGCAGATGATTGATCGTGCAACCTCCAGCGACTTATTTCCGTTCAGACCTAATATTACTGTACAGCAAGAAATTTCAGAACAATGCCTTTCAGTCAGCTTAAATAGCTAAGGTTAATAAGATTTCAAGAGTTTTTTTGAAGTGAAACTTTACCAAAAGCAAAGCCAAAAAGTAATGAACGCATAGAAGTTTGTTGTTTAACATTTTGAAATGAAATAAAAAATCTCTTTATTTAACTGTTATTAATAATAATGTTTATTTCTCCTCTCAAATATGTAGCACCAGTAACCAGTAGCTCTGTACCAAAGCAAAAAGGCAGCAAAATACTGATTTTGAAAAATTATGGTTTTGGTGAGGAGCTGGTATTTAAATGGACTTTACTAAGTACTTTTAAATCGTCAAAAGCCCTACCATCATTTCGGGAAAAAATAATTAGTTTACTGAAATAATTAATATGCTGGGATGAAGAAGAACCGGAGAAATAAACTCCATAGCTTCATCATCATCATAATAGCCTTTATAATTCAACCCACTGCTGGGACACAAGGCCTCCTTGTCATCGAAGGAAGTTTAGACAGTAATCCACCACGCTTGCCAATGCGGATTGGTGGACGGATTCTAAGGTGATCAATACCTCTTTGCTGATCCATTAGTTGCCTTCTAGGACACCCATTGGAGGATATGGGGTGAGACGATTCTACTCAGCCAGCATCACATCGCTGCCACAGCTAAAATTTTGTAATGATTTCAAAACATCATTACAGTCAATAGATTATATCAATTAGAAATACATTTTTAATTTGACAACCATCTACCAATTAAATAAAGGTTTACCCTTGATTGGTATAACAACGTTTAGTCGAAAATCGTTTCAGCTCATTTTAGTTACAATAAAGTCATTTCGCATAATTATTCATTTGACACAATATTTAATTGGTAGAATTTTATTTAGCATAATTATTTCTTTGACATAATGTCATTTCACCGAATTTTCAAATGCACTAATTTTATTTAACCTAATATTTAACTAGAATAATAATGATTTGGTCGAAAGATCGTATGGAATATTCAGTTCAGTAATAATTCAGTGAAAACGCCCTAAAGTCGCTTCTGGCACTCGCCGGCCGCTGCCGCGGCACGCTCGCTTCGCTCGCTCGGCTCATGCGCTCTGTTCATGTCAACCTCACTCGCTCGTCGCTTCGCTCCTCGCTAACCTATTGTTCAATTGAACATTCGATGAAATGAAAATTATACCACCTGAACAATACATCAAATGAACATTATATTTTTTGATCAATAGCGCAAATGTTGTTATCGCAAATGAACATTCGATGAAATGAAAATTATGTTAATCGATATTATACAAAGTGATTATTTTCTTAAACGTTGTTCGAAGAAGTGATGTTCGACTAAACGTTGTTATACCAAACAAGGGTGAACCTTATATAAACATCTGTTCCTTCAGAAATCACTTTTGCTACTTTTCTGAAGTTTCACTTTGTGCCATACACACTTTTTATGTTTGCTTGGTAGACAAGCATACAGCCTGTCTGGTAGAAAGCAGTCACCGTAGTATTCGACGCTTTTAATACTCAAGTGATAATTATATAAGTGAAAACGGGAATATACCACGTACCTCTGTTTTGTGAATTATCCGATATTACTGACGTGATACTCGCGCGCCACCTATTCTCTCTCTCTCTGGTAAGGTTGCAACACAACACCACAAAAATACAGAGTTATTTGACTGAGGTCTTCTATAAGTTGGATATACTACTCCAGTTCGGGCTGCTACAAATTCGTGAGTCTAGTCCGCTGTGCCCTACTTCGAGTAAAAAAGATTTCATATTTCTGTCCAATATCTATTTTAAATTGCTTTGTATGCCCTCCAATCAAGTAATATCAATAACATAAGCCTATCAAATTGTTATCTTTATTACAATTTTGAAGTAGCAATATTATAGTAAGTATAAACTTGAAATTAACAAGAAACATATTAATACACAAATTGGTCTTCCCAGATTCTGGTATAAATTTGATATGAATATTTACTACATTGTAGACCTATTTGTAGGGACGTCTGGGTAGGTACCACCGCCTTTCTTATATCTGCCGTGATGCAGTTCGCTGTGTTTCGGATTGAAGGGAAAGGTAGCCAGTGTGATTACTGGGCATGGAAGGCAGATCATCTCATTCCCCAGGATGGCAACGCACTTGCAGTTGGCAACCACTTAACACCAGGGCTCAAGCTTGTTTGCCGTCTCGTAATATAAAAAAAGGTAAAATGAAAAAGTTTATTGCTTAAATTCAAATAATACTGCGATAGACATTTAACCCTACCGACTTTGAAAATATTAGATGGAGTAAACGAAACTGAAAATTTTATTCAATTTCACAATGTAAATTAATTCAATACTGATGGATCTATAAAATCAGAGTTTCTTATAATGTGAGAACTTAATTCGAATCTCTCACAAATTTATCCTTAACACTCTCTCCTATTCTCTTACGAGACTGATTATTATCTATTTTCTATAAACCATTCAATGAAACTATTCCAATGAAAACAAACACGATAATGATCCTGTGAGCACAGGTCACTGCTGACGTTGCGGCACCAGCAATTATGTTATAAAGTTATAGCGTACCAACTTTTGAATCGACCTCTCGTGGAAATTACTCAGATATCTTCACCAACTATAATAATAATTTATATTTTTTTTTTATATATTTTTAAATGTTATACATTGTAAAAAATTAATATTTAGAAGTATAATTTTGTATGTATTTTAAAAGAAATAAAGAGAATAATAATTATAATTTATTTTACCAAAAAGATTTACATTACAATTGCTTAAAGTCTATAAATAGTGTACTAAATTATACAATTTAAGTTATAGCATCTGTTGCCGAACTAGGTAAAAATTTACCTGTAATTCAACATACAGCGCCTCTTGCCTCGGAGTAGGTAGGATACACTCTTTATAAACTACGATATTACAATTTTCTCTTATATAATAATTACATGTGAACTTATTATAAAACAATATGATATTTTTATGACAGTCCTCTCGGTGTGTAAGATGCAAATGAATGGGTGTATGTGAGAGGGTGAGTATGTGTGTAGTGTAAATATTTAAATTCATATGGATTCGTTATAAAAAATTAAACCGACTTCAAAACTGTAATTTATATAATTAATAACCTTAAAGTGAGAAATTAAATATAAAAGTAAATATTATAGGCCAACTATATATTTTTAGAAAAGTGTCAGCCTTAGTTTAAAAGAAATATTAACATGAGATTAACATTTAAGAACATAGTTATTTTATATTTACAAAAAAAGGTACGAAACCAAAAAAAATCTGGGCTGAAAACGAGACTGGAACCAAACTCACAAAAATAATAAGCATATTTCAAATTCAAATTCAAATTATTTATTGCGTGCTACATTGCAGTACATTGTTTTAAATATATAAATTGCACTTAGGTGGTAGGTATATACATTGAAGCGCGCTGTAAGGGCATGGCAATAGCAGATGGTTTTACAGTCAGTTTTATAATAAATTATTTACCAAAAAGTCTACATTCAGTAAATTTATATAACACACTTAAAAATATTACTTAAATCTAATGTCACTATTAAATTAAGTTAAATTTTATTAAATGTCTAACATTTGAATTTGAAATGGTTCATCTAAATCCGCTTAGTCAATATTCAATAAAACAGCAAGCTTACAATTTTGGCGCTAAATATCATTGACGATTTTGTTTCGACGTTTGAAATCATCACACACCAAACGAATCGATAAAACTTATCGAGGCATATCCCCAACAACTTTACCCCTTTCAATCAAACCTCGTACATTAATACCGTTAATGGAACCAGACAAATCGGTAGATCAACAAATTGCGATCGGCCATTGCGGGAGGCATTAGCTGCAAGATAAATGGCATCGGGAATTACTATATTTTTAACTTCTTTGTCAGTGTCTTTTTTACGATTCTCAAGATTATTATGGAAAGGTAATAAGAAATCGAGTTCAGGAAGTTCGATGTGTATAGAAAAGGTAGTGAAGATAATGCAATCCAAATTTAATTTCATCTTCAGTATTAAAGGTGAAATTAAATTTGGATCGCATAATCTTATATTAACTAGCGGCCCGCTCTGGCCTCGCACGAAATTTCTATGCTTTCCTCTACTTTTATGCATGCATCCTAAGTCCGACCCTGGATGTAGACAACGTTAGCGCTCCTGCAGACGGTGCCGCCACCGCGCCACCACCGCGCCGACGACGCCGCGCCGCCACACTGTAGACACGCGCCGCGCAAAGCCCGCCGCCGCGCCGCCACCGCGCCGCCACCGCGCCCCCACCGCGGCCCCGCCGCTTCCCCCTCCGCGTCGCTGCTATGTAGCTATTCCATTCCCGGCCGCCTACGTATGTGAACGTGCGTTACTTTTTAGGAAACCACCATGGAAAATTTTGATTGCGAAACGTTTATAAGTTTAGTGGAGGACAGAGAAGTGTTATGGGACAAAAATTTGGAAATTTACAAAGACAAGCGTAAAAGTTTAAAAGCTTCGTTTGAGATATGCCATATAATGAATGATAGCTTTGCGGAACTACCTGATACGGAGACTGAACTAATCTCTCCGTAGAAGATATACTTGCTCGCATATTGGTATCTTTGTGTTGCAGTTTGTTTTTTAATAAATCTAATAATTTGTCAAATGTCTTGTAATTCATCCGAAAATAATCACAAAACTTGGCCTCATCTTTTCGGAGATCTTCGTAAAGTGTATGAAATTCACCATATTGTTCCCTTGCTGACAGCATAGGATGCACCCACAACTTTCTAGCGGACTTACGACGTCCATTTTGCCATTTTCTATACATATAGTAAGCAAGCACTAACTTCTTTTTTTTCATTAAATTAGACATATCTTTTCGGGTGTGTTACGTGCGATCTTCGTAACTAGCAATGTATTACTAACAACAGTATAGTGGACCGGTAAAATTATGCTTTGACGGCGCGGGAGCGGCGCGGCTGCGGCGCGGCGGCGTGATCTACGCGGTGCGTATCTACAGTGCAAAGGCGCGGCGGAGGCGTCGTCTGCAGGAGCGCTTACACAGGCCATGAAAGTTTTTCAACTATTTATTTGAACATTTCGTTTGAAATATATAATCTTTTAAGATCTTTTGATAACAGTATCAAACTCGAATCATTTTTAGGGTTCCGTACCTCAAAAGGAAAAAACGGAACCCTTATAGGATCACTTTGTTTTCCAGAGCTCCACGGTGTGGCAGCGCGCGAGTGTCACGTGAGGGTTGCAAGCGTCTATAGGCTACGGCGGCTGCTAACCCCCAGGCAGGCGGTATGTTTGTCTGCCAACTTTTTGATATAAATAAAATTTGCAGACCACTAAAATTTTATCACTATTTTTAATTCCAGACCTATTAATTATACATTACATTATAGTCTTTCGTTTGGCTAATTAAGTCTCGACTCTTAACTATCATTTGTGTTTGCCCTTCAAACCTTTTCACTTCACTGAATAAGCTTAATTGTTATCTCTCCAAGCAATTCCTGGAAAATAAGTTTGCTGGAAATTGATTAAATCCAGGCACCAAGGTCTTTGTGTCAGACAAATTACGGTTAAGACAAACTCAATTATGTATCCTCTAAATATGACTGTAGGCCTTTTGAAAATTTGACACGATGTGGGTTACAATATTTCTCAATATGGTAACAGTTTTCCATACTCAATGATTATAACTAGAATCTTAAATGTCTCATGAATGTACCTATCTCATTATCAATATCGTTTGTGAATTATGAAGCTATCTCTGAATACAGTTTGATTCATATTCGGTCTTATGCACTTTAATTATTTTGCTTTTGTTCCCAACTTTATTTTTGCTAGTTTTCTTTTTATCATCATCATCATCATCAACAGCTCATAATGTCTCCACCGAGAGGCTCGAGCCTACCCCACATTAGGGGCGATTAGGCCTTAGTCAACCACGCTGGCCAAATGCGGGTTGGTCGACTTCACACACAACCTAAGAATTTCTTCATAGGTGTGCAGGTTTCCTCACGATGTTTTCCTTCACCATAAAAGCGTGGATTAAACGTAGATATGAATTCAAAATTTGAAAACACATTGGTACGTGGCGGGGATCGAACCAGTGCCTCCCGGATAGGAGACGACGCTCTTACGCACTACGCCACCGGGCGGCGCTTTCAAGTTTGTAAGTTTTCTTCAAAACTTTTCCTTTCCATTTCATTTCTTACACACAGTCGATCTATTTTTACTTTCTCGTATACGTAGTATAGAGAAAGTAATCGTAAAAAAAAATCGACCTCGAGATTTGGACGGATTTACACGTTTTGGACCTCCCTGAGTCAAAAATATTTTTTTTGGAATTATGTCTTTCTGTGTGTCTGTGCGTTAGCACGATAACTCGAGTATGCTTTAATTTATTGCAACCTTAAACATTCATGTGTAACATCAAAGATAAGGTTTCTATCAACTTTTGTGTCGTTTCCGGTATACGAGAAAGTCAAGGGGAGACCACTCCCGATTTTTTTTTCGGTTTCCTCTCCATGTTTATTTACCATCACAGATCGTAACAAAGAATATTACGTGCTTATCATCTCTTCTCAGCAGGATAATCTGCTCACTCTCCATCTTTCTCTCGCTATTGCTTCTTTTTATTTCATTCAATATGTTCTTGTATTCCCTCCATGCACTATGTTATCTAAAGGTATATTACTCCTCTATTTCAAACAGACATTCTTTACACGTTCATTTAGCATTCCCCACGACTTCCCACCCACATCTCTCTATACATAAATATTCATCGTGTCTCTTATTGTTGTGACAGAAATTATGTCGGCCGGCGGGGACCGTGTGCGTTTTTCATTCAATTCCGTTCCAACTATCATTCGTGACTTTGATAGAGTAAGGTCGACAAAAAAGCGACGTTCAACATGCTAGTTTCATTTATTTTAAAGCTTTTTGCGTAAATAGCTATGTTATTTACGCAAATTTAACTATAAGACTTTTCTGGAAAAAACAGTATAAAACAAAATTCATGAATATTAAATTATTAGAAGAAGACTAAGTCAGATTCAGAATTCTAGTAGGATTGAAAGTGTAATGAGTATGTTGCTTCTATAATATTCAATGTGAGTCGTAGAAGACAACTAATGGATCGTCAAAAAGGGCATAGATCACCTTGTACTCAGTCCACCGATCCGCATTGGGCAAGCGTGGTGGACTACTGCCTAATCCTCCTTCGATGACAAGGAGAGGCCTTCTCTCCTAGCAATGGGTCTAATGATAAAAGCTGTTATGATGATGATAATAATAATATTAAAGCCTATATTGCTGTTAGTATACAGTCTTGAATATTTATTTTTTAGCCACTTTAACCAATAGTTTGTCTTTCAACAAAGGCCTCCTCCAAGACTTTCCACTCCCTCTTGTCCCTAGCACTCTTGGTCCTCAGCACTCCTGCGGTCCTTTTAAAACCTTTATGTTACCTCTACTAAATGTTTAATAAAATCATTAAACCTACATATAGAACTTTAAATTAAATAACGCATGCAAGATTAATCATGAATAATAATAAGATCGGCATCTTATTATTATTCATATATATAATTTGAGTTTAAGTTATATTGCGATTATTACTTTCTTCATAATCTCAATGAAATAATGTATTATTTTGTCAAAAAGGAATCAAAATGATATGAATCTTACCGACTAAGAGTTTCTTATCTTAAAATTATACCACGTTACCTATTTTTAACCGACTTCAAAACAAGAGGAGGTTCTCTATTCGACTGTATGTTTTTTTTAATTTAACAAATCAATATTGAAAAAAGTCAACTGTAATTATTTATATTCCGTAATATGCTAACTCTACAAAGTCGCCAGTTTCACTTCGCTCGCTCCTCTACGTGGTTGATATAACACCATTGTACAATTGAATTGTATTCAATAGAATGAGTTGTTATCTTGTCACATGATAATAAGACATGACCAGCTCCTATTAAGTTCAACCACGTGAAAAATAGCTTAAGGTTTCTTTTAAACACATGCAGTGGCGATCGCGGATCCGAACATTCATAATAAAAATATATAATAATCCAAATATTTTAAGTATTTATTTAATTAAGTGACTAATGACCAATTTGCTATTGGATGGATATGACTTTTACACTGTCGCGAAGAAGTTGACTGGAAAACCTATGCGGGAAATTTTCTAGACGCCGAATTGCAAATTTCCCGCATAGGTTTTCTAGTCGACTGCATCTCCCAGTGATGTAAAAGACTCGAGTTCTTCTTCCTTCTCCAGTCCTGTTACTTAGGGCTCAGAATCTTTTACAAGATCCGAGTCTATTGTGAGCGTCACATTAGAATTAGAGATCTTTTTTTAAGCTCAAGTAGTTTTAACCGACTTTTAAAAAAACTATAAATTATAAAAACCCGGGAGTGGTCTCCCCTTGACTTTCTCGTATACTGGCAATGACTCAAAGTTGAAAGAAACCTTATATTTTGATGTCATACATGTTATATTTGGTTGTAATAAGTTAAAGCATACTCGAGTTATCGTGCTAACGCACAGACTACTGGTTTCAAGTTTATAGTTGAAAATAAAGTAAACCAAAGGCAATAGAATGGTGTTGATAATGCCTGAACTCGAACAACAATCGCTTCAGCATCCGCTACCGCTTGCCACATGTGAACCAACCAGAATTTATCATAATAAACTTATATCGATGTACAGTGATATTAAAATTTCTTTCAATAACGTTCTAAATGAAATTTAATATTTATGTTTTGGCATTATTAAGAAATGGCAATAAATACTTACTTATGTGTAACTTGAATATTTAACTTTTTTATACAATACACTATTATGCAGCTTCAAGTTTTTCTTGTGAAAGATGTGAGTTTTTTATTACACTCATATTATTATGTAAAGTCAGCACAATAGTTTGATGGTTCAAGATCATAATAATCATTCAAAAGTTGTTCCCGCGACATTTACCAGCTCGTCAGTCTACCTTGTTCTAAATTATAAGTCTTAATTATTAAGAACTAGCTTCTGCCTGCGACTTCGCCTGTGCAGAATATGTAATGCATTACTTAAACTATAATAAATTATAGCCTTTATGTTATTATGATCATTAAGCTAATATTATTGTAAAGTTTAATTAAAATCCATTTAGTCGTTTTTGCGTGAAGGAGTAACAAACACACATCCATCCAGACATCCATACAAACTTTCGCGTTTATAATATTAGTATGAAGTTATTAGGTTGTAAAATTGACGTACAACCTCTCTGCGTTAATAAGTCATTATTTTCTTTGCTACCTTAGTAACAGTTCGAACTTGGAATGCTCTAGAAATTGACGTAATTAACCTTTATTTCTTTTCATAATATCCATAAATTAACACCGAACTCAGTTCATTAAAACTAAATAGAACTCGGAATGAATTCCAACAGCTTCCTAATTATAAGAGTTAATAAAACACACCCTAATAACACTTTAAACTTTGTAAACTCATAAAATCTTATAAAAACGGTCGCTCCAGAGACCTGGGTGGAATCCAGGTGTTCTTTAGTATCGGAACTCGGTAATATGGCTGTAAAAGCAAGAGCGAAGAGTTTTTATTGCGAAACGTTCGGGTAGGATGAAATTTCTTCATTTTATAGTTGAAGTTTTGTGCAGTCGTGGGAACGGGGAAAGTTATTTGCGGCCACACCTCCCATTGAAGGGATCGTAGTGCGTGGTTCTCGAATTGGTTGGTGGTATATACAGAAGCTCGGTGCAATAGTGTATATTGTGATGATAAAGCAAGACACAAATGCATTCATTTTTTCCGGTTCAAGCTGTAAAACTGTGGAATGCATGACATATGGAAATCAGACAGGCACAATCCCTCAGAGTATTCTAGAAACTGATTAAGGATTTTTATCTGTAACTATAAGTTTCGTTCTTTGACACACAAAAGGGAGATCAAGGATATATGGCATCTATTGATTATTGTTTTATATGTATGTATTGTATGTAGGTTTATGTAAGTATCAAAATTATGTAGGTTTATGAATAAGTAGTATAATATTAGTGTGTTTAACGTTTGTTTGTAGGTATGAGCTGTCAGTTTTTGAGTTGCTGCATTGCCATCTTCCCTCAGTGTATCAAATTCTGTCCATCTTAGAGTTGCCTGGACGAGATCGTTCTTAGCGATAAGGCTGCCAGATTGTAAGCTTTTCCATCAACAATTTTCTATTTGTGAAGATGTGCAATAAACTTTTATTCTGTTCAATTCTATAAATAAACTTTTCCCATGAGTGTTTTAAGTGTTTATTTTAAGTGTTTAACTATTTGACAATACGCAAAGACTTTCTTTGAGTACTGCATACCATCGCATCAACCATCTTACTCAAACCATTAGATGATTCCTCTTCTCACATTGAAACCTAATTTATTTCTCCCATACTGTATGTTTCAGAAGAAACTTTCTACGTAAACTTAGGTTGTCGAATAAACTCCATGTCGAGGTTTTCCTTAAATAATACAACATGGGCTTCTTTGAGTAAGGCGAGTAAATGTTTCTAGGACCTAGCTAAGTCTGACGACATACCAATAGTGTTGGCAGCATTATTGTGTTCTTACAGTTAAAGATAAGCAAGATACCCATAATCTCAGTGGTTGAGGAGGATTCTGGAAGAAGCTTGATTCCATCTTCAGCCCTATCATCACTTACCATCAGGGGAGATAAAGACCAAAGACTTCCCCGTAAAGCATACTAACATTATGTAGTCACATAAAAATCACTCAAATTACCCATGTGATGACGGCAGAGTAGAATAGCACTAATGGATATATAAAGGCGACTAATGGATCAGCAAAGGAGTATTGATCACCTTTATACTCCATCCACAAATCCGCATTGGGCAAGCGTGGTGGACTACTGCCTAAGCCTCCTTCGATGCCAAGGAGAGGCCTTGTGTCCCAGCAGTGGGTCGAATTATAAAGGCTGTTATGTCATCCTTGATATGCTTTCCTCTGCTAAGGAGTTTATACCTTATTATATCCTACCTTTGTACAATCAAGGACCC
This sequence comes from Elophila nymphaeata, assembly GCA_955850985.1. Lineage (NCBI taxonomy): Eukaryota > Metazoa > Arthropoda > Insecta > Lepidoptera > Crambidae > Elophila > Elophila nymphaeata. The sequence continues at coordinate 21,154,877 of OY039066.1, read as the reverse complement.
ACATTCGTCTGATAAATTTATCTCGATACGGTTACTAATGATTGAGGGTCGTTTTGTATCTATCGGGGAATTGGGTCCGTATTTCTGGAGAAGGAATTTGTGTCAATAGTCGGCTATTTATAATGTCTGTTACAGGTGAGTGGGTATGGACAATTAATTGGGAAAATCGAAAATACAGCAATAGTTATTGGTCGCGATACACGCTGAAAATTAGACACAGGTTTGCCTACAACTGGTGGAGCCGTAGGATTTTAAAGTTAGTTTAGTATTTCATCATAACAACCTATAAAATTCGACCCACTGCTGGGACACAAGGCCTCTACTTGTAATCGAAGGAGGTTAAGGCAGTAGTCCACCACGCTTGTCCAATACGGATTGGTGGACGCAAGTATAAGGTCAATCAATACGGCTTATCCTTGTTTGGTATAACAACGTTTAATCGAAACTCGTTTCGGATAATTTTAGTTACAATAAAGTCATTTCGCATAATTATTCACTTGATCGTATATTTAATTGGTACAATTTTATTTAGCAGAATTATTTCTTTGACATAATGTCATTTCACCGAATTTTCAATTGCACTAATTTTATTTAACCTAATGTTTAACTAGACTAGTAATCATTTAGTCGAAAGATCGTATCGAATATTCAGTTCAGTAATATTTCAGTGAAAACGCCCTAAAGTCGCTTCTGGCTGTGTTCATGTCAACCTAACTCGCTCGTCGCTTCGCTCCTCGCTAACGTATTGTTCAATTGAACATTCGATGAAATGAAAATTATACCATCTGAACAATACATCAATTGAACATTATACTTTTTGATCAATAGCGCAAATGTTGTTATCGCAAATAAACATTCGATGAAATGAAAATTATGTTAATCGATATTATACAAAGTGATTATTTTCTTAAACGTAGTTCAAAGGAGTGATTTTCGACTAAACGTTGTTATACCAAACAAGGGTGAACCGCACTTAGACATCCATCCAATCGGGAATTCTTGTATCTCACCTTTCCTTATCCTGTGCCTGCCTGTCTGCCTGTTAATGACATTCTTTATACACCCGCACCGCCACTCGAAGCCATTTTGGTGTTTTGGGGGTGACAACACCCAAAGGGTTATTTCACATGCCGCTCTTTGAAGTATGTAAGCCATCAGCATTGTATTATGAGGATGAAGAGCCTGTAGTATTCTGGCCTTGGATAAACCATTCCCAGGACTTTATTCGGGAGAGGATTACTATACTAACCTGGAAGCTGGACAGGAAGAAAATATTGTTATTAAAGTGTTTTAGGAAAGACTGCTGGCCGAAAATTTGTAAAGTGAAATTACAAGTGGATAATAATAAATAACTGTAAATAATAAAGATAATAATATTACGAAAAGCTGCCATCTTAAATACTAGTCGAATTGTCCGGAAGTTCATGCAAATTGACGATAGCGAAATAGCTTCACATTTCCCACATAATCCTGTTAACCTTATTACTTGATTTATAACACACCACACTTACTTGGTAACAGCCCGTAAGTATGGTATTAACCAGCTATATGCTGAGAAATAATAAAAAGAAATGTAAATAATGTCATTGCACAACTCAATAAAATTATGTTAGTATAAATGGAACGGCGCGTGGACGACGCTATTGTAACATTTGAAATCGAGTTTTAGTATTACTCTAAAGTGTAACCAATATGCCAGTGCTATAATATTACGAACTTCTGCGTGGTTTGACACAATGTAACCCAACGTAAGCACGATGCCCTTGCTCGACGCTCTGACATAATTGTTAGTTCCGAGCCTTAACAAACGCCCCGCTTATAAATTCTTCATAGTAGGTACCTATATGCTGTATTGCAAGGTTTATGAGCGTCTGAAATTGAGGTCCAACATGTATTCTAATCAATCTAATTTGGAGTTGCTACAAAAAAATATTATTTTATTCTTAAAAAATATACTCTTAAAATCATGCTGACTTTAGAGTTACATTCACAATCACAATAGATAATAATAACTCATAATATTATTATATATCCTAAGTTTATGTGGAAGGGGAGTGACAGATCCTACACTCCAATCTTCCGCATTCTTTCGATGCTTATCGACTAGGCACCGTTTACAGGAAGTTCGAGCAAGATTCTTGGCTTCTTATAAAATCTCCGGCGACACTGTAAAAGCAGTGGCAGAAGCAGTTAACATCAATTCAATTGAAAAGAAGACTATTTAAATAAGTTGCAGTGCAATGTAGCTACATTCAAATTAACATAAACAGCACCCATAATATGAACTCTGAAGTTTTCCGAGACCCTTAGTAGTACGTTCCGTAGCTGCTACGTTCCTTTTCCGAGTTGATAAGTAAGTGTCCTGTGACCTATTACCGATAAAAAATCGATCAAATTCACATATAGTCCTAAAAAGAAAAAAAGACAGGTGTCTGTCTAACGATGTTCTGTTCATCGACTTTATGATTGCATTGTAGTTCTTATTTGCCTTCATTGAATTCTACTGTCATATTATTATCTCAGCCGTAATAATTGCGTTTTTTTTTCATTGCACCAAAGTCGTCACCATGCCGTAATTGTTGACTGGTCGGCCGTCAACGGACCCGTCGCTATTTTACGATCCCTGATGAGAAAACAAATTGGTATTGCGTATCGTGCGCTATTGCTTTTTACGATACAATAAAGAACGGCTTTACTGTTATGTATTTCTATCGATCTTCAGAGATTGAATATGATGGAGTGTCGAGTCTATTGTGTAATGAGGCTGTCGTGACTATATACCAAAACTTGGTTAAATGCTACACAGTGCAGCAAATCTACAGCAAATTGGCACTTGCTGATCTATCAATTATTAATGAAATTAATACCTATTAATAAAAAAAAAGTAAATTTGTTACTTCACCGGTCAGGAATCCTCTGGTCTTCGCCTTCGCCAAAAACACCCGTGCGCATTTTCCTATATATATAATAAAAGCACGCTGGCTCACACCTCGCGTCTTTCGACTTTATGTTGCTTCCACTTATGGAAAGGAAATGTACTTACCTATATCAATATTTCATCTTACAATCCGGCTCGAAGGGAAGCAGCGGAAAGAATGGAATGGCAGATTCCGAATGTCCCTTCCGACTCGGACGTCCTAGGGACGCTAGGTGGTCCAGATAGTCCTGAGAGGGAGATGCTTGATCGCCCAGTAATCCCCTAGGAACGTTCGACTTACAGAATTGAGGATCTCTTAAGGTCTTCGCCTTCTTGCCCTGGAGTTGCAGGAAATGTCATAAGCGATAATCTGCAGTAGACAATCATAAAAAAAAACAGATATCGAATATCTTCATAACTGGATGGTTTTGCACGAATTGTTAGTCAAGATTCATTATAATCAAAGGAACAGCAAATTAACCTGTACTTATCTTGCTATCGTAACGTATGAATGAGCTGTTAATTTTTTCGACGATTTTGACAACTCTTTTAGGTCTCGAGACGTTAACGCGTCAAGCAGGAACACATTTCATTACTCATTATTGGAGACTCGTTCACCAGATACTTTCGGACTAGTATTTATAGCGCTACATTTTATATACTTAGTTCGTCATTTAATATACTGTTAAACTACACGTTTACATGTTAAAATGGCGTAGAATATTATATGCTCTGAATATAATTTAAAAAACAAAGTAGGTACCTACCTAGGAAATAAAACGTGGTTTTAAAAGTCAACCGTATAGCTACAGTGACCAGACCATAATCGTAGAAGAATCAAAAACACTGTTCGATATTAATATTTTATAACGAAGGGTTGTTTAAATCGATACAGGGCTCTCGCGCTCCTAATCGGATCGTCTGATGGTCTTAATTTTCGGTCTGTAATACTTACTCGTTTTCGATTCAGTCAGTTTATAAGTAATTATACTGTCTATACTCGTTTTCAATTTGATCGATTTGAGGCTATTTACATTGGCTAAGTGCAATGGCAATTATATAATATTTACGTGTTTTACATCTCGGAACAACGAAGTGTGCGAATACGGTGGGTGTAGTGGGGTGCCCCAAGGAAAACAGTGATAAGCCAGCACAGACGAGGTATTTTTTGCATGTGTGTATGTATTTTATAAGGTTTTTTCCTCTGGATAAATATTTATAGGTCCATGTCGTCATACCTGCGTGTTAGCGTGGACAAACACATAATACTATTATGTTAAACTTTTTTGAAAAAATTTTTTTGGATAATTAAAATTAATATATATAGGTATATATATATATATATATATATATATATATATATATATATATATCTATATATATAGAGTTCACTATCTCTTTTCAAGTCCTGCATAAACGCAATATAACTTACTACATAGTTTTTTTATGATTAATGTTAAACTTGCAATTATTAAACAGATAAATCAACAAAATTGATTAACGAATCCCTATCTTGTTTGGCATCCGATACTCGCGAACGAAATATAAATACTTACTGATATTTATATTGACTATTATGATTCATCATCGGCATATTAAAATAATAGTTTCAGTCGGAAACAATGGTAGGTTTTAACATTTGAAAAGTATTTAGCAAAGTAAATTTAAATAAAGAATTGTTTAATTTGACTTTTTTGGATACATTATTTAAAATATCATTACAATTCTGCAACTTAAAAGCGCAGTGCTCAGGTATGTATGCTGTGAACTACATTTATACTGAAACAGTCCTTTTCAAATGGAAATACAATTGGTTTTTGATTGCTAACGAAGCTGTCAGTTCTCAAGCCAAGAGTCAACAATGAACAGCGGACGTCTAATGCTGTGCAAATAGTCGATGCGGGTAGTGTGTCGTCTTTGTATACCGCCTTGATAAAGCTGCTAGATACGTTTTAGCACTCAGTTACCATTCGCAACAAGCTCAACAGTAAATATTGGCAGAACGTACTGGAATCCTATTTTCATGGGTCTTGTTGAGCCATTTCAAATATAAACAATTTTATGTATTTCTTCTTCCTAACCTGGTGCTAATTTGATTGGGGTCAGTTCACTATGCTTCCACACTAATATAGGTTTTGACATAGTTTTTTTGCCCGGTCGCCTGCCTAATAGGTACAAACCAGTGTACCAATCCTTCTTGGGAATGAGTTGGTGGTTAAAGCGCAGTACACACCACCAACGGCAGCGAGCGAGCGAGTAACCTAGCTAGTGGACTAGTGGCGAGGGCAAACCCACACATTCCCATGGCCTGACGCAACGTTACGGTTATACAGGCCGAATCACGGGAGAGTGCGCTGCTAGTTGCCGGACGCTCTGGTTTCACAGCGCACCTTAATCTCTCCTACAGGTTATTTTTTTGTCTGTCTTCTTTGTCCCTATGGTCCTTCTCCCCTTTCTGGGGCGGATATCACTCGTAAGCCTTCGGTGCCTTCCAGCTCGTTCGAGCCCACCCGAAGTGGTACCGCTTGCTCCCACTGCCCAGTCTTCTGCCTCTTCTGCGGCGTCTTCGCTCTTCACCTCTCTCTCTCTAGCCCACTCCTAATCTTGTGCCATCGTCGCGCGAAGTCCCGTAGCTGTCTGAAGTTCGCCTCCGTCCCCACGAGGTCCAGGTAATAGACCGGGCCCACCTCAAGCGTTTTTACCTTGTCCAGAAGAATCCTACGCGCTTCCCCGTAAAGTTCGCATTCCCACAGTGCGTGGTGTACGTCCTCTACGTCGCTACCCCCGCAGTAGCATGAGCTCACATCGGCGAGTCTCATGCGGAAAAGTCTACCCCTGAAGCAACCGTGGCCTGTCAGCAACTGTGAGGTTTCATAGTCCGGCTCTACCCAAGTTGCCTTGAGACGAGTAGAGGCGCGGGCAATGGAAACTATACATACATACAAACTAAGCAAAGCTTTGGCGAACTAAACTATGTGGGTTCACACCGAAAACTATGTACGGGTGAGCGAGCGATTATAAGGGCGTTCCACGGCTATCGCGCATGGAGGGAAAGTATCTTAAATATTGTAGATAGAATTTTTTTACTGAAAGAAGACTGCATTTTAATTTAGAAAACAATTTAAACTGCATTCAAATATTTTTGAACAATCGCCTATCTGAACCAGGAACCAAACCCGCCAAATATTAAAAGAACACCCATAATTTTACGATACCTATTAAAAGGCTCAATCGTAAGCTTTATCTTTTTACAAATAACATCTGATATATAATATGTAAAAGGAAGACCATGAAATAAGTTTAGTAATATCATATTCTAACTCTTTTAACAATTTCCCCTTTTTCTTGTTGATCTATTTATTTTTTCAATGTGAATGTTTAAAGATACGTCTAAGTTCAGTTTTGTTTTGTTAAATCTGCAGTAAAGTAACTTCTGCAAATTTTCATCTTGTCAAAAAAATATTTTACATAAACTATATAAGTAAATCCAGACTAATAATTATTTTATCATGCAGTTTTAATAGAGAAATAATACACACTTTTAATAGGTATACTAAAATTATTAATAATTTTGAAATGATGAAATCAGTTGTAAGAAACACGGCAAAGTCAAAGAAAAGGCTAAAATTAAATATAAAAAGATAAGATATTTATTTATTTATTTATTTAATAATTTATTGTACACATAGAAACAATAATGGAAAACACAATAATAACAATGTACAAAAGGTGTGGCTTATTTCTAAAAGAAATCTCTTCCAACCCACCTAGAATAGGAGATGTGCTGCGAGACGTCAATGTCGTGTGTACCTAACCTATAGGTATATTAAATACATAAAGCATAAGTTAAAAATAAATACAATATCAAAACAATACAATAAAAATAAATACAATATAATACAATACAATATAATACATATTAACTATATAATTATACAATACAATATATACATATATGACATGAACATACAAGGAATCCTAATATAAAATAAGTCTAAAATTAAGAAAGGAATTTAGCTCAAAGAAAGGTAGTGTTCTTTAACTCTCTTCTTAAAAAGTGGAAGTGACGAGATTTCTCGTATTGCGGGCGGTAGTGCATTCCATAGCTTAACTGCATGAACAGTGAAAGAGTCAATGAAGAAATCAGTTCGGTAAGGATTGGAAGGAAGCTTAAGAAGTGTGCGGAGATGCGATCTGCAGAGTATGCCAGGAGGACGCGCAAAATCAAAACGCTCACGAAGGTAATTTGGACATGTTGGGTTATGTAAAATATTAAAAAGAAGAAAAAGTATGTGTGAGTTTCTTCGAAGTCGGATGGGGAGCCACTTTAGCTGAGATCGGAAATGAGAGACGTGATCATATTTACGTAACCCAAAGATAAAACGTATGCATAAATTCTGCAGTCGCTCAAGCATATTTAATAGTTCCTCCGTGATATCCAGGTAACAAGCATCTGCATAGTCCAAGATGGGAAGAATCAACGACTGGGCCAAAGAAATTCTAGTTTGTGTCGGTAAGAAGTGTTGCAAAGATTTAAGCGTGTGGAAGGAGGAAAAGACTTTGCGACTCACTTCGTTCACATGAGCTTTCCAATTCAGGTTGCAGTCAAAGGTGATTCCTAAATTCTTCGCAGTGAGAGAGAAAGGTATTACCGAGCTGTTTAGGATTACAGGCGGTAGCATCTTCAGGTCCAATTGCTTGGTCATATAGCCACTTCCCAATATTATAGCTTTGGATTTCAAAGGATTTAAGTGAAGTCCATATGATTTGGCCCAGCCGTGTACACGCGCCAAGTCATCATTTAGAGCCGAAATAGCGCTGTTGACGTCGGCGATAGGAAAGTGGCGATATAACTGCAAATCGTCGGCATAGAGATGATAGTTTGAAGTTATAACTTTAGCCACGGTATTAATAAAACAGGAGAAGAGAAGAGGCGATAATATTCCTCCTTGAGGAACTCCTGATGACATTGTGCACCACTCAGAAAGATCGTCATTTAATCGGATACATTGGGAACGGTCACGAAGATAGGAATTGAACCAGGAGATAGCACCGACTGAAACGTTGAGCGACTCAAGTATGCCAAGAAGAACATCAAAATCGACTGCACTGAAAGCATTACTAAAATCCAGCAGCAACAGTAAAGTGAGAGATTTATTCTCCATGGCAAGCCTGATATCGTCAGTCACATGGATGAGAGCAGTAACGGTGCTATGACCCGGTCGAAATCCGGATTGAAGAGGATTTAATAGGTTATTGGATGACAAATAGAGGGAGAATTGCTTATGGGATAGATGTTCAAGGACTAATATAACCTGACCGAGTTGAAAAGTTATTTTAAAATCTTGGAACTAACTTTAGAAGTTGTCTTCGTCACTTTTGTAGTCCTCTTCTTGGCTAAACGATCTGCTGGAGACGGGATCTCCTCCGGCTTGGTGGCTCCAGTGACAGAAAGGGAGCTAGGGAATTTCGATAAGAGCGGCTGTAGTTCCGGCATCGACTCAACTCTGCACCTGCTGTTGTTGGGAAGAAGAATATATATTTTGCCCTGCAACGTCCAGCACTTGTTCATACCAAAATGGGCGCGAGCCGCAAGGAAAGTTTTGTGCCTAGTTTTGGTCAAGAATTCAGATAATGTGATGCCAGAACCCTTGAGTGCAGTTTTATTGTCCCATATCAGGCAGCGGTGTTCATCGCTCCCAAACCTCAACAACACAGGTCTAATTTTGCCGGACGAAGCACCAAGTCGATGACAGGCTAGTAAGTCCGATTTTTGTATGTCAGTCAACTTCATTTGGTTGGATATTACTCTAAGGACAACATCATGCAACTGCTCATCTTTGGTTTCAGGCACACCGTGGAGTAGCAACACCTTTCTTCGCATGGCGGTCTCATGCCTGTCATACCCAAGGGACAGGGAATCCAGCTGTTTTCTGATGACAGAAAGTGCTTTCCAAAAAAATTCCTTAAACTCTGCAAACTCACTTGCTAATGTGGAGAGATCTGAAGGAACCTTGATGTCAGCTGTGGCCTGCTGCAACTTTGCTTCATACTCCTGCATTCTAGTGTCAAACATTTTGTGCAATTCATCCATGTTGCTTGCGATACTGGCGTCCATATTATTAGTGTAGTGAAGTGGTGAATAATATAAGAATATTGATGTTGCTTTTTTTAGTGATGAGTGCAGGCGTAAGTAAATATCAAATTAATTCATTAATAAACGTCTTAAAATAACTGTATATATTTTAATTTGCTAATAAACTGGGAGCTACATTCAAACATGTATGTACTTCACGCCTACCCACGACGAAAAAAGATATCTTAAAATAATGAATATAAAATTTCATCATCTTCCTTTTATTTAGGATGCTATGTTATCTGGGGTCCACGTCCGGAAGCCTCCTCGTGGTGGACCCTGGTAACGTGGTGGGGAAACTTTCTCTGCGGGTGTGTGGTTTTTGATGTCAAGTGTGTCCTCTTGGCATTTGAAGTCACATGCCATCGTCGAGATGTTTTTGTTTTCCCACCACGGCTAGTTCCGGACGGCCCTTTTCAGGGCCACGACCACGCCCGAAGTCCCCCGGGTGCGGTCCGATGGCTGCTCCTGGTGTCTCCTGGTGTGGCTGCTGGCCACCAATTGGTCCAAGGAGTGCCTAGACAGGCAGCGTCTCGGTGTAGTTGCGCTCACGTGCGCAGATTGACCTCCCCGTCAACAAAAAAAAATAAGGATGCTATGTTATGTGAAAAACCTAAAAAAAGACGCATTTATGTTAAATAAAAGACTAATAAGTGAAAAATAACTTTTTAGTATAGAAACCAAATGACTGTATTTTGAAATTGTTTTTTTTTATATTCAATTGAAATTATAATTTAATATTGTTTTAAATCTAACTCACGACTTGAACTGTCACACGTAATAGTGAGAATCTGTAATTGGCATTAAGTCTTAAATGTTAACTGTAAAATACTGTCATAAAGTGCTGTAGATTATATGTTCAATCAATAAATAAATAAATTAACGAAAAGTATAAGTAATTACTATTTAGAGAAAAGGGTGGGGTGCTAAATTACATTAGTTCTTGAAAAAAATTCGATCGGTACAATTAAATTGAGCACCCCACGCTTTTCTCTAAATAGTAATTATACTTAAAGTTCATCATTTAGTTTCTATACTAAAAAGTTATTTTTCACTTTTTAGTTTTTATTTAACATAAAAGCTTGTCTTTTAGTTTTTTTTAAACTATTGTTTTCATTTCCACTTTTTAGTGCGATTTATAACTGCCGATGAAAGTACTTACTTAATCACAACGCCATCTAATGACGTATAGCTGAACTAACATTCCAAACGTTTAATTTATTAATACTGTACCCCTAGTATGAGTTTGTTAGTTATCGAGCTCGATCAAACGTATCTGTTAGATAACGATATTTGTTATATATACTAATATAATAATATTATTGTACCAATGAAAGCGCCTGAGACATAACTGTATAGTGTATATAGATGGGTACTTATACTTATGTGTGGGTCAGTGCTTCTTTTATCCGATTTTTAAGAAACTCGGTAAACAGGTAGTACATAATAATATACTGGGTTATCACGTAGTAGAAAACTTTTAATAACGCTAATTAGTGGTTGAAGAGGAATAAATAAAAAATTAACATGATATAAATGGCTATTGTACATTAATTGAAATTTCTATCTGGACAAAAAATTTAAAATATAAATCAACGAAATACAGAATGCTCACTCATAAAAATAATCTATATCTTAAGTTTTATCGTCGAGATAGTGCAACGGAACGGCTAGTGTGAAATAATTTATGATTCAGCAATAAATCTCCGTTATCTTTTCTTGCGGTATAAAATAGATAAATAAATTACTAACGTTGTTCGTGTATGTAGGTAGCAGCTAGTAATTGCCCACGCTCAACATTATTTTTACATACATAGCTGTATTTTACGACACAATAACACACACATAAATAAAATCACGAGATCACAAAAGTTAACCAACCAAGTGCGCGGTTGGTACCTTACTCGGATGGGTGACCAAAATTTTTCAACTAGATTTTGCTCCGTACTTCAGAAGGCAGGTTAAGCTGGTCCTCCCGGCCGCTGTCAAAAGTTTGCAATCGTCCCAAGGAGGGTTGGGGACAGGCAGACCGGTCGTAAAAATCGAAAGCGTTTTAAGCGAAAAAATGGTTAGGCACGCTCGAGCCCCTGTACTATGCCACGGGCGGCCAGCGGGATAACCGTTTCGACGGGTCTCCCTGGCCGGTGGGTCGACGCAGTCCTCCCGGCACAGTTCGACCAAGGCCGCCCCCGGACCGAACTATGTCGCCCACTCGAGCTCTGGCTGATCCCGAAACGCGCTCAATGAGCACTTCACGGGTTTTCCACCACGCGCACGGTGTTAATTAACCAGGCGGGCGTTAGGCCCTACCACCAGTTGAGCAGATGGTCGCTCAGAAATCCTTTAGTCGCCTCCTACGACACCCAGGGGAAAGAGAGAGGGCAGTGACAAACTATATTCTTAAACACCATCACTGCACGGTGTAAAAAAAGAGCTTAAAGAGCATTATTGTTGTCATGACATTACTAAACCAACTCCAAATAAAAAAAAAACCGGCCAAGTGCGAGTTGGACTCGCACACCGAGGGTTCCGCCGTACAAACGTAGCGGTTTACAATTTATGACGTATTAAATCAAATTCTGAGTTCACGGGAAGTACCTTGTAGATTTTGATTCCCTAGCGTGTGACGGAAATTCGTCTAAGGTGTTGGTATAAACTGCTGTATCTTTTGATCGCGTTAACTTAGAAGTTTGATTTTTTTCACTGCTTAAAGGGACAATAGACCTAGGTATTTGGTATAAATTTCAATTTGATACCTTTATTCGTTCGTGAAGGTAGTAAGTTTCATTTTAATAGGTTGGGGAAAAAGTTTCTTCGCATTTTTTAAGAAAATTCAAAACATTTTTTAATATAGTTTATTTACATTTAACTAAAGTATGTAGGTACCATTTTGTTCGATAACTTTTTGCCATCTTGTAGGTAGGGACATGATCCCATTGCTATAGAAATTTTGGGACTTCTGCTCAAAATACCGCGACAAGTGGTTTTGGCAGTCCTCTCGTGATGTTAACCTGACACTGCCTGTCGCCAAACGTTGTACCGCCAATCGAAAATAATATTTCTACAGATTATGAAACTTCGCGGCATTCGCGACACTGCCTAAAGAATTCTGAAGAGACCGAAACAGGTGGAAATCTGAAGGTGCAAGGTCAGGACTATACGGCGGATGCATTAACATCTCCCAGCCAAACTCTCTTAATTTTTGCTGAGTGGCTAAGTAGTGGCCCTTCTGTTGATTAATTCCGGCCGCTTTCTCTCAACTTCTTGCTTTAATCTCATCAGTTGTTCGCAGTAGAGTTCAGAATCGATGGTCCTGCCTGGTGGTAACAGCTCATAATGAATAATGCCCTTCCAATCCCACCACACACACAGCATCACCTTGTTGCGAGTTAACCCGGGTTTCGCCACAGTCTGTGAAGCCTGACCGGCCTTTGACCACGACCTTTTTCGCACGTTCTTGTCGTACGTGATCCACTTTTCATCACCAGTTATCAGCTTCTTCAAAAATGGTTCGGTTTCATTACGTCGTAATAAAGAATTAATAGTAGTAAGTTTCATTTTATTAAAATATTTTTATTATATTATATAACTAAAAAAATGTGATTTTCGCAATTTTTCCTATATTTGCATTATATGAAAATGCTTCATGCCAAATTTCAAGATTCTGAGTTTACGGGAAGTATCCTGTAGGTTTTGATTCCTTTGCGAGTGTCGGAAATTTGTTGAAAATATCGACATAATCGGCTGTATCTTTTGATCGGCTTAGCTTAGAAGTTTGATATTTTCACAGCTTAAAGGGACAATAGACCTGAGTATTTCATGTGAATTTCAGCTTGATACGTCCACGCGTTCTTGAGATAAAGGGTCTTGACAGACAGACAGACGGACAACAAAGTGATCCTATAAGGGTTCCGTTTTTTCCTTTTGAGGTACGGAACCCTAAAAAGAAACTAGATATGTGAATATGTACAAAGAATACATATTTTACGTTATCTATAGAAAATGATGGTAATGTCTTAAAATAGACTATATGAATATACATAGGAAAGTCCATTTAGTAAAGAAGATTTTGATTTTTATGAAAGCCCTCTTGGTACTATCAGTGATCATATGTATCATCATCAACAGCTTATATAATATCCCCACCGAGGGGCTCGAGCCTACCTCACATTAGGGGCGATTAGGCCTTAGTTAACCACGCTTGCCAAGTGCGGGTTGGTCGACTTCACACACAACGTAAGAATTTCATCATAGGTGTGTGCAGGTTTCCTCACGATGTTTTCCTTTACCGTAAAAGCGTAGATTAAACATACCTACATATGAATTCAAAATTTGAAAACACATTGGTACGTGCGGGGTTCGAACCGGTGCCAGTGCCTCCCGGGTGGACAACGCTCTTACGCACTACGCCACCGACGCTTACTGTACGATGTAAATTTTACTTAAAGCTCGATTCCTTTTGGAATTCTATTATTCTTATTATAAAAATAATCTCTTGCTAAACCACCTGTGGTACCTACCTATAGTTTTTTTTAATAATTCGCTGTTTTGAAAGTCTCGTGTAGGTATATTAAGCCATTAAACGAATAAACAAATAAAACAAACTTTTCCGAAACACCCGTTAACACAACTGTTTCGGTTGAACTATGAGCGTTTCAGTTTTCATGAGCTACCTGAAACTAAAAAGTTTCGCGCCCCTGATTGTATTCACGTTGTTGTTTCCTGGCTATATTAAAATTTCTGGCGATCCAATGTATCGCGAGAGGCGAGTAATGAGAAAAATCGAGAATCTGCATACAGTGGAAAAGTTTTCGCTCCAGAAGTTATGATCAAAACAGATATCGGACAAACCTGAACGGAAAGGTATTTGTATTAAAACTTTACGTAATGAACTGAAACTAAAGTAATTTAAGTTCCAGTCAGAAGGCGTAGACAAGTGGCAAATGATACAAACCGTTTGTCACTTTCTATCAAGCGCAAAGTGATAGAGTTACAGAGAGAGGATAGGACACTCAGTACGGCTTTGATCCTTGAGACTTATTCTATAATACTAGCCTACCAGTAACAACGTCAACCTGATGTTCGCCATGGTTTTATCTCGCTTTTATGTCAGTTTCATACATTATATCCTTTTCGTGAAGTGTCCAATGCACGTTCAACGTAATCGATTAGCCAATTATCTAGGCACTCTTCTGATATTACAATTAGTGTTGTTCAAATGTTTCTTTAATTGCCTTGTGATGCCGGCTGAATAGACTATCATTACCTCGTATACTGCAATGGGTGTCGTAGAAGACGACTAATGGATCAGCAAAAGGGTCATTGATCGCCTTATATTCCGCATTGGGCAAGCGTGGTACACTACTGCCTAAACCTCCTGCTATGATAAGGATAGGCCATATGGATATAGGAGGTTTAGTTTTCGACCCAGTGCTGGGACCAGCACTAGGTCAAATTATAAAGGCTGTTATGATGATGACGATGATTTCTCTAAACGGTACTCCAATTGGCCTTAAAATACAACTACTAAATGAAACACCTAATAAATAATAGGTACCTAATTAATAAACATTGAACTTACGTATAAAAATTTATATTCATAATAAGTTGTCAGTTACGGTGACGCTCTTTCTTTACAGACCTAAAGTAGATATATATGTATATTATTATTATGTATATAAGTACTATGTATTTATTATTATTTATGTTAGTAGATATTGTTATTTGTATTTATCAACCTATATTATAATTTAAGGAATATTGTAAATTAAGGGATATTATATTAACTATGTCATTATTATGCATATGAAGTAGGTACACCGACAACTTTCCTAATTAGTTATTTAGTTATAGTCTTTACTGTTCATCCAAATGTTGTCTGGACGAGACCGCCCTTTGTATATTTTATATTTTATTGTTTTAATTGTTATTAATTATTTTCTGGTAGGCAATAAAGACTAATTATTCTTTTCTATTTTATATTTAAACTAACTAATAAATACCACAGCAAAATAATACCACATTGTGGTGGCTGGATTTTTCTAGGGAATAAAATAAGGTATCTTTTGTACTGAATGTATTGTCTCTCTTGAATTTTAAATGGTTGTTGTAAGCGTTTTACGACCCAACCACAACCATTTCGTACGGCTGCGTAACTCGTTCTTTATTTATTTTTTTAGCCCAAATGAAGTTAGATTAAGAACTAGGACATTAGATATGAGAAATATATCTACATAATAATGTAGATAGTATAAACAAAATATAATAAAAAACCAACAATTCGAACCCGGATCGTTTGATGTGTAGGTAGCGCTACTGATCACTCCACCACGACAGCGTATATTATTTAAAATAAAACTACAAAATCGTAACATATGTCATTATTATTTACTACTTATCAAAAATTACACGAACAATTTCTTTGGGGACCAATAGCTTTGCATCTATCACATAACAACTCGTTCAGGAGCAGACTGTGCATCTCATTTCGAACTATAAGTTTCCTGATCGGATTCAACTTCCTCATAAAAGGCACAAGGGACTTAGCAAAATGCCAATCTTCATTTATTTCATCGTTTTCTATGACGCCGCAATTCATAAAACAACGACGCTTACTCTCAAGATCCGTCTCTGTATCTATTCCAAATCTTTTTCTTCTATCCATACAACTTATTCCAATGGGATCAGCTTGTTGACTACAACCAGCGTTATCTTGACACTTAACACTTAACTCGTCTTCACACTTAACCCGAATTGGCTTTTCATCTTCAGAATTATTGTCCGAATCAGTAATGTTGATATCTTTCTTGTCTGTTTGTGTTTTTGAAGGTACATCGACGTAGACTTCTTCCTCTTCGTTATCTTGTGAAATCATATCAGGATCCCAAAGGAATAGCAGTTTATCGAAATATTGCCACTGGCCTGTATAGTAATCCGTTATCGGTTTGTCTGCCGCCCCTTCTGTGGGTAATTGAACCTTTTTGGCTTCTTTGCGGAAGGTGTCTTTAACGTTACGCCATTTTGATTTTACTTCATTAGCTGCAAAAATAAAAAGGTTGAAATTAGTGCCTTGACCATTCTTACATACATAGATATAATTACGCTCATAATCCCAAAAAAGATTGAGCAGAGCCTTAAGTAACACTTCTTTACACATAAAGCCACATGTGGCAGAATTTGGCCTTAAAATAGTACCTAAAAGGAGCACCAAACCAAAAAAGTATCTAACAAACTTAGTGTAGGCACCAACCCAAAAAAGTCAACAACCAAATGTTAACTCTAAATCATCTCATCAGTCCGGAATATGTAAATAAAAACGCTGTTCCACGCGGATGAAGTCGCGGCCGAAATCTAGCACTTCATATAAGAGCAAAATCCTCAATTCAATGTATTTCATATCTATTTGACTGTTCTTAAAACTTTTTTACTTTGTGTCCATAGCTCGTGTGATTTTTTTTATTGGTCCTTTATAGATTTTTCCATCTGGCACAAACAAACTGCTAACATTAAAAGAGTCAAACAAATTATTTAAGAGAGATATTTACGTGCGGTTATCGAACAGAGATAATGCTATTTGATAAAAAAAACTCTACGCGGACGAAGTCGCGTTCGGCGGAGCGCTAGTAATATGTACCTATTATAAGTCTGAAGAGTTTGTTTGTTTGGTTGAACGCGCTTACCTCAAGAACTAAAAAATGCTTTTTGTGTTGGACAGTCCATTTATCAAGGAAGGGCTATCTACATAATAACAGACATTAACGCGAGTGAAGTCGCGGGCGACCCCTAGTCAGAAACAATCAGAATGCACCCGCACAACGAATACACCATTACGGAATGTATAATTGAAGTGCTTACGTTCTTTATTCAGTTTTGCAGCTACATTCGCCCATTCTCTTAAACGTTTCATTCTTGAACCCTTATTTTTGTGCCACAATAGTGGCACTTTGGACACTTCACTTATCAAATGGTCAGTCCAAGTATAAAAATATGTACATTTGTCACAGTTTCCAGTTTCCGAGAACATTCTGGTACGTAAAACTATAATAACAATGTGTCAAACATTAGTTTATTCCTATAGATTTCAAGAAATTTAAACGTAAAACTTCACTTGATTTTACTTAATCAACTGTAATACTACAAAAATATTATACAGGTATAATAGGCTATGTCTTAATACGTTTGAAATAAGACAGAAAATAGCGTTAAAAACAGCGTGTGCTAAGGGCCGCTCTTTCCGTCGCACTGAGTAATCACGATTTTAGACGCAAATGCGACGTTGCCGCATCGCACAATGCTTACGCCATTCTCGCTCGAATGCTTGACCGGGGGTTGAGTGCAAGATTCGATAATCTGGTTTTGTTATTACTAATCTTTTTACTACAAAAATGTTAGCTATTAGTATCATGTTTAGGTATTATACCTTTAAGATATTTTTATAATATAAAATGCTATAAGGTTAGGTATTTCAAAATTATTCCTCTAAAAAATCCAAATATTCTTTTGATGATGCAATGCAAGATTGTTTTTCTATGACCAAACATATATTTACAATTTGTATCTCTACAAAAATTATTAAAGTATTTTTTATATTATCTTTTGTATTTTCTCTAATTATAACCATACCGTTACGATTTTTCCTTTATGAAAAAAAGTTTTTTGAGCTTTGTGTATTTTTATTCAGAAAATAAAAGTTACTTATTTATTTTTATTTAAGTAGTTAAAAAATTACCATAAACTTATTTACAAAAGTTGAAGTAGGTAAAACATTTTTTGTATTGCTATGGTGGTAAACAAGTGTAACTATTGATAAAACGTGGCCCCGTAAATATATGATTATAGGCGCTTATAAAATTTGGGTGTTTATTGCTGAATTGGTGTTGTACTCTTGCCATAGGCTATTTATTTTTAATTTGAGACAAACTAAATCTAGATTTGATAATTATTAATGTATTTTTCACTTACTAATCAAAAGATTGTCTTGTCTATTGATTAAATTTAACTACTTATACTTACATTATAATACATATCATAAAAAACGTTTCACTAATTAAATGATAACTTTTAAATTAAAGCAAAAAATAGTACAATAATAATATGAATTTATTCAGTAGTGTTTAATTGAATATTTATTAAACATTTGCTGTGAAGTCGTCTACGTATTACAAACTTTATTTGATGCCTAGCCCCTCGAGTGCGATCGCAGGCGGGTTGGAATTCGTGCGACGGCCATTTTGTGACGTCAACATCGCGTCCGCTAGTGCGACCTCGATGCGGCAACGTCGCGTATCGCGTTAACGTGTAGCAAAGATAGCATGTAATTATTATTCATACTAACAATTTGTTTGCTTTTTTCTTGTCCATTATTACCTACTACATACGAAAATTTAAAATATTATAACCGCAGTCTTTTAACTAAATAAATAGTTTCTCATTATTGATTTACCTAAGTAAGTACCTAATTATAAAAGTAGGTGCATTAAATGTATTTATTTGTAAACGTTTAATTAATACCAGCCTATACCAGCTTCTAAAAACACATATGACAAATTTCATGAGTGTATGTAGGCCTCTAAAAATAGGTTTAGTTCAACTTAAAGATCTGTTTAAGATTCATCAAAATCAGTTCAGTCTTTTTTGAGATAGACAGTTAAGTGTGTATCAGTCACTTAATAATAGCATAATTCTAAAAAAAACATAATTATGCATGATGTTTCAATTACAACTGAAATAAAAAAAAAAGAAAATTACTTCCATTTTTATGTTTGAAACGACCTAAAAGTCAATTATGACAACAAAGTCTGGAAGTCGTATTTATTATTTAAAATATTTTAGATACCAATAAAGTTACATCTGCTAGTAAGTATATTATGGGCCACGCAACTGCGAACACATATACACAATGTGTTCGCAGCCACGCAGTGCCTCATAATAATCACAGGACGCTTGTCGCATGCATAAAAGGGGAATAAAACAAATTAATTAATTCACCTTCAGTTGCCGATCAAATAAAATTCTATAACCAAAGGGCTTATTACACATCAATTACAATGGAATTTTGGTTTACATTGCGTAATCAATATCAAATTAAGTAAATATTGCTTTTCATGGATTCGGCAATGCACTTCTAATTGTCATAATAATTCACAGTAATAGGCTTTGTCACGTTTATGAAATGGACGCCACATTAATATAATGTCCTCATCTCAGCGGTTCAGGTTAAATAGGATAATAATTAATTTATCATTAATTTAACTTTGTATCATAATGATGACGTTATTAAGTACTTAGTTAATTTTAAGCGGGAGTTGCTTGCGCCCACAGATCAAGTGCTTGCGCCGCTTTTACTTCAGCAGCATTTAAAAATTATTATTTTTATCCTGGCAGTTAGGTGTTTGACAATAGGAAAGTACTTAACAAAGTCAATTTAAATAGAGATTGGTTATTGGTTTGGATTAGACGAGTGCTTTTCAAAGTTTTAAGTCGCAGATTTAATAGCTCATTTCTTTTTCTTTTTTTTAAGATGTAAATACCTAGGTAAGTTCATTTCAAAATCCAATTCTCTAAAATCATAATCATTTGATAATAGCCATGCATACTTTATAATAATTTAGTAATAGGCGGAAAGAACTAAAAACTACAAAGGAATATAATAAAATTAATAATATTTGACTTATCTATCGCGGTTGATTAAAATAACTTACGTATAATTTTTGAGTTATTTTTTATTATCTTTCATTGAATTCTTTAACAGGCTAAGTTTATTTTATATAATGACTACAGTATAAATTTACTGTGTACCCAATACATACACGCCATGGGATCTAGCAAAAAAAACTGATGTTCGCTAAAGCTTGTAGGTATTTTGTATGTATTGATTAACGTCTGAATTAAATTTACCCTTAATTTAAATATTAAGGGTAAACCACTTAGCACTGCAAGTGCATTGCCATCCTGGAGCCTAAGTTATATGCCTTCTATGCCCAGTAATTACACTGGCTACCTTTCCCTTCAATCCGAAGCTCATCGAACTGCTTTACGGCAGAAATAAGAAGGGCGGTGGTACCTACCCAGACGACGCTATTATGTGTCTGCCACCTAATTAACAATCTGGGAGTTATTTTTTTGATAACGACTTATCTTTGTGCCACCACTATGCACACATATTGTGGAGAAGGCTTTTGGGGTGGGTTTTATTATATGGGGAGAGTGACAAATTTTTTTGTGATACCTATGGGTTTCTTGCAAGTACATGGGGATTAGAATATCTACAATGCAATTTAGATTGCAATTGTCTTTCCTTGTTTTATTTTTCTCTTAATTTACCTCCTACATGTAGTATATGTACCTTTCTTGAAATTTTGTATGTAATGTTAAAGGCTTCCACCTAGTTCTAAGTTTTATTTTTTTTATATCGCTTAATTTTTATGATTGTTACCTGTTTTGTACATATTATCAAATAAATAAATAAATTAACTAAACCAATTTTAAAAATTCTTTCACTTAAATAAGGCTACATTATCAGGGAGTAGCAAAGGCTGTATTTATTTATATTTACAATAATAAACATAAGAGTAAAAACAGGGATTATGGCGATCTTTTAAATGCCTGACGTTTCAGCTGGATTACATCAGGCGGACTGGAGAACAGCGATGTCTTCACTCCGTATGTGAGAGTACAGAGGGCTGGTACAATCAAAGAAGAAGCTTGCTTGAGAAAATAATGCCGCCGCCGCGCTTGGAGTGAGAGGGAGATTTCTTTCTTCGCTTTGTGGTTGGCTACCGCCATCCTTATAACAGTAGTGTTATAGACCCTCCAGACTCACGCGAGAAGTCTCGCCGAGACTTGACCCGAGAAACGAGATGGTATCTACACTCACGCGATCTTCTCACTTGCGTTCTCGATCGTTATGCGAAATGGATGACTTTGACAGTGCAGCGGCTTTGGTATTTTTTGTGAACGAGAATGTGATACTGTTCTCGTTTCTCGCCCGAGAAACCCTTTGAAGCGGGCGAAAAAACTGACACCGAACCGAGAACAGGCGAGCCCGAGAACGAGAACGCGAGAAACTAATCACACTCACGCTTCTCGGGTGTTCTCGGGGGTTCTCGGCGAGAGTGTGAAGGGCGCATTATAAACATAGTGGTACCAGCATCGTTGTGTTCCGACCATAGTTATAATATAAGAAACTGTAGATCGGTGAAGTGAAAGAGAAAGAGCATACATGCGTAGGTATATTAGAGCGAGATAGATAGACTAGACCATTTCACGTACACGCTGGCGGCCTAAATAGGTCTGTCAGTCACGTATAAAAGACAGCAACTGTCAGACTGTAGTACTATTTTTCACGAACATATTATGCGCATTACTCACATATTGGCGCATTTTTTTTATCTCGCCCTAGTCGATTCATTGCCAATCTATAAATACCAGTAATTAGATCAGACTAAGGATTTTGTTGTTATTTTCAAGTGCAATAAAGAGTATTATAAACAGGATCAGACAGAATTCAGTTGTCAGTTTTGACAACTGTCAAACGGCTGTCAAAATGTATGAAAATGATAACGATTTGATTTTTGGAGTTTCTCCCGAGTTCTTGTTGTAAAAACACGTGTTGAGAGACTCCATTTTAACCAAAATTTACCGTACAATTTTTTTTGTAACTATATAATTAAGTTTTCACTTGACATTGGCAAAATGCATAATCTTTAGGATTTGCGAATGCCATTAATTAAAAAAATAGGATAGAATAGAACGATTTGGTTTTGGTAAAAACCTTGGTAAAAACATTGCAAATAGCGCGATAAGGCCCCTGTTCTCATTGTTATGTTATTTTTCTGTTGTTCTGTCGTGGCCAATAAATGTTCCTTTCTTTGTTTCATTGACTGATGCACGGAACAGATCTGTTCTGTGGGTTGATGGTCCTGAGTTAAGCTCTAAATGAAGTTCAGACCCTTCGGCCTTATAACTAAGACGGGTCGCTTAGATGCAATTAGACGCATTTCAACCCTTGTAGTATTAAAAGCTCGCAACTTTAGAATTATGTTCGATTTAATAAAACACCCAAGTGATATGTAAATTGTTCAATTCGTCATACGAACGACAATTAATGTTTGGCTAGTGACAAAAAACGTGTCAGGGCAAACACGGGCGCGTGCCGCGTGACACGTCAACTGTTAAGTGTTTAAGCTTTAATCTGTGGGACAAGTCACGAGGTAAGCGATTTTAATATATTTTTACTTTCTCGTACGTAGCAGTATAGAGGAAGTCTTGTATAATAATCGTCAAAAAATTCGACCTTATGATTTTGACGGATTTACACGTTTTGGACCTCCCCGAGTCAAAAATACCGTTTATGGAATTATGTCGTGTGTCTGTGCGTTAGTACGATAACTCGAGTATGCTTTAACTTATTGAAATCTAATTCGAACAAACTCGAGTATGCTTTAACTTTCTGCATATATGACATTAAAATAGAAGGTTTCTATCAACTTTTGAGTCGTCGATCATGAAAGTTAAGGAGCCAAGTGCGCGGTTGGTACTCGGATGGGTAACCAAAATTCAACATGCATGTATGACATTAAAATATAAGGTTTCTATCAACGTTTCCGGTAGGTATACGCGAAAATCAGGGATAAATCACTCCCGATTTTTTTTAAAGTTATTCGGTTGTCAGACAAGCATTTGGTCTGTCTGATGGTAGTCACCGTAGCCTATAGACGCTTGCAATACTGACTTGACACTGCATCGCCAATCAAGGGACTAGCCCTTTGCCTACCGTGGACCTGTTAGCTTAATCAAAGTCAATTTATATTTTGTAATAAATTACTAACCTACAAACCATATAGGTAAACATAATTATGTAAGTTACGCAAGTATATCATATTTTGACCAACAGTGAGCATCTCTCGGCTCAAATGATGATAAAGATAAGATGATTTCATTTATAATAGTTTCAATTTATCTCAATATGTGGATATAAATAAAAAATATAGTTACTTACATTTGTAAGCTCCAAATGCTGTTAAATTTTTCACCCTATATTACTTATTGAAAACAAATAACACAAAACCACAAGTAAAAGTAAGTAAGCCGTCCATCACCAACACGTTACATTTAGTGGTACTTTGCGTAGAGACGTCAATAAATTTTGGAGGAGAATTCACGAACTTTATTGCAATCAAAAAGTTCATAACTTGTACTACAAACCGTAATCAAAAGCGGACCAGCGACATGACAACGATTAGAGTTCCTGTACATTTTAAACAAATATTTTGAGAAATTAAAACGCGTTTACATTTTCAAGGCAATTTCTTTTTGCACGCAAACAAACTCGCTTTGGACACATTCTACGAAGTGCTTTACTAATTTACCTACATTGTAGTTTTTTTGTTGGTGATTTTTAAAACATAAACCGTATATTATTCTTCCAGTTGCTGTCCAGGTTTTTCTACATGTGAGCTGCTTCTAGTGGTTTACCCACTGAAATTAGATCCAGAGGCCCTGGGTTCTATCTCCAGGCACGGAATATATAAGACTACGTATGGAATGAACACTGCGTCCCTCCAAACAATCGGGACTTCCCCACCCCATCACTGATTCTGAGCTGTCGAGGAGTTTTAATACGGCTGTTTTGTATAGAGTTCTAATCGAGAATTATTCAAAAAAGTTTATTTAGAAGTGCTACGAAAATATACTATAAGTCACGTCATTTTTAAGAAAAAAAAAGACGATATTGTGACATTTAAAAAAGGAATTAGGGACTTTTTTATAAGTAATGTTTTTGTAGGTACTAAAAAAGAATTCATGACTAAAAATGATTAGATACTTTAAATTGCAATAAGGAATAATCTGTCAATTACTTGACATTTATATTTATTGATTACTCTGTGTTTATACGTTAGACTTTATTATTCTAAGGATGCGACATTCGAAATTAATGTTTTTAGACTTTTATCTTTGTATGTGATTGTGATTTAAATGTGTTTTGCTTAATTAAATATGAATGCGACTGTAATTTTATTTGAAATTTTCACTTATAACAATTTCAATTTAATTAGAACGAAATGTAAGGAATTAAAAATGGATTTTTAACATAATTATGTTAATGCATTGCACGCCTAAATAACAGATCACAGTAGGAGACTATGTTCGTATTATAGAAGGAGTTTCAAGAATGAACGCCGACTTGAGCGTCCTACGTCTCTATCACTTTGTGCGTGATAGAAAGTGACAGATGATTCTAAAGACATGTTTGACTTCTGAGTGTCATTCTGTAATACGGGCTTATGAGTCGAGAGATCTCATAGCAATGTTTGTGAATACGGGTGTAAATAATTAATGTAACAGCTATGTAACCTGTGTATCGCAATATACAGTGTGTCTGGTCATGGACTAGCGATAATTTAGGGGCGTCAAATTTACCTAATATTATCGACAAAAACACCCATGAGGTCCCCCCCCCCCTCTTTTAGGAATAGCGGCCATTTTAGTTTTTTTTTTTTTTTAGTTTCGTCTTTCTTAAAAATATCGATTTCTCTGGACACAAAGGTACTACAGACATTTAAAAAAATTTAAGACGAAAAAAAAAAACTAAAATGGCCGCTATTCCAAAAAGAGGGGGGGTTGACCACCCTTATGGGTGTTTTTGTCGATAATATTAGGTAAATTTGACGCCCCTAAATTATCGCTAGTCCATGACCAGACACACTGTTGTAGATATTTTCTTTTGATTTTATTGAGTGTCCGGGGAGTACTTCAGGGGAGTACACGATTCTGTTCTTTTTCATTGGTAGTATAACTTATTGTTCACCTCGCTAGCGAAGTACCACCATCTTAGTAAAGTTTGACACCATAATATTCGCTCCTGGTCTATCTATAAGTTTCTAAGCTCTACGCTAACAGGTGATTCGACAAAAAACATCCTTTACATTTTATATAACAATGTTTATGATACGAAAGTGTGTAAATATTTGTAAGCTCACTTCGTTTGTGAACTTTATCGTATAAGTAGAAAAGGCGATATTGCAATTGGAATATTTTGAAGTGCTTTTTTATCACGACAATTACTACGAATGAACGATGTTCGGGTTTGCTGTTAAGGGAATTACTTTTAACTTCCTCTTGTATTGATAAACACACACACACATATATATATACAGGTGACCAACTTAGAGGTTTACAACTTTTTTTCCCGCCATTTTGTTTTGGCTGTAAATAATAACAGTTGTTGCATGAAAATTAGTTTGTGTAGATACGGCAAATTTGTTATGTAGTATTTTACGACGGAAAAACGCGTTTTATTAATTAGAACGTTTTACTCAACCCAATCATGTATTGCGGAAACTCTTAGAAAATTGCGGCCATTTTTAGCAGAAATCCTTCGGGGCTAACTACAGCTTGTTTAGTGAAAAAAATTTAGCAGTATGGCATCGTGTCTATGGTAATAGGCCAACGAACTTTCAGCAATTAATATATTCGAGACACATTCACTGAGATAAAGCTGGAAATGTGTGAAAAAGTGATGAAAACGCGATGAAAAGGGTTCGCATCGTCCATGCTACTAGAGGTGGACATTATTTTCCATGTGTAATTTCCGACTCTTTAATATAATAGAATACTTAATATTTTTATGTTTTATGGAATAAAATTTAAAAAATAAAGTGTATACTTTGGCCCTCAGCTTTGGCCACTCTGTATATACTGGGTGTAAAAGACATGAGCAGTCAAACGAAGACCACGTATTCTATACATCAAAATAAGACATATTTCAAAAAAAATATTGCTGGGAAATGATTTTTATTTTTTGGTGTAACAAAAAATTGCAAATTGTACCGCGCAATGTAAAGGGCTCAACTCGCACGCAACTCGCAAAACCGCGATAATTTTGCTTGACGGCGGCCCCGTTCGTTAGTGTCCGTGCGCATCGAGTAAGGTACATTGAACGCTAACGTTTTGAAGCCATTTTTTGTTATGAAATACTAAAAAAAATGATAATGTTTCATTGGACAATTATTAAGAAATAACGTATAGAATACGTTTTCATAAAAAAATTAAAAAAAAAATTATGACTTTGACCTTCAATAAAATCGTAACTATCAATTTCCCAGGTATAGTCTGAAGGAAGAAAAATGTTATGACGGTGAGCAGAATACATGGTTTTCGTTTGACTGCTCATGTCTTTTACACCCTGTATGTATCACAGACTACTCAAATTGTCAAAATTCTATAATTCTCTAACGAATTTATATAATTTTTCTAATTTTTTTGCGCTTTACTGCAGAAAATGAATTAGAGAATTTTGACAGTTTTGAGTAGTCTGATCTGCTGTCTTTCGTAAACTTGGCATAACAAGTGACCTACCAGTGCTGACATATAAATGGTGTGGCATGTAATCAAAAATTCAAAATGTTTAAATTCATTTGTATTTCCCACACACTTTCTTATACTAAACGAACGACTTGCTTGAAGTTTTTTTTTTCTAATTAAAAATTTTGATAACATCATAGTATTTATATGACGATGATGGAACCTCAGATCGTTGGAACCGAACACATTTTACACTGGATTGGATGATAAAAATCAACGGTTATATTGATGAATGATCGCCATGATTATGATACTTTTTAATTAGCAATCTGTATGTATGAAGTGGAAGCAACTGGACGCAAATAACTATCTCACTTATCGTTTATTTCTTTTAAAATGTAATTCCAAAAAAAGTAAAAATGTTACTTTTAACTATTTTTGTAATTTTTCGTGTCGTCGCCAGTACAAACCAAAAGCAATTATTGAAAAATCATTACAACCCACGGAAAAGGTTAAATCACCGTGAATCATAAAGGAGTAATTCCATAAAAAGAAACAAACCGTAACTATTCGACGATAAATTATTCAAAATGCTTATTTAACAAAAGACAAATAGGGTACTAAATCCATTAGCATTGAGGTATGGAGCGCATCTCTGTTCGTTTTGTGATCAAATCGAAGAACTAACATTCAATTTATTATAACGATTTGTCTAATTCATAAATTACCGCGTCACTTGGTCATGGGGCCATAGAAATAGCAGTTTAAGTACGACCCCAGAATACTAATACAAGACATTTTTATATGGTTTATGTAAATTATATAAAACAACAAAGATTAAAATTTTTTCTTAATAAATTTAAAAATCAAAAAACTATAGATCCAAACAATTCAAATATATTTGATATTGAATTTTAATTTGTTGTTAATCATGGTGAAGCGGTTCACTAACTCAGCTTGTGATTATAGACTTAGTATCACCAAAACATCTCTAAATATAAAAGTAACATTTTACAATATCAATGATAACAAAGTTCTCCTAAATAAGAAAATTATCTAGCCCAAATTAAGTATAATTAACACTTAGTGTTATGGTTACTAGATAACGGATCTTTTTTACTTTCTCGTATACGTATTATAGAGGAAGTCTTGTAATCGTCAAAAAAATCGACCTAGAGATTTACACGTTTTGGACCTCCCTGAGTCCAAAAATACCGTTTTTGGAATTATGTCTGTGTATGTGTGTGTGTATGTGTGTGTGTGTGTATGTGTGTGTGTATGTGTGTGTGTGTATGTGTGTGTGTGTGTATTTGTGTGTGTGTGTATGTGTGTGTGTGTGTATGTGTGTGTGTGTGTATGTGTATGTCTGTGCGTCAGCATGATAACTCGAGCATGCTTTAACTTATTGCAACCAAATTTAACATACGTATATGACATCAAAATATAAGGTTTCTATCAACCTTTGAGTCGTTTCCGGTATACGAGAAAGTCAAGAGGAGACCACTCCCGATTTGTTTTCAAAAAAATTAACAATTTTAGATATTTTTATAAATAAACTTAAATAAATATATAAACAACCATGACTCGTCAAATATTCGTGTTCATCACACAAATATTTGCCGCTACCAGGATTCGAACCCGGACCGCTTGACGTGAAGGCGTATACTGACCACTCCACCACGAAGTCGTCAAATTGACGGTACATTCCGTAGTAGTTCGACTAGTATCGACAAATCATAATAATTATGAAAGTTGCTTTTCTCCATATAATTATTAACCTTAGACTACGATTTCATGTCAGCTTGCGGGACATAATCCTAGCTAATATTATAAATGTGAAAGTGAGTTTGTTGTTTATTTGTTACGCCTTGAAGCCCAAACCGCTGAACTGATTATGATGAAATTAAGTATGGGAATAGTTTAATACCCTGGGAAGGACAAAAAATGTTTTTTGGGATGATAAGCGACATTAACGTGAGCGAAGCCGTGGGCGACCGCTAGTTAAGCGTTAAATAAATAATTACAAATCTGCATGTTTCTGTCTGTTTGTTTGTATTATTTTTTGTTCATGGTCTAATTAGGACTTATTAACATTGCAGGTAGTCGTCTCCACACACATTGAGATCTGTCTTTACTCAAGAGAATTGAAATTATTAAAATTTTATTTAAAAATATTAGACTACGTAACCAGTCACGCGGTCGCTCGTTTCGTGGCCGAACCCTACATTCTTCTAACAAAATGACTACACGGTCTTTTTGTTATTTTTCTCCCTTTGATTAATTACATTTCACCAGAAATGACGTTTCAATTTGAGTGCTGAACTCTAATTGATTGCTTCCTATTAATTTAAGCACATGAGCTTAGACAGATTAGTTAATGAATTAAAATTTTTCTTTGTACTGTCATAAATTGTATTTAGCATTTCTTTCCAATAATGACGCTTATTGTTAAGGTTGTACAGATTATCAGATGAAAATTGGACCAATTGTTCATCCATCCTGGGGAAAGACCTTCACGTTTAAAAACCGCAATCACATAACGCCACCATTTCGCAGAGTTGTGTTTCTAAAGCTGGATAATAATAGTTTATGTAACTGTCACATAAAAGCGGTTATTAAAACACGAGTGGGAGTTTTTTAATACCAAGTTATGTGCATTACATACACTACTTTATCTACACATAATATTCCCGGCAGTTAATGATATGATAGCCAGTGTAAATAGTTGAGGATTCCGGGTGAAGCTCGCGTCTATCTTATGCCATACCTTCAGGCAAGATGAAGACGATGAGCTTCCCCGTAAAGGATAAAAAATATATAATTATTGATATCGTCGGTATCATGTAGTGAGTTAGTTACTAAGTCACCGTTGTTTACGAGCTTTCTGTCAATTAAAATAATAAATAGTTGTTGCTATGAAATTATGCATTTAATTAACGAATTAAATAAAAACGCACCTTCTGTAATATCCCCCCACGTGGGGACAGAAGGTGCGTTTAGTCAAGAGTCGGTGTACCGACTTCACCTTTTTTTTTTTTGACGATGGGGAACCAATTGACTCACGCTGGCTAGGCGTGCGACGTGTGCAGGGATCACCGACGCGGAACAGCACCAGTACTACCTGCTAAACCCCACCGGTACCCGCCTAAGCCCTCATGGGGGCGCTTTGGGATCGACGCACTGTGAGTGCGCCATTTCACCAAAGCGTCCCCGGGCTGGCCCGGTCCAACAGTGAACCGGGCGACGCGCCTGTGGGGGATTACGCTAGGGTCCTAGGTAATCCCCAGATGGGGTGGCCTATGCCGAGTGGCACCAAGGACGCGCGGCTTGCCAAGCCGCGCCCAGACCACCTTAGGGCCGACGAAGACCGGCGGACATAGCCGCCTGCCTTCTCCGGCCCTGCCGTCTACGCCGGAGGGGAGCGGCTAGAGCATCCTCCTCCCGCTCCCTCTCCACTGCCTCCTTCTGCCCCATCACAGACTTGCAGAAGGAGGCGGTAGCCTTCCAAGCCCTCTCATTGCCAAGCATGGCTCTAACCATGCTTGGCAATGAGAGCGCTCCTCCGCCGAGCGCCGCCACCAACGTGCGACGCTCGTTTTGCCAGGCCGGGCACCCGACAAGCGTGTGCTCGGCCGTGTCGTCGGGGGAGTCGCAGTGGTGACACCGCGGCGACTCCTCCCGACGGGCGATACGGTACAGGTAGTGACCGAAGCACCCATGTCCGGTCAGTACCTGTACCAGGCGGTACGTGAGGCTACCCCGCTGGCGCCCTACCCACTCCTCCAACACCGGACGAATCGCCTCGATCGTCCGGTGGCCAGCAGCTGGGTTGGCGAGTGCCTCATCCCATCGACGCAGAGCCTCCCTCTGCGCCTGGGTGCGGACCCGTTCGACCTCCTCTCGAACTGGTCGCTCGCCCCGCTCTCTCGCCGCGGCCCTGTGTCGAAGCACCTGGGACAGAACCAGGGCATCGACCTCCCACGGGAGCGTGCCTGCGAGTACGCAGGCAGCCCCGTGGCTGACCGTGCGGTAGGCCCGCACGGCCCGGGCCTCGATGACCCTCTGCGGTCTCCGCAGGAGGGCCCTCGTGCAGGACGAGAGGAACTCCGCACACCGACTTCACCTGGAATCTCACCATACATACTCATGTTCGGGAGAGAAGTGAGAACAAGTCTGGTTGCCAAGATTCGAGCTTTACCAAAGGCGCCTCCCCGGCATGTTACAAATGTGAGAGAGTTTGCTCTCGGAAGTAGAGTGCAAGCCAGAAACTATTCGATATCAGGTAACAAATGGGAGTTTGGTTCAGTAACACGCCGACTTGGAACGCTACAAGAGATAAGGACTGACAGCGGACGTGTGTGGATCCGCCATCTAGACCAGCTACTCCCGGCTTCTCTGATTTCCGGGACTCACGGCGGAGGGGTGTCATGTAGTGAGTTGGTTACTAAGTGACCTTTGTTTACGAGCTGTCTTTCAATTAAAATAATAAATAGTTGTCGCTATGAATTTATGCATTTAATTAGTTACTTAATAGTTGGTAAGTGTAAAAGTACCAAGAAATGAGTGTACATATTATAAAGACTCATGGCACCCAGAGATTTTTTGGCTCTTTCTTGACTATGGCCTGACTTTCCTTCTCATAGGACATGATTGTTATGCGTAGTATAAAAAGTTCTGAGTGTTTAAACAAGTACCAAACGCTATAAAGTGTTTCTGTGAATAACAAAGCCAACTCTAACAGTTGATACAACGGTCGCCATGGTGTTTTCTCAGTAATCAGTTTCTACCATTTAATTTTTTCGATAATCGTCGCCAAGTTTATTTTGGTTTATCAAAAGGTACGTGGATGCCGCGAAGATAGCTAATGTCAGAATTATTGTACATGTCAATTCACTAATTTCCCAAGTAGCGAGGAATTAATAAAACTTCCCGAGGAATGTTGACCGATTCCCGGATTACACAAAATTCCTATAACATAAAGACAGGCTACTGTATAAAAAGTTAATCGAGCCCAAAACTATCAGAGTTAGAGCACTGTATATAAATGTATAAGTACATACGTTAGATCAATAACATTCCCTTTGAGATAACGTCACGTAGGCGTAGATCGTAAAATAAACAGTCGAATCCGATGCAATACGCTTTAGGAAGAATGTACAAAGAAAACATATTGCGTAGAACTAAAATAAACATTGATAATTCATTAATTCATTAATCAACAGCTCATATAATGTCCCTAGCGAGGGGCTCGAGCCTACCTCAGATTAGGGGCGATTAGGCCTTAGTCAACCACGCTGGCCAAGTGCGGGTTGGTTGACTTCAAATACAACCTAAAAATATCTTCATAGGTGTGTGCAGGTTTCCTCACGATGTTTTCCTTCACCGTAAAAGCGTCGATTAAACGTACATTATGAATTCAAAATTTAAAAACACATTGGTACGTGGCGAGGTTCAAACCAGTGCCTCTCGGGTGGGAGACAACGCCCTTACGCACTACGCCACCGACGTTTGATAATAAACATTGATAATCTTAATTGAATTTATTATAAATAATGAATTAATTAATAAAAAAGTGAAATAAATAAATTTATAGTTAAAAGAAAAAATCTGTTGTTTCCCTGCTTCTCTATCTCCTGCCAGCGACAAATCATTTTATTTTCATTGACCTCAAGGGATAATATCATGAATCTTGTATGTATGCCGTTGATTAAAAATACTTATAACATAAATAGTAAATACAGCTAACAATAAAGAAGTGTTTTCAACAATGTGTTTTTTAACGATAAATATCATGTTACAGAATAGTACGACAGCCTGCCTAGCATGACCACCGAAACACGATATGATATAGCCGTTTATCGCGTTGAACTGTCAGAAATTATTAGATATAATAACAGCAATCTTGAAAATTTATCGAAACTGCGAACATGTATAAGCCTTATAAATGTTCGCAGTTTCGATAAAATTCCAAATTGGCGTTATATCCAATAATTTTTGACAGATCAACGCGATAAATGGCTATATCATATCATATCGTGTTTCGGTGGTCATGCTAGGCAGGCTGTCGTACTATTCTGTGACATGACATGACACGTTTTTCTCTCGTTTTTACGTTTTTACAGTCCTGCGGGCTTATACAGGTGACAATCGTTTCATTACGAAAAAATATAGAAATTCGTCATCATTCGGCCATATTAATTGGTTATATACAGCGTCTTACCTTGCGCTACCAACTGAGCTACGAATGGCCACGTGATTTAACGAAACGGTTTAAATCAATCCATACATTTTGTTCTTATCAAACTTTGTTATCGTTTCTATTTGTTTGGACTGCACTTCTACTTACGATCAGTTTGAATGGAGTCATTTGATAGAAAACCTTTTTTATAAAAAAAAATATCGTAGCACTACTGGGAAAGTAGTGGAACTATAGAAGAAGTGGATGCAAAATATTTAGCACTGACCGCCTTACAGAAGACCTTGCTGAAGTTTCACAATAATTGGCACTTTTTAGTGTTCGTCTATATCTCTTTCGGACAAGAATTATTATGCGTATTTTAAAGACAAAATCTATTTTGTAAATCATTAACGCTGTATTTAAACTAATCAGTTAAGCCCGTTGAATAAAATTTAATATATAATCATTTTTATCAAATCAATTATGTCAATCGTGTTTATTGGTGTTTACGTGTGCACGAGAGAAAATGACGTCTCAAATCTCTGCATCAATAAATTCATCACTAACATGGCGTTGTAACGAGATTATAAATATAATATGTAAATCTGAAGATTCTTTAAACTTATGGGTCATTCTAGCATTTAAACTCAAATTTATTTTCAAAGTGATTAGGCGAATATTGTCACGAATTTATATTAGGCACTTTTGTTGTCACCAATAATATTTAAATCTTTATTCATGCATGCGTTTCCTGTCAGATTTTTCTATCTCATCGTTTACATGCCTATTATCTTAGTCTTCTTTTCGCTTCAGTACTATCAACGTGAACAAATTGGAAATGAGGTTGGTATATAAATTTAAATAAACGCTGTCAAAAATTATTAATTAATAAATATTATCTAGCCCAAATTACGTATCATAACACAAGTTATCTAGTAGTATTCATAACAATGAATACTACTAGATAACGGACAAATAAACATAATGATTTATGTATTTTGTAAATAAATTAAAAGCAATATAAAAACAACCATGTATTTTTGTAAATAAATATAAATCAATATACAACCAACCAATCGATTAACAGCCTGTTTCCGTCCAACGCGGTACGTAGTTCTTCCTCATCTTACCTCCAAATTCATTCATCTTGGGTTTTATTTTCCTAAACGCATTCAGCAGCTGCCAGCCCTTCTAAGGGCAACAGACCAACGACTAGCGCAGCATTTGCCCAAACGCGGTCTCCACTCCAAGACTCTTTTGATCCCACGGTTGTCATTTCACGACTAGCCCATTTCCTCATCAAGGAGATGCTAATTATTTGGGGTATGTTGACAAATTTCGTCCTGTGATGAATATTCTTTGCAAATAAGTTAGATAAACGGACATTAGTAGTAAACAGATGTTCATAATTTGTTTATCAAAACCAAAACTTATAAGTAAGTCGACGGTTATGCGAGCCTAGTGAAGGAAAGTATGGTATGGTAAGCTGTTTGGTAACGGCTTCTCTCAAAAGATAAAGTCGTAAAAAAACATGTTACGCCAGTGGAAAGTCGAGGGTAATATGAAGTGGCGACTTCTAAACACTGGAATCATGTTAACCAATCGATATACATAAACATTTGGAGGTACAGAATTCGGAAATACTCCGTGCGTGTTAGTGACTCCCAAATACCTAGTTGCCTCATGGATTCAGATATTTTGATTTTTATCATCAAATTCTTCTACAGATAGACCTACACCGCCTATGTTTTTAATTAAAATAACAAAAATGAAACAGCCCGAAGGTACTCCATAAAAAATAGTAGTAGGAGTGATTTCCAATTAAGTTTTAGACATAATGACTTGAATGATCAATCGAGGTCCGCGGTCATTACGGAAAGCACCAAATAACTTAGAGCGAGTTAACCTGTCAGAAGACGCGGCTTATAAACACCCACGCTTACATGTAAGCTTTAAAAATGCAAGGGAACACTCACAATATGATATTCAAAACTGTTATTCTATATTTGGAACATAAATTTCTGCTCCAAGTTTTAATGGAACACCGCAAAGGAGATGGATTGTTAAAACTTGATGTTATTTAATGCTGACAATAAAGAATGTAACGATTAATTTCTCTTCGATGTGTCTTACTTGAGCGTTCTTCAACTATTGATATTACTTAGTAATAGATTTGTTCTTAAAATGTTACTTACTAGAATGTGGAGGTTGTAACAGCAAGATCTATCATTTTATATTTTCTTTCACAACAAGTGCGACGAAAAAGCATGCTATCCGCCTGATGGACTCAAAATAGGTGCCACTTGGGTGCCCTACATAGTTTCAATTGCCGCTGTTGAATGTGGCTGGGTTCGTTCGCCACACCTTCAACAAAAAGGGAAGATCTTCCGCCGAGATGGGTGTTCTCTCGGGGACCGCGGCCTGACTGTACATCGTTGGAACTTGTATATACATGCATGTTTACATTACTACTTTTCGCTGATCAAGCGTTACTTGGTTACTCAATACATACTAACTGTCTATGTAGTGCTGTGAGCCTGTGACGTAGCCGCTATACTGCTGTCACAGCGCTCACTTTTACGAAAAAGCTTTCACTGCCTTATATGTTCATACCTACATCTTTCGTAACTTTATCAGGTTATAGTACATCTATTTATTTATTTACCTACAATCTAATCGCAGACATTACTGAACCTTTCCAAGTGCGAAGATAGCTAGTCCAACAGAGAGTATGCATACTGATAAGAAGGAGGAAACACGTTTCACTTCATGATGGGTTTCAATAACTTATCTATCTACCGTTTTGCTTACTAAGCGTATGATTTTAACAGATATCCGATACAAAAATATGTCAAAAAAATATGTCTACCGTTACCAAGGGAAAGTGTCGGTAATTATGTTATTTAAACCTGTCATTACACACCAAGCTTTTGTGAAGTTAGTGCACGTAAAATGGTGGGTTTGGAATTTAGGTGGGAAAGCAACTTCTTTTCGAATTTAGGTTGAAAGCAACTTCTTTACTGAACTCTCAATCCATCAAAAACATCTAAATGAAAGAAAGAATCATCTGAATTGAGTCAAGTGTAATAAACCGAATATTTGTATAAACTATTCTGACCTCACTATTTACTGTTACTACATCAGTCAGATTTACGAGAAACATCTAATAAATCTTTCTAACTATCAGTACGACAAATTCTAAACACCATCCACTGGAATGTAGTAATTTCGATTAGAACATTAATTTTATTGCATTACATCTGTTTCTGATGTTTCTTACCTGGATTTTTATTTCTTTATCCCAATCCGTAAATTTTACGACAAAGCTCTTAAAAGTTGTGTTTGATAAAGGAACGTGTTAAATTTTTATCAAATTTTAGAGCGCTGTAAAAGATTTTGATTTAAATATTGGAATCACAAATCACGACCCATGTTAAATCAAGCTACTTTATATCACACGCATCTCTATGTCCTCAGTCACTGAAATTTATTCCATGACAGCATGAAATTAGGGTCGTTATTCATTTATTTTACCTCGTCTATGGAGGTTCGAGTCAATAAATTTCATTTTATAAATTGGTAAGATTGAGACATTATTTGAAATTTCCCTGTCGTGTTAAGAAATATTCCCTATAAATGTCGGAGATAGAAAACATCGCCATAGCTACACCTTGAACAAAAAATTATTTTGCATTAACACGCAGTAAAAATATCTAATTTCTCATTGCAGATGTATCTACTAACATTGATTTACAAATTAATATCTTAAATTCTTGTATTCCAAGATTTTAATTGTAAAATGTGAAATGGCGCCTAAAAGTATTAAAGAGGTATCATCATTGAATTTAAATATTACTAAATATGTTCCCTCTTTCTTTCACCACTTTTATTACCACGAAAATTGCACTTACGGACCTTACCGTAACGATGGCTAGATGATGCGGCGTGTTTGGGACTCCCAAACGATATGACATTGACGCTAGTCCTACCCACTTAATAAAACCATCGGTAACCTCTTGTGGGAGATTGAAGATCATCTCGCGATCGTTATAGGCAACGCTAGCTGCGACACGTAACCTCTATTCGCACTCTTCGCACTCGCACTATCTCGCTCTCTCGGTACGTCGACCCCTTCCGATTCGGACGCCCTAGGGACGCTAGGCGTGTGAGAGACTCCCCCTGAGGGAGATGCTCGGTCGCCCAGTAATGCTCTAGTAACGGCTGACCTACAGGCTTAAGGATCCCCCAAGGTCTTCGCCTTATTAAAAACCCGGTGACGCAAGAAATGTCATCAGCGTTACCGAGAGTGTCGCAGCTAGCATTGCCTATAACGATCGCGGAATGATCTTTAATCTCCCACACACTAAAAGCCACTGGTTCCCTTTGTAGGGGCATTTCAGATGTGGCTCAGGCTGTCTGGACAAATCTTCAAAATAGCTTACATTTAAGTAGGTCAATAGGGCATTTTATGTGACGGCTAACCACCCTTACTTCAGAAGTGGTGACGCTACAGAATCTTAGATAATCGATCGAAACCGTGTCCAGCCAGCTTGAAAAACCACTTTTCGCTGGTCTCTCAATCTCGGTAACGGAAGTGGTTTTGAAGACTTTTTGCATATCAACGGGCGTCACATAAATTTGTGACGGGCATCGAGCTAAAAGTTTTATGATACGTACAGCGGTTTATTAGAAAAATGCAAAAATCTGTGTCCAGCCAGCTTGAATTTACGTATAAAACTTCTGGCTGGCACTTCTGAATCTCGATAACGGGAGCGTTTTCGAATATGGTTCCTCTACTAACTAAATGTGACGCAAGTTGTGACGGTAATAACGTTTGATTTATGGTGTCACGTGTAATGGTTTACGAGAAATCAATTAAAAACTGGTGTCCAGCCAGCTTGAAGTTCAAGCTGGCTGGACACACATATCTCCGCTGCCTGATGGTCTACGGCCTTCGTAATATGTTAAAGTTTTTGTGACGGGGACGATAATGATAATCTGATGTTGTGACGGAGAAAGTTTACGTAGTTTTAAAGATATTGATCATTTAATTTTTTCCATACAAACATCTATTAATAATGTTAGGTGACCATAATTTTACACAAATAAAGGATTTCTTTTTAATCGACTTATCGGCCGGTTGTGGCCACACCTGCATTGTATTTGATTTTTTCCGTGAGAATAGGTTTTCCCGCAGTAAAAAAAAATTAAATAAAAAAAACCGCCTTCAAAACTAAAAACGGGAGAAATAAAAGTTTTGTTTATAAAAATCTAAATGTTTTTAGAGGTCGGTCCCGAATACAAGTGACAACGTTTATTACAAATATTGAGGTTGGCACCGACCTCAAAAAAAAATAGATTTTTATAAACAAAATTTTTATTTTTCCCGTTTTTAGTTTTGAAGGCGGTTTTTTCCTCCATTTTGTGTTTTAAGTATAGAAATTTTCAGGAAACTACTTCAAGATCTTACCTACTACCTACGAATTTACCTCAAGACACACAAGTGATAAAATTATGATATCATCAATGTCAATTAAATAGGCATTATTAGGGATAACTCAAAAACTATTTGTCAGATGTCGATAAAATTTAAATGGGACCCCATGACAAGCACTAGCTTCCAAAGGTCAAAAGAATCTTCAAAATCGGTCCACTCAGTAACGAGTTATGAGGTAAGAAACACTAAAAAAACATACAGTCGAATTAATAACCTCCTCCTTTTTTGAATTCGGTTAAAAAAGCGTAAATAAGTGTTAATTCAAAATAATAATTGACTACCAGCGCTGCCTAAAAAGAGCCCCCACTTATTATTTTGTGTTACTTTTTGCCCATCATTAGTTTTTACGAGTTGAATAGTCAGATTGTCAGAATAGTTTTCTTTCCTAATTAAGTCCACCATTTGTATATCTACTGGTAAGAATTTCGAAATAAGTCTCCTTTTTTGGAGGTAGAGGAGGGTGGGGGGAAGGAAGGGAGGGGGTGGAAGTCGCCCCCCGTAAATTTCGAATGCCGTAAATGCTTACTTTTTTTTATAAAAAATTTACCTCAAAATATATGAAAAAACCCTAACCTACCTATCACCCAGCCATGTAGGTGCATAAAACACTAGACACGAAAACTCGAAAGCAACCAACGGAATGACGCAATTTAACGCTGTCAGAAATGTCAAAACTATTATCAAAATAGTGGATTGGCGTTTCGTTTCACGCGTTTTAGTACTTCAAACTAACTTCAAAAGTTTTAAAATCTTATCATAACCTAAAAAAGTATAGAAATTACGTTTTGTTTCACGCAATCACAATACAATAAATACGAATTTAAAAAAAAAATTAAAATATTTAAAGGCAACTCCGGCAGCCGAAATTGTTTTAGGGTGATCTTACGGAGCTTCCTTGAGCCCCCTACACATTCAGTTTCCTCAGATTCAGGCGACTCGTTTCGAAGTCCGACCCTATCTACTTACTCTCCGATTAGGGGCCAGGCTTCCAAGTGAAAGCTTTCGAAATGCAACTGGGATATTCGCTAGGATGAAGATTTGTACCCACATCTACTATTTTTTGTGCAATAAAGAATAAATAAGGTACCTAATTAAAATAAATGCTTTACCGTCGTTAATTTGTTTTCTTTTTTCCCACCTCAATGAGAAAATATTAACTATCATTTTTTTGAGAAAACCCAGAGTAAGTACCTAGTCGTAGGGCGCGCCATAATCGGTATAGCATGCGGGTGATGAAAGAGTCTGATTCAGAGGAAGAGAACATAATTATGATTCGAACAGTTGTCCTAGTAGTACCAACTTTAAGCAACAGATGGCGACACCAACATCAACTACCTATCTATTGAACCCAAGTCGGTCTGCGGCAGCGTATGAGCACGTTCAGAAATTGTTCAGTATCTTTTCGTGACCAAGATATTTCCTAAAAAATATTTTTACAGTAAAATATAACTAAATATACTTAAAATATTTTTGACTCTCTTTGCCGGAAAGTATTTACTTTTAATAGAATTTTTAGAAGAAAAAAGAAACCATTGTATCCTGTGTTGCTATAGCATTATTTATGCAATAGCATTAATTATTTATGCTTACCATGAAAAACACCAATACTTACCCACTAAAAAGAGTAGTTATCTGCACGTAAATAATCAATTACGCAAAAAATTACCCCCTTTCAACACCTCTACGCTTTTGTCTTCTATCAATTAAAATATCTAGGTACTGTAAATGTAGGTTAGTAGGTAGGTATTAATATCACCAATACACGTATTTTCGTTCATTAAAGCCTTAAAATAATATACTTGTTTCTACATAAAACCTACAATATTGGTAACCCTACTGCAGTGTTTGTATGAAAATAATTTAATGATCAATATCTTTGAAACTACGTAAACTTTCTCCGTCACAACATCAGATTATCATTATCGTCCCCGTCACAAAAACTTGAACATATTTCGAAGGCCGTAGACCATCAGGCAGCGGAGATATGTGTGTCCAGCCAGCTTGAACTTCAAGCTGGCTGGACACCAGTTTTTAATTGATTTCTCGTAAACCATTACACGTGACGCCATAAATCAAACGTTATTACCGTCACAACTTGCGTCACATTTAGTTAGTAGAGGAACCATATTCGAAAACGCTCCCGTTATTGAGATTCAGAAGTGCCAGCCAGAAGTTTTATACGTAAATTCAAGCTGGCTGGACACAGATTTTTGCATTTTTCTAATAAACCGCTGCACGTATCACGAAACTTTTAGCTCGATGCCCGTCACAAATTTATGTGACGCCCGTTGACATGCAAAAAGTCGTCAAAATCACTTCCGTTACCGAGATTGAGAGACCAGCGAAAAGTGGTTTTTCAAGCTGGCTGGACACAGTTTCGATCGATTATCTAAGATTCTGTAGCGTCACCACTTCTGAAGTAAGGGTGGTTAGCCGTCACATAAAATGCCCTATTGACCTACTTAAATGTAAGCTATTTTGAAGATTTGTCCAGACAGCCTGAGCCACATCATTTCAGGATTGGCTTACTTACGTACCGCCTTGTCCATCTTTGTTTCACCACAGCGCAAGTTTAGTTATTTTACTATGCACATATTTCGGAAATGAAGAATGTAGCAAAACTGCGTATACTAATGATTTAAATGTTTGCTTGTATAGCTAGCTACCAATATCTTATGAAAGTATGTCGCCATAACTCGAGCGCAAACAGCATTCTTGTGTTCTCAAAATAAGCCAACCACTTTGAATATAAAGATCTTTACACCCTCTTGCTCTAAATTATAATTATAATAAAGAAAAGTAAATAGTTACGATGTTTACTCATGCAAATATTAATTAAACCAGCGAAAGTAAATTTGGGTTTCATTAGTGCTCCTCACAAACCCAGTTAGAATAATGATGATGTATTTTAGAATATCAATTTAAATTATAAGAATAAAGTAGTCAGGTATTTTGTAGTCTAATTAAAAATAAGTAGGATTTCAGCAGACAACTTTTGCGTGTTGCGCAATCGCTCTCAATCTCCCAGTAACTTTATATTCAAGAGCAATGATATCTAAATCAAAGCCATCAACAGCAGATAATCAAAAACGGCTCTCGATCCCGACATCCGATACTATAGCATGAATCTCAAAATATCTCATTTCGTCTGGAATAATTAAATTTTCGTCGCGGGAACCGAACCGGCTATCCGGTATCGTGTAAATCAATTAAACGTTCCGTTGACAATGCCTGTGGGTGTTCGTTACAGAGTCCAATTAAAAGTTCGATAAATACTGTTGTTTTGTTATCTGAATACCTTAATCATACTCAGCTTGGAGGAATTAGTTGGGGTAGTATTTGGAGGATTTATTTTAAAGTCCCTACTTCTTGTAAAAGTAATAACTAATTAATTGAGAAAACAATAATGCACAACTCTTGGAAAAGTTATAGACAAAACACATGTAATTATTAAAATAAGAAATGAAATTTAGTAATACATTAAAACTGACTTTTTACATTACAATGAA
Organism: Elophila nymphaeata; assembly: GCA_955850985.1. NCBI lineage: Eukaryota > Metazoa > Arthropoda > Insecta > Lepidoptera > Crambidae > Elophila > Elophila nymphaeata. Next base: position 21,113,336 of record OY039066.1, on the reverse strand, counting down.
GTCAAAAGGAAGGGTTGATTTTATCAGTCTATGTATGTTCTATATAAGTTTGTGGAAGTTTGTACACAAAATCTTGTTGTTGTTGCAAAGAATTGTGAAATGGCCACAAATAGAATTACGAATGTCATCTCAAATTGATGTTTGAATGCCGATTCCTATTGAAATCGAGTGCATTTGATTTTGTGATTTTGTCTTGTAAACCCCGTTTTGACCAATTTCATTCCATTTTTTTTTCTACAGTCGGGTTACAGTACCTATTTTACACTTTTTGCTCATTATTTGGATTATTATACGGCTTAAATGGTTTGATAATGTATAAAGTATCAGTAAAAGTATATATTGACAAAAAAAGATAATTATATTAACCGGAAGTATTGTACAGTCAGCATCAGAAGTAGATGATCACTTTAGTACCATGTCATAGCAACGCCAGCGTTTGTGCAGTAATAGTTGCGACAATTATGTATGAATTATTATTATGACAAGGTACTAAAATGATCATCTACTTTTGATGGTGACCGTACATCTATACTAATATAATAAAGAGGAAAATTGATATGTTTGTAACGAATAAACATAAAAACTACTAGCCCAATTTCGATGAAATTTGGTACAAATATAGATTAGATGTTAAAAAACTATATAGGCTACCTTTCATCCCCAATTTCATCCCCAAACGGGTCAAAATTTCAAAAACGCTAGAACGTAATAAGAAATAAATAAATATAAGTAATTAAGTGTCGAAATCCTAAGTTTCATAGTTTTATTTTCCTAAATGACGAACTTCCATACAAACTTATTTATTGTCCCTTATACCCAAGTCTTCTTTTTTTACAAAAAAGGTAGCATATTATTTTGTCCTTTCCTAACTTTTCATACAAACAATTATAACAAATTTGGTAAAAATCGGTTTATTAGTTTTTGAGTTTATTCGTTACAAACATACAAAATCATTCCAATTATAAAATTAAATACTCTATCTACACTTATATCCCAAAATGTTACTGTCCACTCGTACGAAGCACGTCCTCTGGCTAGCTGAAAAAACTTTAAAAAGGTTGAAGAAGTTGGTAGAAGTGACGACTGCATGCATGCAGTCTGTTTTGTCATACAAATTACATGCAGTTCAGTTTATAAGAAAGACTGCATATTTGCAATTGGGTTTGTAATATCGACTGCACAGATGCAGTCCGTGTGATTCAGGCCTTAATTTGGGTGGAAATAAAACAAACATGTCATAAACGCTTGACATTGTATTTGGAAACATTTACATGAAACATTTTTTAACAATACATAGTAACTCCCATACTTTGTATGGGCCTCGGCGATCAACGTAGCCTACGTCAGTAATATGATACATTTCTTAGCACCTTTAGACCTAAATTAGACTAGATTTTTTATTTCGTTAGTGTATTATCTATTTACAATTTACATACTTACAATAACTTTACAATTCACATCCAAAATTAGATAAATAAATTCAGAAGTGATTCTCGAATATAATTTCTTAGGCCATTTAACTATCTAGATTTAGAAAATAGTATCAAGAAGACGTAAAAAACAAAGTACTGTCAGGCCGATTCAAAATATTTCATTAATTTCTCTATTTTATATTTACATTTATTTATTAGCTAATGTCGCTTTAGATACATATATTTAATCGCGGCCAATTTTATTAATCGGTTATAAAATTTCACGTTATTTGAGCGACAATTTCACAATTCCAAAATAAATATCGGACGCGTCATCCGAGGCAGAAATGAAATCAAAATTTTCATACAAATTGGATTTGTTATACAACTCGTTATTCCGATATGAATTATACAAACTAAAACATCTGAAAGGGGATTAATGGAAGCTTTTTTACATTTGCAGGTCACAAATTAAAATGAAAAAATGTATTCGTAAATCTCCTAACTAAATAACCTCATGTTGATAGTCGATTAAGCCCCAACGTATCACACGATAGCCGAAGTCAAAACTAGCAACGTAATCTAAAAGAAAGAGGCGTACCGAAGATGTATTTTAAAGATCCAATCAGAAATACTTCTAAATAAATGACCTTGTAATCACAATCTCATTTTTTCTGCTTTATACACTGGTACTTTTTTATCACACACGATAACTCTACATTAGATACAAACACCTACTAATTAAAAAATCTCTTCAGCTCTTTTCTGGTCGATTACCACCGAAGACGCTAAAGAAGAGACAAATGGAACAAAATGTTTTCTTACTACACAAAATTTAGCATTCATCACGGCAGCTACACTTTAGCTTATCTCCCGAACGATCTTCTACAGCTTTATGGCATCGTCGTAATTGGTAACGATCGTACGATGACACGATGCGTTTACATCACGCGATGAAAGTGATCGCGCGATGGTTCAATAGGGATGTCCTAATAGATCGCCCGATGCCAATCGAACGATGACGATCGCCACTTGCCCCCCGTATTACCGTGTTCACGCAATGACGGGTGACCAATTAGGACACTAATTGCCAAAGCTGAACGCTAAAGAGACCTGCAGCACTAGAATGACCACCGAAACACGATATGATATAGCCATTTATCGCTTTGAACTGTCAAAAGTCATTGGATAGAACCGCCTACTTGAAATTTTATTGAAACTGCGAACATGTTCAAGGCTAGGTATATGTTGCAGTATCGATAAAATTTCAAGTTGGCTGTTATATCCAATGGTTTTTGTCAGTTCAAAGTGATAAATGGCTATATCATATCTCGGTGGTCATGCTAGGCGGGCAGAGCTTTAATTGCATGATCGCACGATACAACCCATCTTAAAATGGTTATTGAGCATTTTCTGTGCTTGTACGATGACTTGTGAACTTCAATTAGGACACACTGTAACAATGTTGTGTGTTGAACTGATCATGCTATGAAAATGCAGAGATTTTCATCGCGCGATAAAAGTAATGCTTCGGTGCCCGGGCGATGACTTGCGGGATCAATCAGGACACTAAAGAATTTTTTACCATGAACTCACCGTGCGATGGGAACGCATCGTATCATCGTACAATCGTTTGCCAATTAGGACGACGCCTAAGACAATCGTAATAACATAAAAGCAACAAGAGTAACGTTTATTTGTTTCAAACAATTTTGTGCATATTTTGTGCACCTTATTATTTTCAAGATTTCAACCAGTACACTAGGTCTCATTATGATTTTATCATCTCGTTAAGTCTTGCTAAAAGAAAAATAAGCAAAACCACAGACAACTTGCAAACAATTTGTCAGAAATAATTCGTTCTTTACATTCGAGCAGTAATTGAAAATCTATTTTTATTAAGAAATGGTAGCTACGAGCTGCCTTCAAAAGTAATTATAGTTTTTAATCTCGCATTTCAATCAGATGTTTTCTCAGAAAAAATGAAAAAGAAAATATGATCTAATATTTAGATGAAAACGAAAGGACAGAACACAATTTTAGCTTGAGATGACACTAATAGGATTTAATATACACATTTTGCCAGACGTAAAATATCTAAACGAGCCATTGATGTTGGTGATAAAAAGTATAATTATATCAAACGTCAAAGAATGTCATTTTCTCCCTTTAAGAATATCTTTAAAAATTATCGATTTTGTCGAACTTTGAAATTTTGTTCATTGATAGTTTCGTGCTTGCACTGCTGATGTGATGCTCAATTTGAAGGATAAAACCAATTCATTAAAATTACACATTGCTTTATCATTATTTTTTTAAAGTACTAAATACTCGATGTTTTTCTTTTCTTCTTTTAATCAATAGTCATCAAAGCATAATATTATGTCAGTTTCGTCGAATTTATTTGTTGAGTACATTTTCTCCTCTAATGTAGATGGATGATTTATGTCGCCTATTTAATACCTGTTCATTGAGCGTTTTTAAAGATCCCGTGTTCTTAAACAAAACAATAATTGCGTGCGCTATCTTAAGAGTGGAAGTAGCAAGACATATCTGTTTCAGTAGGTATAAAAATAATATAAATATATCGCTCCCTCGTTGCCTTGAGACAGTGAAATCTTTAGTGAAACTTTGATAACTTAGCTAAGTATCTGTTGTTCTGTTTGTTTTGTACCCAAATGTTCTAAAATCATTAATTGTCCCGAATTCTTCTAAAGACGTCAAATGATAATGGAAGTTTATGAAGAAACTAAACAATAATATAACAGTTTAATAAACCATTTAGTGGATAAACAACTAGGTGGGCAGTGGCATCAGGGTCACCATGATCACGGGGCGTTTTCAGGAATAAAATTTATGAAAAAATTGCTTTGATAGTAAACCGATTAATTGACGTACTATCTTAGCAGGAATTTCCTAAGTAGCCTCTAGTAATTTTCTATATAGATTATTCTTCAAAAGCGGCAACATCGTCAAGACTATAATTTCACAGATTGACAAAAAATGTATTGATAAAAACATAAAAAATTTCTTAATAAGGTAGTTAAAACATATTTATTGGTAAGTAAAATTATCGACTTCAAAGCAAACAAGTACACGTCACAAATGTGATATTTAGGGGACTATGTTGAGGCCATTTAAGAAAGTCTTATATGAAAATATCTTTAGCAGACAAGAAAATTCTTGGAATTTAGTGAAATAATAATTGTAGTGTTGCACACGTTGACTTAAAAATACGGTACAATTTTGTTACAGTCCCTAAAAATTAAGAAGCGTTGCGACCCTACTGCGTCGAATTTACTATGGACGTGGAAGAAGTAACGCGTTAACTGCAGATAAATGTTGTCGTTCACTTTAACGACACTTCGCGTGTGGCCGAGAGAGCGGTGGGGGGACGAAACTAGCGGTGGATGTAACGCTGATATGCTGGCAAAGCCAGCATGGCGAGATTAGTTAGATTGGAACCATTAATAATAATAATCTTTATTTTTTCGACACAAAAATACACAATAAGCAATCCTATTAGAAATGAAAAAAAAAACAGCGATTGCGAGATTAGAGATGGCATCACCCCATATCTTCCAAAGGGTATCGTAGAAGGCGACTAATGGATCAGCAAAGGGGTATTGATTACCTTATATACTCCGTCTACCAATCCGCATTGGGCAAGTGTGGTGGACTATTGAATAAATTGTGTCCCAGCAGTGGGTCAAATTATAAAGGCTCTTATGATGATGAAGTTTAACTACATAATTTTGTACTAGCGACCCGCCCCGGCTTCGCACAGGTGCAATGCTTATGTAAATATGCATGTATTATACATATAAACCTTCGTTAAAAATCACTCTATCTATTTAAAGAAAACCGCATCAAAATCCGTTGCGTAGTTTTAAAGATCTAAGCATACATAGGGACAGACAGACGGCGGATAGTGACTTTGTTTTATACTATGTAGTGATAAGTTATTTTCACCCAAGAGTTAAAATAAATAACGTATTTTAGTCTTACTTTTTTAGGCTTACGTATTTCCGTACGCGAGCTTACATCTCTTCGTCCACGCTTGCGTTTCTCACCCTTCCCACGGCCAGCCGCCTGCCGAACGTGCGTACATTCACAAGGCAACCTACAAGGGAACTAAATTCGTATGGCGGTCAAAAATCATTGGTTATTCAGTAGGAAGAGCTTTATTAAAATGACTTTACAAGCGGTTTTTTGCATATTTAAAATTAAAAACTCCCAGGAGCACCGGCCGCATCCGATGTGCGTTGCTCTGCAGAGACGCAGTGTGGCGCTGTTTATCGGCAATGCTTGCTGATACTTCATGTTGACGTTAAGGCCTCTGCCTCGAATCTTGCGGGGAGCGGGGCGGCGGCGGCGACAGCTCGGGAGCGGCAGGATCTTATGCGTTTTCGAGAGTCGATTCAATTGATTTTACGCATATTATCCTGCCGCTCCCGCGCCGTCGCCACCGCCGCCCCGCTGCCCGCAAAATTGAAGGCAGAGGCCTTAGTACTACACGCATACAAAATTGGCTGAGCGCCGCGCCGCACCGATGCGTGTGCGGTGCTCCTTAGCAACTCGTAAACGTAAAAAAAGTATTTTAATATGCCGAACAAAAGTTAAGTAGCTGTAAGAACTCTAGCTTCGTGGCCCCACTTTGACATCTCAGTTCAATTGATCTAAGGTGCTCCATTTCCCGTTTCTAGTTCTTGGTATAAATCATAGTCGTTTGTTCAAACATTTGTCATGTAATTGTCACGTTGGATTGTTAAGTCATTGTCATCTATAAATATTTGCGTTTCAATTGTCGAGGTAACATCGTTATTTTTGAGTTATGTGTAATGTAATGGGAATTTTAGGTACTTTTTTTTAACGAGTATTTTTTTTCGCCTGAATATTGGTGGCCTGAGATGGCCTTCTCAGTGTCACCGGGGTTTTTAGCGAAGGCCTTGGTGGGTCCTCTAGGCTGTAATTCAAACCAGCCAAGAGAGGATTTCTAACCAGTGAGCATCTCCTGAGGGGGGTCTCTAGCATGTTTGGAAACTTACTCATTCATCCAAACACAATACCCGTTGACATGTTCAACGTTTTACCTCCTAAACTCAAAATTATAATTGACCTAAACTTGTCGTTTTCATAAGACGACAATATTTTTCTATGAAAATATAAAGAAAATAACAAGGAATTACACACACAAGAACTAAAAAGTAGAACTTAAATGCTTTACATTATGAGTGGATTTTAAATAACCGCTGTTTATACTCTAAGTTTTCTACAGTAAATATAAAACTTAGTGGTTTTGCTAAGAAACAAAGATCATATTTTAAGCTTGTAGCGATGAACTCTAAAAATTAAATTAATAAGAAATTGTTGATAGTTCAATGACGAATCTTACAATTCATATTGTCTTCGAATATCTGCGAAAAAAAATTACAATTTCACATCAACATGAAAAAGCTGTGATACAATAGGAATCGGTAATAAAAAGAAGACATACCTAACAAAAATACGATCGAAAATACGAAAATCTTTCTTCTTACAACTAATTAAGGTCCATACTTTAAAGGAGATTTCTAAGAAATGACAAAAAAAAACATTATAATTTTTTAATAGGTACAGTCGACCAAATTGAATCATGACCCACCTTAAGATCATTTTCCTACAGTCACTCAATACAAAGTAGGTTGAAATTCGCTTGAACATACATTTCTTAAGTAAAGAACCTGTTATCAATTTATTAGACACTGACATTGTCTAATAAATATGGCCTTTTAAAATTTATTCAACTACTACTTGACATCTGACACATAACGTAATTTTATATTTAAAAATATAATAGTTATTCGTTTTTCTCAATAGTGAAAAGAGTTTAGATTATGAACGGGATCTTATTTGAAATTCTAATTGAGACTTTAGTGCAGTGATAACAAAGATTAAAATTGCATAGATCTCTGACCCGTAATGACACATTATTATTCATATTTAAAACGTACTAAGTGCAACACGCATGATAGCGAAGAAAACTTAACAAAATTTATGATTGTAAAGGAATGATCGGCCAAGTGGGTCATGATTCAGTTGGTTCGACTGTACATGAAACGATAAATTCGATACATCGTTAGCGGGTGTTTTGTAATTTAAACCTAATTTGTCTAAAAATAAATTACAAAATAGAGTGTTTGTTAAATAACATCAACATTTTCACTTCTTGAAACAATATACAGCCTTACAGGATTTCTTAAAATATAAATACACTTACAATTTGTTTTGGATTTAATGGAAAATAGATTGTGATTTTACGTTGCCTTTACAGTAAGAGCTATTCTTATAAATTTCAAAACTTACCAAAAACTGTTTTGAGCGCCTGTATTGATTTCGCTTTGCCATAGAAAAACTTATGAGAAATTATTATTTTTCATTCAATTTTAATTCTAAGACCCATGTAGGTAAGTTTTATCACAATCAAAACGAAAAAAGTCCCTTCTAAGAAGATATTTATTTATGGGCAGCTAACACAATCGCTAATAATCCTTAATTTAAGCATAGTTTTTAATTAGAGACAGCCGGTATGCATTGTGGACTTGAAGAAAAAATTAACTACATATTCCAATAATAAATTACTTTACAGTTGCGATGATTAAATGATACCCCAAAAGTTAATGGGGGTTTATGTTACTGCTAATGAGTTTGACTTTAGCTTTGTATTTTCGGAGACATTTTTATTTTCCAAATATATCAAATAAAAGACATAATTGAGTAGGTACTTACATTTTCGAAAATTCCAGTAGCAGAGTGAAGTTTAAACATAAAATATTATTTAGGAACGGGGCCTTAATTATATGTTTTTTCATATTTGCGCATCTGCATGACCTGATTTCTTAGTGGTCTAGCATCTTTAGCAAAATTAAATTGCAATGATAATCATACAAAGATTGGCGTTTCAAACAAGATTTTGAATAACGCTGTACGCCACACCGTAAAACACACGTAAAACCACAGTGTACCAATAGCCAAAGCATTAACTATAACGTACACAAATTCGTAAATCGTATTACAAAAGGTATTTAAAGGAACACAGTCAATTCTTAACCTTAATATTTACAACGGAGGGTTTTATTTTATATACAGCTCTCTTGGACGCGGTGCGATGTCGTCACGACCTCGGGTCGGAGCCGGTGTGCGGTGAGCGATGACGTCACGCCGCCAGTCGAGCTCGGACTACAGGCGTTCACCCCTTTGTTGACTCGCCCTAAACTATGATACGACTGTAACAATGAAACGTATAGTAAGTAAGGTCCCAGAGCAAATATTGTTATTGGCACAAACAAAGGGATATTTGCTATCAATATTGTTTTTGATCTAAAAGCAACGCCCGGGAGCTCAGTGTTGTGGCTTCTGGATATAGGACGTATAAATGTAACCAGTACATTTGTGTATATCTTTCAAATAATTATAATTTACAAAAGGGAAAGGTTACCAAAATATTTACCTACATTTATAGATATGTAAAGTTGTGTTTTGTAATTTCCAGGTCATTCTGCAGCATCAGCTCATATCATCAAAGTTCAGCATAACAAAGTTTTAATCGATGAGACCTGTCAAAGTTACTCAGATAGCTTCATCAACTATAAAACAGCTGTTGGAGTTTCTCCCGAGTTCTTGTTGTAAAAACACGTGTTGAGAGACTCCATTTTTAACCTCAATTCACCGTAAAATTTTCGTTATTTTATAGTTACATTTTCACTTGACATTGGCAAAATGCGTACACTTAATGCGACGCGACGCCATTCATTAAGAATAGAATAGAATAAAAACAGCTGTTGATCTTCAAGCGGATTGACCGATATTCTAAACTTAGAACGCCCCCCATCAAGTTAACTACCAAACAAAAACAACTAAATATAAAATATATAGATAATAATGAATAAGGCGACCACTGAAGACCAGCGTTGGATGTCTGTGACAACCGACACATGCTCAGTGGCTGTCCTTTAGTGTTACAATTATGTATATTTCCCCATAAGTTAATTTCAATTTTGTGTCACTAAATTTCCCCTCTTTTTACGTCGGGAATGCTTTTATATTTGAACTGCTTTTATGGATTTTAATAGCACGTAGATAATAATATATGAAAATTTTGCCATGGCATAAAATGTGATATCGAATAACGTGAACTAAAATTCGCCAAAGTAGTTATCTTTTTAATAATTGCACATTTTCCTGTCACTGAAACCTGCTTCAAACACTCCCTCATATAATAATAAATTACAACATATGGAATAATTTTATTTTTGCGTTTACAAACGCGTAAATATTAATACTAGAAAAATGCACTGAAAAAAAATCGACTTGCCTCAGGCGGGACTCGAACCCGCATCTTCCACATAATTACTATCGCAAAGCTACAATCGACCTACACCTTAATTAATGCCGCATAAGTCAATGAACTGAATGGTCTTTCAGTTCTCAGAATCATTAATGAGCTTCTAAGTAGCTAATTATATTTCAGTTTAATACTTTAAAATCTTAGGTAGATATACTATTGGAATTTTAGCAATTTTAGACAAAAGATACTCAATTATATTAGTCAATTTTAATAGAATGGATGTTAATTAACATTGTCTTGACTTTGAAAGATAAATTTAGTGATATTTTTGTATATAACTGGGCAATCGAATTAATTTATTTTTAAGTGAAACTTTTTAATCGATGTATAGGAGAAAACACACGACGACATCTTTAAAAAAAATCTACATTATTCTGTCGTATGGACCAGCATAGCAGTGCCACGCGTTTTACCAAAATGACTAACATTGAGGGTTGACTTATTAGAAATATTTTTAAATCCATCCATCCAAATCATATCATAATAAAATAGCTATAATTTAATACGAAATTTTTATTAAATATTTTGTTAAATATATAATAAAAATAACTAATGCATCAGATTTTTTTTTATTCATTCGTGTGTAAGTTACACACACTTAAATATATATTTCTACTGATGGCTGCAGATGACTTTCTCATCGGGTTTTTGAGGAGTTGAGAATCTTGATGGGTCCTCTAGCCTGTAATTCGAACCACCCTACAGGATTTCTAGTCGGCGAGCATCTCAGCGAGGGAGGAATTCGAACGGCTGTTTTTTTGTTTGATGACACAAACAAACATCTTTAGTACCAGATACCACAAATAACTTCACTACCAGACGGACCTAGCTACCACCGCTATCAAAGGTTGTCACCGTAACAACGGTGATAACAGCATTATTTTTTTACGACAGTTTATGAAAGAATGAAAGAATAAATTTGACAATATGATGCATAAAAAGAACAAACGAACAAGAAAAAAAACTGAATCATCCACATGCTAAAAACAAAAGTAGTATAAGTTGAATAAAAAGTAATGATAAAATAGCTGGTGGTCCGTCAATGATTGGGGATACCGAGTGAGACTGGCTTCCACCTTTGGACTTAATACCACTAACCATCAAGTTAAATGAAGACCAAAATCTTCGCTGTTAAAAATCCGTTTTAAACTTTCCCATTGCATGATCAACATGAGTAAAAACGGAAAATTAACGCGATTATGCTACCTTGTAAATACCTGAAGTTTCGACTGCGCTCACAGGTGAACTGCTGTCCGTTGAAACGTCAGGCATATCACAAGGTAATCTTATCGCGTTAATTTCCATTTTTACTCACGTTTTTTGTCAAAGTTGATAAAAAAGAAGCGAATTGAAACCGGACCTTTAAATTTCTGTGGAACAATCCACGGAGACAGTTAAGCTCCACTCTATCAGGAAGCGGTTAGACTTCAAACTAACAAGTCTCCACTCTCAGCGCTCCGCAGAGTGGGAAAGGAGACTAGGGCAGCACGCGCGTCACGTCTATATTGCAAGACTCTAAATACTAAAATGACTACGTACCACTGGTCGTGGTCAGGCTGTATGCTTGTCTGCCAACCAAACAACACAAAACACAATAGTACTTACACTAGTTAAAGGTATCCTATAGTCCTTCTTCCTAAAGTCTGTGTAATAGCCACCATCCGGCTCAGAGCGCGCGTCGTCTCCTGGCCGCGGCAGCTTGGTCGCGGACGGTGGCCGCTGCAGGCTCATGTACCCGTTGGACACGGGCCTCCGCTCTGCAGACAAAGGAATTGCTTATTATAGTATTCTAACCATTAACGCATTAACCCTATGCTAGCGGCTAAGGTTGAAGGAAGGCGGCGGAGAAACGGTTGATCAGCAAAAAGTACTAATGTAATTACGGAGCCGAGACACGACAAGACTAGTCAAATAAAACAATTCGTTAATTAAGGTTTTTTGTACTCGCATTAGTCCCATACCTCTTCTACTAACCATGCAATACAATTAATTTACCCACTCACCATACAAGCAAGGTATGATGTCAGGGTCAGCGTCGTCCGCCTCTCTCGGGTCTGCTGCATGTAACAAGGCCCCTCGAGGACCGAAGCCGTCGCCCCGCGGCTCCGTGCTACTGGCACGAGACTCCACTTCATGCTTCACTGGGGTCGGACAGTGTCCCGACCGCTCAACGTACATGGCCTCGCTGGTTGGAGAAATATAGAGGTAATTAATGAATATGGAGCAGTTTTATGTCAGTTAAGTTAATTTTTTCCTTATTTTTTTTTTCACATGGCACAGAGCAGAGTAGTTGATTAGTCATTGTCACCCTAACAGCCAGTTACACCAGTTACACCAAATTAGGCATTTTACCATTTTGCAAAAAGTAACGTAAAAGTCAACGTCAGTTCATAGTAATGGGTCGTTCCATTTTTAAATAATACTCGTATTTTTTTACGATATTGTATGAAGTAAAACTTGGTGCAAACAGTCGTAATTAGAAATTGCTGATTTTTTGTTAATACATTCCGAGAAACGGGCTCATTTCAATTATTAATCATGACAAATTATTAACGCACTTGGCACCAATCCACGTACAAATAATAATAATACACAAGAGTAATTGACGATAGTAATAGAGGTCTTTATTAATAAAACTTGCCGAATTTCTTACCGGTTCTTCTCAGAACAAGGCCTCCCGGTAGACTCTTGAACCGATGGCATCAAAATTTACTTTCATAAGTGTACAAATTGTACCTAAATGAATAAAGATTTTTTGACTTACTTTGCTTTCAACAAAAACTTGTTTAATCTTAAGAAATATGAAGAAAAATCGAAAATAATTTGTAAGTAAAAGAAGTATGATATAATAATTTATTTTCAAACCGGTCCATTCTGATATCGATAGACACCTATTAGAGAGATATCGAGCTTTGTCCTCACAATAAGAGTAGCTATTAAGTAGGAATTACAAACAATTAATTCAATCTTGAAACGTTAGTTGTGGAAATAGATAACAAATGAAAGAAAAGCAAGCATGAACCCCACAAGAAACTTCAATATAGAAGCCATATTATTTAAAAATAAATGTTTGAGCAAGCTACAGTCGTCTGGTTTCCTTTATTTAAATGAACACAACATGCATAACTTTTTAGGAAATTACTAAAATATACAAAGTTCTGAACTCTATTCCCCTTACCTTAGAGGCGCATGTTTGGCTGGCAAATGCCGATGCCTCGTCGCGTGTCTTCGATACAAAACAGCTAGTACACCGCACACGGCAGTCGCCAAGAGGGCTGACATTGCAGCTATGGAAGCCAACACTGGAGACATTCCGAGTGTATTACTTTCGCCTGGATAAATAAAAATGTATATTTTAAGTTACATTTGAAGCAGAGCAAGTGACTAGATAATAATGTGGTAGAAATGACACATTTTGAGGCGCTGTTTGCTTTTAATCTCTCAAAGGAATTTACTAGGAATATTATAATGAGGACGATTTTTTTTTCCAAAATGTGACCTGATATAAATGTATGCATAGGATAAACAATACCTACCATTATGATATTGGAAAAATTATCATGCAAAGGATAATAGCTCAGCAAAAGAAATAACACTAAACTCGTGTCTAGTGACATACCTAAATGTTGATGACTTTTACGAAGCATGTCAATCTAATACTGAATATGAAGAGTGAACTCAAAAAGAACAACATTACATTGTACTTATAAAATCCAAGGCAAGCGAAGCTAACGACAAATTTACTCGTAACGTGTTGGTTAACATTTTAATTTGACATTTTGCTCACACCACCACTGGCTGTGTCATTAGTAGTTTCAACATTTTTGAACTGGAGTACTGTTACAAATGAAGTCATTTCATTCTGCAGTGGCGTGACCACTGTACCAGTTATTACATGGGTAATGCGATTCGTTGGTAATAAAAGATCGAAAGCACGAAACTGGTGGAAGAAATTGCATTTCATTCCATTACAACCTATGTTTTGGTGCTAACCCAATTAATCGTTTGCTTCAATTGAGCTTATAAATAAACCGAGGAAACTATGGCAGAGTTATTTCATTTAAGCAAAACTAATAAACAACACGAGGCAAATTGCTACAGATTGTAATATCGTAGGTATATTCGAATTGAAATCAAAGCTATCGATTTTCTTGTCATTTAAATTAGTTGGAAAGCTCTTATTATTCATCCTATCAAATGGTAGATGATGTTTAGCCAACAGCAAAAGCGAGTTACACCGGATCCCTCGCCTACTGAAAGATCACAAGCTCTTGGATTATGACACGGATAATACTATTGTCTTGGCGGTAGACCTTGATAAGTTGATAATTGCTAGATTGCAAGTACTATCACCAACACTTAGCAAAAAGTTTTACTCTTCTGGAGTTGGTACGTTGCATTTTGATGCTATCATAATCATGGCTGCCTACGTACTTATTATTACAATAAAACCTATATTATACCTATAGCAGCATTTTCGCGTGAACTAATTAGAATGAGTCGGTAGAATGCATCAGAATTGGGTGATTTCGGGTAAATTGTAATTTTAATGTAAAAGAGGAAAATGTAAAGTGGGAAACTCACGATCCCTTCAAGCCCCATCACTCCGAAATAAGAGAAAATCGTTCTGTGTATGGAATTTCACGTGGATTGAATGGAGTGACGAAAAATTTTGGATAGCCAAATCCATCACTCTATCGCTCCAAACTCCAAATCTGCGCGGTCCTGTGTTCCCAATCCCAGATCCATTTCGTGACGTATCAGAAGTCGCTGCGTAGAATGAAAGTATTGGAGTGACTCAAATAGAGCGATCGTGTGTTTGATCAATTTTTGGATGACATCCACACCACGCCGACTGATGGAAATGAAGTGATAGTAAGTTCCCCACTTCAAATTTCACATGAAACTGAATAATATAACTTAAGTTCAGCAGTATGAACAGCTAATGATGAACTTACCAGTAAATTTTGCCTGTCCTTTCAGAGTGACGGTTTCAATTGTAGAAACGTCGCTTCTCCCTTTTGCATTGACAGCATATAAATCTATCCGGTAGCTGACGCCTGGTGGAAGACCTCGGATTTCGAAGAATGGAGGAGTTCGGTTGGTGGAGACGTTGTATCGGACCTGTATTAAAAATTATATACCTAAACTAATAATAATTACATAACTGCAAGTCAGGCTCATAATGTGTCAGGACGGTTTTCTGATAAAACGAGCAACAATTTATTAATATGTGTAATTAAGAAAATTTTAATTAAAACAATTTTCGTAGTTGCTTTGAACAGGGTATTTGTGTTTGCAGCGTAGTTGTATGAGAGAAAATAATAAAATTGTAATGGGCATTTTGCCCCAGGAGAACAACAAAGACTGGAATAAATCGCAACAAATTTTGGAAATAATTAATATCCTTGAAGATTTATACGAATTTTCTGACACTCTTTCAGTTTGCTTTAACGAAGTTAACGTTCCTGAAACTTTTAGTCAGAGGGATTTCTTGAAAGACGGACAAACTAATTTCGTTTAGAGAAATCAAATTAGTACACCGTGTAAAATTATATTTTGGAAGGTAGCACTTAACTTGACAGAATCTAAAATTAGACTTCTTCAATCCCAGGCAAAATCTTATTACTTAGATAAAATCAGCGGACGCAAAAATGTAGGGTTAGCCGCAACGTGGATTTATCCACTTCACACAGGTATGCTTTTAAATTTACATCGTATTGAAGAATATACTGCGAAAGATAAGTGACAGACACTATACTTTATTCAACACCACTCAACTCCGAAAACATAGTTGCAGTTTGATGAAATTATAAAATGCTTTATACAAAAAGTTCATCAGTCGTAAACATATAGACTGCCGTTCACAAGTTACATTGTAGTGTTTGCAAAGCAAACTTCTGAAATATTATTACGAGTTTTCAAAGCAGCACACATTGTAACTTGAGATATTCGCGTAACTTGTAAACTGAAAATCTGATGAAAGTTTTAGAAGGAAAAAGTTATGAATTGGGCGATGAAAGTTTACTTGCTTGCCATAAACGTTGTTTTAAGTTCTAGTATCAGAAGTTGAACACAGTTTTTCTATATTATGCTATTTTTGGTTTTAGGTACAAGTAGTTACCAAATAGGTTTCTTGGAAAAATCTATCGGATATCACAATAGTATAAATGATTTCCAATAGATGTATCGAGAAAATTATTAATAGATATCTGTCTATACTAGCACGTGTTTCTAATTTGGGATATCTACCTAATATCAGATACTTAACGTTTATTAACATACTGATGTAGAGTTAGAATTAAAATTGTTTTGCCAGTGATATTAAGTATCTTGAGATTCACATGATGCTTTCTTATGTTACTAAAATATGTATCAACCTTTCCCTTACCATTAAAACCGTCTATGTTCTTAGTCCCAATAATAGCTAATTAAACGGTTACAATGTAAATATCTCAGATTGCTTAACTTACAGTTAATGAAGGCAGCTCAAGGAGTTCCATCAAGAAAGTCTGCGGGAGGCCTCCATCGAAATTCTCAACGCATTCCACATACAATGAGTCTATGCTTTGATTGGCCACTGTGCAGTTCTGAAGGTGGAACGGCCGACCTTGTAAAAATAAATGAAAATTAATATTAGATGAAGAGGATGCGTGACCAAAAGTAGTCTTTGTAGTAGGTATAGTTAGTATAGTATCCAAATTCTTTCTTTAATTTCCTTTTCTAGAAAAAAATAATGTTTAAAAGTCTAGTCAATTCAGATATAGAGCGGGCAAAACCAGTAGCTTAGCGCTATCAAAACACAAATTAAGATAAAATAGTCAAGTACAAAGTGCCAAATTTGTTCATTTTTAAAAAGAAAAGACTTATTTTAAGATAGTAATTTGTTATAGATATTCACCTGCGGCAACTAATTGGAAGAGACATGGAACTTTCTGCTGTCCAACAGCGTTCTCACCGTAGCAGGCCAGAGTTCCGTACTCCATGTCAGTAGTAGGAGTATAGTTTAAGGTAGAGGTATGCCCGTGATTGCTGTATAACCTATATTTATATAAGAAAAATTAATTACTATCGCAAGCTCGTGGTACAAGAAGAGCAAAAAAAGTGTTAATAGTTTAACACCTTTTTTTGTTCTTCTTGTACTACACTTCTTGGAAATGTATGTAATGTTTCGAACTTACTCCATGGAACACAACTAACCGCTACTAAACATTTTGATGTGATTGTTATTGCATTGCTTCAGTGAACGCAATATGCGTTCACTGCATTGCTTTCCTAATGAGGTTGAATTAAGTTTGACTTTTTCTGTCTAGTCTAATCCTTATAAGTACTTATGTGTAAGTTAATCCCTTTATTGCTCACTACAAGAAAAATCAGTGACTTATGAAATCTTAATATGATAGTTGGTTCCCGAGTTTTAATAAAAAACATTTAGCTTTTCAGTTTTGTTATTGAATTATTGACGAACCTAATTTTTGATTCATGTGAGATTTTTATTTTGTCGTTCCTCTGAATCTATTCCATAATTTAAAATTAAAATGCGCATTGCATTTCAAGGAAAATGGTATATCATGTCGTGCATAAATTTTTATCCAAACCAACCTATGAGTTAACGCCCTATCACATGTTGAACATTTAGAATATTAATCTCCCATAGATAATTATTGTAAGCTTACCGAGGAGGGATTTCAGTCTGTTCTCCAGAGTTATTGAAGGTCCAGTGGAAGGAGACTAAAGCGGGATTGGCGTCGACCGAGCAATGCAACGACACAGTCTCATGTTTCAAAGCCCCGAAGAGCTCGCCGTCGCGTTTCTCAGCACAAACCGGCGCATCTGGAATGGGGATTATTCTTAATTAATCTGTTTTGCGAGCATCTTTGGCGTCTTGTTTGTGGGTGAAAGTGATAGACAATAAACCTATTTACGACGTCACTCGATAATCTTTGTTTCTGGGTTATTGTTCATACTTTTGTTACGAATAGTTAATCTATTATATGATGCCACTCGATAATCTTTGTGTCTAGGTTTTTGTTCTGTTTCTACCAGCCTCTAAACATGTGCGGTCGCCTGGATTGATGATGGATTTTAACGCTTTATTTTACCTCATTATAATCGACGGTGGTAACTATTAACAGTATAAGCGCTATGCTATGGCATGATACTAAAGAATTAATCCAGTTCTGATGCCGCCTATTTAAGAAACATTTGAAGGGAGGCTCTTTTAAATTTAAAAACAAGTTTTTGATTGCAGAATATTAATCTCATCACATCACTACAATAAAGACAGAGAGTGTAATATATGTGAGCTTGTAATTTTTCGTAGAATTAAAACCTTTTATTAATTTTTATACAACAGTTTTTCTTTTACAATACAACTCTTTTCTTCTTCTTCTCTTCAACAGATTGAAAGAAAACGTTATCGAGATTACAATCTGTTTGTTGTTGTAATACAACCAACACCGCCGCATAGCTGTCTTTTATTTAAATATATTTGCTCCAAATTATATCAAAGATGAATATAATATTCAGTCTAAACTGACTGAAGCCTACAAACTCAATCTTCCATCAGCATTTAATAACAAAGCCCGGCATTACATCAATACCTACATCTGTAGACTTTGCAACTCGTGGGCCAGAGTTCGTTATAAAACTGCGTGGAGGCGAAACTCCAGCCGAGTTATAACGACGGGGTCAAACTACGCTAAAATAACAGAAGTAACTATCAAAGTTTAACACAGATTGATATCTCTAACTTTGTCCTGGAATACCCCATTTAATGTTCAGTTTCAAGATAATTACGAACTGAAGCTTAATGAGAAAATAATATCTTGGGTCGAGGCTGGAAATTGCTTTATTAATGCCCCAGAAGATGTGGCGGAAACAAGCAATGGGAAATTGATTGGTTTGTCAAACATTTTTGAATGGTCCCCTTCTGGAGTTGAATTTAACGTAGAATTCAATATAGTACATTAACAGAATTACTCTGAAATGATAGACCTCGGTGATTAGTTATAACCATTATTAGCGACAAATATCTTAATTCTTCTTCTGCTTCTCCCTTTAATTCATGGCTTCAATTAAAAAATGTATTTATCCAATGTCAACCAAAAGTAGTATTTGACTATGTAAGTACTTAATTTTAATAATTTAATTTTTATTTCATTCTTTTTAAATTAGTCGCGGTCCCTAATTCCGATAGATAGCTAAGTACTTAAATTACATTTTTATTGAAAATTATTCAAGAGAGAGCTGACCTTGAAACGCCGAAACAGATTTTCATGAATTGTATCTAAGAACCATCCAGATTACGTCAGCTTTCGAACAAAGAAACCGCATCAAAATCGGTCCTTTCATTTAGGAGCTACAATGCCACAGACTGACACAGACCTACAGACCCACATACATACAGATACACAGACACGTCAAACTTATAACACCCCTCTTTTAGCGTCGAGGGTTAAAAATATATTCTATTATTAAAAATATATTATATTAATATTTACGCGTTTGTAAACGCAAAAATAAATTTATTCCATATATTCTATTGTTTAAAAACAACTCCCGAAATCTTCTGTGTTATTTTTTTATATTTCATCCCGAGTGTATTATCAAAATATTTGCTTTTCGTCTTTACTAAAAATAAACAAGGAAAATGTTAGTAAGCAAATCTCCGCCAATTGTTACGCAAAAAAAGGATATAAAATGCTATTCCGGAGAATGAATACTTTATTTACACGTGACAGTCACTAACACCACATAACTAACATTTCCTAACCGGTTCTATCCGGGTATGTCTCCAGTAAGCCGACACGAGCCCATTCAGACGCACTCCGGATCTCTGCAATCCTCACGATACTACAGAACCGGGTGAAATGCCGGGACTTTACACATTTCAGGATACGATGCTTCCTTTAAGTATATTTTGTGGAAGGTTTTAATATTTCTCGAAATTGTGACTTTAAAATAACTCTAAATTTATGCGAGTTGAAGTATATTACAGCAGAAGTTGTGGCGTTTATTGAGTATTCACCTTCAGCGGGATGATTGCATGATGATGATGATTGTATCCACTGATAACGATGTTTGACCTGTACGTTGAAATATCTCCAATACCGATGAGGATTATTGATTTCGAAAACATGTTACGCAACAATTAACGCTATTATTAACTTGTTTTCACGTTCAATCGCCGCATGTTCACATGCAAAAAATAATGAATAGGATACGACCCTCCTAAGTAGTACATTAAATACGCTTGCAACTCCAACGTGTCACTACTCCGTGGCGCTGGCAATCTTAATCGCTGATAAAAACACAACACTACAAAAATGTAGAGTTATTTGACGGCCTGTATAATATGTATTAACACCATTCACACCTACCCTAGTAAAAAACCATAACTTTTCACCAAAAAGGTGTAAATTCTCACCAAAACTTCTATTCGGTGTGTCAATATCCATTTTTTTGTTGGCACTATAGTTAATCCCATATTAGACTGTCTTTTATAAAGTGCAGGTACTGATGCTTTATAGAATGTATGTACAGGCAACAACTTCTTTAATTGATTTACAACCTATTTTTTTTTTAAATAAAGTCCAAAATAAATTGACAAAACTTGAAAGTTTATGATATAATAATCTGATTGTGATGATGTCTGAACATTACTTTGTTTTTGATTCCGGATTCCGCCTTATTAACTTTTTCTATTATGCTAATTGGTTGCGAAAGGACATTTTTTATACTCACATCTAACAAGTAGTGTGACAGGGTTGCTTGTCCCTTTGCCCTCGCTGTTCGCTGCCATACACGTGTAATCCCCTGCTGCAGCCCTTGTCACACTTTGTAGAACGAGGCTTTGAGCACTGAGGATGATCCCAGCGCCTTCGTTGTGGAAGATCTCGTTATTCTGAAAGGTATTTCTTTTTCAGTTTGTTTTAAATATAGGTACGCGTGGACTTATGACGAGCAGTGTCTATAACTATCTATAGAGAAAACAGAGATGCAGAGAATATCCCATCTGTCCCTTCATTAACTAGAATCACGGCTAGAAATGTTGTTACAGGCTAGCTTCATAACAATTATTTATACTCTATTAGCTGAAGGAACCGAATTTATTATTTTTCAAACTCTTACGTTCGATTGACTACAAAACTCATGAATTCTTAACGTAAGTATGAAGTAGGGTATCAATGAAAGCCAATTTTGCCTGATTTTCACTCTTCAAAGCGACAAGCAAGGGAAATATTATGGTAAATAATTAAATAACGATATCATGGAAATTGATGATACGATGGCGTCGATGTTGTAATGTCGAATTATATAATTCTAATAAAATACTTTTAGGTATTAATAAATTTAAGATATTAAACTATTTAAATCCTAATAAAACTGTATTACACTTTTGGTGTAAATGAAAATCCATACTTATGCTTTATAAGCACAGAGATCTTGGTCGTGTCATTTGGTATTTATTTTCTATTCCAACTGGGAAATGCTGTCTAAATACACTCGCATATAAAATAAGCTAATTTTAAATTGATGTTTCATCGTCTATAATAAAGGAAGATTAAATAGGATAGGTAATACTCGTAAAGTATACCAATATTATTCTTATTGAATGAGTACTGTACAGAATTCAGGTCGATACAAAAGGTTTGTTCTGAATCCTGTGAGCATCAACATTTGATATTGCAGAATATTCAGAGGTATCCACGAATGGTGAATTCTGAATATTAAAGGGTGACGTTAGAAGGCTCACAAAGGATTGTGACGAAGTAATCTTCAAACCAATCAATATAGAAGATATTTGTTTGAGACATCTAAAATGGAAATTTGTAATTTAAGCATAGGATTCTTATTTCTAGCCAATTGTGTTGCTGGCAGAGTAGAATAGCATCACCCAATATCCTTGAATGCGTGTTGTTGTAGGCAGGCATTAGTAAAGGTGTATTGATCACCTTATACTCCATCCACCAAACCGCATTGGGCAAGCGTAGTGGACTACTGCCCAAACCTTCGATGACAAGGAGAGGCCTTGAGTCCAATGGATCAAATATTAAAGGCTGTTATTTTGATTCTTATTTCAAATCACAAATTAAAAAACTTTTGTGGGTATTAAATTATTCTGTTTTTATTTAAATTTAACGAGTACGATTTTATCTCAAAGGGAAGCATGTTCACAGAAATTCTCAACCACTGAAGGTGTTACTATAATCACTAGCTGTCTGAGAACAACAATGCTGCTATTGCAACAAAAGCCAGAGACTTTGATAAGATGATTGTACCTAGCTAGGTAGAATCAAAATAAACCACTCAATTACCCAATCCCAACACTTTGTAGGTAGATACCTGGTTTTCATAGCTGTAACCTCTGAATTCAACATCGGTTGTTGAATAAATAAACCACAAAACTCCATGGTAATATTAAAATTGAATGGTCAAGTTAGATGTATATGTATAATGCTATCTTTCCATTACCACATCTAACAAACTACTAACAAATCATGCAGCAAAACTGCCATTGGCAAAAAATTGGCAATCAGTACTACAAACCACACCCTCAATACATTAGACGTCTCTGCACACGCCATCAGTCTCAACTCCAACTGTAGAACTACGCCCGCTGAGTTCCATTATTCAGATGTCACTTACGTCATGAAACCAGACCAGCCGATGCGTTTTAGGATTAGCCTTGACCGTACATTCGAAGTAAACGTCGTCGCCCTCCTTGATCTCGTCTGGGTTTAGATTCGATCCCATCTTGAGGTCCACTACTGGAACATCTGCGAAGAGTTAATCTGTTGAGTAGGATATGTGCGAAATTACAAAGAATTTGTTGTAACACTATGTAAGCTTCTTATATATTTAATGCATCTCACAATAAAATTTATTAATTAATAACACTTATTGTCAGTAAAAATAAAATATATTATCACGCTATTTAGATATTACTTAATAGTAGGTAAATATAGGTTACTAATACCACAGTATACCAAGAACAGTAGTTTATCTGCGGGCTGTCGGCGAGTTATTAGCCTACTCTGCGTTGCGCTAGGGCTATCGTAAATGTGCCGGGCGGGAACGAGCGGCGAGCGAATGTGCAATGACATCAAAAAAGCGATCACACCGAGACGGCGAGACCACCATATGCCCCCATATTTTTATGTTAATGTGTGCGTCACAGTGCATGCGTACACGGCGCCGAGTACGCACGCACACATCCTAATGCATAGCGGCCAGTTTGTATGAAGACGTATTAGGTACTGTTCTTGGTATACTGTGCTAATACAACAAGTCTAGGTCATGCAATATGTGGAAAGTAATAAATTTGTATAACATTGTTATGTGAGTCTGTTTCGGTTTTAAGAAAGTTGCATAAAATACTAATTTGTATTCAAAATCAACTGGTGATAAAAATCAATATAAATTTAGTTTTTTTTCGTCGTAACAATGAAATGTCATAGTTCTGTGTTGTTCACTAACACTGCATTTTCGCAACAATAACTTTTCATTTGCTCAACTTTCATACTTACAAAGTTACAGTATTAAGCTCATAAAAATAAATCTTAAACAGAACACAAGGTGCACTTGTACTTATGACAACACCTATTCTCATAAAAGTATAATGTCTTGTTTGTATGAACAGTAGTAAATAAAGAAATTCTTTTTATTTAAAATAGCATTGACAATTTGGATGCTCTAAATTGGCTTGCTTATTGAACGCCGTCTATAAATAGTTGGTAAATAAGAACGAAAACTAAATCCACAGCAAAACAATTGAGTTCTAGAACACTCACAATGGACGTTCAGCCGCCACTTGTCTTCTATGGCTGAGTCCTTTATCTTGGAGTTCTCTGCCCGACACGTCAGATACTTCCCGTCGTCTTCCACACTGGGCACTAAGCTCAGAATGCTTAGCGTTTCGTTGTTCTCAGAAAACTGCAAAATGAACTTAAACATCAGCACCAAAAGGTCCACTTCACCATTCATGCGTCTTCACAGAGGAGTGCTTAGTTTTGTTTGATGGAGCCACTTGCAAGGTATATTCGACTTTAATGTGGGTTAGGAGAGTCCGTTTTATGTAGAAGGACATTTCTAGCATTGTCTTGTGCCATTTTTCACGTTTAATCTCACTGGGATAGAATTTAACTGTCAGTGTTGTTAGCACATATAATAATAATTAATTTATTAGAGATGACTTAAAAATAAAATGAAAAAAAAAAACAAAAAATAATAAAATTATATCTAAATTACGCAGTTAATTTAAATACACGAGTCTATTGAGAATATTATAAAACGCTGTTACTAGTATACCATTTTGGTCTTTGGGAAGAACTGCAATTGAAAATTGGGTAAAAAATATAGATATTTTAGTTGTTTAACTTGTATTTTTTCTAAATGGAGAAAAAATTGAGAAATTTGGAGAATGGAAAAATTTTATTTCAAATATGGTGCCTTCTTAATAACTACTAATCTATGTTGTTTTGGTTCAGCACAAGGTATTATGTAGTTTTGAAAACATCTTAACTTTAAAACAACGAACACTTGGCAAATGAAGCGCTGAGAAGAAATATATTTCACGATAAGAATGACATACAATACGGTAAATTTGTTTTATTTGCAGAAGTAAGTATCTTTCTTCAAATTTCATACATTTACCAGATTAACTTGAAATAGAGCCCTTACTTGCAACAAACCCTAAAAGTGATTTGAACTTTGTCACTATTTTCAAAGACTTCAGCTTGTTTTATTAACATCATCGATGTTTTCATACGTATTATTAATAATTATATTAAATTTCAATTATGTACCAGTTATTATTGTGCCAGGAAACAGCATTGAATTTATAATTTTGTTGTAAAAGTATTGATAATGTAAAGAGAAAGAAATTTCTAATGGGTAATTTTGAATAGATCTCCAAAGAATTTTGACAAACTATAAAAGGAATAGTGGTTAACAAAGGGAAACAACGCGCTATTGTATCGCCAATATAACACCACTATAAATGTAAAAAACGAAATGTTACGAAATAATGAACGCCGGTTCGCTATAACACGGGCCACGAAAAAAGCTGAAAAGAATTTATTAATTAAAAGACAATATGAATGAACTGAATGGGACAATGGTCTGGAAACAAGACACAGTAGAATAATGTAGGTACCGAAATTCTTTGAACTAATGGAATCGTTTCGCGTTTAATTTTAAAAGAGTAAAGAGTCATTACTACTCTTGTGAATTGTAAATTAAAAAATAATATTAATAACGGTTTGTTAATATGATGGGATTTTATATCGGATTATTGTATTTTATGAAACTTATTATAAATAGTGAACTTTGTATTGATTTTTCAATATTAGATTAAATAAAAAATATTTTACTTCTACTATGGAAATAAATTAGTGAACAGTTTACTCATTTACAGCAATTTCATTAGGTTCTTATTTAATAATAATAATTAATTTTTCAAAATTAAGAAAGAAATTACTCGTAGATCAATTTAAATCGTTTTTTGAAAAGAAGAGTTTCTGGTATATACTTTTCCGAACAAGGCCTCCTGGTAGACATATGAAGGGATGGCTTAGAATTTGACTTTAATTGCGTTAAATTTTACTTAAATGATTTTTTAAAAAAATTACCATATTTTTAACACATCATATTTTAAGTGTCTTCAAAGAATGTTTTCTATCACTTTCCCTGTTTTCGTCTACTGATTTAATTTGACTATGTTCACTCACTTTTTTCTCCATCCGCTTTAAATGTCTATTGTTTTTCCACCAAGTGACATCCGCCTCCGGACGGGATCCTGTCGTCTTACACTCCACTTCGTAACGTTTGTCCGCAGACACTTGTTTTTCTTTAGTCAATATCATCACTGATATCGGTTTCACTGGAAAAGGGATGACGTTAAATAAAAATTCAAGTGACATAAAAATGGTTGAATTAATTCTTTCATTAGAACACAAAAGATTCTATGAACGGTTTGCTACATTAGTGGCAGTGACAGGTACTTAAATAAATTAGATTTTGTTTAACACAAACTCAATACTATTAATGATTTAAATGCCAGCTATTAAATATTGCAATAGTATCAACTTTATTTGAAATATAAATTTAAAATAAAAACTAGGTACATTCTGTAAGCTTCAGTAAGAGCTGTATTATGCATTTTCATTAATTTGAAAAATACACCTACCTTAAAAACTCAAATGACCATTTAATTTGAATAGTAGTGTAAATTTGCACAGAGACATGTATTTTTAAAAGCGTATTGTTTCATCTAGCCACGAAGATATCTTAATTTACAACCTACCATGACATTAGTAGTTGAAGTTGCTAAGATATCAAAGGAAATATTAGAATGGACAACACTTTCTTTGACGTTCTTCAAATAAAACTGCATTTCAAACTTATACGTAAACACCAAATACAATTCGTGTATTCGAAAGTAAATTTTTAACGAATCCAAAATTTCGTATAGTGCGTTCATATACTTACAGTTGATATCCAATATTAAAACTTTGGTTTCTGGAGGTGCTAAGTTGGTGTTAGACGCTTGGCAGACCAACCTCGCATTTAGGTGTTGTCTTCCTATATTTGGGAATGTAAGGGTGTTAATTGTCACGCCATCGTTTCTCTGTTCAAATGAGTCGTCTATCATTTCATTTTCTAAATACCAGGTTACTCGAGGTCTTGGCTTTCCTAAAAAATAACAAAGATTATTAGAATCCGTAGGAGACCTAAATTAATTTTATTTTTCCCTCTCATTTTCCTTAGTATTTAATTTCATTTGAAGTGAAATTACTGCAGACTCTTAAATTACTTCCGTTTATGTCAGAATAAGAAATCATAATCAAAGAGCGTTGTAACGTAAATAGTTTACTGAGAGTTTCTTAATAATACCGTTAAAATAATATAAGAGATAATAATAATAAGTCGAAGATTAAACTAAATTGCGATTAGGAGTGACATAAAAGAAGATGGAGACGTGATGAAATTATTTAATGGAAGCATATCTAAATTGAGTACAATAAAATTAATATGGAACATCGAAGTAATTTTATTAACAACTTGAGTGACCACTTTATTAAAACAGATTAAAGTATAAAAGCGATAACTAATTAATCTGCTTAAAAGATCGGACTTCATTACGGTAATACTATTATCGCCTCCATTAGACACTCTAAATTTAAAGCCGTTAAATATCACCTTTAAAATTGACATAACTCCAAAGCTTTTCGATCATAATTAAGGCGGGTTCATAACAGATTTTATAGATGGATGGTTCGGAGAATATAATAGTGGTTCGGGACAATGGTTCGAGCTTAATGGCAATAGTTCGTAGGTGTTTAATGAGGTATGGGTATATAAAGATGATACTGTCAACACTCCATTCGATAATGTTGAAATCAATAGATCGATGTCATCATTTGTGACAGTCTATTGATTGTAGAGAGTCTTTTGAAATTTAATATCTTTTCGAATTAATTTTATGTGCCATTTATATAACCGAATAAACACATTGTACATTTAAACGATTTGTGAAAACGTTGAATACCATTCATTTTGTGTGTAGCAAGATTTTATTTTAAAATTAAATTCTATTTACCTCCTTCAACTTCACATATTAGATGTACATTTGATCCTTCGTTGTAAGGCTCCACTAAATTTGTTTTGTCTTTCTTTTTGGCATCGTATATCTTTGGACGATTCGGTGGAACTGAAATTGATGATACTCATTGAAGACTTGAAATTTTCACTGAATACTTAAGCAAATTGGGTTAAGTTTGTAAAGCTGTTTCAAAACGTAATTAAAGGAACGTTCATTTTTATTATCTTATAAACACTAACTTAGCTTAACTTTATAGCTTCGTTATAAAACCTTCATTACCATTCAGTTAATAGTTTTATTGTGCAGCGGCAGTAAAAGAGTTTATTTTCAATAAGGCTGAAACACCTACAATTACACAAATTTATGTTTGAATTACAAGACTTTTAGCACGCATTAGGTACTTACTTATAACAGTAAAATTAACTTTTAAATTTCTCGTTGGTGAATTCTTAAAGTCAACTCTGCATCTGTAGACTCCAGCATCTACAGCTTGTACATCATCTACCATTAGCACAGCTGGAGTTGCTCCTCCTCTAAAAAATGCTCTGTTTCCAAATCCTGATGGGGATGACCAGAGCTTAGGCTGGCTCATGGAACGACCTCGTATGTCGTAGCTGTTGAGAAATTACGTGTTATTATACAAATCTAATCTAGGAGAGAGTTATCTACATTGGATTGGCTTCCAAATTTATAAGCTTACTAAATCACTGTAACGTTCTAGTACTCTCCCAAACTATAAGCCTACAAATCAGATATTACTGAATTGTTGAAGAATGCGTCCAGTAGAGTTTTATCGCAACACTGAAATATTGGATGTGCAAAATAGTTCTACATTCAGCAACCGTGATCAATATGCATATTTTTTTAGGTTTTAAAATTATTTCTACACAGTTACAATTTACAAAACTGAAAGAATTTTAGAAAAATATTGATGAATACCTGACTTACAACTACATAACCTTACATTAAACGCCCACCCATTTCATATAAAAAGTTATTTTAGAAAGAGACAGGAATATCGCAATTTGTAATTCAAACATGTCAGGTATTTTTTGGCTAAAATAAATTCTCTTTTTACTATTAGCAGTATAATATTATTTTATAATTGTATTAAAATCATTAAACTTCTCATACTTAATAATTATGATACAGCAACGTTATTGTAAAGTTCACTTAATATGGTTTTACGACAAGAATTTCAGAAACGTAATAATAACGACATAATATTAATTTAAATTAAGATTGACACCTACGTGAAATTTTCACAACTATTAAATCAGTCTCTGAAATACGCGACATAATTATTTTTATGTCAGTTCCGAGTAAAGTTAATCAGTTAAATCCATTTTAAGCACTAACATTTCTTTATGACGTAAGAAACAAGGTTATTTTTAAATACCTGTACAATGGTTCCCCATCTGATTCCTTAAACCATAAGACCATTACGACGTCGTCGTCTGAATGCAGTGGCTGAATGTCGCAGGGAAGTGATGCTTTCTTGCCAAGAACACCCTGTACATCCGATGTGGGAACTGTGGACAAAAAGAAAATAAAAGTTACTTCTAAGAACGTTATAATTTCTATCAACAACAAAGATAATTTAAAATTTTGTACGTTTAAATAGAAATCTAATTTTC
Source organism: Elophila nymphaeata (assembly GCA_955850985.1). Lineage (NCBI taxonomy): Eukaryota > Metazoa > Arthropoda > Insecta > Lepidoptera > Crambidae > Elophila > Elophila nymphaeata. The sequence continues at coordinate 21,084,293 of OY039066.1, read as the reverse complement.
CGAACACGTAGCCAGGCGAAATTGCAATTTAAAAATCTTATGACGGTAAATCTCGTGGCGGTGGTAAGACAAATAGAAAAGCATCGTCTCGGTAAATTTTTATCCAAGATGATATCCAAACCTACTGAGAAAACCACAAAATAGAACCCCAAAAATAAATAATTACAACTGTCTGTCAGTGGTGTACAAAGTTTCTTAAAGGTATACTCTGCTGTCAAAAATAAAGAAGATATCGATTAACACTTGACTCCGGATAAGTTAATCTCGTAATTATTCAGTCAAGGAAAACTAAATGCGCTTTGCGTGTTTCTAAGTTCAGTTTAGAAAAGTTCACTGTGATGAAAAGTCTTGAAGACAATAAGCTTAATAAAGTTAATGACACAATTCAATGAATGGAACATCTTAAAACTAATAGTAACTTATGAAGCTTACATAAATCGTAACAGGACTTAGAACATGACTTGAGTCTGGAAAATAAAAGCTCCTTTATGCCAAGTTAAATGTTACAGCAGAAGTTTTAAAACTAATTAATCAGTGTTGTTCATTAAACATGTTTCTTATTTACAACAAAAACTTTAAAAGAACATTTATAGTTGGAAAATGAAGAGAGAGAGAAATCTCATTAATTATCAGTGTTTGTCGAAGATTTTTTTTTGTTAGGTATACATATTTGCCAATATTGGATGCTCCGAAAAAATAAGTTAATTTTATTATTTGTTTATATATAAATTTTAGTTACGAATTAACAAAAAAAAAAAATCACATTTTATGAAAGAATGTTAGGTTAGAACAACTTTCACAGATTCTCTTTTATACCTACTTACTTAAAGCATTTGCGTGAATTGGGTTCAACTTCCTTCTGAGGAAATAATTCTGTTATTCACAGTTCTTCTTTCACAGCATGACGCACAATTAGTCTCTTGGTCAGGACATTGAGCGTATTTACTTTGTACATTCTGCTCCAGAAGATTCTGTTCCTCCTAAAGAACCAACAGCATACTGTGCTTATACTAGTTGGACGATGATGAAATAAAAGTAAAATTTCTACACTTACGTGCAATGAAATCGACTCACCGGTACGCTTTGGTTCAGAACTCCCTAATCAAAATCTACAATTAGTAAATAATAATTTTTTAACCCCGTGTGTTAAACAAGAGCCTAAACTTACATTAGACCAGTTTTTACTGCGATAGATTTTGGTTTATTGATTTTACAAATAATAATTGAAAACCAAATAAGTTAAAAGAGCTAAAATTTTTGGGGAAAGCAGTTGAATTTTAAGGGTCAATAAATTTGTAACATTAATCAATTATTTAATAAACAATGATTCAATTAACTCTGAACACTGCATAGTCTCAGAAATGGAGTGTGAGGTAAAAATGAGAAACCAGGGTTTCCGAAGAAATGAGTCTATTGTCACCAATACTTCGTGTATCGATGTTTAGAGTAGATTAGATAAAGCTTATGAAATATACATTCAAATTATATTTACAGGTTTTGTTTATCTAATCTTATTTTTATGAACCGATATATTAAGAATCGAAACCTACGAGGTAAGTTGATTTTATTGCACGTAAGTGTAGTTACCTTGTCCGGTTTACTCTGAGTAATATAATTATATTTGATTGAACAGTTGAACATTAACACTAATTGCTTCAATGATTTTCAAGATTGACGCTGGTATACGTCATCATCTGGCAAAGAGACAGCTAGACGCCAACATCCTCAATGTGGTTTAATAGAAATTGTATTTAGGAAGAAATAGCTTTAAGTTCATTCAAATTGAAAGCCCTACAAAGAACGATTGGGTACATTAACCCTTTAATCTATTCCAGAAACAAACAAATGGAACTAAAAATCACTTTTTATCGCTAGTAAGAGGTTCAAGAATTACAGCCGCTAAGTTCAATTATATACAAGAACACGACACGTAATTCCTTGTTATTGCCTTAGAAGTTCGGTCACGGACCGCTTCAAATATAGTCGAAACACGAACGATTACACTGTTCATGTTAGTTTCGAGCACGAATTTTGCTGTACTTGTTACTATGTTAGGTTTTGTTTTCATTTCTACCCCATGTCGAACATCGGAAGTTAGCAGTCGTTTCGTTCCACTGAAACCGTAACTTTGTAAAAGGTTTTGTATTTTCTTTTGTACATGTATCCTTACTATTTGTATTGGACAATGAAATCTTCTAGTCCTTTCGTACATGAATTTTATTACTAGGCACATAATATTGCTTTATGATCGGCAAAGAAACTACCATGAATTTACAACAAACAATAAGTAATTTATCGGAAATCTATGAGGTCAAAGCTCTAGGATAAGTACCAAGGGTAAAGGCAAATAATAAACAGTGCTAGTTGTCCTTGTAACATCTGTCGCCGTAATAACATTATTTGTTTTTCGGCAATTAATGATAAGATTCCTTCACTTCTCTATTCAAAGAAAGCTGGCCTTTAACAATTATATAGATTAAGGCACCGCTATTGTAAGAAAAGACCTGAAAACCAGACGAAACAAAGATTACTATATCATTTCTAAATAGGCTATTGTAATCTCAGCAATTCCATTATAAAATGAAATCTTTTTTAATTAACCTTTCGGATACATACACGTTTCGGATACACACAAGTTATTAATATCAGCTTAAACGAAAAACGTTAGTAAATATTTGGAACGTTTCAACGAAAAATAAAACTAGATGTGCCTACTGCTGTAAATTAATAGCAGTCATAAAGCGAAAACAAAAAGCCGATTCCCAGAACCTTTTAAAATAAATATTATATTCCATTGGAATCGATGTTGGAAGTCTATATTTTTATTAAAATATATCCCACATAAATCATTTTATTCTGTTTGGAAGTAGGTATGTGATGTACTAGGAAATTAAAAAATTCGAAATATTTTTTGTAGCTACAGAACTTCTATACGCATCATTATTAAATGCAAAATAATTATTATGTAAATAAAATTAAATGTGTTGATGTAGGTTCGTCAAAAAATAAAGTAGGTACTGGTATGTGGTGTGAAAACTGTGTTATTATCTTATATTAGAGCAAGGATGAAAAAACTACGGCTGACTACAAGAATACTGGAACGGCCTTAGAGTCTAATGGCTCGCCCACAGAAAATTAGATCTCGAAGAGTAGGGTTCGCTACTCAGGGGATTATGATTATTTTCGTATTTTCGTTGATGGTCGGACATTGCTCTAAGTCCGTATAGTAGTAGGCCGTAATAATTAAATAGTCATTTTCTAGACCGTTATTATAAAAAAATAAAAACAATTGTATTCCGACATTTAATGTGGCTGACATCTGCCAGACCTCAGTGCCAGACCCTATTAGTTAAGAGTTCCTAGTGAAACTTGCTTCCACCTGAGTCCTTACGTCACACTTACTATCAAGTGAGATGCAGGTAAAGCTTTCCTGGCAAAAATATAAAAAAAACGCATGTCTCAAAATCTACATTCTACGGAACGATAACGTACCCATATAGTAAAAAGGGCGGAGACGCGTTGTCGGTGCGTTACATGTGGATTTTCAGTATAAACTTTGTTACCTACTTACAAGAAATGTTCTTAATCCTAACTACTCACTTCGCTGTGTTGTGTGTTGCCGTGTTTACATCTGCATCATTAGACATTTTGTTGACGGCTTTTAAGGAAGGAACAAGCTCTTTTTTTTGAAAATTCTATATTCATATCGGTTCAGAAAACTTATATCACGGTATCTAATTTAGTATAGAATATAATATTCTTCAATATGTAAGAAGGGTGTCTATTCTCTTCTGTAAAGCTGCGGGTAAGACAAGAAAAGGTAAGAAAAGTAAAATTTTGACAAGAATACTCGCATACGTCATACATTAGAACTTCTGAACCAGTCACTCGTGCCGCAGTAATGTTTAAAGCGCTCCAAGAAACGAATCCGTCCTATTTCCACGTTGAACTAAGGAAATGAGCATTGAGAAAATTGCCTCCCAATATACGTTATAACCACTCATGTTATTCGACGTGGCACGTTGATTTATCGTTCTACCCGCAAGATTTTTATTTTATAATTTGGCTGATTCGCTACGAAAGTGCGGCACGCGAATGTTGTAATCGGCAGCTAAGAATTTTAACAGCAGTTGTTACACATAATAACCCTAACTACAAGATATTTTGGTACTAATTTGGTTCGGTCAGAAATATTTGGAATTTCTTTTTATTGTAAGTGTAATTTTCGAGGCATATTAATTTTAGCTTGGCATATTTATTAGAGAGTAATGAAATCTTTTTTTTGATATGGGGCATGTTTTTATTAAAAGTGACTTATTATAGAATAAGAAAGGGAATGTGTTCAGTCAGTCTTATACGAATGTTATGCAGTTCCATGTCAGTAAGTTAACGAGCAATATATTCTATGGAATATTTGATCCTCGATTTGCATTGTTTCAGAATTGGAATGCCTTTTGTTCACGCTTTCAATTGCATTACAAGTTGACTTTGATAAAGTGTTTACAATGCCATACAGTCACTTAAAATAGATGACACACTGTGTATTCAAAATTCAATAAGTCATAATTTAACTCTTTTACATTATGGATTCCATTGTCACCGGTTCAAGAGTATTTTCAAAATGCATTGCCTAATTATAATACATATTAGATTTAGGCGCCGTCGTGGTGGAGTGGTCAGTATAGCTGGCTTCACATCAAGCGGTCCGGGTTCGAATCCTGGTAGCGGCAAATGTTTGTGTGACGAACACGAATGTTTGTTTGCGAGTCATGGTTGTTTATATATTTATTTAAGTTTATTTTATAAAAATATCTAAAATTATTATGTATATTAAAAAAAAAAAAATGTCCGTTATCTAGTATCCGTAACACAAGTTCTTAATGATACTTACTTCGGGCTAGATAATTGGTGTGAGCGTGTAAAAAAAAAAAAAAAAAAAAATATTTTGAAAATTATTAATGATTATTACTTTTACTCCAGCTGCAGTCATAAATGTAAATTTTGTGTCATGATTGCGAGTAGGATTATTTACAGTTGAACATTAACACTAATTGCTTCAATGATTTTCAAGATTGACGCTGGTATACGTCATCATCTGGCAAAGAGACAGCTAGACGCCAACATCCTCAATGTGGTTTAATAGAAATTGTATTTAGGAAGAAATAGCTTTAAGTTCATTCAAATTGAAAGCCCTACAAAGAACGATTGGGTACATTAACCCTTTAATCTATTCCAGAAACAAACAAATGGAACTAAAAATCACTTTTTATCGCTAGTAAGAGGTTCAAGAATTACAGCCGCTAAGTTCAATTATATACAAGAACACGACACGTAATTCCTTGTTATTGCCTTAGAAGTTCGGTCACGGACCGCTTCAAATATAGTCGAAACACGAACGATTACACTGTTCATGTTAGTTTCGAGCACGAATTTTGCTGTACTTGTTACTATGTTAGGTTTTGTTTTCATTTCTACCCCATGTCGAACATCGGAAGTTAGCAGTCGTTTCGTTCCACTGAAACCGTAACTTTGTAAAAGGTTTTGTATTTTCTTTTGTACATGTATCCTTACTATTTGTATTGGACAATGAAATCTTCTAGTCCTTTCGTACATGAATTTTATTACTAGGCACATAATATTGCTTTATGATCGGCAAAGAAACTACCATGAATTTACAACAAACAATAAGTAATTTATCGGAAATCTATGAGGTCAAAGCTCTAGGATAAGTACCAAGGGTAAAGGCAAATAATAAACAGTGCTAGTTGTCCTTGTAACATCTGTCGCCGTAATAACATTATTTGTTTTTCGGCAATTAATGATAAGATTCCTTCACTTCTCTATTCAAAGAAAGCTGGCCTTTAACAATTATATAGATTAAGGCACCGCTATTGTAAGAAAAGACCTGAAAACCAGACGAAACAAAGATTACTATATCATTTCTAAATAGGCTATTGTAATCTCAGCAATTCCATTATAAAATGAAATCTTTTTTAATTAACCTTTCGGATACATACACGTTTCGGATACACACAAGTTATTAATATCAGCTTAAACGAAAAACGTTAGTAAATATTTGGAACGTTTCAACGAAAAATAAAACTAGATGTGCCTACTGCTGTAAATTAATAGCAGTCATAAAGCGAAAACAAAAAGCCGATTCCCAGAACCTTTTAAAATAAATATTATATTCCATTGGAATCGATGTTGGAAGTCTATATTTTTATTAAAATATATCCCACATAAATCATTTTATTCTGTTTGGAAGTAGGTATGTGATGTACTAGGAAATTAAAAAATTCGAAATATTTTTTGTAGCTACAGAACTTCTATACGCATCATTATTAAATGCAAAATAATTATTATGTAAATAAAATTAAATGTGTTGATGTAGGTTCGTCAAAAAATAAAGTAGGTACTGGTATGTGGTGTGAAAACTGTGTTATTATCTTATATTAGAGCAAGGATGAAAAAACTACGGCTGACTACAAGAATACTGGAACGGCCTTAGAGTCTAATGGCTCGCCCACAGAAAATTAGATCTCGAAGAGTAGGGTTCGCTACTCAGGGGATTATGATTATTTTCGTATTTTCGTTGATGGTCGGACATTGCTCTAAGTCCGTATAGTAGTAGGCCGTAATAATTAAATAGTCATTTTCTAGACCGTTATTATAAAAAAATAAAAACAATTGTATTCCGACATTTAATGTGGCTGACATCTGCCAGACCTCAGTGCCAGACCCAAAAATATAAAAAAAACGCATGTCTCAAAATCTACATTCTACGGAACGATAACGTACCCATATAGTAAAAAGGGCGGAGACGCGTTGTCGGTGCGTTACATGTGGATTTTCAGTATAAACTTTGTTACCTACTTACAAGAAATGTTCTTAATCCTAACTACTCACTTCGCTGTGTTGTGTGTTGCCGTGTTTACATCTGCATCATTAGACATTTTGTTGACGGCTTTTAAGGAAGGAACAAGCTCTTTTTTTTGAAAATTCTATATTCATATCGGTTCAGAAAACTTATATCACGGTATCTAATTTAGTATAGAATATAATATTCTTCAATATGTAAGAAGGGTGTCTATTCTCTTCTGTAAAGCTGCGGGTAAGACAAGAAAAGGTAAGAAAAGTAAAATTTTGACAAGAATACTCGCATACGTCATACATTAGAACTTCTGAACCAGTCACTCGTGCCGCAGTAATGTTTAAAGCGCTCCAAGAAACGAATCCGTCCTATTTCCACGTTGAACTAAGGAAATGAGCATTGAGAAAATTGCCTCCCAATATACGTTATAACCACTCATGTTATTCGACGTGGCACGTTGATTTATCGTTCTACCCGCAAGATTTTTATTTTATAATTTGGCTGATTCGCTACGAAAGTGCGGCACGCGAATGTTGTAATCGGCAGCTAAGAATTTTAACAGCAGTTGTTACACATAATAACCCTAACTACAAGATATTTTGGTACTAATTTGGTTCGGTCAGAAATATTTGGAATTTCTTTTTATTGTAAGTGTAATTTTCGAGGCATATTAATTTTAGCTTGGCATATTTATTAGAGAGTAATGAAATCTTTTTTTTGATATGGGGCATGTTTTTATTAAAAGTGACTTATTATAGAATAAGAAAGGGAATGTGTTCAGTCAGTCTTATACGAATGTTATGCAGTTCCATGTCAGTAAGTTAACGAGCAATATATTCTATGGAATATTTGATCCTCGATTTGCATTGTTTCAGAATTGGAATGCCTTTTGTTCACGCTTTCAATTGCATTACAAGTTGACTTTGATAAAGTGTTTACAATGCCATACAGTCACTTAAAATAGATGACACACTGTGTATTCAAAATTCAATAAGTCATAATTTAACTCTTTTACATTATGGATTCCATTGTCACCGGTTCAAGAGTATTTTCAAAATGCATTGCCTAATTATAATACATATTAGATTTAGGCGCCGTCGTGGTGGAGTGGTCAGTATAGCTGGCTTCACATCAAGCGGTCCGGGTTCGAATCCTGGTAGCGGCAAATGTTTGTGTGACGAACACGAATGTTTGTTTGCGAGTCATGGTTGTTTATATATTTATTTAAGTTTATTTTATAAAAATATCTAAAATTATTATGTATATTAAAAAAAAAAAAATGTCCGTTATCTAGTATCCGTAACACAAGTTCTTAATGATACTTACTTCGGGCTAGATAATTGGTGTGAGCGTGTAAAAAAAAAAAAAAAAAAAAAATATTTTGAAAATTATTAATGATTATTACTTTTACTCCAGCTGCAGTCATAAATGTAAATTTTGTGTCATGATTGCGAGTAGGATTACTAATAAAATTTATACCCTTGATTCAACAAGAAGATACGAAAAATAATATTATACTAAGATTGCATGTCCAAAGAAAGAAACGCGTGCCCATATATTAAGGTCGACCTAAAAGTCGTGGGATATCTGTGGCTTGTACGATCGAAGTTATCGGATGTCATGTTCAATATTTTCGTCGTAAAGGGAGAATTAAATAACTTACCATATCCAGTTTTTTATGATGATCTTTTTTTGTGCAAATTGTAGTGCAAACATGAAGTCGTCGATGGAAAACCATATCATATCAGACGTATCTTTTTCTTCTCGCCATTAAATCAATCAATTTTTAATTGATAATTCGGAAATTGAATTGATGTTGCTGATGTTAGAGAAATAATCAAACTCATATTTAATCATCCATCGATTTCCTTTAGGTAAAATTTATAATAAAACAACCAAATTCTAGTTGTCCGTTCGTAAATATATATAAGTTGCACTGAGAACAGGCCAGGATTACATTATAGTAATCCACCGTTAGCCACAGTTGCATGCAAATTTAAGGATATCACAGGGTACAGATTGGTGACCTATTTTTTGTACAGAGTAACTACTCAAGTCTGATAACCCTACAAAACGCTCGAGAGTGTAGAATAAGTAGGTAGATAAAATTCTTAATTATTTTTAGCTATTGCTGTCAATCGCAGATGTAATTTACATCGTTCTAGGAGAAAATAACTTGTTGAAGAATTATAAAGAGGAGTAGATAATAGATGCACAATGCATTAATACACCGTTGTTTTTGTCATATAAAGCGAAATTCGCTATCGTATCTGTGACAAGATCATATTTTAGTCTGATTATTTTATACTATAAATATTACAATTGTTTGATAAGTGAAATAAAAATAAGGTTACATTATACAAAACATTATACATTATACATATTACAAAACTAAGAAGGAAATGAACTGCGATTAAGAATCGTATGCATATAATAAAAATGAATTACAAAGCTACTGTAAGAAATGATTAGCCCCTCATTCGAGTATGACTGATCAAATTGCTTAAAACTTGAGAACTTAAAAGTATCACTAATAAATAATTTTTGATAAAAACTAATATATTTGAAAGTTTGACGAAGATATTTATCATATGAACTTCTGAAATTTCTAAACGAATATCTCAGAAATTTCTGCGTATGTGAGATCCCATGAAATGGTAGCTCTCTCGTTTAGTTAAGCAATTAACTGTTTGAAACTATCTCGAATTTCTCCTGCGAAAGGTCACAGAACAGCGAAACGACACAACAGAAACTAATAAATTATCTTGGTTTCTTTCATCTGGACAACGTTAGCAAAAAGTTATTTTTGTCCTGTGCGAGCAAAGTGAAAACATCCTGACGATAAATTGTACAATAAATATAATACCTTTGTCTGAATGCTGTAGCAATATCAACCGTAAGTAGCTCATGTTAGGGTCGATTCATCCGTACAAAGTTACTCTGCCACAGTTTCTGTAAGTACAAATAACACCTACGAGAAATGGTAGGCGATTACACGTATTTTGGTGTCATTAATTATTATGGTGTTCGGTCACGCACGATATCCATATCGCATGTCATACACTTTAAATTGGAATGGATCTTTAAATATATGAGCAAGCTATAGTAAATATTATTCGGCATTATTTGTAATGTTGGAATTTATTTTTTCATTGTCTTTTCAAGGAAGTTTTTGGTCGACATTTCACTTTATGATAGGTCAATGGTGGCAGCGAACTTCACCCGAAATCCTCTACCTGAAAAAAGAATACTGGAAGCACTACTGTTCTAGCGAGACTTTGATGAAATAGTGGCGGTTAGCCTGGTGAATTAATCGTGATAGTATCAACCAAAAATGAACCAATCCATAATAGTCTTCTCTTAACGTGTTTATACCTACTCCAACAATTCCCTTTCCTTTTCTTCTTCATAAACATACATTGCTTGTATAACTATTTTTCCGACTTCGTCGCTTGACATTCGTTACCCGTTGTTTCTTTATATTGACAAAAAATATTTTGACAAAAAATAGAATCAGATTGCGATGTCTCTTTCATTTAATAATGTTCCATAGTGACAAAAATGTAGTAGTAAAAAATCTTTAAAATAATGTTTAAGATATCAGTAAATAAAAATTGTGTGAATTTTAATATAACACAATATCCAAGCTACTCATGGACCGTGACAGGTAGATACAATAGCATTACGGTGACATTTATTGCAACAACTCCAAATTAATTTCTTAATTAGAAGAAAAAGAACCACTCCACTCCATGATTATTTTTTTTAAATCTAATCCTCGTTGAAATTGTTTATGAGTTAACCCTATTTCTGGATGTTAACTAAATTATGGCATTAGGGAATATAATTAGTAAATAAGCCAGTTATTATAGCGATTACGGGAACGGTACTTTCTATGAAGAAATGATAAATGTATATTTCGCTGAGGATTTATATATTTTTCGCAGACAATGTCAAGTCAAACTTTGCGAATTCAGAGTCAGTTCTTTAGCTTCAAAACGCGATATATTATGATGGATTCAAAAACTTTGAGCTGAGTAACATTAAATATTTGCCCAATAATAAATGTGACTTTGAATCTTTTCAAAAACTCCAACGAAGTGAATAAAATAATGTCCTGTGAATGTTTTGAATTACATCTGGTAATGTTTTATGAATAAGGTGGTAGTGATGCGGTAAAAGAACCTTTGTATCCTTGGGTCAATTGTTTGCCAAATATTGACTAGCAATCCGTGCATATCTCAATGTTGGCCCGGACTTAAATCTCAAGGGAAAAAGACCATTGAATACCTATTCCTGTCTTCAATTTTAAGTTTACCATTACAAAAAATACGTTACTGTTTATTGGGTAGTAACTTTAGCTTGTGATTGATTACGTTCAATGTTTTGGGGTAGATTTACGGATTCCGATTTGTTGATTAATCTAGATGGAGGCTTTCCAAGAGATTGGATATTTGTTGGTACTTATTTGAAATTAAATTCTTATCTCAACCGTAACAGTTTACCACGAAATCTAATAAGTATCGACGATTTCCTTGTAATTTCTCAGTAGGTGCCGATAATAACTTTAATAACAATCTTAATACAATCAACGTTCTCACGTAAAGGTGAATCGATATTAAACTCAAGTTTAGTAATTACTTTGCGTATAACCTTTCAAGTACCAGTAAAAACTTTATAGACGTGTAATCTATGCGTTAGCTACACGAACATTACATTAGTTTACTTAGTAAAGAGACAAAAACGCACATTGGATATTAAGCACATGACATCATTGGCGTAGATTGATGACCAGATAGTATCAGTACTCCAAACAGTAGACCAATACAAAAAACATACCGTTTTGTTTGAATGTCCTTAATTGGTAAAACTTTTAAATTTATTGTCTGGAAAAGTACGTCCACTTTACAGCATTTTTTTATTGCTTTTGTACACATTTTACTATGATACCAAAGTCTATATTGGTGGATTTAGCTTTGTCCACAAAACACTACTAAAAGAGTTTCTACTCAACAAGGATCTCCACTTGAGGAAATCTTTCCGTCGGTAAAATTTATTATTGCGTTCATTTAAAGAAAGAAAGCATTTATTGGTCAATAAAGAAACTTTAATGTAAAAAATAAATAAAATAGAAAGGAAAAATAAGAAAAAATAATAATAGTAATAATAACAATAACAGGCCAACTAAGGTCACTGCCTCAGCATAATTTCTTCTCGCCGCTGACCGCACTGCTGGAAGCACTCGAACTCTTTGGCTGCGACATAACACTTCACAAAATAAGTACGAGAGTAGACTCTTGATTTCCGAAGTATTTGTGGGGCTGTATAATTGCTTGCTATTTATTGTCAACATAGTCTAATGATGATGTTATAGTAAGGATACCAATTTCCCGATTGATGTAATAATTTACAATATACTCCCATTGGGTAATTTACGAAGAGAAACTATTTTCTTATCTGATTTTATCATCATTTTACAATTTTGTCTATAGTACGTTCATAATTTTATATTTCGACGTCTGATTCCGGTTTACTAGCATACAATAGAATATTGATCATTAATTTGCCTCATAATGTATTCTATCTTTTGTATGCGTAACAATAAAATTGATATTCCCTGTTACTTTTATAATATAGAAATCGTTAACACCTACGCGAGTGTTATACCTGCGTGACGTCGAACCTTGCCCTGTAAAAAGTTATCTTCCATAAGTTGTTATCATTTTTAACTTCGTATGCAGGAGCTATATAAATTAATGGGATTAAAATAATGGTAAGACAAATTTCAAAAAGAATCTATTCATATGAATCGGATGAAGTGCTGTATAAAACAATGATTGAGCTAGTAATACGATTTAATTTTTTTCTCTTGAATGAGTACTTATAAAGATTTGGATTTGAAAAGTTACATCATGATACTCCCGTTTCCAGTTTTATATCTCTCCTGTCCATCTAAAGAATGCCCGGATGAGAATACTATAAGCCACAGATATAGAGGTACCTAATGTTATTGCCTTGTTTATACTACTCAATGGGAATATTCAGATGTTTGGATGTTCGTCCGTCAATCACACGACAGTGTTTTTTGTATGTTCACTTTTCATCGCTGTAATTTATTCCTATGGGATGATTTACACTTTGGGGATGGGATGGGAAAACGACACTCTTGTAAACGAAGCCACGGGAAAAAGTAAGTTACGTAATAATAGTAAAGAAGACGAGAAACCGAAGCAAATTATCTAATTGAAATGGACGAGCAATTCTTCAATTTAAATTGGATTATTTGCTATGACGAATGCACTTTTTCCCAGCAGCTGGGAAAATACGTCCACCATCGCATTCAAACAATACTATCCTTTCGTAGAGTTGTGTTTTGGTCGTCCAGTACACAGATCACCCAAAAATATAGGGTAATTGCGTGTAGATCAGTTTTATCAAAATTGCTCGAAGCAATTGTCCTTATGTTTCCATAATTTTAGCTACCTTTCTTCAAACGTGTCACAACCACTGCTTCTTTGTTAAAGAATTTTAAGAAACACGGATCTTTTTTTATACTAAAGATGGCAACAAGCTTGTGGCCCACCTGGAGTGAAGTGGTCACCATCGCTTATAGACACTTGCAATTTTAAGGGTAAATTACTTAAAACTGCTAGTGCGATGCCATCCTGGGGACTAAGATGATATGCCTTCCATGCCCAGTAATTACGCTGGCTATCTTTCCCTTCACAGCAGAAACAAGAAAGAAAGGCGGTGGTACCGTTCTGTTAATAGAAATACAAACAGTGCCTGGTATTACAATGAATAATAAACATTTACGATATTTACTAGTACTAAAAGCAACCCTACTGCTGTTCTCTTCACCATAACATTACTCTAGCTTAATGTCTCAACCTCTATCCGGGTAGTGACACCGCAATAAGTCATAGAGACCGTCCATCTGAATCACCCATTTCCTGTTGCTAATGACATTCTATTATTATTTTAATCAAATAACTCGTTCTAAGAAGCCGTTATGGTATTTGTAAGAAACCTTTGATGTGGGCTCCAATGAATGGTCCTGTTTTAAGACGGACATTATTTTTTATTAGCCTACTGTTTTGTAATATCATTATGCATCGGGGAACATAGAGAAGCTAGCACTCATAAAATTCAAAACGATGCATTTTGTAACGAGCTATCAGTTGATTTAGTAGCACGTTCCACACCCTATAAAAATAAATAAGTTTAATGTTTTGCTAGTACGTATAAAGGAATAAAATCGCCCTTATATTTTAGGACCTACTTTGTTCAACAGTGGAACATAAAGCTACACAAATGTGTGTTCTAAGCGTGCAAAACCTGTAAGATAAACTACATGAGACATTGACAGCAAAGTCATATCTGTAACGATTTTAAGAGGAAACTCGGAGCATTGTTTTAATATTTATCAATAATGTTAAAGCAAAGGAGGTTATTTCATTCAGCCACAACTAAGTAATAATTAGGTAGTGTAGGAAGTCCAAAGGGAAGTACTTCCGCCGGGCAAGGTGTTGTATGCCCGGGGACCGCGGTCCAACTATCTGTAGTTGGAACTTCTATATATAGCGAGCACCGTGGGAAACTTCATTTGCGCGATGCAGGTTTCCATACTAATTGCGCGCTTTGTATGAGCACTGTTGAATAGCGCCATCTCTGTGTACTATTAGGAAGCGGCATTGGCCGCCACACCACTCCCCCCCTGAGACCGGAGGTCGATAGTCCATGAGTGCTCAGCAGTCGTGCGTCAGTGCTTGCAAGTGCCAGGTGGCTGCAGGTGCCCCACAGTCTACGGTGAGTCGAGACGAGCGTGGGATGAACTGTGCTGCAGCGAGTGTGCTCCTGTCTGAGTGAGTCCAGATGTGGAGCTGACGGTGGGTCCGAGCTGCTGGGTGCAGGCTGCCACGCCGGAGTGAGTGGGCCCAACACTATGATGCACCAGTCGTGGGCTGCGATGACCAGGTCGGGATGATGCCGTCGAGTGCGCCGAGGAACCAGGAAGCGTCGTCACGATGCTGCGATGGAACCTTGAGGTGGGATGCTGGCTTGCTGTGGACTGCTGATGAGAGACTCGTGGTTGTGATGAGGAATGAGGAGTGGGGGTTGCTGGCTGCGCTGTTGTTGCTCCGTGGCTGAGGGTCTTCAGTGCTGCGTGCTCTGTCGAGGGTCACCACTGTAGGAAGTCCAAAGGGAAGTACTTCCGCCGGGCAAGGTGTTGTATGCCCGGGGACCGCGGTCCAACTATCTGTAGTTGGAACTTCTATATATAGCGAGCACCGTGGGAAACTTCATTTGCGCGATGCAGGTTTCCATACTAATTGCGCGCTTTGTATAACATTGGTTTAGGTTAGGTTATACGCGCGAGCCGAGCGAGCAGACCGAGCGTGCCGCGGTAGCGGCCGGCGAAGCGCCAGAAACGCTTTTACATTTTAATAAAATACTATTACATGTCTTTTGGGTTTTTATGATGCAATTAGGAATTTTCTTCTGATGATAATCGGAAATTATTAATCTCAAACGTCACCACTAGCAATGATTGGAAGTTTCTTTATCTAATTGTCATCACTGGTGATATCTGGGATTTCATTTTCCCTTTCGTCACCATTGGCAATAAATGGGATTTTTTTCTCGTTTGTCACCAGTGGGAACGTAGCCAGTGGTGACGGTTGGGAATGACCGCAGCAAACCGTCTTACCCAATGGTAAGCAGAAGTGGAATAAAATTCATGTCTTGCACTACATTTGATTCTTGGACTACATGAGATCCGGAATCGCCTCGTTTTGGCAATACCGAATATATAATTAACTCATTTCACGAAAAAAATGTTCCTTAATGTATTTATCACCTGAACTGCAGATTCGTTGACGAATCATGGTTGCTTATAATCATATTTATGTAAGTTTTGTAAAAATATCTCAAATTATTCTGTATATAAAAACAATGTCCGTTATTTAGTATCCATTTCACAAGTTCTTGATGATATAATTACTGAGAACTAGATAATTGGCGTGAGCGGGGCAATATATCTTAATATATATAAATTACGTGTCACGTTGTTTGTCCGCGATGGACTCCTAAACTACTTAACCGATTTTAATCAAATTTGTACAACGTGTGCAGTTTGATCCAACTTGAAAGATAGGATAGTTTTATCTTGACAAGTAGTCATCCCATTTTTTTTCTGCAAATTCATTGTTATAGGACAGTAGTTTGAAATTACTACAGAAACGCGTGGCATAGGGGCAGTTAGTATTATTATAAAAAAAACTTAGTTTCAAAAATAATTTGGTGACATAAATGTTGCTCTTATTTCGAAAGGCATATTTACGGCTTAGTCGGTCCGAAATGCGTAGGAAGGCTTGTCAAGGGTTTTGTTTCAGTTATTATCGCCTCTTTTAGTTTACCCCCACATAAGTTATGGGTGGAAGGAATAAGATACAAAGTTTCCTACCTTTTTGAAATGAATCTCGAATAGTGTATAGACACTATTATAGGCAGTATATAGATACTGCCGTAACTAGTGACAGGTTGGTCTTATCAACAGAAGATATATATAGCTTGCGCCAAACTTATAGTTGGTTTTGAAGTTGTTTTCGCTTTGTTCGCACAGCTGTACCACCTACCAACAAGGTTCAATTTCGTACTGGTCAGGTAATCGCTTCGTGTTCAGAGCGAACTAGAAATCTGGCGCGAGCTCTACACATTGTCTTATTAAAATAAATCTATATGATATAATGATATAACACAAAACGTGTCTGCTGGTATAATTATAATAACACAAAGCTGTCTGCAATACTTGGATTGCTAAGATGATTTTGATTGTAACATCTGCCCTGGTAGGCTTTTGAGTTAGATTGTTTACTGAAGGATTGTAACCTTTTGAGGTAGGTGCCCTTTATGCAGGCCCATACTGCCAGATGTAGTTAAGTGTGTAAAAGGATGTTACCTAAGGCGCTGCTCATGCTCAACCCCTAATGGGATTACGAGCGTGATCGTTTGTATGAGTGTGCAATAATTTAAAACCAAGTAAAAATCTAAAGAGCCACTCAAAAAATACTCTCAGTATAAACTATGATAAGTCTTATTTAGAGAGCTCAAACAATAACCCTCAAGAGTTAGCCTCAGTAGTAATAATAAAAGATTTTTCAAGGCATATTCCCTCCTTGTTCCGAGCATCAGGCACCCTTATTACATTACTTCGCTTCTAAGATATTCAGCGCAACATTTCTGTTTAAGGGCAAGTACGGACGGGGTTTTGCTTTTAACATGTCTCTTTGTGAACCAGATTTGGGACACGAGTGTTCTTTGTAGTCCCCACACAAATCCCCATCTTAGATATTATGTGAGGCATAAAACTAAGCCCCGGTTATAATAATATTAAGGGGCCGAACAAAATATTACTCGAATTTAGGGCATACGGTACGGTTAATAAAGCCCCAAGACTTTTCTAAGCCCTGGAGATTCTTATCGATAATGAAATATTTTGTGAACTAAAAAGCCGAGAGGCTAAGACTAATGATTAGGCATTTTTGGAAGAGCCGAAGTAGATTCCTATATTGCTATTATTACGCCACGTTTAGCAGTTGCTAGCCCTTTTTGGGACAGACCCGATAAAAAATGTGTATTGGAATAAATAGACTCGAGTAGAATCGAAGAGGGATATTTTGCTTAAAGACAAAATGGACAGGACACAGTTATTTGGATTCCACATTGTTATAGAAGAGTAACCAAAGATATAAATATTTTTTACCAGATAAAAAGTACATCGTAATGGCTAAAGTATAACATTAAAAAATACCACTGTCTCATTTACTCTCCAAAAATACTAGATGATATAAAAATAATAATTGCTATATTTTCGCAAGGTTAAAGTTATTTGTCGCTAATCGCAAAAATTAAATGAGCTAAAGATATCTTACAAAATGCGTTGCTATTTGTATTATTTGATATCTGGACCATTACAAATATTAAATAAAAATATGTTTCGTTTAATAGCAGGAATTAAAAGACACCAGCTTTTGTGTTTGAGAATCAGAGTATTAATTTTAGACACATTATAAATCCAGGAAAATGATCAAAAACCATTTTAATGTACCTGGCTGTTCATTTGTGTTTAATTCTTTAAACTGTACTGAACACTCGGATACGGGTCTAAATTGGTAGATACATATCAACTTAACTAAAAGCTTCCACGGCTGGAGAGCTTCCAACTTCCACTCTACATTGATAGGACACCCGGCCATAAATATTCAAAGCCTAGTTGGTGCACGGCAAAATTGCCTCAGACTCTCTTTTTCCTTAGAATACAATTAACCTAATTGTCTTAAACACCTCTAAAGAATGTTGTCTTCAACGAAAGTTCTATTCGTAGATTCTTGGGCCTTCTGTAATTAAATTGTTTTATTATCACGTGACTTTCAGATGTGTGCGTTAGTAAAATTCACTGTCTCAAAAATTACGGCTTGTAAATCTATACTAATGTTATAAAGTTGAAGAGTTTGTTTGTTTGAACGCGCTAATCTTAGGAACTACGGATTTAAATTGAATTTTTTTTTTGTGTTGGATAGTCCATTTATCGAGGAAGACTTTAACACGCGGATAAAGTCGCGGGCACAGCTAGTAAATCATAATTTACGGAACATAATTTTTTGCGAGGTTCGGAAACGTGAATATGTTATGAAGGGAACATATCTTAATGTAACTTTACTTACCGACAAAATAGTAACAAAACAAAAATGTGCTGCTTTAAAATGTGAAGGTACTGTCCCATTTCGGCTATTTCAAATTACAGCCTCAATCCGATGTCTTAAAATAAAATGTCTTTTATACTTCGGATTTGAAAACGTTATGAAACGAACATTGTGCTTATTTTAATGAGAGCTTGTGTAAAAAATTTTGTCGTTTCCAACTAAAATTTCACACAATGTTAGGAATATTCTTTAAATTGTAAACAACAACATTTAAACAACAAAACAACTGAAAGTCATTTAAGCCCGGGGCTGGATAGAAAAGTATTAAACACTGAAAATACTAGCAAAGTAAAGCGTAGCCTTAACTTCGAAATAGCACATATGCTAGCCTTTAGACGCACCTGCTGCTCCAATGCAAGGGAATGTCGCATTGCCACATCTATACAAAGGGTAACGGAAAGTTATAGACCCACCTAACCTAATACCGAATATAACATTTTAAGACTTCAATATCAAGCTAGAAAATGTTATTAAAAAACTATTTTATAGCTTTGGCATGGACTTTAAGACAATTTCCGAGTAAGATTTATTATCAGTACAAAAATCTGATTACATCTCTCAAACGTAGAAAAATCAAAAACAAACCAAACAATTCTCAAATTCTTTTTGAAGTTGTCAACAATTTTTATGAAATAAAAACAAAAAATCGTCAGTATTCTATTGAAGCGATTACAACCGATTACTGTCGAATGCAAAAACAATACGCTTGAAAACATTAAAATTCTATTTAATACATCCTATTGTCATCATATCACATTCAGAACATCGTCCCTGTCGAAGCACGTTCAAAACATTAGGTCCGGGCGATGGGTCAAAAATAATTTAAAGTTCGGCTAGAGAACATTTTTCGGGTCATACCGAATGCGAAAATTCTTTCAAGCACTAGCAACAAATTCGTTTAGAGTGCAGAAAGTGCGAAAACTTTTCGGGAATACGGCCGTTGTGATCGGACGCAGTGCGGATTGGAGATGAGATGAAATATTGGGATTGGGAATTTGTGTCTTTGATTTTCCTATTTTTCTCGAGAACACCTTGGAATACGTACATATTGTCCGTATTGTTTCCACACGGCTATGTTTATGCTTTTATATTATTTTTTATCCTCTTCGGGATATGTGGAATATGGGAATGTATGGAGTAAATTGTTTTTGGAATGGAAATGCAAATACCAGATACGTTCTTAGCATTGTTATTCCAATATTGTACTAAACTAAACAGTTTTACTATTATTATGGAACTGAGAAAAAAAGAAAATGCTTAGTCAAGGAGCATTAGTTCGGATGTTGGGAATAATCAGGATCTGATTTCAATTTCAAGATTCCTTTTTAGAGCTGGACTAGGATCGGAAAACGAAACGACGGTAGAGTATTCTTATTTTACAGTAATGCTCATCTTGACAACTGCTAAATCTGTGCTCCTTATTAACACTCAAATGCTTCCGAATAAGTGTTAACTGGATACATTTTTCAGCATGGCAGTTTCACTGCGTGGGTAGGGGTCAGATCAACTGAGAATCACAATCAAATTATATGCCCCTTACATCTAATTAGATTGTGTCATTGTGATTTACAGAAAATTTTGTATAGTAGATATTATATAAAGTTACTGTGGAGATAAAACCAAAATGATACTTACAATATTTCTTACCCTAAAAACTTTTAAACTACTAGCTTCTGTCTACAGCCTCACCAACGTGGATGTCGTTAAATTAATGTAAATAATCCAGGACCATAATGAAACTTAATTAAAGCTAGATAATTAGCGCGAATGTTATTGTTCTGTTATTGTCTACACGTATGTTTGCTAAGCATTTCACCTTCATAATCCACTTTACCTATTTCTCAATTTTGATATTAATTACCAAGAATTCAAATAGCAACCTCAACTACTTTCAGATTATCATTCGATGGCAGCATAATCAGTTATAATAGTTGCATTGATTAAGTTCTTATTAAAAAAGCAAATAACAGTTTCGTCACCTCTTAATCCTACTACGAGGTGGACGAATCAATCACTGCCCACTAATTTCCAGCGGTGTAGTTTTTTATTATTCAAAACAAGTTTAGCTGTTTTATTTTGAATCGTTAGTGACTCAACATTTTTTAATCAATTACATCATGTTAGTGACGTGGCGTTATTAGGCCGTACAAAATCAGGCGTGACGTTAATGTTTATAAATGTGCAGGATATTACAGAATTTAAAAATGAATCAACCTTTTTTATATACATTTTCAAACGTTTCTGTGGTCTTCTGGCTCACTAACGGATCTCATATACAGAGTCAAACCTATCCTGGGTTATTCCCGTGAATAGTACAAAGTTGTGCCTGGATTTATTTAAGTCCGTCTGACTAATTACGACTATTTTAAGTAATTCTGCCTTAGCGTAAATTCCAGCGTAAAAAAGTTCTACCTAATTATCAAATCTCACCTGAAGCTAAGCCAAATTCAATGCAAAGGTACCAAATTGCGGAGCTAATATCTTCATTAGTCATCTTTCCTTACCTTCAAGGTGCTTCTTTACGCCTCATACGAATGACCCAGAATTTTAAAGAGGACGATTTTGTGTACTAACAGTGAATTTTATTTCTTGATCGAGCAACAAAGAAAAAGTTGGCAAATTTGATTTCTGAATTTGGAAAAATGATACCCAGTTCTTCAAAATCAAATATATTTTATTCAACATAGGCTTATTACAAGTACTAGTTGACATCATACATCATTAAATTAAATCATATTTATACTAAGGCTAAAGCTAATGCTTCTGTTGAGGCTTTCGGGTAAAGTGTGTATCAAGAAACACAAATCATCATGCATCAAGTTTATTACCTAATCCATTTGAATTATGAAGAAATTCGAAATATGACAGATGTGAAAACGTAATTTAGTTTTAAAATATTTGGTCTAATGTAAAGTGTAATTGATTGAGAAAAGAAGAAATGGTATTTATTTTTATTGCTTTATCCAAATATGTAACAGTAAAATCTAGATTTTTCTACGAATCAATTACAGTTCTGGAAGTTGTTAGATTCTCACGGTTACAATTAGACATTCTTACGCCTTAATTACGCCTGAATGAATAAAGTGGTTTCGAAATCGAATTTATGTTTGAATCAGGATATAACTCTAATTAAAAAGACTTTGACCAATCTTGGTGCTTTACGTTGGTATTTAAATCTTTTTTACTTGCAAACTCCACAAAACAGTAATTATAATGATAAAGGCGCAACTCCGGAATAAAATTGATTTCTATAACCAAGGTTACCAGCGTGTCACTGTATTGATTAATAGCAGAGGCAGATAACAAATCACCGTCATTACTATTCGCGGTCACGGGAATGGGTCAGTTGGTTTGAGCATTTTTTTTAGAAACACCGTTAAAGTTTGAGCACACAGACTTTTTGTAAACTATGATCAACGTAAGCCAGAATTAGTTAATCAATAAAGTAATAAATTAATTTCAAAAGAACCTGCAATTTATTATTTTTGTATTGTTCTAAACTTACGTGGTCACTACCATTAAATTGTGTGAAAACGGTTATTTAATTAATTTAAAATTAATTACCGATAGTTATAATTTTTATGTGATGGCGGCAATATCATGTGATGCCGGCAGAGTAGAATATCATCACCCCATATCCTCTAATGGGTGTCGTAGAAGGCGACTAATGGATCAGCAAAAGAGCATTGATGACATTATACTTCGTCCACCAAACAAAAGCTTCGTGGATTACTGCCTAAACCTCCTTCGATGACAAGAGGCCTTGTGTCCCATCAGTGGGTTGAATTATATTATATTTATATTTTAGATTAGATGGAAATGCACTCATGAAATTGCAATATAAAATTAAATCACGCAACAATGTTTTTGTTATAAAAAAAATCTTTTGAGTTCCTTTTTTAGCTTTGACATGTAAGACTTTGGTTGGCCTTCATCTCACCTGATGGTAAGTGATGATAAGGCTGAAGGTGGAAGTGAGCTGAACCCGTGTTTAACGTTTGTTAAGTATTTGCGTGTAATATTAGTTCATACATCCGTCACTAGATGACATTGTCACTGTGGTGGCTTTATCTAGTTGGCGATGTTAAGAGTTTTAATAATTAGTATAAGTACTTTGATGTTACATTTTTTATACGAACAAATTTGGCTACAGTTAACCACACTGTGCAAGTTGGTAACAGTCTCTCTCGTAATTTTCAAAATCCCATGAAACCCACTTTTTAAATCTCTTGATGATTCTTCAAGGGATAACAACCCGAAACCCATAATCCCGAGGAGTTGACTTGACTATCTTTTTCTGCAGAATGTTGATAGATGGTGTTAAATAGGCAGGTCGACTTTTAATTAAGTTCTACAAACTAGACATGGGCTGGATTAGGTAAATTCCGTACCTAATCCACCTGTTCCAAATAGTTAAAAATACCTAATCCAAATACCTGTTCCTAATATTTATTGAATACTTATCTAACCACATATTTAATATTCGGAATGTGGAATGGAACAAACCATCAAGCCATCACGACATCTCATGGTGAGAAATGACCAATCAGTTCTCGACTCGACAAGATCGCGACGAAAAACTTTGTTCCTTCTTTTCGAAATTGGGCAGAAAATATCGCAACCAGACCGCATTCGGGTTCTATGTGCTCAGAGCTTATTGTTCATTCTTATAGAACTGTTTTATATTAGTTCTTTGAAATGTACTGGGCTATTATAAAAGACGTAAAGATGTAGGACCTTTACGTCTTTTATAATAGCCCAGTTCAATGTAAAACATAAATAAGAAGTTTATTTTACAAAAGGTTAATAAGGGCCTTTGCATAATGTCCGTAAAAGTAGGTACTTTGCATTTGACGAACTCAAAATCAAACATCTATGCTTTGTTCTATATATTATTATATAAATGACTTCCCGTTTTTTCTTGTATGAACTTCATCATTGTCCTCGAAATACCCTTAAAACCTAAATGCCTAAATGTCCATTGATATAAACGTCTATAAAGCAAAAGAGATCTTATAATAAAAGAATAATAAAGAACAATTTCGGTTGCACATAAATTTTTAGACTTATACATTTATTTTTCACTTTTCACGAATACATTTGCACCAGTAAAACTTACGCTTCGGTTCATAAATGGTCGATAATTTAAACGCAAATCTAGTATATATCGTACACTTACCCATGAATACAGAATGGCTGGATCTGCTCGTCTAATTTCAGCCTTCTGTACCTTGCACTTAAAGATCACAATTGCTTATGGGCCAAAACAACTGGTGCATACTGCTGTGAAAATATAGAGCCGACGTACATTACTGGCAGTTGCAGTGGATATTTGGTGAGAGTTTACAGCCAATATTAGTTCGAGCTCAAAACATCATTAAAGTATCTTATAATCGAGGATAGAATTATCATTCAAGTTAAATATCAACTAGATACATAAATAATATAGGATATCTTACAACGCTAAGACATATTAAGCATTATTATTACCTTTATTACCACTTAGTTTTCCGTCCTTATTAAGGTACCATGCAAGGATTTCATGGACGTAATATCACTATAATACACAATAGAAGACAAAATTACCATTTTGTACCGATACATTTTCTGAACTAAACATCATATTTTTTCGTGAAGGTCCGTGGATTGATAATAATAGTTTGGTACAGGTAGACTCAGGCGGTTTTTGGTCAGATTTTTCAATACATACTCAACCTTATTTCGATAGTCATAAAATTCAAAATATATTGACAAAACTAGTGTTTGTCGGAGTAGGGCAGAGTGGACTAGCTTGTCTTTGTAAATTCGAGCGCTCGGACTGGGATGGTATCTCTACCTTATACAGAACACCACAATCAAATAACACTACATTTTTGTAGTGTTGTGTTTATGTTAGTGAGAAAGGTTACCAGAGCTCTACGAGGTAGGGAACGATACTGGAGTTCGCAGAACGCGATTGTCAGGTCAGTGTTGCAAACGTCTTTAGGCTACTATGACTGCGTTCCACCATGGAGGCTGTATGCTTGTTTGCTAACCAAATTACATTAAAAACTTGTAAAAAAAAACTATGTAGTCATCATGACCAGCCGTCTGTAACGCGGACGGATGTAAGACGTTTGCATGTGACTGAGTTGCGTATAAGGATAAGGAGAAATATGAATAAAGAATAAGTCTTCATTATGTCACTTCTTCCTCTAATGTTTGAAAGAACCGGGGGCAGAAATATTGAAATGTAAGCGTGGTATAGACAAGTAATGAGGAGAGATGGTGATTTCTTACCGAGCGCAAGGAAAGCTGAAGAAAATTTGGATAGATTGCGGGAGAGATACTGGGTGTGATAGTATGGCAAAAAAGGAGCCATATTGAGATGAGATGACGACATGTAGAGAGATATAGAAGCCAAAGACTTCCGCAACTTCAAATAAAATTGTGAACAGGAAATTGCTATTTCTAGATGTCAATAAAAGCTATTTGCGAAACGATAAGTATATGAAGCATTTACTTTGAAGCCCTGTACTTATCTGATAATGTGCTGTTGACTGAATGCCAATAAAACAATCCAATATGTTTTAACAAAAACGTAAATATCTACATCTTCAACAATATTTACAAAAACATATTTTATCCGTTTTACTTAGGTTTCATATGAGTCTGTTCACCAAGCGAATAATGTAAGTATATTAAATTCAAATTACTCGAAGTTGAATCTCTGAGCCGCATAATGAAAGTCGTTATAATATATTATTTAAACGTGCTATTGGGAGAATAATCCATATTATAAAAATGACTCGATGAATGTGTTGCTAAGCGCAAATCTTGAGAGCAGCCGAACCGATTTCGCTAATTCTTTTTTTAAATATTCCTTGAAGTGCGAGAAAGGTTATTACGGCGAGTAAAATTTAAAAAAAAGAATCTTCATTACATAATGTAATTGTTATCTTATTAACTTTCTTTTTTCTTCTATTCGGGACACCGGGTCTAGAATGGCCGAATGGGTATTAAAAAAATAAAGAATCGACTTTTAGGCGTACGAAGTTTGCCGGGTCAGCTAGTTCTTATTAAAATAGGTTTTCATTTTATTACTTGTAGTACTTACAGGTGGTTTTATTCACAGAAACACTGTTAGATGAATTATTAAAATTAGTTCCTTATTTACGTTTTTGTAAATGCTATTTTTAAATAATACCTACTTAAAAACAAAACGTTCATTTAAATAATGAGTTTTTTGAATTTAAAAGTTGTTTGATTATTCGTTGATAAGTTGGTCGTTGTCTTCTCAATTATAGGAAGAGTATACACTTTGTTGCTGATGCAGTGCGTATACTGTCTCTGGCACAAGGTATTTTTACATTTCCACTTCTGCCCATTTCAGATTCTCATTTTAGATTTTCATTAAAAAGTCTAGATTTTTATATTTTATCTCTAACAACAATTATCTAGCCCAAATAAAGTATCATTAACTGTTACTAGTTCACAAATTAAGGATCTTAAGAGACCGCTTTTTGCCACTATAAGCTGCTATTTTTTTATTAATGTTGTTTAAATATTGTGCTGTTGTGTCCACGTGCTATAATGTTGTATTTAGATCCTCTTCATTATTAATAATTCTGTGATTTATATAGATAATAATTTTATAATAGTTTTAAGTTCAGGTCCGGTATAAAGTTCCTCCTATTTGAAATGGTTGTTTTCCTTATGACAATTTATCCTGACACAAAACTGGTCAAAGGCCTACAAGAAATTTGAATAAAAAAATGAATAAATTAGAAACAGTCATACTCCTGCAAAGTACTCCTACTGCTGTTAGAATCAAAGTAGATCTTTCAAAGACAGGATATTTGTCAGATCACTAAAACACATCGTTAGCTTCGTTCTAATGCTTCAGTCCAATCAGTAGGTGAATCTCTATCCCATTGATCACGTCAGCGATGTAACTGGTCCATTATAATTGGTCGAGCTCATTCCGCGATCGGATGCTCCGTTGAACAATTATACGCTCGTTACGAGCTTCAGTGAGACAAGGCAAGCAAACATAGGCTTGAGACTAACCATTGCTGTTATATTGTAATTACATAGGTAGTATGAATAATAATATATGGTACTCAACATATTGGTCAAATGGCTAGGACACTGATTGCGATACATAAGCAAAATGGACCTGACGAGGAATTATCTCAATCTTTTATATTGTAAATATGCACCTTCCAGCATTACTAATGTAAAATTTGTAATGTTTGCGTGCAGATCGTGAAGAATAAGACATCAGAGTCGCTCTTACCTCAAACCTTAAACCGCATTACGCAGATCTCAACCTGCTTCTTATGAAATACAAATAATAATTAGGGTCGGCACAGTCTACCAAATAGAATCTTGACCCTTAGTAGAACCTTGTCTCAATGAAACTGTCTTTTATTGACTTCTCAAAGATAGCAAATACTTTTATAGTTAACTACCACGGACTAACATTCTATTTGCTCTATAGTACTTTTTAGAAAAGATTTCCTTCGAAGAAGGCCTCTTGACACTGTTAAACGCTACGCTGAAATAGGAGTTCCGGGCCTAGACAAGTGGCAAACGATACTGACGTTTCTATCGAACGAAATGATAATAGCCCCCCATCCACTAGAGTTTATTCCTGCTGAAATATCCAATTTTTATGGAATGAATTCTAGATGATGGGCAAAGCACGAAAGAATGAGGGGGCACTTAGTTAGTGGCTTTTTGTTTTCTCTAGGTTTTTGATATCGGTTTTGTTCTCATGTCCTTTCGCTGTCGGCAGTAATGTCAGATGTACGATTATGTCGTTTTTTTTTGCACGTGTGAATTAAAGACATTGATCATACAATATTTTTATGTCACGAACGCGAGTGAATTATTATAAATGTTAGTAGCAGCGTTCTGTGCCGGCACTGATGCACACATCATAAATAATGTGCATGTACATTTATAAAAAAAAAAACATTGCTTTTCCTGTGGTTAAAATACTATACGTGAAACTTTCGACTTTTTAAAATTACTTGAGTAGATAATTTAAAACCAAGCTTTTGTAATTTTTTTTAAAGTAGGTAACATACTATTATTTAACAAGCAAATCGCTATACATATTTCCCGTTTTATACAAACATGTTGACTTTAAAATGAAAGTATTCCATAAAGATAACACAAAATGACCGGTATTCCCTTAACAGGACAACAATCTTTATAAAACAACAGAATAATAACCATCTACTGGCGCGCAATCCTTTAGTTAACGAGAAAATAAAAAAATGCAGGAAAGTATCAGTTCGTGTATATTCGTATGGTGACAAAAGGATTGATTTTCCTCTCGGACTGGCGAGGAATGATAAAATCGCAGGAAAACATGTAGAGATGATATTTAGTTAGTGGCCTCAACGGTTTTATTTATCTTTGATGTTTCTCTACAGTATATCTATGAGGACAAGTCGTACGAAATAAACGCTAGTGGATGGGAGGCTAATTTTTGTCTACGGTCGCCATAGAGCTTTCTCACTAAAACGTCATTTTTATATATTATTATCATTTTCATTAGACGTTCAACGCAATCGACTGACCTCTTGTCTAGGCCCTCACAAATAAATTAAACAGAGAAATCTGGTCTAGTGTTTTGTCTACCGGCGGCGGATCTAGGGATGCGCCATTCGAACTGCAGGGGTTAGAAATATGAGTCAAGTAGCAAAATCTATTGCCATAATAATAGCCTTATAATTAAAGTTGTATTCTGACAGTTGTGTGATAGTCAGTTAAGTATTCAGTCGTTCAGTGGTAAAGAATTTTATTCACGTCTAGTGAAATAAGATTTTTGAGAACGTCAACGATTTTGCGAAAGAAATTATTGTCTTATTATCCAAATAAAATTGATATGAGACGTGTCGTGATATTTAATACACGTATTGATCCCTAAATGATTATTCAATGTCAGTAATATCCGATAGCGATGTTAAGTAAAATCCCGTTTCATATTAATAAAACATTGCAGCGATGGTAAAATAAATACAATGTGTAATCTGTACGAATACACTGGAAACTTGTAATTAATTCAGTTACTGTAATTGGATCAGAATTTACCAGATTGGTGAAATACGGATTATTATCGTTTTTGGAATATTATATTATGGAGATAATCCTGGGTTCAAATTTCACATACGTAGACGTAAATTTACCGATGCCTTTTATTTCCAGTTCAATGAGAAACGTAAAGGCTTCTAATATAATAAAATAACGTTATATAAGAGTTGAAATGGAATTTTGAAAGCCACGACCGTATACGGTAATGGAGTCAATGTATCCAGGGGTAAAACTGCTCATGTTATAAAGATTATGACGGTTAGGACGTGATACACGATATGAAGGTTTTGTTTACCTAACATACGCAATGTATAAGTATCACCGTTTTTGGAATAATTTTTATTTTTGCGTTTACAAACGCGTAAATATTTTTAATGCTACAAAATACACTGACAAATATCGCCTGAGGCAAGTCGATTTTTTTCAGTGCATTTTCTAGTATTATGACCGTTTTTCCTATTTTATTCAGGACACAATATTGCATTTCTATCTGAAGGCACAGATTTTATTAAACAATTAACAGAATTAACAGAACACAGAAATTCTTTGTTCCGTGATGTATACAACGAAATCTAAAAAAACCATCTGTGGAGTTTTGTAAACAAGGCTAAAGGTTTACAAACTCCGCAGATGTTTTTGTTTCAAAGGTTGCAAGAAAGTGTCCATTAGCAGTTAATTTGACAGATAGTCCATACAAAACCGTCAATTTAACTGCCAGATATCTCCTAATCTAGCCATGTGATGCCGGTAGAGTAGAATAGCATCATCCCATATTCTACAATGGGTGTCGTAGAAGGCGGC
This sequence comes from Elophila nymphaeata, assembly GCA_955850985.1. Classification (NCBI taxonomy): domain Eukaryota; kingdom Metazoa; phylum Arthropoda; class Insecta; order Lepidoptera; family Crambidae; genus Elophila; species Elophila nymphaeata. The sequence goes on along the minus strand of OY039066.1, from coordinate 21,054,767 downwards.
TAATGGATCAACAAAGGGGTATAGATCAACTTATACTCCTACGTATACGTCCACCGATCCGCATTGGGCAAGCGTGGTGGACTACTGCCTAAACCTCCTTCGATGACAAGGAGTGGCCTTATGTCCCAGCAGTGGATCGAAAAGGCTGTTATGATATCTTCTAATCAGAATCAGTGAGTCCTTCAACTAAACAATTGAAATATAATACTACGAAATGTAAAGGTCGGTCACTAAATTTGAGGACCTAACCTTGTGCTCTCAAATCTAGAATACCAATCGTGGGTCACTCTCTCTCTCTGCTTGTGTATTATATGTGACTCCGTGTATTACGGTATTTTATATAACACTAGTTTTGTTTTACTACAGTATTACTTGATCAAAATCTGTGAAGAATAGCAACGTTGCGAACACTCAGTAACAATGAAGTTATAACAGCTAATCGCCGTTTTCGCGTACACTGCTCCATGCTTATATTCTTACGAACGATTTTCATTCATACGGTCACATGTCGTGACTCAAACCCTTCTAGAAAGGTCCAATTAAGTTATATTACGTAGCTTATTCCTTCGAACGAGTATAAACCGACCGTAATTACGAATTAAGTCGTGGTTCCTGTAACGCTCATATTCGTATTAAACGGTCAAATGATCGATTTCACGTGTGATTTTGAAGAGCTAGTTTCATCGTAATTTGTAGTTTTTGCAATTTTCCGAGCAGCAGCGGTTACTTCGTTAACTATGGTTTTATCGTTAGTTCCACGCTTTATAATTATTACGTTTTTTAAGAGCTCAGTGGTGTTGGTGTTTTTATTCAACCTGGGTGGTAAATAAGCCTTCGGGCTGACTGATACTAAGTTACTCCATAGATTTGTAATTACTGATGATTATAGATTGGCAATAAATCGACCGGGGCGAGACCAAAAAAATGCACCGATATACGAGTAGGTAATGCCTTTGTGCCATGCCATGTGTTTGTGAAAAATAGTACTGCAGTCTGACAGTAACAGTTGCTGGCTTTACTACGTGACTGACAGGCCGGCATAGGCCGCCTAAATGTGTGCGAAATGGTCTCGCCTATCTGTCTCTCTCTAATATACGTGTAAGAATGCTCTTTCTCTTTCACTTTGCCCGTCTACAGTTTCCTATATCTATGGTTCATTCACACTTTGTCCAATGTAAATATTTTCTCATTCTATCCCGAAAATTAGACAGGTTTGACTAAAGTTTTATACATGAAGGATGTTCAGGAGTGTTCCAAATTGTTGAGATTAAAATATTTGCATATTATCCCATAAGTTTTCTGTTCCGTGAACAAGAATCTCTGCACTGATTGATATAAAAGTAGGAACAAAAATTATAAGAAAGGCCATTTTGATAAATAGCTTTTTATTTTTGATTTAAATCTGGATGGAAAGCTCCAGAAAATGAGACAATAAAGGGATACCAATGCGTACCAAAGGTTATTGTAAGACAACAAAGTTGTTCAAAACATCTTAAATTCTGTTAAGGAAAGCCTTCAGTATTTAAGTTCGGAGGTTAATTAAAATCTCGTCGATGGCCCTTGACATAACAGAAATTAATTGCACCCAAGAAATTTATGTGGGACGATTCCTCTCTTTAAGTGACAGGCTTTGCTTAGAGGCCCGTCTTGTGGTACAAGTAATGGGAAATGGTGATTTATAGCGAAGATATTGGGGATCAGTGACAAAATGCAAGTACGAGATCATTTCCCCTCTTTGTACAATTTAAATAAATTTAAAGAATTTTAGGCAAAGTAGAGCACATTGTATTCTGAGCATGTTCCATTTACACGACATCGCTATCAAATCTGCCTTTCCGTGCTGCTGTGTATTTGTAGATAACTATCTTTCCCAGGAGAGATACGCTGGTCAACGACTCATGAGAGAATACTGGTGGTTTAAATAACGTTATCTATAAGATACGGTTGTTGCATACCATCAGGCTACACCAGAAACGTTTTAACGTTTTCTTCATTTTTCAATTCGTTGAATTCACTATAACTCATTATTGCCTATTAATTAAATATCTACTGAATTTCACAAAGCTAGAAGAAGCAATGGACAAAATTAAATGACGAACTTTGTGAACCAAATAAAAGATTTGTCAGCGAACTCATCACCAATAACAGGGACGTATTACCAATATCATACTTTTTCTTCTAATTTAAATTAGATGGAATGGACTCATTTGCTTGAACTTTTTATATAAGAATATGTATATAAGAATATGTTTTTTATCTAAAAAGATTTTTCCGTTTTTTTATAAAAAGGTCAAGCAAAGAGTCCATTACACTTGATTTTAAGCAGAAGTGAAATCTTTTTTTTCATACTAAGAGATGGCAAACAAGCTTGCGACCCGCCTGGTGTTAAGTGGTTACCGTCGCCTATAGACACTTGCAATATTAAGGGTAAATCACTTAACACTGCAAGCGCGTTGCCATCATCGCATAATGATAATTACTATCAGCCCACGCTGATAGTAATAAGTCTTATATTTTATTAAATTATTTTGGATTTTTTCGACAGCTATGAAGAACTAGAAATAGCGTTAAGAATACAGAAGAAAGGCACACCAAATAAAACAAGCTCCCGTAGAAAATATGCGGTGACAACTAACTCGTATATTTTTTTAAACTAAGTCCAAAATAAAATAAAATTAAATAAAATTTAAAAAACGCTAACCGCTTAGTTATTAAAGCGTTAAAAATTTCGGAACCTAGCACCTTCTGTCAGTATTCCGATAAAGATGAGAAAATAATGAGCTCAGTATCCGTGGGCGTAGATAAACTAGATCGATCCCATTAAAATATTTGGGGAATAATTCGTCGGAAAAGATTTATTGTTATCGATAATTGAAGATTTATGGCTGCAAGATGAATTTTGTCGATAGATGGTTAGTTGTTAAATGAAACTATGAGTTTAATTAAGCAAACATCTGTGTTGTCTAGTACATTGAAATAATAGAGAAGATTTTGAAAGACAATTTGTTAATTTTCTGCATTTAATCGTCAATTCAAATAATTAATAAAAATTGCTTATTTATGATAATCTATGTTTTATTTACTATTTAAATTGACGTAGAATCAATTTTGTGATTGATTGAATTATATATAAAATCTTTTTACAAGATAAATGATTATATAATGGCTCCAAATTTCGTGGAAGTAATAACTGCCCAAAATTAACGCATGTAAAATTATAACTTAAATTATATTAATAATTATTAATCATTACGAAATCGTAAGCTGTGGAGTTTCTTTCGCCCTTTTTCTCTGTATCAGCATAATAAATAATTATATGTGTTTTTTTTCAAGACGAAAAAAAATTCGGCGTTAGGTTTCTCACGATTTAACAGTACTTAGCGAAGTCCATTTAAATATTTCTTTTTCATTTCACATCATTTCATTTTTAAAGACAATGGAATTTTTTTATGCCACATCTAGCCAGAAAGTTGCATTTTCTGTACGAAAATTTTGTACTTAGCTCAGACGTTTTCGTTGCGAGTAGGAAATTTTTAAGTCCGCCTTGCCACCACCGTCTTATGAAAATCTGTCGTCATAATAATAATGTTAACAGCATTATTGTCTTCCGACAGTTAATGATAAGATAGCCAGTCTCTTTGAGGTTGAGGGTTCCAGGTAAAGCTTGATTGGAAATTGAATTTGATTTAAAATTCTATTAGAATAGAAATAAAATTCTAAATTGATAAACCTGAGCCAGACAGAAAAAACTTATAGCAATAAAAAGTCAAGTGAGAAACATCGTCAACATTTCCAATTAGCATTATCACATAGATTACGATAAAAGTTTACGCTCTCCACAGAACAAACAGAAAAAAATATTCATAAATTACAACAAAAACAGAAAACAAACACGATGATAACCTCGACAAAGCCCAAATGACAATTTAAAGAGCACTTAAGCATTTTTATATCGAATAAATTTGGAACAACAGGCTTTTGTCAGAACCTTCTCAACTTTTCATCTGCTGACCTCTTACAACAACTTAGTTCCAGAGCCACATAAATTGTTTATTTTACAACCTATTTACAACACGGAATATGCAATATCTCAAAAGCGAGATACCTGTCTTCAATAAAAGTCAATACTTGTATTGTTAGGATGAGTTTATTTTAAAATGTTATCCATTGTGGTTTAAATATAGGCGGCCACCTGGGGTGGTATTTCTCGAGTCATATTTACGACTGTCTTTTTAAACAGACCAAATTCGAGCTGACATAAAGGAGAAATTTTATTTTTGTTATGTCTTTGCTCCCACCTATAATACAATCCAGCTAAAGCTTAACGCTTTTAGAATTTAAACTTTGTATGCCTACATGAGTGAGTTTTCAGTTTTAATAATGTGAAAAATACTGAACACTCACGCTGAATAAATAACAAATATTCAATATTGGATAGAACATTATTTCGCTTCCACTAAAATATCCTTTAACCTTGTACAAGCTCCCATAGTTAATTAGATTACTAAATCGCTTGTCTACACCTAAAATCTCCGCGGCGCAATTTCATCGGATCCACATTCCGCCACATAAATTCACATTCGTTCCTCCCCAAACCTATCACGGCAAAATTAAACGCATAACTTCTCTTTAGTCAGACACAGGTGGGTGTCTGCGCCACTCGAATTTCACAGCTACCATATCTTTTGACTAAACCCTACTAGATCAGATTGAAGACGAACCACGACAAGTGGAGCGTAACACTGATAATAAGATAGATTTAAATCCGAGAGACGCTGACACAGCATCTGTAATTTTCTGGTAACGTTTTGGTATAACATTATTTGCCATTTACTTTTTAAAATTTTTATACTATACCAAAATAGCTTTTCGTAATAAACTATTGTCATTATTTTCCTACCCTGCTTCCAATTTATTTTTAGTTGGTTCAGTATGTCTTGATATCGACAATTTAGGGCTTTGGCATTCAATTTTTACAGCTAGCCGTGACAAAATCCCCTTGCGAATTTTCGACAAAATTCAATATACTGTTGGTTTCTATTTAAATTAGGACCATCACAATTTAATAATAGGCAAATCCCTAATATTATTCGGAAGCTTATTGTAAAAACGTGTTATTTTATGCTTATTTTAATTAATAGTCAAAACATCCCTACTCCTGCGTGGTTCATGTGTCAATCTATATTTTATTTGTTATAAGTTTGTAAACTACATTTCACGTAATAAATTATTTGATTGGATTGGATAAAATTCCATAGTCAAGGAAAGAGTTACTAATTTCCCTTTACTCCTGCTAGAGCACTTTACATTTACATATATATTTTTTGTATTACACATATGAATAGTTATCGTTGTTTTTATAAAAATCATATACATTGTTTGTCACTTACATGATGATAGAAAAATTAAATATGTATAATGAAAGCAGCGCGAGAATATAATTTATCGTATTGAAGAAATATCATAAAGAATGACTACATTTCACATTATATTACTTACTATTTTGATACTTTAATAATTGATACATCTTCGCACTCCTGAGTCACAGAGTCTTGACAGACAGACTGATGTTAAACGAACTATACCTATAAGTGTTCCTTTTTTCTTTGTCGGTGTGGAGCCCAAAAATAATCGGTCGATATTTTTGGGTAAATTGTATTTCTTTATTTAACTTAGACCATTTCATATCAAGCAGATCGGTCAACGTATGTAGATAAGCATATTAAATGGCACACCACGATTATGCAATTTCATCCTGACCTTTATATAGTGGATAATGGTATCCTGTCATGTCATCGAGAACTTAAATCATAACATATCAGTCACGATTTTGAGCTATTGACAGTTGCATTGTTCGAGAGAGATTGAGACACTGTTATGTGATTTCCAAACCATAATGATTATTATGCTAATTATGATCGTCGGTCATGTATAGTGAGTTTTTCTTTCGATTAAAGTAAACTTCAGATTTTCAGATCTATAAGAAGTTAAACATTAAGACTTTCAGAATTTTAAGAAGTAACTAAATCGATTATATAGTTACTTATTAAAATTCTGAAATTTGTTTATAAATATAGTTTATTTTCATACTTTTAATCGATCCATATATTATTATAATTTGGTTGTAAAATGAACATTATTAATGCATATATCACTATTTGCAGAAAACTTTGAATAGACAAGAAATAAAGGAAAGAAACAGAATAGTGTTGTAACAAAATCAAATTAAACAGTTCAAATATAGTAGGACTTGCATGCAATTAATGTGTTCAAAAAAGGACATAATAAGTGCGTAGGGCGGTATTTAGAGCATTATTTAACACTCAATCTTAAATAAAAGGTGTTATAGAGTTTAAAAGGCAGGTTGTAAATTATGACATGAAAGAGAAAAACTAAAAATAAATAAAATATTGCCCAAAGAAGGTAAATTCAACTCATAAAACTGCCCATTACTTCAAACTCGACTTAAACTCAAAAAAAAGTCTAATCTAAATCAAATTCCAAATCTAGATTCAAAAGCGGCAGACAAGGTTCTCAAACAAAACCTTTTTAACCGCTTTCATGCTCTCAATGAAACTGCATCTGCCATCCCATTTTGCGGAGAACGAAGAGACGAAAACATCTCGAGGGTGAACTTGCAAAAACGCCATTCAATAAGCGAGTCGGTCTCAACACGGGATTTGAAACCGTATCTTATTTTGGAATCAAAAAGCAGTCAACGAGACTCCTGCACCATTCAAAAACGGCAAGTATGAAGTCAAATAATCCCTTACTTTTGAAACTCGAATGGAAATTTAATTGCTTCCACTGTCACTGACAATTGAATCGAAAGAACTGAGAGTCGATAAAAGTTTTTATTTGCAATAGTAATGGTACAGAATTATAATAAAATACTGAAATCTAACAGTAGGCGGTAGTATTCGTTATATTGTTTTAAACTTACATGGTCTCTAACATTAAGATGTAAAAAGAGATGTATAACTGTATGTACTTTGTTTTTAATTTTTCCGATATTTCAGTGCAGTTGCATGCGCCATGGTTTAGTCCATGAAAGGAAAACGAAAAAAACAAAGGTACATAGCATGATCTCCGTTTTTTTTAATCATAGTCCTCGTTATATTTATATAACATCAAAGAAGAAGAAATAATAAATAATATTCAACAAAGATATTAGTTATTTGAATTTGAAAGGTAGCATGTATTAGATGTCGGTAGGCTATCAATTATTTAATAATATAAAAAATGAAAATATTAATCAAACCAATCTTACGACAGAGGTATAAAGTTCTAAATCTATTTAGGAAATTAAACAGTTTTTGGTAGTTCGAGAAGCTAGAATTCGAGTTATAGAGGTAACTAACATAAGAGCTAATCGGCAAAAATATAAATGGAAAAGAGTATATTTTGAAAATTCCTTGGTAATACCTGCAAACACAATTTCCCTAAAGCCCAGATGTGCCGCAGCTCAGCAAACACGTGTCTGAGACATGTTTGGGCCCGCATTGTGAACCAGTGTAACGACCCGCAGATGACAAACGTCTAAAAGTGAAAATATATTGTATTGTAGATGGAACTCGGTACAATTTATTGGCTTCGTGAAAACTATCTGGACGCTGGAATAGGATTCAAGATTGGATATTTGAGGGTTTCATTACTATTGATTTCAAACAACTGTCAAATTATTAAAATTGACTTTCAATAAATAAATATCTACACATTTGTAATGAACTTATGTATTTAAATATTGTAAAATGTATAAATATTTAAAGCTAACCTTATAGTTGAACAGCTTTAAACCAATGACTAGTTTCATCTCAGCACCATCAGATTTAGTATCATGTAGAGCCAGATCAAAATTACTCGTAATCGACATTATATAAGGACTGTAATAAGGGTAGATTGAATTGAAAGAAATATGTAAGGTTCATAGTAAAAATATGAGATCTCTGACAACTTCTTAAAGAAAACCATAACTCTATGTACATGTATGCACATCGAGGAAACAGTGACGAGAATTGACAAAGTGATACTCAAATTATCCGGTTACGCAGAAATTACGATGGAAACAGATTGAAGAAAGAATTGGAAGTGAAGGGAGATGAGGGATGTGAAATACCTACGAGACCTTTTTAAAAAGTCCAAGTTAAAAGCACTCGAAAAAAAGGAGCATGTATAAGGTGATGAGAAACGAAGAAGCGAAAGAAATATGTAAGAACCATAGAAAGTAAAAGCAGTTATCTCTACCTACAGCTATGAGAGAAAAGCGTGAGTTTATGTTTGCATCTTAATCACGTTCAGCAGGTACCACGTTTACAGATACTTAACATTAATAAACGCGACGCCGTCATATATTTGTCACAATGATAATCTACTTAAAATAATCGGACCTGATAAACTCGTTAACAACCTTTTAGTTCGGACAAATCGCCTGTCAGAACCAATTCGACTCTACATAATACCTGTCAATTACTATTTGTCTGCCAGATACGCGTAGGGCTGTCCAAGTAATTCCACTAAGAGAAAAAATATTGTTTTTCTCGAATATTAGAGTTGGCGTTTTTATTCGTAGAAGCGTTGTGCCTTTGGGGCGATTCATTTATTACGTAAGGCGATTATTGCAAGTTTTTTACCCCCTCGTCCTTATAGAAAAAAAAATATATGAGAAAAAAATCCTTTTATCAGAAAAAGTAAGACATAGTCGACCCCTATGCCGTCTTACGTAATAAATGAATGGCCCCTTTGCCACTTGTCTAGGAACTCTGATCTATTAAAGTAAGAACTCACCCAAATGATTCATCACATTCACCTGCTCAGCCCCAAAATTTTTTTGCGGCTCGGCGTTATGTGTGTTTTTCTTCCACTCTCCTCGATCAGCCTTTTTATTTGATTTACTACTTAGGCTATCGTTGATAATATTCTCTGCATCACGTTCCTAGGGGATTACCTCGAGACCAAGCATCTCTCTCTTGGTAGTCTCTCGAGCGCCTAGCGCCCCCAGGGCGTCCGAATCGGAAGAGCCATCTTCTCAGTATTAACAACCTTCTTTGCCATATCACCATTTACACAGTCTATCCGTCTTGTCTTCGGTCTTCCTCTCACTCTATGTCCATTTACATTACTGTCTTTGTTACATGCTCATCATCAATTCTCCTTATATGCCCATACCAATCTGTTACTTCTCAGATTTTCTTTCACTAATGCTACTTTCAAACTTCCTCTATTGTACTCATTCCACACTTTGTTCATTCTTGTTATACCACACATCCACCGTAGCATTCTCATTTCAACCACGTTCATCCATCCGCTTAAGATAATGTCCAACTTTCTGATCCATTCCATTCATTCGAAAGGTCTTATGGTGTTTTATAGTTTTTAAAAATCGCACCCAAATAACACTACATTTTTTTCATTTCAAACATCCAAGTTGCAGAGGGCTGGCGTAGAGGTTGAATGTTACAAGTATTCATATGCTTAGGTATGCATTATGCTTGTTTGTCAACCACCCAACTCAAAAGAAAAACAACCAAGTTACCTAATCAGTGGCATTTTTAAAACTAAATAAGTTCGGGTCTAATATAGGCGTATGCTGGCTTATATTTCTTGTACGCTTTTAGAGAAATCCACGTTCGGATTGTGCGTCAGAGAAATGCGTTGGCAAATACAATTGTTACAGCTTGAATGGTAGCCACAGTAAGTTGATGATAGTGTAAACTAGTACAGGAGGTCGTGAGATGGAAATATTTAATACGATGTGCATTAAACTTATATTGTTAAGTTTTTTCATAAGTGCAAAACCTTCCTACTTATAATTTACGTATACCAAGTTTGACAACCCTATTCCATTCAGGACAATACACACTCGCCTGTGTTGTCAGTTGATGATTATAATTGTTCTTTTTTTCAAACAATGAGTTCGAATTGAGTACGTGCCATTGTTTTGAGGGATTTAAATGAACTTTACGTTTTTCATAACTTTAATTGTTACTACTTCATTAGATAAAGTTAGACTGTTAGTGATAAGAATGCTACTTTAATTGTTTGTATGATTTCTTTTTGTTTGTTCAATTTATGAATGGAATTGATTATTTGTTGGTGTTATTTTATAGAAAATAGTCGATTTATTTTCATATTTTATATTGGATATTTTGTATTATCGTTTAAAATATTCACACATCAGGCAAAGAACATCTTATATTTATAAATTGTACTTGCAAGACGAACAAATTGAAACAGCCATTACTTTGTGTACAACAATAACCGGTAAACCTAGTAAATTCTGATTATTCACGCCTAATAATTTTCTTCGGCATAACTCTGTAGCTTAAAGTCAATCGATTCAAAATTGCACCGCATTCGAGCCCAAAGTAGCGGACAAATCGAGTTAGACATGCCTTCGGGGTACGCTCACTTATGCGTCATAACGATTTACTGCAGATTGCATCTCAGATGCACGTGATTAGAGGCTGGCTTTTGCGAGCGGACGGAGAGGATATATTCTTAGACGAGAGACTCACGGCTGCAGCGTATAAAGCACTAATACAACCTTTAAATATCTGAGATATAATGGAGAGACGAGGTGTTAAAAGTAATATTTTTTCACTTTTAGGGTAGTATCTAAATCAGCACTATAATAACGAAATTTATAAAGAATGGTAATCGCACAACGAAAAATGAAATACGTATAAGATACTTGTCCAAACCGTGTGTCACCAAGCAAACTGGTGGACTCTTAATTCTCCTGTGAATCTTATGCAGTGGTTATCTACCAAAGAAAACACGTTCTACCAAAAAAACCGAGCGTATTCATCTGGGGATCAAATCCGGGACCTATGGACCTAATTCCGATGTGCCAAGGTTCAGTGTGTCACCAAGCAAACCGGCGTACTCTTAATTCTCCTGTGAATCTTATAGAGCGGTGATCTCAGAAATTTACTTCTGTAAGGGATTTTGAAATTCCCAAAGCACTTACTGTTCGCATAAAAATTTCATGACTGGATAAGAATCTTCGACCATTATTACGCGGGTGTAATTTCGAAATTTAACGGTACTCGCCGCTTTTCAAATACTGTAGATTTTATATTTTAGTTCGTTCTACTCGGCTCGCTAGGGAAATATACTGCAAAGTTTTTAATAGTGAAACCAATTACCTACTGTGGGTTTTAGATTAATCTCCTGTGTGGGAAGCGGAGTATGGAAGGTTTAGACGAAGAATAGTAGAAAACGATTCATGGATTCGGAAAATTGAATTACACTAGCATAAATGAGTATTACCATTTCTGAGTTTCGAAGTAAGCATAATTATAACAGTAATTTGATTTCTTTAAAAGTATTATAGTATATTATCCATAGTGACGACCAAAACATTGGCACTTTACCCATAAATAATAAATAAATACTGTTTATTATTATGTATTATCATTGTATACTGCCTAGCGCTTTCCCAGCCTTCTGTCGGGGTCCGCTATATACGAGTATTCATAAATCTGTAAATTTAAAAGACAACCGTTATGGACTGATCTATCAATACACAGCTCAAACCAGTGATTTGCGCTGAAATTTGGCACGTAGATAGTTATTATGAAGTAGACATCCGCATCAGCTGTGTGATGCCGGCAGAGTAGTATAGCATCATCCCATATCCTCCAATGGGTGAGTAGAAGGCGACTAATGAATCAACAAAAGGGACCGTCAACCAATCCACATTGGGCAAGCGTGGTGGCCTACTGCCTAAACCTCCTTCGATGACAAGGAGAGGTCTTGTGTCCCCGCAGTGGGTCGATTTATAAAGGCTGTTATGATGATGATGACTCAAATTATTCGCTATCTCAAGACAACGTGGAAGCGAGACTGATTTTAATGTCTATACATACCGTGCAAACCTAGTTTAGCGATATATTAAACCGTGAAATGTATAAATATGCATGATTTCTGTTCAAAATGGGAGTGATACAGAAAAACACGCAAAGCATTATATTTTTAAAAATATTGCGAGCCTGCCCCACAAGAACTTTTCATTATAAAATTCAAAATGGTCGACCGAGGTATTAGGGATTCATTTTAAATTCCTCAATATCTTAGACGACAGTCTGGCGTCTTAAATATTCCAAGAATCTCGAGTGACACTGACAACGCAATGTTAAAAACAAAAGATTGAAAATGGAAATTAGATCTACATACCTTGATGTCTGTTTTGCTATCTCAATAATTTCAAAACATACCTATCAAGAAAATGTTTTCATAGGAAAAAATGATCTTAAAACTAACAAAACAAATTAGGTTCTTTACAGAGAACAAATTAATGAAAATACAAAAAATCAGCAATTTAAGAAAAATATCAAATTATTTTTTTTTGTTTTTCAATTTAAAAAAATATATATAGTATATTAATAGCTTTGTTTAGATGTAGGTGTAAAATAATAAGTTAATAGTTTTGTATAGATCTAAGAGACAGTGCGTAAGAGCGCTGTCTCCACCCGGGAGGTAACGGTTCGAACCCCGCCTCGTACCAATGTGTTTTAAAATTTTGAATGCATATGTACTGTTAATCGACGCTTTTACGGTGAAGAAAAACATCGTGAGGAAACCTGCACACACCCATGAATAAATTCTTAGGTTGTGTATGAAGTTAACCATCCCGCATTTGGCCAGCGTAGTTGACTAAGGTCTAATCGCCCCTAATGTGGGATAGGCTCAAGCCCCTAGGTGGGCACATTATATGAGCTATTTATGTTTAGATGTAGCGTTCATCAAAACTAAAGCACTTGTGCCAGGCGTGGTTTATTGTTGATATTTTATTTCAACTTTTTCAATTCTTAAATGACAGACGGTCATTGAGATGTTATCTATATTTGGAAAATATAATGAGATATTCTGAGAAAAGGATCTCTCCAAAACTAAAAAATAATATCAAAAATAACATTATCAACTTTGAGGGTAGATGGTAAATAATTTAAATCTACCAATGCGTTCTAAGCTAGCACCAAAATAATTATGTACCGAATCAACGCTTCACAACCTCCAAGTTTAAATTCCTAAGACTGTTCTTAGTTTTATCTTGAAATGTACTCGACACAATTTAGTTGGAGGCTCGGTTTAAGCCTGACGCTTAAGATAAGCGGAAGAGTACAATTTGTCTGAGCAACAAAAGTCGGTGTAGACTCAACAATTTGTCGCTTAGACTTAGAACTTGTGAATCACTTGATATGTTATATTTCGGTTATTCGTTTATCTCATTGTGTAAATTATCTTCTCTGACTTATAACAGTTTTACTTCAAAGCTTATTTTAAAGTGAACGATGGCGGCTCATAGCTTCTTTATAACATTATGTGTATCATAATTATGACTTATCATTTCAATGTGCCATGTAAAATTAGTTTTCATATAAACAGTATCATATAATCTTTAGCCTTTTGTAGGCCTTGAACATCATTAACATATTTTCTTGCATATAAAATCAAACTTGCACATCAAAAAAGTTTTATAGTTGCAGCTTTTGGAATAATTACACGCAGCGGGTATACAGCGATCTGCCAGGCTAATTAATATAATAAATAAAATATATTTTGCTAACTACACAGTTACACAATAAATTTTAATAATATATTATAGGTCATATAACAATCTTACTAATTGTGAAACCAACATCGTTAACCACAGATAACAAGCAGTTATTCAAATGCTATTGTAAAAGTTTATTTAATTAATTTGAACTAGTGTCAATTTCACTCAACTTATTGTAAACTGTTTTAATATAAACTTATATTAGTCGCAAATATATCTATTTCGTTAAAATAGCTTTCCTACATTGTATTTCTTAAAGTTCAGATATTGTATTCATTTGTTCACTTTTTCATCATTACACAGTGCTCTATTCGATGTCTAACAAGGGTAATAGAATGTTGAAGAGAGTTTGAGATATCATTTACTCAGAATCTCCATATACTCCCAAATCAACATCAATTTAATCCTATATCTTCTATTTCATAACATAGATGTTAGTTACTTGAGAAACGTATTTCCAATTGTATTAATTACGAGCCAAAGGAGATTGCGTCTTGAATCCCGTCGTTATTAATTCCTTTAGAGGTATTACTACTGTTAATCCTTAATATTCATTACTATGCAAGTGATGTTAATAACAAATCATATACCATTTTGGTTTGTAACTTAATCATGTAGTGGCATAAGTTAGTTATCCTCAAAACTATACCTAAATGTTTACAATAAAGAAACAAATACTGTCTACCGAAAAACTACAAACATGTGTGAGCTGAAGTTAATACCGTAGGCCATAGACAAGGTTACCGTAATACAATACTCATTAACAGAATCAACAATATAAGGTTATTAGACTGCGTGGCAGTATATTTTTATATCCGAGTGATGCGTTTGGTTTAACTACGAAGCAGTTGCAGCTAAGACATAGAACGATTTTCCTTATTTTGGATTGTGAAAGTTGGAGAACAATACGATATTTTTCAGAATTGCGTAAAAATCTGGCATGGCTTTAAAAATCTCCCAAGAGATTAAAAATCAAGAAGACACTAGGCACTTTTGGTGACAAACAAAAACCTTAAAACGGCTTCAGTACATGCAAAAGAATTTCAAAAGTGGCGCAGAAAAAATAAGGTTCGTTAACACTGCTAGTTTTTGATATCAAAAGATTTATATTTTCCACAGCAACATTTAAGGGGCTTCTTTTTCTCCTTTTTTCAAACGTAACCACTCTCCGTAACCAAATGTTAAAAAGCATTGCTCAACCCCTTTTGGGATTATGAATAAATAAAAAAGCAAATAAATAAAATGTCTTTTATTTCTTACAACTAAATGATCCTTATTTGTCCATTACGAGCCTGATTGTATTAAATTAAAACATTTATATTGGATGACTCTTCGTTCGTTTCCGTTCTTTCGTTGAGTTTTAATATAGGTTTAAGCTAAGAGTTATGGCTTAAACTCATTACAAAACTAAGCGGAACAATGAAAAGCAATAGAATATATATCTTTCAATAAATTTGACACATTTGAAAAGATCGTGGCCGTTACAGATTTTTCAAAACTAATCTGATGTACAGTTATATATATATATTCCTAGTTGACTGGCGTCAGTTATGCCTCTTCATGTACTGTAACAATTCTTTGCTTCCTAAAACCTTATTATCAAGAGTCAAGACTATTTTTATTAGACAAACTCTTTAATTTATAAACAATTTGATTAACACTTTCAAATAGTCACGCTCTCTGAAAAGAATAGTAAGCTCTTTATGTCAGTTTTGATTTAGTACACGAGTCTATTAACACCTTACAACTCGTTCATTCTAAGTAGGTTAAGTATGTTAATTTTACTTAGCGAGTTTGTAAAAAGAACGCCGGCAAACGTTGTCAAATTAACATCAAATAGCGTCTTTGTTCACGTTATGAACGAATTCTTTGCACACAGGGTTACAAGAAATTCGATATATTCCTTTGGAGGGGTTAAAGTATAACTAAGTTTCTGAGGTAAATTTTTTTTTGGCTGACTAATAAAACACAAAAAATAAAAGTGAAATTATATGACGTACATAACTTTTTCTCTAAAAATCAGCATTTTTAAACAAAAACAGAGATATTTAACTACCTATCTCAAACTAAACATTATCAGCTAGGGTGCTACATCACAAAATCTATCAAAAGAAAGCTCTACTATCACTTCAAAGGATTGTATCCAATTTACTGTAATCCTCTACTATTATAATAAAGATAATAAAATAGATATTTAAAATTATGATTATCACGAAGGATCTATTTAAACATTTTGTTAAGTATTAAAACCCCTCCGATTGACATCGTAAATCGGATTACAAATTATCCAGCAAATTTGTAGTAATGCACAGGTACCCGATCACCCAATGCTTAAATCTAAATACTTCAATCGGTGGAGATCCAGTACATAATTAAACTAAGTCATCAAAGGTGCCTTTAACGTATTAATCGGTAATCCGATTACAAGCGCGTGCATTATTAAATAGATTTAGATGAAACAATGGAAACCACACTGCGATTTCAGAGGCTGATTGACAGAAATGTGCAGTGTTTGTCATTATTATAGATACTATAAGAGGAACGTATGTAGAACAGTGTTGTAACTAGAGATTCTATCTGCCAGCTATCGATATGTCTATGCTAACAATATGGTACCACTCTACACGTTATCGCATATAATAGCCTATCATTTGTATGATATTTAATTAATATTGTAATATAATAAATAAATCTTGAAAATTTGATTTAAAATAATAATTAAATCTTGGTGGCGCTGCTGTCACGTAAACATAGTGCTCAGTGTTTTTCTTGTTTTAAAAATATTATTCTTAGTTGAAACAGTAATATTACTAATATTTCAATCAGTATAAACTATGATTAATATGTGGTGATGTTATTAAAGACAACAATCTACAAATAAACGAACAATAATAAAATTAAGTGAAAAATTGTGACTACGGAATAAAACGATAAAGTTCGCATTTTCAACGTTATTTAGTGACCAAAAACTATAAAATAAATACGAAATTATTAAGTGATCTATTAAAAGTGTTAAATCGTGATAATAATTATATTTTCCCTGTGTGTGGGGTAAAACTCATAAATACATGAGTCATAATAACGTTCGAATCAATAAAAAGACTGTGTAATACAATACAGTACCACTATTTTGCCAACTCAAACTGAGCAATCCGTGGCCTGTTGTCATAAAGTTCGCATTCTGGTCGAGCGAACCCAGTTCAAACCCAATGAGGAATTGAAATTTTTTTTCCAAGTAAAATGAATTTCTTGGAGAATATAACCTTTCGTCGTATTCGAACTAAATCTGATTCTTTCGTAAGCAATAATAATTCCATTGAAGAAATAGATAGCTCCACTAACAGCTTACCAGAAATATCGCTAGATGGCGATACTGACCAACAATTAGTTATGTTCAAGGAACAGATAGAAAAATTAACAATCGAATTAAAGAGTGCACACAATGAAATCGAATTATTATCCTTAGAGAATACCAAATTAAAACGAATTAATGACGAATTATCGAAGAAAACAGAATTATTTAAAAAAGTGACACAAAGCCCAATTTCAAAAAGTATTACGCCTAAAAACAAAAAACTAAAGAAAGGAATAAAAAACGCCACAACAAAGTTAAATGACACAGAAAAGCAGAACAGAGAACAACCACCAGCATTCAAAAAAACAAATTCACAGTCAACTTATAATGACAGGCAAAACTGCGTACCTAAGATTACAATTCTAAGCACAAACAAAAGTAATAAGACACTCAGAATAGCTAAGAAGACATTCAAACAATATCAATTATGTCACTATTTGACACCAAACTGCAACCTGAAGCAATTAACACATTGTATAGAACATAAATTGACGAATTATACCATGAAGGATTTCTGTGTCATATTGATAGGCGAAGATGACTTTATATGTACAAATGACTATTATGATTTAATTATTTATCTGAGAGAGACCCTACAAAAGGTTTTGCACACAAACGTTATTTTGTGCCTTCCTACATTTAAACTGGGAAAGTATACTAACATGTTTAATTCGAGAATAGAAATATTCAATAATATGCTTAATTTGGATATAATTACACATGAATACGCGTACCTAGTTGACTCGAACAAAAATTTGACCTACAATTATGACATGTATAATAGAAGTAATGGACGCGTAAATGACTACGGTATGCGAATGGTTCTTGAGGAGGCTCTGTCGCTTATGAATAATATAAACGAATACTATAACACTTTAACTCACAAGGAAAAGGAAAATGATTTTTTTCTCGAATAAATTCGTAAATATACTACACCAAAATATAGCCGGTGCAATAAATAAAGCAGATATCCTTTCTGTATACTTAGATAATCTCACACAAGAAGGTAAATGTATTGATGTGCTATGTCTTACCGAGCACTTCATGATGGCCGGTCACGAGGTGAATCTTACCGTACCTAACTACAGACTAGGTGCACACTTCAGTAGGAGCAACACGAAGAGAGGCGGCGCCTGTATACTAGTCAGAAATGGCCATGCTTGCAGAGAAATACCTGAAATTGCTGCAATGTCAATATCAAACTCGATAGAGTGTTGCGCTTTGGAATTAACAAACTGTAAATTACTTGTTATTTGTTTATATAGAGTGCCTAAATTGTCAAATCTTTGTGTCTTTTTTTACAAACTAGACCAAATGCTAAGGTATGCAATGCAAAAAAAGTTTAAAAATATTGTTTTGGCTGGCGATTTTAATATAGATATTATGAAATCAAACAATGTATCTCTTGAACTTCAATGCTTACTCAAAAATTACAACCTAAATCTATCTATAAATATGCCAACTAGAGTCATAAGTAAATCATGTATCGATAACATTGCACATAATTTTAAGAGTAAATATTGTAAGACTGAAGTGATTGAATTAACACTCTCAGACCATACTGCACAACTACTTCAATGCCCTATAAGTAGCATTCCACTCTATAAATATTGGAAAAAACAAACACGTGATTACTGCAAACACAATATTGCAAAGTTTAAGGAATGTTTGAGAGACTTTTCATTTATTGAAATCTACAATACGGAGGATTGCAATCACGCATTTAACTATTTCATGGAACACTTTAAGCTTTTTTATGACTTGTGTTTTCCCTACAGATATATTAATATACCTATATTACAAAAACCAAGATGGATTTCGCGCGGAATAAAGCTTTGTAGTAAGAAAAAAAGACAACTTCTATGGTACTCAAGACATAAGCCATCAAAAATAAATAAACAAAAATACTTAAAATACAATAAAACTTTTAAAAAAATTATCCATCTTACGCAATTGACACAAAATAATTATAAAATAAAAACATCTAACAATACATCAAAAACGACATGGAAAATAATTAATAATACTAGATTTAATATACCTAAAGACTACATACCTCATATTACATTAGATAACAAAACCATATTGACTGATCCTAAACTTATTGCTGACCATTTTAATGACTATTTTATTCACAAAACCAATTCCAAAATTCAACAAGGTATAGATAATCCTCATCAAATCTGTACATCACAAAACTCAATCTTTGTCGCACCATGTTCACCATTTGACATCTTAAAAATTATCAACAACCTTAGGAATACAAATAGCGTAGGTTATGACGGCATCGCAGTAAAAATATTAAAAGCTGTAGGTAGTGATATCTGCAACCATTTGTCTCATATTATCAATTTGAGCATTGACACAGGTGTATATCCAGAATGGCTTAAAGTATCGGTTGTTAAGCCACTACATAAAAAAGATGACAAAGATTTAGTAAAAAATTTTAGACCGATTGCACTCATACCGGTAATATCAAAGATATTTGAGAAATATATATACAGTGTAATGTACACATACCTAGAAAAATATAACATATTATGTAATGAACAGAAAGGGTTTCGTAAAAATAAAACGATCAATATGGCAGTTTTTGACTTTTTAAGAACAATAATATTTAATGTTGATAAAAGAAAACCTGTTTCTGCAGTGTACTGTGACATGACCCAAGCATTCGATTACGTTGATCACAGTATTCTTTTAACCAAACTTAACATGTATGGCATAAGAGGTAAAATGGAACAATTAATTCATTCATATTTGACTAATCGTGTTCAATACACTTCTATTGCGCGGATCAATATAAAAACAAAAAAAGAGGAATATTTCACCTCATGCAAAAAAATAATTCGATATGGAGTTCCACAAGGTAGTGTACTTGGGCCATTACTGTTTATTATTTATATCAACGATCTACCTAAATCAATTAGACATCCCATGACGCTCTTTGCAGACGATAGTACAGTATCAATTACATCCAATAATTTAAACGATTATGAATCCGACATTTATGAATCTCTGACATCAATAATACAATGGTTAAACAACAATAATTTAAAGATTAATTTAAGCAAGACTCAAATCATGCAATTTGGACAACGTAAGACTGCTTTAAGATTTAATAATCTCAATAATATGGTAGTAAATACAGAAAGTGCTAAATTTCTCGGCTTAATAATTGACAGTAAACTTAATTGGAAAGCTCATATCGATTATATAACCAAAAGGATCAGTAGTTCATCTTATGCACTATATAAACTCGCACCTATTGTTAACTCGGAAGCGTTACTTACTGCCTATCACGGACTGGTAGCTTCAATTTTAAGATATGGCATCATATTCTGGGGCAACTCTACAAATATAGATTTAGCATTTAAAATGCAGAAACGATGCATAAGGTCTATGTTTGGTCTGAAAACTACGGATAGCTGCAGACCTTATTTTATACAACAAAAAATTCTTTCACTTCCGTCACTATATATTTTCGAAGTGGTTGTGTATGTGAAGTCTAATCCACATGAGTTTCCTCGTCTAGCAGACATGGTTAGCCGCAATAGACGTGATAATTATAGACTCCAATCCCAATCTGCTAACACTACTTTATTAAGGAAAAGCGTCTTTTGCATGGGGCCACAATTATACAATAAAGTACCAAAATCCTTTAAAGACCTTAATATAAATAATTTTAAGAAAAAAATGAAATATTTATTGATTGAAAAATGTTATTACAAAGTAAGAGATTTTCTTGATGACAGATTGGAAAGTTAACTTTAATTTGACATCGTTTTATTTTTACATATTAATTTAGTATTATTATATGACATTGTGGATATTATTTATTTGACATTTATAATATATTTTTTTTATTCATGATTTTAATTGTAATATTTGACATTTTTAGTTAGGTATTCAATTCATTATTTGACATTTTTAATAAAAAAATCTTAAACATGAATTTAAATTTTATAATGTTTAAATTTTTAAAATATATTTTTTGTACACCTTTCGAGGTAAGACATGTTGGTACCAAAATGATAAGCTTGTAAATCTTAGCTATGTATAGCATACTCACACATGTTTCTGACAAATAAAATTATCTTTATCTTTATCTTTATCTTTATCTTTAAAAACTTATTTTGGCTCTCCTGAAAAGTTGGGTTTTGTGCTTTACGTCAATTGAGATTACAAGTATCGATGTTATGTTAACTGAAGCATTGCAAATTGACGAATTCGCTACCTTTTAAAACTTATTGATATTAAAGTTGTTATGTGTATTTTGTTATGTGTATGTATATAGTATTTAATCGTAAGGTAACAAATTGTTTTTTTTTTATTTTTCTTATTTTGCATTTTGATAGTCACCTGCTTAATTGTTAATAGTATCACTAACATTCATCGGTTGACTGGAAGAGATCTCTTCCAGAGATAAGTCCGCCCTTGCAAACTGTGTGTTGTAACATAAGTTTTTGATGTATTTTTAAGTGCAATAAAGAGTAATAATAATATTTTTAAATTAAAATATTTTTTTTCTTTGAAATATCACCCTCAGTACGAGTATGAGTCAAAGATTTCTTGTTTTAATTTGTAGGTAACAAACAACCTCACAAGGTGGAATAATTTTATTTTTGCGTTTACAAACGCGTAAATATAATACTAGAAAAATGCACTGAAAAAAATCGTCCCTCCTGAGGCAAGTCGATATTTTCAGTGCATTTTTCTAGAACCTCACAAGGTTCACAAAACGAGTGCCATATTCGCAGCCACTGACCAAAGGGGAAATTAATAGAAAACTTTCCTTATCTATTAGAAAGTGGTAAATTATTAATTAATCAAAATAATAATTTTCTAGGCATTAGGTGACAGTTTCGGTGACGAGACGCACTGTGCGCGGTTCCCGAAACGTCCCCAAACAGGGCGGTGAGAGTACCGAAGGTTTTTGGTGGGAGTTCCCGAGAACTTCCGGACGAGTCCCACACATGCCGCATTTTCCAACCCATAGGGCGATACGATCCGTAAAGGATTTTCCGTCGAAAAAGTTTTTTAATTACCTATCTGATATTTAACCTAAAAATTTGTTAAGAATACCAGGGTAAAATGATGATTTTCAAATTAAATGGAACACGAGTCCTATTGTGCAAAACAAGGACAAGTCTAATCAGTCATGGTTCGGTGTTAATTATATTTTTATCCCTCCATGCAAAATATAAATCCGTTTTCGCGTAATGTAGTCGGGAAGTCCAAGCCGGCTGGTATAAATTACAATTTCGTGAATCCAACCGCTGTTTAAATAGGTTTCATACATTTTAATCAATGCAAAAACTCCGTTCGGGCGTGAAAGAAAATATTTAAAACGGTACAAGGGAATGCGGAGGATTGTAAGTTTATTTGAGTTTTGTATTTTAGTAAGCAAAGGTTTTTTGTTGAAGCCTGTCCTTTGTTTGTACTGTGTGATTTAAAAGGTGGATTGTTTGGGTTAGGTCGACTCTTAAGTACTTTGAAGGAATGTAATAGAAAGTAGTAGTATTCTAAATGAGTTTCTCTCGAGTTCTAGTTATAAAAACACGTGCTGGGAGACTCCATTTTGACCTCAATCTACCGTACAATTTTCTGTTACTATCAGTACATTTTTACGTGACATTGGCGAAATGTGTAATCTTTATGTATCGCGAACACCATTTATTTAACTCGGTGGGAGGCGCACGCCATAATACAACACGGACTGTCGCTACCGGGTAAAAAATACCACATTGGAAAAAATGAAAAAGAATGGGGTTTCTTACGGTTATATAAATTAAACTATTTTTTGTGTTATATTTTATTATATTTTGAACTAGACAATGTGTGAAAAAAGTAACTAATTCTTTATTTAGTGTTTTATTTTTTAAATAAAACCACATCCTAAAATGAAGCTCTTTTTGCAGGTGGCATATTTAAAAGCCAAAATAGGACTCAAAACCCAACAAAAAATTTTAAAAAAGAGATCGCTCAATATCAAAAGAACATAGATTCTTACTTTTAATGAGAATTGCAACATACATATTTTAATTTGTTTATTTTTGGAAAAACAATCAAAATAATACCTGAAAAATTACTCTTATGACTGTTGTGGCTAGACAATGCACACCAATTGACTGCTTTTTCAATAAAGTGGACTGTCGCACATCTGTCAAAAGGTAACCTAAAAGGGCTCTGCAAAAAATTATAGGTAAAAAGAAATATCTACGAATTTTTTGCACTATATTTATGCACTAAATATCACCCATTAGCGGATCCTGCCGTGTTAAAGAAGAAGTATTCTAAATCGAAATGCTTCACTCGTTAACCCATTAGTCGCTGTTGTTTATAAGATTTTGTGTCTTTAATTTTATTTATATCATAGTCCAACGAATCAATCAACGAATGTGGAGGTAGATGGTGCTGTGGTCGTGCGTTCTTAGCAATGATCACGAAAGCTGAGCTACCAAGTGCCCGGTCGTTACTCAGATGGGTGAACGATTTTTTTTATTTTTAGGGTTCCGTACCTCAAAAGGAAAAAACGGAACCCTTATAGGATCACTTTGTCGTCCGTCTGTCTGTCTGTCTGTCAAGACCCTTTATCTCAAGAACGCGTGGACGTATCAAACTGAAATTCACATGAAATACTCAAGTCTATTGTCCCTTTAAGCTGTGAAAATATCAAACTTCTAAGCCAAGCCAATCAAAAGATACAGCCGATTATGTCGATATTTTCAACAAATTTCCGACACTCGCAAAGGAATCAAAACCTACAGGATACTTCCCGTAAACTCAGAATCTTGAAATTTGGCATGAAGCATTGTCATATATTGCAAATATAGGAAAAATTGCGAAAATCACATTTTTTTAGTTATATAATATAATAAAAATATTTTAATAAAATGAAACTTACTACCTTATTTCTCACGAAAGAATAAAGGTATCAAATTGAAATTTATACCAAATACCTAGGTCTATTGTCCCTTTAAGCAGTGAAAAAATCAAACTTCTAAGTTAACGCGATCAAAAGATACAGCAGTTTATACCGACACCTTAGACAAATTTCCGACACTCGCAAAGGAATCAAAACCTACAGGATACTTCCCGTAAACTCAGAATCTTGAAATTTGGCATGAAGCATTGTCACATAATGCAAATATAGGAAAAATTGCGAAAATCACATTTTTTTAGTTATATAATATAATAAAAATATTTTAATAAAATGAAACTTACTACCTTATTTCTCACGAAAGAATAAAGGTATCAAATTGAAATTTATACCAAATACCTAGGTCTATTGTCCCTTTAAGCAGTGAAAAAATCAAACTTCTAAGTTAACGCGATCAAAAGATACAGCAGTTTATACCGACACCTTAGACAAATTTCCGACACTCGCAAAGGAATCAAAACCTACAGGATACTTCCCGTAAACTCAGAATCTTGAAATTTGGCATGAAGCATTGTCATATATTGCAAATATAGGAAAAATTGCGAAAATCACATTTTTTTAGTTATATAATATAATAAAAATATTTTAATAAAATGAAACTTACTACCTTATTTCTCACGAAAGAATAAAGGTATCAAATTGAAATTTATACCAAATACCTAGGTCTATTGTCCCTTTAAGCTGTGAAAATATCAAACTTCTAAGCCAAGCCAATCAAAAGATACAGCCGATTATGTCGATATTTTCAACAAATTTCCGACACTCGCAAAGGAATCAAAACCTACAGGATACTTCCCGTAAACTCAGAATCTTGAAATTTGGCATGAAGCATTGTCATATATTGCAAATATAGGAAAAATTGCGAAAATCACATTTTTTTAGTTATATAATATAATAAAAATATTTTAATAAAATGAAACTTACTACCTTATTTCTCACGAAAGAATAAAGGTATCAAATTGAAATTTATACCAAATACCTAGGTCTATTGTCCCTTTAAGCAGTGAAAAAATCAAACTTCTAAGTTAACGCGATCAAAAGATACAGCAGTTTATACCGACACCTTAGACAAATTTCCGACACTCGCAAAGGAATCAAAACCTACAGGATACTTCCCGTAAACTCAGAATCTTGAAATTTGGCATGAAGCATTGTCACATAATGCAAATATAGGAAAAATTGCGAAAATCACATTTTTTTAGTTATATAATTATAATAAAAATATTTTAATAAAATGAAACTTACTACCTTATTTCTCACGAACGAATAAAGGTATCAAATTGAAATTTATACCAAATACCTAGGTCTATTCCAACTCGCACTTGGCCGGTTTTATTTTTTACTTCATCTTTCGGTATGCACGTTAAGCTGGAGGCCTCGGCTGCAACCGGCTGTAAATATCTGATAACTGTATACCTTAGCAGTATTGTCGATAT
This sequence comes from Elophila nymphaeata, assembly GCA_955850985.1. Lineage (NCBI taxonomy): Eukaryota > Metazoa > Arthropoda > Insecta > Lepidoptera > Crambidae > Elophila > Elophila nymphaeata. Next base: position 21,029,472 of record OY039066.1, on the reverse strand, counting down.
TAAGACTTAGGGTACAACACCAACCCCAAATACATTGAGGGCAGGGTAAGACAAAGAAGGTCATAGCATTATCTTAATCTTAACCTTATTTTGTCCACTATCCACTTCGGTCTTTTTTTTCAGTAGGTATAAAAATCAAAATAAGCTTTTAAGACCCCACGGAGCTTTTATGGAAATGACTCGTTTATCTTTACAATAACTAGGAAGTTTTCTTTAAGAATAATTATTACGGCAACTCCTCACAAATACATACAATCTTAAAACAAACACTGAAAGTCCGCATTACAACTTGAAGGGAAGAAACCCAAACTTGTTTTTTGATATTGATATTTTATTCCAAAAGGTGCTAAATTAGTTTCTATAAAATTTATACGGGACCGTCTCTGAACTATGAAAAACCTAACAAAAAAAAAATCATCAAAATCAATTCAAACTAAAATGTAACTCCGGCCTCGAATGAAACAGCAGGGCAGATCAAAACTTTCCTATCATTAATTAAAAAAAAAACTTACAATTATTTTAACTATTTTCTAATGTCAGATAGAAAGAAACTATGCCGCATAAGTGAAATAAGCAAGGGCTAATACCATCAAAAGATAAACAAATTAATGCGATTACTTGAAACGAATTTGAAAATAAATCTATACTGTAGTACGCCACGCTTTTTTAATTTCGAATTAAGATGCCCGAAGTCATAAAAAAACAGTTATCCTACCTTTCCTCGCTTCAAACGGCAAAAAAGCCGTAAACCAATCCCAAACAGGGGTTTCTTCAAATGTTAAGGTACGTACAGATCTAAGAATGTTCTCCGAGCATCAACTTTTCGAAAGAAGTATTTTAGTCACATGTTTGAGTTCGAATAGTGTTTGTTAATTAGGTACATCAAAAAATATTATATTTTAAATGTTTATATTGTAAGTATTCATATCAAATTTCATGTACACGCAACAACAATGTCAACCATTATACATACATATTATAAACAAATATAATCTTTGTTTTTCATATTAAGAGATGGCAAATAAGCTCGCCCAGGTGTTAAGTGGTACCATCGTCTATAGACACTTGCAATATTAAGGGCAAATCACTTAACAATGCGAGTGCGTTGCTATCCTGGGGAGTACAATATGCCTTCCATGCCCAGTAATTACACTGGCTACCTCCCTTCAATCCAAAACACAGCGAACTGCTTCACGCCAGAAATAAGAATGGCGGTGGTACTTATGTGGTGCTGGTATTTGTGCTATATTTGATATACAGGAGCAAGATTTGGTAAAGAGAAATCATCATTAGTAAATTCTATTTCACACGAACATGGCAAGCTTATTGTCATAACAACCTTAATTTTGATAATCAAACATTTCCACGTACCGGCAGAAATATCATCGACATTTTTTTGTCGTAGCCTTAGCAGATAGTCAATTTTTTTTATTAACTCTTTTGTACAAATATTACTCTGTGCATTCTTCCAAATATCGAAATATTCGGAACGATCGATCTGGTGTGTTCAAACCCCAAATTGTCGGAATTATTTAAAAAGGCCATTCTTATTGACGATAAGCAGCTGTGTGCTCTTCCAGATAGCGGTAGTTAGGGATAGACAGCATATGGACAGGATTTTATAGTTACACATAAGACGGATGTGAGAACCCCCGATGCTTAGAAAGAGATAAGAGCAATTAACGAATAACAATCCCATATTAATAGTGCTAATAGTAAAGATAGTAGGGCAGGGTAGAGAAACGTAGTTAATATTTGGCCGGCTCAAAAAAATAGCCTTTGCTAGCCAGGTTTGTTATTCCTACAATACGGTCATTGGGACAGTCTAATTAGTGACAAAAACAAAATCGAGGAGCGTTTTGTAATTAATTCGTTTAAAATCTAAGCTAGTGTAAAATGCTATCGTTTGGTAGGAAGTGCGAAGCTGGCGTTAATTAGAACTTCAACATTGACTTCATCATATTTTAAATATCAAATTAAGGTAGGGTTGTACAGAAATAAAACTAAGAAGCGACTAAAGAAATATCTGTAAAGGCAGATCAAATGATCATTCTAAAATATAACTTCATTTAATAAATTTTTATATCTGTTTGTTATAATTGTGCGTGTATGCAACTTCACATTAAGAACTAAACTGCTATCTATAGAATAATGATTCACCCTCCAGTATCACTATTATTTGAACACTGGGGGTGGCAGTTTGGCTAGTGCCTGGCTTTTAGCTGGCTATCAACATCTTAACTAAGCCTGTTGCCATAGCAACAATTGTAATTATTGTATTCTAGCATTTTCACGCAAGATAACAAGCTCCTCAATCTGTTAAAGATTGTAGATGAATCGCGCTATTACCTTGGCTTTATCTTATATCACACGAGTTGTAGAATAACAAAAATATTTGCAGTAACACAAGGATATACCCAGCAAGATTTCGTCAGTTAATCGAATTTTCTCCAACATCAAAATAAGTACTAACCAACCATCTGTTCCGTGTCCATCCGCTGAAACGTGCAAAAACTTTCCACTGTGCAACTCTCAACTTTACCGCTAACAAAATAAGAGCACACATCTCCACACACTCCTTCAGAAACAGTTGAATAAATAATTCGTGCAACACTCGGCATAACGGAGTCTTTCGGCTTTGTTTGAGATCCGCTACTTTGTTTATTGTTTGTTGAACCCGTGTTTTTGTTTTTGCCAATTGTTTGCTTAATGTTAGGTTCTTGCTTACGTCAGATTTTACAGCTTCGGATGCATTTATTAGCTCCGTTTTCGTAATATTCGGAATCCCTGCTTTTAGCCTTATGACGCACCAAATATTATGTATCTTCTGTCTGCGTTTAAGCGTACTTGCAGAATGCGCTACTGCTGAATACAACTGATATTTTGATCATGTTTTCAGAATTTGACATTTAATTCTGAAGATATGTAGTAGAAAAATTCTACTGTGATAATCACACAATAACTACTATTGATTCATCCTGTGATAAGATCATCGTCAGTGTATTGTTATAAACAAAAGTTCTAAGAATCTTTTCATCTTCTGAAAATTCTTAAATGACCGATTGAATAAGAAAATCATGTTTAGGTAAACATTGTTAGGTATTTTGTTATAAAACATTAATTTCATTCATTCAGTCGTTTTGAGCTCGCTACAGCTGTTAGTATTACACAGGGGATTAAAACAACAAGATAGATATTTTAAATTCCGAACATTCCAAATCGGTCCAATCAGCGATATCAACTGGATGCGTTCATCAAATTTGTTTCTAAACTACACAACGGGCGCAGATACTGGTATTCGCGTCCCACCACAAACATCGTTTGAATTTCGAATGCATCTGTTCTTTTTTCTGTTGTTTGTAAACGGCCTCCGTTAAATCCGGCCTATTTTTGTTACTGGCCAGTGAACCATGCTTCGGCTGCGGTGGCTTTTTGGACCGCGATTCAATTGTAGTAAAAGCTTATTATTTTGTTTCCTAATTTTCACATTAAAATTATTTGTTACATAACAATTATTTGTTTGATCATTAACATGAATAGTGGGTAATTTAATTATTTGCTCAAATCATAAAACATGGATCTAAAATCTGGACTAAAAGATTAATAAAATCGTTCAACTGAAAATGGTAACGGGAAGTTAGGCATTTAATATTGAAACAGTGTTGACAGCATTTTCGAGATTTACTCTCAGAGAGTAAGGGTTACGGGAGCTAGCTACTTGGCTATATTATCGGGTAAAATAAGGGCTTACGGGGAGAGCTGGTGGATGGAGTGTGGTATCTCCCAAAGAAATGAAAGAACAAATAATACCTATGCGTGAAAATTAGGTTTTTATATGGATATTTTCAAGGCAGAAAAGTTAAGCAAAACAAACAGAGTTGTGACATATTATATGAATCCACTATCAATCTTAAAGTAATAGAAAAATAATCCCAAAACATAAAATGGCATATACATTTGTATAGAAAGGTAAAACTAGGAAGGATCAGTAACAAGGACTAAGCACTTTTAGACAAAATTTAGAAAAAAATGATATGCTTTCTGGATATTTCAAATTATCGTTGATTTTGACCTCAAAAGTCATGCTGGCGTGAATCAGAATCTTAATAATTCTGACAATAATGCCGCTTTTAGGTATTAAAAGTGAACGTCTATACGGCAGAAGTTTCGGCTTTGGGTGCGATATCGACCAACAAATATTACTATGTCCTTCTTCTCATTCTCACTGATTACGCGGGCACTGATACGTAACATACACGCACAGTCTCTATCAAGACATTCACATTTATGCGGGTTAGTGAGACATTTGTCTGTGTGCGTTAAGGAAGTGCGTATGAATCTTATCTTCTTTACTCTCTTCTCACCACTCACAGAGATGTATATTTGCTTCTAACTGTCATCATAATTATGAAAAATTCACAGACTAATAACATAAGCCTTTTATACAGTAGCTGACTGAGTTGGTGTGGGCTTTTGAACTTAGTGACTCAAGAAACCCTTTACAAGCCTTTGAGTTATTTTATATTTAGAGATTTTATTCTTGTACTCTCTATTATGATATTGCATAATATTTGCGCCTAAAGAACAGCCGGATAATCAACCCTCTTTCATCCTAAAAAGGAAACTTTGTAAGCCTACATTTTTTCAGCATCATAAATCTAAATTTTAATCTCAGCAACTTTCCTAATTTTACCTTGCTTACAACTCTTCGCTGAGCCGTCTTCATGGTAAATTTACTAATACCTCTTGCAGCGGAATTTTATGCCTTATCGAAACCTCCGCAAAAATACATTAGCGTCGTAAAACCAACCAACAGGAGAGCCAATCTTGGCGAAGTTGGGACGTGAAGAATCAAGGACACCTGGTGGCCGTCCCTAAACTTTTACCTTCGAAGTTGAGTCCCTATTTTACAATGTTCCAGGCAGTTTATCTTTACTCTTCTGAATGAGAGCGGTTAAGAGGCCCTTATTGGCTATAATGTATTTTTTTACAGTTCCCAACTCTTTGGCTGAAAAGAGAACAATTCGGAAAAAAGTTCTCACTGTTTTTGTTTTAAAAACCTTTTGGTGTTTTTGTTGCGAAAGCGACTTCGGATAATGAATTCAGTAACTTTTTTATTAACACCGGTGTATCTTTTCTCTTTGGTTTTATCAATATTGTTAAAAAAAAACCCTTTTACTCTTAGCTATCACTTTGATCGCTTTCAAAATTTCAAAATTTTTTAATATCGCGAAGACAGAAATCAGCAATATGGAGTAATGCTGTTAAGCGATCAACTCAATCTATGGACGCCTCCAGTACCTGAGATACTTATACAGAAAATAGTTATTTTACTCATACCTACAGAAAGTAGTTCCTCAGAATACATTATGTTATACAACCAGTGAAAAATAAATAAAGAGTGAAGATTTGTCTTTACATATAAGATATTCAGTCCAATTGTGGTAGAAATCAGCAGACAGAATTAGGCAATCTATTTCGCATAAAGTCGAAAGTTTTCAAGGATTATTCTGCTAAAGAATATGATTTAGGAACATAAATAATTATTAAGTCTAATGTGGTAGGTACATTAACCAATGAAACAATTTAAATTTAAGGCGAAATGAAAATGTAGATAATAAAAAAAATCTGCTTAAAAACAAACCATAGAAGAGCAATGAATAAAATACAACCGGAACGGTCAGCCATTAATTATTGGTAGTCATGCATTTGTCAAACCGACGCTTACGCCTAAGAAGTTTAGGAGGTCAATCTCTAGGTTAAAGTTTTGGGTTGCAACATTATAAAGTGTTAGATTTTTAAATCACATAGTTTCGTAAATGACTGGAACTTCATTTAGGGTTATTTACTACGTTGTTTTATATATCAAACAAAGTATTAGATACAAAGCAGGTCTTAATACATACAATATCATGTTCATAACTCATTAACTGTTAGGAATTACCAAATTTATCAAGAGGGCTACATTTTACACATTATTCTAAAAAATTAAAAATTCATGACCATTTATTTACTATATTAGTCAAAGAAAGAGTCAAACATAAATTTTATAGCAAGAAATTAGCAGCAGTAAACGTAATCCTATATTGTGTTTGCGTTTCAAATACTTCCTCATGGGACTACCTGTCCTTGTGCAACACCGGTATCAAAGGGATGAGGTTTGCCCATGATAGATCGATATAGCCGAAAGGCAACATTCAGCGAGCAAACTCGGAATATATCAATGTTAAACTTCCCATTACTTCGCTACATAATAGAAACCGCAAAATATAATGCCTGGAACAGGACTAAAGGATTATTAGCGTGTTTTACGTAAGTTGTTTTGAGGAATCGAAATCAAAGCGAGCAACTCAAAAAAGTATTCTGAAAATATACTAAAGTACTAAACAACGTTTGGGGAACTATGATACACTCAAGGCTATCTATGGAAAAACTTAAAAATTCGCGCAAAAGAAAGTTCAATCATTTGCCCCGTTAACAATAATCAAAAACTCGTTAGACAGCTCTCGCTAAGATTTCTTCCCAACATTTTCCCGAAATTCCCCACCAAAGACACGTTTTTTCGGGCCACTGACACAATTACTTTCCCGTGGAATTTGCTACCAATAGATGTTCCCAAATGTTGATAAACGACTTGACACCGTCGTATCGCGGCAGTATTAATGACGTTGTACGTATTGCTATTAATAACAATAAAGGAATGTGCCTCCGTCACTTCTGTGACGGGTAAAGTGAAATTGGAAATGTAGAAAAAAGGGAAATTAAATAAATTATTGCCGACAACCCTCCAAAGGCACGATGCATTTGGAACAAAGAAGTCTATTATTACGCCTTTTATTGGAAAAAGGAGATATTTTGACTCGGGAATAAAAACAAAATTGTAATGTTCGTATTTTTTTCTAAATATTTTTTTTTGAATTTAAATAAAAATAAATAGTCTTTCTCACGACCGAAAAATTTCTCTGTCATTATCTAGTACTTGTCTATTATATATAATTCCCGTGTCACGATGTTTTTCCGGGATGAACTCCGAAACCAACAAGTTACATTAAATTTCATGTTATAGAAAGTTTCTAAGTTTAAATTTTTTATTAGTGATCATGGTAGGAAATCCAAAAGAAAGGAAGGAATGTATAGGTATTGGAGAGACATGATATTTTCTTTCTCAATATCCCAAAGTTTTTTGGAAGACTTGCCATGCTTAATGAAGAACTGATTCCATTTCCAACATTGATTATACCAGGCGATTTTCTGTATTTATTCAACAAATATGAATATGCGCAATCTAAATCATGCATTATCATGAGTATTAGCCTACGAAACCCAAAAATGGAATCTAATTATAAAGCTATGTGTGTTCTAGATTAAGACGAATTGTACCTACAGCATTGACAAATATTGTAATAATGACATCGAAACTCTACTTTCTTATACCATGTTATTATAGTCATTAATTCTCACGACATACGACGATGTTTATCATCAAAATTGGTTATGAAAAATTATTTCAATTCTTCTGACTACGGCCCTTTCCAAATACCGCCTACCTAAATTTTACTGAACCCAGTTCTATAATCCGTACTCGAGAATTTGAACTTTATTTCTTAGATAGTACAGTAGTGGAGGCCGCCCTAAATACTTTAGTGTCATAACAATGTAGGTTTTTGTTACCTAAATGCTTCTATTCACACATTCTTGAATTGTTCGGTTGATTGGTGCTTTCTAATGATGCTACCGACCGATATTATAGTGGACTGGAGGCGTATGCATATCACATGTATTGTGTATTTTCGAAACGTATTCGTAAATTTGTTAGAAATGTTTTGTTATCTACACTTTAACGGTCCATAGTGCTGTGCAGTGCTTACGTAATGTTTACGGTGTATTAGAAAGGTAGGACAATTAGCCACTCGTTAGCCACCTCCAATTTATTTAAAAGGTCCTCATGTTTATATGGCTAAAGCTTTTTACACTCAATTTAAAATTTTTGCACATATTTGAAAATGATGATCCTTGACACTTTATTATTTTACAATTGACAAAAAACAGTTGAATAATAAACTGTTTTTTTTTTTATAAAAACGAGCCATTTTAATTCTCCACTAAAACTATTTTCAAAGGCTTAAATAAATTTTAAGACCGACCATTAACTGCTAATTGATGAAAATCAATGTTTGTTATTATTGTTCAGTTAGATTTCATCCAACTAAAGTTTTGTTGACGTTAATCCTTTCGTAAAGCCTACTCTTGACATGCTTTACTGATAATTCTATTATGACAAATTTTCTCGGGTAATCTGATGTTAATAATTCTGGAAATCAAAATAGGATAAAAGCTTATAAGCTAGTTGCATTATACATTATGGCACATTTTGGGGAGTTCAGACTTTTTGCATGGCATAATGATGAAGTGAAGTCAACTAGACACGAACAAAGAAAGCAAATACAGATCAGATAACTAAAGATTCAGCGATCTATAAAATGATCAACTACTATAAAGACACACAATTTATAAAACAAAGTGAGCAAGTAAAAGGTAGAATCAACAATGGAATTCGTTAAAAGGATTCTGTGGAGGAGCTCTCCTATGGAAACTTCGAGACGGTAACAGTTTTCTGACTGAAGCACTTTATTTATGTTTTCGCTAGATTTCGAAGTGGTTTCGAGAGTATTGGGAATTATTTCTTATTTGTGAGAAACGATTTTGAATGCAAAGCGTATATTCAAGTGAGCATAATTTGCAAATACCTTTGACAGATATTAATGAGTTATTTAAATCGAACTATGATGATATTATATAACCAATTTAAGCAATTATGGCAGTCATCAAGCTATGTAACAAGGGACAATGTAATAAATAAAGTAATAAGTAGGACTGATGGTAAGCAACATTGTCTACTTAACACTATTGGATGACGAAAGTGAAAATATTCGCATGATCAATGATTGTATCATAAAACGATCTAATGGGTAAGCACGGTTTTAATTCAAAGGAAACAGATATATTTAAAAATATTTCATTTAAAAATATTCGTTACATACTTTTGGTCTGTTTCTATTCATCTGTGGAAAGGTAGTATTAGTTATTGGCACAAGAAGTAATATTTTACTAAATATTACTAAATACTTGGTGCTTGCAACATTTTGAAGAATAACATTCAAAAATGCTTTTATTTCTAGAACATTCTACATTTAAGTCAACCATCAGCTACCTCTCGTTTCATTTCTTCCATTACTAACCTCACCACTTAACAATAAACCGTTTTATTCATTAAGTCGTTGAGTTCAAATTTTGCAGTAAAGCTTTTATTTCAAAAGGAATTCCAGAGAATTTACTCTTCATGAGGATTTTATGTCTGCGTTCGAAGAGAACTTGACTGCAGCTGATGCTGCTTGAGCAAACTTTGAGTGCTTAGTAACTGTCCATATATATAGGCTATCAATGGTTTTTATTTTGTGTACTAATTAAAGAAAAGAGGAAATTCATGTGGCGGTAGCTTTAGAAGTAAACTTCTCCGAATTTCTACTTGTGCATGTTGTCTTATAAGATTCAGATACCTACCACACTTAATTCCCTGTGAGTATGTTTAAGGCACACTCTTTCATTTAGTATGATTTTATCATCACTTATCTCGAGATCTGACAAAGAGCGAAATCTTCCGAGAAATTCACGTAGTATATCGAAAGCGAAATATGAAAATCTCACAGGGGCTCCACTTTTTTAGCTGACGACTCGTCACAAAAGATTCCGAAGTTTGCCTAAGGGGGAGCAATTTATTTTCCTCCGTTTCATTCTTAGTATGCACTCGTTTGTACGATTCTGACTTCTGATCAGACGATAGCATTGTTAGGCGTTTCGAGTGATGATTAGATTGCTGGAGAATCGAGTCGTGATCTCGAGACAGTAATGAGAAATTTTATCGATTCGATTACTGAGATGTTATTGTGAATTTCATTTTCTTTCTCAGTAAGTTGTATTTTATCGAAAGATGATTTAATATCACTCAATTTAGATTGTCCAATATCTAAGATACGTTATAAACAAGAAAACGGAGGATGTAATCTTATTACTTTTTTCTATTTATTTTATGGGTATTTAAAGTGGAGTTATTAATATACAATATCAATTATTATCAATAATACGTCGCTAACCTTAAAATAAAAGAATCGACGTTGTACTTACAGCTTCTTTAAATAAACAATTACTAAGTAATACAATAAGAAGTATTACTCCGTATGCTAATTCATTCTTTGTCATCAAAAAGTCGTGTTCTAACTCTTTTTGACCACTATGCCAATAATAAAAAATATTTTAAATCCGTTTTCAATAAGATTTTAGATTACACATTTTTATACAGAATTTCATGCCTTATATCTTGCCTTAAACAAAATAAAAATAGCATTCTGCCTTTAACTGTAGTAAGAACTTTAATTAAAATTCCAGTCGTAACTCGCAAAGAATTTCAACGTATAAATTAACATTTATCCTAAAAATCAAATATGTCGTATAACTATTCCAATACTGAGAACACTTTCGGCGAATAGCTGTCTAACAGTTGGCAAACTGTTGTTAATTTTGAAGTTGTAGTGTTTCGGTTCCTGCTCGGGAAAGTTTTCGCGCTGAAAACTGGACTATTGCATTTTAAGTGCCGGTGTTACGTTATTAGATATATTACATGAGAACTAGTTGAGCCCTTCCTAAGGATCCTTTTCAAGCTTGCTTTTGCTTTGGAAGTTAAATAAATAAGTGTATTAACTTCATATAAAATTGTCTTTAATATTTTATTGTGTTCGTCATATTGTAGTACTTCCACCTAGGAAAGGACTGGTGTATTGAAGCACTACTTTTCCGTAGTGCTTTGTTTCTATCAATGCGTAAGGTTTAAGAACTGAACGGAGTAATTAAAGGGAGAGGATGTGTTGTTCAGGCGATTGAGTAATTTCTATGTGTGGAGAGTAACTCACAGAATAATAATAAATAATATTTAAAATAACAATTCACTTCAGCTTTTTTAAAACATCAATGAATTTTTTAAAATAACGACCAAAGTACCATAGCTTCGGATACTATGTCCTGTAATGCTGTTTTGAGTGTTTGTGATCTACATTAAGAATTTCGTAGCGTAGTTGGGGCAGAGTGTCTCCAGCATATTTTACTATTGATTGTACACAGTAAAAAAATATTATTAAAAAAACTTTTACTTCATTATCTATGATGCCGTACTATCTAGGGGAATATTGTTACTGATATTTTTTTTAAATCAAGGTAAAGCTACAAATCCTCTTCAAATACACCGTAAATGTTCAAAATTTATCAAATTCAAACTATATCATCACCCTACTGGAGTACATTATGAGCTTTACTAATTTACAAGCTATTGAGAAGCTAATAGAGTACACAATAACTAACAATACTGTCCCGCCCAGCAATACATAGTCCGGTAATAGCATAACGCATAATTTATAGGTTGTACCTGAATACCCAACAAACCTACAATCAAAGTTAAACAGGCATCTCACTATCCATTGCTGGCTTAAAATGGGCAGTTGCCAAATCAGAGACAGAAACCGGCAGTGGGACTTACGTTGCGGTAAATTCACGTCTCATTTTGAGAGCTGACTGAACGAAGGATGTCAATACGAAATGATGTAAAGCGGTGTCATGTCGTGTTCTTGTTACGTGTGCCGCCATTTTGCGACACTAAAATAAATATTTATGACGATTGCAAGCTATCGCATGTTACTGTGTCGTCGCCGTTTACAGTATACTAGTAAGTTGGTACGGTTTTGCTCGAGTTTCCGTAAATTAAATAAAGAGACAGTAAATTTAAAATAATATTTTGTCCCAATTGAACAAATTTGTTACCTCTCTAAAAGCATATTTCCCGGTTTTAAATTCAAAATTCCTATGCCATTTTATACTTTACACCAAAATAAGAAATAACTGTCTGCTAAAAAAATGCAAAGCGTTTTCAATCAGAATTTTTTTTACTAAGCATTTCAAAAAAAGTTTCTTAACTATTGTAAATTAAACAAATTGTAATAAATATTAGTTTTTGATTAACAACGACTATTTATTTATAGAGGTAAACTGGTAAACAAGCGTAATATATTTGATGGCAAGTGTGAAGTGCTGGTGTTTACCATAACAAAATTATCACCTTACGTCATTAATGGTCGGTATTCCGCCAATTATTAGTGTGTATTATGATGTAACTCTAAAAATAGAATGGTAAACATAGTAAGGATAGGGATAAATGATATTCTGAGAACTGTGATGAACCAACACCTTTGCTCTCAGTAACACCGGCAGAAATAAGCAATAAGACAGTACTGTAAAATAGAAATAATCATTCGTATAAATTTGAATTCATTTACTTTGATACGTTCGGAAACTGAACTCAGAATCTCAAGAAATAAGTTCCAAAGTCATATGAACATAGTCATAGTCTAAACCAGCTGTGAGGATTCACAATATTTTCCGATTGAATAATTGCAAATTGAAGTGCTGTCGCGCGATCCATTGCAGGCTTCCTAAAGGCGTGCAATTCATCAAGACGGCAACCGGTAGTGTAATTCACGGTGCACTAAATATTCGTCTGTTCGATTGTCAAGTTATGTGAAGCGAAGTGCAAGGGAACTTAACTAACTCTTGGATGCAGAGACTAAATTTCCATACTGTATATGGTAATAAATTTAGCTAGGGCGGTATTATTACTTTATTTTATTTTATTGACTACAGCCGGTTTGTCGCTGATGATATTTCCAGCGTCTCCGGTTTTTTAGGAAGGCGAGGACCTTGGAGAGTCCTTCCCCCTTTTCAGGGCCGGTCGAGCCTTGTGCTCGGTGGCGGCCGGTCTGTAAGACTGGCGGTCTGTTGTCCCGCTCGACAGCGGAACGATGCACCAGTTGGGCCCGAAAGGGCGGGCACAAATGGTTTCCCGATGACAAGCGAATTGTCGCGATCCCGGGGTGTTGGCCTAGTGTGCCTTGGCAGGACGCTCGGAGAGGACGTTTAGTGGGTAACGGGGGAACGCCTGTAGCAATTCCCACATACCCCTACAGTTGCATCGTACTGCAGGGATGATGCGTAAATGCATTTAACCTCTCCGATAAAAAAGGGCGTTCGAGTCGGAAGGGAGTATTACACTTAAATTGTGTTAAATATGATTGTAAAGAGCTAACCAGTCCTCAAACCCTCATATGAAATCTAATATTAAAAAAATTCCTTTCACGGTGTTGGTGTTTGAACTCCTCCTAAACGGCTAGACTGATTTTTTATGTTTTTTTTTGTGTAGGTACCTATATTTGGTAGTTAATGAGAATAGTTCGTAAAGTATTTTTCATACTGCAAGGTGATTTTTTGACACTTTTTTTTTTCGTTCGTTTTATACTTTTTTTGATTTGGTATCATGAAATACACACCACCCCAAAATTTTCACCCTCCGAGCCTTACCCTCCAATTTTATTATTTTTGTATCAACAATATATTATGGCAGAATTAGCTGACCCGGCAAACGTTGCTGCCGGATCAGCTAGTAATGTATAATGTTTGCACCTGCCTAACAAGAGTTAGGCAGGTGCAATAGATATTTTAGTATACTAATTCAGTTATTAATGTGGTTTGAGTTTTAAGTCATAATTATAGACTATTTCTATTAGTTTAAGACAAAATTTTATCAATTTATTTTCAAATTACAAAATTCTAACTTTCCAAAAGATACGCAAAGTGAAGATACCATAACAAATAAAAGTAGTAACATAAATCATATCATATCAAGCATTCGGCGTCGTTCTAATTGGCAAACATCTTATGATGATACAATGCGTTCTCATCGCACGATGATTTCAACATTTTTATGTTGAAATCATTGTGTTTCTTAACAGTTTTAATTTGAACTAAGACGACGCCTTACACTCTGAACGCTACCCCATCTTTATACTCACGTCACAAGACTAAAAACCAAATATAAGTGTAAAACCAATCTTTACTTGACTGTACCTCCAACATTTTAATTTAGAGAAAATCTCCTGTACATCAAAAGTTCTCAACTGAGTGTTCTTTTCATATATTATTAGTTCACGTTCAAGTTAATTACTACCTAGAAGCGACCAACATCGTAATAAAGGCGCATAATTCGCAAACTGAACGGCCGCTGCCTTCAATCAGAAACGGGGAATGGAAATTTAAAAATGCATTTTGACAGGTCACCGTATAAAGTAGTCGCTAAATGGGCGCACTTCTCGCTAACAAAGTCGACTTTTTAATTCAGCAGCATTACATTAAAGGCAGGGTTGTCAGAAACAGCAGTGTTTTTGTTGCTAATGATAAATGTACTTACGAAGTGAAATGCTAGTTAGTAATAAATGATGCAGATATTAATGGTTTGCTGTAAAGTTAAGACCCTAAGACTGATTTTACATCAAACATAATGCATAGCATGATTTATCAGTTCTAGACGGGTCACAGTGGACTAGACGCTCATATTTGGAACGCCCAAAGTGGAGCATAACTTGTTTTGTAATAAAAAATATCAAGCTCATGAATCTATGTCACTCGATGGTAAGCCGAAGTGGAGGCCAAATGCAAAGATAGCATGGCACTAGGGTGGCTAGTGCCATGCTATCTCAAGGTACCTCTCCTCTTTTGAATGACCCAGGATTGTAAGAAGGATGTGTGTGTAAGAGGCACATGCGTTGTCAGTGAATTCCATTTCTTGATTGTGCGACATAGAAAATGAGCTGCCAAATACACTCGTCCGCATTAAAATAAAGGATCACCTCATTTTGCTCATTATTTTACAATAGAATATTACAATATACTACAATCAATAGTACAGATCTCATAGCCTGGCCAGCGAGGAGTCCTGACATGAATCCTATAGAGCATGCATTGGACGAGATTGGAAGGCTATAGGCAGGAAGGGAAACCCACCACCTCTGACACTTGCAGCCTTAAAACAGGCCCTTATTGAAAAGTGGGAGAATATAGAAAGAAAGAAAGAAAGAAAATAAATGCTACAAACTTACCTGAGCTGGCGGCGAAAATTAGAACTACAATTATCCATAGACTTTGTCATTTGACAGTTCACCACTAGCGACACTACCAATGGGCCAGATAGGTTTGTGGTACTGTACAATCGTTGATAGGTTACGGTAACTGATGGACCACTCTGTTAAACCGTTCCCGTATGTTCGGCTATATCTTTCTCACTCACTCTTTTTTTTTATGTTACGAGAATGCAAACAAGCTTGCGGCCCACCTGATGTTAAGTGGTCACCGCCGCCTATAGACACTTGCAATATTAAGTGTAAATCACTTAACACCGCAAGTGCGTTTGCCATCCTGGGGACTAAGATGATATGCCCTCCATGCCCAGTAAATACACTGGCTACCTTTCCCTTCAATCCGAGACACAGCGAACTGCTTCACGGCAGAAATAAGAAAAGCGGTGGCGACTCTGAAATTAAGATATTATTATGATTGTAAGAGATAAAGATCCGAAAATACAGACGTGATTTTACAGAGGAGGGCCTCAGAATACCGTTAATGCCGTGTGCTTGTTAACTACCTAGCATAATAAATCCATAGTACAAAGCTTTCGGGCGCTATTTAAATGATTTCGAACAGTTAACTTGGCCTCCGTAGATAAGGATGAATGTGGAAGCATAATTCACTTGGAAACCTCTACTGGCTATCTTACCTATAAGTGTTGGAACAGCTATTAGACTTCGTTGTGTATTTTTATCAAACCTAAGTAGAAAGTGTTAGGTGGGTTTTTCTCAACAAGATCTACCCATTTGTATTGATTAAAGAGTAATTTATTTTGAACTGTGTAAACCTTCATTAGCCAGACTACACAAAGTTAATTTTTTTGTATTTCTATAGTCAGATCTATCAGTTCTGTAAAATCGCCGAAAGACTGTAATGTGTAAATCTTAATGCTCAAAAGTCTATCAAAACCTACTAGACCGTAGTCTACCCAAAATCCAAACTCCTCCATGTTCGATTACGATAGTCGTTGACCCCAGTTCCTTTTCAACAGTTCAACATACGTCGGCGTAATTTTGCTACAGCCCTAAAATTGTTCCAGTTCTGTCTCCTTACGGTGTCTTATCAGTTTCTTATAAGACAACTATCCAGTGCCTTAGTTTAGTTAGTTTCATTCTAATAACTGTATCGTCTCATAGTAGTATCAACGATAGTAATGCAGCTTCTAAATCACGGAAGAAATAATTATCTTACCATCCATATACGTAGATTTACGAAACTACTTTTTCTTGCTTCTTCTTTTTTACTCTTTCTTACTTGAAAAAGGGCCAAGTCAAAACTACTCGATATCGCCGAGCGTGTAAGAGCACTGCGAAGAGAGTAGATGAAGGGAAAGAAATATGTAAGGATCATAGCAGGTCAAAAGAAGAAATATCTGCCTACACTAGTGGAGGAAGGCGTGACAGGCGTTAAAGTAAATATGTATGTTTTTCTACCCACTTGTGTCCCACGGTAAACTACAATGTTTGAAAGACGCAACAATTTCGATTCACTTTTACCTAAATGTCAAGGGACCACGTCAATGGTCTGAGTTGCCAATTTAAAAATCTATTATTCATATCTTATGATTTGCGATAAACGTCTTAGCCCTTTAACTACAAAGCATCTCATGTGAAAATTTAAAAGATTAGCAAAGCACGACTATTTTGTGGACCAACATAATAAATAATTATAATACAAACGAAAATACAGAAACATTTTTGTTGAACAACATAAATTCCAATTTAGCTGGAAATTTTAAAAATGTCTGCAGAATATTCGACATGTATGAAACGTTGCATGTAACGACCATTGGTATGCTCACGAGATATTCTTCGTAAATACCATCCCTGCGTTGAGTATCGTAATTGCACTTCGCTCCAGCAGTACATAGCACACTTTATTGGTCCCAAGACAGGAACAAACAATACGAATGCAGATACTGAACATTCGTTCAATGCTTTTTCTGCGGCGGTAAAAATAACTGTCCCGAGAATCGTAAAACGTTTCCAATAAACAGCCGTGGGGCAAACGAAGAGCTTATGAAGAAGTTTGCTGCTCGTAAATTTCATGTACAGTTTTTAGGAATGTGCTTGTCAAACGAGGGTTCCCATGTGTGAAGTATTAAGTTTGCGGTACCCAGGTGATAGCATCTTTGAATACAGAAATGTTATGAACTTGACAAAGAACCCTGTTATAACAAAATCCTTGGAGCAGAAATACTCAGTTTCATTAGATACAATTACAACTAAGAAAATTTCTAATATGGACTTCAAAAACCTCAAAAAAATGAAAATAGCTCTATAATGCGGTGTAATATTTGTTATTTTCTAAACCATAAAGATGGGTAATGTCTAAGTCTGTTAATTATTTCTAGTGCAATTCAGGAATTAAAAAATTAAATCATTGTGGATGATGCACCTCATAATTATGTTTTGTGAGCCTTTCATTCATCAAAAGAAACCGACATTTGGATGACAAATTATCGACCCAGATGATATCAAAACAATTCAATCTGGGAATATCTTATCATTTTAAAACAGTGCCCAGCTAAAGGAGTACGTGTAAAGCCTCAATAAAACCTACTTGGAAGCTAGTCACACTAGGTATATTTGTATATCTTTGTAGGTCGCAGTGACATAAGTAGCCCTGAAACAAAAATATAATAATAATGTAAAAAATAAATAAATTTTATAATGAAAACGAGGAAGATGCAGTGATTAAATTCAGATATTGAAAATAAAATTCGAAAAGATTTGAAACTTTAACGATAATAAAGAACACAATATCATATTTTATAGTGGTTACTAAGCAATCTTCAACGTGTCTTTTATCTGCTAACTTAGCTTCAAAGTGATCTCACAAGATGTTCTCAGACAATTTAAACTGGTACCACATTATGTTGAATAACGTCTCTAAAACCATTTGAAAGCTATCAAAAGCCTGTGCAATAAGAGGGATATGACCCTTCCTTCATCATCATCGTCATAAACGGTAATCGCATCATACACGATCAAGCTTCACACCTAGTCCAAATCTCGCGTCCTGATGTCTTTTTCACTGTGCACCCCATTTTACGACGGTTGGTTGAGTTGTAGTCTAAGTAACAAGTTTATGCGATTGTAAATATTTGATTTTTTTAAGAATTGTGAAAGAAATTTTCATCCTCGTATAGATTTGTACAAACGCTCCACATAAATGAAACTACTATTACATACTCAGAATACAGTATTGAATTTAAAAGCTTATAGCACAGATAATATAATACTATAGTAAATCGGAATTCCCAAAAGAGTGATTAATAAAGCGGCTTTATAGCTATTATTTTCTGCTGAAAAGTGTTACAAAATTGCATAGCGTTGGGTCAGTTGGGTGATCAAATGTGAAGGTGAATCAAAAAGAAAAAGTGTGAGTGAAATGAAATGAGAATTCTTGTGAAATGAAATGAGAATTTTAGTGATGGGGGAAAATTATAGGGTTTATAAAATCCAAAAATAGTATAAAATCCATTACTGATTTATATTATTCCATTATGATTTCTGTAAAACATCATTTTAAATTTTTATGCCGTGTATTAAATCCTTCTCATTGTGAAATAAGTAAAAAAAATTACTTCATATATTTTTCTTGTGTATTATCGATTGTAAAACTGGTTGATTTACAAAACAGTTGTATTTTATTCTATAAAAAGGTTTTAAATTGAAACTGTGAATGTTCTACTGAATACAAAGAGAGGGTTTTTTGTGTCTCTATTATATTATACAATAATTTAACCATTTCATAAAATATGACAACCTACAACTTTAGTCATCCCGTGACCACGAACGCTGAAAAGTGTTACGAAACGTCGGGCAATAATAATAACATACGATTTAATTACACGCGAGTTAAATCCGTAAAAGTTATTTTATTTATAATGTGTAGTGCTCGCGCTCGCTAAGAGAACATTATTCATTGTTACTAAATTCTTGTCCACGCAGTCGCGAAGTCCACCTCAGATTGTAGCATGAAGATTGTATTAAAAACTCTAATATTTCTTTGCCATAAAAGTATCCGATGCAACTTTAAATTAATACTTATGTGTGAAGATTTTATTGTTAAATATTTTATAACTACCATATTGAATAGCTGTTGGGTTATAACAACAGACAATAAAACAACGTGGCAGGTATATTTTGATATGAAAAGGCATAAAATTTATAGTCACTATCCTAAACGGAAATAAAGTTTGAACAGATGTAATCCAGGTCGATCAACATATTCCATAAAAAGTGCCACACGCTAAAATACCCTAAATTGGACCATAACTCTAAGTCGTAAAGATAATGTAGGAGTTGGAACTCTCATAATATTATAATACTCTTGTGTATCCGAAAGGAAATTCGAGTGATAATAAAATTTAAGTATGAATTATTGCTTCAGAGCATAAGGATTTATGGTGGAGATTCTCAAATGACGCTGTGGGAGAGTTGTAAAACAATATTAAGTAATGGATTGTTACAACGTTATTAAATCATAACGCGTGATGATTGTTTTACGATTGAATTTTATCAACATCTTTAGAAGCGGGACAACTACAAACAAAAAGTTAAAAATATTGTAACCCGACTGCGAAAAAAAAGAAACAAATGACATCTGTTAAAATTAGGATTAACATGCTAAAATCGACTCTTCCTATTGTTGACGTTGTTTAAAATGTAGCCTATATTACCCGGGCCATAATAACGAATCGATTAACTTGACACTTTATTCATCAAAATCGGATGAATAGTTTAGGCGGAGCATACGTAAATACAAACATGCATACATAGACTGTTGAAATCATTTCCCTTCCTTTTGGCTTTGCCTTAGTCGGGTAAAAAGTACCAGTTAAAAAAGAAATGGAAGAAAAAGAACCGGCTTATCTTGTTATACAGGATGAATTTTTCAAGTGGGCCTTCAGAGCCAAATCCAAAACTATAAGGAATATCGAAAAATGCTCAAAGTAGTCGCGAGCCCAATTTTGATGAAAACAAAAACTGCATCATTGGATTTTTAAAAAAATTATGACCATCGCTTTGATTATTGCTTCAACCAAGGTGGAACAAGAAATATTTTATTAAAATTAAACATTTTCCATTAGTTTCCCGTATATCATTACTTCCCAGAAATCGATCCTTATTAACAACACTATCGAATAATATAACAATACAGGCTGAGTTTTTTTTTTCAAAATCATTACGTTCGATACCTGGCTAGGATTATTGATTTTTTAAATATCCATTGATACAGTTTTTGTTTTCATCTAAATCGGGCTCGCGACTCCTTTGAGCATTCTTCGATATTCTTTATAGTTTAGGATAGTTTAGGATGAATGGAAACAAACTAATTAAAAAACGAATTAAAAGCAAGGAGTGACATAGACAAAACCGGTGACGATGAAGCAAGCAAATTACAAGACTAACTGCAATAATAAGATAGATAAAAGCAGTTATCGATGTAATCACTTTACCACTTCACTCTTTATAAGCAATTTGAGCTTTCATGACACTAAATTTAATTAGAAATTGTTCTAAGCTAGTGCTAGTTTCAGCGGAACGCTGGATTTTGGTGAAATCCACCAGGGCGACGCAATAAACAAAAAAGAAGATACTACTAGAACTACACGTGACAGACGTTCAAATAAAATATCAAAGATATAAAACTCTCCGCTTTCATGGCCAGCTCGTAACAATTTTATAGCAAGCAAATTAAGACGCTCTATACAGTAATAGGTTGTTCCATTTCATCAACGGTTCCTGCCACATACTCTAGAACAGAATAGGTCACGTACTCTGTGTTACGGAAGGAAATTCCTTCCGCGAACGGTTAAGTTGCGGAGTGAGATCCGCTGTCGACATTTTCCCAAAGGAATACAGTATAGGTTTCTTCTAAAAAGGCGTGATAAAGTTTCGAGGGAGTTAGGTAGCGATTGTACCTATCTTACTCCTGGTGTTGCAAGGGTCCATAGGCGGTGATGTCTGTTTGTCATGAGGTGGAGCATGCGTAATCTTTACCTACCAACATAGCATATTAAATGCAAAAGATATTTAATATTATAAAGCTTAAAATTAATTAGCTCTATAGGGTAATCTAAAAACAATAAAGTATAAATATATATGTATAGATCAAAAGATATGTAAATTCATATTTTTTTTTTCGTTTCACAGCTCAATAGAAGAAATGAAATTCACTTTCTAACTTACACTCTAATGAAATTTAATTTGTCATAATAATATAGTAAGAAATGTATTTTATCAAATTTAATCAGAAAATAACGACTTGTACGCAATTTTCTCACAGTTTTGTATTTTGATTGTTCCACTTTTGACATACCCCTACCTAGATAAAAATATATCATCATATCGCTATAAATATAATCTCTGTTTTGAGTTTCATGTAACAATAAATAGCATTTATTTTCCAGTACATAAAATTATGTTATGTTTCTATTTTAACAAATATAATATACAATCATACCCTTACTTGCAGTTGATGATTTCGTTTCCATGTGTTTATCAAACTGTGAGCATCACGCTTTACCATACATAATGTTGCGTAGCTTAAAATAAAGGATGCATACCTGTAACAAAAAAAAAACAAATATTTATGATGCATATTGTCAATGTTGCACGTTTTGAGAGATTTAGGTCAGTGAATTAGACAGTGCTGCTTCAAATTCAATATTTGTAGCGATCTCTTTAGAACTATTTATAGAATATCGGAGTCAAAAATTACTACAAAAATATGCAAGCAACGATTTGGAATTCGCCATATTATTAACAGACAAAGGAATATTTTGTCTCGTTATAACGTTTGAACTTCTAATTCATATACAATTATATTTAAGTAATATAAAAGAGTTATTACAATGTTTTCTTCAGTTTTATGTTATAAAACTTAGTTAACACAAGAGAGGCATTTCCTAACACAAGCAATTAATATAAATGCTTGAAAGGATATTCCGAAAACTGCACGTAGTAATAGAATAGAATAAACTTTACTTCAGACTTAATAAAAAAAATCCATATATTATTACACAGTATCAATCAAGTATAATCAGTCTTTGAACTGAAATAAAATATTTTGTATTTGTATTTATATTATACCCAACATCTGGGTCACGAGTACCAGGCATCGCCCGAGACACAATTTTTAATTATGTATGAGTAAGATAGGTTAGAGTGGAAAAAAAGTTAAGGTCACAACTGTATGTAAACAACCTAGCCATTTTTAATTCAGCCTTACTCGGACACGATAAAAATTTCAATCAAAAACCCTCCCACAAATGCTTCTAAAATTATTTTAGTACTCACATTTTTTCTCATTACTTAAACATGCTAACCTCCCAGAAGGCCGAAAAGTAATTTCAAAATAGCATTTAATATTTCAAAATCCGAAACACCGAAAGAGTTCCCGGAGAGCACCTGACAGATTTATCAAGGGCCCTTTTACAGGGGTGGTAAAAACTCTCCGCGGAATAAATACATCAATTCTACGCGGCCCGCTTTAATTTATCGCCCCATGTGGTGCCAACCGGACAGGTATAAACGGGAGTGGACGTATCAGTAGGGTGACCACTTACACCCCTTATTATATACATTATAAAATTATTTTAAACTGATTAAGAACAGACGTCGTAGTAGATAAATACATCATATTCTTTAAAGTAAGTAATATGTATAAGAAACCAACTGTTTGAATAAAAATATAACAGTTTTTTATTGATTTACCAAAATTTTTTACACCAATGAATAAAAAAAAAATTGCTAAACACAAAAAAGCTAAAGGCAACAAACACTTAAAGGTAAATTCATCTTGACATAAAAAACGTGAACTACAAAATTAATTAAACTACACAACTAAAGAATAAAATACAAATCAACACTTTACTAATACCTACCTATGAAAAACTACCCTTTAATGGATTTTATGACATTTTAACGAAGCATGTTAAAATTCACCTAACAGAATAACGAAGATGATTTATCTTCGTTATTCTGTTAGGTGAATTCTAAACTGCACTAAATTCATTTAACAGCTTCCTGAGTCTTGAATTGGGAGTATTTGAACCAAATACAGTTATACAATTTCAAATAACAATCTTATTCAATACCGCAACAGTTTAAATCTGCGCAAGGATGCTTTTCCACTAGAGATGTGCTATGCAGCTATGCTGCGTAAATCTAAAAGGTAAGCTACGAAACTATGTGACCATTTCCACTGATGCTAAGCTATGTAGCTATGAAGATGCGCCGCCGCAAGGTAGCAATGGGAGGAAGGCTTGATTCACACGGCACTGTCCTGCACGTTTTTTTTTTGTTTGAACATACAGACCCATGACTGACACAAACACTGCAAAAATCATGCAGTACAAACGACGTATGAATGGGTCTATGTACAATGTATGGGCAGCCAGTGGCTCCAGAATTAAACTGTATAAAGTATATTTATTAAAATTGTAAAATAATCTTTGCTGTTCACTGACTACTATGAAGCCAAGGATTCAGCAGTTGGTTAATCAAGTGCAACCACACTGCTCTCATTTATTGTAATAATATGTTTTACTTTTCTTAGTTGATTACCACTCGTCTTTTCAATAAAACGAAACACGCTAATATTTTCATCATTTGCTTAATTTTCTTATTTTGACTCCCCATTTCGGACCCTAAGGGGTGTAGTATTTTAGAATAATGTTGGGTGAGGCGCATAGGGTAAAAGGTTGGGAACCCCTGCTCTACTGTGTCAATCGATTGATATCTACAACTAGTTCTTCTTGGAACGACCATCATCAGTACAATGGTGTAGACAAAATGTTGTAACAGACATCTCTTTTGTTAGGCTGTTGTGGTTCGTAATAAGTAAAGATTACGTCACTATTCCACTTCTTATTTTAGTGACATCGAACATTCGTTATAATAATCACATTATCGAACAAAGGCATACCGGCACATTAGAAACGTGACACAAGTCTCAGTCCTGTTAATTGAACAGGTTCATACGTCATTCCCAGCCATCCCATCAAAATGAAGGAACAGATAAAATGAGCCTTATCCCGGCAAACTTAAAACACATAGTCGTCCTCCACAAGCCCGTCTTGACTGAATGTAGGTTAGAGTTACGCTGTGCAACGTAGATGTTATCTCAATAAATGTCAGGCTCAACCGCGATAGACAATGTTCGCATAAATCAGGTGCTTTCATAAAATAGCAGTATATTCGATGCTGTGAGAGAACTCCGTCATCTTGTTAATATGGTTCCCTGCACAGTTGATAGTGGTCCCAAAGAGGAAGAGCTACGCTAAAGTCAGCCTTATTACTTTGATGTATGTACTCCTTTACACGTCACTCCCAGGACTTTAAACAGTGTGTCGTACATAGCTAAGCTAATGTAAATTTTATTGCATTAAATGCAGAGACTAGCAAAAGTGTTTAAGATACTCATAGTGATGATGATAATGTTCTTACTTCATCATCCTCCAGTTTAGAAGTTATCTGTTCTGCCTGAAAGTAATAGGGGGATAAAATAAGTTTTTTTTTAGCGTGGGATCGAACCGAGATAAATAAAATTATTACCAGCTAAATAACACGCTCTCACAACTGAATAAAAAATTAGTCAGCAAACATTTTGTCATAATAAACTGTATGTATACTGTTTGATATTCAACTGTGGAATAAAGACTTGAGTCTTAATTACGTACGTCACAGATGATGGAAAACAAGATGTAGGCCATACAAAACCATAAATAGATGTGGTTAATTTAGGAATTGAAGAGGGACTGTGATTGGTCTTCAAATAAAAAAATCAAACTACGATGAAACTATAATTCTCAGTAAAGATAACAGTCACATAGAAAAAAAAGAGAAAGGAAGCATGTTATATAATTGGGATCTTAATATTACTTACGCTACCAGGACGGGCACTTCGTTGTACCAACCTGTTGTTATCGATAAGTACCTCTTTAAATTGGCTACTACAATTCTAGTGAACGTTCCTTTATGCAAGTGTGTTTATAGCTCAGATCATATAAGTAATATATGATCTGAGGTTTATAGTGATCAATCATGATCATCAATCGTCTAGTATTTCCTAAGACTTCAAAATTTTAATTTTTTTATTAACGAAAATTTAATAAATACACACCTATATCACACCTTAGGTAATACCTAACCGTAGAACGTCATCAAAATTCCAAATCTTATCAAGTCCTCGCCCTAAAATAAATAATTAATGAATATTCAATTTCTACTTATTAAATATGCGCTCTAAAAGCTGTGTCATATTCGAAATTCTAGCACAGATATAAGATAATATTTATACTGTTTTACATTATTGCTTTCAAAATTCCGGTAAGTAAAAGTATTATTACAATAGCTAAATAACAGAAAAAGAAACTACTTACGGAAATTAATATTAAAGCAGTTGATGAATTATTATTGCGCAATATAATTAACATCTAAAACCGTGATTACATAAAACATAATTTTTTAATAGGCTAGGGAATAATATAATAGGTTTTTAGATAGTAACAGGGTAGACCCCCATAGATTTTGAATTCAAATCTTATATATAAAATTCTCGTGTCACAATGTTCGTTCCCGTACTCCTCCGAAACGGCTTGACCGATTCTCATGAAGTTTTGTGAGCATATTGAGTAGGTCTGAGAATCGGCTAGCATCTATTTTTCATACCCCTTAGTGATAAGGGTTGTCCACCCTTAATTTTTTTTATTTTTATTTATAAGGCAAAA
Source organism: Elophila nymphaeata (assembly GCA_955850985.1). Lineage (NCBI taxonomy): Eukaryota > Metazoa > Arthropoda > Insecta > Lepidoptera > Crambidae > Elophila > Elophila nymphaeata. The sequence goes on along the minus strand of OY039066.1, from coordinate 21,003,674 downwards.
CAACGTTTGCGGGGTCAGCTAGTTACTCTATATATATTTTTCCTTACATATTTTGTAACCTTAGTAAATTATTCATGGTTACTTAGAAATATAAATACGATTAATAAAACTGAAATATGAACCTTTTAAGTTTAATTTGTTTTTTTTTCTATTGAGTGAATTATTTCTTATCGTGATTCAGTCTTTTTAAATGTGCCATCATCATCATCATCAACAGCTCATATGATGACCCCACCGAGGGGCTCGAGCCTACCTCACATTAGGGGCGATTTTACCTCACATTAGGGACCCGCACTTGGCCAGCGTGGTTAACTAAGGCCTAGTTAACCACGCTGGCCAAGTGAGGGTTGGTCGACTTCACACACAACCTAAGAATTATTCATAGATGTGTGCAGGTTTCCTCACGATGTTTCCCTTCACCGTAAAATCGTCGATTAAATGTAAATTGTAAATATTAATTTAAAATTTTAAAATACATTGGTACGTGGCGGGGATCGAACCAGTGCCTCCCGGGTGGGAGACGACGCTCTTACACACTACGCCATCGACGCTATCTAACAAATGTGTATGAATTTAAACATTGTTTAAAATTTTAATAATATAAATCCATAAGAATTAAACTCTTCTATTTGAGAAATCCTTACCTTAAATTTTAACAACCAAAAGAGGAAAGTCGGTGGGCTTCCTATTTATTACGATATATTTCTATCAGTTCAAATAAAGTTTATTCAGGCGTCACGTGACATGGAACCTTTGTATTTGTCTAATTCACTGTCGTATTACGTTTCTTTGTTTGTTTGTAATGCGTCAGCCCAATCGCTTTTATCTTTTCTTTGAACGAAATTCCTTACATGACAAAATATGGTCGGTGATAAAATAGAAATACTTCTTATATCATTAACCTGAAATTCGCCCTCGCCAAGTTCTGCATTACTGAAATGTGTATTCGGTTCAATGAGTGAGGTCACTCAATACGACCACTGTATTTAGGTTACTAAAGTTTTAAACGTATTATAAAAGTAATAAAGTTTAAAAAAAAATTAAACGTATTAGCATTCTACTCGTATATTGATTACCATATAGAATGCTAATACGTTTAAAATTTTTAAACTGGCTGCGCCCAATGCGTTGCTCTGATCAGATCAGCACCTCACTCAATACCTTAGTGTACGATTTCTTAATAAATTTCTGGGAAGATCGCGACCCTCAAACATGAGGATTATGACTCGAGGAGGAGGGGCAATTTTGGAGATATTGATCACTGTGGTAATTTCTAAACAAACGAAAACATCCAAGTAAGTAACCATCCAGCAATGCCAGGAATTAACACTAATTTGTTGTATGGTAGTTGCAGTCACCAGGAACGCATTGGACATTACGTTAGAGGTGAGATTACACTTTTCCTATCCAACTGACACGTCTCCTTCTTTTAGACGAGTATACTATATCTATTACCAAAAATCTGTTATAATTTCAGCGTTGCAAGCGTATATAGGCATGCCCCGTTAGCTTATCTGTTAATCACTAGAGAATATACGAGTATACATTGTTTTGCGTATAATAGAATAAGCGGACGGGATAGTCATTTGCCAGGCCGTTTGGTAAAAAAAACACCTAAGGGGCATTCATTAGGTGTTTTTTTACCAAACAATCTAGCTGTAGCATCTTACCTACCATACACAAACTGCCGTGCGTTAACTAAAAAGGCGCAAAGCCACAAAATCTAAATTTGAGTTATGAGCGAAAAACGCGCGAAAACTTTAAAAAATATGCCACTTGAAAACTATAGGTCGTAGAAAAAATAAATAAACATCCAAATATAGCTTGTTACATTTACTAGTAAATAGTGATGGTTTTGATTAAAAATAATTACTTTTAAGTAAAAAAAATAGCTTTTTTGCTTTTTAGCAGTGCATATTTTGGTGAATTGTATATAAAAACTATAGTAAAAAGTCGCTAAGTACCCCTTAGCGACCTTATAGTTTATGATTCCATCGTAAATAAAATTTAATTTTTTTGTGTATAAAAATTATTCGAAATTACTTAACTAAAATGGCGTTAAGGTACTTAACGGCTTTAAAGTTATGTATTGCTAATTTCCATTTATTATTAAACCTTCACTATATAAACACAACAGCCTGTTAGTGTCTTTTTAGGCAAGCATTTGAATTTAGTGTCTTTTTTTGTTTTATTAGGAGCGTTTTAACACACTATTACTACACTTTAAAGCCGTTAAGCTTTGAATCTTTGACAATAAGTGACTATTTAGTTATGTATTTGGGATTAAATATTCCCAAAGAAAAAACGAAATGAATCAATAAACTTATTAAAAAAAATAAAAACACAAGAGGAACTTTTGTAAAACAACTAAAACTTTGTTTGGGAACATGAACAACGACATATAATAAATAACATGAACTTTAAATAAAACTTTTAAAAAGTTATTACACCTACGACATAAAACAAAAAAAAAACTGCAAACGCATTATGGACCTTTCTGAAATAACCATAGAATTAATAATACAAGGAGATAGGCCAAGCCGGCGCTTAACTTGTGACAAGTCTATGCCCAGTAGGCATACATTGCCGCCAGTTCACCGTCCGATAAAGTCGAGTGAATACGTACGTATGACAGAAAGAAATATCCGTTTTTCTTTCAAAATGCCATCCTGTTCAACTGTTACATGCAATCATTGCAGTGAATCAGTTATTTATCAAGTAATGGAATAACTTTTCACACGTAAGAACCGTAAAACTTAGATTTATATTTAAAAAACAATATTAATTACATTGCGGCTGTGCTTAACTTCCATTGCTTTGCAGTCCTTAATATGCGCGCAATCAATAGTGTACATTACAGCATGCTCAACTTAAACCATCTTATGGAGTACGGCCGCTGATCGCGTCACTCGAACTTTCTATGAACTCAGCGATTTGATCAATCTCCTTTGCGGCTGTGCTTAACTTTAATTACTTCGCAGTCCTTATGACGCCCGCAATGAATAGTGTATATTACGGCATGCTCAACTAGAACTATGTTATGTAGTACGGCCGCTGATCACGACACTCGGTCTTCCTATGAACTCGGCGATTCGACCGATCTCTTTAGATTGATATATCTGTGGAAATAACTAAAACTTTGTTTGTGAACATGAACAACAACTTTATGAGCACGAACTTTAAATAACATTTTTAAAAAGGTATTACAACGAAGACATAAAAAAACACTTAGTTTAGTAATTAATTAACTAGTTTGGTATCTATAGAACTCGTTTTGGCCCTATACTTGAACATTTAAATGTCTAAGAAAGAAATAAGTACTAAATTATATTTCGGTTCGGTGTCCCCTAGGGATCCGTTTTATCCCCTGCACTGTTTCTTTTGCTTATCAATGATATGATTTCTCTTCGTAACATCCATTGCTAATTGCAGACGACAGTACAGTGCATGCAGGCTACTTCGGACATGCAAAGGCTGGATGAGCGGAAACCGTGGAGAGTCATGAGAATCTTGTCATTGAACTCAACCTAGAGCTCGACCTTGTTTCTTAATGAGGTACGGCAAATCTGGTTGACATCAATGCTAAGAAAGCTCAATTGTGCGCGTTTAGGGCTAAAACTTGCCATTCCTTTCCTTTCCCTCTGTCCAGGGCACAACACTAACGCTACAGAGAAGCATCACTTTGCTCGGCATGGAGGTTCGCAGCGACTTGAATCCTAAGAACTACATCGAAAGGCTGATAAAAACAGCTTCACGGAAACTTGGAGCCCTGAACAAGGTGCGGCGTTTTTTCACGCCAAATCAACCTGTGTTTGCTTTACAAGACGCAAGTACGGTCCTGCGTGGAGTATTGCTCGCACCTGTGGGATGGCTCTGCCAAGTACTTACTCGATGCTTTGGATAGGTTGCAGCGTCGCGCGGCCCGCATCATCGGCGACGAAGAGGTGACTGAACATCTTGAGCCCCTCCAATCGCGTCGCAATGTTGCGTCATTGAGCGCATTCTAGCGTCTGTACCACGGCGAGTGCTCAGAGGAGCTTTTTTCCCTAATCCCACCATCCTTCCTTTTAAGGACTACGCGTGCTGGTCTACGTTGAACTACGTACGTCACCGACAAACTGTGGCTACGGTTCCAACGCGAACTAAAAATATGGTAATTTATCGTTTATTTTGTTATTTGTTGGACTATGCCCAATTGCCCATTATTAAGTTCACATATTTAGTTGCTGTTTTTCAGGTACAGATGGCATTTCTTCGTAACAAGTCAAATCCTGGACTTCAAGCGCAGGTGTTAGTGTTGGTTGTGTTTGGGAAGGTGACCATTCGCAAGTGGTTATATGAAGTGGTATATAAAGGGAACGTCTCGTTCAAATGTTTTGTCATGAAAGTGGCGCCAACTTTATGTGGTTTGTGTTTCACAAAATTTCATAAACACCGATGATATTGGCCATGCGTAAAGTTTGACGGCATGATATCGTGCTGTCCGAGTAACAAGCGGTTAATTTCCTATTGTACTATTGATTTCACTAATTTTTTAGTTTTTTCATTACTTGTTTTCGGGATTGAAGGAAAAAATAAAACATGTCGACTGTCGGTTCAGTAAAGCATGGTCAATTGGTCAGTACCAACATATGATGACATGAAGCAAGCAATAAATAAAATTGTCATAATTAAATAATTCAAACAAAATAATTTTAAAAACGGGTTATTAGTTTAAGCCATTCCTCCATAATACAAAGAAACGTGCATAATTTCACCTCAATATAATACGTACAGATATATTATTTAGTGAATACTATTATTTTGAAGTATTGCATACTTCAAAATAATAGTATTGCATACTTCAAAATAAACCTAGGCGTTTTGTCAGCCTACGACGACAGCCTACGCGCTATTATATTAGTCTTCAAACATATACGAGTACATACTCTCTCTGTGGCAACTAGGGTCGCTCCCCAGTGCGCCGGGGTGGAAAGAGAGGCGAGAGCAGATTGCGTCTTTTTAGCTAAGTATTGTAGCTTAACGTCCTTCTAACGGAGGATTCGTACCATAATTTGAGTAGCTAAAGGCGGTATAATATTTGTGAAAAGTATTCCTTGATTTAAACTTTACACGAATCCTACGCTAAAAAGGTGTTAACAGATTTTAACGTCCTTCTAATGTAGTATTTTCAGAAAACGCCTTTTTAGCCTAGGATTTTAATGTAAATTACAAGACTAAATCTTGGCTTAAAAGTAATTAAAGTATCTTTACGACTTTCTTGTGTAATACTATTGAAAAACGTCTTTTTTGCTAAGCACCGCTTTAAAAATATCTAAAATATTAAAGCATTAAGGGCTGCATGTGACCTTTTAGTTAGGCATCGATGGTTAACGTACTTTCAGTTGTGTAAACTGTTATCTTTTTCGCGTTTAACGACTTATTTGCTTAAACTATTTCAAAAACTATAAACGTTACAAAGATGATTCCTAGACAGATCGATAAAGAATTTTTTCCTACATACGATGGCATTAAAATCTCAAAATCGACCCCCTGAGGGTTAACGCCCTTCTAGTTACCGGACGGCAGCAAATGCAACGAATAAAATAACTATCAACTTTTTGATCCAGGAACTTAAAAACAATAGAGAGGAAGTCCTCCGGGAGCAGGATATTACTCTCACAATGGTATAAGCGCTTAAATATGTTGTACAATGCGATCGACACAATAGACCATTTACGTCAGGGGATTAGAGTTAATCCAATGTACACTCTAAAATAGGGTAATTATCTTAACATGTTTCTTTGTTCATATATTACTTGGGTGAGAATTCTAAGATGGAGGATCAAGGTATCTCATTAATGATCTGCGTTTGTTTGTCGTGTAATAATTGACGTGTGAGCAATTTAGTTTGAGATAAACCTTTCATTGAATGAAATTTAGATGCAATACCATCAGCTATTTGCGATGAAATAGAGTTTTGAAAAGAACGAGTAGTTACACTATGAAACCTTAAAAGAAATATTTATTTAGGAGCTAGCCGATGAAACCTTAAAATAAATATTTATAGGTTTTATAATCCTGATCTTGAGAACTAAAAAAATGACCAATAAAATTGCACAGATTATTTATAAACAAAAAAAATCGATCGTATCGAGGTATCGAGTTGAAACTAAAACTATGTACTTGAGTTTACAGTACCATGAAGCTGTGAACACTATATACGACTGTTTATGCCGCAAAAAAACGTATATTTCGACACTCTCAAGGGGTGATTGGTGTACTTGAATGTTAGAGGAATGGAGTATAGAGTACATTGCAGAAGACATGGATTGTATGACAAAAGATATGAATGAAAAAGAATAGATGATAAGGTAAGCAGCTGATAGTCAAGAATAGAATGACAACTTCAAATAAAATGGGACAAAAGTAGAAGAAGTCTACCTAAATTTTAAGCTTGTGCATCGATATGTTACTGTTTTGTCTAGTTAAAACTAGTCTTCACTGATATTCATATTTGAAGCGCAGTTAATTCTAGTTGTAATAAGCGCATCTAGTGAAAACTAGTTTTAAGCAGAAAAACGCGTTTCAACTAAAATCGGGTTTTAACTGTGACAGATACATACTATCCAAGGGGTCAATTTCCAATTACGCGGTGGTTTTGACTGCATTGATATAAAGATTATTTTTAATATATTAACAAGTATTGTAAAATGAAATGCAAAACAGATTAGGGATGATTTTAACAAACTAGTAACTCTGCTATCCATGCAGCTCTCAATACAGCGTTTCAATAATCCACGCCAAACAATTGACTGCTAACAATAAATGAAATCTCGCCATAACTGGCAACCCAACTACGAAACTTCGTTGCGCGACAAACATTGAAAGTTTGAGCAACAATTGCGAAACACTCTTTATTACGCTATATATGGGTTCAACTGAGAAAAATGTGCTTATATTTCATAGGAAACTTGCGGTCTTGGAGTCCTTACAAAGTTTGAGCTGTTTTAAAAAGTTCAGTGATATTTTTTCTTATTTACTTTTTTCAGAGACTTGTTGTGGAATTCTCTCGAACGTGCAAGATAAACGCGATTTTAAAAAATATGCTAATGAAATGAAATGAAAGCGCAGATTATTTTACAGTCTTTAAGATAATTAACTTGGATGGCTTTTTGACTACGGGATGCCTGTTTTATTGCTGTAATTTTATATAATAGACTTCTGTCTAGTACATTATTAAGGTCCGTTTTATTATACACCCCGCTTACATCGCTATCTCAAAATAACGTGTGAGAGCTAAACAGACATTATTTTCTATTTTCATCGAAACAGTGTCTCTGTATTGCTCTTTCCAAAAACATTGGATAGTATTTTTATTGCCTTTTTGGCTCGAGCTACCTATACTTGACCATATGATGAGTATTAGCACGTCATCTATATCACTCGACGATATTCATTTACAATAACATCTATGGATTTTTATTTGCATCATCTGTTCATCTGCATTATGCAAAACTAAACGTACTTGTGTTCATAATATATAATTATATACCTTATTGCTATCCACCCAGATCTATTGCTGTCTGTAAATACCTAAAACTCTCGTATTCTTGGTTAATTAATTACGGATTAGACTTCTCTTTCGTTTAAAATAAAAGAAGTAAATTACTTTATAACTTTTTCCAATTAACTCACACGCTTATGTGACCATGTGATAATTCTAAATCTAACAATGTTAAAAGAATTTCCGAAGGAAATTTTTGCGGAATTTCTCGCCTCATCCAATTTGAAGTCTAAGCATTATACAATCTATAACTCTTGGAAATGAGCACGCAAGCTTAACAGGATCCTAACGAGAAGCCAGGAGCGACCGAACACGTGTTGAGATATTGAGGGAATTAGATCCAGGTTACGGTGAATTCAAAAGGGAGATTATTGAGGCGCTTAATATCGTAGCCGATTTGTGGCTGTGCGTCTGCTCTGAGTTATGAGACGGAGCGGTTAGACTAATTATTGCTCATAGAGTGAGCTATGTTTGCTTAGTAAAGCTCGCCGAAGCCGATATTTTCCAGAAAGGTTCCTAGTTCAACGGAAAACATCAGGTTCCTTTTGTCGCCATTTTATATAATTTGGATCTGAATTCAACTCGAGACAAGCTGAATTCAGGTTCAATTACTTTTTTATGTATTTTATGGTAGCTTTGGTCGGCCTGGTAGCTAAGACTATCGTCAATAATCGTCATAGCAATAGTGTTAACCTCATATATATCAATGTAAGGAGATCGGACAAATCGCTGAGTTTATAGGAACACCGTGTATCGTGATCAGCGGCCGTACTACATAACATGGTTCTAGTTGAGCATGGCATACTATACACTATTCATTCATTGCGCGCATCTTAAGGACTGCGAAGCAATGAAAGTTAAGCACAGCCGCAAAGGAGATCGGTCAAATCACTGAGTTCATAGCAAGTCCGAGTGACGCGATCAGCGGCCGTACTACATAACATGGTTCTAGTTGAGCATGCCGTAATATACACTATTGATTGCGCGCTAATTAAGGACTGCAAAGCAATGAATGTTAAGCACAGCCACAATTTAATACATTTTGTAAGATAGTAACGCATAAATTAAAAATTTTAAGCGATTATGTTTTTATGAATAAAAGCCGACTATTTGATTAAATATTGTTTTTTAAATATATTAATCGAAGTTTTTCTATTCTTACGTGTGAAAAGTTATTCCATTACTTGACAAATAACTGCTTCACATGTTACAGTTGAACAGGACGGCATTTTGAAAGAAAAACGGATATTTCTTTATGACATACGTACGTTTTCAATTGACTTTATCGGACGGCGAACTGGCGGCAATGTATGCCCGCTGGGCTTACACTCTTCACAAGTTAAACGCCGACTTGGCCTATCTCCTTGTATTATTAAATCTGTGGTGTTAACAGTGTGGTAGTATTATGACAGTTACATATACATTATTCTCCTGAGAGTCTTATTATAAAACATGGCCTTAGCTAGTCATGGTTTTAAACTGAAAACTAAAAACTGTTTAAAACTGTGTTTGTCATTCAGTAAATGAACGCGACATTATTTTCTGAATGAAGAACACAGTTTTAAGCCATGGCTAACTTTAGTCCACGTTTTATAATAAGGGGTCGGTTTTAGAGTTCCGGTTGAAGCTCCATTACACATTCGGTATTGCGATCACCACTTAGCAGGTGAGATAAGGGTCAAAAGGTACCTTGTCTTCACGGTCTTTTCATGAAGATTAATGCATTTTGTTTCATTTAGTGTTTATGACATTTTATTACACACTTTTGCAAACGCTTCAATTATTTCATATTTCAACTGGATTATACCGGAAGCCATGTGATGCCGGCAGAGTAGAATAGCATCACCCCATATCCTCCAATGGGTATCGTAGTAGGCAACTAATGGATTTACAAAAGGGGCATTGATCACCTTATACTTCGTCCACCAATCCGCATTTTTGGACTTCTGTCTAAACCTTCTTCGATGACAAGGAGAGACCTTGTGTTGGCAATGGGTTGAATTGTAAAGGCTGTTATGATGATGATGATAATACCGGGAGATGCTACTTCCATTTCACTGGCAAAAAAGTAGTAAATGCAATACGAAAGCTCAAACTTATAATTAATTAACTTAAAGACACTACAAATACTTCATTGCGTTGCTTATAATGGACGATTGGATTCCTTTCCTTATTTTTAACTACTTTGAAGATTGCAATTGTGCAGTTATTTCAGGTGCTTTCACGTTTCAAGGATGCTCAATGAGCTGTCTGATGTTATAGGTACTACACGATTTGTACCAGTAAATGATGAGGATCATTTGAAGATTTATCTAAAAAACACCGAAATGATCCTAATTGAATGCTTCACTTGTTCATTTGAGAGAGCTGTGTTGTATTCTATAAAAATCTTTTGTAGCCGAGCCGAATAAGTTTCATATCTGGAGCGTTCCTCTGTGAAAAACATTTTCCTTGTGAGATCAGTTCGAGTCAAAAGGAGATCGCAAATGTGTCCCCTATAGACGATATAAGGGACACAAGATTACGCAACGTGATAAATTTCGCGATGGAGAACCAGATCGGTGGCCGAAAAAATCAGACGAACGAAACTTTTCAAGCTTGGAATTAAATCGTATAAAATCGCAATATATGACGCTCTTTTGATGTAACGTCTATGGAGAAGACGAAAACATGGAAATAAATCTCTTTGATCATCTACCGGCTTAGAATGACACAGTATTTTTTATGCTTGATCCCAATATGGCGGGGCCAACTTTGACATGAAATGAAAAATATCTTGCTTAGGAGTTGGTGTACCAGAGTTTAATTTTGAAGTTGGACACGTCTGCGGAATACCAACAAACTGTCTGCATAGTTAGATTATTGGAGTGGGAGACGAAACACCGACTTTCGAGAGATTAAATATATTTGAAATGAAATATTTCTTGGAACTTTGAATAGTAAGGTTCAAGTAACTGAACTCAGTAAGAGATATTATTATATTGCCTGGAAGACAAAAAATAGCGAAAATATATTACAAGAAGAAAATGTGGAATATTGTTATAGAAAGCATTAAGATTTTTTAAGTATCCCTTTTTAATATGTATCTCATTTTTTACTTAATTAGGCTCTATATCGGATTTAATAGTATAATTTCAATTGGAATTTTTATTGCAGCGTATTGTTTGCCATTATAGTGCTTGTATTTTATCTGAAAGAAAGCTTTAATCTGCTTTTTCGTAAAACTACTTCTATAAGATTCTCTTCGGTTTACAAAACTATAAGTGTAAAATGAAATATCTCTCTTTAGCGGTTTTCAACAAGAATTACTTTTTCTGTAATGTATAATTACGTTGATAAGGCTGTTCACATTGCATCAAAATTAGGTCTGAAAATCCGCAAAATGTGACAATTTTGACGTAAATCGAGTGCACGCCCCTAAGCCTAACGAATTTACAATGACACATTATTTATATTGACTTAAATTCACGTACTAACATAAATAAATTACACGCGTCTACGCGTTATTTAACTTAATTGACGAGTCTCAATAATACGGGTCGTAATACATACACTGCAAAGGCCAACCCTTCGGTTAAAGTCAGATTCCCGAATAAAACAACAAAAAACCCTTCACAACGTCCGCGTTTCGAAACTCAATTCCCTTTTACGTAACACTGGTTCCCTTAGAAATTAATCGAGTCGTGCGTGTTACGACAGCTAAAAACACGCCATGTTTTTCCAATAGCCTTTCTGTTTAGTTACAAGAAATCCTTTAAAGGTGAATCTAATTTATGTGTGGGCTTTCCGTGAAATGCATAAACATGTATCTGGAAAGCAATAGTAGACAACGGAATTCAATTAAGGTATATTTATTTTAATGTGGATATAATCAGCACGACCTCATAAAACATAAAGGGTGTTGAGCATAGCCTTAGATAACATTATTTTGGTTACACATGACACATCTGGTAGTATGGGCCATGCAGTGCCTCAAAATAGTGGCAGGTAGCAAAGCCTGTCGCGTTTAACAACCAAGGCAAATATTACACTCTAAATCATCTCAGCAGTGCAGGTATAAAAAGTAACTGCAATTCTGAGACGATGACCTATGATATTCAATGTAAATTTTTATTATAGGGTTATTTGAGCACTGTGGGATCGTTAATGTATTCGATAAGATTAAACTTTGCATTCTTAAAGAAGTAAATAACCCGGAGTACCTAGTTGAAAAATCAAGACCTAGTAGGTTAAGAACCATTAAAAATAAAGACAAGTTTCTCCTGCCTAAAATTAACAACTTTTATGGATGTAGAATGTTAAATTATCTTATCCCTAAGTACGTTAACGATCTACCAGATGAACTTCAAAACTTGTATAAAGAGGGGGGCAAGTACAAGATTAAAATGAAAGAGGAATTCTTAAATAATAAGGAACTAATTAAATATGTATAACTATTTATAAGAGTGTCTCGCTGTTCTCAGATAAGCCTTAGAGGCTTGAGAGTAACAGCCTCATTGTAAATTGTATGTATACTCGCAATGTATTGAACAAATAAATAAAAAAAAAAAAAAAAAAAAAAAAAGTTAAATTTAAATAATAGAATTGCAATATAAATTTAAAGACTTATGGAAGTAATTAATAAAATAATACAGACGTAGAATAAGATAAAAAAATCTGGAGTGGTCTCCCCTTGACTTTCTCGTATACCGGAAACGACTCAAAAGTTAAACCTTATATTTTGATGTCATACATGCATGTTAAATTTTGGTCACCCATCCGAGTACCACGCACTTGGTTGCTTAACTTTCGTGATCGACGACTCAAAAGTTGATGTAACCTTATTTTGATGTTATACATGCATGTTAAATTTGGTTGCAATAAGTTAAAGCATACTCTAGTTATCGTGCTAACGCACAGACACACAGACACACACACACAGACATAATTCCAAAAAAAATATTTTTGGACTCAAGGAGGTCCTAAACGTGTAAATCCGTCAAAATCTCGAGGTCGAATTTTTTTACGATTGCAAGACTTCCTCTATATTACGTATACGAGAAAGTAAAAATTATTGTATAAATTAAGCAGTTTAGCCTGATCTGATGTTGTCTGTACATAAGAAAAATCGACAATCTCAAACTTTAATATATTTTGGTTTACTTTATAATAGATACGAAATAAATAAGTAAAACAATACGTGAAGTATAGTAAACTTAATAGTTTCAATACGGCTAAAGCACACAATCCCCTAAAACAACATAATTGCAATTATTCCTAACTGTCATATAGGTAGTTCCAGTAAAATGCATCACAGTAAAACGGCCGTATGTTTCCTCTGGACGTTTCCCATTTTCTTGTGATTAAACTCCTTGTGGCGAGGGCGGGTCTGATTTCCCCAAGGAATACATAAAACGTTGCTTAACATTTAATTTGTGCAGCCACTAGTCTCATATGGCTCCATGAAATAAAGTGGTGTAGTTTAAAATTTTACGTCATGCGATGTACAATTGAGAAGATAAATATGTACAACAATTAATACGGAAATATTTAAAAAAAAACGATGATTCTTTTCATAAATTTACGTTTTAGGGTCCCGCACCCAAAGGGTAAAACGGTATCCTATTACTAAGACTCCGCTGTCAGCTGTATCACATTAACCGTGATAGTTAGACAGTTGAAATTTACACATATGATGTATTTCTGTTGCCGCTATAACAACAAATAATTAATATTCACTTTTAAAATAAATAATTAAATTAAAATAAAACAAATATTTAAGAGATAGAACAGATTTTTTTTGCGGGACGCGTAAAAATTCGTGCGCGAGTCCGACTCGCACTTAGCCGGTTTTTTATTGATCAGATTTTGACTGATATAAAAAATATGTCAAAATTCTACCATTACTAGGTGAAACTGTCTGTTAAATTATGAAAACCCATTATTCGCCCTTTGCGAAATCAATGAGTAGTATTGGGGTAGTATTAATCTTAACGGCCGCTACCACACGACGGTCTGCAAGCTCAAAATATAGGAACAACATTAATGTTACCAGTTAAAGGTTCGTATTAATGAACATCACTCAAATTATGGGCTATTTCAGGCAGATTTATTTTTTATACACCCCGAAAGAGTATTTATCATTCTATTTCGACTGTTAAGAAGGCACACGCTTTAATGTAAGCTTAGAGCTAAGACGCTATCTAGAGACGAGTAACTGCGTATCATCATCATCATTTCAACCGAGAGATACCCGCTGTTGTATATATGCCTTCCCCAAGTATCTCCAACTCGATCGGTCCTCCGATGCCCGCATCCAGCGGTTTCCCCAATAAACTCAAACTCAAGTTTCTTTATTCATTTAGGTACAATTTGTACACTTATGAAAGTCAAGTTTGATGCCATCGGTTCTAGAGTCTACCGGGAGGCCGTGTTCTGAGAAGAACCGGCAAGAAACTCAACAAGTTTTATCCTCCCTTTACAGCTTTCATTGTGTAGCCGCCATTTTGTAAAATTGTGCGCATGTGTCAGTTACTTCCGGACTTTCCGTCGCGAATTTTCCGGGTGTAAAAATATATATATTTTTTTTTTAATAAAACTATATGAGTTTTTGTCACTAAAAGCGTTATAAAGTAAGCTAACAGAATATAGTATAATTAGTACAGTTATAATTTCAAATAATAACAATAATAATAATCATCATTTTCATAATCGGAAAACTGTGGAGGGGGGATCGACCTCCAGGAGGTCGGCCGACACACAGGCGTTGTTGACAGCGACCTCCAGGAGGCCGCCCGACACATAAGGGGATAGTATTGATTTGGAAAGAGTCATAATTCACATTGCCAAGTCTTTATTAATTAATCATAATAATAATATAATAAAATAAAGACTAATAATTAAACTTACAAAACATATATATATATAAAGAAATGTGATTTAAGACATCTTCCTTTACAATATTGTCAGTTAGAAAATTGAAATTTTACACAATAATATTGATATCTCAATACATTACAATGGAGAATCGAGCACATTTCTATGTGTCCACATACATTATTGTATTTAAATTCAATATTTCACATTACACCTAGGAAAAAGACCTAGGCGAAAGTTTATCAATCAAATCAAAAGCATCTTGAAAAAGGCCAGGTAAAAAGTACTTGCGTGCATACATTATGAGGACTATGATGAGAGAAGATGAAGCGAAAAAAATATGTAAGAATCTTAGCGAGCGGAAACATGTGACGTGTTTCCACCCCTATGGGAAAAAGACGTGACTTTAATGTATGGTATGTATATCATATCTTGAATTTCCGAGAACAATAATTTTCATCCATCAATATTTTTACTTCGGGACCCAAGTCTTTGTGGATGATATTGTTTGATGGCTTCAGTATTTTTTATATGGTGCCTCAATATTATGTTACAAAGAATTCTAATGAGTCACCATGTTTACCTACATCGCTCTGATATATTTTCCTTTTTACTCTCAGACATCAGGTTATGTTTGTCAGAAAAACGGCCTTCTGTTTCCACAATATTTTCATTTCGCCTTGCTTTATAAAGACTTGACGCGTAATAATGGAGCGTAACAGAGCAAGTTGATGCTGTCACTGCTATTGCTACTTCAGGGATTATGCATGCAAACTTTTATACTGAAGATAAGCTTGGAATTAAACTCTTTGTAGCGCTCGTGATGAGCCGCAATATGAGCAGCATTAACTTTGAGATACATACATGTAATGTAATTATGACGGGTAGTAACTTTAAAATATAAATATCATGTGCAGCTAGAGATAAATTTATCATAATCTATTAAATAAAAGGCCTGACTCACTGTCTGACTGACCAACGCCCAGCCTATACCCTTGGACCTTTTATGACGTAGGCAAGGGATAAGGATTTTTCAGATTTTTTGAATTCAACCCCTAAGGGTGTAAAATAGGGGATGAAAGGTTGTATGGAAATCCGTCATTTTTCAAGTTATATCCATTACAATTGATAATTTCATACAATTCCAATCCATTGAAAGTGGTATATGGATTTCTCATACAAACTTTCATCCCCAAATTTAGGAGTTGATTAAAGGGGGAATAAAAGTGTGTATGAGAAATCCTTCATTTTATAGTAAAATCCATACAAATTGGTATATGGCTTAACGACCAAAAATTAAGAATGATGTTTGTACGATTTTTCTAATTTTAACCCCACGGGGATAAAGTCGCGAGCAACAGCTAGTATTATATATTATTTTAAACATTAGCCTAAATTAAGATTTATTAGAACGTGTGTGTAATGGATCATCATTCGCCTGCCCTGCTTCCAATTTTATTTAAGGTCGGCGTAATATGTTTTTTTCTTCCACTCTCCTCGATCAGCCGTCATCTTAACATCAACACCTTTCTTTGCCATATCAATCTTCACACAGTAGTGGTGGTAGGGCTTTTGACGATTTAAAAGTACTTAGCAAAGTCCATTTAAATACAGAGCTTTTTCATTTTCGTGCACATCTTCTTTGGTCTTCCTCTCCATCTATATTCATCCTCTACCTTCTTTCAAACCACACATCTCCCTTATCACGTCATTGTACCTGTCACTTAGTCTATCTTCTATTCTATTGTTAATTAACAGCGTAGGTACGCATTTTGCCAATGTCAAGTGAAAATGTAACTAAAGTAACAAAAATTGTACGGTTGATTTGGGTTAAAAATGGAGTCTCTCAACACGTGTTTTACAACAAGAAACTCCTGTCATTTAGTCGTATACTTACCGAGCTCCTCAAGGCTCTCATTTAAACCGCATTTACTCTGCTTTCATGCCTTTTCTCCCATACCCAACTGCCAGAGACCTTATGACTGCTTATAAAAGCATGAAAAGCCCCATTCACCTCTTCGGAACTTTCGCTCGATTCTCAATAATGTAATGTCAAACGAAAAAGTAATAAATGATTTCACGGAAAAATACTAAGTGCAGGTATTCGTAAAATTTTATCAGTATTTCCACGCACATTGTTTCAAACGTATTATCTAACATGCTCAGTCACAATATAGTTCGCACGGAAGCACGCACCACGTTTGCCAGTACGCACGTATTCACATACACACGCGTTTTCGCTCATGTGATAGCTGTACTTCCTTGACACAATCTGTTTGCGTATTGATGATTTGTGTGCAGTAACATTATTTGATTATGTTGTTCTTTTATTACTTATAATCTTTACTGTACTATGTTTTGAAAAATAATTACTTTCTTATACTATCACACCAGGTATCGGACATAGCTTCCGCTAGTATTCTTAACACTGGTGTGGTAGGCAAATGAACGAATCCTGACACTCTCTTGTGCCGATAAAAAGCATTTACTCCCTGGTGGTAGTCAACGTTAAAGTCACATTATTCATTTAGATACAATTTGTACACTTATGAAAGTCAATTTTGATGCCATCAGTTCAAGAGTCTACCAGGAGGCATTGTTCTGAGAAGAACCGACAAGAAACTCAGCAAGTTTAATTCTCCCTTTACCAGTTTTAGCAGCAGGGTAAATGGTCTTCCTTGCTGCCCAAACTGGTAACACCAGGAGGCTAGAAAACCAGTATTGCCATGTTATACTTTTAAAATCTATTGAATTCAAAACAATATTATAAAATAATTTAATAACATAGCATATAATAGTTGTTGTACTGATTATACGAAGTTGTAGTAGTGCAAATAAGCCTTAGGGACGCATGTTACCAAGCGGCCACCGTAGTTGTCTAGTCTTCTATGAAGTGATTAAATCTGAAGGAAATTGTTTACAAATCCTTCTACCGTTGGCCTACTAAAACTCTACTGTGTATCCTCACGTCTTTGAAGACGTTAGAATTAGCCCAGCTGCTCCCAACCAGTCTTAAGTTATTTCCTAGGTTGCTGATAGAAATACAACACTTGTTGCAAAGTATACAAATACTTTCCCAAGATATACACAAACGCTCATAAGCACTCTCACACTTTAAGGTAATATTTGTGGGTGTGTAAGTTTCTAAGCAACAGTGTTTCAGTTTTCATAAAATTGTTTATTGCGAAACGACAAAAATTAAAACAAATAGTAACCGGCTGATAGAAATACAGTAATAAAATAGGTAATTGCAATGTACTCGTAATTAAAATAAAATTAGTATTACATAAAATTATACAAGCAGCACTGTCCCAATCCACATGAATAATAAACAGAACAAAATGAACATATTAACCCATCTCTAACACATGAAAGGCTGACCAAAGGAGCAGTTACTATCGTGTATCGATACTCAGCGCGATGTGAAGTGATCGTCTAACAGGTTCGAGTTATCTCAGCCCGAGAGCTCTCTTGTTTGTCTTCTAAATACTTGAAGCTATGCCACTTCCCGGGGCTTTGGCTGATAGCATACGGAGTAAAGTTATGACAACGAATTTCACTAACCGGTTTTAAATTCAAATTTGTCATAAATTGCAAGAAAATGGGCAAGTATCTATTAATTAAGTTAATATTAATTTTATTGCTTAATGTATTGTTGTCAGTTATAATACATCGGTGTTAAGTAGGTTAAAACAACTTGAAGACAAATTAATTAACACCGTCTTGATGTAGTGGTCAGTAACGCTGCCTACACATCAAGTGATCCAGTTTCAAAATGTTGTCAGGACAAACTATTTGTTTGATGAAACCCTTAATAAAAGCGAACACTTTGGTCGATAACATGTTATTTATAAATAATCCTTTCCTTGCAGTCGAATAAAAGTGCCTAATTCAGTAAATTATCAATTATTATTATAATGCATCCATTGCACGAATTCTTAGTTACATACATACATAATCACGCTCACAATCCTAATAATGGTCGAGCTGAGCATAACATTCAGTTACATACAAAGCCACATCTAGCAGTATGGGTCAGACAGTACCCCAAAATAGTGACAGGTTGCCAGCCTATTGCCTACACTAAAGGGGCTCCAAACTAAAAAAAATAATATCCTTCAGTATACAAACCAACTAAAGTCAATGAACAGGACAGATGTTAAACTCAAAATCTACTTAATTTGGTATAAAAAGATTCGTGTGAGCATGTAAGTTATAATCTAAAAGAACTTCTCAGAGCAAAAATATATGTGAAATATAAGCTAAATTCGCAGCAGCTTAAATAGGTATTCCTGAAATATCTACCAATGAAAATATGAAATCAAATAACAATCAACGCATTAACCCGCAATATTTATTTAACGACATAAAAACAAATATAAATGAAAAGCGATGAAATTTGCAGAAGTTAGCGAAATTATATTTATATTTTTTCATCTACAAAACCAAATTTGTTAGCGTCTCACCAGAATCGCACCTGAATTTAAATATCAATGCCATCGTCAAGGCACAAAGCTAAAAGGTGCTTATTCACAACAGTCTTGGAAAAGTTTCAAATTTGTTTCATTTGGTTGACATTTCAGGCTTTGGCGTCAGGTATGGGTTGATCAACATGTTTAGCGGAAAATTTCGATCAAAAATCCTGAACAACAGAAGTGACAAACAAAAAATCTGATTTTATTTACAATACCACTAAACCAAAGCTAAAATTCATCATGGAAGCAATCAAACACAAACTCAAGCATAAACTAGTTGCTTTAAAAAAGCTTCCGTTAAGCATGCAAGCTTTTTTGTATAGCGTGCTAACCAGATTACAACACAGTTTAGTCATAGTTGTCCAGTAACGAATGACAAGCATTTAAAAAAACTAATTCGTCTAAAATACTTAAATTTAGACAGAAACAAACATTCAAGTAACATAAATTTAGTCAGATTTTAAATACTAATAACATTAAACTGTTGAATAACGGCGGTCCAAGTTCGAATCCTGGTAGTGGCAAATATTTGTGTGTGATAAACACGACTATTGGTACACGAGTCATGGTTGGTTCCATATTTATTTAAGTTTTTAATGAAATATCTAGTTTATTATGTATATTTAACCGTTATCAAGTATTCAAAATACAAGAATTTAGGATCGATAATGTGAGCGAGTGTTTATTATAATAAATAATAAATGTTCTCTTCAGAGGAATCGGAATACTTCAAACCTTTTAAATCCCTCTCGTATTCCAGTGAAAGGATTTATTTATTTGTTTGAAATAAGTATGAGATATCAAGTACACGTTTCACTGTAGGGCCTCAGACAGCGTATCTAAAAAGAGTATTTGCCATTTTTTGTGAAAGGAGGCGTTATTTTTTGTACTTACTCCATAGTTCGTTCCGTAAGTAATTTTCGACACTTCACGCGAACGAAAAGCGCCGTTGAAGATGATCGATGACGCAACAAAACACGTAGAAACTGCCAAAGTTGTAAGCGAGGGCGGGTTTATTAACAAAAGCAATAATGGAGGTATAAGCCGTTTGAAGTTTTAATAATGATGCATAAGGCTGCTATTAGAAGATACCAAATCCGAGCCTTACAATACGAAGTTGGAAATCGTTAGTGCTTATTCAAGAAAAACTTCTTCAGTTTGATTTTTCAAGCCTTGAATGACAGCAGGATAATACTCACTCCAGATATTGATATTTCGTTTAGTTTCGTAAGCCCTGAGTCAAGCGTATTTAAATCTACGCTAAAAGGAAAGATAAATGGTATCCCACATCAAACAAGAACTGAAAAACGGGTGTACTAAAAGATGCCAAGAAGATATTTTTTGTGTAAGCCTTTGATATGAATCATATTTTCATTACTATCTTTTTTGATGGAAGCTTGTGATCCAAAAGAATAGATACCACGAACCTTAAATTTAGACCCGTGGTGTATTGAGTCATGAATAAGGATAAGATTGCTAATAAAAACTACGATGAAATCTACAGGCTTTACTTTTGTTGTAGTAATTTTAGCAATGAAAATATAAGCATTGAATATAAACCTTAAATAGATTATATTTTTTTATATTTTTGATGTCTAAAAACGGACAATGCAAATTTTGATGTCTTAACAGAGTCCATACGACTCACAGCCCATACCTTGTGTCGTACCGAAACTGACACGCGATGTTTACATGGAAATGTCGCGTTTAATATTCAATTTTGAGTTAGTCGGCGCTAAGTAAAATCGGGCGCATCCTATATTGTTGTATTTGAAGAGTTTCAGGTGCTGCCGTGCATAACATTTCAAGCCTCAGGAGATGTTGACACAGATTGCAAGGTTTATTTTCCTCGAGGTTTATATTAACAATTTCGAAACTGAGACGTTCCGGTAAAAAACTAAATTATGAACATGTGATTCGTGATGATGATAATAAAAGTAAAGCCTTATTTATATAGTCAGGTCGATTTTGTAAATAATAATTTCGGAGTGTAATAAATAATATGTAATCTCGATAAATTCCATAATTTCTTTATTGGTTTGATTGAGTGTATTATTTTGAAACAATAGAAATAGTATTTTTATTATTATAATATATATGTGCAATTTTAGTATTATTACTACCTTCTGCCCATGACTTTGTCTGCGCAGGATTAGTATAGTAAAATGTAACCTTTATATTATTCTGATATACGAGCTATATTATTGTAAAGTTTCATTAAAATTTATTTAGTGGTTTTTGTGTGAAAGAGTAACAAACACACTTGCATAGAAAGTTTAACGTTTATAATAATTACAGATTTTTGTATTTTTACTATTTAGTTAGACTGATTGATGAATAATGGCTCCATTTGCGACCATTTAAAAACCTTTTTTCAATTGGAAGCCGACTGTTTACTCGTTCATAGTATTTCGCTGGCGAGCTTTATAAATTAAAATGAAAAAAGGAAACATTGCTACAAAATTCGGTAGCACTCTATACGGACCCCAGTTTATCCGCGTCTCGCCCGGCCCTCGCAGTCGTAAATTACGGCTAGCGGCCATTTGGATGCATGCAGAAAGTTATTTTGATATTGTTATGTTTGTTTTCGCATGCGTTGAGCGTTAACTATGATTATATTTTCTATAAACATGTCAAACACATCCTTCTAGCTTGCTGGTAACCGTTGTTTGGTCAAGGTGTCACTTGCTTGGAGTACCTACTAAATATGACTGTAGTATATAGTGCTTGAGCACTACTAACAATGACTTTATCCTGTACAGCTCGAAGTTCACTCATTAATGCCTATTGATTAGTAAACATCGAGCTATAATGCAGAATTATGTTTAGAAAGAAAGAAAGAAAGAAATTTATTGGTATACACAGAATATATACTTAGAGAGAGAAATTACAAAATACTATAAACAATTAGTGGAGTCCTATGCGAGACCAATAGGACCCTGCCTCAGCATGTGCTGACATTAAACATCCCTATGTCTAAACATAATTCTGCGTTAGATTTAAAGACCCTAGGAAATTGTGACGTCATAAAGTTCTTATTAGTCATCTGACTGAATATTAAATGATTTCGATATGCTTAAAAAGAAAAGTCTAAAGAGAAATTGAAAGAAAGGACATAACATCCTCTTCTTTTAAGTACTTCATAAGTTGTTGTTATTTTTCAATAATTCCTATAGAAAAACAACACTACTTTGGAATCTTTTAACCAAAATATATTGAAGAAAAAACAAAGGAATATCGGAAAAAGTCTTTTTCTTCTTAAGTTTAGTGGCAATTGACGGAGGTTTTATTGCTCGCACTCCGCGATATATGTTCGCTAGATAACGGCGAACATGACCAAAATAGTGGGCATCATCGAATATTTGTAAATTATAAAGAGAACTCATACTTTAGCCCTTAAGATTTTTATTCCTTATAGAGAAACTTTTGCCCTTCGTCTCACCTGTAAGTGACGATAAGGCCGAAGATAGAATCGTGCTTCACCTGGAACCTTTAACCACAGAGACTGGCTATCTTATAATTGATTGTTGGAACACAATAATTTTGTTAATATTACTATCGTGACAGATTTTAATTGATGGTCAGTTAGCCAGGTGGGCTTGAAAAAAGTCTTACCAGCAACCATACTGAGCAAAAATTTGTACTCCCCTGGGGAAACTCAATATTATCCATTTCAAGTAAAAAAACTCGGAAGTGGTCTCTCCTTGACTTTCTCGCATAGAAACCTTATATTTTGATATCATACATGCATGTTAAATTTGGTTGCAATAAGTTAAAGCATACTCGAGTTATCCCCACAGGCACACACTAAGACATAATTTCAAAAACGGTATTTTTGTACTCAGGGAGGTCCAAAACGTGTAAATCCGTCAAAATCTTGAGGTCGAATTTTTTGACGATTACAAGATTCCCTTTAAACTACGTACCTATACGAGAAAGTAAAAAAATACAGTGCTACCTAGTGCTACTTTCTGCTACAGTTATAACCTATAAATTATAATTAGGGCACTATTTTCGCTGCAAGTATCATGTTTGTTATACTTTTAACTCCTTCATTCAAGAAAACTATTTTTTTAAGGAAACATTGCTTAGCGCTATATTCCTAAATACACTGCACAGTTCTTGAAACAAAGTATGTGCGCTTAAACCGCTGCAGCATTATCTCCGAAAGCTCGCACGTTCTTAGGAATATCTCAGAATGCCCCGATAATCCCCAGTACGTACAGCAGTACATTTTTCTCGCGCTTACAACCAATGGAAATGTTTCCTATTTCAAGACACTCGCATACTATGTAAGTTCGACCCTTGTTGACCTCTTCCACAAATGTTGCGATTCGTAGATCTTTCCGAAATTCATGTCCAACCTTTTTCGCTTTCCTCCAACTCGAGTCATTTGTTGTCGTTCATAATTTAGTTGCTAACGGGTAGGTAATGCCGCCACATCTTGCTGGTTGTTATGTATTTGGCGCTGTGGACAATTTGTCGCAGCCTTTTCCCTAAAACAATTCCACAGGGTTGAGTTATTAAGGAAAACGTTTTGTCTCCAGATGTTCCTCTAAAATATTATAATAGGCAGTAATTCGTTGCAACAGTTTTATTTGTATATTAAGATACGTGAAGAAAAAACTTTGTAGCCCTTTTTATGCATATTATGTGTACGGACGAGTGAGAGATTTGACGTAATTAAAGTTCATATTATAGAGAAGAAATGCACAATTTCTATGTGTTACATTAAAATTTAATAAAACGGTCGGCACTTTCTGCATCCTAATAGGCGACTAGTTAAAATAAACTTGTATGAATATAAGGACACATACATACTATCATATTCATAATCCAAAAAGGGTAGAGCAGGTGACATTTTGTTACACATCTGGCAGTATAGACCTTACCTCAAAATAATAACAAGTTGCCAGTCTGATGAGCCTATAAAAGGTTATCGAGTTTAGAATTTTTTACAGTTGACTAGTCCTTATTGTACATTGATAGAAGCGTTTTTTGCACAGCCGATAAGATCATGCTTTTCACTAGTTTATGTGGCCAGAAAACGTTAGACTTTGAGGTGATATTATATCGTACAATGATAGTAATTATTATGTTTATCGATGTGTCCAATAGATAAAAATCTTAACTCTTAACCACCAGGTGATGTGATAGCTGTATTATAGTATGATTCTTGACACAAGTCTTAAAAATGTGTTCGAAAAATAAAATAATTACAAGATTAACTTCCCCACCAAAATGCCACTGCCTTACAACCATACGTTAAAATTTATTAAGTCATCGATCAAACGCTAAATAAGAGTAATGTTCCTTCCCCAGCTCAAAGCAAATGGGCTCCAATGACAAGCATTTTAAGTTGATATTAGCGTGATGAAAGGCTATTTTGGTGATTTCTGAAAAAGTACTTTATATATTTTATAACGACAGAGTTTTTTTAGAATGTTTTATGGTAAGTAAGAAGTCGCATTAGTGGATAATATTGTATTTTATAGCGGTGAGCACTTACTAGAATGAGGTAAAGGACAAACCGACAAGGAAAGAAAAACAATTCTTTTCCTGTATCGTAACCGTCTCCGGGGTCTAGCTAGAGGTTCGTCCACTAGTAGATTCAGAGATCCTGGATTCGATTCTCAGGGGAGTGCATATACAAATATGCACTCGGTTTGGATGGTGAAAGGACTTGTCTCAAGTTCCTCTGGCTAGCCACCACCACCACTATCAAAATCTGTCGCATAATAATAATGTTAACAGCATTAATTGTGTTCCGACAATTATTTATTTATAGAAATCCAACAGTGTTACAAAAAAGTTAACTTATATAACATATAATATTATCTATAACGTAAGACCAATTACAGGTTTCCTTTCTGAAATTAAATAATTATGAAAATAAAACTTACAAACGTATAAAATAAAAAAGCTTCGCAACTTTCACACTTCAAGTTGTTAAGTAATAATTTGTAATTCTAAAAAACATCGAACCAAAATCTTGTACAGCGTATGTCTAATGTGTATAAATAAATAATACATAATTCTAATATTTCGATAATAAACTACATATAATGTATAACTAATTAAATACTATATAGATACATAAATAAATGACAAAAAAAAACAAAATTAGGTATAAATATGGTTAAAATAATATGATACGATAGAAAATAAATGATAAAATAGATAGATAATAATTTAAAAAAATAATTAAATTCCGTGAAATATATTAGACAAAATGAGATCATGTTAAATTAAATATTATTATATTAGATTATTGACTAAGTCATTATCACAGATTAGAGTAATTATGCTCAATTAAGGTACAATGAGATTATGGTAATTTAGTGAATTAGCAATGGATCTTTTAAATGCATTCTTAGACAAAGAGAAAATATCAATGTCGCTGAAATTTTTGTCATACAACCTTGCAAGTCGTATTAGCGGACTATTCCTGGCATAATTTGTGGAGGACAGTGGAACGTAAAGTAATGGTGTGTGCCGGGTGCGGCGTTTAGGCGTGCTATAAGGTAAACCTGTCACTAATTCCGCACAGTCAATACATCCGTTTAGAATGTCATCACCAATCACCAATAATAGGCCACAGAGTCTGATGTTTCGTAAGAATATATTTTTGCACTCTTGCAACACCAGTGTTCTGCGGAAGTTATCTGTTCTCACTACTTTTACTTAATTATCATTTCAGCTATAGAGAAGCCAAGGTTTTTGCAGTAGTTCGGATTCCAAAGTCACGGTTTCATCAGGTGCTGACTCAGGACAATATAGATATTCGACTACTAATTCATTGACATTATCATTCTAATAAATCCACAAACCAGAGGCACTAATCTGTAAGAGCACATTCGTGTTTTCGGATCCATCCATCTTTTTTCAATCATATCTTAATTTCAGAGTGAACGAGAGGGATAAATATAGCCGAACATACGGGAATCGATTAACTGAGTGGGCCCTCAGGTGTTCTTTTGCAACCTAATACAGCGGGGAAATAATATTTACCTCCTAGACACCAAATATTGGCGAAGCAGGAATTGCTCAGACACTGTCGACAGCAAAGCGCCTTTGGACAAAGATAATATCGAACTCATAATGGGCCAGTCACGCTCCCTTTACTAGTCGATAGTAAATTAAATCAAATAATCATTTTACAAATTCTTCGAAAGTTTGTTCAGATTTGTATTGTAGTTATCGTGAGCCTTAAAAAAGTAAGCTGTAATCTGAAAGAGCCATACTATTTCCTTAAGACTGTTTGACACTGTCATTTCAATCATTTAACGAGCTTACAACTATTACTTCCAAAACTAGCATTGACTTCTAGCGGGTATAGTTTCCAGCCACGAATAGAACTACCTCTTCTCATTATTCATCAACAACAGCTCATATCATGTTTCCACCGAGAGGGAAGCCTACCCAAAATTAGGGGCGATTAGGCCTTATTTAACCACGCTACCACCGGGTTGGTCGACTTCACACACAACCTTAGAATTTCTCCATAGCTGTGTGCAGGTGATGTAATTTAATTCAATGAACTTGTAGGCGTTAGTGAAAAATATAAAGTATAATACTAATTTTTATTACAAATGCACAGAATTGTATATAACATACAGAACACCACAACAGACAAACAAAAGTGCAACTCGCGCGATATAATTGAATTTGCCTTGTGAAACAGAAGTCCCCAAACTAAGCTAAGTCTATATCTTGAGAAACCAGATAAAGGATAATTTACATTGCTACCGATGGAATGGAAAATCCAAATGTGCCAAAGATGATAGGCCTGCATGCAGGGTCGTCTGGGTAGGTACTACCGCCTTTCCTATTTCAGCCGATTGAAACAGTTTGCTGTATTTCGGATTGAAGGGAAAGGTGGGCATGGAAGCCATTTCATTTTAGGCCCCAGGATAACAACGTACCTGCAATACCAAGTATATTTTTTTATTGCAGGTGTTTATAGGCGACGGTATCCATTTACCACCAAGTGGACCGTCAGCTTGTTTGTCATACAGTTGTTTAAAAAATAAATAAACAGATTTTTTGGCAGTTTCAGTCAGCCTGTTACGCAAAAGTCAATACTACCGAGAATATGTTGTACTAGAAACAAACCACCCATAAATCTGATATTTCAATAGTACGAGATTCATTGCGCTATAAACGAGAACAAAATAAAACAAAGTAGATTTATAGCAACGCTGAAGCTACAGAACGAACCAAACAATTAAATAAATCCAATGTCTTCAACAAGCGGATATAAAGCAGAGTTAATACGGAGGATTAACATAATTACATAACATTGTTTAGCGCCTGACATAATCTAAGGAAAAGAAAAATACCTTGTTAAACCCAGCTTTGTTCCTGTTTATATATTCACGCTATTTGAGGAGGTCGAAGGTGCCGTGTTCTTCGTAATGATCATGAAAGTTATGCTACCAAGTGCGCGTACTCGGTTGGGTCACCGAAAATGTTTCAACTTAATTTTACTCAGTGCTTTGTCGGCAGGTTAATCTGGTGGTTCTTAAGCAGCATTGGTATCAGGCAGGGGGCCAGGCGTAAAAATCTAATGGCAAAACCTATTAGGCGTAAGTCGATAGCAACGCATACTGCACAGACCCCAAATAATTTGGGAGCAGAGTTGGAGTAAGGATATAAATTTACGCTATTATTAATATTAAGATTGTGAATGCCCTCAATGCCGCCGAATGCCCCCAACAGACTGACAAATCTAGGGCAGGAGTAAACAGTATTAGTGGGCATTCAATAGAAGGGAAACGGCATTATTTGTTATTTATTTCGAGGTTTCAATCGTACGTTTAACTGTATCATGGCAAATTAATGGATTGTTATTTGTTTGTTGGAATACTGTAATTGGAAGTCAGTATTCTAATACTGGGAGTCGTACCTATTTGCCTCGTAAAAATTGGTAAATTCGTAAGGTAACACTATGAAAATAATTTTGGGAAGCCCTGGCCTATAGTGTTCCTCGATAAATAGACAATCAAAGAATTTTTCAATTTGAATTAGTGGTTCCCTTTTTAGAATTCTGTACCCAAAGGGTAAAACGGGATCCTATTACTAAGACTCCGCTGTCCGTCCGTCCGTCCGTCTGTCTATCTGTCACCATGCTGTATATCATGAACCATGATAGTTAGACAGTTGAAATTTTCTCAGATGACGTAGTTCTGGTGCCGCTATAACAACAAATACTAATAAATAGAATAAAATAAATATTGAAGGGGCTCCCATAAAATAAACGTGACTTTTTTTTTGGTCGATTTTCATAACGGCAACAGATAGACGCTTGAAATATTCACAGAATATTTAGTTATATTATTCACTTTAAAAATAAATAATTAAATTAAAATAAAATTAATATTTAAGGGGGCTCAACAACAAAAGTATTTCTCGGTCTTAATAACGATAACGGGTAGAAACTTGAAATATTAACAAAATATTTAATTTACAATTCAAATCATTTTCGGACAGGTTTGATAAAGTCTATGGCACTTTTTTTTACTATTTTTGTAGGATATCCCTGATGACCTTCTTTGAGTCACCAGGGCTTTTAGTAAAGGAGAGGACCTCGGCGGGTCCTTAAGCCAATCACTCCAGAGAGGATTCCTGACCGATGAGCATCTCCCTCAGAACCTATTACAGTCTCTAAGGCGTCCGAATCTGACGGGATCAGTAGTTCCTAAGATAGATAAGCGCGTTCAACCAAACAAAAGAACAACTCAGTATAGATGCGTGCGTAGTACTTGATCATTATGTAACTGCGGCGTTATGTTAAAACTATGATATCTCTGAAGATATTCATTGAAATCTAATGATGTAAAGAACAATTTTGTACAAAATTAAATACTTGTGATAAATAACGTATTAATTTTGATAAGGAATAATTCTTAAGGCGAGGCTATTGAAATAAAGAAACACCCAAATTTCAATAGAGAAGATGGTTGGGCCGTACCACCTGCTTGGAATGCAGTAATTAAAATTATTAAAACTCAAGCAAACCACCACACAGCAAGACCTAATGACACTGTGAGCTCCGTTTGCGTAAAACGGAACACTCCAAATTAATAATTAAAGTGACGGTAGATTTAACTATTTCATAAAATATGACAACCTACATCTTTAGTCATCCCGTGACCACGAACGCTGAAAAGTGTTACGAAACGTCGGGCAATAATAACAACATGTAAAATCTAATTACACGCGAGTTAAATCCGTAAAAGTTGTTTTATTTATAATGTGTAGTACTAACGCAAATCTAAGAGAACATAACTAAAATTATTATTTCTCTTTAAATTATTAGCGTATACAGAAAATAAATCTAAAGCCTGTAAATCTTTTGCGCCATAAATATGCAATATGCAAATAAATTCGTTCCCCTTTATTCTGCCTTTAGATGCAAGAAACATGGCAACATTTTCGTTCCTTTCAAAACTGAATTAAATAAGGAAATTTTAACCAAACGCGATATAATTGACAAGTGTTTACTTGTACGAGAGAGCAATGCAAACTTTATTTATGAAAGGTAAACAAATGAAAGCGGTGTAATTGGGCAACATCAGGGCTTCATTCAGTTGAGTTCCTAGAAACGGAACAATGGCTACAGTTTTGCAATTATCTAGTTACAAGGCAACCAGTGCCTACGTCCTGACAATTCAGTTGTCAGAGTTTGGTTTATATATTGCTTATTTATTACAAAGAGTTTTTCCCGAGTTCTGGTTGTTATGACACGTGTTGAGAGACTCTATTTTTAATTCAGTACCTACAAATGTTATTTTTGTGTAAAATTACTATTTTTATGCGAAGCTAAATGCTTAATGCGAAGCAATAATTCAGATTAAGATGAGAACTTATTACAATTGAAAGTACAGTCAAACCAACTGAATCATGACCCACTTGGCCGATCATTCCTTTAAAATCATAAATTTAGCTAGGTTTTCTTCGCTATCATGCGTGTTGCACTTAGTACGTTTTAAATATGAACAAAAATGCATCATTACGGGTCAGAGATCTATGCAATTTTAATCTTTGTTATCACTGCACTAAAGTCTCAATTGGAATTTTAAATATGATGTCGTTCATAAACTAAACTCTTTTCACTACTGAGAAAAACGAAAAACTATAATATTATTAAAAATAAAATGACGTTATGTGTCAGATATCATAGTGTCACTCCCATGACTGACTTGACATTGGCAGAAATCGTGAAAACGAGAGCCATAAAATAAAAGAAGAAGTAGTAGTCTGAGAAAAATTTAAAAAGCCATAAATCAAAATTGAATTGAATAAAATAAAAATCTTAGACAATATTATAAACAAATCGTATAATGGCCAATTTGGCAGAACAAAGAGCTCGGATTGTAGTGCTCAATTGGTACAAACTTTTTCGTGCAATACTCAAATACTCCGATCTATTTATCATAGCGATCATAGCCCTGTCAGTGACTGTCAGTGTCTAATAAATTGATAACAGATTCGTTACTTAAGATATGTATGTTCAAGCGAATTTCAACCTACTTTGTATAGAATAACTGTAGGAAAATGATCTTAAGGTGGGTCATGATTCAATTTGGTCGACTGTACATAGATGAAATATGATTGTATTGTAATCTATTAGTGAACTTTTTAATATCTCCGAAGTAGAATTAACATCGAAAGTGAGTTTCTACTGTTCAAACATTCACTGTGGTTAAGTGTTCGTAATTATACAATTACACAAACACGATATAGATCAAAAAATAATGTAAATTGAGTTAAATTCGCAATTGTCACTGTAAATTTAACACAAATTATTTAAGCATTGTCGATCATCATAACAGCGTTTATAATTCGACCCACTGCTAGGACAAAAGGCCTCTCCTTGTCATGGAAGGAGGTTTAAGCAGTAGTCCACCACGCTTGCCCAATTGGTGAACGGAGCATAAGATGATCAATACCCCTTTGCTGATCCATTAGTTGTCTTCTACGACACCCATTGGAGTATTTGGGGTGATGCTAGTCTACTCTGCCGGTATCACACGGCAAGTTTTCATGTCGTTTATTTCAAGGCACGGAGATTTCTATACGCACTACAATAATCATGTCCTTGGTTATAATTTATTAACACGGATCATTTTGATACTTTTAAATTGACATTGTTACGGATATTCTAATGGAACCACGTAATTTTCTTCAACTGACATGACTGTTATTGTTTGTTGCTAAGTAACAGCC
Organism: Elophila nymphaeata; assembly: GCA_955850985.1. Lineage (NCBI taxonomy): Eukaryota > Metazoa > Arthropoda > Insecta > Lepidoptera > Crambidae > Elophila > Elophila nymphaeata. Next base: position 20,972,567 of record OY039066.1, on the reverse strand, counting down.
AGTCCGTCGTCAGCCAGTGGACAGAAGATCTGATAAAGGTCGCGGGAAGCCGCTGGATGCGGGCAGCGCAGGACCGACCGGTTTGGAGATCCTTGGGGGAAGTCTCTGTCCGACAGTGGACGTCTCTCGGCTGAAATGATGAAGTAACAGCCGTGACACTCACCCGAAAAGGACCGGGAGGTTTATAGAAAACAATGCTAGTAAAAAACCAACAATAAAAAACACAATGCCGACCTTATAAAACAACAACGAACACCTTAAATACAATACCGACATTATAAAACAACAAACACATCAAAAGGAAAACCTAGCTAATGGGTGTGATATCCACACGCATCGCGTCATAGGCTCTTTCTCTTGTTGTGTGTCACAATCTGTCTGTCGTAAGTTGTTGTCATTCTCCGTCAGAGTCCTCATCATTGTCGGACTAATTGTCTATAAGATTGTCCGTCATTGTCAGTGGAGCTCAAGCTGGTATAGCTGTTGGAAAGGTCTTTCGTTGGCAGGGCGGACCTTTGCTGTTCGTTCATGCCCATCTCTGCCTGTATACGTTTCCACAACTAGCCCAAGAGGCCATAACAGGCATTTACTATGAGATTCAATGACGACAACGTCACCAGGTCTCAGTGTCTTTAGAATATTTTGCTAAGCACCCCGTTGGATTAATTTGCTCAGGTACCCATTTGGAAACGTCTATCTAAAGTTTTCCCTGAGTGTGTTTGGCTGTACTTCGATTCGAACGTATATTGACTGATTACCCACCTCATCTAGGTCATCTACTGCGCTACTCACACTTTTTAAAATATAGGGAATGATAACGTGCTGGCTGATGGGTTTCCGTACTTAAAATGCTACAACAAAATCACTATCAAAACTACTAGCCTCACAGAAGACCTGAAGGTTTCAGTAGTAGTATAGTCCAAGGATTATACTGACAAAAATACGACATCAAGACGAGGCAGTGTTACTTGACGGGTTCTCTTTCTCTCTCCTCTCTTACTCACCAATCCTAGCAGGTGCTGAATTTCCGACACATCATACCGGCTCCGTCACGTTGATAAGCGGCACAAGTTCATCTCTAATATTAATGAGTTTTCAGAATATCCGCTTACGAGAGTTGAGGGTTATTATTTTATTATAGTAACTTCGCGTTTTCTATAATGAAATTCACGAGCTGCCATTGCGAATTTAAAGGCACGCGTGTAAGATTTTACATTGGAGGGTCGTTCTATGCGGAACGGGGTGAAATTAAATTAAGTTGATTAGACGTATTAGGAAGTAATTATAAATGGAGGCTAGAAGTAAATTTTTGAATAGGTACCTATTTGATGCTTTTCCAAGCCAAATCTGGACACTGGATAATAGACAAATATCAAAAATAGTAACAAAAATATTTATATAAATACCTAAACTTAAATAAATATACGACCATGACACGGCAACAAATATCATTTGGCCTAACCAGCCCCCTGATTGCGCCATTTAAGTCTGCGTTTTCATACATTTTGACAGCAGTGTTTTAAGCGTCAAAATATATGAAAACGATAACCATTACGGAGCAGGATTAGGACCCGAAATCTCATATAAGTAGGCAACCTTACCCACTACTCCACCACGACGGCATGTAAATAATAAAAATGTAATAAACGTTGAATTCGGCGACATTGGTAAAAAGCACAGCTTATATATACCTACTATCCATTATGAAATATTGGATTAAAGCGAACCGGTATCGTTTCTACCTAATCCGATCCACTTCAAATTATAAATCTTGTTGTTAGGAAAACGTGGGTCGTTATTAAAGGGCCGGCAGCTCGTTCCTGATATCATTTTGTATTTTACCAAATCATAATGATACTCTTGCAATCATACCAATTATGATTAAAACCTTCATTAAGAGCTTTTGTTGTGGTGCCTTTTATATAAATGAACTTGATAATTACGAACACGTATTAAAATTACAAATTATTATCTAAAGAAAAATCTAGAAAAAAATAAACAGAAACCTTAACAATATGTACAATTGTATAGTTGATTTTATACAGAGATTTTCAAATCCCAATACTATATGACAAAAGTTAATTAACTCTTCACTACTACTGACGTTACAAGTGATCTAGTTTAGGAAAATTGAACTAATTTAGGTTTGTACTAAATTTAAAGTTAACCACTTCAATTTACTACTTTTTTTTGCAATCACATAAAAAAACCGAACTAAATGGCCTACACAAAATGATCCGTAGTGTATTATTTTGTATGAAGTTTGCATTTTATTTTATGCATGCATTCCATTTATTGCATAAAATAAAAGTCCTCTAAACCACAAAGAAGACCTTTCCTATTAGGTCCTGCCAGAAATCAGATTATGTCATAATCTTAAATTCTGAAACAATTTACTTACAACATGTCCATAACATCTCACCCTTATAATTAAATAGGTTCCTGTTTCTACTTAATTAATTACAACGCAAACAATATTTAATTAGATTCCATAAAACGGGACCTTACAAAGAGAAAACTTGACCGACGTAAATATTGAAGTTAGAACGAACGGAACAAACATTCAAGTGAATGATGAACCCAAAAAGGAATTAGATGTGAAATTGTTTTACTAACTCAAATTCAAAAATTTAATGGACATCCGTGAAATATTCAATTTCAGAATTGCTAATATTAATATCTTGTACCTAATTAGTGTAGCATTCTTGTTTAAGCTTTGCTAACAGCAATTTATGATATTTATACTGGCTGTACAAAGGTAAAGAAATGAATATTTTAGCGACGATATTGAGAATTATAATAAGCTTTTGACCTTATTAATAGAAGTAAAGCGGCCAATGGGGGTTAGGATTTTGTATTATTTCGCAATAAATGTTGTTAAAATAGCAATAACTAATATTTACCTGTGTTTCTACAAAATTGTTGGTGTTCTATTCAATGTTATGACAGTCGAATTGCAAACAAGCATAGTTGTTGTGTTTTACACTTCTGTTGGCTAATTGTTGACCTTTGAAAATAAAAAAAACAACCTTCAAAACTAAAAACGGAGAAATAAAAATTTTGTTTTTAAAAATCTAAATGTTTTTTTGAGGTCGGTCCCAAATACAAGTGACAATATTTATTCCAAATATTGAGGTTGTCACTCACCTCAAGACAAGCAAGAGCTTCCAAAGGTCGAAAGAATCTTTAAAATCGGTACACCCAGTAACGAGTTATGAAGTAACAAAATAAAAAAATGCCGTCGATTTGAGAACCTCCTTTGAAGAAACGAAAAAGAACTTTTTTGAAGTCGGTTGAAAACTAGTATGTTTTAGAGTAGCTAATACACCTTTACCAAGTTTTCAGCACCAATGTCTGCCCAGACTTTGCTCTAGGCGTTCTTCTTTCTCCTACCCTGCCTCCAATTTATTCGGGGTCGGTGCAGTATGTATTTTGACAATATTGCTAAAGGTTTTGGCATTAAACTTTTACAGCTGACCCCAGCATGACACTAACGCCCGTATTCACAAACAATCCTTGTAGGCATAAGTAAAAACCAATGATAATGCAAAATTAAGCATTTCTCAGCGCGGGGACGCACAGGGTAGTAAAAACCTATTTATAGATAATACTTAAGTTAGGATCAGCACTGTGCGTACTTTAAAATGAACGCACAGCTTAGGTAGTAGATAGCTATATTACCCAACGCACAGGTTGAGATGTCAAAAGAAACGTCCAGGTTTCAAACGTTTAAAGTTTGAAAATTTGAAGTAATAATTAAAACATTAGTGCATTCAACGATGTGAACTAGGCAACAAAATCGAACCAATCACAGAGCTCTATTCAATGCAATGCGTTGACTTATCCAAGAGTCGAGAAACTTCAGTAATGTTTGGTAATACGGATGTAAGCGTCCTCTGGAATGACTGTTATCTTCGGACAGAAGCCGGTGTTTTGGTGGCTCATCCAAGTGCTGATTACACACTTGGTACCTTAGCTTTCGTAATTGTTACAAAGATCGGACAACATCGGCGTTATCGACATCTTCTCACTTTGCTTTAAAAAGCTTGTCACTTTAATTTTCACTTTTGTCTCAAAAACATTACTCGTGCATACACTAGATAATCATGATTTTCTTTAGCTTGAAACAATTTCGAGCTGCTAATCTGTTTTATCCATCTCTCTTCAACAAAAGAAAATCGATCATTGTTAAATAACAATGTTGTTAAAGCAAAAGGAGTCAAAGCTTATAAATATAAATTCGATCAGAAAGAGCTCAGTGCTATTTTCAATGAAAACATGAGAACTGAGAAGAAAAGCAGGGCAGAAGCAGTCTTTGACAATGCTCTGAAACATTAGAAACTAGAGGTAACGTTAAACACTCCTTTGCAAGTAAGACAAGAGGAGGTAACAAAATTAAAACTGGTCCAGCGCTGAATGAGTGCAGTAAAAAGAATCCAAAAACAAAGGCTTGTGAAGCCATTTTTGTTTGAAAATCCGTTGGAGTGAACTCTCTAGTTGATCGTAGCTTGAATACCGCTGTCCTAAAAAAATAAAAGGGAACTATGAGGGAGGAATGATTAAATCTCGCGGCAGACGGCGCTTTGTACCCGAAAACTGAAATGAAAAGTGTCTTTAGGGTCAAAGGCTTAATTTGCGCTTCGTTAATTTTCTTTAGACATTTTTGGGTCGTGAGATGATTCATGATTATTAATTGGCGTTGTGTAGATACTTTAATTTGTATTACAATGTCATAATGAACTCGGCAAGTGAGTTTTGCTGCGTGATTTTTGACGCTCACAGAATATTAAACCCAAGTCAACAGCATTAATATTATAGTCCTGGTCCCTTTAATTGAAATGGCTTTTAAATCTGCAGCTTTGATGTCAAGTTCTGGCAAAGAAATTCTTGAGTAATTTTCCAATTTTGATCTTGATAACTTAAGCCATTTTCGTGCATCCGATCTTGTAACGTTTCTACCAGGCGACTATATTTGTTTCAAATGATTGTCATTTCCAAATGGATACTGTTTATAAAAGATAATAATATTGAGAGGATGCTTCTAAAATTACCTATATACCTACATACGTTCAACTAGCGAAACGTAAACGACTTGCCGAGAGACATGTAAGACTAGCGAAAAATAGCAAAGAGACAAAGTCTTTACAGTATCACGTCCATTCGAGAAGCAGAAATCACTGTCCAGTTCTATGCGAAATTTTGAATACATATTATTTCCTTAATATTTCCTAGTAAAATTGCCGCTGAACAGTATTTTGTTGATTACAATGACAAATTAATGATATACAGCATGGATAATTTTACGATGAAATAATTGTATAAATCGTTGTTGACTAGTTGCATATTGAAAATTATCCATAATATCAAGATATTATCCTGATATAGTGGCGACAGGCTGGGAATCTGTCATCATTGGGAAGCACTGTATGGCGCATATTGCCAAATGTGACTTTATGTGTAACAAAACGTTATCTAAGGCTCTATTCAGCCCCTCGTGGCATAACGAGCGTGATGGTAATGTATGATGGTATGTTGATATTTTGTCATTTGTAACCATGGCATTTCTATAAAATGATCTTTCGTTTGCGATGCAGGTAATCCTTTTTTTCTACCCTGCTCACAATTTATTTGAGGTCGCTGCAGTATGAATTGATGTCGACAATACAGCTATAGGTTTTGATTTACGGCCCGTCGGCCGCCGCCTACCTGACACCCATCCGGATACTGACCTCGCACTTGGTAGCTTTGCTTTCGCTATTTTTATGAGGAATGCACGTCTATGAGGCCATCGACCTCCTCTCAATGCGGATAAGATTTCTTTAACTATCTTCTATTAATAAAAATATATATAGTTTTCAGTATAGCAAAAACAAATCTCAAAGTTACATAATATAGTGGTCGCTTATTTGGGCTCACGTTCACGTCAGCTTAAGACCCTAAATTTAGTATAATGTCGTCAGTGAATCATGAGGCGACGTTATCTCAATTGGAAGTGAAACAGGCCTAGTGTATCCGAAAAATGTTGGTCCAACTCGTGCCTACCACAATTTATTATACAGTTTATTTTGTTCTGCATCTGAAGAAAAACTGTCCGAATTAATCGCTGCGTGTTAAACTAATGATAATAATGCATACGTTATCAAATATAGCCTAAAACCTATATAGTTGTAGGTACTTAATTTATTGAAAAATACAATAGTTTAAAGGATAAAGTTTGTGCTATTCTACGATTGGATAATCAACAATGACGATAATTTAAAATTTGTATTATGTTTTTGTATCAATGTTGAGCGCAAATAACATATTTCAGTAAAAACTCATATTGTCGCAACAGAAAGAATATTGTGGTGTGATTGTTTATTATTAATGCAAAGCCCTAGTAAATGACTCCATTCCACCTGATGGTAAGCAAAAGTGGAATCCAAATGCGAAGATAGCTAGTGCTAGAGATAAATAATTGCGCTATCCATCCTCACCTTGCCGACCTGCAAGGTGCTTCTTCACGCCTCTTTTAAATGTGTGGGTAGTCAATTTCTCGATTTTGCGACAGAGAAACGAGTTGCCAAATTTCTTAGTTTCTGTTGGAATGGTAGCCAAGGTTTGTCGGTGACACTGTGACACCAGCCCGCTTAGTCCAAAAGGAAGGGAGATGGTGGGATTAGGGAAGAAAAGTCCTAAAAGTACTCGCTATTTATCTTAGTCAGAGAAACATTTACCCAGTGTTAAGATATGATAAGGTCGAGGATGCTAGCGAACGACACTAGTGGACTAGCCACTTTGGAAATAACGGATGGCCACAATATCGCTGTGTTTTAACACTTGTTATGGGTGCATACTTTGATGAAGATGGTGGTAGTAGCCAGCCATAATACAGACTCTGTCAACAATCATCATCATCAACAGCTCATATAATGTCCCCACCGAGGGTTCGAGCGTACCCTACATTAGGGGCAATTAGGCCTTAGTCAACCACGCTGGCCAAGTGCGGATTAGTCGACTTCACACACAACCTAAGAATTTCTTCATAGGTGTGTGCAGGTTTCCTCACAATGTTTTCCTTCACCGTAAAAGCGTAATTTTGAATTCATATGTACGTTTACTCGACGCTGTCAACAATGCCGAACCCAAATAGGAATTGAACCCTATCAAATCATCTAATGCCTCTAATGCGTTTAAAATGATTTTACAAAGTCGCTATACTAGTGGCCTAATTTGTTGGAAATCTCTCTTACCATCTCATCAGTGTATAAATACAATAATTATTCAAATTTTAGTTCTCTAAGTCTTTAACTTATTCATGAGCTGCAGTTACATTTATTATCTATAGAAGAAATGCCAAATCAACAAAATATATTTTTGCTCCATAAAAACCTAATCCCAAATCGCTGACAGCAGCTGTAGCAATATTTTAACACTAAATTGTTTTTAAACAGATTGCATTATGTAAATCCGGTGGTCAGTTTCACATAATTTCATATTACTTACTCTGATGGAACAGCACACAATTTAAAATCAGTTTTGTGGAAATACCGTACCTGAAACAAACACAATTTTCATAGTCAATATTTCATCAAATCTCCAAACGATGTTGACAGCAAAAAGTGGTATCAACTTTTTGTCCTCAAACCTCAAATTTTCTATGCCCTACTAAGAAACAACGCCAACAAAGCCACTCTTGACCCACATGCGTGAGCAATACATATTTTCAGCTCTATGTAATTAAATTTCAAAGCAACCCTTGATAACATGTCAGTCTTTTATTTCACGCAAAAAGTGCCTGGAGTACCTTTTGAAAGCACCCTGTGGGCGCAGCTTGGGGGGAATTAAAAATTAAATCCCCTCTAGCGAACATAAAGCTGAATCACCTAGAAAATTTATAGTTCTTTTATATTTCAGAATCTTTATAATCAAGCAGAGAGTATCTAGCAAAGCAATAAATATTAATCAGTATACTGAGCAACAAACTAAGATAAAAACTGTACTATTTCTTAATTTTGAGAATCATCGATTAGCCGCGTAAAGAACTTCTTTGTGGTTAAGCACTTGGTGCCGTAAAATACCAAGATCACTGGAGCTAGCAATATTTAATCTTTTGAAGGAAATCGTTGATTAACATTTTTCAAATCAGCATTCTATATTTAAAATTCAAGTAGATTGAGAAGAAGCGATAAATCCGCCTTCTTTCAGAATATTGTTTACAACAAAGAAGAAATATTATAGTATACTCACGTAAATGGTTTTATCACCACGTACACTCTTGGCTTTAAATAAATATCTCTCTATTCCAGCAAGGTCGTGAAGTTTCATGTATTCCCATAATGCTTCTAAAAAGGATGCTACCTCGAAATATTCTCTAGAATCATCCCATCCTCATTCTGTTCAACTATGGAACCCTACATTTATAGGTGCGATCAAACCCTTTCGACCATAACCCTAGAATGTTAAAGTAGATGGTTAAATCAGCGAAGTGGCCGCCGACGTGTACGAAACACTCCAAGGAATACCATGTTTAGTTGGCCATTACCTACCACCGAGGTACCCTAAGCCATTATATTAATAATTAATGAACTCCCAAAACCAGAGATATATTGGACAAGGGAGAAGGTGAAGCGGTTTAGGTTAGATTGATACATTTTATAATACGTTTATAACATCTCATTATTACACGGAGAGTAAATGGGCAGGCAATAAGGAACCCGCTGTGTTTACCTTCTTGGAGCGATTTTTGGGTGATTTATTCTTAATTGACAGCAAGAAAATTTACATAATTTGTCTTGACTTTATTGGACGAATATTCAATTTAAGTTTAACTTACTGGAAGTCAAAATATTAATATTGACTGACTAGGTAAGCAAAATGGCAAATAAAAGGGATAACTATAAAAATAAGATAGAACCAAAAAGCAAAACAATCATTTAAACAATAATTTACTGCACATTGGTGTAACAAAGAGTTCGTGTCTGTGTTCAAATACGCCAAAGCTTTTAACATGTTATAATAGAGCTCACAGGTCAAGTTTATAGTTTACCATCCGGAGCACAGGCGATAATTTTTTATCTCATCCGATAGTTCCGGGCTATAGCGAGAGCTTTCAGGATAAACGCTGTACGATATTATGCACCATTTTAAAATTTCAAGAATAATATCAATGGCTGAATATGATATCATGCTGCAAAGTAGACGAATGCGTTCGTAGATTTTAGGTAATCCAAGATTAAATTTTGTCGCTGAAATGTTGCACACATACTATCACTCTCATAATTCCAAAAGGATTTAGCAAAGATAGGGCTCTGCTAATATTGTAACATTTAGTTACACATAAATAATTATGTATTATAAAATAAACAATAAATATCTATATAGTATATATTAAAAAGTAGCCTCACTAGGCCACCTAAAATCGTCATCATTGTCATCAGTATTCTTATGTATTAGCGTGCTACTGAGTGCTAAGCTAAGCTAAATATTCAGCTGGTTCTTTTGCAACAAATTTAATGAAAAACTTGGCAACAAATCAACTACGTTAGAATAAAATACCTGGTGTGCGTAATCTGGAAGTTTCGTTAGTCTAAATGGAAGATGCAAGTCGACTAGATCACATTAAATAATAGCTTTAACCCAATCTAAATGATGATAGACGATTATAACAATTAGTTCTGATTGCAAATCTACAATCCAATATACATTTGTATCCGATACAGGATTTAGATAAATCACTTGGACTCCCCCTAATGTAAACTCGGCCTGCGGTTTCAGGGATATTCGAAAACAATAAAACGGTTGGACGGTTTTAATCCTTTCGAGCTTTGTTCCGTAGACCGTTAAGGGCTGTTTTTGCTTGATTAATCTAATCTCTCATTGGATTGTAATTGGTCATGTTGGGAGCGGTTTCCCATTTTCATATTGGGATTTACTCGCTCCAAAAGATAACTGTTATTTTTTTCAAAATTGTGTTATTTGCATCGTTCTCTACAATCTCTGGTTCACTAATCTCTCATGCTTACTCCATATACATAGTATCTATAATTGTAAAGAGATTCTCTTCAACCCCAATTAAACCTGTTATAGTATTACCTGAAATTATACAAGGATAAGCAACGTATACAACTGCCTACATCTCGTTAACAAGCGATTTGGCGGTGTTTCAAAGGTAATTTAATTGATAAACACGGACCATGCTAATCAGACGAAATTAATATAATGATCACCGCAAGCACTGTAATCACAGACGTAAACGTTTGCACAGGTGATTAGACAGAAATTATGGTACAGAAGAAAGTTACAAATCAAATGATCGACGTTGAACTCAATATAGTTGAGAATGAAGTCAAATAGGAACTACTGATTCAGAGTGATATGAAAAACTGAATACATTAATAAGAAATAATTATGAAGTGACGGAGGTTCTACGACAAAAACAATTTAAGAATGGTTCTCAATGATTGCGTCCCGCATGAAAATTTTATATATAAATACAGGTTAAAAATAGAGGAATAAAAAGTAAACAAAAAAGTATAATTATATAACCACATAATGTAATTATTTACCGTTGATACGCCCATTTTGTGAAATTAAATTTATTTTTGATATTGAAATGCTTCAGTAGCGAAAGTAATGCATGGTTAGTTGAAACAAATTTATAAAATTCCAATTATTTTACGAGATATTTTTATGTAACTTACTAATTCTCATGTGGCTTTCTGTATGCTCTACTCATTGGTCAACCTCTTTTGGAATTTAGAGAGTGATTTTGTATAAGTAGTAGTTCTCCAATCAAGTAATTTGTCTTTTTATGTTTGAGCAACGTATAACATAAATTAATATTCTTATTTCCATGTTCCTCCTAAATGAACATGTTTGTAAGATATTTAATATGGGAGTTATTGCTTCATTACTGAAATCCGCATTGCGACACACAAACGCTAATTTAATTGATAGACATTGACAAACCTAATGAGCTGAAATTGATAATAATTATTACCTAACATGGAGTTAACAAAAGCATTAATGTGAATGTCTCGTGATGAAAAAATTAGCTTATAAAAATCAGATGCTATTAAGTGTACTACAATTAAATTATTATTTATGTTAGAATATTTTAAACAACCATGTTTACGTTAGTCAAGTAGAGCACATCTCTCACCAAAAACTCTGTCTTCAGTGGACAAATCCGTAAGTTAAACTTTCCAAGAAAGGTCACACAAAATATTTTTATATACAAACTATGTCTAAAAAGCGTTAAGCTTCAAATAACGCTATCCCAAACTTGTAGCTTTAAATATAAAGAATTTGTCGCACATTCCTCGTCAATTCGGGACATTTTTAGAATCGAAGTTATCCCTGGACATATACAGTTGCGGGTTGTATACATACAGCAACAGTGATTGATGAGTAAGGGTCGGTGGGACCCTTAAGCCTCGGGGTATTTTATCGCGCTCTCCCGAATCTCTTGGTTTATTTATTTGAATACTAGTTTTCGCTACGGCTTCGTCTACGAGAGAGTGAGTTTCTTTTGAAAATTTCTGATAAAATTTTAAAAATTACGTGGTCATTGTACAATCACCGCTTGGGCCAGAAAGGACGGACACAGGTGGTTTCCCGAGGAAAGAGAAAACATTACAATCCCAGGTAATTGTCGTGGTGTGCATTGGCAAATTGTAAGGAGAAGATATTCAGTTGATAGTAAGGGGAGTGCTTTTACCTCTGAGTTAGTCATACCCCTAACGGTTGCATCGTACTGCATGATGCGTAAATTCATTAGACCTATGTGCTCTGTATGAAAAAGGTCATGGTACTATAAAAATAAGTCACTAATTTTATTTTTTGAGAATAGTTGATAATGAAAGGAAAGAAAATTTATTTCGACTTAATTATGTAGGAAGGTCACGTCATTATGTTCCTATAATTCGAAAATTCTAGAAGATCCTATTTCAAAAGCATTTAGATTATTTTTCCAAGTTCACATCAATTTATCAGGGTCTTATTAAATATCACTAAGAACTTTTGTTTATTAGACAATGAAAATAATAAATATAATAATAATACAGTTTATTTTTAAGAAGTAAACTTAATAAAATATAATAACCATGACTTGTGAATAAAACAATCTAAAATCATTTTATTCATACCAGAATTCGAACCCAGACTGCTAGATGTGAGCAGAGTGATAACTTACCACGACGGCGGCGACCACATTATTAGCACAAAGATAATTGCTATTAGGTATTTTCCTTTACATCTGTACAAAATATAGATACGATTTATTCATTTTGTAGGTATATTAAATTCTAGGTATTTGTAATCCTGCTGAAACAAGGTAAATCCGTTTACTTTGCTATAACAAAACGTGTTTTAGTTAAGGATAAGACCGGATTAATTTACGGTAGAATCAGATATGAATTTATTGACTAAAATTTCTTTAGATAGATTGTTAGCCGATCCACAAGTAACACGAATTCAATTCTTTAAAATTACACTCTTTAAATCTAGTATAGTTATTTGGGTTTTGAGTTTTTAAGATGAATTGATTACAGATGTGATTCCTATTTCTGAAAAGCATACTTACAAATGGGAGATGAACCTAAATATAATATTTAGCAAAGTTTGTTTTAGTCAGATTTTTTATAAATCATAAATGTAAGTCTATTTTGCTGACTTTATGTACTCACATTATACAAAATAATAACAAATAACGACATTCTATAACGAGCGTCCTAAAGATGTAACCACAGATTCACAAAGAAACAATACTCAATTCGGTTACGCTAATACAATTGGACAGAAACCAATTACTGGTGTACAAACAGATATGTGTTCTAGAATAAATTGCGCTTAACAATTTGGTACCGTTCATGCAGGTTTCCAAGTATATTTACACTGAAACAATTCACAGAGTTATTTACTTAATCATTTTCGAACAACTCGGTCCAAATGTAAAGTGTACAGTTTACAAAAGGATCCTTAAACTAAGAGACCTGGGCTCCATAAATTTAGGTCCGGTATTGTTTAATTCTAAACACGATCTCCCCTTAGATTTATCGTTGCGAAGTAAACGGTAACAATTACAGCCCTTTCTGAATTGATTTTCGGTAATAAAACAATTTTATACGGTACAGATAAATTTATGCTGGTGACACAATAGTAATTCCTTGGGCATAGATCTTCGAAACGGCTGCGATTGCTGAGATGGAGGTGATATCACAATTCATGTAATGTTTAATTTTCTCGCTTTATAAGCAATGGCAAATATAATAGAGTTTTTTTTATTGTATTACAGTAATAATAAGGTAAGGTCGCTGATTATTAGTGTAATCAAGTACAGAATACAACCGCAATTTTTGGTGGGCCACTACAAAGAAGTTTAAGCTGACCAAAACCAACATTATCTTTTGTTTTGCTTAGTTTGGACTTTTTTGTAAAATGAAAACAAATATTTATATTATAAGTAATACATTCTATTCCACATAAATTTTGCATAATCTAACAGGTAATATAATTGTGACATGGGTCAAAATATCTAAAAACCTAGGCGAACGTTTGTCAATCAAATCTAAAACAGCTTGAAGAAAGGACAGGTCAAGAGTAATCATAATGTTTGAGGACTATGAATAATGTGACACGAAAAAAATTGTAAGTATTTTAGCAAGTGTGCAGAAGTTAACTCTGCTTACCCCTATGGGAGAAAAGCGTGACATTATGTATGTACCTATGTACAAAAGAATAAAAACCAACAATAGGCATAATACAGGCGATTTATGACAATAAACAAACTAATATTGAGTGACTGCCGCAGACAACCTTAGACAACCCAAGGAATATGTAAGCCGGTAATGTAACAAGTATCAGAACTGTTCTTTTTTCTATAATGTAAATTAATTTTGTGGCATATGTATCATGTAACAGTATTAAATAAATCTTCTACCCGTCTCCTTCAATTATATTTTAATTTCAGGGTGGGTTAGAGGGATAGATATGGCCGAAAACATGGGAATTGAGTAACAGAGTAGACCCTCTTTTGGTGTTAACGTGTTTATTAACTAAGCTGCAGTACAGATATTCTTAGGCCACGGACTCGTCGTCAGTGACGAGAGGTGCGAGGCGGAGCGACAGGCGGGAGCGGCATAGTTTTGAGTAATGAGAAATTACTAGACTCATATGTAGGGTTGTCTGGGTAAGTACCACCGCCTTTCTTATTTCTGCCGTGAAGAAGTTCGCTGTGTTTCAGATGGAAGGGAAAGGTATTCAGTGTAATTACTGGACATGGAAGGCATAATATCATCTTAGTACTCAAGATGGCAACGCACTTAAGAGATTTACCCTTAAATTGCAAGTGTCTATTGGCGAAGGTAACCACTGAACACCGCAAGCTGTTTGCCATCTCGTATTATTAAAAAAAATAGCGTCTTTGTCCTATCAAAAATAATTGAAATCATTTTCTCTTCGATGTCGTTATTTTTCGATGATGATGATGTCGATTTTTAAACGTCGTCGGTCGATAAAAAACAATAAATAAAATGAAAAACACTGCTGCTGTTAATACTTAATACAGACAGACAGGCGCCGGACTGGAAGGCATCGCTCGTGCGTCGCTCTCCGCGCCGCTGCCTTTGAGGCCAGTTCCATTTAAAATTTAAATATTTGCATGGAATCGCTCCGCTCTCGTGCCTCCGTTGCCGTCGCCCCGCTCGTCACTGATTTCGAGTCCGCGGCCTTATACATAAAGAGGAGAGTTTTATTTATGTATTACAACCATATTACAACTCATGATCAATATACATATTCCGTTAAAATATAAGATAAACGAGAACATAAATAACAATAATGTATTTCCGTGAGTCCATCACAAGTCTAGGTTTATGAAGCCGGGGGAAAAATAATAACTTAGCTTTTCAAGCATTTTTGCAAGTCGCAATTATTTATCAATATTCACAAACTTAAGAATACCACAATAATCATCTATAAGTAATAAATAGGAATCCGAATTAAATACTATTAAAATAATTGGAATTAAATCAACTCGTATAATGAGCGGTTAAAGCAAACGTAAAATATACCACAAGTTGAAATTGTGGATCAAGTGTGGTTTGTCAATAAATTTAAGGTTCGATAAATTAACATTATTATGAAGCTATGGAAAGTTTTCAATCAGATTTGCATTACTTTAACATGCGTTTAAGTAATTTTGAACCATCAGAAGAAGAGAAACATAAAACAAAAGAAGACCCAAGTTTATCTTACTTCTTTTTTTAAAAAAAATATTTAGTTTTAATTAATATTTTGTTTTATAGTTAGGTATGCATTGTCGTACGGCTATTGAGGAATCTGGGTAGTTAAAAAAATAGGTAACTGCAATTTAAAAAGTCTTCCTTTTGTATATCAAAATGATTGCATAGCAAAATAAATAACCCTAACCTACCCACTACTCAGCCACGTAGGTAGGTTTATAAGACTCTCCCAAAAACATACAGTCGAATTGAGAACCTCCTCCTTTTTTTGTAGTCGGTTAAAACATTATTTTAATTATTTGATGTGCAATCCGTATAAAAGTATATATAATTGATGAATATAAATTGATCGATGATAAGTTATTTGATGTTTAAAATTACACCGTTAAAAGAGTAGGTAGCGAGGTGCGCAGCGTAGCGTACCCTCGCATGTTTTCTTTCTTTATAAGTACCCTTAAATTCTTCGAAAAAAAAAAATTAAAACTGTCAAATGTTTCTAGAATTTTCGGTAAAATATGATTTATCAAATCATCCTGCAATTGAGAGAGCTATGCATGGAGTTTCTCTGAGTGGTCTTATGAGAAATCATGAGATCCCCAGGAGAACCAAGGTCACCGACATAGCCTAAAGAATTGTGAACCTTAAGTGACCGCGTAACAGGAGACATCAGGAGACGCAACGTTGGCACGCCTCCCACAAGGTGGACTGACGAGCTGGTAAAGGTCGCGGGAAGCTGTTAGATGCGGCCAGCGCAGGAACGTTCGGATTGGAGATCCTTGGGAACACATACAAGTAATTCATTATTACAAGAGTATTTTACATTGACATTTATATGAGTGAGATGTTGGTGATAAAGGATTAAACACAGTTTTATAAATTTTAATATTCAAAACGTTTCATAGGATACAGCATTCGATTAAATTTTATCAGCGGAATGTTCCGCCAGATGGGGTTTGCACGTCGAAGTGTTGCCTCCATATTTGCATCAGATCACAATGTAAGATGCAATCTAGTTGCGGATTATATCGAGATTGCGTCAAGCTGCGTTCTACTCAAGCTGCTTTTGGACAAGCTCTTTGATTGGAAAATCGTCTGTTGCTGGATTGAAGTTAGTATTGGGTCATCAGAAGCGAAAATCAGATAGGAATGAAAATCAAATGACAATAGATTACTTTGTATCGAATATCTGGACACTTAAATCGAGTGTATGTAGAAGCAGAAAGTCATTGCATTTCGTTAACTAAGGGCTCATTTTGGGCTCAAATTTTATATTTGTTTTAGCTGTATATTAAAGATAATAGTACATTGTTGCATCAAGCAGAAAGTTGCTTCACTTTCGCGAGGTTCATACTGCTTTTCTTTCAACTGCCGAATAAATAACTGAAGTCAAATAAAATTGAAATACCTAATTTATTTAGAAAAAATAATAGTAACATTCGAGCAATTATTAATTTTTTCACCGGGAACGTTAATATTCGTTTGTTTTATTTGTGACGACGATCTAAATGAACATGATAATGAAAAAAATTGCATTGTATAAAACTAGTTGGTCATGCTTATAACCTGCGATTGGCCTGTTGTGTGGTCAACTGGTCAGTATAGCGCGGATTGGCTGGTAGAAATCTAGTTGGCCATTATTCTAAAGATGAAGCCTGCAATTAGACAGTCACCTGAGATTTGTCGCTTTAGGGCGAAAACAATGCAGTTATAGATATTCATATAACAACTTTACTGCACTGTATTACTCTGAAGTAGTAAAGTGCTGCTTTGTTCTCACTATTTATGCTAGTTTAGTGAAATTATAATTCTAAGAAAGTTATATTTAAGCCTCTCCAAAGTTTATTAAATAAACAAACTCAGGAGTTAATCTATAAATTACTTAATTAAGTCGATTCAGCTTTTTGGTATGTTTGTTTAAGTAATCACTTTTACTTGTAAATACTAAATGTGTAATATTTTTTGTAATTAGATATAATAGCGTGTAAGTACTTTCTCGCCTGAAACACAGGTTTAACCTAGTTCAGGCTAACAATAATAACTAACACCGTATTTTCATATTGTTAACTACGTTTGTAGAAATCGTGTACTTTACTTATGAATAAAATAATATATATAAAACGCCTTTTTTATTTATAAACCTAGACTGCAGAGATGGCTTAGAGTGGAATATCTGGCCTGATTGTTGATATTGATTTGTTTGTTGGATTTAATGAAGGATTGCTACTTTTTGTGTTAGGTGTCCAACAGTAGCCCCAAGCTCTAGTTCATCGCGTGATATCAATTGATATTTGTTATAGAGTGAATATTTTGTCAAATAATTCATATCAGCTAAAGTCACTTTTTTACTATCACTTTACAAACCAACTTGTGTAAATTGTTATTGTACACCATATTGCAATTAGCTCCGTTTGTACAAGACGTGACGTAATCTGACAGTTGACGATCTACAAGCCGATTCTCCATCCGCAATTGGATTAGAGCAACTGAATTTTGTATCCTAATACCCATAGTACAACTATCATCATATAAAACGAAGCACTTACGAGATTTCTGCCTACGTCCTCCAATCTAAATTATGTAATAATGCGAATACGAATAGTTACTGATTTAAATTGTTTGATTTAAGAGAGGTTTCAGAGACAAAGCTCTCCTTATATTAACCGTTAGTAGAACCCCAATAACTAGTCAAAATAAATTTAAGTATTGGTACGGTCATAGTCCATAAAATTGCGAAACTTAAGTGGCAGTACTGACAGCCGTTGAGGTGGATGGGTCTTTGAATGGCCGCGTACTCGGACACGCAGCGTTGGTAGACCCCTGACGATTTAGTAAAAGTCGCGAGAAGCCCCTGGATGCAGGCAGCGCAGGACCGATCAGTTTGGAGACCTTTGAGGGAAGTCCATGCTCAACTGTGGGCGTCTTTTGGCACATAATATATGATGACTAGCATCAACTTTCTCATCAAATACAACTCACCAAATTAAACCAAAATCAGCTGTGAGGGCGAGCTCGATTGTGCATGCCGGTGTGCGGAACCGTTACTATGAGGTCTCGACCAATAAGGCACTTTTGCAACTTTTTCATCTTGCTATTGGACAAGTCTTGTACATAAATGGTACTGTTCATTGCATGGTGTTTGCAGTGTTTTTAACACCAAAAAATAAATGGTTCATCAGCAAGTTTTTTTTACACTCGTTATATTAAATAGGCCCCAAACCCATTACTGGGTAGTATATATTTATGTTAATATTTATGACGCCGTCGTGGTGGAGTGGTCAGTATAGCTGCCTCCACATCAAGCGGTCCGGGTTCGAATCCTGAGAGCGGCAAATATTTGTGTGATGAACACGAATATTTGTTTGCGAGTCATGGTTGTGTATACATATATTTATTTAAGTTTATTTATAAAAATATCTAAAATTATTATGTATATTAATAAAAATGTCCGTTAACTAGTATCCGTAACACAAGTTCTTAATGATACTTACTTCGGGCTAGATAATTGGTATGGACGTGAAAATATATTATTTTATAATTATTATTAATTATCTTTCTCTGTCCTGTCTTGTGGTACCACTAAAGGTTCTTCAAGGACAGCGAAGCTTTCACGTTTGAATAAGACTTTAAAGTTTCTCAATAAATTTATCATAGTTTCAGGTATACACGGCTTGAAAATGTAATCCACACGTTCTCAAGTTTGTTGGGAAATTGAATTAATTTTAAACTACGCATCTGAATTCTAATATAATAATGTTCTCTTGTATTCTAAAAGGTATAACACGATTCAAATAAAACTTCTGAAATAAGTTTAGTTGTGGATTAGGTTTTTGCATTACTGTTTTAAACTTCTATTAACTTGATGTACAAGGCTATTATAATATGATACTTTCATAATACGCTAAAGCATCAGAGCATTTGATATTAAATGAACGTTATTAGGATTTCTCGCTAAAGCCAAAAAAAATGGACGTGCTTTCTCAGAATTCGTTATACAGATGATTATCTAAAAACTTTCTCTTTATCGAATTCCATGAAATAGGTTGTCAAAAGAACGTGTACTAACTCTAATGAATTATTTATTCCATGTGGCTTTGAAAACTGGGATACCATCAAAACTACAAGACTACGGGCCATAGCATTTTCTGATTAGGAAATATCTTTCACTAATGGGAACTCCCTTGGAACCCTGTGACAAAGGCTCTGAGAAAGTATAATGTTATTTAACAGTCGTATCCTCTAAGCTGGAGATCCAAGCTCTTGTATTTTTATTAAAGCAAATGAGTCTATTCTACCTGCTGGTAAGCAGAATTGGAGAACAAATGCAAAGATAGCTATTGCGAAAGAGAATCCGTCGGGTTAGCCACCCTCACCTTGCCGACCTGCATGGTGCTTCTTCACGCCTCTTTTGAATGACTCAGTTTTGTAAGGGGTACACGGGCTGGCAGTGAATTCCATTTCTTGATTGTTGCGGCATACAAGAGTTGCCAAATTTATTAGTTCGCGTTGGAGTGGTAGCCACAGTTTCTCGGTGGCAACGTTAATAAGATGGTGAGATTAGAAAAACAGCCCCTCAGAACACTCGCGGTGATAAAGACGGTAAAATGCACCATGACGAAACATCGCGGCACGAGATCTTATGCTCCGATTCGGAGCGGCTAATCAACTTTCCTACTCTCTGGTGTGTTCATCTCTCTTTGTGTAATTTTCCACTTCACTAGTTATCATTGATTATTATCCTACTCTGCTCCAAAATTTATTTGGGGTCAGTCAGCGTAATATGTTTATTTCTTCCAGCCTTCTAGATCAGCCTTTATTACAACATTAAATCCTTTCTGCTATATTATCTTTCACCCATTCCATCCACCTTTTCTTCGGTCTTCCTCTTCCTCTTTAATCATTAATCATCAGTGTTTGTAGAACAGAGATAAAAATTGGAGACTTCCTTAAAACATTTTTTTTACCTTACTGGAATTTTAACTACGTTAATTATAAACATCAAATTAATTTAATATTAAGTAAAAGAAATAAACATAGTCTGAACCATGAAAACATTGCACTCATTTTTAAGTAGTCGTGTCAAAACGAGAAGCTTTCATAATGTAAATATTAATAATTAGATGTTTAAATTCTCGTAATTAAATATCGGGTAAATTTACCGGAAAAAAATTTATAGGCACTTGCCTATAAATTTTTTCTCCGATTTTATTCTTATTTATTATTTCCGAAACTGTATGTAAATATACTCACCCAATTCCGATCACTGATAATCATTCTCACCACTTACTTTGTAATATTGGAGAAAACTTGGTATGGAAGGGAGAAGACTCCCTTCCATACCAACTGGTGCTTACAAATTTCCTCTGATGTATTTATTCCTCATTTTGTCCAATCTCGTTGCTCCACACCTTTCCCCTTATCTAGTTACATAATTGAGCATGGTAATAGTACGATATAAGTTCTATATCAGACTTCACACATAAGGTCACATTTTACTTTTTTGTTCTTATTTGCAACACAGATACAAGATTGTTACCATTACGATGTACAACAATTCAAGCAGACAGTTTTGTTCTACATGGAAGATTCAACATGGAATCTTACTAATGAATTGGGTAATTTTAGAGAATTGAATCAAGTGTAGTTAATTGAATACATGTTCCAAACAGCAGAAACGTAATAACGGGTTGTAGAATCGATTTATAATATTTGCATAAGTAGGTCAAGTTATAAGTAACAAAGTTCCAGGAACGTGATGTAGAACCAAAGGCTTTCTATGAATCCGAACCAAACTCACTAATTGAGCTGCCGCAGGGCTTCGTCAGTTGGTAATGTGAATTTATTTAGGATATGTTAGTTAAGACTCGAGTGTAAGGAAAACGTATCAAGTACTTTCATTAAACAATTTGATTGTACTAAAGCAAAGATCACAGACTATTTAATCAGAGTTACGCGGTACCCTCCACTGGGCTCTTTCATTTGATGTTTGTTTTACATCCTACTAATTTGCAAATGTTCTGACATGAGCTCATCGTGAAAATACCTTTTAGTTCGTCCAACAATATATGGATGGATAAAACTTTATTTGTCAAAATAGGAACATCACCGGCATAGACGCCGTCTTGGTGGAGTGGTCAGTATAGCTGCCTACACATCAAGCGGTTCGGGTTCGAGTCCTGGTAGCGGCAAATGTTTGTGTGACGAACACGAACATTTGTTGACGAGTCATGGTTGTTTATATATTTATTTATGTTTATTTATAAAAATATCTAAAAAAATATTATGTACTTATAAAAAACAAATCCGTTATCTAGTATCCATAATACAAGTTCTTAATGATACTTAATTTGGTATAGATAATTGGTGTAAGCTTAGAAATATTTATATTATATTATTATACTATCGCACTTTGACACTAAATTCTCCACACGTTTTAAAATAACTCCATGAATATATAGATACATAATGTGCACAACAGTTAATCTCCAAAACTAAAAAAAAAGCAATAACAGTACTTAATAAGTGATTTCGATATACAAGCAATCTCATCCAGACATTCTTTCGACGCACAGTATTTACGTAAAATTCTGCATGAGTAAGTTGTTTGTGTGTATTAGTTCATCAAATTTATAGTTCATTGTTATTATGGCGCCTAATTTTGACCCGGGCAGACTTAAACCACCAACCAATTAGAGCATAAATAATTTTGTGGAGTACATACTCTCCGTCTGGGGATCGAATCCGGGACTAATACCAATTCATATGGAATTGTATACATACATACATACATAATTGATCAAGCTCATAATACGAAAAGGGATTAAGCAAAGCATCAGATAACCTTGCCGGTTCTACT